>OX327712.1:20000000-22400000 GCA_946807835.1 Ailanthus altissimus
CCGGGCGTCAACATACCATGCCTTCAATGTGAAACCAAAGAAAAGCTTTTAGGAAAATATTTGCAAAGAAGATATTACAATCCCAATTTCCAACAAGATTAGATACTTCGAAGGTAAAATGACTTGTTCAAAAAGGGTTTAATATATGACTTGAAATGACTTGCTTGGCTGTCAGGATTATCATCGTCAACTTCCACAGTTCGGTGCTGGTGATGCAAAAATTCTTCCATGTACTGCATTAAATGAATTCTTACTTTCTGATACCCCAAAAATTGTTAATCTTTACTAACGTTTTCGGATCATAAAAATCAGATTCTGATATAACAGAAAATCAAGTTACCCCATTACATCGAAAAATTAGACATTGACAACATATATATTGCTTGTATATAAGATTTTAATGTTTTTGTAAGTTGTAAATAAGATTTACATGGCAAGAAAAGTATCCATAAGGATAAAATTAATTAATAATCTCTCTCAAATAAAATTTTTGTGATGGAAAGAGCAACATTGACTCTTTCATTTGACACACTTGAGTTTACTCACATTTTGGTTTAAAATTTAATTTTGATACCATTTCTTGCAGAGCCGGTTTCAAGATTAAATGTCGAAATCTCTTATAGTTACAGAGGGACAATCTAGTAATAGAAACCATTGAGCTCGACTTCTTTTCCTCAAGATACCAAGGAAATGCCTAGACATTTCTCGATATGTTTTTAGTCGTTGTTATTGTTTAGAATTTGTTTAATCGGGATTCTAGAGCTTTTGCAATCTTATCTCCCAAGCTTTTTATTTAAGTTTTGATTATTATTTTGCAAAAGCTGAGATAAAGGGTCCATTTAGTAATATTTTTTTAATACTCTTTATAACTGGTATTACAATGATTAAATTACATTTTAGTATTACAACTATCAAATTATACTATTTATATTTACATTAGATTATATTGTTGAAATTATCGAAAATAACATATACGTATAACATTGAGCACATTTCAATCTAAACTATAAAGTTCCCATGATATAGAAGAAAAATTTACATTGTTTTAACATCTGGCAGGACTTTTTCATCCGAAATAGAGGTAAATATTCCTCATGGGATAGGTCCTTTTTTGGAATCTCATTATATCTCCGCTGTTGGAGAAGTAGGTTTGGACGGATTATTATAATTCTATTTAATCTCTATGTAGCGTCTCGATAAATGTCTGATATATATCAGCAGACCTATTTATGTAATATTATAGAATTTTTTTATAATATTACATTTGAAATTAAAAAAAAAAAAAAAATTCTGACAGGACTTGAACCCCTGACTTTGGGCAAAGAGGTGCACAAGGGTTGTTGTTAGGGCAAGCCCTCAAATATCATTTAGTAGAATTTTTATGAGTAAAGCTTAATTTAAAAAAAAAATTAATTATTTAGTACTGTTAGAACTTTCAAAAAAACTTATGTAAATTTTTTTAATTAAATAAGTTTTTTTTAAACATAATATATAAGTTTTTTGAGATGATATTATAAGAGAATTATAAATAATTATTATAAAATTAAGGATAATTTATTATTTTAAAAAAGCTCTATAATCTTAATCTCATAAGTTCAAATTTTAAGTTTTTTTTAGAAGTAAATTTTTTTTAATCTAATTTTTTTTAAATTTATAACTAAATATTTTTTAAAAAGAATTAATGAATTTTTTCCATTAAAAATTACTTTTTAACTTGTGAAAGAAATCATCCAAATAATAAGCTGAATTTGTAATGTTTTAGGTGCTTTCCCCACATTAAAAATCAACTAATTTCGTCCAGAATAAATTCCATGTAAATCTTTTGGCGCGCTTCGTTTTCCACACGGCATTATCAAATTTGGACGACTCCTAGGATTTTCAAAGTAATGACATCTATAGTGGAATTTACCTCGTTCGAAAACTCACCTACTTATAGGACATTGAGTATTACAGGATATAGTATTTTAAATTTTTTATTTTAAATAATATATTAGATAATTATTAGATGGTTGTATAATTAATAATTTTAAAATTTATACAATTATACTATTTAATAATTATTTATTATCTTAATTTAAGATACAAAATTTAAAATATTATTTAAAAAAATAACATTACTTATATATAAATATTAATAATAGAATGACTTCCACTTGTATTAAAACATGTCGCACTAAGTCAAAAAAAAATGAGTAATATAATTACTAAAGTGATTGAGTAGTGTAAAAATTCTCTAAGTCTTTTTTTTTTTAAGAATGAGCATAGTTTAATTTGAATTAAATTACGATTATTTAAGTTTCTTATAAGAGAGAATTGAAAAACCTAAAATGTATTATACAAACTAAATTAATTTAATTCGATTCAATTTTTAGTTTTAATAAATTAAATAAATAAAAAATGTATTATACAAATTGAATCCGGTTCAATTTTTAATTTTAATCAATTAAAATATTAAAGAAAAAAAAATAAAAGAATCAAACCTGGACCCCTTAAAGGAGGTAAGGCTGCTCAACCAATTGAGCAAATGTCTACTTTTGATCATTATTGTACATTCTATTATAATATATTTAAATTTTGAAATGGTAATAATATAAGTTGGATTCGAACCATGACCTCCATAAACTAATTAATACTTCTCGGTCAACTGAGCAAAACTTACTTATTGATTTCATTATATTATTTATAATATCATAAACTATAAAATTAAAAATAAAAAAGAATTTTAAAAAATGCAAGCGACAAGATTTAAACCAGTGACCTAAGAAGCGCAAATTCCTCCACTTTGTGCTAAACTTAGTTTTTAAACTAAAGCAAATTCTTTTTTTTTTTATGTTATATTTAAAATACTAATAAATCCACCATCTTAATTAAGCGGGGAAGGCCTTCCCCGATGGGTTCTTACCGGTGTGTTTATGTGCCATGCAAGTTCTTATAATTCATTTCTCCTCTATTTATTTCATTAACTTTCAACTCAATATTTCATCTTTTATAATTCTCTAACTAGTCTAAACTTATATTTTGATGTAGGCTAACTCAACAAGCTCAGTTGTCTTATCTTCGACCATTTTTTACTCTATTTAAGAAGAAAATATTATTTTTTCTTTTAAAATTAGATTGAAGTGAAGAATTTTAAGTTTAACGTAAAATCTTAATTTATTTGTATAACAGAATAATCTGTTGATAAAACAAAATATCAAGAATCTAAAGTAGAATATAAAAGATTACAATACAATCTTACGTAATTTGTCCAATTGCCTACGTTCCCAATAAATTTAAGAATCCTAACTTTTCTTATTAACTCTCTAGAGATTTTACAAGGAAAACTCAATGAAGAACTTTAAAAAAGATCTAATGTTTAGTGAATATTTGCTCTATCACGAGTAATGAACACCCAAACAACAGTTTCACCCTAGCGCACATAAGTACTTAGTATTTATCTAATTCTTTCCTTCTCTTAAAGCCTCTCTTAATGTTTAATCTTAACTAAATAGTTTATAAGTGTTTATATAGTGTTTATTTCGTACTTATTAATCCTATTTTTTATTAAAATAAGAGTCTAATTATTTTAAAAATCTTTCAAAAACTCAAAATTAGAATCAAAATCGACTTCCTGATGCTGCTGATGCGCTCATCCTTGAGCGCATTGGCACTAGTAAAGATTGATAAAGCCTTCTTCTAGTTTACTTTTCATACAATTCAGGATTAAATTAAAAAAGTTATAAAATTACCATCTATATAAAATTATTAAGAACATCTCAAAGATGTAATTTTTAATTTTACAAATAGATCCAAATCCAAACTTCTTTCAAGAAGACACTAGATTGACAAAGTTTCTCTTTTGGTCTATTTGAAAGGCTATCTATCTGGATTGCTCTGCCGGAAAATACTGTTATGTCAATCTTGCTATGTAATATATGTTTAGAACCAAAATTTCCAAACATTTGATGTGAATTCAGTAGAAATACTATCTTCTGGATTGGCATTTGCCTTTTAATCTAGGTCAAAATGAGTAGATGATTCATGCTTACATATTGTTATATCTAAGCTCGCTGGTCCTGGCATATTATTTATTTCTTGACATGACTTATAACTGAGTTCCATTAATTTTACAGCTACATTTAATTTTTCAGGACTCCTATCTCTCAATTTTTTTATATCTTTTATAGTGTTTAAAATTTTTATATGTAGGCTGATTGAAGTTTGTTCTCATTTTTTTTCTTTTGTTTGGAAACTCAATTTGGGCAAGAATCCATTCAATCTTCTCAAGAATTTCTGGGTAACCCGCGTCACGAATTTGGCAATGTGCATACATTTTTTTGTATACGAGACAAGATTTTATTGAACGTTGAACATTTATTGCATATGAAAAAGTCTTTTGGGTGTCGGCGAGAAGATTATTAAGAAATTATTTTAAAATAATTTTAAAATAATTTTTTTATATTCTCTTATTATATATATATATTATATTATTAGTGTAAAATATTTTTTTTATGTATGTTATTTTTCTATTTTGTAATAAGTTATAGTTTATATAAATACTTAATTGTACAGTTTTATATTATACAGTGAAATATGTTATCTTTATATTTCTCACATAATATCAGAACTTTGTTTTTTTTACTATCACTTTGTTTAGTTGGAGATTTGTTATAATTTTTTTTTAAAACCTAACAGAATCCATCGAAATTTTCAAAAAATCGTCGAAAAATTCTGAAATCTTGCCGTCTTAGCCACCACTCATCTTAGATTACTTAAGATCTTATGATCATTTCAACGCTATTGATGACACACTAATCAAAGGTCAAAAACTGCCGGATGCGTCACTAGAACACCACTGCCGCTTGCACTGTCACTTTAAATTTCAGCCGTTCTACGGTGACATGATTGACACCGCCCACACCAAAAGAATTTCCAATCATCGGCCATTCAAACGTAGCCGAGATCACGCCAATCAAAGATCAGAACAGGCCAAACGTGCCACTTGAATTTTAAAGCTTTCTGTTAATAGCCTGTTTGCAAATGTTTCAGTATTTTAAAGTCAAATCATAATATTCTATTCTATTAGGGCATTTTGAAATTTTCAAAAGTTATGGGGTTATTTTTGTAATTATAATATTTTTAGAGGTCATTTTATAATTTTAAAAAGTTTAGGAGTCATTTTATAATTAATATAAAATTTAGGGGCTAATTTATAATTATTCAAATTTAAGGAATCAATTTGTGATTATTAAAAGTTTGTGAGTTAACTTGTAATTATTACAAGTTTAGGGACTAAGTTTTTATTAGTTTAAAAAAAAAAAGGAAGAGGTTTTAGAATTTATGGATAAGTGTAGTACTTCTCGGTGTTATTCTGCTGGTTCTACTCTACCTAAGCCATGTCATATACCTAGACCATCTCAAGGTGCTACTTTTACAGGATATGCTGTTACTACTACACAAGATAGTGTGAATCGTTCCCTCAATAACCTTGAATCTTTACTTCGTCTACTCCTTTCTAATTCTAGTAAACTCTTAATTTCTGCTTCTTTTAATATTTCAGGTAATTTTTCTTGGTACTTTGATTCTACATGTTGTAATCGCATGACCTTTGATCCTACAATTTTCTCCTTTAAAACACTTAATTCCTATTTACCATCTATTTAAACTACTAATGGTTTTATCATAGAAGTTAACCATGTTGGTTAAGTGTTTTGCCATAATCTCTCTATATCTAACACTTTTTTTTTATTCTTAACCTTACTTTAAATCTTTTGTTTGTTGGTTAATTATGCGAACTGGGTCTGAATGTTTTGTTTACTGATTCTAGTTGTTGTGTGCAGGATCCAAAGACTGGTCGGACGCTTGAGACAGACCGTAAGGTTGGACACTTGTATGAACTTATTTCTTTAGATCTATCATTTGTCTGCAGCATCTACCTCTTCAGTGCCTTTATTACATCTTTGGCACTTTTGTTTGGATCATGCATCAATCAATCGCATCCAATCTCTAGTATCTAGTGGTCATTTAGGTATTATTTCTGATAATAAAGATAATTGTCTTACATGTTCTTTAGCTAAACAATCAGCCTTACATTTTGATAATAGTACTATTGTCTCCCATATTCTATTTGATCTTATAAATTCTGATATATGGGGTCCTTCTCCAAATCCCACAATGAGAGAATCCAAATATTTTGTAATCTTCGTTGATGACTATTCTCAGTATACTTGATTGTTCATTATAAAACAATGATCAAATTTACTAAAATTTACGGAGATTTTGGTCAGATAGTTAAAACTCAGTTCTTATGTCCTATTAAGGTTTTTCGCACTGAATAATGCTATGGAGTATAGAGATTCTGATTTTTTAAATCTTTTACAAGAACACGGTACTATATATCAAAGGTCTTGTCTTGATATATCTCAGCAAAATGGGAGAGCTGAATGTAAACACAGACATATTTTAGATACTACTCGTGCTCTTCTTATCTCTTTCTCTAGTCCTGAACGTTTTTAGGGAGAAGATGCTTTAACCGTTGTCTTTACCATTAATCGTATTCCTTCTCATGTTATAGAGAACAAGTCACTTTATCAGCGTCTTTATGGAACTCTACCTAATTACAAACTCTTCAAAGTATTTGGTTGTATTTGTTTTGTCCTACTTCAAAAACATGAGCAAACTAAACTTGAGCCACGTACTAAATTATGTTGCTTCTTGGGATATGTGATAGAACATAAAGATTATAGGTGTTGGGATCCTATATCTAACCATCTTCATATTTCTCATTATGTAGTCTTTCTCAAGTATACGATGTTTTCTTTTGTATCTAACTTTAAATCTGTGTCTCCTCCTATGTCACAATTTTTTACAGATAATTTTGTTGATCTTTTTCCTGATTCTTCACCTACAGATATTTCTTTTAAATTTCATACAGGTGAATCTGCTGAAACGACGCCTGCTTCTGAGCTGCCTACCTCCTCTGAAGGATATGTTCTCAATATCCCTGAGGCCTCCTCTACACCCTCTCTTCGTCGTTCATCTCGGGTAAGAGAACTTTCTGTTAAACTTCGTAATTATCACTGTTTCACTACTACCTTTTCTTTATATGAGCCTCAATCATATTCTAAGGCTAGTTCTAATCCTGTTTAGTAGCAAGCAATGACAGAAGAATTACAGGCCCTTGAGAAGTCACATACTTATGATTTTATTACTCTTCTATCTAATAAAATTGCCATTGGATGCAAATGAGTGTACAAGATTAATACCAAATCTGATGGATCTATTGAGCGTTATAAAGTCTGTCTTGTTGCCAAAGGCTTTACTCAAGAATATGGAATTGATTATAAAGAAACTTTTGCCCCAGTTGTTAGACTTACTTCTGTTCGAAGTTTATTGGCTGTTGCTGCAGTTCGTGGTTAGACATTATTTCAGATAGATGTCAAAAATGCTTTCCTCAATGGTGATCTCACTGAAGAAATGTATATGAAGCCTCTTCCTGATTATCCACATCCTCCAAGAAAAGTCTGTAAACTTCATCGTGCTCTATATGGTCTTAAACAAGCTCCTCGTGCATAGTTTGTAAAGTTTAGTGGGACTATTCTTCAGTATGATTTTCAGTCTAGTCCCTATAACTCAGCTCTTTTTGTCCACAAGACAGCACAAGATTGTGTTCTCCTTCTTATCTATGTTGATGATATGATTATCAATGGTGATGATCTTCTTGGTATTTCCACTCTTAAGAATTTTCTTCAGCAACACTTTGAAATAAAAGATCTTAGCAACATTAGTTATTTCCTTGACCTTGAAGTACTATCTGACTCACTGGGTATTATCTTTCTTAAACTAAATATGCATTCGATCTACTTACTAAAGCTGAGTTGATAGATAGTAAGACTGCCTTCATTCCTCTAGAGTCTAATGCCAAACTTCGATCTCTAATGGTACTATTCTCAGTGATGCTACCCTCTATCGTCAATTGGTTGATAGTTTGGTCTACCTTACAGTTACTTGCCCTGACATTTCCCATGCTATTCATATTGTTAGTCAGTTTATGGCCGCTCCTCGTACCTCTCATTATGCACCAGTTCTTCATATCTTACGTTATCTCGAAGGTACACTTTTTTACGGTCTCTATTTTTCGGCTCACTCTCCTCTTGTGTTACTAGTTTATGCTGATGTGGATTGAACGGGTGATCTTACGGATTGACGATAGACTACTGGATTTTGTCTTTTCTTGGGTGATTCTCTTATTTCATGAAAAAGTAAGAAACAGACAGCTATTGCTTGCTTGAGTACTGAAGCTGAATACCGTGCTCTTGCAGATACTACTGAAGAAATTATCTGGCTCTGCTGGTTTCTTGAAAATATGGGTATTTCTCATACTGGAGCTACACTTCTTTATTGTGACAATCAAAGTGTTATCCAAATTATCCACAATGATATATTTCATGAACAGACTAAACATATTAAAACAAATTATCATTTTGTTCGACAACACATTTCTCAAGGCACTATCATGCTTCACTCCATTTCATCTGAGGAGTAACCTGTTGATATCTTTATCAAATCTCTACTTTCGCCCCATTTTTATACTCTAGCCTTCAAACTCAAGTTTACTTCTACTGTACTGTCTTGCGTTTGAAGGGAGGAAAATTTTAAAATAATTTTAGAATAATTTTAAAATAATTTTTTTATACTTTCCTACTATTTATATTATGTTATTAATGTAAAATATTTTTTTTATGTATGTTATTTTTTTATTTTATAATAAATTATAATTTATATAAAATTTTATTATATAATTTTATATTATATAATAAAATATATATTTTTTATATTTCTCAAAATGATACTGCCACGAACACTTTGATTTGCAAGTAGGGTTGAAACAAGACGGAGAACCCTGAGCACAAATAATTTTAACTGCTAAAAGCTAAAGGCATGAGATATTAATTAATGTTATGTCTTTCACGTTTCATTTATTTATTGAATATTGGTAAAACTTGAATATTGTCATGATTCGAATTTCTGGAAACTGCATTTTTTTTATTTTTTATCATCTAAATGGGGAGGTTTATGCTTATTTATTTGAATAGCGCTATGTTTACATAGTTTTAATTATAGTATTATTAATTGGTGATTCTCCCTTGTTAAATAGTTATTAAATTTTTATTTTTTTATTAATATAATAATTATATAATACTAATTAATAATTAATATATTAAATATCATATTAATTAAAATATAAATTCTATATTCTAACTATAAAATAAAAATTTATGAAAAAGAACACACCCACATAAACGGAAAGAAACATAAAGAGGAGAGATTTAACATATGGTTATGGAAATTTTGGATCTTAATTACAAATAATTCATGATAGGTATCTGCGTAGAAACCATAAATGCATGCCTCAGGATTCAGAAAGTGCCTCAGGAACACGAACACGAACATTGTTACTAGTGTTTTCGTTATGAATGTCAATGGCAACATAAGAGAGTAAGCGAAGCAAGAGTCGGTTGTTGTCGAGAACTTTCTTTGACAAAGAAACAAAAACCCTTGTGCAGTATATGACTCTGAAGGCCATTCTTCATTTTATAGAGAGGATTCCGCATCAGTCACAAGTAGAGAAAATTGTATTGTAGCTTCTTAATTGTTACTTGGTGGAACTAATCCTACTTGCATGAGAAGTGCTTTTTCTTTTTCCTGGTTTGTTCCTTTCTGTCATGTCCCTTTCAACTTTGCAGAGTTGAGGAAGACTTTAGTGATTTACGAATTTCTTTATTTTTTTTTTACTTTTTATTTATTCATGTGTTGAAATATTTTTATGTCGAAGCGAAAGCACACAAATAAATAAAAAAATTTATTTAAATAATATAATAATATAAAATAAGTTATTTAAAAAAATAAATAAAAAAAGTGGTAGAAGAAGAACACACAAAGAATTACGTGCTTCGATAACTTGCTTATGTTCATGGCGGATCAAGATCACACTCTTCTCTTATTATGAATCACAAGACACTCACAAAGTATGTATTTTACAAGAAAGATCACAAAAAAAACTCTCTCTCACTCTAGAGATTTTACTCTCACAAAGAACCACAAAGATTATCACTAAGATTGTTGTTGATCACAAAGATCTCTTACTTGATCACAAAGATCTATATTTTGATAACAAAGATCTATGTTTACAAGCCAATTGATAGTCTTTATATGGCCTTGGGATGTCCTAGGTTTTTCCTATACGTGTGGGAGTCGTATTAGGGAGTCCTAGAGTAAGTGGGAGACAAAATTAGGAAGTTTCTTAATTTCGGGACACTGTTCCCGTCTCCAGCACCGCGGCGCTGGGATCTCGTCTCCACGGCGTTGGCGTGCTTTCTGCTCAGTGCTGCGGCGCTAGCATCCTGGCGCTGCGACGCTCAGGTTCTGTTCTGGGCGTCGCGACGCCCGCGCCTGGGGCACTTTTCTTCGTTTTTCACCTTCTTTTGCGTCTGTCTTCTATCCGTGCGCACCCTACGCACTTGACTTGAACCCCAAATCATATTTCGATGATTTTTAATCAATATTCTCACAAATCTCCTCATTGATTCAAAATCATCCACAAAGTAACTCGATCTCTCATTTCTGCATCTTCAGTCACCTTCACAAAATAGTGACTCCGGTTAAGTCTTTGCATAAGACGAACTTAACCGAGGGTAGTGGCTTAGTCAACATATCAGCAGAATTTTTAGATGGCTCTATCTTTGTTAGACTAACTTCACCACTTTGGACAATCTCACGAATGTAATAGAGCCTCACATCAATGTGTTTCGACCTCTCATGGAATACTTGATGCTTGCTTAGATGTATGGCACTCTGACTATCACAATACACACCGGTGTTCACATCTTCACTAGCCAATACCTTCGCGCATATGCCTTTTAACCACACGGCCTCCTTGATAGCTTTTCCAACAGTTATGTACTCTGCCTCTGTGGTAGATAGTGCAACCACATATTGTAGAATTGATCTCCAACACACACTACACCCAAACACTGTGAATACGTAGCCCGTCAATGATCTTCTCTTATTAAGATCACATGCATAATTTGAGTCTACGTACATTTTTACCATTTTATTGCTGTCCTCATTCCTCTTATATACTAGCCCGTGATTTAACGTTCCTTTAAGATATCTCAGAATCCACTTTACTGCAAGCCAGTGATCTTTTCCCGGATTTGCCATGTATCTACTCACCACACTCACAGCCTGTGCTATGTCTAGTCTTGTGCAAACCATTGCATATATGATGCTCTCCACAGCGTTTGCATACGGTACTTTGCTCATCTGTAGTTTCTCCTCATCGGATGTTGGCGACTGTGCTGCTGAAAGTCTGAAATGCATGGCCAAAAGAGTAGAGACAGCCTTCGAGTTTGACATACCAAACTTCTCCAAAATTTTGACTATATATTATTGTTGGGACAAGAAGATAACATCTCTTCTTTCTCTCACAATATCCATACCCAAAATTCTCTTCGTTGCTCCCAAATCCTTCATTTCAAACTCGCCACTTAACTGCTTCTTGAGCTTTTGTATTTCTTCCATGTTTTTACACGCGACCAACATATCATCGACGTATAGAAGCAAATACATCATCCCACAACTTATGTTCTTGAAGTACACGCATCCGTCATACTTGCTCCTACTAAAATCACAAACCATCATAAACTCATCAAATCTCCTATACCAGTGTCTAGGTGATTGCTTTAACCCGTACAATGACTTCTTTGGCAAACAAGTATGATCTTCTTTTCCGGACTCCTCGAACCCTTACGGTTGTGCCATGTATATCGTTTCTTCAAGCTCTCCCTGTAGAAAAGCTGTCTTTACATCTATCTGCTCTAGATGTAAATCAAGGTTTGCACACGTGGCTAACAAAATCCTAATAGATGTATGCTTGACAACTAGAGAGAATATCTCATGAAAATCGACTCTCTCTCTCTGAGTAAAACCTTGTGCTACTAACCTAGCCTTGAATCTCGTAGGCTCAATCCCCGATATCCCCTCCTTCACCTTATATACCCACTTGCACCCTACTAGCTTCTTTTGAGGTCTCTTCACCAACTTCCAGGTATTGTTCTTCCTAAGAGAACAAATTTTTTCTTCCATGGCATGCTACCATTCTTTCTTGTTTTCACTCTTCATAGCCTTACCATATGTCCTAGGCTCATCATGCTCAAGAGTGTAAGCAGAATTAAAAGCGTGAACAACTAAGTCTGCTTGTGCATACTTGACTGGTGGGTTGATCGTTCTCCTTAGCCTGTCTCTAGTAAGTTGGTACTCTTCAAGTTCCAACTCAGGAGTTCTAGTCTTCTTTTAGGTGGACTTAGAGGAACTCGTCGGTGTTCTTGGTTCATCTTCAAGGATCTCCTTGTTGAAGTGTTAATCTGTGGGCATATTAGATCCATTTTCAGGCGCTCGACTTCTATTAACTCGGGTGCTGAGTCTTCCTTGGTCACAGGTTCTTCTTTCTCATCTACTTGGGAGGTTTTCAGCATCGTCATCTCATCGAACGTCACATCACGGCTTATGATACTCCTTGGTGGTGTTAAGTCTTTACACCACACCTTGTATCATTTTACTCCTTCGAGATATCCTATGAATACCCATTTGATAGCTCTAGGCTCCAACTTCCCCTCTTTAACATGTACAAAGGCAGGGCAATCAAATATTCTAAGGTGGTCATACTTTGGAGGATTACCAGACCATATCTCTTCTGGTGTCTTGAAGTCAATTGCTGAGGAAGGACTTCTATTAATCAAGTAAGCTGCAGTCACTACAGCTTCTCCCCAGAATATCTTGGACATCTTTGCATTGGTAAGCATGCATCTAACCCTTTCAAGTAGGGTCATGTTCATCCTCTCAGCTACCCCATTTTGCTGCGGTGTTGATCTTACCGTTCTATGCCTTGTAATCTAATGCTTGACACAAAACCCATCAAACTCTCTATTGCAAAATTCGAGGCCGTTGTCAGTTCTCAACCTCTTCACTCTTTTGTCAGTCTGATTCTCAACAAGAGCCTTCCAAGTCTTGAACACATCAAATACTTGATCCTTACTCTTCAACACATAGACCCACAGTTTCCTCGAATAGTCATCAATCAAGCTGAGAAAATATCTGGCACCACTACGAGTAGCTGTCTGAGCTGGTCCCTAAAGATCCGAGTGTATGTAGTAAAGAGTTCCCATAGTCTTGTGCTCGCCGGTACTGAACCTCACTCTATGTTCTTTCCCTAGCACACAATGCTCACAAAACTCTAAGAGCTGGAACTTATCCTCTCCAAACGCCTTTTGACTATATAACTCATTTAGGTTTCTCTCACCTGGGTGTGCCAGTCTAAGATGCCACAACTTGATTTGCATACTCTCATCATCTATAGAGAATAGTGCAAAATCACTCATGACTTCACCTTTAAGCACATAAACACCTTTGCGCTTCTTTCCTCTTATCACTACCATGGAACATTTCAACACTCTTAAAATCCCTCCGTCGATCCTGATGGAACACCCATTCTGGTCTAAAGTCCCTAGTGAGATCAAGTTTCTCTTTAAGTCAGGAACATATCTAACATCTGTCAACTCTTTCACTCGCCCATTATGCAGCCTAAGCTTAACACTACCAATTTCCATCATCTGACATGTAATGTCATTACCCATTAAGACCTTACCACTACTAATGGGCTAGAAATTTGTAAACCAAGACTTGTGCGGGCACATGTGAAAAGTACAACCAGAATCTAAAACCCATTGTTCAGAGTTCATACCATCAGTAGTGACGAGTGTCTCTGCATTGTCATAGCTATCATCATAGGCAAGCGCAGCATCCGCTTTCTTCTTGTCTTGTGCCCCTCTTTCTAGCAGTAATAGCACTTCCTAGGAGCCCTAAACTTTGACCTTGAGCTCTTTTTCTTCCCATCTCTATATGAGGGCCTTCCTCTTACAGATAAACTTTTTGCATTGCCCTCGGTCTTCTTTCCTAATAACTTTGAGTTTAATGATGATTTCACATCACTCATTGTTAAAATCTCTTTGCCATAGAGTAACGTATCAACAAAACTCTCATAATTCTTGGGGAGTGAACTCAGTAGGATAATTGCTCTATCTTCATCTTCTATCTTGATGTTGATAGACTCAAGATCAAGGATGATCTTATTGAAGGTGTCTATATGATCTTTCATCAGCATCCCCTCTGACATGGACAACTAATACAGCCTCTTCTTTATATGTAATCTGTTGGCCAATGATTTTCTCATATAAAGTGAGTCAAGCTTCTTCCAAAGACTTATTGCCATCGTTTCACCTGCTACTTCTCTTAGTATTTCATCGCTCAATGACAGAACGATTGTGCTATGAGCTCTTTCTTGAATGTCCCTTCTTTTTGCCTCAGCTCTAGATGACTCTGGCATTTTCTCTTCATTACTAGATGGAGCTGCAGTCTCCTCTAATGCCGATCCAAGTCTTTGGCTCACCAACAATGCCCTAACCTTCATCTTCCACAGATTGAAGTCATTCGTACCGTTGAATTTCTCTACCTCGTACTTGGGTGTGGTCATGTCTGCTTAGAACCAAAGCTCTGATACCAATTTGTTGAAGCGAAAGCACACAAACAAGTAAAAAATTCACCTAAGCAATATAATAATGTAGAACAAGTTACTTAAGAAATAAATAGAGAAAGGGGTAGAAGAAGAACACACAAAGAATTACGTTGTTCGGCAACTTGCCTACGTCCACGGCGGATCAAGATCACACTCTTCTCTTATTATGAATCATAAGACACTCACAAAGTGTGCCTTTTACAAGAAAGATTACAAAGAAAACTCTCTCTCACTCTAGGGATTTTACTTTCACAAAGAACTACAAAGATTATTACTAAGATTGTTGTTGATCACAAAGATCTATATTTTGATCACAAAGATCTATGTTTACAAGCTAATTGATAGCCTTTATATAGGCCTTGGGACATCTTCGGTTTTTCCTATAGTGTAGGAGTCGTATTAGGGAGTTCTGGAGCAAGTGGGAGACGAAATTAGGAAGTTTCCTAATTTTGGGACACTGTTCCCGTCTCTAACGCCACGGCGCTGGCGCGCTTTCTGCTCAGTGCTGTGGCGCTGGCATCCTGGTGCTGCGACTCTCAAGTTCTGTTTTGGGCGCCGCGACGCCCGCTCCTGGGGCGCCTTTCTTCGTTTTTTACTTCCTTTCGCGTCCGTCTTCTATCCGTGCGTACCCTACGTACTTGACTTAAACTCTACATCATATTCCGATAATTTTTAATCAATATTCTCATACTTTAACCAAAAAAAAAAAAAGAAATAAAACATACCACCTTGTTGAACGCTATAATTACAATTTAGTTCTTTAAACGTAATGGTTAGATGTCGTTCCAATAAATAAATGATACCCGTTTATTTCATAATCAGAATGAAGAAAATGAAAAGTGTCAATCCATATATCATATGATCAAACATGATAATCAGAATGAAGAAAATGAAAAGTGTCGATCCATATATCATATGATCAAACATGATAATCAGAATGAAGAAAATGAAAAGTGTCGATCCATGTATCATATGATCAAACAAGTTTCTTGGATATGTAGCATTATAATTAATGTTTTTTTCTGTCCTTTTTTTTTTAAAAAAATATTCTTCTAAATTTAAAATAACTAAACATTTACAAAAATTTAAAATATATTTGTAATTATTATATATAATTTATAGCGGGTTTATTTTCTACGTACCAAACTCATAACAAATCAATTAATAACTTTACACTAATTTCTTTCTACTAGAGCCAATATTCACATCCATGTCAAAATCCCATCCAAGTTATTAATAAAATAGAACCTAATAAAAAGAATGATCAATCTTAACTATAAATACATAAAAAATAATATACACGTATTAAAAAATTCTTAAAAATTTAGATCATAACTCTAATAGTCAATTGGGCATCAAGCATATCATGCCTTTAATGTGAAACCAAAGAAAAACGTTAGGAAAAGAATGTTGCAGTGCCAGTGCGACTAACTTGATTTGATTTCACTGCAACTAACCAAATTTGATTTCCTCTTTTAGCTGGTCGTAATTTTTATTTTTGGTACAATTAGAACTAGGGTTTATATAAAATGAGAAAAGTTATAAACAGGTCACTATATTAACTTAAAAAATATCACCAGATTGAGAGAGAAATTAATTGTAATCTCAAATAAGAGAATTTATTTATAAAAAAATTACTCTTATTTTTGTATTAGTTGATTCATTAATAAGCGTGATTAAAATTTTAATCTATCATAAATATAAATAATTATTAAATTATATAAATATTTGTGTGCTTTTTATATGTTCTTGTTTACTTTTATTTAATCTCTTCATATTTCTCATTCTTAACTTGCGTGTGGTTTAAATAATTCTCCCAACACATATCATACCTTCGATGTGAAACCAAAGAAAAGCTTTTTGGAAAGTATTTGCAAAGAAGATATTAAAATCCCAATTTCCAACAAGATTAGATACTTTTAAGATAAAATTCCAAGTCCATATAAAAACTGATAAAGCAAATAGTGTTGAATATCTTTGTTCAAAACTGTTTAATTTTTTACTCGAAATAAGTTGCTTAGCAAATAGATAAAGCCAATATTATTGAATATCCTAATGAAAAGTATTTATAATTAAATGAAATTTCATTTTCTGATACCCGAAATTTTTTTAATCTTTACTAAACTTTTTCGGATCATAATAATCAGATTCTGATATAACAGAATATCAAGTTACCCACTACATCGAAAAATTAGACATTGATAACATTGCATATGTATATAAGATTTTGATGTTCTTGTAAGTTGTAAATTAGATTTATAAGGCAAGAAAAGTATCTATAAAGATAAAATTAACTAATAATCTCTCTCAAATGAAACTTTTGTGATGGAAAGAGCAACATTAACTCTTTCCTTTGAGGCACTTGAGTTTAATCACATTTTAGTTTAAAATTTAATTTTGATACCATTTCTTGCTGCCCGGTTTTTAGATTAAGTGTCAAGTCTCTTATAGTTACCGTGGGACAATTTAGTAATAAGAAACCATTGAGCTCGACTTCTTTTTCCTGAAGATACCAAGGAAATGCCTAGACCTTTCTCGATATGTTTTTAGTTGTTGTTATTGTTAGAATTTGTTTAACCGTGATTCTAGAGCTTTTGCAATCTTGATCTCCAAGTTTTTTTTAATTTAAAATGTAATTATTGTTTTGCAAAAGCTGAGCTAGAGGGTCCATTTAGTATAGTTTTTTTAAGTAGAATTTAATTTTAAGAAAAAAATTTAATTTATCACTCATAACTTTTTAAAACATTATATAAATTCTTTTAATAGATAAATTTTTTGAGGTTATATTATAAGAGAATTGAATTTTTTTTAAAAAATTTATAACTAAATATTTTTTAAAAAAATTGATAATTTCTTTTTTTACATTTTAAAAGTAATTTTTAACTTCTAAAAGAAATCATCCAAATAATAAGCTGAATTTGTAATGTTTTAGGTGCTTTTGCCACATTAAAAATCAACTAATTTCGTCCAGAATAAATTCCATGGAAAACTTTTGGCGCACCTCGTTTTTTACACGGCATTACCTAATTTGGACAACTCCTAGGTTTTTCAAGTGATGATATCAATAGTGGAATTTGTAAGTGTATTAGGTCTATGGATGCATGTACGTGCAAATGTATCTATTATAGGTAAAATTAATATTTTACATGTTTTATATAAATTTTAATGTAATAGAATTAAAAATTTAATTTTTTAATATAATAAATACACGTTAAAAAATAAATCTTGTTATATTAACAAGTTTTAGTATCTTACCTTTAAAGTCATTCGATAAATTTGTATTAAAACTCGTAAAAAGTGTTTTCGTTGAATAATTTTAATCTCCAACACTAATGAGAGTGTAAAAGTTAAAATAATAACCAATTTAAATTTCCGTTTCCAGCAGCGCTTAAGAAGCAAAATGAAGAACTCTTCTTCAATTTGCTCTCCATTTTGACAAAACCAAAAACAAGCTATCTAGCTTTTCTTGACCGGTTTTTTCTTCTTCAACCATGCAAACATTTTTGCATATTTTAAGAGTTTTTATTCTTTCTCATGGACACATGTCCGTAGCGTAACAACCCTTGTTAACACCAAAGAGAAAAATGGCCGAACCCTAATTCATGCAAAACAATTTTGCATTTGTTTATGCTTTTGACTTTGCTCCATGCTAAGTGTCCTTTTTGTAGCCATTTGATATCTTAAATGGACTTTTAACAAGCCACTTGTTCATCCTTTAAAGCCATAAACTAGTCTTTTTGATTTCCACTTGGCCGTGGTATGCAAAAACATTTTTCATCTCATGCTAAGTGTTTACTTTACATGCCATTTGTTATATGCATGTTGCCATACACTTGTCAAAAAAAATTTGAATTCATACCATTTTTCATTAATTAAGGAAATGTTTATTGTCATGTGTCATTTTTTAATTAGTTAATAATAATTATTAATTAATTAATAAATTTTAATACTTAAATTTTGACATGTGTTTTATGAGAAATCTTGAAACAAATTTTATTTTTTAAAATTTTTTTGGATCGAATTATTTGACTCGATCTGTTACCCTAATGCTCAACGAATACACTTCATATTGTAAGACTCTATAGGTTCACATCAATTTGTCTTACGAAACTTTTTCGTAAGTCTATAAATGATGCCCTACCACACATTACAGATATTACAAAACGGTGTGTTGAACTATACAAGCTAAGGTTAATTCATATTCGTATAGTCTCTTTGTCACTTATATCCCAAAAGAGTAGAGACATAGACCTCCACCATCAAATCTCTATATGCTCGACCATGAACTTATTGTTAGAGCTGGTGCTTTCGTGCCATTTCAACATTGTATGAATATTAATTGTTTAATATTTATACAATAAATGTTTCGAATAAAAATTGTTAATATTATATTTATATAGTATAATGCTTATAACACTACAGACATTGTATGATCTGAAGTAGTTCAGATCTGGTCTAAAGGAGTTTAGACCAAAGCTAAGAGTTAACAATGCTGAAAGTTATAAATGCTAAGAGTTAGCACTGTTAAAAGTTAGTTGGTTATAAGATTCATCGAGGTCTAAAGAGTTAAAACCTTATCTAATGAGACAAACACCTAAGAGTATACTAGTAATGACATAGTTGCAAAGAGTTGCAATAGGTGCTAAGAAATGTCATTGTGTAAGTATGTCTCAAACATTATGTTCCTGATCTATGTTCACCAATACGAGTCTATCGGTGAATCACTATAATATATATTAGTGTATGTCTATATCTGATTGATTCAGATAGTTGTTCTTAACTGACCATGAGCTTAGAGCTTGTAAGACACACGGGTATCCAATCAGAACTGAATACTGAATAAACTCATGATAACCCCAATAGATATCCTATGAAACCATAAAAGAAAGGTCATCTCTAGTTGGATAGTATTCGTGGTCCTTTGACCTAAGCGCCATGGTGGGATTGTGAGTGATCCATCATACTTTGGTTCCATATATGTCAGAGACCTTTCATAGTCTGACCGTTATGTGTCGCTAGGTATGGTTCGATTCTCATAGAGTCCGATGTGTGTAGATACGAGATCCGTCAGCTTATATAGGTAAGTTGTATATTTGATGCTCCAAGATTATATTTTCTAAAATCTTGTGACCACAAACATAAGCCCGAGATAATATTATTTCACAGGGTTAAACAAAATCGTAAAAGTGTTTGCGTATATTGTTTATCAAGATACGAATCTAGAGATAAGTTCAAGGATGTGCTTACGAGGATTTGACGGTGCTGTCTATATCATTGCATATCTAAGGTATAAATAATGGAAGGATTATACATATGCATAGTGACCTCAATTTTGTATGGTCTAACACGCTGATTTATAGTATCTATAACGTGTGCATGAGGCATCGATTACAAACTCATGGAATAGTTCTATTTAAGAAATCGGGTGTTGACTTAGGGAGTCCCGCAATATGAAATGTACTCTTTGTGCACTTGGGCAGCGTATCGTATTGAATAGTTCAATACAATAAAATTCAGTAATTTACTATAGTTAAGTTAACTAAAGTATATGGTTAAATGGTAAGACCCACTTTAGGTTAACTTGGTAACCTAATAAGGACATAAAAATAATTTCACTTAATAATTATTGAATTGTTAAATAATTAAAATAAATATTATTTATTTAATAGTTAGATAAATAATTTAACTTAACTATGGTTAAAAGTTAACTATATGGTTAAGTTAAGTTAACCTTACTTAATGGTTAAGTAAATGTTAACCTAACTATGGTTAAGTTAGCTAACTAGGGTTAGATTTGTTTAAATATTTATTTAACTTAAGAATTAAATTAAACTAACTTAACTAAGGTTAAATGTTAACTATGGTTGGTTAAGTTAAATGCAAATTTAAATTAAGTGAAATTAAAATCAAATGTATTTTAAATTAAATGCATTTGGTTTATAGTAGTAAAATGAATTAATTTTCATAGATTAATATTTTTTGGGTGGCTAAAAAATTAAGAGAGAATTAGAGAATAAAAATTGCAATGTTTTCAAGAGTTGAAAACATATTCTATTCATCATCTTCTCCAATTAATTTAGTCATTAAAACATGAATTAAATTTGTTATTTATTTTGTTCAAGAGATGAATAAATAAATAACAAATTTAAATTAGTTAAAGAGTTTAACTTTGAATTACGTTTAAGAGTTAAGTGATTGTTGGATTAACATATTGTTATACTAGACAATCAAACCCATCCTTGTTGATTGCTAAGATTGATCAAAATTTACATTTTAGGTGAACTTCAAGTAATTTAATTCAAAGGCTTCATGGGTTAAAATCTCAATCTCATTTTTAATTTGATTAATATGTATTATTTGTATTCATTATAAAATTCTATGCTTTTGCTGTGCAAATATACGTATGAGATATGTATAATTTTGTATGATAAACACATTCCACATATAAGCACCCTAAAATAATCAACACCCAACACTTATCTCCAAATTTGTATCTTTATAAATATCCACAAACACTTTTGCAATATTATTTTGTAGGGGTGTATAATTTGGGTCTACAGTTCTATAATGCATACATGTACCATATGTTCATTATACCAAATATGTATCTTATACATATTAAATCATACATAAATGCATCACATACATATATTAGAATAGTTCAAAATCATTAATGGTTTCTTTTAAACTCTTCAAAATCAGAACCCGCTTGAAGTGAAACTCAATAACAGTTCTAGTAGTTAACATAATGGGCTTGACTAGCTAAAACAGCAATTTAATCCAACAGATCTTGGTTTAGCTCCTTAAACCTATGTTATATATTTACCACTTATCAACTCTTGATCAGTAAAACAATAACCAATATTGTTGTGGTGGATTAATTACTTGAGAGAGATGATGAATAGTGAAGAGAAATAATTTTTCTTGTACTTTCTCTCTATAAACCCAATTTTTTAGCAACTATTCATCCATTTCAATTCATAGTTTCACATATATATAAATATAATTTATATATACTTGGCCACCAAGTATATATATATTAATATAATATTATATATAATATAAAATAATAAATATTTTTATTATTTAACTATTAAATAATTAATATGTGAAATTACTATTTTACCCATTTTTACATGATTACTAAGTGTATTCTTAGTGGGTCCCACCATATCACATTCCACGGGCTGGGTCTGTCTAGAGTATCAGCATTAAGTGGAGGATGCCTGGGTCGTGTACCCATATCTAAGAATCTATAGTGACTCGGCCCTCCAAGTAGGTGGAAAAATGAAGCTGAAGGAGGGCGGAATAGGGAGTAAGAGCGAGAATAGTATGAATGAAAGCCAAGCAAATACTATCCACTGACTTTGAAGACAAGATCGCAGTTGTTTGAAAACAACGATGTTGGCAGTTTCAGAACTACCGATTTACCAACACCAATGCCCACTGTCTCGTCCTAAAATAGGTTCCTAACTCAAAAATGAAACTAAGAAACAGAATAAACTATTTTTTGCTGCTTCTACTGCTTGACAGAATATTAAAAATTACCGACACATTGCACGAGCTAGCTAGGCCATAAAACGCAGGCCACCAACAAAAAAGTTGATGTCGGAGGTTCTGAGAAGTCAACATACTTAGGAGTTTATTACAACTATCAGGATTTTCGAACATCACTTTATGAAAATCCATTAAAGAGGTTTGGGGGACATCCATTAATTCTCCGAGAAATTCCCAATTATGAAGAGACTAGTCTATGTTCAGCAGCAATCTGACTCTTTTAGAGTCGGGAAATTTGCTTCCTCGTTTTTGACTTTTTAATCCTAATCTTTTCTTTCTTGTCTCTCCAAGGTCACTATTCAGAATGAATAGAGTAAAGGCCTTGAAGGAGTGGGGGGGTTAAACTCAACCAAGGGCCCACTATATTTCATGTGTCAATTTAATAGTAGTCAATAATAATTATCAACTAATTAATGTATTTAACATTTAAATACACACACGCTCGCATCTCGTGGTGTTAGAATTTATGCTCATGTGCCATCCTAATTTTGTATGAATATTATATTTTCATACTTATGTAATAAATAAATATTTTATCAAATCGCTAATTATTTTTATTAAGGTAAGATGTTTGTAATATTTTAGACATTATATTGATCCGAAAGAGTTCAGATTAGGTCTAAAGAGTTAAAACCTTGTCTGAAATGGAACAAAGATATGAGAATATACTTGCAATGATATAGTTGTAAATAGTTGCAAGCGTTGCTAAGAAATATCATTGTGTAAATATGTTCTCTAATTAAATGTTTCTGATTTATTTTCACCAATGTTGGGTCTATCAAATAGAATCTATTAATATAGATTAGTGTATGTCTATATTTGGATAGTTTAAATGTTTAATCTTAGCAAACTATGAATTTAGTGGAAGCACGTATAGATATACATGTATTTAGTAAGGACTGGATACTGATCTAGACTCAATGAAGACCTCCAATAGATTTATCATAAATCTGTCAGTGGAGGGTCTTCTCGAGTTGAGTAGTATTTGTCGTCCCTAGACCTGAGCACCACGGTGGGCTTATAAATGATCCACTATACTTAAGTTTCACACATATCAGAGACCTTTTTTGGTTTGACTGTTGGGTGTCGCTAGGTATAGTTCTATGCTTATTGAGTTCGGTATGTGTAGATATGGGATCCGTCAGCTCATATAGGTGAGATAAATATTCAAATACTCTAAGGTTGTATTCTAGGAAGTCTTATAGCTATAAGCATTTAACCCGGGAAAGAGTTTCCTGTAGAGTAAATACAAATAAATTTGCATATATTATTTATTGGCATACAAATAAAAAAAAAAGATAAGTTTATAGTTGAGTAATAGGGGATTTGACGCTATTGATCTATGTCTCCACTCTTTCAGGATATTAATGATGGAGGAATTGTGCGAATATGGATTAATCTCAACTTGTATGGTTTAACTCGTCATTTTATATTATCTATAACGTGTGTATATAGGGGCATCGGTTATGGACTTGTAGAAATATTCCGTGAGACAAAATGAGTATGAGCTTAGGGAGTCTCACTATATGAAGTGTACGCGTTGAGCACGTGAGTAGTGCACCAGATCAAATTGTTCGATTTGAGAAGTTTTGAAAAATATGAATTTATTTCAGGGTCTCTCAGAGAGTAGTTAAGGTTTAATTGTTAAACCCAAAATTGTGTCAAGTGAGACTTGACATTTTTACTTAGTATATGTCTCAAATTGTGCCAATAATTTATATGGGTACTAAATTGGACATTAGTAGATATAGTTACCATTTAAATAAAATAATTGTTGTTTTATTTAAATTAAATTAATTATTTACTTATTTATTTTAGAGTCTCTTATGGAGTAGTTAAGGTTTAATTATTAAATCTAAAATTGTGTCAAGTGAGACTTAACATTTTTATCTACTTAGTGTATATTTTAAATTGTACTAATAATTTATATAGGTATTAATTTAAGAATTAATAAATAAAATTTAAAATTAATTTTGAAAAAAAGGAAATTAACCATTTGATGGAATCAAATGAATTCATTTGATTTATTCATTTGACGTATATTACATTTCTATTTTGCAAAAGTAATTTGTTAGCTTTCAATTGGATAATGTAAAGTAATAAGCAAGTTGTTGCAAAAGAATTGGCCAAAATGTAAAACTGAGAAATTAAATTGAAATTGATTCAATTTGTAAAGCAATAGGTGGTGGCAACGGTATTGTCACCAATTGCTTAAAGATTTGGCCACCAAATAAACATAATACTCAGCAAAAGATTGAAATTACTGCTGACCATTACAATTTTATATGTCATCTTGTTTAATTTTATTGGCTATATGTTTGCTTTTTATTCAATGAAAGCAAATGAAGAAATGTGAATTGAATTTGATTCAATTCAAATAGTATTAGGTGTTGGCAAGATTTTAAGTAAATTGTCACAAATCCTATAAGTTGTTGAGTCATTAAAATCAAGGTGTCATCTCATTTATTTTCATTGGTTATTCAAAAGGCAAATGTTGCCTTAAATGTAAATGAATGGCCGTAGACTTATGATAGGAGAAATGAATTGAGAATTCATTTGATTTTTTTTTTCTTTAAAGTTAAGTGTTAATTAATATATTGAGAGAAATAAATTATTTGAAAAAATAAAAATATCAAGAAGTAAGAGTTGTTTCAATTATTTTGATAAAAAAATTATTATTTTAATTTGAGAAAGTCCATTACGTTTTTAATTAAAATTATTTAAAATACGTTTTAAGGGTGAGTCCCTTAAATATAATTAGTATAATGAGATTATTTTAATGTGTATTATATTTTCGCTGCGTATTATGTTATATTTTAAATTGTTTAAAATACATATATTTACTCGTAGCACTGTGCGTGCCGTAGCACGGTGCATACACTTGCAATAATTTTGTTATGTTGCACACGTGTTATGTTATTATTATTAAATTATTTTATACACACAACTGTACAAACGCACACAACACCAACACGTGGTTATGCTGGATATTATTAAACTGAACAATTCAATCAATACGCTACCCTAGTGCACAATGAGTACATTTCATATCGCTAGACTTTCTAGGTCTATGCTTGATTTATCAGATGAAACCATTTCATAAGTCTGTGATTAATGCCCCACGTCACAGATATTACAAATCAGCACGTTGACTATACAAGTTAAGGTCATAGCACATTCATATAGTCATTCTGTCATCTATATTCTAGATGTGTAAGGACATAGATCATCACCGTCAAATCCCTTTTATGCTCGTCCATAACCTATCTATAGATTCATATCTCAATGAACAATATATATAAACACATTTGCTATATTGTTCAATTTTGTAGGAAACTCCTTTCTCGGGTTAATACTGTTAGGGTTATGCTTACGTGTCATCCTAGTTTTGTATGAATATTTGATATCTATACAGAGTATATTTTATTATATCTCTAATTACCTTTTAATTATATGGTTTAATGCTTGTTACGCTACAGACTTTGTTTTATCTGAAAGAGTTCGGATACGGTCTAAAGGAGTTTAGACTGGTGCTAAGAAATAGCAAATATTTCAAGAGTTAGAATATTGTCTGAAATGGGATAAAGATCTCAGAATATGCTGATAATGATATAATTGCAAGAGTTGTAATAGGTTGCTAAGATATGTCATTATGCAAGTGCGTTCTCAAATAAATAGTTCTTGATCTATTTCTACTAATGCAGGTCTGTTAATAGATCCTATTAATTATATAGATCAGTGTATGTCTATATCTGTAGGGTACAGGTGGTTATTCCTAGCTAACCAGGATCTTGAAGATTGTATAGACATATGGGTATTCAGTTAGGATTGAGTACTGAACAGACTCATGAGGACCCCAATAGACATCCTATGTTGCTGTCAATGGAAGGTCCTCTCGAGTTGCATAGTATACGTGGTCCTCTGACCTGAGTACCATGGTAGGCTTGCGAGTGATCCACTATGCTTTGGTTCTACGCATGTTAGAGACTTTTCATAGTTTAATCGCTAGGTGTCGCTAGGTATGGTCCAATAATCATAGAGTCTGGTGCGTGCAGATATAGGATCCATCAGCTCTCATAGGGAGTGATATATCTAGATGCTCCAAGATAGTATCTCAAGAAAGTCTTATGGTCGTAAGCAGTTAACCCGGAAAGGTGTTTCCATGGGATTAAACAATATGACAATGAGTTTTGCTCATATTGTTCAATTGAGAAACTATTCTGGAGATAGGTTTATGGATGAGCATATGGGGATTTGACAATGTGGATCTATGTCCTTGCACATCCGAGATATATTTGATGGAAGACTATACGTATGCGTTGTGATCTCAATTTGTATGGTTCAACACAATGATTTGTAATATTCATAATGTGTGCGTGGAGCATAGCTCTCGAACTTATAGAATAATTCCATTTGACAAATCGAGCATGGACCTGGGGAGTCCCACAATATGGAGTGTACTCATTGTGCACTAGGGCAGAGTATTGGATTAAATTATTTAATCTAGTAATATCCAACGTTATCATGGAAATATGTGCATGTACGTATTTAAGTGTTAAATACAATAATTAGTAAATAATTATTATTCACTAATTATAAAATGATACGTGACGCATTGTAAACCCTCGGTTGAGTTTATCCAAGTGTGAAATTTGATGGAACCCACTAAGGAGTCTACTTAAAAATTATTTATGAAGGGTAAAATAATTATTTCACACATTAATTATTTAAATGTTAAATAATCAAATATTTCTAATAAAATATATTATTTTATTCTATTTTATTTATAATAATATAATATATATATATAATACATGATAGTTGTCATGCATTATATATATAATATTATTATTTTCTTTTTATATTATTATTTTTTGCCACCTATGGCATTTATATTATTAATATATTGTTATAATATATTTTTAATGAAATGTGAGATATAAGCGTATGAAATTGAAACGGAAATTGTGAGTGAAATTGAAAAATAAAAGGAATTGGAAAAGGTAAATAAAAAAAGGGTTATTTTCTTTAGCATTTTTCGTTTCTTGCTCTTAGGAAAGAAGAAGCAATTGTTGCATCCATTTTTCCTTCTTCATCAACGTAAGAAAGAAGAGCAAACAGAACCGACCATTAGGGATTAAGTGTTAATCCTACGTTGTATTCATGAGCTATTGTTCTAGATTATCAAGGCCACCACATTGATAACTAGAATTGACAACAAGTATAACTTTAGATGGACTCTGGAGAAATACGTGTAAAATGTTACACATACTGGTAATTTCTTAATTTTCTCATTTATACATTAATTTGATTAATATATGATTAGTGTGTTAATTGTATGTTTTTATAATTCTACTGTATTAAAATATGTATTGTATGCGTATTTTGTAATAAACACACTACCACATGTATATACTTGTACACAGTTAATCCCCTACAAATACTTATGACCATAACATTTTTTTAGATGTAATTTCAGAGCATCTGAATATACAACTCCCTATGTGAGTTGACGGATCCTATATCTATGCACACTAAACTCCATAAACATCGGACTATACCCAACGACACCTAGTGGTCAAATAATGAAAGGTCTCTAACATGCATTGAACCAAAGTATAGTGGACCACTTATAAGCCTACCATAACGCTTAAGTCAAAGAACTATATATACTACTTAACTCGAGAGGACCTTCTATTGACAACTTACATAGGATGTCTATTGGGGTTCTTATGAATTTGTTCGATATCCAATCCTAACTGGATACCTGTATGTCTATACCAGCTCCAAGCTCACGGTCAGTTAAGAACAACCATCTATACCTTATAAGTATGACATATGCTGATCTATATAAAAAGGATTCATACAAACATGCATTGGTGGAAATATATCAGAAATATAATATTCGAGAACATACTTACGTAATGACATTTTTTAACACCCGATTATAACTCTTTATAACTATGTCATTATTAGTATATCCATAAGTCTCTGTCTCATTATAGGCAATGATCCAACTCTTAGATATTCGTTGACTCTTATAACTTGCTAACTCTTAGCAATGCTAACTATTAGCAATTATACTTCTTAGTGATACTAACTTTTAGCGCTGATCTAAACTCCTTTAGATTAGATCAAAACTCCTTCAGATCATACAATATATGTAACATAACAAACATAGTACCATATAACTAAGTAATTAGCGATTTAATAAAAATGTACATTTATATAAATTATAAATATTTGTACATATAAGAATGGCACGTAAGCACCAATCCTAACATGTTTAACCTTACGAAAAAATATTTTTTAGGGTTTATGCTTGTGACTACAAGACTTCTTGAAATACAATCTCAGAGTATTAAGATATACAACTCACCCATATGAGCTGATAGATCTTATATATATGCACACCAAACTCTATGAGTATCGAACTATACCTAGTGACACCTAGCGGTTAGACCGTAAAAGGTCTCTGACATACATAGAACCAAAGTATGGTAGATCACTAACAAGCCCACCACAGTACTCAGGTCAAAGGACCATAGATACTACTCAACTTGAGAAGACATTCTATTGACAGGTTTATGGAATGTCTATTAGAGGTCCTCGTGAGTCTGTTCAAAACTCAGTCCTCGCTGAATATCCGTATTCTTATGAACTTTCACTAAACTCATAATCTTCTAAGACTAACATCTGAACCATCCAGATATAGACATACACTGATCTATATAAATAAGCCTTCACTGATAAATCTACATCGGTAAAGTGATGTGAACCTCACAAAAAAAGAAGTGAAATCTGACGCTCAATGAAGTTTCTTTGTCAATAATTATTATAATTCATATTCGTGAATAAATAAAAACAAAGAACCTTGACCCAATATCTATAAAAAGATACGAATCAAAGATATAAGAATTAAGGTAGACGCTATACTCAAGAAAGATAAGAAAAATTGTGAGTGATAAGTCAATAATAAAGGCCACGCCACAAAAAGAAATCATGATAAGTTCTAAAAAGTTATTTGAAGAACCAGAGAAAACTCTCACTATTATTAATGTTAAAACTCTAAATTCTCCTTAGGGTTACAAGGCCTTATATATATAATTTTACCAAGAGTATAAAAGAAAAAACTAAACCAAATCCTAAGTCATAGTAGTAATTAATTATAAAAATATGAAATAAATAACAAGTATATTAAGAAAACAAATATTTTCGTATCTTTGTTTCTAAATTTAACCTATGAATAAAAAAAATTTTAAAAAAAAGGATTTAATAAAATCGTGAACAGTGTCATGTGAACAGTAATGCGTGAACAATGATATCAGATTTTCTTTCTTAAATTAATTTTTGCCAAATCTTCCTTTCTAAATTGATATGCATCTTATTTTATTTTTCATGTAAATTACTCTAGATTACTTAAAGAAACTTGAATAATATTGACAAGGCATTAATCATCTTGAACACTCGAATTGGTTAGATTAGTGTCTTGAACAAAATACGAATTTGAGATGTGCTCAATTAGCCTATTTAATACTTCTTTCATTTTCTTGGTTCTTACCCTTGTCATTAGACCCCTATAGATACTCAATAGATCTTGTGAAGTTTTGACAACCTAATTCGCATCATAAAGATAGATCAAGAACGGGTGTTCAAGAACAAACTGTATAATGATATTCCCTAACACCATTTGCAACTCCTTACAATTATGTCATTACTAATATATTTTCAGGTCTTTATCTCATTTCAGTTAAGGTTCTAACTCTTCACTAACTCTTATAACCTACTAACTCTTAACAATTATAATTCTTAATATTGACTTAAACCCCTTTAGATCATATAATATCTGAAATGTTACAAGTTTCTTACTATTTATTATTTAATATTAACAATTTTATTCAAAATATTTATTATATAAATATTAAATAATTAATATTCACATAATATTAAAATATAACATAAGTACTATATCCAACAAAATTTATCTCATTTGTAAACTTTGCCACTTATTGGATGACATTGAGTATTACAGCAATATATAAAAATAATGTTATATTTTTTAAATAATATCTCAAATGTTTTAATTTTAAATGATGTGTTAAACAACCATTAAATGATAAAATAGTATAATAAATAATATTAAAATTTATACTATTTTATTATTTAATAATTATTTAACATCTTAATTTAGAATACAAAATTTAGAATATAATTAGCGTTACTCATATACAAATATTTTAAAAATGGAATGGCTTCCACTTGTATTAACAATATTTCGTACTAAGTTAAAGAGAAAAGAGTAGTATAATTATTTAGTGATTGAGTAGTGCACAAATTCTCCGGCCCTTTTTTTTTTTTTCTATAGTGGGTACTGTTTAATTCAGTTCGGTTTTAGCCAACACTTCCAGTACAACCATATTAACAAGTTTTTCTAAGATCATTATTTCCTTTTTGAGATTTGATGTTTTTTTATTCACATGTAATAATATATACGACAACATGAATCGCACTGAGAGGAAACAATTTTTCCTTTCTTAATAGGCGAAAGGTTGTTAATAAGAGTGGAAATCATGATTCCATTATTAATTTATGTTCAAATAGACAGATTGTTAATACGAGGTCATTCCAGTATCGATGTCATTGCTTGAAATCCTAGGACTCGTTCAAATTTGGTAATGCCGTGTGGAATATGAGATGCCCAAAGTTTTCCATGCAATTTATGCTTGACGAGTAAGTGACTTTGAGTTCGTGGTTAGAAAAGTAGAAAGTAATTTTAAAAAGTTAAAAATTAATATAAGTATTTAATAAATTATTTTTAAAATCTCAATTTGGGTTTAAGTTTCGCTTTACTCCAATTTAGACTCACATTTTAAATCATAATTTTAAACAGGCAAAACCCATATTTTATCCGGACGAGTCTAGCTTGAGTGTGACGGCGACTATTTTCTTCTAAGGTTTCAGTTAATATTCACTTACTTGTAGTTTTAAAAAATATCAAAACCTTATCACCGTTATTACTATTTATTGTTTCACCATCACTATTCTATTAATTTTAACTGTTTTTAATGAATTAACAATTTTATCTTTAATGATATTTAATTTGATAGTATTGTTCCTAAACAAATAAGAGCAAAAAAAAAAAAAAATTGAAAAGAATTGAACAATTGACCTCAAAGTTAAAATCACTCATTTTCACCGTTAAGTCAAACAAAAATTTATATAATATTTTATAAAGACTAATATATATACCTTATAAATTAATAAAATGAATTGTTAATTGTAAACTAAATAAATTTTGTTGTTAAAAATTATAAATAATAATAAGTGAAAAATATTTTAAATATCATTTAATTAAAATAAGCTTACAAATATCATTTTAAAACCCATTATATTGATAATTATGTTATTATAGAAAATAGTTTTCCCACAAAACTCAAAACTTATTTTTCATGTGTAGCCATCAATTATCATTTAAAAATATATTTTTTAATATAACATCCTTTTTTTTTCTTACTATCAACTCATTTGAGAGCATAAAAAAATTTGGCATTATTTGTAGTAATTTTTTTTAATTTAAAATTTTATAAAAATTATTTTTTATGAGTTGAATATTTTTCTCAATATTTGTTGTTTACAAATTTTTTTTTTGTAAATTCTCATAAGTTATAATTTAAATATTCTTCATGTAAATATATTTTATTATTTAATATTATAATAAAAATTCACATATGAGTTAGAAAATAACTTTACTTGTAGTATGTATTATATTTTAGTATTTTTAATTATTTTAGATTAGTTTTAAGAAATGATAAAATAATTTATATTTATAATAAGTTCATAAAACTTAATTTTTAAGTCTTTTGTTGTAAATTTGTACATACTTAATTAAATTTATTGTTTATAAAAATATTTTACACTTATTATTGTTTATGATTTTTGAGTATCAAAATTTATTTAATTTAGAATTAGCAATTCATCTTATTAATTTATAGGGTGTATATATATATATATATTAGTATTTATAAAATATTATGTAAACTTTAGTTTGGCCTAATAGTAAAAATTGGTAGTTTTATCTTTAAGGTTAATGTTCAATTCTCTTCAAGCTCTTTTTTTTCTTTTACTCTCATTTATTTAAGGGCAAAATTATCAAATTATGTAATATCAAAGATAAAATTATCAAATTTATTAAAAATAGTTAAATTTAATGAAATAATAAATAATAATAAGGATAGATAAATTTTGATACTTTTTAAAATCACAAAAAGAGTAAATTAATATTAATTGAAACCTCAAGAGAAAAATGATTGTTTTTCCCGAATTTGACCAAGCTTAGTTCTAAGTGCAGGATTGAAGGATCATATCCTCACATAAGGGTATGAGTTCAAGCTCTATAATCATTACAATTGTGATAGACGATGCCCTCCTTTTCTGAATCTAAATTATCAAACTGCACTACAATACATTTTAAAATTTCAATTAGTCCTAAGTTCGGACTGTACTAAAAATGTGATGAGAAATTACTAGGCTTTTCTTAATATAGATTTTGAGGAAAATGTTGTTCAAGTTTTTCTGTTAATGTTATTTTCTTGCTATCATATACTCAATATCCTATCTTTAATGTCAGGATCAGCAAAAAATTAGTGAAAATTGAAAAAAAATTTACTATCAAAAAATGAAAATTAAAAAAACTATAGTCAATTGACTATACTTTCTGAGCATCGATCAACTTTATTTGTCTTCATGTATCAATATATGGAAAATAACTTGACTTAGAATTTTATCTTCTGCGTAGCTCATCTTGTTGGAAACTTTGTAGTTTAATATCCTTTTTAGTATTCTTCATAAAGTTTTTCCTTGGTTTCACATTCAAGGCATTATAATATGCTTGAAACTCATTTAATGCTCAGGGAAAGTGACCAAGTTTTTTTCTTTTTTTTTTTTTTGTTGGGAAACTGGAAATTCATTACTTAATCAGAAGAAGGATGATTAACATCCTCTAAACAAGATGTTAAAATTGAGATGGGATCGAATCCACCCAAATAAAATTAGACAAATAATGAAAAGCAAAATTCGCCAAAGTATGGGCCACCCAATTAGTCTCACATGGAGTATAGGGCACATGCACTGAGAAATGGCATGAATCACAAGGCCTAATTCTGAAGACTCAATATTGGAGACCATATCATTGGCGATCATTTGGGAGTCTGTTTCCACTTCAACAACCAAGAAGCCAAATTGCTGCAGCCGCCACAAACCATGCTGAATGACAAGAGCCTCAACAATAGGAACATTTAGTAAGAAAAGAAAAAAATACACAATACTAGAAAATATTGAGGATCCTGAACAATCTCAGCAGACATAACCTAAACCAGTTCTCTGATTTTTAGAATCCACTGCGGCATCACTGTTAAGTTTAACATTGCCAAGATTAGGAAGTCTCCAACGAAGCACAGGAACTGAAATAGCCGCAGGAATCTGAACATGCGCTTGTTGAAATTCAGATAGAAAATCTTTCTCCCAAGGTAAAACTGTGACAACGTCGATAATGCAATAATGAGCAACATTATTATTGAAAAATTAGTGATTCAACAATTTTAGTTGGATAAGAATTGAGATGAATACCAAAGTGGAGAGTCACAAAAAATTTAAAACGTGTGGAACACGTATGAAAAAATCTAAGACGTGTGTGAGACAAAAGGGGAAGTGAAACGGGACTCAAAGATGCGAAGGAAGCGAAGAAAATATGGGAGGTGCCACAAGGGCTGAGCGCTGCGGCGCCAGACGCCTCAAGATGTCCATTTTTATTCAGAATTTCGAGTTTTATGAAATTTTAAACTTTCAAAATAAATGGACTCTTATTCTAATAAAAAATAAAGTTAATAGGTATGAAATACACCCTATATAAATACTTGTAAACCTTTTAGTTGAGATTAAGCATTAAGAGAGACTCTAAGAGAGAGGAAGAATTGAGTAGACACTAAGTGCTTGTGTACGTTAGGGTGAAATTGTCGTGTGAGTGATCATTATTCGTGGTAGAGTAAGGGTTCACTAAACATTAGGTCATTTTGAGAATTTCTCAAATTGGGTTTTCCTTATAAAATCTCTAGGAAGTTAATAAGAGAGGTTAAGATCTTTGGATCCACTATAGACGTAGATAATTAGCCAAATCACATAAGATTATGTTGTGCTCTTTTATATTCTGTTTTGGATTCTTATTATTTTTACTTGATTAATAAGTTATTCCGCTGTGCAAAGAGGTTAGGGTTCTAAGTTGAACTTGAAATTTTTCGCTTCAACATAACCTCAAAAAGAAGAAGAGCGTTTCCTCCATCAACAATTATTTTGAATAAACCAAATTCTCCAAAGGAGTACTAACAACAATTCCAAATCATACGTACAGATGGTATCCATACATTCAATAAATAAATCCCGCATGATAGTTTTGTGAGAACAAGGAACAACTTGAATGAAATCACACCACACTCGAAGCTCCTTCTATAGCTTATAGAACCAGAAAACAAAATGGAGTTTCAGCACCCTTATTGCAAACTAGATAGCTCTCATCTACGGGGACGTGATGGCGTTTTAGATTGGCCCATGTAGGAAGCCAATTATAGAAATCTTTCCAGGCAAAAAGCTTCACCTTTGGAGTGATGTTGAGCCGCCAAAGTTTCTTCCACTAACGCTATGTATCAGAAGCTCCGAAATAGCCTTCATTGTGTCGAATATAACGTTCCTACAAGTAACCATATTTAACTCTATACTACCCAAACCGATCAAAGTGCCAAGTTAAACAATCCTCTTGACCCATTTAATTCGGAAGTGTAAGTCTCCCCAAGATTAGTTTCTGCTCATCTTCCAAAAATGAAGTACGGATAAGATTGACGTTCTAATTGCCAGAGGCAGTTCAAAAAAGCAACTACTATTGTATGTTTTGGAAGTTAGTGCAGATAAGATGGCTTGAAAGAAAAAGGTTGTTGCAGCCACCTATCATGATAAATTAAAACCATTTGCCAACAAGAACCAAGGATTATAGTCTCACGATCCCAAAGAATACTCCTCTAGAGAAATGAAGCTGAAGAAGATGTCCTAGCCTATAAAAATTTAGAATTAGCAAAATAATTTTTTTTGACAACTCTGGCCATCAAACAATTAGGGTTTTAGAGCATTCACCAACTTTGTTTTGCGAGCATAGCTTTGTTGAAAAGCTGTAGGTTTTGGACCCCAATCCATCTTCATTCTTATTCCGATACAGATAATCCAATGAACACCAATGATCTTTCGACTATATCATCCCCTCCCCACCAAAACCGAGCACTTAACCAATGAAGATCTTTTATAAGGGACATAGGGAGCTCAAATAAGTTCACTGTGAAGGTAAGAAAGGACTGGATTACAGCTTTTAGTAAAATTTCTTTGCCACCCATGGAAAGAAGTTTTGATTTCCAGCCTTTTAACTTATATCAAACCTTGTCTTTAATGGATGCAAACATAGAGACCTTATTACACCCACTGAAGCTAGGGAGCCTAAAATATTTCGCATGACATTTAACCTTTGTAATCCCCATGAGCTGCACTGTCACTCACATTACCACTAAAACAAATGGCTGATTTAGCAAAAGTAATGCATTTCCAGAGGCACCTTCATACTGTTGGAGGATTTGCTTTAACATTATCCTATTCTGCAAATTGGCTTGAAGAAAAACAAGGCTATCATCTTGAAAATAAAATAATAATAATAAAAAAAATAAGTGAGAAATCACAGGATCCTGTCTACAACATATGGGCCTAGTAATATCACCATTCCTTTCTGCTTTGGCAACCATAGCAGGAAAACCTTCAGAACAAATGAGGAAGAGAAAAGGGGATAAAGGATCACCCTGTCCTAACCTCTATGAGGGTGTTATCTTTCCATAAGATATACCATTAATCAGAATAGAATAGGAAAATGTAGATAAGCATTTACTAACCATACTATGCCACTTATCCGAAAAACCCATACCCGCATCATCACATCGATATAGCATCATTCAACTCAGTCATAAGCTTTAGGCATGTCAAGCTTAAGAGCCATGAAACCCTCTTTATCAATATGCCTTCTCTTCAGAGCATGTAAACATTCAAAGCCAGTTATTGCATTGTCTGTGATTAGACGACAAGGCACTCTATGACTCTGAAATCAACTACTTCGTAATATTTCTAAGTCGTTTAGTCAACACCATAGAAATGATCTTATATATTATGTGGCACTAATAGGCCGAAACTCATTAGGTCGTTCCGAATTATCCACTTTTGGAACGAGTGCAATAAGGGTCTCATTCATTTCATTTAGCTCACTACCACCATATAGAAAATTCAAACAAGGCCCCGTGACGTCACACCCCATAATATTCCAGAATAAACCATCCTTAGATTTGTTTAGATGCATCTAAAAAAGATCTTTGTAAATTTCCTCATCTGGACACTAATTCAATATCTGCCAATTGCGGACTTGTTGAATGGAATATACTTGCAAAATATTTTGATAGAATACCCGCCACTTGATCAGCCTATGTGCGCCACATCCCATTCACGTCCCGAAGCTATAAAATTCAATTTCTTTTTGGGGGGATCTGCTTGAAGCCTTAAAGTGGAAGAACTTAGATTTACGGTCACCACCTCGTAACCAAGATATGTGAGATCATTGCCTCTAATATGTTTCCTTTTTTGTATAGCAAAACGTCCACATTCTTCTCTACTTTCCAGACTTCTTTCCATGAGGTAGTATTAAGATTACATCTCAGAGCCTTGAGAACCTTCTCTTGATCACGAAGTTTTTTTTTTTTTTAAACTCATAGTAAGAGAATGTTGATGAATACAACACCAGCCGGTTAGTAAAGTCTAATACATGAAAATTTTTAGGTGTAAATTATTTTTAGTGAATGGGTTAGTTAGAAAGCAATTTGTGTGGTGATAAAAATAGCCTATGTGTGTGGTTATGAAATTTTTTAGTTTTTTATTTGTGTGGTTTGTATTGAGTTCTCATTACTATAATACTTTTAGGTGTGATGGTTGTATCGCGAAACAAAAGAAGCAAGAAACAAATACAAGGCATAGGCCTTGAGTATTGTGAGTAGTATTGAGAATTGTAAGTGTAATCTCTCGTGAGGTGTAATATTTGAGTGTGTAGTTTCTTCTTGAGTGGTCTTAATAATATTTTTATATGCCTAAGAGTGTTGCATTCAACATTCTGGTATCAGAGCAAGACTATCTAGGACCGCTCAAGTTGTAGGATTTTTAAGAATTTTGAGTATGCTCTGTAGTTGCAGCTTTGACTGATCTTCCACATTAAAAAGGGCTTCTAGAAATTGTGTGTCGTGAGTAGTCTATATCTCTGCAAGTTTGTTGATAAAACTTGTTTGGTATTACTGAGGTACTGCCAACATGATGAGCTGCATTCAAGTCGTTGGAGGAATCAAGAAGCTCAACAATCAAAATTACTACACATGGGCGATGTGTATGTTGTCCTACCTGTAAGGACAAGATCTTTGAGAGGTCATCGGCTGTAGTGAAGCTACACAACCAGCAGCAGATGACGAAAATGGCACCTTATACAAATGGAAGACTAAGGATGGAAATACGATGTTTCCCTTGAAGACCACAGCTGATGAAGAAATGTTAGAGCACATTTAGGATGTTGAAGCACCAAAGGTAGCATGGGATATGTTGGCCACACTATTTTCAAAGAAGAATGACTCAAGACTACAACTTCTAAAAAATGAGCTACTCTCAGATGCGCAACGTGATATGATGATTGCACAGTACTTTTACAAGGTGAAATCTTTGTGCCGTGAGATTTCTGAACTTGATCCAGAAGCTAAAATTACGGAACCCAAGATAAGGAGAATTATCATCCGGGGTTTAAGGCCTAAATTTAGAGGCTTTGTCACTGCTACACAAGGATGGCCTACTCAACCATCACTTGTTGAATTTAAAATTTTGCTTATTGGTCAAGAAGCTATGGCTAAGCAAATGGGTGTTGTCTCACTAAAAGGTAAAGATGAAGCGCTCTTTAGCGATAAAGGTAAGAAAAAACCCTAAGTATAATACTGGTAGTGGATCAAGAAGAGATAAAGATAGACCAAGAAGTCATCAGAGGAGCTTACACATAGAGGGAGCTCAAAAGAAGAACAACAGTAGTAGTCATTCTAGAAAGAAAAAGTTTGACGGTGACTGTTACAACTGCGAAAAAAATGGTCATATGGCCAAAGACTTTTGGTTAAATAAAAATTTTTGCTGAGAGCAATGCAGCAACTTCCAAGAAGATGAATTAAAGTAATGATGAGTGAGATGTCAAAGCTTTATTTTCCATGGAAGAAGAAGAATTAGCACTCACAGCAACAACTACCAAATGGATTGATTATGAGAAAGATTGGATCGTTGACTCTAAATGTTCGAATCACATGACTGGTGATCAAGGAAAAGTGCAAGATATGGTCGAGTACAAGAGAAGTCATATAGTGGTAACCACTAATAACTCAAGGTTTCCAATAGCTCATATTGGCAAGACAATGATCACACCCCATTATAATTATAATAAGGTATTACTCCAAGATGTTTATCACTTACTGGGTGTGAAGAAAACTTTATTGACAGTGGCGCAATTGACATCGTTGGGCCATTTTGTTTTGTTCCATCCAGATAATGTCAAGGTATATTAAGAAGTCAAAATATCTAGTATGCTAACAATAAAAGGACACAGATTGGAGTTTATTTATGTAATGCCAGCAGAATCAGCTTATGTAGACAAGACTCAGAAGAACGAGACGATAGACTTGTGGTATACAAGACTTGGGCATGTCAGGTATCACAAGCTTAAAGTGATAATGAAGAAGTCGATGCTCAAAGGTCTTCCTCATCTTGAAGTTCATGAAAACACAGTTTGCGCGGGGTGTTAATTCGATAAAGCACATCAATTACCATATGAGGAGTCAAAGTTTAGAGCAAAAGAACAATTAAAGCTAGTTCACTCCGATGTGTTTGGACGTGTCAAGCAACCATCTATCAGCTGGATGAGGTATATGGTCACATTTACGATGACTTCTCTAGATATGTCTGGATTTTCTTCATGAAAGAAAAATTCAAGACATTTACAAAATTTCAAGATTTTAAAGAAATGGTTGAAAGAGAAGTCAACAAAAAAATTCAATGTTTACACACTGACAATTGTGGGGAATATACGTCAGATGCGTTCTGCCAGTATTTGACGAAGTTTCAGATTCATCATCAATTCTCTTGTGCAAATACGGCACAACAAAATAGTGTTATTGAGAGAAAGAACCGACATCTTGCGAAGACATGTCAAAGAATATTGCATGCAAAAATTGTACCTGGTAGATTTTGGGCTGAGTGTATGAAGACAACAGCTCATGTCATCAACAGGCTTCCATAACCAAAAATGGAATTTATTTCCCCATTTTAAAAAATGTGGGGGGTGTCAAGCCTGCATTGGTCACTTTTGAGTGTTTGGTTGTCTTTGCTATGTGTTTGTGCCAAGTCATTTACGTAACAAATTCAATAAAAAGGCGATTCGATGTATCTTTGTAGGATATGAAAACCAGAGAAAATCATGAAAATTTTGTGATCCTACATCTAGATAATGTTACACATCGCGAAATGTGGTGTTTGATGAAGCTTCCTTATGGTGGTCTTCACAGAATGATGCATTGCTAGATTCCTAAGAGATGGAAGATCAACTTCAAGGGAAAATAGAGGAGCAAATTATTGAGGTACCATTAAATACTGATATTGGTGAGGATTTAGATGATGAAAATGATGGTGATTGTGAGGTGACAAGTCCTTAGCAAATTGATGTTTACCAGAGATTAAGAGAAGAGGTTGAACCAAGTCAAGAAGATGTGATAATTCCATAACCATAACTCAGAAGGTCAACCAAGATACGAAAGCCAAATCCCAAATATGCTAACGCAGCTAACACAGCTATAGCAGACGAGAGTTCAAAAGAACCGATGACTTATGAAGAAGATCGCAAGACTGTAAGTGGGTAAAGGCAATGGAAGAAGAGATTACCGCATTAAAAGACAATTAAACTTGGTATTTGGTGCCAAAGTTAAGAAATGTGAAGCCTATTTCTTGTAAATGAGTGTACAAGGTCAAAACTCGCCTTGATGGATTGGTTGAGAGATACAAATCTCTATTGGTGGCTCAAGGGTTCTCTCAACAGTACGGACTAGACTATGATAAGACGTTTAGTCCTGTGGCAAAGATAACAATCGTATGAGTTCTTCTAGTACTTGCAGCCAGTAAAGACTGGAAATTATGGCAGATGGATATGAAAAAATGCATTCTTTCATGGAGAATTGGATAGAGAGATCTATATGAATCAACCAAGGGGGTTCGAAAGTAGAGTTCATCCTAAATTTGTTTGCAAGTTGAAAAAGGATCTCTATGGGTTGAAGCAAGCACCGAGAGCATAGTACGTAAAATTGTTGAATTTTTGATGCAATGTGGCTATGTTGTGGCATATGCAGATTCTAACTTATTTGTGAAAGCAAGAGAAGGTAAATTGGCAATAGTGCTAGCGTATGTAAATGACTTGATCATCACAAAAGATGAGTTAGAAATTTGTCAAATAAAAGAAAATTTATCAGTACATTTCCAGATGAAGGAGCTTGGAGAGCTCAAATATTTTCTTGGACTAGAGGTCGATTGTACAATAGGATGGTTATTTCTCTGTCAACAGAAATATGCAAGAGACCTACTAGAGAAATTTGGAATGCTTGACTGCAAGTCTATCTCAACACCAATGAAAGCAAATTTTAAGCTTTGCACATATAAAGGCAAAGACCAGGAGGACGAGACGATTTATCGACAACTTGTAGGGAGTTTCATTTATCTTGCTTTGACACAACCTGACATTTCTTTTGTAGTTGGTGTCGTAAGTCGGTACATGCAAAATTCAAAGAAGTCTCACTTGGAAGTTGTTCGTCGAATTTTGAGATATAGCAAAAGTATAATTGACTATGGTCTTTTGTACAAGAAAGGTAAAGATTGCAAACTGAACGGGTACTGTGATGTCGACTATGTGGGAGATCATGACATGCATCAGCCGACAACTGGATATGTCTTCAGATTAGGTTATGAAGTGATTTCTTGGTGTAGCAAAAGGCAACCAACAGTGTCTTTATCAATAATAGAAGCAGAGTATAAAGCGTCAGCGATGGTAGCTCAAGAAAGCTCATGGTTAGTACAACTGATGAAAGATCTACACCAACAAGTTGATTATGCAATACCACTTTATTATGATGATCAATTAGCTATACATTTATCAAAAAATCTGGAATTCCATGCAAGAACTAAACACGTGAAAGTACACTACCATTTTATCAAAGAGAAGGTCTTTCAAAAAGAAATTGAAACAAAATATGTCAGGACAGATGAACAAATTGCAAATTTGCTTACCAAAGGACGAAATGCCAACAAGTTCAAAAACTTTTGTCATCAACTCAGGATGATTCGAAGAGTGAGAGCTGGTGTTGAGGGAGAGTGTTGATGAATACAACATCAGCCCGTTAGCAAAGTCTAATACATAGAAACTTCAAGGTGCAAATTATTTTTAGTGAGTAGGTTAGTTAAAAAGTAATTTGTATGGTGATAAAAATGGCCTACATGTGTGGTTATGAAAATTTTTAATTCTTTTATTTGTGTGATTTGTATTGAGTTCTCATTACTATAAATACCCTTAGGTATGATGGTTGTATTACGAAATAAAAGAAGCGAGAAACAAATATAAGGCACAGGCCTTGAATAGTCTTGAGTGTTGTGAGTAGTATTGAGAGTTGTAAGTGTTATCTATTGTGAGGTGTAATATTTAAGTGTGTAGTTTTTTTCTTGAGTGGTCTTAATAATATTTTTATATGCCCAAGAGTGCTGTATTCAACAGAGAATTTATTCCATTTTTTAGAGCTGACCCTTACCTAAGATATATTATTTTGTACTGAAGAAAACATATACCTCCGCGAGCTGCAATTGTTGTTTAATCATTTCATCACATTTCGACTCATCTGCCCATGATTCTTCAAAATGAAAATTTCCACCTTTTGGCCAAAAATCCCTCTCATTTATATAGCCAAACTATTGTTTACAAACACCAACAAAGGTCGATGATCTAAGCCCCAATACTCCAAATGTTTCACCACTAAGTAAGGGAAAATGTTATCCCCTGTATTGTTTTATACTACTCTATCCAGCCTTTCTTAAATAAAACTATTTACCTGATGCCTATTGCATCGTGTATAGAGAAGACTCTTATATCCCATGTCCATCACCCCCTATCATCTATGGTTGATCTGAAGTTATCAATAAGGTAGCGAGGTTTATCTACACCACCCTTTTTCTCAATATTATGTAGAATCTTATTAAAGTCCCCGTAGCATAACCAAGAAAAAGAAGAAAACTCTTGTATCCTTTTCAAAAGGATCCATCCAGATGTTGTTGGGATACCTTAGGGTGCTCTTAAAATTTGGTAAATCTCCATTGTGACTATGTACAAGGTAAAACAATAACATCATTACGATAACGATAACTGATTATCTACAAGGCAAAACCACCACATCTACTCAAAGTGACCAAGTTTTGTAATATGCACGACTTTTTTAAGTTTTCTAAAATTATTTATAATTTTTTTTAAGAGAATAATAGGTCATTTTTTTAATATTATTATTCTCCCTAAAAACTCTTAAAAAAGTAATGAGTAATTCTAAAAACAGTAAAGCTACATATACAAACTAATCATTTAAACTCATTTATACTACCTAATGTGGTATAACATGGTTGAAAGGATAAATATTAAAAATAAAATAAAATAATCAACTAATCATATTATGACACATCAAGTAATATAAATGAGTTTGTATAATTTAATTTTTACATGTAGTATTATTCTTTTAAAAACTCATATATATATATATATATATATATAACATAGGGTTCGAATATGCAAGAAATGAAATTATTGCAGAGAATTGTAAGATACAAGAAAAACAAATTCAGGCCATATGCATTGAAATAAAAAAAATTGACATAAAATCAATTTCAGACATAAAATAAATTGAAGAATAAAATTCAGGCGGCAGTGCCAGTCATATATATAAATTAAAGAAATAAAATATGAGAGAGAATGAAATTTATTGATAAAGGTTTTGGACTTACAATTTTCTTTGTCTTCAAAGTCTTTGAAGATTTCTGAGTATAAGGAGGATTAGAAAAGAAAAAAGAATTTAATAAAAGAATTACAAAGAATTTTTGGAGTTACAAAGGCTTGAGAGCTTTTGGGCGCCACCTCCTTCCAGATTTATAGGAGTCTTTGGTGCTTGCTTTGCTTCACATGTCTAATTGCTTGCTTTCATCCTTCACATGTCTAATAGTTGCTTTGCATGCATTGAATGAATTGTTGTCATTTTGGTATTTTGTCATCATGAGAATCTTTGGCATTTTCAAATGCTTTGCCCATTTTCTGATGCATCTTCAAATATTTTGGCCATTTTGTATGATGGGATTCTCTACAACACTTGAGACTTTGTCTTCTTCTTTTTTTTTTAATAACAAATTGCTAATTTTTATTTACAAGATTGTGTTGAAACCATGGTAGGTTTTTACAAAGATTATACATTTTGCCTTCTTTTTTATTTTGGAACGAAGCATGTTTCGTGTATGAACAAAATTGTATTAAATCCTCTGCTTTGATGAGAAATGATTTTTATGCCTCACTGTTCTTGTAAAATGATTGATTCTTGCCTGCTTGAATGTGCTATTGGCCAGTCTTCGTTTTATTCTTTGGGCAACGGCTTGAATAGTCATTGTCCATGGTACATCTTAGTTGTGAAGGTTGTTGACAATCTTGTTGGAGAAAATTTTATATTGAAGAACTTCTTCCTAAGATTGTGTGTTCCATAGTCTGCTTTTATAACCGGATTGAACATCATTGTCTTTGTTGTCTTGGAGAATTAAAAATTTTGAATTGTAGAGATTGAATTTGGAAGATATCTTCGCTATACAACTCCATAGCAATCATCATCATTGGACTGTGCCAGATTTTTAATTGATTCCTTTGTGTTCTTTGAGCTTCCTATTCAGATGCTTCATCAGAAAACTATGACAAAATTCTTTAAATTCCGTTTATATTCATCTTTGATTTTGGCAGAAACTAACTAAGCTTGAAATTGCGTTTTATTGTAAAAACTAGGAAACTGATTGTGTAGTTGATTTTTATGTTTGATTGACTTGGTCAAGGTATTTTAAAACATTGGGTGTGGTTGCATGTTGGGCATTAAAAGTGCCCCACCACTTGGTTCGAAATTTTCGTGCTAGAGAGGGAATATCTGTATGATAGAGATAGTCATACTCCTATCAACAGATCCAAACTAAAGAGAAATTAGAAAAGAAATATAAGAGAATTGAACATTTATTGTCCCTTTTTGAGAGAAGATAACTTCGTTGGAATATTTGAAAACCTTTAGAGTAATATTTGTGGGATTGGACCCAAATAGTTTCACCATTCAGTAAACCAATATGGAAAAGTGAAATCGACTCCTCTTTTGAAATAAAACAATCCGGAGTGTCTCTAATGTTTGTTTTGAAATTAAAAAAAGCAAGAAACCAGACTTGACGAAAATCCCAAAAATTATAATCAAGAAGGTCAAATTTTTAGAATAATTTTTGTAATCCATTCCCAAAAGATGGAGTGAGGACTTTAAGGATTTGGCCGATTGAATGGATGATGAAAGTATAGTCTTCTTTTGGTGGATAGTATTTGAACTCAGAAAATTCAGAATCCACAAGGATAAATTCATAAATAAAAAATTTGTTTTTTTAAAATCCTTGGAAATAAAATGAAACCTTGGCAGGAAAATCTTAGAAATAACATGCCTAGGTTCTTTTTCTGCAAATTCATCTTCTAAAACCAAAATCTTTTGTTTTGAGAGTTTTTCAAAATATTTTGTTGGTGGACCAATACTTTTGAGAGGCGTAGGATCTTGAAATGGTACAGCCTCTTTATTTCTATTTGATGCAGTGCCTTTTAGCCACTGTTTTTAAAATTATTTTTGGGATCAATTGAAGTCTAGAATTTGTAAAAGATTTTGCTTAAGAAATACCAAGGGCTACTTCTGAAGATTGCTCAAAGGATTAGACCCATGATTATAAAAGTTCCTCTTTTGAGAACTCTTTTGAGGAAGAGCTAGATTCACCTTTTCCTTCAGATTGTTTAGCACATTCACTTTAAAATTTTGAGATGCATAAAATAATGGCTAGAATTTTTTTGTGGAATAATTTTGTTGAGTTGGATTCTAATGTTTGGATGTATATTAGATTATGTGCTTTTTATTGTCTTTTTTATATTTTAAGATTCCCCCATATCCTATTTCAGAGGCATCGGTTTCAATAATTTTGAATGCATGTGGATCTGCAATATATAGACAAGTTAGGGTCTTTATTTGTTTTTTTATTTGTTGAACAGCCTATGTATGTAAATTTGTTCAAGGCTTTGGATTCATTTTTAATCTTTCATATAAAGGTTTGCATAAACTGCTTAGATTAGGGTAAAAATCTACAACATAAATGAGATAGAATTTTTGTAATTGTGTTTTGTCAATATTTGATCTAAAAATTTATCGGCAAAGCAATTGATTGATCTATTGGAATTATAGTTCCTTAGTGAATTTTATGGCTAAGCAATCTAACTTTGGTTTGAAATAAATTAATCTTTGATTTTGATACTACTAATTCATTTGCTCAACTATATTAATAAAAACTAAGATATGTTTGAAATGTTGGTAAAAATTTGATGAAAATATGAGAACATCATTAATATAAATGATTAAAAATTTTGAATAAAGGTTATGTTAACCTCAAATTTTAGGTTGTCCTAAGTCAATGTGTTGAATTTATATCTCTAAGAATAGTGTTGAATTCTGATGGACTGGACTGAAACTAGGTTGGATTGGCAACTCTAAATGCACTAGACTACTCAAGCTTCTTGCAAACACAAATAGCGTTAAGTCACACTAGAGTTTTTTTTCAACGACAACCTTCTGATACTTAATTCAGCAAAGGGTCTTAAAAAAATAAGAAAAATAAAAGATATTTTAAAGAGGCTTTTAAGGGGTTATATTGCTCTTGGTAAACAGGTCATGTGAATCATTGGTTCAACTAAAAGGAAGAAACTAGCAAGTCTCAAAAAGATAGTTAGAAAATAGAGTTAAAAAAAAGGCAACAAATGAGGAACCTTGTTCTTATCCCCTCAACCTCTTTTTTATAGGCATATGTTATAAAATTACATTGGAATTAGGGTAAATTTATACCTTTTTTTATTTAAACTCATCCTAAGCTTACTAAAATTGAATTTATATCAAAGATCTTGAATCTTAAGATTGTCGGGGGTAGCATGGTTAGCTAACCCCATGATTGTAGAGATTGAATTCATCTAAGTCCAAGTATCTTAGGAATAACAATGAATCTTTTATCTTTGGTTAATGTGTATATCTCCCAAACCTTGGGAGTTTTGAGTGATCAGTGTTGTGTGATTTCTATAACACAAACTAATGCAAGTATACGTTATCACAACAAGTAATATATGATAAGTAGAATGTCGATCACACGAGAAATTGTTATTACTACTTGCTAAGTATTAAAATTGTATTCTCCTACTCTTATTCAAGCTATTAACAATTTAATAGTTTTGATATCTAAACTAACTAAACAAAAAATAATAATAATTACAAGAATTAAGCAAAGAGAGCAAACGTGATAGCACAAATACTCAAATGCCTAGGATTACAATAATCTCTCAATACTTTACTTGAATCCAATTACTTCCTTTAGAACTGTCAATATGAATGTTAATCAAGAACTTTAATATCCTCACAAGCCTCTTCTGATGGTCAAGTGAGTATATCTCATTCAATTAATCATCAATATTTCTATGATAATCAAATTGAAATAAGATTCATTAAGTTCAAGTTCTCTAAATGGTCATATATGTCATATAAGTATATTTCTATCTCATATAGAACTCATACTTTTACACAATGATCATATATCAATTTATTCATGGCTAACACAAAATTTTCTTTTCCAAGTTCATTAAGATTCCCTAATCAATCTAATACATTGTCATATAATTAGAAGCATTAAGCATGGAACAAATTGAACAATTCAATACCAATATGACAAATAAGGGAAAATAATCAATTCAAGCCACATATGAGTTCACATTGTAATCCTAGCAATAAAAATTAGTTCATAATTAAAAATATAAGTTTAGAGTATCTAACAACATCATTATACATGCTGAATCAACAACAAATACAAATTTGAAGAGAAGAAGAAATTTTCCTTGATGCAATGGTGATGTTCTTCCTTCAAAATGAAGAAATTCTTCTCTTTCCTCTTGATTCTTTCCTCTTGTTGTTGATTTTTACTTTCAAGACCCAAATGAAGTGTTAATTTTTGTGCTCTCTATTGCCCAACCCTTCTTGGCTTAATAATGAACGTTTATATAGGTTTAGAGTTGCAAGAATAGGACAAAAATATCCAGAATTCAGCGCCACGGCATTTGAATTCAATGCCGCAGCGTGGAGCTTCTGGAGTGCACGCCTAGGCCAAAGCCCCGACACTGAATACCCTGGCGCTCAAACGAAATGCCCCAGCGCTTCACTGTAGTGGGTGAATAGTAACTTAGATACTGTTTATTGGTACTGTTTACATTTTTTGCATATTAGTCCCTTCTCGGATTTTCATATCAAATAGCTCCGTTTGCATCCGGTTTCTGGTATTTTTGCTCCGATAGTGCTTAAACCTGTAAAATAACATTAATATGCATAAATAGCCAAATTATTGAGATAAATTAAACAAACAACAAGTTAGGAGGATAAATATTTTATGTAATTACGCCCTATCAGTCAGCATGGTTAAAGTTGGTTTGCTAAGGAAGCATACTAATGTCGAAGACTTTGGGGTTATGGACCATAAGTAAATCCCAAGGATACTCCCTTGTTAATTATTAAAGCTTCCTTTTAATGATGAGCTAGAGCCTGGGGTATCTACATAATGGACCTTGTTGTGGACCTTAGGGAAGAGTTCTCAAGATGTTTGAGCTCGGGGTTGGGGGCCGCTCTAGGCTTTCTAAAGGATTGAGCTTAGGTCAGAATCTCAATGAAAAATAAAGATCCCTTAGTTTTCAATATTAACTTGTCTATACTGAAAATTATATTACATTTCTCAGTCCAAGGGTTTGTCTTTGGCTTCATCATTTTCAGGATGTTCTTTAAATCATTGGGCAAGATGAGTTATCAATCTCATTTGTTCTGATCTTTCCTCGGTAGCAAGAAATGTCCTTATCCATCTAACACCCCCAAGTTAAGGAGATCAAAAAGGAATCCCTAAGGGGTTGTTGTGCTATTTAGCCTGAGTGGAAGAGGCACGAGTGGTAATGCCAAGTAAAGAGCTAACTAGGAAAGCTCCTTGGAGGATGGGAGAAGAGGCTAATTAAGGTCTCCGTTTGATCTTATGAACCCATTACCCCATCCAACTATGAGTACACTACCCCGTTCATAATAGTTGGGCGGGCATGATCCAATAACAGGGATTTTGATCTCGAACTCCTTTAGTCCTCCAAGTCAATCCATTTCTAACTTGAGGAAGGATGAGCATTTAGTAACTGTTGCTTGTGTAGATGCTACGTTGAACTACAATGCCTCTAAACCCTTAGCACACAACATGGGATGTATGCTTGAGGTAATTTATTTATGATAAAATTCTTTTTTAACCTCAATAATTTGCATGGTCATTAACCACTTGTCTATTTTTTTTATTCAGGCAACCTTTACTCAATATATGGTGGCTATAGTATCTGCCTTCTTGGTTCTTTAGCTTTCATCTAAGGCTTGCTTGAGAACTTTATTGAAATGGTCACATAGTTTTCATGGCCTCTACCTTTATGATTTTTTAGCATTCATCTAAGACTTACTCGGGAATTTAGGCAACAAGATCATATGGTGTTCGTGGCCTTTACCCTCTCGGTTCTTCAATATTAATCTGAAGCTAGCTCCAGAACAAGAACTTTGGCCGAGAGGGTCATATAGTGGTCATGGCCATTACCTTTCTAAATTTTCAACATCCATTCGAGACTTACTCAAAAATTTGGCCGAGAGGGTCACATGGCAGTTGTGGACATTACCCTCCCAAATTTTTAACATCCATCCAACAACTTACTCAAAAATTTAGCCAAGAGAGTCACATGGTGGTTATGCCCTCTACCCTTTCGTTTCTTCAGCATTCATCTAAGACTTTCTTAGAAACTTGGCTAAAAGGGTCACATAGTAGTCGTGGCTTTCATCTTCCCCTTATTTGACATTCATCTAAGACATACTAAAAAATTTGGCTAAAAAGGTCACATAGTGGTCATGGCATCTACCTTCTCAATTCTTCAACATTTATCTAAGACTTATTAAAGAATTTAGCTGAGAAAGTCACATAATGACCTTTACCCTCTTACTTTTTTTAACATTCACCTAAGACTTGCTAGGAACTTGGCTGAAAGGACTTTACACTTCTAACTCTTCAATATTCATTTAAGGCTTACTTGGGAACGTTGGCCGAAAAGGTCACATGGTGGTCATGATCTTTACCTCCTTGGTTTTTCAACATCCATCCAAGACTTACTCAAGAATTTAGTTAAGAAGGTCACATGATGATCGTGGCCTTTACCTTCTCGATTTTTTAAACTGCCTTTTTTTTTACCAAAAATTAATCTTTTGATACTTGAAAGTTCTGATAAATAATGATAGGTATTAGTATGCATTGAACAAAAAAGTCTTAGCACTTTACGGGTGCTTATCATTACTATAAATGTAAGTAATATGAAATTATAAAAGAGAATTAATGGATGGTGAATCTAATGCTATTATTTGTGATGCTATTATTATCTTTGTAATTTCTTGATTGTTTGTCTTTTATATGCTCGAACTTGTATGTTGGTGGTCAGAATCTCTCAACCATCTCATAATGACTTTCTTGATTAGGGTCGAAGACTTCCTAAGACATCTGTTGCCTTTGTTCTTCTTGCTTACCCTTCCTCGATCTTTACATAATTGGGTGTTTGTTAAAAGGCAATTGAACGAGATGTGATTGGATTCCTGATCTGTTGCCGATTTCGATCATAGTTAAGGACGACCACAAATCTAGTGGTCATCTTTATATACCTTTGAGTAATGATGTTTCATGGCTTTCTATTTTGTTACTATAAATGGTGCCAAACTGTTAATCTCAATTTTTAAACTATCTTAGGTCAACGAGTTAAATTTATATCTCTCTGGAAGAGTTGTAAATCTCCTAATATGTTAGGCTAAAACTAGGCTAGATTAATCACTTAGGACACACTTGCTTTCTTGAGCTTTCTACAACTATAAATAACATTAGGCCACACTGGCATTTTTCTCAAAAATGACCTTTCAATGCTTAAGTCAACAAGAGGTCTTAAGAAAAACCATAAAAGGTAATAAAAAATTTATAGAGGCTTTTAAGGGGTTGTATTGTTCTTAATAAGCAAGAAGTGTGAATCGTTGTTCAGCTAAGAGGAAGAAACTAATAAGTCTCTATAAGATAGTTCAAAAATAGAGTTAAAAAAGGTAAAAATGAAGAAACCTTTTTCTTAGCTCCTCAACCTCTTTTTTATAGGCGTGTGTTATAGAATTACATTAGGATTAAGACAAATCTATATCATTTTTATTTAGACTCATCCTAAGCTTACTAAAATTGAATTTATTTCGAAGATCTCGAATTCCAAGATTCTCGGCGGTAGGGTGGTTAATTAACCTTGTGATTATAGAGATTGAATTTATCTAAGATCTAACTCCAGGTATCTTAGGAATAACAATGATCTTTGATCCTCGGTCAACGTGTACATCTCCCAAACATCAGGAGTTTTGAGTGATCGGCACAGTTAAGACTGGTTTGCAAAGGAAGGGTGTTAATGCTGAAAACTTCAAGGTCGAGGACCATAAGTAAATTCGAAGGATACTCCTTTGTTCATTAAGCTTCCCTCTGATGGTGGACCAGAGCCTGAATATCCATATAATGGGCTTTGTTTTAGGCCTCGGGTGAGGCATTCTTAAGATGTCTAAGCTTAAAGTTCAAAGGTCGCTCTAGGCAGCTAGGCCTTCTAGAGGATTGGGCTTAGTAAGCAGGTCATGTGAATCGTTGGTTCAACTAAGGGGAAGAAATGAGTAAGTCTTCAGAAGATAGTAAAAATATAGAGTTAGAAAAGAGGCAAAAAAAAGATGAACCTTTTTCTTTGCCCCTTAACCTCGTTTTTATAAGTATGTGTTATAGAATTCCATTAGGACTAGGAAAATTTTGTTCCTTTCTACTATAGACTCATCTCAAGCTTATCAAAATTAAATTTATGTCAAAGATCTCAAGTCCTTAATATTCTTAGGTATAAAGTGATTGGCTAACCTTATGATTATAAATTTATATTTATCAAAGATCTAACTCTGAGATTTTTTTTTGAATAATAATAAGTCTTCGATCCTCAATTAATGTGTACATCTCTCAAACCTCGAAAGTTTTTAGTGGTCGGCACGGGTAAGGCTAGTTTGCCAAATGCCATAAGTAAATCCCAAAATACTCATTTGTTCATTATCAGAATCTTTCTCTGATGATAGGCCAAAGCCAGAGGTATCTACATAATGAGCCTTGCCATAAGCCTCAAGTGAAGTATTCTTAAGATGTTGAGTTCAAAATTTTGAGGCCGCTTCGAGTTTTTTAGGAGATTAGGCTTGGGCTAAAATTCTAAAGAGGAACAAGTTAAATATATCATTTATTATTCTTTGAAATTTAGATGGAGCTTTTTTAATCCAAAAAAATGTAATTGTTATTAACACTGTTGTTGTTTCTAACAATTGTTTCTACAAAAGAGAATTTTGGTGTTGGTAGTTTTCTAACACTGCTCTTGTATAAAATAAAATAATTGTATCTAATCTAAATTCACTATTAATCAAGAGTATAATTTTGACATGCCACTTTTAATATGTTATTTGTGAGAGTAACATTATGAAATCCTATATTAAATTATTGTTCAAGAGTTACATCATTTTCAAAATATTCTTCCCTTATTATTTCTCTCTCTTTTGTATTTTATTATTTATTTCTTTAATAAGTCGGAAACTTTATTTCATTGGCTTTTAAGTTGTTTGATTTCTTCTTTGATTTGAAGAATTTCTATTTGCAACTCTGGTATTGTAAATTCTTTGGTTTTTCATCAAATTTATTAAGTATCTATTTAAATTGTAACCTATAGGAATTTGTTTATATTTTTCTTCCTTCTCAAAAGTTTGTTTTAATTTTCTTACATATTCTTTATTTAATCTATGATCTCCAATTTTGTTGATTATATCCAATAAAAATTCTTGATCTTTGTTTAAGACATTTATTTCTTTATCATTGTTGAAGGTAGTTCAAATTTTCATCTATTTGAAAATCTTCTTCAAAATGAACATATTGATCTTCAAATTTAGATGTTTCAATCATTAAGAGTTCTAATTTTTTTAATAATTTCTTCATCAAATTCGAACTCATTGATTTTTTATTTTAGAAATATTTTGCTCTATGACCAGTTTTGAACATTTAAAGCAAGTATTTTTTTTTTTTTTACAAAAGACATCTACATTCTCAAGTTATTATTCAATACCCAACTACACTCATATGGTTTTAATAATACTCATCTACACTCCTATGATTTTAATAATACTCATCTACACTCCTAATAAAATGGTATTATAATAAACTGATAAAGTGCCTACCGTAAATAGTATCCTGCCACCGCTTGTTGACCGGATCCAGTCATTGGTGGATACTGTTCTACCGAGTGATGGTCACTGTTACATGAATAGTATACATGTGAACAGTGCAGGTATTTTTTCGAATGCTTGTTGTTGGTGAATGGTATCTACTACATCAAACACTATTTATAGAATGTACTCTTCACATAAACAGTGTCGTGGGTCGCTATTTAGTGAAATTCTATCAAAAATCATCGTCGCTTTCTCTATAGCAGCAAATTTTTCTTGTAAGGCCTTTTCGTAATGGGTGGGCTGGCCGCAATCAAGTTACAGCAGAGAGCTTACATAAGTGTAGCCTGAGAAGGCCGTCTAGAGCTTTTTTTTTTCCCTACCCATGGCATTCTCTACGCCCACTGTGAATCGAATTCAAATGCTCTTAATTGTAGAACTGTGGATTCGAGCATCGAAACAGTGAAATTTAGCTAAAAAAATTAATACTAGAATCAACAGTTTTAATAAATAGTGTGTGAGTGATACTGTTTAAATAAACAGTACTTTTGTGAATAGTATTTACCATAGTAGATATTGTTCACCCTCAACAATCATTCAAAAAAATACTTTGACTATTCACCTGTGTATTGTTTATATAATAGTGACCGTCCGCCCTCCGAATAGTATCTATTGGTGATTGGTTCTGGTCTACAAGCGGCAATAAAACACTATTTATAGTGACACTTTATCAATTTACTATAATACCCTTTTATTAGGAGTGTAGATGGTATTATTAAAACTATGAGGTGTAGTTGGGTATTGAACAATACCTTAAAGGTGTGAATGTCCTTTATCCTTTTTTTTTTAAGTTTGCAATTTATCTTTGTTTACTTTAGTATTTCTTATTGGTTTTATAGAAATTTGTATTTTCACTTGACTTATAATTTTTCTTTTTTGCATAATTACTTTTGTTACAATTCCATCACATTCTGAATAATTATTCTTTTTCTTTCTAACTGGGTAAGCCTTGAGTATTGAGGATCAAATTGTTCATAAAATAATCATAAATCTTTTTTGTTTATACTTGTTCCCTTTTTATTTGTTTTTGTAATTTCAAAGCTTTGCGAATTTTCATTCCTTCTTTTTGAAAAAAAAAACTACTTAATTCTCCATAAGTTTTTCATATGGAGTTTCTCTATTAAGTTTTTATTTTAAATTATTCCTAACTTTATCTCCTAAGAGTCTAGATAATACAGCATGAAAATTTTCTTTTCAAATTAAATGATTATTGTCGGGCCTTGACATTTCTCTTGTTAGAAAATATCTTTATACCATCTACAATCTTGGAGTATTGTGCACCTCAAATTCGTTAACAATTCAACATTTTTATCTTTAATAGTAGGAGGATCTCCAATAAAGAAATTTGTTGTCGAAAAAATTAAAGAGTTAATTGAATCTTGAATTTCTTCATCATATTCATTTTTTATTATTATACCATTTGAGTCTTTTCAAATTGCTCTTAAGATTTCATTTCTTTCATTTTTGTTTAAGGTATGACCCCACCACCCTTTTAATTAACCTGTAAATCTAGCAATTAAAAGTTGAATAATAGCATGATCAGATGAATTAAGTTTGTTTTACAAACATCAGTAACCATTGTCATTTGTTATGATACACTGAGAATATTATATTCGAACATTCCATCAATATTTTATTCGTAGATTGAGTTTGCGCCATATTTATTTTGCAATATTTGTAGTTTTTCTTTGATGGTTATGTCAGGTGTAGAAGCTCTGCAATGTTGAAGTTTTTGTGGATTTTTCCAATTTTATTTTATTAACTTCAAATGTTGAAGAATCCTCAAGTTGGCTATATTATCTGATTGACTACAATCAGTTTGTTCTAAAACAGGGATTCGTTTGATGTTGAAGGCATTGGTGTGTCAGGCACAAAACTTCTTCGAGATTTGCAAGCCTTTTATTGATTTCTTGTAAAAAAAAATTTGTTTGTGTTTTAATGGGAGGGAGAAAGGTTAAAAATAGTATTTCAATTTACACTCAAAAATCGTAGTAAATAGACATAGCGTTTCATATCATGTCGTCACATGTGTCATTCTCAGATTGGGTGACTCTTTTGGCGCTAGAGATAAAGGGTTGTTCATCTTCTTCCTCTTTATTGCATAATTAGACGAAAAAACAAGGAACATGAGACCAGGGTAGAGGGTCCGTCCATGATATGACTAAGTGGGTACCAGCTCTCAGAATCGAAACAGTTCCAGAACTCAAATAAACCCCTTTGGGTCAGATAAAACGTGGTTCTGTAGTTGAAATAAGGGTCAAATTCGTGGATCAAGGACTCGTAGCAAAGGACACTGAAGAGGACGGAGACCAGGATCAGGAGCTCTTTTTGCTTGGTTTTGAGCTTGAAGGATATTACAGACAAATTGCTGAATAGATCTAATCTAAGGTTTTCATAGCTGCAGGCACGGCAACTGCTGCTTTTACGGTGCCGTTAGTGTGTTGGGATTTTCCGATCATGATTGTAAGTAAAAGAAAAAGAGAAATGTTAAAATCTGGGTTAGTGAATAATGGTGAGATGAATATGGAGGTTAAGGGAGTGAATTTTCCATGGAGAATTGAGAAGTGGTGGGGGTGGGGGGTTTAATTAAAAACCGTAGGAGAAATGATGTGTGGAAATAGTGGAAGAATGAATATTTGGTGAATCTATCTACTGATACTGATACAACGCTGAAAAGGAGTAGAACCCAGACTAAGAGGTGGTCAGGATTCTAATCTCTGTTAATCGCAAGATAAGAATCAAGAATCAAGATGGTATATAGTAACATTATAGTAGTAATCCATTTGAGTTTTGATATTTTTCTTTTGTTTCAATTTCTTTGTTTATTTATCCTTTCAAAATTAAATTTTGTCTCAAAAAAAATTATGATATGTAACACAGTTTTATTTACGCATTTATTTTTTTTTTAAATATAAAATAATTGAATAAAAAGGTTAATTTTGTAATTTAAATAATATATGAGGATAAAATTGGTATTAAATATGACAAATACAATCCATTACTAAATAGTTGATAGTTTAAAATTGAGGATAATTATGTCATTTCATCAAAAATATTCAAGTCAAATTCAGTACACTCTTTAATGATAAGGATAATTTTATAAATGCATATAATAGGTATGAATAATATAGTAATTTATCTTTAAACTTACTGACAAAGGCATCCTTTAAATAGCCTTAATTCATTTTGGGGGCATAAATTTATTTTTAAAAGATTTTTAATTAATTCTAGCACAGTTCGTTACTTGATAAAAATATTAATGAAAATTTTAAAATTTTAAGAATTTGTATGTTTTTTTAAAAAAATTTTAAGACTTCAAATAGCTTATGCTTTTTTAAAAATAAAAAAAATTATGATGATAAAATCTTAAACTTCAGATATCTTTTGCCTTTTTAATAACAAAAAAATTTATGATTATCAGTCATTGACGAATATGTTAGTGACATTCTAGGTGACCCCCTTAGTCTTGGTTATTATCATTTTGAACAGATTCATTTTGATCAAATTTTGATACTTGTACAGAATAACAAGATTTTGAGATATTAGAAGAATTGTCCACTCCTCTCAGATTAGTCCTTATTGGTGGTCTTGGTGGCCATAAGGAAGATGAGCCAACTTTAAGATTAGAGGACAGTAGATTCAAAAAGAAGTGTTGAACTTTACTTCAGAAAGAAATTTAAAAAGATGGGACATTCATATCTAAATTCTATATGCGTACACATCTTTCCTCAAATTCTTTGATCTTCTCTTCTTTTTTTTTTTTTTTGACTTCTCACTCTATCAAAAATAGCGAAACATGTTTCTAAAGTATTATTCTTAATAAGTTTTATAGGTTTGATCAAAGGATCTATTAATTTATTATTTAATTTTAAATTTTAAATTAATAGATAAAAATTTAATATTAATATTAAAAATAAAAATAAAATTTAATAATTTTTTATATAAAACATGAATTTAAATAAATTTGAATTAAGTAAATTCTCTATTTTATAAATTAAAAAAATTTAAAAAAAATTATAATTTTAAAAATATAAAGACTTAAATTTAAAATTTTAATTTTAAAATTATATTAATTTATCGTTCAATTCAAAATTTTAAGTTATCAAATAAAAATTTAATATTAATTTTAAAAATAAATCTTAATAAAATTCGTGAAATCTTCGATGAGCAGAGCGCATTCTCGCTCTCGTATTGCCGTATGCTACTTGTTCAATTTTTGCACAAAGTAATCTCAGCCCTTGGATGAGACTTTTAAGTCCACATGTTAACAGTAAACAATCACGAGTTATTCTTATTTATTTAAAATTTTGGGGGTGGGTGGGGTGGCGCCGGTTTAGGCCCTATTGTATTTTGTAACTTGGACTCCGTTCTCCTTATCTTTGTAAAGACATTGACTTCTAAATTTCACTTTTTAACAACATAACACTGAAGCAGTGGCTGGCTTATGATTGAGAGAAGAAGAACAGATTAGGAATCTGTAAAGGTTCACTTTTGGCTTATGAAATACTGTTTATATATCCTTCTATGTTATCAAGATTTTACTGACTTAAATAATTCAGTGCTTCTTTCTTCCGTTTTGTTGAAGATCAAACATAGATGGAAAATTAAAAGAGAAAATTTTACAAAATAATCCTTTTATTTTTTAAATTATATTTAAATTAATTATATTTTATTAATTAAATTCTTTATTTTTCAACACATTTATTCTAATATCAAAAACATAAACTTCCTCTCTTTTCTTTTTATCAAATTAAGAATTATATTAAACCAAGAATTATATTGATGGCCGAATATTTTTAAAATTGTTATTATAAAAATCGAGTGTTGTTGAGTATATTTATCACTCAAATAAAAAAAAATAACCAAATCTTGTAAGTTTTCTAAATTTTTTAAAAAAAATTAATTTTAGTTAGAAATTAGATAAAACTTACATTTAAAGTTAAAAATAGGTGTTATTGATGAATTAAATGTGAAAATTGAGTTAGAATGGTATAAAAGACGTTGAAATCTGTCCAAAAATAAAATTTTTAGTGTGTTTGGCGAAAATCAAATGTGATTGGTGCGGTAACCGTTAATTTAGCCATCTCGGGCCCGAGATGTGCCCCGAGATGCTTATATTACACGCGCCGTAGGGCCATCTCATGCCTGAGATAGCTCCGCGATGCGTGTAATTGCCCATAATTTTTATTTTTTTATTTTTAAATAATTATTTTGATTTATTTTTAAATAATTTAAATAATTGTCATTTTTTCGGGTTCTATGAAATACGATGCAATTGTTATTTATTTTAAAGGAAAGTGGGATAGTTCTAGTGATGGGAAAGAAAGTTATGTTGATTATAGTAATTTTAGAATTTCGATTCTGAAAAATATTAATTTTAAAGATCTTTTAAATGCAGTATGTTATACCTTGAGAGTTAGACAATATGAATTGTAAGGTGACTTTGAAAATTAAAATTGATGCAACGAGGTATAAGTTAAAACCTATTGAGATTATAAATGACAGTGATGTTCGATTTTTTTTTAACACCAATAGAAGATCGTATTGTCATTTATGTGTAATAATAGATCCTATATTTTTTCGATACATTCTCTTTTTCGTAATAATTAAGAAAATAAATAAAATTAAGAAATAAATATTTAGAAAAATAATAACAAGCATACATACATTTTAAATAACATACAATATGATTTATCAAATAAAATTTACAAATAATTAATTTAACAGACATAAAATCAAAATATTATAATAATTAATTACTAACATATTAATCAACATATTATAATAATTAATTATATATTAAAATAAAAATAATCATATATAAATTATAATTACAAAAAGTACTCATAAAATAATAAATAATATTACAAACCAAAATTAATGAGTCATTTAACCAACTTATTAATTAATATTAATTAATTACTTAAAGATTCATTCCTTCTAAATTAGATTTTATTTTATTTAAATAAAATTACATTTATTTTTAAATTTTTTAAAAAAGAATTTAATTTAATATATTTAATTTAAATAACATTAAATTTAATTTATTTCATTTAAATTTAATTTAATTTAATTTAAAAAAGTTTTGCGCCATGTGGCAGTACGTGGCAGCCTATACAGGTGCCACGTAGTGCAATAGTGCAGTATCGCGGACATTGCGTTTGCAATGCGCCTTAAGGGCTCATCTCGAGCGCGCATTGCGAGGCCAGTTCAGGCCCGAGATTGGCAACGGTGGCCGACCGTCGTCTGCATCGTTATTTTATACCGAAAACTCTCATTTTTAACATTTCTTACACTGTTCTAACCCATTATTCATATATAATTCAATAATTTCACCTATTTCTATCTTCAAATATAAATTCTAATAAATTTTTAACAATTTTTTTAAAGAAATTTAAAATTTTCTAAAAATTCAACAAAACTTACTAAAAATTGCTCATTTCTTTTGTTTAAAGTGAAAAATATATTATATAAGCTCCGATCTATGTAATGATAACTTCAAAATTTTCGATCTAACATAATTTGTGAAAGTTTAAATTTTTTTGATGATTTTCGGTGGAGAGTGTGAAAATAGGTTAAATTTTGATATTGGGACAAATGTGTCCAAAAATAAAAATTTTGATTAATAAAATATAATCAATTTAAATTTTGTTAAAAAAATAATAAAAAAATTATTTATAAAATTTTCCCAAATTAATAGAGGCTTTTCTCTCTGCCAATAATTATTTCTACACATAAAATTACTTCATATATATCCTATGAAGTCAAAAGATAGTAATTAAGTGACAAAAATTCAATATTAATTGAATAAAGAAGAAGATGCAGCATAAGATTGTTTACCAAACGTTACCCAAAACGCTCTCCGCTTTAAAGGAAAATCCTAGCGCCACAAGAGCCATTTCCACTGAGGAGGGGGCTTCGGCCCCCTCTCCGGCTGCCATAAGATCACTTTCTAGTTTTAATCTTTACTTTTTATACTTCTTTTCATTTCTGCACTTTTGTTGTTTTATACTTTCAGTTGTTTCTTCTTTATGCGATGTCGTCGATCTCTAGCATTTCATTTGTGGACCCCTTTTTGCCGGCGATTGCAGTGCTGAGGCCAAGATGAGCACATTCTCGCTGCCACACCCCCTAGAGACCATGTAGCTTCACTAGTTCTCCGCCATTGAAGTCGACGCTAGCCTTCATCGTGCGACGCCAGCATCCATCGTGTCGGTTCGTTGTTTCCCTTTGCCGGCGCTTGCTGGGATGCAGTCAAGATGAGCGCTATTTCACTCTCACTCCCCCTGACGGCCATGTAGTTCACCAGCATCCATCATGGAAGCCGATCTGAGCAAGTGTTTGTTTTGGGTCCCTATTAGACTCCGGCAAGTCGCCGCCAGAAACCGCTGTCATTGTCGTCCACCAACACCTTTTGAGAACTCGCGGCTGACGTAGATTTCTAGCTCCTCCAAGTCACCAAAGTGATGCAAACCCAATGCTACGACCCATGTTAACATGTTATATACTGTTGTTATGGTATTGATGTTTGTTTCTTCTTGTTGTTGGATGTAACTTTAAAAAGATTGTAGGTATTGCTTGTATTGAGTGGAGGATATTTAAAATAATGTGATGGCTCTTTAGGTTCTTTGTGTGGGGATAGTTTTTTTACCTATCACCTATGAGACTAGGTTTTTTCTGTCTGAGGTAAGTTTTTCTTCTCTTACGTAAGAGTAGTTTCTCACGTCTTATATAAGGTAATAGTATTAATTCTTGAATGAAATGGTCCTTTATTATGGGATTTGTATGTTCTCTTCGTGGGTAAGTCTGAGTGAACTATAATAAAATTATTTTATCTTTGTGTAATCTTTTGATTTTATATCAACAACTCTATTTTGTAATATTATTGTTTTAGTCATTAATATTTCTGTTGACGCTGTTTCAAGAAAAAAAAAAGATGCAGCAATGTCTCTGATGGTTATTAATTACAGAATGCTCCAATCTGATAGAGTTACATATATATTAATCTATGCACATTAATGTTTAACTGTAGAAACGTCCTTTCTTCTTCCTTGTAACTGATGTTATTTTAAGCCCCTCGCTTGGTTGCCTGAACAGTATTATGGTGCCGCTTGCAGATTCTGGTAGATTAAACGGAAGCCATCAACATCATTCTGAGGAATTCGTCGTAGTTAATTTGACCATCACCATCCAAATCAGCCTCTCTAATCATCTGCTCTAGCTCTTCATCTGTCAATTTTACTCCAAGTTTCATCATTACATGCCTCAACTGCAAATCCATGCACCAAAATGAGAAACGAGAGTAAATTCATACAAGATTGTTAATACATGAAATGTATAAATAATAAATTTTTAAAAAATATTAATGACGTGTACATACGCAAATAGAATTAATCCCCTCTTATTATAAAATCATTGATATTAATAAGTTAGCCTTGGTAATGGAGACACTTTTGATTAAGCAATACATTTATACATGGGTAGTTTTCAGAAAGAAAAGAGTTAATTTAGGGAATGAAGATTCAACCTCATTAGGTGATATATAACCATCTTCATCCTTGTCAAAGACTTTGAAAGCTTCCTTCAGTTCCTCTTCAGCTTCACTTTCCTGTAAACCAATACTACACTCACCATGAATTAATCCCTCATCAAATTCTATGTATATATGATTTGGGATTTGGAAGGAAATAATGGGCATGATTAATAACAAAACTGACCATTATGGCACATCAATTAGTTCATATTTTGGTTACCTTCATTTTGCTTGCCATCAGATTCAAGAACTCCCCAAACTGTATAGTTCCATTTCCATCAACATCAACTTCATTGATCATGTTTTGCAGCTCTTCTTCCGTAGGATTCTCATCCAATGATTTGATTGCCGCAGCTAGTTCCTCCATCGTTATACGCCCTAAACAAATCACAGAAAACCAATTTGTCAATGAAAAATTAGTAAGACAAAAAAAATTGAAAAATATGTGTAAAATAATGTTATTCCTTATGCATTTTATGCAAAGACAAGGGGTGCAAATGATAAAGTTCAGAACAGCTCATTCCCGCATTTTCTTCTTATTCGTCACGCGTCAGAATTAGTTTCAAAACCGGACTTCTATTTCCAGACACAACAGGATTCCACATCGTAAACAGCATCTTCCCCTTCTCTTTGTATGAAACAAAGTCAACTTCTCCTTCCTTATTGAAAACCAAATTCCAAAAAAGATAGAATAAATGAAGAAAGCCATGAAACCAACCATTATAAAAGGGCTCAGATAGCAGCATTATTATTCATCTATGGTATGTATTCTCTTTAATATTTGGGGTAAAGAGAAGAGAGAGAGTATTTATGTGTGTGTTGGGTAGCTATATTAAGTGAGATCAAAGTTGTAGAGAGAGAAAAGAGAGGTTACAATGCTTTTGCAATCATATTCTGTCCTTGTGTAAAAGTTTTATGATATAATGTAGTCCTGAGCTTCTTGATCAGCTCAAGAAGTGGATGTAGGTTCTTCAAAAGAACCAAACAACTATAAGTCCTTAGTATTTATTTTTTTTACTACATTGTTGATATTTGTTCTTAGATTTGAGTATTGGGTTGGTGCATACAACCAACAGCGGTATCAAAACTTAAGATTTGAAACATTATCCAACAAAAAAAGACTCAAAAGTAATTTGTCAAGAAATGAAAACCACTAAGTTTAAGATGAAGAAATTTAACAGATAAAGAGATTTTAGTATTTAAAAGAAAAAAAAAATAAAAATCTTATTGGTTCAACAGAAGGTTACTAAAGTCTTGCTAGAGATAAAATAAGAAGGAACTTTAGCAAGTGGTGAAAATATGGCAAAGATAGATGAAACTGCATTTAACACCGTCATATTATCTAACAATGTACTAAGGCAAGTCAATAAAAAAGCTACTGCAAGAGAGTTTTTGGGCAAGCTTGAAAGTTTGTTTATTTTTAAATCTTTATCTAATAAGATTTTTTTGAAAGAAATATTATTTAGCTTTTAGATGGATCTCTATAATAGGTTAAAAGAGAATCTTGATGAATTTAAAAGAATTTGTATAGACTTCGCGTGAAGTAATCAGTAATGTAAATCAGGTTGTTTCTCTTAAATTCATTGTCAAATTCCTACAAGTAAAACAGCGCTAAAACTAAGGGAACAAAAAATAAAGATTAAGAAGAAAGAAAACAAAAAAAAAAACTTGTTTGCCAAAGAAAGACTAAAAAAAAAGGAGAAAGAAAAGTATAGAGGAAAATTCAAGTTTAAGTTAAAAAAAAACTAGTGGAAGAAAGTGTTATTTCTATAGAAAAGAGAGGTGCTTAAAGAGAAATTGCTATGAGAGAATTAGGAAATTGAAAGAAAAAGGTTTAGATAATGCAAAGCAACAGTTGCAAGTGAAGATCAAGACAGTTTATAAACTCTTATAATAATAACTGATGACACTAAAAATTGGGTTTTGGACTGACGCTATTAATACTGGGCACGGTTTGGTTTGATCCGATTTTTACTGAAATCGAACCGAATGGGTGTGGTTCAGTTTTTTAAAGAATAAAAATTGAAATCTATTTTTTTAAGGGTAAAAATCAAACTAATTTTTTTCGATTCAGTTCGGTTCGATTTTTTCGATTTAACTTTTAAAAAAATGTCTAATATGCTAGAATTTTGGATCGAACCTTTGCCTTGGTGGAAAAAATTTTCACCACTAAACCAACTAAGCTAATGACATTTGTTAGTATAAAATGCTTTCCATTTTTTTTATTATATCAACTCTAATGTATTAATTAATAAAAATCAAATTTTTGATAAAGTTAATAGTGGAACCTTGGATCTTAAATAAGTTAAAGGCTACTTTGCCAATTGGATTGAAGTCTCCTTTGTTTTTGGAAACACATTTATTTTTTGTTATATTACAATTTAGATATTAATAATTAAAAAAATTACCATCAGGTGTTGAACTTAAAACCTCAATGAACCATAGCTCTCTCTTCACCAAAAGAGCTAAGCTTTTTTTTTGTCATTAAAAGTACATTCAATTTTCTTATATATTAGTTTTAAATATTAATATAATTAAAAAACTGAAATGCCAATAGAGAGATTCAATCCATAGACATCAAAGACAAATTAGAGCTACACTGCCATCTAAGCTAAAACACCAATTTTTTATTAGACATGCAAAACTTATTTTTATATTAACATTTCAAAGAAATATAAATAACTAGAAAACCATTTTTTTGATTCGATTTCAGTTTATAATAAAACTGAATCGAAACCGACGGATTTTTTCTAATTTTTCAATTTTAAAACCATTCATTTTTTAAAAAAAAATAAAAACCTAATCGAACTGACCAGTTTGATTTGGTCCAATTCGATTTTTCAGTTTTTCATTTATTTTGCCCACCTTTACACACTACACTTAACATATAAGTTCAAATAAAGACTAGTTCAACAGCTATAAATCATATAAAGGTGAAAAAATGCTAATAAGTAATAACCTTACATTTAAAGTGATTGGAATTTAGACTATACCAATCCAAATGCATGATGAAACTATGAGCATCTTGAGGAATGTAAGGAATGTTCCAAAACCTAAGCGAAATTTGATTTCATTAAGTGTTTTGGATGAAACATGATATACTTACAAAGTTGAGAATGGGCAGATAAAAATTTGTAAGGATGCTATATTGATGATGAAAGGAACTAAGCAAATGGGTCTTTGCGTTCTAGAGGAAGAAATAATCACTACGAGCACTACAATTGTCATATATCAAGGGTATAAGAAGCTGAATTATAGCTCAAAAGATTGTGGCATATGGGTAAAGTAGGATTACTAAAATTAGGCAATCAATGGCTAATTGGTACTAGTAAAATTATAAAGCTAAATTTCTATAAACATTACATATTGGGGAAACAACACAAGTTAAACTTCAAAAACAATCACAAACAAAGCAACTGTAGCCTTAGAATATGTCCATGTTAACATATAGGACCAACCAACATAACAAATTATGGAAGCAATAAGTATTTTCTTTTCTTGGTGGATGACTACTCAAGAAAGGTGTGGATTTTTTCACTTAAAACCAAAGATGAAACTTTTAATAAATTCAAGTTGAAAAGTACTTGTCAAATACACTCAAATAAGAAATAAAAAATGCTAAAAACAGACAATGGTCTAGAATTTGGCAATAAGTTGTTTGATGCTATTGCAAAAAAATTAAAAATAAAATTATGAGGCACAAGATAATCAAGTTCACTCTACAGTAAAATGGAGCTACTGAAAGACTGAATAGAACCATCCTCAACAAAATCAAATGCATAATTTTAAGCTTAGGTCTGTCTAAATAATTTTAAGGAGAAGTAGCAAGCACAGCTTACAATTTAATTAGCATAAGTTCCTTAAGTGCTTTGAATTTCAAAACACCTTAGGAACTATAGACAAAGAAGTCTCCTAGTTACAAAATATTTAAGAATATTTATGTATACTGCCTATGCACACTAAAATTTTAGTAAATTATAGCTTAAGTCCCAAATGTATGTATTCCTTGGATATCCTAAAAGAATCAAAGGATATAGTTTCTGGTTAAAAGAATCAAATGAGGTTAAATCATTGTTAATAAAGATGTTATGTTCAATAAATCTAATATATGCCTAAAGAAGAATCAAGAAAGCTTATATGTTATTCCATCAATTGACAGCCTAAAAAAATGAAAAGGATCTTCAAATTGAAGTGGAGCACCAGCATTTAAAAGCATCAATGATCATGCATCTAGGTATTTGCCATCTAAAGCAAATTCTAATAATAGTACATAGCAATAACCAAAAATAAGATCAAGTCATGATCTTTCAAATTACCAACTTGCCAAAGAGAGTGAGAAAATGCAAGTAAAAAACTCATCTAAATTTTATCCTTATGATCTAATTGCTTTTTTCTAATGACCCACTCAAAAGATTACTGAAACTAACCAAAAACATCCCAAAAAGTTATCAACAGCAAATACAAAGAATATGACAATCTATTATGAAAGAATAAATGAACTCTCTCATAAGCAACAAGACCTAAATATTAGTCACAATGCCTTCAAAATAAAAACTAGTAGATTATAAACGGATCTACAAAATTAAAGAAGGTAGCACACTAGAATTACCAACAAGATTTAAAGGAAGACTTATCGTCAATGGCTTCTCACAGAAAGAATGAAAAGGCTACATTGAAATTTTCTCACTAATAATAAAATAGACAACTATAAGGGTTATGCTCTCCTTAGTAGCATATTTTAATTAGGAATTATAGCAGATTGATGAACTATTTTCTTGAATGGTGAGTTAGAAGAAACCATCTAGATAAAAAAACTAAAAAATAATTCGAAGACACTAGCAAATCTAATCAAGTATGTTTCATATAAAAAAAAATCTCCTCTTTATCGGTTAAAACAATCACCCAAGTAATAGAAGAAAAGGTTTGACTCATTAGTTACTTCAATAGAATTCAAAAGAAGCAGTTATGATACATGTCTCTATTTTGAAGGCATGAAAGAATCAGATGAAGTTTATCTACTGCTATATGTAGATGATATATTATTAGTAAGTGAGAATCAAAGTGAATTATAAGTCAAATGGTTGTTAAAAAAAAAACTTTTGCAGTACTAGAAAAATATTAAGAATGAAAATCCTATGGGATAAAGAAAGAAAAAGACTAGTACTATCACAATTATGCTACTTAAAGAAAGTAATTGACAAATTTGAGATAAGTAACTCCAAAACAATCAACTTACCACGGGCAGCACACTTCAAATTTTCTACAGCACAATGCCTTTTATCTAACAATGAAAAATAATACATGTCCAAAGTACTATACTCAAGTGTTATGAGATCAATCATGTATACATTGATCTATAGAAGACCTAATTTAGCTCATTCAAAATCAATGTCTTGAATAGCATTGGTTGGGAAATAAATAGATCTTGAAATACTTGGTGAGTACACTAAAATATGGACTGATATTTGGGCATTATGTAAAAGGAATCAATTAATTGGATATGTTTATTAGACTTTGTTGAGGATAAAAACAAAAAGAGATCACTCACCTCATATTATTTCACATTATGTAAGAATTACATAAGGTGGAAAGCAAAGTTGCAATATGTAATAGCTTTATCTAATACAGAAGCAGAATACACAGTTGCTACATAAGCTTACAAAGAGGCATTATGGTTTTAAGGATTGATTAAAGAAATTATTTTTCTTTAAGAAATTATGATAATCTACTCAAACAAGCAGTCAGCTATCTAACCCTACATTTCATGATAAAAGTAAACATATAGACATTAAGTACTACTTTATTAGAGATATAATTTTAAGTGGGAACGTAAAAATTGAAAAAATTAATATTGATAAGAACTTAGTTATTTTAGGAAATAAGATTTTGTCAGTAAGTAAGTTCAAGTTATGTTTAAGTTTGTTGCATAAAAATAAGGGGTGAACAGCAAAAATAGATTTTGAGCAAAAGAAGAAGTGTTACATTGATATAGGGACTAAAATATATTAAAACTAAAGGTGGATATGTAAAATAGTGTTGGTTCTTATGCATTTTAGGCAAAGACATGGGGTGCAAATGATGAAGTTTAAACAACTCATTCTTGTGCTTTCTTCTTATTCTTCACACATCAGAATCGGTTTCAAAATCAAACTTCTATTTTCGTCACAATAGGATTCTACATCCTAAATAGCAACTTCTCATTCTCCTTCTATGAAACAAAGTTATCTTCTCCTTCTTCCTTACTGAAAATCAAATCCGAGAAAATGTAGAAAAAATGAAGAAAAGCCGTGAAACCAGCCACTATAAAAAAAGCTCGGACAGCAACATTATTATTCATCCACTGTATGTGTTCTCTTCTATATTATATAGGGAGAGTATTTATTAGGTAGCTATATTAAGTGAGATCAAAGTTGTAGAAACAGAGAAATGGTGAGCTGAGCCTAAGAGATTATAATTCTTCTGTAATCTGATTCTGGTCTCTGTGTAAAAGGTTTTATGATGTAGTGCAGTGCTTGTTGACACAGTGCATTAAATTAAGTCAAAATTACCTCTCACATTCAATATAAAATCTATCATCTACTTCGGACTTGAAATGTTAACACATAAAACGTAAAACCTTTAAGGTTAAGTTTCAAACATATATCAATGTCTAGGCGCGCGCGCGCGCGCGCACACACACACACACACACATATATATATATATGAAACAGGCTTCTTAGCCTGCAAATCAGAAATATGTGTGATAAACTCCAAGTGCTTAAAGTTATTAAAAGATCAACTTTACACCACTTAGACACCATGAATATTGTTTCATAATGACACTTTCATTTACCAGGCCAAATCCTTATTCAACAGAGGAGGAAAAAAAGGAACTCTTGCGCCATATATTCAACTTTCAAATCTTTTGATATCATGCTAAAGAAATTAATTAGTAAACATGATCCACCAAGTTACCGGGAAATTAAAGATGTTAAACAAAATGTAACGAGAATAAGGAACTCTATGTATATTGAGTTTGAATAATTATAATTAGCAAATAAAACAAAGAAACTATACCATCTCCATCTCTGTCGAGTAAACAAAACGCTTCATGAAACTCATTAATCTGATCTTCAGGCAACACATCCCCCATGTTGGATCTCCTCTGTGACTGTGACTTTGCAAACATTTTAGAGAAACTAAGCTCAAGGAAAGAAAAAGAGTGAACAACAAATTGCTTAGGGACTGCCTTAATTCTCAGTGCTACTTATGCTAGCAATTGGTAAAAGTTGTCCATTCTTTTGAGTTCGGAAAACATACATTATTTAGTCAAAAATGCTGACTATGTGACATTTCTGGAGCCTGTTTGTTAATATCAAAGCCTTTTCCTACAGCCAAGGTGGTCCAAGTTCAATTATTCAAACTAGTTTGAATTTTTGTGGGGTGTGGTCCTTATATTATAACTATCAATCATTCATTAATAACTTACGTTCATAATTAATATTACATCTTTGCTTTTTTTTCCTCCTAATTATTAAGTAATATGGTAGACTTCGTGCATTTTCCATGCATGTTCTTGCTGCCATGATATCGGTACCAGCCACGTTTATGGATATAAAATTACAAATAAATGGCATCAGCCAGCGGCTCCAAAACAATAATAAAATAAGGGCACATTTCATATTCAAGATCAAGATTTTTACAATTAATACAAACAATATTGATAAGTAATTCTCCTAATCGAGGTAGCCAATTAGCACTGAACTAGATTGAGTCTTTGTCTAATTTATTTGATTATGTTAAGGAATGATTGAGAAATGAAGAATCAATCAACACAAAATTAGGGATATTTCCTTTAATTATTCTAGTCAATTCTCATTAATTTTTATTGATTTGTTTTGCTTTTATGTAGAGTGTAAATAGGCAACAATTATGTATATGCTTTATTTTGGGATCTAAATTGATCCTTGTATTATGTATTTAATACTATTCCTTTTCTCAGTGAAAATACAATAGAGAAATTCATTCTTTTCATTGTATTAGAGCAACAATGCTCATGAACGTCTTTTTCTTCTTTTCTCAAATACAGTAATTATCCTCCTACAAGCCTAAACACATGGCAAAAAAAGATACCTAAACAACCTAAAACTCGACCAAGTCTAAGATCAACAAATATGATAATTCAAATGACCTTTTTTTGCTTCATCATTATGACCAACCCAGATTCATGCTCATCACACAACTGCTGAATGAAGAAATTTATAGCACTTGGAGTCGTGCCATGCTCATGGCTCTTAGCATCAAAAATAAAGAAGGTCTTGTAAATGGCACCATCAAAATACCACCAACAACTTCCACCAAAGAACTCCAACAATGAAGGCGCTGCAACAATATTGTAAAAGTATGGCTATTTAATTCGATATCACATGATATTGGAGCAAGTATAGTATATAATGAAAGTGCTCATGAAATCTGGTTTGATTTGAAAAAATATTTTTCTCGCACTAATAGTGTTCATCTTTTTCGTGTTGAAAAAGCCATTCACGATTGTTTAAAAAAAAAAGGCATGACCATTAGTGCTTACTACACCAACTTGAAGGGCTTGTAGGATGAACATGATGCATTATGTTCGATTCAAAAATGACAAAAGAACTGGGCAGCAATAAGAGCCCTAAAGAGGAAAAGGGCATAAGTACTCGACCTTTAAGAACTGAACATATTATTTTCTCTTATTTTTGTCAAAACCCAAGCTTGAGCTCTTCCTGTAGAAATACAACAAACATAGGATAGCTTGAGAAAGCTGAGAAGAGCCTTCTCAAGCCTGACGCCTAAGTTAAACTTTCTGTTTCTACTGCTTGCCACTTCGAAGTTTAGGATTGAGTTTCCTATGATTGATTGAGTCAATGGAAAAGTGAGCTGATTTGTACTTGTAGAACTATGAATAAGGTTTTGTAATTCCAACAAATCCAAAAGACCATAAAGTTCCTCATTGGGCTTAATGAAACATACATTGTTGTTCGAGGATAAATACTGCTCACGAATCCACTTCCTACCATCAATAAAGCTAGCTCATTCTCTCATTCTTTAACATGAAAGACAATTTATGATATTTTTTAATGTTTAATTTTTTTTCATTAGCCAACAAACTCCCTCTCAATTTTTATTAAGTCCATTAATACTCATGCATCTTTTGATTTAATTCATGTTGATATTTAGGAAGGGTATTATATTCCTACAATCAATTAGGCATAATATGTCTTTACTATACATGGGTTTACTTGATGCATCATAAATTAAACGCATCTAACAACATAAATCATTCATTAAGTTTGTTAAGACAATTTTCTTTGAAAGTTAAATTTTTCGAAGTGATAATGGCTCTGAATTTACAATTAAGGACTTTTATTTAAATGAAGGGATCATTCATCAAACCAGTTATAGTCTCTACTCCACAACAAAATAGAGTGGCAGAGCAAAAACATCGCCACCTTCTCAATGTAGTAAGAGCTTTACTATTTCAAGCTAATCTTTCAAAGAAATTTTGGGGAGACGTCATCTTAACAGCTACCTACCTCATCAATCAAACACTTATAGGTCTTCTTAAAGGAAAAATACCTTTTGAGATGTTTTTAAGCAATAACCCACATATGATCATTTGTGAGTTTTTAAATGCTTGTATTTTGTCTTATCATACCATCAATGCCCCAGTGTGATGCAAGAGCCATATAGTCAAAAAGGCTATCGAGTTTATGATCTCTCACCTAGTAAAACTTTTGTCTCATGTGATGTTTCCTTTTATGAAAATACTTTTCCATTTCTATCTTCCACCGTAAATTCACCTCCAAAAATTTCTCATCCTTAACCACCTACATATGATGATAACACCCCCAATCCATCTTCTTCCCACCCTCATTTTGAATCTTTAAAACCTATTCCTCAAAAATCTTCTTTTTCTAACTCCATTATTGAACCTCTCTCTTCTGATTTATCTCCACCAAATATTAATGTCCAAGACTCTCCTACTTCATCCCCTGAAGCACAAAATCATGTCTCATCATTGACATGAGTAACAACAGCACCCAATTATCTTCATAAGTATCATATTGGCATTTCTTTTCCTTCAAGGAATGTTTCATTATCTAATTCAACGTTGGTTAAAGCAACATGTATCACTTATCCCTTATCTAATGCTATTTCATATGATAAATTATCACCCAAACACCATGCTTTCACCATTTCTATATCAGTCGGAAAAAAAAACCAACCTCCTTTGCATAAACAATCAGTGATCCTATATAGTGTCTTGCTATGAAACAAGAGCTTGATGTTTACAATGCTAATAGAACATGGTCTCTTCAAGCATTACCTTTAAGAAAGAAGGCAGTTGGATGCAAATGGGTATACAAGATCAAATTCAAACTCGATGGCACTGACAAACACTATAAGGCCAAATTGCTAGCAAAAGGATACAATCAAATTGAAGGTTTAGATTATCGTGAGACTTTTGCTCCAGTTGCCAAGATTGTAACTATTTACATCCTCCTTGCAGTAGCCTCAACTCAACATTGGTATCTCTACCAACTCGATGTTAATAATGCCTTCTTATATAGAGATCTTGATGAGTATGTTTATGTGTTTTTACCTCTTGGTTTCGGATGAAAGGGGGAGACACAAGTTTGTAAACTTCATAAATCATTATACGATCTCAAATAAGCTTTTCGCTAATGGTTTATCAAACTCTCCATCGCTCTCAAATGAGTCAACTACAAATAATCAAAGGCAGATTATTCCTTGTTCGTCCGATCACAAGATGGTAAATATACTGCTCTTGTTATTTATGTAGATGATGTTATTCTAGTAAGAAACAATCTACAAGACATTAAAGATACCAAATTATCCAAATGATCAATTTAAATTAAAAGATCTTTGCCAATTGAAATACTTTTTGGGTATAGAGGTTGCCCAATCCAACAAATGCATTGCTTTCTCACAACAAAAATATACTCTCAAAATTCTTTAAAATGTTCGATATCTAGGGGCAAGACCAACCTCCTTTCCTATAGAACAAAACTTGTCACTTAACGAGTTTGATGGTGACTATATTAGTGATCCTTCTTCATATTGAAGACTTGTTAGACAACTAATTTACTTGACTATCAAATGACCTGACTTGACATATGCAATCCATGTTCTAAGCCAATTTATAGACAAACCATAGGTTCCATATTTAGAAGCAGCTTATTGTGTGTTACGTTATGTAAAACAAACAGCAGATTAAGGAATTATTTTTCTTACAACTAGTTCCACATAATTGATACTTTTTGTGATGCAAATTGGGCTAGATGTTGTGATACTCGACAATCTATTACTGGGTGCTGCATATTTCTTAAAAATTTATTAGTTTCCTAGAATACCAAGACGTAAACTACGGTATTACGATCCAATGCAGAAGTTGAATATCATGTTGGAACTGGTGCTCACGTGCCATTCCAATATTGTATGAATATTAATTGTTAATATTTATACAATAAACATTTCGAATAAAGATTATTAATATCATATTAATATAGTAAAATGCTTGTAACATTACAGACATTGTTTGATCTGAAAGAGTTCAGATCTGATCTAAAAGAGTTTAGATCAGAACTAATAGTTATCAAAGCTGAGAGTTATAAATGCTAAGAATTAGCACTGTTAATAGTTATCAGTTTATAAGAGTCAGCGAGGTCTAAATAGTTAGAACCTTGTCTATAATGGGACAAAGACCTGAGAGTATACTTGTAATGATATAGTTTCAAAGAGTTGCAATAGAAGCTAAGAAATATCATTATGTAAGTATGTCTCAAATATAATGTTCCTGATCTATGATCACCAATGAGGGTCTATCGGTGAATTCACAATATATAGATTAGTGTATGTCTATATCTGACTAGTTCATATGGTTGTTCTTAGCTGACCATGAGCTTAGAGCTTATATAGGCATGCGGGTATCCAGTTAGGAATGGATACTGAACAGACTCATGAGGACCCCAATAGATATCCTATGAAACCGTCAAAGGAAGGTCCTCTCGAGTTGAGTAGTAATCGTGGTCCTTTGACCTGAGCGCCACGGTGGTCTTGTGAGTGATCCATTATGCTTTGGTTCCACATATGTCAGAAACCTTTCATGGTCTGACCGCTATGTGTTACTAGGTATGGTCCGATGCTCATGAAGTCCGGTGTGCGTAGATACGGGATCCATCAGCTTATGTAGGTAAGTTGTATATCCGATGCTCTGAGATTGTATTTCATAAAGTCTTGTGGCCACAAGCATAAACCCAGGAAAAGAGTTTCCCACAGGGTTAAACAATATAGCAAAAATGTTTGCGTATATTGTTTATCGAGATACGAATCTGGAGATAAGATTATTGGATGAGCAAATGGGGATTTGATGGTGCTGATCTATATCCCCGCACATCCAGGGTATAAATGATGGAAGGATTATACGTATACGTTATGACCTCAACTTGTATGGTCTGACACGCTGATTTGTAATATTCGTAACGTGTGCGTGGGGCATCGATTACGGATTAATGGAATAGTTCTATTTGACAAATCGAGTGTAGACCTAGAGAGTCCCAATATGAAATGTACTCTTTGAGCACTTGGGCAGTGTACCGTATTGAATTGTTCAATACAGTATAATTCAGCAATTACTAAGGTTACGTTAACTAAAGTATATGGTTAAATGGTGGGACCCACTTTAAGTTAACTTGGTAACCGAGTAAGGATATAATAGTAATTTCACTTTATGATTATTTAATTGTTAAATAATTAAAATAAATATTTATTTGTTTAATTGTTAAATAAATGATTTAACTTAACTAGGGTTAAAGGTTAACCATAAGATTAAGTTAGTTAACTTTACTTAATGGTTAAGTAAAGGTTAACCTAACCATGGTTAAGTTAGTTAACTATAGTTAAATTAATTAAATATTTATTAACTTAAAGGTTAAGTTAAAATAATCTAACTATGGTTAAATATTAACTAAGGTTAGGTTAAACCAAATGAAATGCAAATGAAATTCAAATTAGTTTGGAATTTATGCATTAGTATATAAAGTGAAATGAAATTGAAAATCATTAATTTTTGAAAATGTTTTAGTTTTTAAGTTTTGCATTTTGGGAGCCAATTCAATTTGAGAAATTGAAATTGTTTGTTTTGTGTTTTAAGTGTTAGAACAACAAAACAAACTAGATAAATGATTACTAAATGTAATAACTAAAAACAAGATTTGTTTTATTTATTCAAGAGTTGAATAAAAGAAAAAACAAATTTGATTAAGTTAAATTGTTTAACTTTGAAAAATGTTTAAGAGTTAAACATAAATGCTGGATTAAGATGTTGTCATTCTAGACAATCAAACCCACCCTTATTGATTGCTAGAATTGATCAAAGATTCATTTCAGGTGGACTTCAAAGAAAATTAATCCAAAGGCTTCATTGGTGATATTTTCTCAATCTCGAATTTCAATTTAATTAAATGTTATTTTCTGTGTTCATTATATTTAATCTTCCGCTGTGCACATGTATGTATGAGATATGTATATTATTTGTATGATGAACACAACCCACATGCAAGCACTCTAGTTTTATTTGTACAACCCATAACCCAACATATCATTCTATGGCTACAACTTATTGTGAGATTACCTAGTTGAAGTACATTATACATGATTTAGGCATCAAATACTCACAACCTATTAATCTATATTGTGACAATCAAGTAGTACTATATATCGCTTCAAACCCAATTTTTCATGAGTGAACAAAATATATAGAAATTGACTACCACCTTATACGAGAGAAGGTTCGAAAAGGAATGATCAAAATGACTGACATATTTACATCACACCAACCAATTGACATTTTAATAAATTCCTTGAGTTTTTCACAATTTTTAAATTTACTTGACAAATTAGAAATTATCAACATACATTCCAAACTTAAAGGGAATGTTAAGGAATGATTGAGAAATGAAGAATCAATCAACACAAAATTAGGGATATTTTTTTTAATTATTCTAGTCAATTCTCACTAATTTCTATTGATTTGTTTTTCTTTTATATGGAGTGTAAATAGACAACAATCGTGTATATGCTTTATTTTGGGATCTAAATTGATCCTTGTATTATGTATATAATACCATTCCATTTTTCAATAAAAACATAATAGAAAAATTCATTCTTTTTAAATTAGAATTAAATCAAACCTTAAAAATTCAGACAAAATTAGTATTTTTTATATTAATATTAAATATAATTAACAGTTATTTAGAACGTCCACACTCATTTTTAATTATACAACTCTTTCTAAAAAGAATAATAAGTAATGATACATATTTTAATTTATATTTTAAATCGTGCGAATATCTTTTACATAAATATTCTAAGTATAAAATATATAAATTCTTCGAAAGTCTTCTCTATATAGTACAATTTATGTCTTAGTTCCTTACAAAGAAAATTTCATACCATTGAAATTCGAAGTCCAGAAAATATTCACAATAATTTAATTTGTGTTACTTATTCAAAGATAACGACTAAAAATTTCTTTAAAAAGATTATCATTAACACTATTAATTATTTATTTTATCAGCTTTCTCAGTTTGTCTTTTTCTATGACTTTCTGATGAGTTGATTGAAACGTTGATGATTGTTGATGGAAGCATATATAGGTCATTCTGAGTTCGGTATGTCAACTGGTAACCATACATAAAAGTTTAGATTAAATCTTTAATAATACAAAATACAATTCTCGAAACCATGATGAATGACATATTTTGATATATCAATTAACAGAAAGGATATATGTAAATGCAGAATATACAATGAAAATTCTTTCTGTTCTTACTCTGGATTTCGAAGAGAAATAGTTTTATTTTCTGATAAATATCCTGTATTTTCTTCTTTTCTTATAATTCAGATTATTATTTTTTTATTTCTATATTAATCTTCAGATTTTTTATGGGTGTAGTCAATACGTCGGTGGTCATCTTTCCTACTCGGCGATCCTTCTCGCCTGCAAGGTTTCAGCCCTGAACTAAACGAGGTCATCCTCTACTTTTTTAGCACGGGTCAAAAAACTCAGGATCTTGGTCTGAAACCAAGAGAGAAGAAAAACAGACTGCGGGAAACACGAAATCAAAATAAATAGATACAAAAAGAGAAGAAAATGGACTAAGGGCAAATAACTCAAAGACAGATCCTAGCGAGACTTTGAAGCCCATACCAAGATCTATGGAAGACAATTGACCAGCCCAAGTGAAGGTCATATACCTCTTTAACTCCTGCATCACAGGGAGCAAGAAGCCCAGGTTCTCTGAGGCTCCCAGGACCAGGATGGAGACGGACACATGAGAGGGACTCTCATAAAATAACAGTCATTCCTACCTTAAGGAGCTCGAAGATGCAACAGCTCGCCCAGCTTGTGTGACCTGTGTTAGGGGATGAGTCAGCCAGCCCTGCCCTCTGGTTTTTGTTTGGGCAATGGGAGAATCTTGTGGCTGAGCCTCAACGGGAGCCCGCTCCCTCGATAAAAAACTGCCCTAGGCCGGCCACTTTCTCGGACATGTAGACTTTGAGTGGCCCTATCCCCACTAGCCCACTCATTGGCAAAGTGTGAAAACGATCCCCTCCCCTGGGAGGGCCCCTTCTCTCGGTTTCTCCCAAAACAGAATAACATGCCTATGACACTATAGGAATTTAAAGGCCTTCGACTATCCAAGGAAGAGTCTTCAATCCTGCTCCTCTTTCTCCTCTCTCCACCACCTTGCTCGAACATCCCTACATTTTACAAAATGTAAGATCAAGAAAAGCGAGAAGAAGCAACCCAGAACAAAAAGACAAGAACTCACTTCGGGTTTGAGGTAGAGACAAAACGGAGGTGACAAGGATAGATGGGGATAGCAAATCTCGGACCATACAAATGTATTGAAACGCGGTGTTTATCTGATTGAAGGTCTGTTTGGATACTTCCACGTCAGTAGCCCAAGCAACTGCAGAAAATAGGCAAATAAAGAAGATTCAGCCAAGCCAATCAAGTAAATGAAATATACACATACGAAAGGACTAGAACTTGCATTTGCAAAAAGGTGGTAGGGACAAGCCACTCTCTCCCATCCCTTTTTAGAACCCTCTAACCCCACTCTCCGTCAGCGAAAAACCACTCTCACTTCCAGTCCTTCATAGAGGTAGGTCGACTAGGGACCAGGTTCTAAAGACTATGAAACGAAAGATAATATAAGCCCCTTTAGCTCCTAGCGTTGCTCCTGATGTGGACAGGTAGCATAATTCTTGAAAATAGGGGGGAGACTATCCTACCCTTGCCCACAAGACGAACAGACCCACTAATACTCCTCATGAATTCGGACCTAGCTAAGATGGGACTATCCTGAGGCAAGCTAGATTTTAGCAAAGTACCGTTGCATAGTGAACCTGAGGCCCAACCTTGAAAACTTGACATGAATGGCCACCTCACCATTGGTAGGGCTGCTCGAGTAATCCTCCTCAGTAAGCAGCCTAAAGGTGACCATCTTGGGAATTTTGTACGAATGCCTAATAAGGTCTAAATCATCCTTGTTCTGGCAAGAGGCATGGTATTGGGCATTCATCTCAAAATCTACCACCTTCATCGAGGGAATGTCACCTATTGAGGTGGACGTCCCCTTACTCTCCCCAGCCCCTCTGCTCCTCCTAACCAACAGAAGCTCTAGGGACTGTTTCCCCTCTTCCTCAGCCATGTCCATGATCAGAAAGCCTAAGTTATCCCTAAAGGCCATCAATGCACAGAAGACACTTTCTAAATGAGACTACGGATTACTAGGCAAGGACAGTGATAAACCAACCACACCCAAGAAGCAGTGAAAGTAGGCAAAAATCATCAGGACCAGAAAATACAAAAAAAGCCAGAACAAAGAAAGCACAGACGAAAGGCTAAAAATAGAACCTAAAGAAACCATTTGGCTATCCAGAAAAACAAGGCAATTGCAAACACAATTAAAAAAAACGTGAAGAAGTTAAAAAGAAATAAAAGGACACTCACCTAGTAGAAATGCAGAAAGTCGAATAATCGACGGCGACGGAGATTGAGAATCAAAGAGTTAGGAAAGTGCCTTTGACACAGAGAAAAGCAATAGCAACACAACGGGGTAACAGTAAAGAAAAAGAACACGTGAGAAAAGATACAAAATTGAGGAGATAGTGACTACTTATAGGCATAGTAAAGTGATTAAAACTATTCAAAATTAAAATAAATGGACAAGATCGACAGAAAAAATAAAGAGACGCCTAGTGATAGAAATGTAACACCTCAGATTCCAAGGTGCAATAAATATGTGTCTCTTCAGAAAATAGTAACCTAAGTCGTCGGATTCAATAGATTGGACGACTCAAGACATTTCATTCAGTTAAATGTCACTAAAAAAAAGACACGACTCTTGGGTCTTAGCTGCTATTAACCTCACAATAGGAAAAAAATCAACAGCTGACAACCGTTTTCTTGTTTAAGGAGACTTTCACTAGAATCAAGGATGACGCTTGAGAAGACTTGTTATTGAACTTGAAGAAAAACCTGGGAGAAACCGCCATTACATGGTAGTAACTCTTTAAATCACCATGAAATCTCTACGATGAGCCGACCAACTCTAACGTGCTTAAAATTCAAACTGGATCGCGTGATAATTCCACCCAGGAAGCAGTTCAGATCAGCTCAGGCAAGAGAAATAACAGAAGGAAAAAGAAAATAGAGACCTAAGAGATGATCTGGGCCAACCAGTCTGAAGTAAAGTTTTCAATCAAAACTAGAAATTGGAGAACTCCTGTTCCACCCCACCCCCCTTTAGAAAATCCCCCTTCGTTTTTTGGCCCAAGGCCTCTAAACTTTATCAAGGCCGGTTCCCGAGAGCTCGGTCAAACACTTTCTTAAAAAATCATTCTCCTTAAAGGACCACTGCTGCTTACACAGCAAATTTAAATTCAAAGTCAGGCTCAAAAGTAATGGTCAATGGGCCTAATCCCAACAAAGACGAACGATGAAGAACCAGCTCTAACTCAGAGGGATCTGATTAACAAACAAGAATACCTATTCGACTAGGCTGACCTGAACATAACCACAGTCCCTATCTTCATCCTAATCAGGTCAGCTCGACCTGAGGCTTGGACAGTTAGTGAAAAAGTCAGTGAATCATTTATCCGATAGGCTGATCAGGTACTGTTAACACAAACAAGAGATTCGCTCTTAAAAAATCCAAGTCACAACAGAACTGATGGGGGAGATGCCACCTGAAATCTGACCCGAGCCACTTGAATCTAGGCTCACTTAAGCCAAAATCGTCAACGAAGACAAATCCAAGGAATATGCTTAATACATGAAAAAGGAACCTGACATGTGACAAGAACGAGATCAGAGATTTGTAAAAGAATATTTTGCATGTGTCAGATGCACAGCAGAAGGATATTTGGCGTGTGTCAAAAGTGTAGTAAGGGATATTCAGTGCAAGATAGAAATACAGTAGAAGCAAAAAACCTAAAAAAATCCCTGAAATACCAGTACTATAAAAAAGAAAAATGAAGATATTGAGAGAAAGATGCCCAAGTGACAAAAAAAATTGACGTACAAAGAAAAAAGGTCTTTTCCTTCCCATTCTTAGCATTATTTTAACTTCTTTTCTAATCAAACTCTATAAAGGAGAATCCTTTCTAACTTAAACATCGAAGTATCTTCATTAAAATTCACCCCGACAAGACTATCATTGAACTTATGTCTGTATTTTTTATAGGCTTTTCATAGCTCGTAGCGAAAAGGAAGCCCAAGCCCGCACTAACCACCCCATCAAGACAAGGCATAAGTTTCATTCCCCCTCGCAAACAAATTTAAGGCTCGTTGGCCTGGAAAACTATTTCTTAGACATGTTTAATTCTTCACCAAGGAAGTACACAGATTATAGAGCTTCTCTAAAATAGCTCAAAGCCATTACCAAGAAGCACCCATATTAAAACACTTCTCTAGAAAGGCTCAATGCCTTTTTCAAGAAGTACAAGTAATGTACAAGAACACTACTCAAAGAAAGAATCTCAAATTTAGGAAACAGAACAAAGTACTTCCAAAGACAGTAATACATGTCTGAATGACATAAGTATCTATTTTCTTTACTTAGTTAATTTTCAAATAAACATTCTATTTCCTTTACTTGGTTGTCTTTTTTATGTAAAACGCTCATCAAATTTTCATCTACAACAAAATATATAAACAAAAACAAGAAAAGGGAAGTATATTTATAAATTTTCATTTTATTATATAACACTATAAAAATTCAATATGGTTCAAAAAATAATAAGAGTCAAGCAAAATCATTTAAAGACTCTTTAGAAGCTTTATTACAAAATAGAACACCTACGAGGCGGATGTGGAGGAAATCACCTCTTCCTTGAACTTTCTCTTCCACCTAAGCATATGCTAACCATTCTTTCACCTCCTCTCTCTAATTCCGCTCCAGGAGAGAGGACAGGACCCTCTATCATTACTTATCTCAACATGATCCTCAACAATAGCAGAACCTACGAGAGTTAATCCTTATATTTTGAAAAGATATGTACTCTATGCATAAACATTTTTATCAAATATAATCTAAATTTAATATCATAAATGATATCTTTATATCTAGATTGCACAATGAACATATTTAATGCATGAAATTAGTTTGCACCTAGTTGTTTGCTTCGGCAGCAAATCTTATACCTTGACTTAGGTAAGGATTCAAACCCTAGTAAAGGTTATAGTAGTTTTAATTCCTCTAATTATTGAGAGACCAATTTTAATTGGTTGTATTGAAAGAATATTATTGTAATTAATTAATATTTGTATTGTTATATATATAATATTTGAGATTTGAGATGCAATGCTTGTATAAATGAGTGACCAATTTTAGTTGATTGTATTGAAAGAATATTATTGTAATTAATTAATATTTATATTGTTATATACAATATTTGAGATTTGAGACATATTAAATACAAAAACAAATACATGAGATTAGTTTGGGATTAGACGCTATTTCGCTTCTAAAAATAAGTGAGGATAAATTATGTGAGACCTACTTAGGATCCACCATTGATCCTCGAAAGAATGAATAACTTATTCCACAACGAGCCATAGGATAAGCTATTTTTTAGTAAATAAATGTAAATTTAATAACTTTAAATTAAATTATTTATTTTCAAAATTAATAAATAAAAATTTAAGATATTATATTTTATAGATAAAATAATTATTAAATAATAAAATACAACACAAATCAAAAGAATAAGGAAATATAATTTATAACCAAATTCAAATATTTATGAATTAATAATTAATAAAAATTAATAATACAACAAAATAACACTTACTTAAATGGCCCGATAATAAAAAGCTTTCGGTGCATAAGTAAAGATTATTTCGGGTAGAAGTCAGTTGACTTATAAGGATTTAGATCAGTGGTTCGGCAACGTTATATTTGACGATGATGTAGATACAATAAAAATGTGTCTATTTTATGTATTTCATAAATTGATAATGCCGCGTAATCGGAATAGAATCATACAATATTTTGTACTTCGTCTGGTAGATAATTTAGATGAGTTTAATGTCTATCCTTAGGGCACGATCGCATGGACTGTACTCTACAATAGTTTTTGCACGGCTCCAATTAAAAAGTTGGCGAAGGTAAAAAAAATAAGCGCTGAGAATATAGAATCATACAACTTATACTCATTTTGTCACGCATTCTTGGTAAGTAATTCTATCTTTTTGATTCATTATGATATTATGATAGAGAAAAATTTATTTTTTTGGCATTGTAATTTAAATTTATTATCATCTCAAGTGTGGATTTACGAAGCGATCCCGAGGTGTGGGGAGTTGTTTGTCAATAGGAATGGAGATTATTTTTCTCGTATTCTAAATTGGTCTGGCACGAGCACCCCATTATACGAAAATGTCGTAGATATCCTTTTCGATGGTGTTGGGGTATGCTTTTATGTTCAACAAAAAATTTATATAACTTCCTTATAATTTGTGTTATATTTTCTAATAATGATTAATAAATCTAAAATATTATAAAGGTTTTGGAGGTTCATAGGAAGTTGGTACCCCGCAAACATGAGAAGACTGCGGACTATCGCGCGGCGGTAAACTTTTGCATTCCATCGGAAAAATGGAGAGGGAGTCTTAAGTTGAAGACAGTTGATATCCCGGACACTCAATTCACCGATAATCTACAGCATCTCGACGAATTTCAAGCCCCGCCAGCGACTGAATCAATGGTATAATAATTTAATTTTTTTTCCTTTAATTATCTGATGCTTTTGTTACTGGTTAGTATTAGCTTGTAAAAATTGATTATAATAACTTATGTATAGTTTTAATCCGACACGTCAACATCACAGTATGAAATCCTAGAGAAGAAGATGGATGATCTTAAAGAAATGATATTTACCAGGATTGATAAGGGTAACGCAGAGCTTTCAACCAAGATTGATAAGGCTGAAGAAAATATCTTGCATCAGATATCTCTCTTGATGCAACAGCTTAAATCAGCCAATATCTCCGAGGATGTAGGGCAGAGTATGGTACGTTTTAAACCTAAAATATATTGGATACAAATTTTAACAAGTCAATACATTAACCGGTATTGTTTGGTTTTGTAGGGTGCCGAATTCATGGCTGCTGACTTTTATACATTTGCTCCTGCCAGCGAGTTTCAGCATCAGTCATTTGCTCATGTTGCTGATAGCTCTACAAGCTTAAAAATTATACCTGCTCCATTGGGTGAAAACATAAGTAGGTATGGGCGTTTTCGCAAGAAGGCAGCAGCTCAAGTCAGTACATATACTAATCCGTAAAAATAGCTCGCGAAGAAGAAACTTGTGGACTTACAAGTAGGACCTACTATTGACATAAGCAGGCTGCTGATTTTTATTGATCAGAGTAAATATGCTGAGCTTCTGGATTGGATAAAAAAGAATGACTCAACACAACGGGTTCATTTGCACAGACTCAATCCAAACAATACGTGGTTTAATGAGATATTACAAAATTGGCATGACAATTCGGTGAGGATTTATTTTAACTTTTTTTTGTTTTGTGATTTGTCTAATAATATCAAAACTTAAACATATTTTGTGTGTTTTGTAGCATATAAATGAATATTTGAAGGTTTTGCGTTTGCATCAAAGAATATTTTCTGACATGTACTTACAGGATTGTTCAACTGTAGATGCATATTTCTACGTAAGTTATTATATTACCCGTTTATTGTGCATATATAATTATTGACTTTAATTATTACGACTTTAACGAGTATCTTTTATTTGTGTTTAGGAGTACATTCGACAAATGTGAAAAACGGCCTTTACTGCCAATCCTCCAGACAACAATGACTGGCTTGAAATGTTGTTGGCTTATACACTCGGAACAAAGACCTAGTTACTTGGTGCTAAACCGTGGGCATCGGTTAATAAGGTATTTTTTTAAGAATAATATTGACTTTTTACTGTGCATATATCAACATTAAGTTAAAAATAATACCATAATTATTTTTATAGGTATATATTCTTTTGAATATGAATCAAGAACATTAAATTATAGCGCAACTCGACATTACTCAGTTTACAATCGTTCTTTATGATTCCAGCGTGAACGGGCATTCAGACGAGTCTATCATGAGATTTATAGAGCCTCTGTGTGTTGCAATGCCTTTGTACCTTTAAAGGTGTAGATTTTATAGTTTGAGGGGCATAGAAAGGCCAAATTTGTTCCCTTGGCCGATGACTCGTATCCGGGAGAATGTGCCGCAACAAAAGGTCGAGAGCGGGGACTGTGGCGTCTTCGTCTGTATGTATATTGAATATCTTATGTTAGGTTGGCCATTTAACTTATTCCCTGACATTGGTATATTTTATAGACAGAAGATGGCCGTTGATTTGTGGACTACAACTTCATAGATATTTAGCACTATAATTTATTTACATGCATTTATTTGGGTGTATAATTGATATACCATAATTGTTTTGGGAGTATGTATACAGAAGTGTTTTTGTAGTTTGATAGAAGTGTGATTTAATTAATATGCATTGATTTGAGTGTATAATTGTTTGTGGGCGTTGATTTGAGTGTATGTATGCGAAAGTGATTTTGTAGTTTGATAGAAGTGTGTTTATTTAATATGACAGGTTTGGGATTGTCCATATTATAGAGGAGATTCTGTCAAAAATTTTGTGAAAATTATCAACATTAATACTAAAGACAAATGCATTAAAATAAAATAAATATGTAATACACAGTACAAGTGCATTAAAAAATAAGTGAATTACAAAATTAAGTGCGTTACAAAATAAGTGCATTACAAATTAAGTGAATTACAAAATAAGTACATTACAAATTAAGTGCGTTACAAAATAAGTGTATTACGAAATAAGTACATTACAAAATAAGTGCATTACAAAATAAGTGAATTACAGAAGTGACGAAACTAGACTCTTATACATAATTAAGTCTCATGGTATAACTCTCTCTTATTTTTTCAGATCCGTCTGAAATAAAAAAAATATTTAAATATTAGCCTTATATTATACATAATTAAATATCAATAAAGTAAATGTTTATAAATGAATATACATCACCTGCTCTGTAAAGGTACCTGCTCTGTAAAGGTATAGGGTTTCGACACGTTTGTCGGTTATGTCCTTATTGTCTACAACGACTACATATATTCTTTGATGGTTCCTCTCTTTGAGATAGAATCCGATTCATTCGACGTCTGCCTGACTGACGACGTGCTATCGGAGGTTGAATGTCCATATTTCTCAAATACTCTAGGACTATCCAATTTGACACTTGACCAACCGGAAGTATTGGCTCGTTATAGGCACAGAATAAAGTCTCAGACGTGTAATAAGTTGAACAAACACTCTTGTGCGATAATCTGATGTATATGCATGCGGCGAGTGCATGGGAACAAGGCAGTTGTCGATAATCAAACTTTTGACAGCTGCATATTCTTTCGCCAATGTCTACAATCCAGTTTACTCCACCATCCATAACTATAAATCGTAAATCATCAACAGGAGAAATGGTTATTCGACTTACCTTATCGTTATGTTTCATGACTTTATGATGTGCCCAGTTCGTCAAGACATTAGTCATATTTTGTGATGCCAATCGTCTATGGTAAAACCACAATTGCGTTAGCTCTCGCATCCACTCCACCAAATTAGTCACCAGAAGCTTTCTTACTTCTTTTGCAATTGCATTAATGCTTTTAGCAATATTAGTAGTCATAATGTCATACCTTCTGAAAGCACCAGATGATCGTGCCCATCTCACCGTACCAACATCTTCCTCTAAATACTTTGTTACGTTAGGTCTCATTTATCGCATCTTGTTTAATTGGTATTGAAAATCATGGACACGATAAGCCTTAGCAGCACTGAAGTAGGTAGATAGGTATACCCCTTTTTTAGACTTATCTGATGGTAACTTGTATTTTGTCATCAAATTTTCTTTCAAATGATATATGCAGAACCCATGATATGCATAAGGAAACACACCCCGTATAGCCCTTTCAATACTGGCATGTCGATCAGATATAAAAATAAGATTCTGATGATCTGTAATAACTCCTCGCAATTTAACGATAAACCACTTCCAAGAAGTATCATTTTCTGAGTCAGCAATTTCCCAAGCCAATGGATAAATCTGATTGTTTTCATCTTTACAAACGTCCACAAACATTGTACCAAGATAGGAACCTTTCAAAAATATTCTGTCCACTGCAACTACCGATCAGATTAATGAATTAAAACCTCTGATGCAGGGTCCTAACGTCATAAAGAAATACTTGAAGTGATTATCCGCGTCAGTTTCCAAATAAGTAACCGTACCTGGGTTATTTTGTTGCAACACATAGCTGTATGCAAGAAGCAATCTAAATGAATCCTCAAGAGTACCTCTTATCAATCTTAATGCACGCTCCCTAGCGCGCCAAGCATTAGTATAGGTTATTTGAACACCGAATTGTTCACGTATATCTACTTGAATGTCTTTCGGCCTATAGTTTCTATTGACCGATGTAAACTTATTTTTTATTACTTTAGCAATAATTCGACTCTTGGCTTGCCGGTGACCATCCCTTAATTGACTCAAAACACATGTGTGCCCTGTATCTACTCATCTAACAACAAAAACATGTCGCCCTTCTGTCGACACTGTCCGTAATCTCCACTTGCAGCTGTCATCATCGCATTTCAATTCGAAACGATCTTTGGTGGATTTGTAAACTCTAAAGCTCCATTTTTCCTTCAGTGCAATCATACTTATAGCTTCATGAATTTCATCTTTGCTGTTATATAATTTTCCTACAAATACATCACCAATCCCATTACAAGAAATTTTTTCCGATACATTCAAGTCAAATAGTGGTATCTCAGGCTGAAACTGAAATGAATTTTCTACCTTAACCCTTTCTTCTCTACCATAACCCTCGTCATCATCATCATTATCACCTTCCTCATCATCATCATCCTCCTCGTCATCATCATCACCAGCATCATCATTTACATCCTCATTCTCTTCATAATCATCATCATAAGCATTTCTACAATCATCATCAACCTCGTAACCATAATCATCATTTTCACCAATATCATAGCCAATATCAACGCCAACATCTCCATATATCTGACCATGGTCATATGTGTAGCCTTGTTGTTCGTTGAGCATCGAAGGAGAATAATGATAATCCTTCGGAGAATTTGGAATATACACAGGAGTTGTCGATGAGAATTGTTTCGCATAGCCTTCTTTTTGCTCCATTGATGCTTCTGCATTACTTTCAGGTCCTCAAGCATCTACTGTTACACAAAGCAGTGTAGCCATATTATTCTATAAGCTCAACCACAATATTGCACTATCGTCATTTTCAAGTGGAATGGGTCTCAACTTTATAGGACTTGAAGAAACCTCAAACTTCAAAGTTACTTTATAATGCACCTGATTAACTCCTAAAAGATGACAAATTCTTCTCAATAACGCTTTGTATTTAATATTTTTTGGAACAACTATATGCATATTTTGATATCCAATGTATCTTTCAAAACCATGGTTACAGCTCTCCCATGTCCCCCCAAAACACATAATGGTTAAAATTTGTGACATACTTGAAAAAAATATAACATAATTTTAATTTAATTTTATATTAATTAAATTAAAAATATATATAATTGAATATATAACTATATATATAAATATATAAAATAAATATAATATACAGTTTCATAAATGAAAGCTATTTAGTGGTGGTGTTATAACATTACGGTGATGCGCAGCAGCACTTTATTACAATCGGTGCTCATCAGAATGGGTTGTACATGAGCACCGATTGTTACTGGTATGTACACAACGGTGGCCAACAACAACTATACGTGCAGTCACGTGCAGACGCATACCAATCCACCAATAGCAACAATTATACGCGCACCATAACTTAATCATAAACCACAGCTTAATCGTAACAGATATATATCCAAACATTTTAATCATTTTTTTTAATAAATATAAATAATACTATTAATTAAATTAAAATAAATAAAATCTTACTTGTTTTAAACTTTAGCTATGATCGTGAGATATGAGTTTTGAGAGCGATCTGTGAGTTTTGAGAATGCCAACTTTAACTATGATCGAGAGATATGAGTTTTGAGAGCGATCTATGAATTTTGAGAACGCCAGATCTAAGGACGAATAAAATGAGAGATGATACTAGGGGTAAATAACAATAATAATAATAATAATACGATGGTTTTATATATTTAAATAAATAAAAATATATAAGGAATATTTAATATATAATTATTTATTTTATTTTAAAAAAAAACACAAAATGGTCGTTGGGCGCAGACCCGGGCGCGTACCCAGCAAGTATTTTGTGTTATTTTTAATTTTTATTGTTCTTATTTTTAATTATTATTATAAATTTACAATCTTTTTATAATTAATTTTAATTTTAATTATTTAAAAATTTATATGTTTCAGTAATTTATAAAAAATTAAATAAAAAAATAAATAATAATAAAAATTATTAAAATTGTAATAAAGGTAAAATAATAGACATATCGTATATTTGGTTAATATAATTTAAAATATTTAACTTTGATCAAAATAAAAAATAATATTAAAATAACGATCAACTTAGAAAATTTCCCAAGATTCTTTGTCCAATCTCTCCTCCCTTATATCAAAATAATAATAATAATACAACAAAGTAAATATATATTTAACATTTATTATTGTAAATAGAAAATTATTTAAATATTTTAATTAGTTTCCATTTGCATTAATGTATAAAAAATAATAATTAAATAAATATTTAAATAATTACTTATTTTTGTAATATTTTAATAATAAAATTATATATACTATTTAATAATCTTATAAAACACCAAACACAACACAGTATTAAATACAATTTAATCATATTTCATCTCATTTAATGCTAACAATTTAAATCGAATATTATCCAACATACTAAATTGCCCAATAATGAAGACCCAAATAGTAATTTTTAAATAATAATAAAAAATTAAATAGCTTATTTTTATGGCACTGAATTTGGATTATGTTTGATATAAGAATATCTATCACAATTCTTGTATCAAGATAACACTAATGGAGAGAGGAGACCCAAATATTGTTTTTTTTTAAAAAAATTACAAAAAAAAAAAAAGAAATTAGCCTATCTTCATTGTTCGAAGCTTTGACTTAGATATCTATGCAACATTCAATGAGAGTAGGTAAGACAAAATTTCAGGGACGTTAATTATTAAGAGAATTAATCATGATTTATAATAAAACAAGTCAAAACTAATGAATTATTGAGGTAACATTTGCCGTTTATTGAACTTTCTACTAAGCATAGCGTATGGTCCAAATTGCCTTATTCAAATTTTCAAAATTAGAGCTGAAATCAGAGTACAGAAATTAAACACACAAGACCCTTGCCCTACTTATAAGTTTTAATCATATTAAATATATAAAATTAGGATATGATATTTGTGTCTAAACTATAATATTTAATCTGTCAATTTACTTATAAATACTATTATTAGAGAAAAATTAGGTGATATTTGATCCACGAAAATTTAATTTGACATTTAAGTTTAATTTTTTTCATAGGTAGTCCAAAGCGGACTATTTCAACGCTAAGTGTGGATTTAAATATTTGAGCCTTCATAATTCAATCCAAGAAGGCCATCAAATGAGACCAGAGTCAGGACATATGTCCATACTCAATACTATTATCAAATGATACATCATCGCAAACTAATCATCTGTCATGTCATTATAAGGCCCATTGATAAGTGACACATTACCAAAGTTCAAACTCTACCACATCACCATCAAGTCTTGTCAGTGGCCCAGCTCAAAATACGTTAGACGATGACTAAATTATAGAATAAGATGTAATAAGAAAAATCTCCAAATGACTAATAACAAGTCTCTATATTAGCATGAATAGGCTCTTGCTCCCTGTTGACATATAGATCAAAAATTATCTAAAGTTGTTAGACAGGTCAACGTTGATTCCATTGGCCTCAAGAGGACAAAGCCTACTGACCCCTTAATGCTCTCAAGTTTAGCTACTCGAGCTGACTACTCTAAAAGCGACCAATCATGAATATACTTAGTACTCTAAACGTCATAAGAGGCTTAATTATCTTCTTTTCCCTTCTAAGTAAGTTTTCTAAAATACTTCTCATGATAAAGATAGTTTTTTAATTATGCTTAGTTACGTGTCACCCTTGAGTGGTATTTCTAGGCTAGCTCGCTCCAAACTCAAGTTTAATCTCTAAATTTAAATATGATGAGAACAATTCAATTAAAACAAGAATTCTAATAAGAAAAAACTCCACCCCTTCCCTTTAAAATTTTTTCACTTTTTATAAGGACAAAAACTTTAAGAAGAGAATTGCCACTAAGCCACTGTCTTAACTTGAGTGTTGAATGGCCGTCGCCAATCACCCCGTCACCACCTGCCATTAACCTTGTGTTTCTTGTGTTTTTCAAGCCCCTCAACCCATCTAACTTGCAATCTTTCTTTAGCACAATTCCTACTCAGTCTCGATTTTCCCACCACTAAATCAAGGGTTCAAGCCTAGCCTTTAACACTAGAAAATTCAAAATTTTGGATTTTCTTACTCTACGCTTCCCTCACAAACGTTTGGGTGTAACCTCTTGACAAAAAATCATACGCAAACAACTATATTAGTAAAAATATAAAAAGTTAACCAAAAAAAAAAACTCACGCGTGATATAATTATTTAGAGTACTAAACATCCCAAATTATATCTCAAAAAGTGATGTATTAAGTAAACATTGAGTATAATAAATAAGTTTAAAATTTATATTATTCAACCATGTAATATTTACTTCACACATTACTTTTTAAAATACAATTTAAAATACCTAACATACTCAATTATTTATTGATGACACATCAATTAGAACATAAAATGTACACCTTAACTTTTATAAGCATAGCATCAGTCTAATACTAAATATATCCTTCTATTACTTTTGCTCTGAAATTAATTTAAAAATTCTCAGATCTTCAAAATATATCATTTAACTATTTTCTTCCTTTCTAGAAAATATTGCTGTATATATAGGCTTAGTTAAAGAACCGAAGAAAACTAAACTGGTAAACAATTTTGAGCACTCACAAGCCTATAAGTGAACAATTTATCTCAAAAGAAAAACCTAATACGCTCCAGGTTTTTTTTTTTAAAAAAAATTATCGTTATTACATCGGAGTTTATAGCCTGGAACAATTCTGATCTTGTGAATGGCAGTTTGTCCAATGTCTTTCTTGTCCCACGATCTCTCCAAAAACTGTTATCGCGCAAGCTCTGATTGTTCGGTCATGAGAATTGAAATTTGTCCTGTGGAATTTGACCATTAGTTCTTATGTAGAATAGTCCAAACCTAATTGATTGACTCTAGTTGCTCAACAGAGCAATCTTTATGTCAAATATTCACATTGGCAAATGAGAAGATGAAATGTTTTGTTTATTTTTTGTATTTTAATTACTGCGAGGAGAGGAATTATTTAATTGGCTGAGCCTATTTTTACGTAGTTGGGAGACAAGCCACGCATGAGAACACGTTATAGGACTAGATGATGTTGTATTCAAAGATGAGCTATTTGGTTTAGTCTTTCTCTAGTCTGAATTCGTACAAGGACTTGAACTTGGCCCTTAACAATACGATGCCGAATTATATATGTTTCAGTGGTGTTGACAAGACAAAGTTGGACGATTAATATGCGTCAAGCGTTGAATTACAGTTTACTCAAACAATTCGTATGCAAAATCTCCTTATATAAATAATTTGGCAATCTTTTTTTTTTTTTCTAATGCCAAATACAAAAGAACTTGACTGACATACTCCAGAAAAGCTAGCAAATGGGTTAGTTCTAGGCCTAGCTATTAGAAGAAAGCATATATTGAGAGAGGATCTCGCAGGCCATTGTCAGCAAGCCAACATTACAAAAGGAAAATACATTTAGCAGGACTAATCACTGTGATCTTATTAGCCAGACTCAGCTCAACTGAAGTAAGAGAAGCATATAAAAAGATAGGACACATTCCCTGTATGTAATCATATTCTACAATTCTAAGATTCTTCCTTCGTTTATTAATCTAACTCTAATATGCATGGCTTTTTATTATTGGGTTTTTGCCAAGTTAATCAGATATATATTAAATTGGCTGTTGAAGGGAAAAGCCCTTCCCTTAGTAGCAAAAATCTTAAATTGAGTTCAACTTTAAACTCTGATATTTTTGTGAATGAAAATATGAAATTTGTCAAGTAAATTAAAAAAGCATAATACAATTAATAATCGTAATTTGGTAATTATTTATATTCACGGTGGATTCAAAAACCTTAACCTCTCTTAATAACTCTCAAGAGAATTTTACAAGAAAAATAAAATAAAGAACTCTCATACAATCTATTGAATGGTATATCTTTATTCTCCTAAGAATAATTAACACTTAAACAACAGTTTCACTCTAACGCCTACAAATATTTAATGTCTACCTAATTATTCTTCTCTCTTATAGTCTCTCTTGTAATACTTTATTAATGTAAAAGATTTATATAGTGAATAAAACGTTTTTAAAAATTCTAAACTTAGTTGAGATAAGAATTCACATGTTTAGGAGTCCAAAACTCTCCCAAAGAAGTCAAAAAGTAAACCAAAATAGTATTTCCTATTTCTGGGCGCTGCGACACCAAATGCAACTTTTGCCAGCGCCCTAGTGCTAGCCTTTCTACTTCCAGTGCCATAGCCTGAACAACACCCTTTTATTTTCTTCACCTCTTCATGCTTTCAAGTCCCGTTTTATTCATCTCTTGTGCGTCCAACACGTACTTGACTTCAACGTTACTCTCCTCTTTGTATTTATCTCAGGTCTTGCCCATGCAAGATTGTTGAATCACCATTTTCAATAAACTCTTCTTTGATTCAAAATCTTTTAATAAGTAGGCTTTTGGATTCATCCATACCAATACTCTATCACCTAGAGCTGAGTCCAGTTAAGTCTTCACCAAGACTTAACTTTTTCTAGGCTTGTGGCTTTAGTCTCTAAAGATACATGTGCTCCTTGTATAGAGTATAGATGTGATGCACTTTCTTTGACTCTTATCACTTTGGTAAGCATACTTATGATGTCACTTTGTGGTCTACATTATCCCAACACTCCATGTTAGCCTACCTCTGTCATCCTCTTAAGCACATAGAGCCCATATTGTGCTTCTCACCTTCCAATTGTATAGATCATTTTACTACCCTCATTTTTTTCTTTTTTCGCTATAATCGAATACCCTTCTTCATCAAATTTTCCTAAGAATATCAAGTTCTTTCTCATATTAAGAACATGTCTTACCTTATGTAAAACCTTAGGTTTTTTATCTTGCATCTTTAGCCTTATATCACCAACTCACATGACTTCATAAGTCATGTTATTCCTCAGTAGAGCTTTACCTCTTATGGTTTTGTAGTTGGTAAACATCGATCTACTTAGACATATATAGACACTATACCCTAAATCCAATATCCATTTACCAGCGTACTTTTTCATTGAGGTTATCAATAAGTCTACAACTTCGATACCTTTCTCAAGACTACGAATTGCAGCACTCTCATTCTTTTCTTTTGATTTAGGACAATCCCTCACATAGTACCCTTCTATGTGACAAAATAAGCACTTCTTAGATTTTCTCTTTAGTTGGTTACTTTTTTTCCCTTGTGCAAGTAAAACTGCTCCACTCTTTGATATAAATCTCTTTGTCATTTCTTTTGAATTCAATGATACTTTAATATCATTCATCGTAAGAGTCTCTTTCCCATAAAGTAACGTATCAATAAAGTTCTCGTAGCTCTTTGGCAACGAACTTAACAAGATGATGGCTTTATCTTCACCCTTCATCTTGATACCCAAAGTCTTAAGACTTATGATGACTTTGTTGAATTCGTTAATGTGGTCTCTTAATGAAGATCCCTCAGACATAGATAGTTGATGCAGCTTTTTCTTCATAATTAGTCGATCTGCCAAAAACTTCTTCATGTATAAAGTCTTAAGTGACTTTCATAGACCTAAAGTAGTCTCTTCGCCATCTACCTCCCTTAATAATTCGTCACTCAACACTAGTATTATGGTGCTTTAAGCCCTCTTCTAAATCGTGTCCCAATCTATCTTTCCATGTCTCAAGGTTTTCTTCTCGCCGCAGTTGATGAACGATTTTTCTCCAAAGTTGAGTTTAACCCTTCCTTAACTAGTAGAGCCTTCATCTTTTTTCTCCATAGATTGAAGTTATTCATTCCATTGAATTTCTCTATATCTTGCTTGATAATAGCCATGGTTCAAATACTAAAGTGTATTATCGAACCTTGCTCCAATACCAATTTATTAAAGGGAAACGTCATTCCCTTAGGTATTACGTTAAGTAAAGAACCTTAAATCAAATTCAACCTTAAACCTTAATATCTTTGTGAAACAAAAATATGAAATTTGCGAAGCAAATATAATAAGAATTCAAAGCAGATCAAAAGAGAACAACACAACTAATATACATGGTTCGGTAATTGTCTACATCTACGGTGAATCCAAGGATCCTAACCTCTCTTATTAACTCTCAAGAGAACTTTACAAGGAAAATAAAACGAATAACTCTCAAATAATCTATTGAATTTTATATCTTTGTTCTCCCAATAATAATTAATACATAAACAACAGTTCCACCCTTGCGCCCACAAACACTTAATGTCTACCTAATTCTTTTTCTCTCTTCAAGTCTCTCTTGTAATGCTTGATCAATGTTAAAGGTTTACAATAGTTTATATAGTGAATAAAATATTTCTGAAAATCCTAAACCTAGTTGGAATAAGAGTCCACGTATTTAGAAGTCCAAAACCCTCTCAAAAAAAGTCAAAAAAATGAGCCAAAATAAACTTTTCTATTTCTTGGGGTCACAGTACCAAACGCGACTTTTGCCAGCTCCGCGACGCTGGCCTTTCTGCTTCTGGTGCCGTAACATTGCAGCCTAGACAACACCTTTTCGTTTTCTTCGCCTCTTCATGCTTTCAAGTCTCATCTTGCTCACCCTTGTGCATCCAACGCGTGCTTAACTTCAACATAACTCTCTCTTTGGTCTTCATCTCAATTCTTACCCAGCACGTTGAATCACCATTTCCAACATTGGTTAATCATTATCAAATAGTTTCATTTTAAAGAAAAGTTCAAGCTATATATAAGCAACATGTCCTGGCTAGCCTAAACAAAAACATATATACAAAACCATTATATAGAGATCTAGGTTCTTTACATTATTTTTTCTTCTCCAATTTAATTAAAACAATTGACAAAAACCCTAAACTTTAATAATGGAGCAACTGCCCAAAAACCTTTTACCAAATGAAGCAAGTCCATAGTGGATGAACAAGAGTGATAATGCATGGTGTTAGTTTCCTGTGATACCACTTATTTGTATTTTATCTCTTATAACTTATTTAAACAATATAGTAAAAGCACATCAAACCTTGAGAATAATAAATCACATAAAGAATACAGGAAGTTTAACGTGATTCATCATATTTTGGGCTACATTTATAAATGAGAGTATTCCATCATAATTTTAAAATATTATAAAATACAATAATACTCTAAATATTTTCTATGTGATCTATCACATAATTTCTCTCTCATTAATTTTTCATTGATCTTTAGCCTTTTTATATAGTGAGTAATATCTAATTCCTTGTTGGACTTATATAATTAGTCTTTGTAAAAAATTACTAATTTAGAAATATCATAATCTCACTTAAATAGGATAATTTAAGCCTTTTCTAAATCACTTTGGTTTAATCCAACACATGGAAACTCACGACGGCTATACTCACTAGCCTTCAAAGCATTCTAGGCCTAGTCTTCCTCTATGGGAGCTGGGTAAATAAGAAATGGGCTGTGAACTCAGCTTTCATGGCATTCTATGCCTTCGATCACCGCAATTCTTATGTGTTGGGTAGGATGGGCTGATCGCATGTCATTCCACAAAAAGCTCATCAAATTCCTCGAAAAACCCGTCATAACCTTGGATGAGAAGTTACTTCTAGGGCAAGCATTTCTAGGGCATTTTCCAAATGCTATAATGGTGTTTTCTTAGGCTTTTTTTGCATGTATAACTTTGGTTTTAATCGCTGGTGCTCTTCTAGGGAGGATGAACTTTAGGGCAGCTTTGAATTGGCTGGAGTGGATTCAATAGCGGAGGATCATTTGCTATCAATTCAGACGCATCTTTAGCCATCCTTAATACCTACATGTGCATTTTCACGAGCCTGCAGATATGGCTACTCCTTGACACTTTCATCTTTGGAAAGCCCTCTGTGATGGATGTTGTGCAAGGCATGATCACTGGTGCTGTACAGGGCATGATCACTAGCCGACAAACATGGCTACTCCTCGACACTTTCATCTTTGAAAAGTCTTATGTGCTCACACGCATTGAGTTTTAAGGTTGAGAATAGTAGAGAAGATTGTAGGCGTCTAATTCAAGATTTACCAAAGCGATGAATTGAGGTAATCTTCTATCCCTATACATGTAATTATGAACAAGACAATTTAGCATCCACTGCGTTTATTTTGTTAAATAGGAAAAAAAATTAATTTCATACCAATAGTGATAACTTAAAAGATACAACGCATGAATGTAAGTTCATTACCTGCTCAAAATTAAAACCAATCAAACTTATTAAAACTTTTGCAAATTAAGATCAATGAAATTTAGTTAACTTGGTCGAAATTCATATTAGTCTCGTTCAATATAACAAATACATTAATTTTTCTACTCGAAGTTTCTATTTTGATGATCAAGTTAAATCGTCCACTATAAAAAAGCAAATAAACTACAATTTTACATAATAAAATACCCTTTCCATTAATGGTTCTGAATTAAATTTAATTTATAAAAAATTTATGATTTATACCTTATATATTAACATCATATATCTAATACATTGATCATATACTTTATAACTGTTGATTCATTAATATATACTCAATTATATATATAAATAAATTTTATTAATCAAATCAAATGTTAATATACATATTTTAAGAATACAAAATAACATAAAATATCTAATAAATAATTTCGCTAAAATTGTACTGAGTATGAATTGGATGTTGGTGGAAGCTGTGCATGGAGAGAAGCATTTTCCTTGTTTGGTAATGGGAAGAGATTCGAAAATCCCAATCACAATTCTTTTTATGATGCTGAAAAATTTTCTTGTTTAGGATCAAGGTTTATATGTGAAGTTCAAATGGTGTGATCGGTTTTTTGAGTTCACCAAAACAAAAGAAAACCTTTTTCCTTACTGTAAAGTAATATGTTATGAAATATATATATATATATATATATATATGTGTGTGTGTTAATAAATTTTTGCCTCTTCACGTTAAGAAGAATAATATTCATGGATCAATATCGAAATTATAATTACAGTATAATATTAAAATTAATTTAAATTATTAGATCAAATTAAAAAATTAAATCTAATCGATACAAAATAATTTGATTAATAATATCATTAAAAACTAATCCTATTTATGGATATGCATCATTAAAATAATTAATTATAGTGGTAAGTACCATGAATCACTTATTATTACATAATTATTTACATAAATAGTTGTAAATGGAATAAAATCTTTACGGTGTTTTTATACCTATTCTTAAGCACATGCCCTGCAAAACTGGGGCCCATATTGACTGCGTCTGCGTACCATGGACTCGAGTACATCAAATCCATGCCCAACCAGAAATCAATGCCGTAAACGCGTTAACGCGCGAGAAATTTATTAGCGGGTCCTACTGAGTGAGACATACGCCCCAACAACTCCCCCACGCCCCCCAGTCTCCACGTTCACGCTTCCTTTTACATTTACCCTTAATCTTCTCATGTATTGCAAACATACCCCCACCCAATTCTTTTTTTTTCTTTCTAACCCAATCTGTTATATTAATGTCAATATGCTAACAACAAGAACATAAAAAATGATAAAACAAATTGTATAATATAAAATAGAGTAGTGTAGTGTTAAATTAATAAAGTTTAGAATATATATTTCATATTTTAATTAATGTGCTGTTGGTTAATAATTATTACTTATCAATAATAATTTTTATTTACGTAATAATTATATAATATTAAAAAAGAATTTTTAATATAATATTTTGTAATATTATTCATGACATTTTTAGGTCATTCTCTCCGTGTTAAGTGTTATGAGAGCTCTGTTTTTTTTTATTACAAGTCGATTGTTTGTTATTAATTTTAAATATTAGTTTGATAGATAATTTATTTATTTTTTTATATATATTTAAAATTCACATAATTTTTATTTAATATAAAATGTAATTTTTTTTTACCCAATTACATAATACTTTTGTTAGGATTTGACTCAAACTTAATGTCAATTTAATCATATTATTCATCTATTTATAATTATAAAAAAACACATTATTTATGTAACAATTTTTATTAGAATTCAAGAAACAATATTTTTTAAGTTTACGTGATTCATAATGCCTATCTCGCTATTTTAGCACTCTCATGTGACCATTTTCATTCAAATAATTTTATGTGCCCACATTTAAATAAAAATTTAATTCTACTCTAATATCACTAATCAAATACTTACTATTAATTAAAAATTAACTTATTACATAATCTTACTTATTCATCTATATATATATATATATATACAAATCTACCCAATTTCTATTCCTAGTCACAATTTTCTAAAAACAATGGCATTTTCGAAAAATTAATGAAATTCCAAGTGCCAAACCAAATACAAATTTCTCTCAGACCAGACCAGTTCAATTCCGTGCCCTCAGGTCCTTAAAACCTCAAAAAAGAACACCAAAACCTTCAAACACTGATTCCTTCACATTCAACAATGTCTGCCGGAGGTTTAACGGTCGTCGACGGATCACAGCTCCGATCACTCTCCCTCACGCTGCCGGAATCCGCCGGCGCCGTGGTGACCGGAGCTCACCTCCTCGATTTCGCAGAGACCCAAGCATCCTCCTCTCTATTCGGCCTCCCATTGCCTCAGAACCTCAAGTCATCTGCTCTTAAACGCATTGCCGTTTCTGGTGATGAAGACACTTTCCGAACCAACGAATTTGATAGAGACCAGGCCTCCAAGTTGGCCACAGATTACATCACTGCCGTCGCCGATGAACTCAAAGGCATAAGTTTGAGCTCAAGTTCAATACAGTTTATAAATTCTTCTTTCCTTGGGCTTCTTTTTTTTTTTAAATTGTAGTTTTTTATTAATCAAAAGTGTTTGGTGATTGTGTATGGTTTAGATGATCCGCTAGTGGTGTCAGTATTGGATGGGAGCACACTGAGGTTGTTTTTGGAGGATGAGGATGATTTCGCCATGTTAGCGGAGAATTTGTTCACTGATTTGGACACTGAAGATAAGGGCAAGGTTTGCAAGAGTGAGATTCACAATGCGCTTGGTCACATGGGAGTTGAATTGGGTGTCCCTCCATTTTCAGGTTCCTTTCCTTTGTCACTCTTGCCATTGCATGGTTTAATTTGTGACATAGAATATATGTGCTTGTATGGTTGGATTTTGATTTTAAATGGATCAAGTTCACCTGTGGATTAACATAATAACATCCCATGCTTATGCTGATAATTTGATCATTTTCTGAGCTCTTATTATAACTTAGTTAATTCCATAGTCAAATACTGTCTATTTCTCCTCTGCTTCACCAAGCTCTTTCTGTTGTGGAACTTGACGAGAAGAAAGGAAAATGCTTTGAGGAAGTACCAGACTTTTTTTTTTTCCTTTAATTATTTTTCTTTTGGTCTCACCTCGTTTATGAGTTCCCCAACATCATTTTAGGTTTTTCACCGAACATGAAGCATTATGGAATAATGGATCCATTTGGTGAGCAACTGCTTAAGGTGATAAAGTTCCTAGTTGCCTTTTTCAATTGAACAGAAACTAACTGGCAGAAATTTTTCCCTATTCCACATAGGAAAAAAAAATTATGCTAAAAGGTGGTGTTGGCTAGCTTAACTTCTAAGGCTCTTGGGGCTGTACATGAAGTTGATTAAATTCCTCTAGCTTTACGTTGAAGTGCTTTCGGGTTGGGGAAAAAGCGCGAAGAATTAGACTTGAGGAGCAATAACTATTCACATATTTGACACTAGTAATCCAATACTTAACCTCTTGATGGAGAACGTGGATTTAAAGTCAGACAATATTTCCTAAGTAAGCCTTGAAGCAAATCACAGCTTTAGGTGTTGTACTGGTTTTAGTTCTCACATATGCTTATCTTATTTCCAATATTTGATCATCACAAAATTCTTGTTTAATTGCTAAAGATTAAGTTTATTTTGTCAATTATTCATAATTGGTCTCTATTCCATAAGTTTGATATACAAAAAGTGTTTAAACAGAATTTCCTCTGCTTAACGACATCTTAAAGAAACATGGAGCTGTGGGGAATGAAGAGTTGGGCCAAGCACAATTTGCACAATTACTCCAGCATGTTCTACAGGATATAGCGGATGCATTGACTGAGAAACATATTGTTGTTGTTCAGAACATCAAGATCATTAATGGCTCTAAACTTCGAATGGTAATTCAACATCTTGTTTCTCATTGTTATTAATTACTCTTATTTATTCTCCCAAGAGAGATGACTCACTCTTCACTTTTGGAATCCACTTGTTATATGAGAAATTGCAGGACAATGATTCTTTGAATCTCTATTAATACTGAATGGATACCATGTTAGACTCCTAGAACTGTTCACTCTGTTCTTCTTTATTGATTCTTCTTTGTTCATGGTGCCAAAGTTAGGGTCAAGATATAAACACCTTGGTGATAATTTTGACTCTTAAGAAATAAAGAAAATATTACCAGTTGATCAGAATAAAGTATAGTTCAGCAATGAGTTGAAATTTTGTTCTGTAAGGCAGTTGGAACACTGGTTGTACGAGATGATCAGTTAAAATCATTTGACACATAATAGTTGAAAGGAATGTTTGCAATAAAATGTCTATGGTATCAAATTTCTTCTGTATTTTTTAAGACGTGGACAAGTGAAAGTTTTCTTAAGAGCTTTGGCCCTTTTTGAACTGACTTGATCATTTGATTGGATCAATAGCCCAACTTATTTTAAGACATTATGGAAACTTGGATATGATTCAGGACTTTTGAGATGTCAGAAGTTAACTCTAACTGGCTTAAGAGGACACGATTAAGATTTAAAAGCTGGATTCTTCTTTTTATTGAATTCTAATAACCTATTGATGGAACATTGCAGCTTTTGGCAGATAAGAAGCAACTGAATAGTGTAATAGAGAAGATACTGCAGGAAAAGAATAGCGTAGAGGATGAACCAGCAAGTACAGCTATTATCAGGAGTTTCCTTGAGAAAAACTGGAAAGAGATTGGCTTGCCACCTTCAGAAGCCAATGAAGCAGTAGTTCTTCTTTATGATGCTGTATTTGCAGATATAGAGAGCAGTAAGAGTGCTGTGGGAAAAGAGGATGAGTATGGAAAACTTGTGAAGGACATCGTGGAGAAATTTGCAGAGCAGCTTGAAGCCAATCCCGTTTATCATGATTTTGAAAATTGAGGGAAAGTTAAGTTATACTAAATCATTTGGTTGTCAGATCTTGATCTTTATTGAGCTTTACATGTTACACCCTTTAAATTTTAAATGTTCTACCCATGACAGCCAAAACTGAAGGCATGAAAGTTACAATGTAGCATCAGCTTAGACAAATGCTGTTACAATCATACCTGTATGCTATATATCTATGTGGTTATATTGATACATGTACCGTAGTTTATTTGTGTTCTGTGTCTCTGGATTAGATTGTTAATAACTAAATACACATTGCAGCATAAACCCCTTTCTCGCAAGCTGATTTTGCAGCAAGCTAATTTTAATGGCAGCTTTTGTGCGACAACAAACTGATTCTTGTATGGGGAGAATAGTAGCTACGCACGGGGCCAAAATGTCAAATGGAGAAACAGAGTTTAAGAGCCTTGACATGTGGGCAAATGGGAAAACGGCAACAATCAACGGACATGGTTATTATGTCTGCAATAACATTCCTTTACTAATCAAAACTCCACAGCTTTTTGTTGTTTCTTAACTTTCCTCATCTAAAGCAATGCCCTGAGGATTGTACCGTGTGATCCTACTCATCTTGACATTTGATCCTTGAATTCGGACATATTCAAGAATATAACAAGTGATTCTCCCATTGGCTTCTTGAGATAGATTTCTCTCCAATTAAGAGTAGACTCAACCCATCTTGAGCGGACTGTGGTTAAGGCCAACTAGCTCCAAAAACAAAAGTCTTGGTAGACATCTGACAAATAATATATTCAAACATTTTAATTTTTAATTTACAAGAGATGTGAAGGTATTTGAACTTAATTATTGTGAACGTATACCCAAATATCCAAAGTTTACAAAACTTTATCAAATGGGTTTGAGAATTTAAAAAAAAAAAATAGGATAAGGATATTTAGATCATGAGATTTTAGGAAATGAATATATAAAATTCTAACATTTTTAAATATTTATTGTGATCTTTGTCGGGAAATAATTTTTATTATTTTAACCAAAAAAATTAAAAATAATAAAAATACAATTATGCTCTAATAAAAAAATAATGAAAGTATAATTATGCTAAAGACTCTTGTCAATTTTCATCTATTTTAATAAATAAAAAAATGTAAAATTTGTACAAGTATAACTATACACTCAATTCAACGTTAAAAAGAGAGGTTGAACCGTCAATTTTTTGGTTAAGGGTCACACAATTTAATTATTTGAATTATTCTAATATTATTTTTATACCAATCTATTAGTATATTATTCTCAAGACTATATATTAATAATTTAAAAATAACATTGACAAATGTTGAACTCTAATCACCCACATAACAACTAAAAGTATTTATTATTGTACTATAATAAATTTTATTGGAATAACGACAAAATAGAAATACTACAATAAAAAACAACAAAATCTTAGCCACTGTATCGCGCCCATCGCTAGCCAACATTGTCGCCCAATCACCAATCAACATTTTGATAGACTCAAAATTGACTAGCAAACCAAGCCAACATTGTCGCCCAATCACCAATCAACATTTTGATAGACTCAAAATTGACCAGCAAACCAATGGCTAGCAGTGGTGAACAATGGCTTCTATAATGACTAAGGTTTTGTCGTTTTATATTTTTATATTTTATATTTTAATATTATTTTAATAAAAACTATTATAGTATAGTGATGAGTTCTTTTATTTATTATGTGACTAATTAAAGTTCAATTTCTATTAATGATGATTTTTTTAACATCATATACGAGTTTAGGTTAAATTTTTTTTTTATACTTTCTCTAATTAAAATTAACAAAAATCACTTCTAATTTGAATTTAAATTAAAATTTTATTTTTATCATTTTTTTAGTTAAAATTAATGTAAATTCTTACCAAACAAAAATCTAGATGAACTTTTTTTAAAATACTCGAATCTGCACTTACTTTTTTAAAATTTTAGGATCTAAATTTTTTTAAACAAAAAAAAAAAAGGATGAACGTTAGTAAAAATACCAAATAATTACTCTCATTTGTCGGTTTGTGTTAGAATTACAACAACTCGAGGGTTCACCATGTGCTTCATGCCCCGAAGGTCACATCAAAGCATAGAGGTTGAAATACAAAAGAGCTTTCTGGAAAGAAGCAACAACTTGCTAAAAAAGCAAGGCCCAAGCATGGTGGATTGAATTTGAAGCCAATTGGCTTTGCGTGTTGAATCGCCTTCAAAATCTCTAAAAGAGCATTTGTAATACAGAAAATTGCTTGTACATTCTCAGTACTTATTTGGAGCTATTTTTCGACCACGTAAGAAGATGGGGCTGCCCTTCTGCATTTAGCCACGTTAGATAGTATCCCCTTCGCAATTTTTGAACCATAGAATCCAATGTCCAAATCCATCTCCATCAAAAAAATTTCCTACTTATCAGCTTTCACCATCAAGAATCAGCCCATATTAATTTAGCGGCACAAAATTTTATCATGGCCTGATGTATACACCAAAACGTTCCCAAAACACTTTCACATGGACAATGACACAAAAAGCACAACGCACTCTTAATTCAATTCACAAACGGTTACCAACCAAAAAAGCACCTAGTAAAATTAGCACCAGCCGTAAACAAAAATGCAATTTGAGCTTTTGAGGGTTGAGCAAAGCCTAAAGGATAGCAGGATACAATTTACCAACCACGATAATACATGCAACAACCCCAAATGCATAATACCCACGAATGCAAAAACAAAATCAGAAAGGAAGTAGGCTCTTTAGCTCACTCGTCTTTGGAATATTACAAGAGAATATCCATTGTTACGAACTGATGTAACCCTTGGGCAAGGTGGGCCAACATTCATGGAGAGAGAACTAATTGTGGTGATGGGTGTTAATCTAATGACAAACAAAATATAGCTAAAATACTCCTGTCTAATCCATCACCATCGAAGGACCACAATGATCAAGTGGGCAACCATCAACACCGTCTCTGCTGACTCCCCTGGATTTTCAACTTGAGCAAGATAAGCAAAATAGCTTCTTTCTTTTTGTTCTTTTTTTTTTAATTTAAAAAAAAAAAAAGACATAGCTTTTCTATTATAACCTGCAAACAATACAACCTATGCTTTACTAAAGCTAAATATCAATCATTTCAATGCTGCATGTGCCAAGTTCATATGCATCATATGATGATCTCCAGCATTAAAATGACAGTTCTCATATTCTACAAGATCGACAGTCAACAACCAATATATAAGAGAGATCACATGTAACAAACGTTTGGAACCACAAAGCGAGAGTATTATTCAAAACCAATTGATATTACAGCAAAGGAAATATGCTTTATTACATCACCCTGCTGTAGCAGTCATTCCTGAAAAGCCAGATAAAATACAATAGGGGCGCAAGAACTTCTCCTAAAACGAATAATGGTCTAGATTCAAGAGGCCTTCCTAAAGCTCCACACTGACAGGAAACCTTCTTAACACAAAACTATATATATATATCATAATGAAACATGGCATTATCATAGCTATATATATCATAATAAAACAGGATTTTCTGGGGGCAATTGCAAGAGCTGTATCATGCAACAAGTTCATTCTTTGCCATCTGCGGCACGAAGTGAACCTAACTGTACTGGGGCTTGAGTTCCTACCACCTTAGATGATCCATAAATAGACAGGTCAATACCTTGAGCCTTCTCCTTCTCAATCTGCTCCTTGATCCAGAAATATGTAATTCTCAGCCCATCCTACAGGACATTAGGATTTTTCATAAGAAAATAAATCAATATGAAGTAATTCAACCGATCAAAAAGGGAAGAAAAAAACAGCATGAAGTTCTAAACTCTTGTCCAGGTAAAAACTTCCCACATTTAGGTTCAACTAATCGAAGCAACCAAAATTATCTTGAACTAGGAGTAACAAGGAAATTTGCAAGCAAGACCAAAAAGAATTCATTATTTTGGTACCTTCAACTTCATTGAAGGTGCCCAACCAAGCTTCTCTTTAATCAGTGTGTTGTCAGAATTACGGCCACGAACCCCCTCAGGGCCAGGAATGTGGTGGATAGGAAGCTTCTTGTTCTCAAAGCTCAGAACAATTTCAGCCATCTCGTTCATGCTAACCATCTCATCACTTCCGATGTTGACTGGCTCGCGGAAGTCTGACTTTGTCAATCTAAACAAATTAATGTCAGTAGTACATCAATAAGAGGAGGTTAAAACAGAAATCCAAAATGGGAAAGCAGTCAAACACTTCTATCAATTTGTCAGGAAGTTCCATGAGTTGTTCATTAAAACACAGAAAATGTACAATATATTACGGCTGCCATGTTAGGTTCCTGATAATATATAGCAGGTACCGCATAATTACATTCAAATACAATTTCTAATGATGTAAATTAGAAGATTTCACAAAACATAACATATTAAAGACTCTTTGCTTTCTCATGGAAGAGACTTATTTCTTTCAATGACTTCCCAACTGTGGTTGATAAGATCATTTAAGAAATATGTTCATCCTCCAAATGCCAATCTCTAACCACTAAAAAAACAATCAAGAAGAAGCGACTTGCCTTTTTAACACAATCAGCAAATCAATTTTAGTATCTTTGCATCAAAGGCAAATCTGAGTTGACCCGTCTAATTCAAAGATTGTTTTGATTTCTAAAACTCAACTAACCTGAAAGTTCTTTTCAAAGGGATAAAAACACTACCATCTACATGTATGATTTCCATTCATGAAATATGATCACCTATAAATGAAACCCAGGAACCTCGAGAACAAAAATTTGAGCTTCACATAAATTACCTACAAAACAAATTGCTTACCTAAGCACACCTTCAACACATTCATCAATGAAGGTGAAAGATCGAGTCTGGAGTCCATCTCCCCACATCTCAAACTTGTCAGTTGAAGTGATAGCCTTTCTGCAGAAAGCAGCAGGAGCCTTTTCCCTTCCACCTAGAACACATAATAAAATGGAAATTTTGTATAGCCTAGAAGGCAACAAAACATCCATACAGGTAGACGTTGATTTATATAAAGAACTTACCTTTCCATGTTCCAAAAGGCCCATAAATATTGTGGAACCTTCCGATGCGACACTCAATTCCAAAGTCTTTGGTGTAGTGCTTGCACAACTCCTCGGTTGCAAGCTTCTCCAAGCCATAAGCATCTTGAGGCTAAACTCAAGCAGTAAAAGTGAAAATTATTCAATAGGTCCAAGATTTATAAATCAAACATAAACAAGATATTCATAGCTGTTAACCTCTAAAACTAACAAACCTCTGCAGGCCAGGCATCAGACTCCTTCAAGCTCACATTAGTATCCAGTTGCTTAAATTCAGGGTAGATGCAAGCACTAGAGGCGTAGAAAAGCCTCTTAACTCCATTGATCCTAGAGGCCTCAAGTATGTTGAAGCTGATCATCGTATTGTTATACATTATGACAGAGTGGTTGGACTGAATGAAGCCCATCCCACCCATATCAGCAGCAAGGTTAAACACATGATCAACTCCTTTAGTAACCTTCAAGCAATTGTCCATGACCCTGAGGTCAACAAGGTGGAATTCATGACAGAACATATCCTCAGTCATATGCTCATTCTTCTTCCAATCAGAGGCAATAATGTAATGGCCCTCACTCTTCAGGCGTCGAGCAATGTGGGAAGCAATAAAACCACCTGCCCCAGTGATGGAGATGCGGAGTTTCTCAGAAGGCCAGTAAGGTTCCCTCTCAAGGTTCTCGTAGGTGTAGGCACCATAGTTGGTTTGTTCAGTACTTCCCATTCTGCGTTATTCAAATTTGTCAGACAAGTATTAAGCAATTATAAGCACAAATGAATCAAAAATCATTTGTATTTAATTATGAAACAGAGATTGCTCAAACAAGACAACACTTTATGCTTGCAAAACAAGAAGTAACATATAACGATACTTGTGTAAGCAACTCAAATGCAACCGCTGATCCTCAAGGGAAAAAGCAAAAGCCAACAGGAAACGTTTTGAGCAAAGTTGCACTGACAATTTGACAAGTACCATAATTCAAATAAAAAAAAAAAACTAGTTGAATAGAGTTAACCCATTATGTAGACTTAAAGAGTATCCACTTCCATGCACATTAAGATTGATAGAGCAAATTAGAAGAAAATAATATAATATCATTCAAATACATAAATTTATTACAGAGCAAGAAATAACAAACGAGGTGTGAAATATTAAAAGAAATCACCTAATCCCACTCGGGAAGCTTTAAAAAAAATACTAAAGTTAAAATTCTAATAAATACAACTAAAAACAAGTAAATCTTTCAGATTTTCCGCCGTTCTACTCTTTTTCGCTACAAGTAATAACTCGGAAAAAGAACAACCACATAAGAAATATACAAAGCAAGCAAAACTATAATAAACTACGAACAAGAAAGCAGAGGATCTTCGCACTGCGACCCGCACAGTCCCCAAACAAAGAAATTGAAACATACCCAGAAAAAATCAAGCTCTAAACACCGACAAAAAAATTTAATAAAAGGGCATAAGAGAAGAGTAAAAACAAAGCACTGAAACAGAGTATGACGAGCCAATATGAGATTTTTACCTGAAAAGACTTGAACTTTGGAGGTTCCAAGAAGATAATAAAAGAGAGGAAGCAAAAAGTGGTTGACTTACTAGTTAGATAGAGTAGCTAGAGAATTGAATGGAGCGCTTATAACGCTTCTTCTGCTATATATAGAGCTAGCAGATACAGAGCTGTGACAAAAAAAGAGAGAAGTTTTCAGCTTGCTTTATTTACTACCGAAATATTTGGGGATAATAACACTCGGATCCTTAACTTTTTATGATTTCTAGTGTATGTATAGATTTTATCCACGTCTATCAAACAGGTTCCTAATTCCTAATGAAATAATTGAGATATTCTTTATTGCTAAATTCCATACTTGCTGTAAAATAGTGAATTTCCATCGTATTTAAATTTTTTCACTTATTTATTTATATTAATTCTCTCCTTGTCAAGGTTAAAACTCAATACTATGGGATATTCTCTTTATTTTCATTAAAAAGGATATGTTTCAAAAATTTAGACAAATGTATATCCTTCATTAATAATATTTAAACATGTGGGGTTCCAGATGATATTACCCATATTTTCTTTATTAGGAGAGAAAGAGAGAGATTTAGAGTGGAGTAGGTGTGATTTTCTTCTTTATTTTATTTGGTCATTTTTAATTAGAAAACACAAGGTCTTGCTATCAAATGCTTATACTTTTATGCTGCAAATGATTGTACTTAAAGAGTTGCTCATCAATTAAGAATAAACTATTTTCCTTGATTGAAAAGGAATTGTTTTTCTAATTCAGAATTCAGATTGAATGATACTCCTTTCAATTCCCTCCTGTGATTCATGTGATGAAAGTTTTTAAAGAAAAATAAAGAAGTTTATTTATGAAAGAGGCAGCTAGGACTAGAAGTCTAGAAGTTCCAAACTCTTTTTTGAGATGTAACCAAATTGTTAAATTTGTTACTTTTTTTTTAAAAGAAAATTTCTATGTCATGAACTTAGATATTATGAAACTTTGCCCATTTATTTATCATTCCTATATTATGAATCAATCACTTAAAGAAATAATGAAAAATCTATATCGAAAGGATTTAAATCATTAATAACAAGAATACATTGAATCTTAGGTGGGTTTAGCATCAAAATTCATTGGAGAATTATACTATAATCTGTCCCCGAAAAGGAAAACTATCAGAAGATTTATATTTTATTTTATGGTGTTTGATTGAAGTAGTATTTATGATATTTATAATTTTTTATAGAAGGTAATAGACCCTTTTAAGTAATGGTATTTTAAATTGATGTATCAAATAATTATTGAGTAATAAAATAGTGTAATTTTTTAAAATTATTTATTATATAATAATTATTTGACAGTAATAAAAATTTTAAAATATCATTTAAAAATGTAGTATTATTTTATTTTTTTCTTTATCTTAGTTTAGAGGTGGCAGCTTATGGGTCACACACGACATAGCTGAAGTGGTCATGTCGTGTTGTGCTAGTACAAGCTCGTGCTGACACAGGCCTGTGATGGGCGACATGTCAGCACAAAGCCCATGATGGGTCATGCCAAACATGATTCATCACAAGCTTAGTATGAAAAACGGCTCCTGTGTCATTTTTTTAATTTTTGTATTTTATATATTTTTAATTTTTTTATTATTTTTAATTATTTTTTTAATGATATTTTAATTAAAATTATAATTTGTGATATAATTTTATTGATATTGAATTAAAAAATATGTTATAATCATAATTAAAATTGAAATTATAATTTATTGATAAAAATTTATTAATATTATTCTAAATTTAAAATTATTGGATACAAATACAAAAATAAATGTTTAAATTTACATCACTATAGTTATAATACATTTCAACTAGTTATAATTAATATATCTTGATCTTGAACTATGATAGATACATTTTGATTGAAAGAAAGGATTATGTGAAACTATGAAAATTCTAAAACTGGTGGTTGGAATAAAGGATTTGGTAAGAGTTCTGATGTTGATAGTTGGATGATATGTGTTAATTAGGTTTAATATTTATATTCCTCAAAGTTAATATTTTAATAATTAATTAAAGAATATCTAGCTTTTATGAAATTTATTGATAATTTATAGGTTTTCAATTATTCGGCGTGAAAAATATTAGAAATCAAATAAAATTTGATCAAAATTCAAGAAAAAAGGCCTATAGTCGTGGCACTCTAGATTCAATGTTGCGATACTCAACTCATAAACCCCAGTGCCACGACGCTCTACATCTATCGTCACATAGCTCGATTGAAAAGCCAAACTACATATTTCTAGGTCTTAGAGTTGTGACGCTGAAGTTAGAGAGTCTATTATCACGGCAGTCAAAAGCCATCGTCATGGTAGTCAAAAGCTCGCGCTGCAACACCCTGTGATAAAAGAAAAAATTGTATAAAGTTTTAATTGGATTTGAACTTAAAGAAACCCTACTTCAAGGCTACAAATACCTATAAATAAGACCCATTTGGAGGCCACAAAAATATACAAATAAGAGCAACAAAAAAAAATAACTTTCAAAAGGGATTAAGGCAAGGATTAAAGATTGAAAGAAGAATTATGTTGCACGCTAGAGAGAGAGAGAGAGAGAACAAAGATTCATGCTACTAACCTTGTTTAATCTTTATTTATCTCAGATTCATTGTTTTTCTTTATATTATCTTTGAATTATAGTTTTTGCACTCTTTTATTCATCATTAACTAAATTTTATTAATCTAAGATTGCAACTCTTAAACCCAATATATAATTGATTTTGATTATCTTTCTTATTTTTTATAAACTCAATAAATTAAACTACTCATTCTATCCGTGCTTAATATTTTCATTATATTTTATCAATATATTAATTATTTTAGGAACCATAACGAATTCGGTAGATAAATTTATTTGCTTAGCCTAAGGTAGAATGATATATGACCGTAGCGTAATAATTATGAGTTTTATATATGACATAAATATATATGTATGGCATATATAGTGTTAATAGATTAGTCCTTAATGAGTCTTATTTTTATCTGATAACCATAGAAATATAGGTAATTATTAGAACAATATATAGTCATTCAACCATTGATATAAGCTTATGACAGTATTAGGAATCTAGTCAATAATTCATAATTGAGTTATTAATATAAGAGAGTAATTAGTTCAATAAAGTATTTGAGGATAAGTTGTAACCCTATATTATTTTTTTGTTGGTGAATCAACTTATTTGCTTAGTTTCTTTTATCTTGTTTAATTAAGTTTAAAAAGTTTAGCTTTAAAAAAATTTTATTTTTGTTTGAATAAAAGTAAAAAGTTCAAATTTAGTATTTAATATAATAATATATTAAACAAAGTCTTTGTGGGAATGATATTTAAACTTAATTTCTATATTAATTATTGTGATAATGTGCACTTGTGCTTAATGAAAAATATGCAACATTAGAACACGGGACCGGATGAGAATTCTCAAACTTATGTCTATGGTACTTGTGTCTATGGTAGCCAGATGGGAGGTTGGAATGGTAGAACAAGTTCTATAAACAAAGGCAGTGGTGTGATCAACCCATGTCCTAGAATAAAAATATGTTATTGATAAATCCCATCAAAAGATGCAAGAGAACGAAACAGTAGGGTTTGGGGGAGCAAGCAACTCTTGGGGTAAATTGCTGAAAGCTCTGGGGGAAGAGAAGCGATGAAATCAACAAATGAGTGGTAGGAATTCTTAATATAGAAATTTGTGTACGAGTCTCCAGGTGAAATAATTTCAAACATCTAATCTTTAAAATCTTTTTTATTTATAATATTTTTAACATTTTTGATTGTAGAAGTAAATTAACTATTAAAAATTTGTGATAATATTAGAATTTATTCAAATTCAGTTAGAGTATTGAAATTTGTCATTATATGGATAATAAACAAGTGGCTTAAGAATTTGTAATTGAATGTATAAAAATAATTTAAAATATTATAATTTTTAAAGAGATTTAAAATAATTTGAGAGAGATTAAATAAATATTTAAGTTAAAGTAAGATAGTTGAGAAAAAAATAGTATTTAAAAGAAACCGTGGATGCCATCTTATAAGTACCGATTGTCACAAAATTGTGACCGTTGATTAAACAGTATTTTTAAAAAAAAATTAAACGAAGGTTGTAAATAACTTTTAATTTTTTATTTTTATAAAAAAAAACTCATAAAATGATGCATGAACACGATTCATTAGATCTATTGTGCTAGCACGGTACTACGCAACAAAAACTATGCCCATCACCCCAAATTCACGTGCATCAAGAATGGCCGCGACGACTCGGTGGGCCCGAGAAAATTCTTGGAAAGTGGCTTTGAAAGTTAAGGCTCTGTTTGTTTGGGACAAATTGAAGCTGCTTGGAAAGTGCTTTTTTGCTTACCAGCTTATGCTTTTAGCAGCCAATTCTTGTCCATTGATGCTTGAGAAAACGTTCCTACCAAAATGAGTACGGACATTAGAAGCACTTCTTTTTCTGTTTGAGAGAGGGTTTGATGGGGAAGTTGGAAATTTGTTTGCCATTGAGGAAAGTTCCTTTTTTTTGTCGCATGATTTTGCTCATAGAGAAATTTATGAGTTTTTTTTTTATCCCGAAGTAATTATTAAAAATGTATGGAAAAAAAAAGGAAAAACCTTATATATTTTCATCTAATTTATGCGTAGGTGAGTGATGTTACTGAATTCCATTGGTTGATCTCATTTAAAATCAAGTTTTATTTAAGTTTGTTTATTTGGGCTTACCGAATAAAATTTTTAACAGTGGAACTTTAATTTTTATATAAAAAAAATTATACCGATTTGGTTGTTAATAAAAGAAAAAATTCTTTTATCTAAAATATTATTTGGTTGTATAATAAAAAATAAACCCAATTTAATTATTACATGAAATAGTTGAATCAAGTTTATTTTTATTAAAATATATTATGAAGATAAAGAAAATAATGTTAAGGTATATTTTTACATTACAAAAGTTAAATATATATATATATATTTTTTAAATTTTAGAGTCAAACTCAAGCCTAAAAATGAGATCCTATCCTTTTAAAAAAACTAAATTAATTAAGAATTTATATCCTTAAAAGCATAAAACCAACTTAAATAGAAAATTTTTATCTATAAAATTACAAATTTTATGAGAAATTTATTTTATAAAATTAATATCCATTAAATTATGAGTGTTAATTACCTACTTAAAAAGGACTTTATTAAAAGACTATAAAAGAAGGACATCCATAATAAATCTAGAGAAAGTCATCTTTCTCGCTACAATAGTTCAGAGAGAATCTTTTTTCATTTTTTTTTTTTGTAATGACCATACTATTTTATATCACTATTGTAAACACTTTATCAATAATATAAATAAATTTATAATATTTGATAAAATAGATATAAATTAAAATTAAATTGAACTACTATATATATATATTAATGTATCTTTTCTCTCTCTTTTATTTTTATTTTATTAATTTACATCACATCTTTCTCAAACAAAACACGTATCTTAATTATTAACTTGAGAGTTCTTTAAATTTTTGAATCAATAATTTATCATTTTTTTAAAAATATAACAAAAAGTTATAACGATTAATTATAAAGGTTAACAACAAAAAGATAGTTCTTAGTTAACTTTTGTGCTAATAATTATATTTTTCTTTTGTGATAAAAAATTCAATTGAAATTTTTTTATGCTAATTTCTCATAGTTCTTCTTAAATGAATTCTGCAGTAAAACAATTTTTTTTTTCTGCCAGAGAGGGGAGGAAGAATGTGTTGCAATGAATCCCTCGTGTAAAGAAAAAAATAGGTCAAATAATTCGGCTCGGGAGAGAAAAAAAGGCAAAGAATTAGGCTCCTAAAAACAAATGTTGTGTAAAAGAAGAGGATTGCTGGGTTGAAAATTGGGAGGCATTGCAGTGCCTAAGTTTGCATGGTCTCCACAGGTTTTTCCAATTAAAAAAGGAAGATAATGGTCTCCCTCTTCAGAAGACCACAGATGACAACAAATAAAGTTGACAGCAAACAAGGCAGAATTTTTTTAGGAGAAAAAAGAAAAGACAAAAAGTTGGTCAGAAAAAAAATACAAAAAAAAAACAAAAGGATGCTCAAGTGAAAGTGAAAGAAAGACTGCTTTTATATATATAAACAAGAGGTTGTTGGTGCCTCTCCTATAAAAAAGAAATAAAAAATGTCATGATATTGACATCTCTCGGGAAGATAAGAAAGACCAAAAATAAAGTTATGCTTCACCAAGTTTTTCATTAAGCCCCCATTCATTTTACAAAAATTCTAATTTAACCTAATACTTTTAACACTTTTTACAGAAGCCTCTAACAGAATATTTTTCTTCTCAAGGTCAACTATTAATAACTTTAAGCATCTAAACTATTTTCAAATTTAACTACTTACGTCATTAGAACTCAAAAACTTAAATTTTTACTAAAGATTTGGAGCATTCAAACTCTACTTAAGTATATCACTTCGGCTTTTAAATAACTCAACTACTTAAATTTTTATCAAAAAATCTAACTACTTAAACTCTCGTATGAGTCCAATTATTTAAGTTTTTAAAATAACTACTTAAACTTTTACTAAAGACTTTGAGCATTTAAATTCTTCTAGAGCTCAACTACTTAAATTCTCAAAAGAGCCCAATTATATAAGTTTTTATTAAGGGCTTCGAGCACTTAAATTTTACCTGAGCACAACCATTTTAATTCTTAAAGAGCTCAACAATTTAAACTTTCACCAAAGACTTAAACACTTAAACTCTCTCTAAGGTTGACCACTTAAGCTCTCAGAGGGCTAAACTACTTAAAGCTTTCATAAAAAATTTTGAGTATTTAAATTCTACTCGAACACAATCACTTTGACTCTCAAAGACCTTGAGCACCTAAACTCTACTTAAACACAACCATTTGACTCTTAAAAAAGCCCAACAACTCAAACCTTTACCAATGAGCACCTAAACTCCATATGAGCTTAATCATTTAAACTTTTTTCTAAAATTATTGTAAACCTTCATGTAAGACCACCTTAAACCCTAGTACAAAATGTTATAAACCTAAACTCCATATGAGCTTAATCATTTAAACTTTTTTCTAAAATTATTGTAAACCTTCATGTAAGATCACCTTAAACCCTAGTACAAAATGTTATAAGCCTTAACCACCCCCCCCGTCCCCCCCCCCCCCTTCTTCTTTTCTCTCTCTCTCTCTCTTATATCTTTATTTAGCTAAATTTCACCAATTCATTTCTAAATAAAATATAATTTAACTTGTTGATTTACGAATTTTTTAAATTTTTGAGTCAATAAATACAACAAATTTTGCTCCAATAAAAATAAAAAAATATTTTTTTTAATCATCAAATGCAGTTAAATATCATAAAAAATTATTAAAAAATATTTTAACTAGTAGAAAAACTTAAATAAGCTACTAGTTTAATTTTATTAGTGAAATTTAGTACTTTGTTTGACTATATTTAAGCCACTTTGTAAAAAAAAAAAAGATTTTATTTATAAATATACACAAAGAATAATAAAATATCTTTTAAAAAACATTATTAAAGATTTTGATTAGTAATAGTCATATACAATATAAAAAGCATGGACAATTGCATTAACAACCTTTTTTTTTTTTTTTGAAAGTGATGTTTATCAAACTTATATGATTTAATAATGATCGATACAAAAATTCAGACTAATTTTTCAAAAAATAAATTTAAATAATTAACATTATTTAAAACAACTAAATTAATAATGATAATTATTGTTAATTTAAAATGATGAAAAGCTATACCTACTCAAAACTTAAGCAATTAGGTGTCAAATTTATTATTCAAAAGTATGCTTCGGCGATAAATATGTGCAATTATTATTGTACAATAATATGTGATGACTTGTCAACAAAATTTATTATTCAAAATGGTTAAAAATGGAGAGTATGATAAATGCTACAAAATGAAAAAAATAAATAAAGTTTTAACTTTGCTTTAAAAAGAAATCGTACGACTAAAATTAATCTCCAAAATGAAAGAAATTCTTTTTTTTTTTTAAAGAGAGATATCTTGCCATAACTCATTTTTAATGTTACAAGGAAATAACGAATAAAAAAACAAAAGTAATTGGGCCTGACTAGATAGTTTCAATTGGGCTGATTCGGTCAAGTGACCCGTTGTCATTCAAATCCGGGTTATTCCAAACTCACAAAGCGACCCATATCAACATGGATCCTCAACATTCACAAATCTGATCTCTCTCTCTCTCTCTCTGGATCGATAGCCTGAAAATCTCAGAGAACAGCTTCACAGGTTTGCATGTTTCTATCACTGAAATCTCAATTTAGGTTATTTTTTATTATTATAATTACGTAATTGAGCTTTAAAAAGATTGCTAATGTTTTATTGTTTGCGTTCCGTGGATTTGTTATGGTGAATTTGTCACTGCTGGATTTGTTTTTAGTTATAAATTTTCTGTTGTTATAATGTAAGAAAAAATTGAACTTTCTTGTTTGATGTAATGATCTTGGCCATTAGGGTATGGGAATTCCTTGATTTAGATGCAATTTTCATAATCGGGGACTTCATTTAGTATTATTTGTTGTTGCTTGTGTTACTTTTGATGGGAAATTTTTATACTCAGCTATGGGAAAGTGGGTACAGATGAAGCTGAGATGAAGTTGTTTTCGGAGTTTTTAAGTCAGTTTGCTTGATTGTTTAGTTATCAGTCTGTTTAATTGCCATATGCACGCCCTGCTGCTACTTATGCAATTGAAATTTCCACCATGCTAGATATATTTAGTCACAGACGAGGACAATTGTATGTTTTAATAAAAAATATTTTGGAGATTCGCCTGTAAAAGTCTCTGGCTATGTATATCTCATGGGGCAGGGGATTCGGATCTCTTGATATATTGCTATATTGTTTTCTGTTACTTGTAAGATTGCATGCTTGTTCCTGAGTCCGTTTCTTTTTCTTGGCAGTTCAATTATTTTTGAGTTAAATGGCTGGCAGAACTCCAATCGCAACTAAGAGCTCGGCTCTTATTGCCATGATTGCAGATGAGGTAAAGGAAAATCTACATATATTTTTTGCGTACAAATCAGTTGTTGGATTATTCTGTGTATAGTTAAGCAAGGCAATATAATTGTAGTAGATTTGCTGGTTATCAGTCACTTGCAATTCTATTTTACAGTTGGTGAGCAAGATCACCAAGTCATGTACTGTTATACTCATACCGATTATATACTTGTGCAAGGGGCCACAGTTGTCAAATGTTGTCTTTCTCAGTGCCTTGATAATGTAGGAGTGCGTAGATTTATGATTACAAGATATTAAATAGACTACCTAGAGGATTGTCAGTTGTGTCTGCTCCTATGTGGTGTTTGATAGTGCTGCTTCATGATTTTAAGCGTTCATTGAATGTAGCTCGGTGAGAGATTCATAGGGCCATTAGCATGTTAATAATTTTTTGGTGGGCTAGGCTACTTAAGTTTATGTCTCCTGCCAAATTATGAGTTTTTGTCTTTGCTATTCCTTCATTGGATTATGTAAATTTACTTTTCAGTCATCTTAAGGCTTGACAGTGAGGCAGGTGTTATGAGGATCTTCTCTGTTTTTTCCTTTCTTGTTTTTAATAAAATGTTGTGACTGTTGTCTTGGCTATGAGTTTCTCATCCTAATGAAGGCATGGGTTGTCACTCATGACAGCTTGTGAAAGTCTTACATGTACATGATTGTAGAGGATAAAGCATCGTATTCATCACATTCTGATGTGGAAGAACAATCTCAGGTTATCTCTCACAACTGAAGTTAGCTGATACGTGTCTTTAAGCATCACAATATCATAGACTAAATAGGGGTCGATTTGTTGTGAGAGGTCAACTATGTGACCTGATGATCCTTAACATAGGAAGGGTATCCTAACTGACAGAATTTACGAATTTCATGTGTTTGATGCCTAAAATATGTGAAAATGATATTTTATATATTCATGCATTCCCATATACATTATTGTCTTTGTATTACATGATTCTCTGATCCATTCTTAGACTATAATGTAGGCTGTACTAGTTTTGGCCATGATAAATGAACAGCACATCTCGTGTCTAGACGACCCTTCTAATGAATTTTTTTTTGCATGTAGGATACTGTAACTGGATTTTTGCTGGCTGGAGTGGGTAATGTTGACTTGCGGAGGAAGACAAACTATCTTATTGTTGATTCAAGTATGTTCATGGGCCTTGTTATACTAGAACATAGAAGCTTTTCTAGTTACGATTGATTAACAACTATCTATGGAGTTTTATATGAAGCTTAGGCACATTTCCCAGCAGAGTTCTCTCACTTTGTAGAGTTTTCCTTTCTTATACTTAAAATGGTTACTTGTTTTGCCTATAAAATGATTTTGAATGATTATGACCTACATATCTACCAATACATAAATCCAAGGCTTCGGGAAATGCTCAAAGGTTTTTCATTGGGGCAACATGGAGCTGTGAATTTGAAGGGTACATTGTTACAAGAAAATTTCTCTTTGATTTAGATCCTGTCATGGGCACTATAATGTTTTAGATTAAGCTTGCCATGGATGATGCGATGGCTGTTTAAAGTGTTTGTTTATCGTACTACCCAAAAGATTTTTCTTTCTTTTTCATTTCAAAATTGGCAAATTGGGATGGATACAAATTTGTTTTTTATCATATCATCATTAGTAACTGGAAACTAGATAAATGATGGTCTGTCCTTACTAAGTGAAACCCGAATAAGGTTTGTGCAATTATTGTTGGTCTGTGAAACTATTTACTGTCATATGCTGCACTTAGTCCATTTGAGAAACTCGGACTCCTCATTTTTCTTAACAGAGTTTGCTGATGCTGATTTTATGTGCTAAAGGTTTTCATATTTGTACTCAGAAACAACGGTGAAGCAAATCGAAGATGCATTCAAAGAGTTTACAACTAAGGACGATATTGCTATTATTTTAATCAGCCAATACGTAAGTTCTTGGAAACATTTAATACATGTTATCACCTAGCCTGTTGATTGGATTAAACACTTACAACTTCTTGTAGGAACGATTAAGTCCTAAAGTTATCAAGTATTAGATCTTGGCATAGTTTCAAATTGCCAAAGTTATCAAGTATTAGACCTTGGCATAGTTTCAAATTGCCGTAGGAAGAGTGGCATAGATATTATGTGCTATTATCTTCAGTTTGTTGTAAATGACAAAAATTTTCTTTACAAACTCGAACTTTTCTTCTTGCTTGTAGGTTGCAAATATGATAAGGTTCTTAGTTGACAGCTACAATAAGCCAGTTCCAGCAATTTTAGAGATTCCTTCCAAGGACCATCCATATGACCCCGCTCATGATTCAGTTCTTTCACGAGTGAAAAACCTCTTCTCGACAGAGTCGGTTGCATCTGGAAGGCGTTAAGCATTTTCCCAATGTTCTGCTCATCAAGTTGCTTGCATGATAAAGTTCCTACTCGATAGCTCCAAATGAATTGCCTTTGTGCATGTTGTTGTGTGGTTTGATGTTAACTCGCTTCCCATCGATTTATTTCTCGCATCATTTTCTGTATTTTCATCTTGTGTCTATTTATTATCTTATCATTGTGATTTAGACTCTAGTCATTATAAAGAACAAATAAATTGCCTGATTGAGCTGATAGTTGACATTCAGTTTCGAGTTGATAAGCTTAGGCTCACAGCTACAATCAAGTTAGCTGATGTTGGCATAAAGTTTCGAAGGGCTAAATAGTGGCTCCACTATTTTTTTTATACCATGGACACTTTTTAGGCTGAAGGACAATTCATTTGACATCACAAACGGTTATTAGAAGTGCAAATAAGATTGATCATGTTTATGTTTAAGATTGTCTTTGTAGTCTTGGATAAATTTCATTGCTCTGCTTAGAGTTTTAGCTAAAATATAACAAGTCCTGATATCAAAATTTTTCACTAACCTCCTTCATAATTCTCTCTCTCTCTCTCTCTCTCTCTCTCTCTCGCTCTCTCTCTCTCTCTCTATATATATATATCTTTAAATTTGTTGAGAAAACTAAATCAATTAGGTCTTGACGTGCTCTATCAAATAATTGGGGTTTATTCACATTAATTCTATTATGCTTGCATTTTTTTTTGGGGCTTTGAAAATATCTTGTAATATATCATCGAAACATTAATTATAAACAGAGAAAAAGTACTTTTAACCATCCAAAAGCTACTTAATTAGTGTTGAAAATGCTCTCAAACTTCAGAGTGCTTCTTTTTAGGTAGAATTTCCTGATTAGTGGCATAAGCAACAATGTCTTTACAGGTCCTACAACTTCATTACAAGCAAACTTTAATGCAAGCAAAAAATGGCACAAACATGATGAAAATAGAAACTAACAACTGCCCAGATAATGCTTCTTATAAAGGCAAATACCTAATTGATGGCAATTTGACACAAACATTAAGCACGGTGTCCCCCTCTCGTAAATACTTTTAAAAGACAAAAATTGCAACTAAATGTAAACATAAAAGTCTTGTATATTCATCTCGTTTTGGTTAGGTGTTCGAATTCTAATAGAAATTAAGGTGTTATATATATATATATGTGAAGACTTTTATTTTTTATGAAGAATTTTGTGACTTCTTTCACTGTAGAAGTATATGTTTAAACGTATGTAAATACGTAAGCGATGTATAAAAAAAATACTGTGACCCACAAAAATCATAGTGGGCCAATTTCGAATATTTATCCACAATTGAGAAATAGCCGCCGCACTACATTCACGTGAAGGCGATGGCAATCAATAAGAACCACTGAACATTGAGAATGTCGTCGCATCCCTTCCTATCCAAAAATACATAAACAAAAGTATACCCCACTCAGGAAGTCAGGATTTAGAAACATTTTTTTTTTTTTCAATGTGTTTGTAGGTATTGGCTATAAAATTATGATGCAAATTGATTGTTGTTTGTTTTATGACACTTGTCTTAATATCTAAGAGATTAAGACAAATATTATTCATATTATAAATTTATGATTAAAAAGATATTTTTATTTTAAAATAATTTTTAATATTTAATTTTATTTAAATTCATCAAATTTTAATATTAATTTAAATAAAAATAATATTCTAAACATACAACTATTAATTTATCTCATAATTAATTGAGGTTCCACGTATTATTATTAGGATAGATTAATATCTTATTCTTCTACCGTTTAAATTGATGACAATAAAATTTGATTAATTGAAATAAAAATAATATTAAAATAAAAATGTCTTTTAGACTATGAATTAAGGGCACAAATGTCCTTTGACCGAGATTATTATTATATTTATTTCCTTAATGTTTTTTTAAGGGATTTCTATCACACTTTTCTCTTTTTTATTTTTAATTTTTCGGCCTTTTAACGATGATGTAGTCCCCACAAAATACATTTGTCAATAGATGTTTTCAAGCAAATGGATAAACATTAAGTTCCTCTGGACCCTTTTTCCACTTTAACATATGTTTTAGCAATCAAATATATATATATATATATATATATTGCAGAAAAATCATTCAAATTCAAACCAATCAACTTTGCTTAATTTGAATTTGATAGTTCCGTAAATTAGATATTGATCCATCAAATCCAAAATTATCCCACCAAATTAGGTTAAATCAATCATACTGTTAGATGAAATTGTAATTTTTTTTTTGTTTTAAAAAATATAACATAACCAACCACTAAAACAATTTAATTAATTAAATCTTAATATACATAGACAAAAAAAAATTATTTTAAAATAGAGTAATATTATTAAAAAAATCATGTATTTTACATCTTATAACTTTTTATATAAAATCAAATAAATTATTGAAATATTTTATAAATATTTCAACTGAGCAACGTTCGAACTTATAATTTTTTTAAAAAGAAAAATATAAAATCTTGAGATTATTTTATGATTAAAATAGTGTCTTATATTTATGCAGGAAGGACAAAAAAAAAATTTATTTTCATAAAAATTAACATTTGCCTAGAAAGGACAGAACAACTAAAACTACCCAGAAGAAGATTCTAAATTCAGGATTATAATCGAATTTTAACAAAAGAAAACTTCTCGTTGGAATTAAAAATGGAAACAAGAAAGTAAAAATAAATAAAAATGAATTGCAATGGACCAAACCAAAATAATCCAAAATGATTAAATAGTAAGTCTGACCCCACAAAAATAACTTTCTAAATTTTTTAAAAATTGTTTTAAGAAGATTTGATTTGAACACATCAGATCAGAATCAGATGATCAGATCAAAGAAACGTAGGAGGAGGAAGCAAAGACAAGACAACAACTACAAGATTAAAAACAAACGTGAAGTCATAAGGTTGATTGTTGTTGGATTGGATAAAAGAAGAGCAAAAAAAAAGAATGGATAGAGTTTTTTCAGTGGGTGAAATTTGTGATCACTTTTGGTCTAACTCTAACTCACCCGACCAGAAAACTCACGATTCCTCCAAAATGAACCGCAGCGAATCCGAGTGGGCCTTTCAGCGCTTCCTTCAACAAGCCAACGTCTCCGCTAATGGATCCTCTCCTCAACAATCTTCTTCCTCCTCTGCCGCCGATAGCAAAAACTACACTGCCGTCCTCGAGATCGAAAGTTCACATAACAACAAAACGGTTGGTAATGTCAAGCCTGGGAGTGGGAGTAATATTATTCTGAGTACTAAAATTACGGCTGCGGCTGCTAATGATAATAATAATAACACGACGTCCTTAAACGATGGCCCTCCCAATGTTCCCGTTGACTCTGAGGAGTACCAGGCTTTTCTTAAGAGCAAGCTCAATCTTGCTTGCGCTGCCGTTGCCTTATCACGTGTAAGTTTTATTTATATTTTATTTTCAATAGTGTTTGTGTTTCTGGGTTTTGTTTGGTTGCTTAGAAAGTTGAGGAAAAATTAAAAAGATTGGATCTTGTGTTTCTTTGTCTATATATGTACGTATATGTTTTCTGGATTGAGTGGTTTTTTTGGGTTCTGGGATTGCGTTTTGGATGGAGAGAAAATAAGGAGTCATCAAGTTTGTTGGGTTACTTTTTGATGTTGCGTCATTTTAATTAATTTTTTTTGGTTTCTGGGTATTTTAAAAGTCAGCTCGTTTAAACTAAAGTTTGAGATTGTTTACGATTGGTTTTTGGGATATCATTGTGAGAAAACTGGAAAGTGGGAAAGGAAGGGAAGCAAGTTTATGGATGCTTTTGTGTTCTTATGTTGTGTAAGATTTGTGGGAAATAAAAAACTCAGTTTGATTTAGCTAAATATGGTCAGCTGGTGTTTGTGTAATCGGAATCTAAGCCACAGGATTTTTTCATTAAGAATTTAAGGATTTTTCTAGCATACAAACAGAGATTAGTGATTTTTATCAGCTAAGGGAGGACTCTTTGTGATGAAACTGAAGTTTTTGTTTTCACCCCTATAATTCTCTTTACATTTCCATCAAATTAGGTGTAAAATTTCAAACATATCTTTTCGTATGGTAAAGCTAAAGATGATAATCAAAGATCATATGAGGAATGAATGTCAAATAATTAGGATTTTGAGGTGTATAACTGTGGATATGTGTGAATGCATTTGAATTCTAAATCATGATTTCACAAAGTATTGCAATTATTTGTCCTGTCTAGACCTTTATGAACATTGGATATGATAATTTGGAATTTAGTGCGTCAAAGGTTTGATTCCTTTTTTCTTTTGACTAAGTTGGAAAGATGCAATGCCACTTTTTTTGTTCATTTAGGGAAATATTGGTTTACTAAAAACTGTTATCTTCATGTTCTCATTTATATAGGCATCTTATATAAAACCTCAAGATTCTGCTGCTAGGGCTGACAGTGGATCTCAAGCTTCTAACACGTCACAATTGAGATCTCAAGCTCCTAAAGGTTTGCATCACATAATTACTATCTTGCTGTATGGTTTATGTATGTATGGAGTAATCAATTATTTGGTATGGAAAGTTTTATTCCTATGGTGGAAAAGAATAAATGAAACATAAGGTACTTTAAAGACTAGAAAAGCCGGAAAGTCAGTGAATGGAAAGTCCTTCTTTGATTGAAATTTTTTTCGATATTTTGTTGTCTCATAAAATTATGTCTTATTAGCAAAGTTGGTTCACTTTTTCTTTGGCAAGCACTGTATGCTTCACTTTTCATCTACGACAAGCTTAAAGAAATTGTGCAACGGTAGCTTTTATATAAAGACAGAAATAGAGGAGTTGTGTGCTCTTATAAGTGGATACATGCATACCTTTTGCGCTTACAGGTGATAATATCTGTTTCATGGCATATGTATGGACATTGACAAAATGATATGCTGAAGTGACTTGAACGCAAACGCAATGGAGAGACAATGTTGGACCAGTGAGAGTGAGGGTAAGTCATAGTTTAACGAATAAAAAACCAAGTGAAAGAAGAGATGATGATGTCTTATTAGAAGTTATGTACATCTACACTTTTTTAATTTGGATGCAAAGAGTTATGCATCAAAGGAGTAAAAAGGTGATACGATTCATACTTTCAACTTTGCATATATCAACCTCTGCTTGTTGTTCGTGGATAGTCTATCAGCTTAACTTCAGATTCTCATGTGCAGAGCATGTTTAGAGTTAAGTGCAGCATGATGAATAAAACTTTTACTGGTAGAATATAATATCCTCCCATTCTCTTTTATTACCCATGTAGGAGCTGTGCATGATTTGTCCAGGACACATGATAAGGATGCTAATGGACTGCATGGAATTCCCTCTGCAGCAACCACACAGACAAAATCTGGGGCTCCAGCGGCGTCAACAAATAGTATGTCATCAAGAGAACAGTCTGAAGATGAGGAAGCTGAGGGAGAAACTGAAATGACTGAGAATGTGGGTCCTGGTGATGTAAAACGCGTAAGGAGGTAATTTTGATCTCTGCTATTCTGATGCAAATTCTACAGGCTTGCCACTTGCAGATTTTGGAGTTCCATTGTCTATTATAAAATCGGATCTTATATCATTTGACAATTGATAATTGGCACTATTTGGAAAAGTATATGTTTCTGCACCAAACTTTCCTTCATATTGGACTATGTGAAATTGACATGACAGATATAGGGGACAAAAGCGTATCCTTTCAACTTCTAAGCCAACTATAACTAACAGGAGATAAACCCTGCATTTTGATAAAGCTTTAGTGGTTGATCCTTTGGGAATCCATTGCGACCCCTCTCTCTATCTCTCTCATTTTTAGCGAGTGTGAAATCTCTTGTTAATAAAGCAATGGCTTGTCTTGAACAAGTGATGCTCAGTGAACCTGGAACGAAAAAGCTATCAAATGGTTTGTTGATCTAGATATTTTTTCTTCTTTTATACGTGGAAATGTAATTTATTGTGAAAAATTGTATTATGTTCATGTGGGTATGAAATAATATGTGATACATATTGCATGACATTTGTTTTCCATAAAACCTTTCATTGATTTGCATGGTGTTTTGCAGAATGCTGTCCAATAGAGAGTCAGCTAGACGCTCTAGAAGAAGGAAGCAAGCCCATTTGACTGAGCTTGAGACGCAGGTAAGATTTCTACCCCTTGGCTTTTCCTATGCTTCCTTGGGCTAAAGAAAAATTATTGAATTCCTAATCTTGCTGTTTTCTTAGGCTTCTCAATTAAGAGTGGAAAATTCATCTCTACTGAAGAGTCTCACTGACATTAGCCAAAAGTACAATGAAGCAGCTGTTGACAACAGAGTTTTGAAAGCTGATGTTGAAACATTGAGAGCTAAGGTAAGCCATGCATCAGTATTGATCATATGGTTGACTGCCTCTGTGATGGGCATTTTGACAACTGTATTTGGTTTTAAGCAGAGGATTGAAACCCAATGACTGAAGGACCCTTCTCCCATCTTTTGCACAAAGCGTAAAGATCTTGATGCACAAACAAAAGCATGAACCTAACTGTTAATTAATTTCATCCTGTGTCCTGATCACATTTCCAGGTGAAGATGGCTGAGGAGACAGTCAAAAGAATTACTGGGTTGAACCCTCTGTTCCATGCTACACCAGAGATATCCTCAATGAGCATGTCATCATTTGGTGGAAATTCTTCTGACACATCAACCGATGCTGCCGTTCCCGTACAGGATGACCCAAAGCATCACTTTTTCCAGCCGCCCTCGTATAATCCTATGCCCACTCATGATCTGAGAATCAACAATGCTTTAACAGACATTTCCTCAATTGAAAATGTGCAACCAAATGCAGGAGCAGCAGCAGCAGCAGCATCAGTGGTGGGAAATAAGATGGGGGGAACTGTCTCCATGCAGAGAGTGGCTAGCTTGGAGCATCTGCAGAAGCGGATTCGTGGTGGTGTAAGTCCTTGTGGTCCGAATTCCAGTAGAGAACAGTAATGTCAAACTGCTTGACCATAATGTGCAGAAGGTTTTGTTGAAGGATGCATGAAGAATGATTTGATTGCAGTTGTATTTTTTTTTTTAATTTCTACTGTACGTAAGAAATCCTATTCTTTAAGTTAACTACATCCCGAATCACTGATGTTAATCTTCACTTGATCACGTGACACCTGTCGGATTAATTGTTAATGAGTGTAACTTGTATTCTGTTATGATAATTCTTCATTGAACTTCTGATTGTGTAGTCTGATAGTATCAATGACATGCATTTTGACCAAAAGGATTTCATCTTTGCTTAACATTAAAGAATAATACATAATGGTGCTTTATATATGAAAGTTCATAAGAACATTAAATTCCAAAAGAAATCAGAATTGAGACAGTGTTGCTAACATATTTCCCACTGTTTTGACCCACTTAGGCACTGTGTGGCCATTGATCTTCTAGACAATTGCTTGTTTATAACTTTGGAGCTGGTAATCAACCCCTGCTCTCTACTGTGAGAGCGTGAAACTTTTTGTGGTTTGCCTACTAATGATATGCGCAGTTCTATATTTCCAGCAGATTGGAGATGGTGGAAGAAATGAGCATTTATGTGGTTTAGGAGACTGTCTTCTTGACTAATGATTCAAGTCTTCACAATAAGGTGCTGAAGTTGCTATGTGCACTCTATGTCTACAATTCATCCAAAGTGTAATGTCTAATGACTAATGGTCTGAACTAAGCTGCAACCTGGCTCAGTTTCTACCCTTTTAACCTTCATTTCCTTTCTTACATTCTCCACTTCTTGCCATCTTTCCGCTGTAGCATAAATATTGGACAAAGCTACATAATCCTCGCTAGTACCATTCAAATCCTCGGAAGTCAGCGCTGGCTGTTGCTGGAGAAGGATCTTCCCCACCTTTTCACCCATCACAACATCCCCATGAACATTGCAAGCACTCAACAAACTCCTCCACAAGATTGCATCAGATTTAACCGATATCCCCGTTATGAAATCATATGCTTCATTTAAGTGCCCAGCCCTGCCAAGGAGATCAACAATGCAGCCATAATGTTGTATATGGGGCTCAACACCCCACTTGCTCTTCATATCGTTAAACAACTGAAGCCCCTCTTCAACAAGACCTGCATGGCAACAAGCAGCAAACAAGCTAGTGAAAGTCACTGCATTAGGCGGAACACCAGAATCCCTCATTGAGTCCATGAGCCTTATTGCTTCGTTTCCTTTTCCATGAATGGCCAGCCCAGTTGCCATTGCTGTCCATGTCAATACATTCTTCTCTCTCATTCCCATAAAGATTACTAAAGCACTCTCGAGACACCCACATTTTGAGTACATGTCAACAAGACCAGTTCCGATAAATAAATCATTCTCAGGCATGTAAATAATCTTCAGTATATACCCATGAACACAAGCACCCGTTTCAAGCTCACCCACCTGCGAACTCGCTGAAAGAACACAAACCATGGTAGTATCATTAGGTTTTACGCCAGCAACATCATCTAACATGTCCTTAAACAACATCAATGCATTAAAGGCGCAATCTTTAGCCTTTTTGCTCTGTGAACAATATCCATTTATCATTGCATTCCACGAAGCAGTACTTCTCATAGACATTTCATCAAACACTCTTTTTCCTGAATTAACATCCTTATTACTCGCGTAAAAATGAACTAAAGTAGTAGGCACCAAGACGTTGAACATAAACCCATGTTTCACTACATAAACATGTACTTGTCTACCTAGCCACAAAGTTGACACCGAACAAAATCTTGCACAAGAACCAAGTACAAAAACGTAAGTAAATTCATCAAAAACTAGGATTCCCTTTGAGACCCAGTTGGCAAAAACAAGAAGAGAGTCTTTTGGGGGAGTACAACGGATCAAAGTGTTGAAGAGGAACAGGTTTGGGGGATCAAAGTGAGTGAATATGAGGTGGGCAATTTTGGTGCTTTGGGGTGGGGATGGTTTTTGGGCACAGTAAAGTTGTATTAGTTGGGCATAAAGAGAAGATAATTTGAGGGCGTTGGTGATTAACTGGGCGTGAATTTGTTTGATGTGGGCTGTGGTGGTGATGGCAATGGTTTTGAGCTTGAGAAGTGAGACGCATCTGTGCCTCAGAAGAGAGTGCATGTGGTCTGTGAAGGATGATTCGCGGGAGGGAAAAATTGTACAAATTTTTTCCGAATCTAATGTTCTTCACTCCACTTCACTTTCCAATATTTGTCAGCATCAGCCATGAGCAACATACTATTTAAACAAGGTGGTTAATAATACTACCTAATGATACTTGTCGGGAGCGGGGCTATAGGAGTGTCTCGGCCAAGTCTTGCACATTGACCGGTTATAGGAGTGATTCATTACCGACAATAATTAAAGTTGAAGTGATACAAATTTGGGTTAACCATTTCAAATAGAGTAATTGTATACTCCCTTTATCAATATTTTAATTTTTTTTTATCTCAAATTAATATATTAAATAATAATTAAGTGATGAAATAATATAATTTTTAAAATTATTTATTATATTATTTTATTATTTAATAAATAATAATAAGTTGATTTATTTAATGGTGACAATAGTGCATGTTACCACTACTCTATTTGATCGTGAATACTATTTAACAGTGAAGAGCGGTGAATGGCATGACAGTCGCCCTCCATCACTGTTTGCCATAAAATGGGGTGGTTGTGATGTACATTACCACCACAGTTGAATAGATTGGCTACACATCACTGCCACCTCGTTTAACAGCAAATGATGATGGCCACTGCCTTCGACCGTATTTGACTACATTTTAATTTTCTTTTTAATAAAAAAATAATTTTATCATTGTGTAGATATAAAAAAAAATTAGTCTAATAATATAAAATTTGGTCATTTTTTGTTGGCGGTCCATTGCTAAGCTAAATGTTTTAGAGTTATTTTTTTAAAATTTTTTAATTTGTTTATTTAATTAATAATCAATTATTATTTGACACGTGTCAAAGTGTATAAATATTTCTTATAAATATTTCTTATTGAGTTATAATTTTGCCCCTTAATCCTCGGATCTAACTGTAATGGACCTAACAGAGAGGTACTTAGGTAATTCAAAATTTTATGAACAAAATTGAGTATTTGATTAAATTCGAGAGACAAAATTATCATTCTTCCTTATTTTAAGTTAAATTTTTATTTATTAATCTCAAAGTAATTTAATGATGCAGATTCAAATAAATAGGAATTTATGATCAATTGAATTAAAATTTTAAAAAAAAGAAAACCCCATCTATTATTAACGAAATTATTTTAGGGATCAACCTAGACTCTTAAATTTAATACTAATAAGATTTCAATCTTAACCTTAATTTTAATATCATTTATTGGTAATTTTATGTGCCCTAATATTTCTTAGGCTAGTATTTAGTACTCTAAACCCTAAGCACATTTGGAAGACTTTGTCTAAAAGTAAAACAGGAATAGAAAATAATCAAACATATAATAGAGATAAATAATCACACAATATAAGGCATAATAATATACGTGACTCGACAATAAATATTTATATTTATGGTGGATCACAGGATCCTAACTTTTTTATTACTCAGTTCACAGAGAACCCTTAGATCACAAAGATCTCAATATCATAAATATATTAAATAAGAGATTATCAAAAAATACAACAATAGACGAGCTCTCCAAATAGTCTATCGGTACTCTCTTGCACATTCAACACTCAAGTACTCTTATGTTACTCTATCGCAAACTCAACATCCTAGAGCTGTCTGAACTCTCTATTCTCTTTTTTTGTTAATGCATGCAAATGCACATTTAATCTAATAGATTTACAAAAATTTATATAAACTCTAAAATTATATTAAAAACTCTATTTTTATTAGAATTTGAGTTCACGTGTTTAGAAAACTCAAACCGACTCAAACTAATTGACAACTTAAAACACAACTTTCTTAAAAGTGGACATCGTGGCGCCAATGCAGCATTGGGCTGGCGCCACAGTGCCAAGGCCTAAAAAAGGCCTTTTTGAATTTTTACGACCCTTTTCACTTTTAATTTTTTATTTTCATTCATTTTTTTCATATGATTAATGTGTACTCGACCTCGAGTCAACTCTTCATTAATTTTTAACTTAAAATCAAACTCATACTTAATTTTAAATAATCAAATTCTAACAATTATAATATAAGTTTAGCTAAATCCTAGCTCCATATTTCTATTGTTGCTGATGCTTTGAGTTAATAGCGTTAGCTTGCGAGGCCTATATCTCTGAAATTACATTTTATTGCACTCCCAATTTTTTGATAGGAAAATAAGACTGCCGATGCTAGTTAATTTGGGCCTTAATTATATGGATCTTATTTGTTTCGAATTTGGTACTCTTTTTTGTTTTAGAATAATTTGATACTCGTTCTCACCGCAAGTTTTAGATTTTCTCTCCAAAAGTTATTGAAATTTTCTTAAATATAGATTCATGTAATTTTTTTAATAATATTAAATTTATATAGATGCGATATTAAATTTATATCAAAATTAATATGATATTTAATATATTTATTATTAATTAATATTATATAATTAATTAAAAAATCAACAATAACTGAAGAAGTAAATCATTGTTGAACTTTTACGATTCCAGTTAAAAGAAAAAAAAAAGCAAAAATATTTAAAACCCAAGTCCAGCTCTATTAAATTCCAAAACTGAGAAGCCCACCACAGCCAGAATGTTATCCATCTTCTCCAACTCCAATTTCAAAACACACAATAACTGATCAAAACATCAATCCAAAACCACAATTAGACAACAATGGAGATCTCTTCGTCTTTAACTCTCTCACTCTCTTCTTCTCCTCCTCTCTCAACAAGACCCCCGCTACCAACTTCTTTCCCCATCTCTTCTTCTAACTCTACTTTCTTCACTAACACCAGAACCAAGCTAAAAGCCAACTCTTTGGTTGTGGGTCGGCCCAGAATAGGAAGTGGAAAGGTCAAGAAGGGTTTTTCATGCAACGCTGTGTTTGGTCTTGGAGTGCCTGAGCTGGTTGTTATTGCTGGAGTGGCTGCTTTAGTTTTTGGTCCCAAACAGTTGCCTGAAGTTGGCAGGAGTATTGGCAAGACTGTCAAGAGCTTTCAACAGGTTTGTTGCTTCATCTGAGTCTGTTCGGTTTTTAGGAAAATGAATGAAATGTAATGAAAGTTTTGATCTTTTTGGGTTCGTTGTGATAAGTTTGGTTTGTGGTATATGAATGCATATAGTCCATAAATTTAATATAAGGTACTGAAATAGTTGTCAGTTCTATATATGTTTTACTAGAGTTGGTATGTTAGCTGAGGAAACTGGCAAAAGGAAACGGAAAAAAAATGAATTGTATGTTAATTAAGTGTAATTTTAATTACATAAGAAATTGAGGCGGAAGAGAAGAGGATTTTTGGAGTTGAGCTGATTTTGTTGTTTCAGTTTTCAAAAGATAGAACAAGCAGAATTCTGAAGTAGGCATAGTTGCTTTATGACTTCAAGTTTAATTTTGGTGGTAAGTAATGTAAAATGCATTAAGTGATATAATAAATGTATTGGTCATGTGACTGAGATGCTGTTTCTATTGTATCTATAACTATCCATTTTTGTGTTCATGCGTAAAAGATTCATAATTTGCATTTGGTGAAAACATATAGCAATATTTGGTATAATTTCATTATAGTTGTTTTGAAGGTTGATGGTTGTGTTGTAGTCATATCTATTGTAGCTTTTGAAAGATCAATTTATGTGTTTCCACGTGTGATGCTCAATGTAGTCACTTCCTAGTTGTGGACGCTTGGAATTGATTTTGGAATGATTTTTGCTTAACTTGTAGCTTAAGAACTTATCAAATGGCCAACCCTTTACCCCCTATCCTAATGGAGCTGTTTGCAAATGGCTATAATTCATTCATTTGGTTGAGTCTGGCTGCTGATAAATTATTTTAGTTTAGTGTTTCTGACTCAAGTGGGTAAGGGCCAGCGGGAATGGATAGACTCAGGTTTCATGTTGGGTTCTAGAAAGGAAGGAAAAAGCAACTTTCACAAACCAGTGACTGGCATGAATAGAGATTGAAACTTTGCAGTTGATGCGAAGAGACATATTTGGACTTTTCTCCACCATTAGTCGAGGCTCTTGTAGAATTTAAATTTTGCTATTTTCTAATACTTGACAGGTTTTGCTCCTCATCCCCTGCTTATAGGAATTAATGAAAATGTTTTGCGCTTTTATCCTTCAGCGAGTTAATAAGGCCTCTCAGCCTTCGTTTAGACTATTTTGACTATAAATTATTTAGTCACTCTTAGATGATTTTATGCATTTGACAATTTCTGAGCAATATTCATAATCTAAATTTTTGTTTAAATTATGCAGGCTGCAAAGGAATTTGAGACTGAGCTTAAAAAGGAACCCGACTCTGTAACAGATGCACCTGGAGAGAAGCCGACAGCAGGCAGCGAAGAGCAGAAAGATGTAAAAGTCCCAAGCTCGAAGGAAAGTGTGAGACAGTAGAACTCTTATTTAGTTAGTAACAATATGTCCCTGTTGCGTCATTGAGTTTATAATAAGTAAAATCATTTTGAATGTGGGCATTCTTGGTTGATTTTCTATTTTGAGAAAAACTGTTCAAGAAACTGAAATATAAGTAGACTTGTCAAATAGGTCATGTTTGAGCAAAAACAATCTGAATGGTCGGGTCCTAATAGTGCTTCCACTCGCAGAAAGTTTCACTGTGCTTCCGGCTATAGGTAACAGCACAGAGATATATTCCTATCAGTTAGGATTATCATCATCATATTGTTTTTGTGCATTTCAAATTGATCCTTCCTCACACTCTCTTACATACTCAAATTGATTTCTTTCACTTCTAAATTTCTCGGTTGCCAGGAACAGAGTATATTTGGGTCTCTTGGGTGGGCCTTGTACAAGGGTTGTCAATCCAGTTTATAAATGGGTGAATGAATTGAGATGGTGTCCATGGTGGATAATGGACTTTCACATACACCACTCGATTTCATAATGTTCCAATTTTAGTAGGAAGCAGGGAATGGGCAAACCTGAAAGGCATAAGTTGGTGAGAGTTTAAAATAATCACGACTAAGTGAATTATTGAATTGAAAGGAAGATAAATAACAAATTTATACAACATGCTTGCCAATATGCACTGCTCATATTGATAAATTTATGCATACACTTTATGGTACAATTACTTTGGACTGTTATGTGTCATCCTCACATATCGATCATATAGAGACAAGAAGCAATATTAGCGTCTACATATATTTTCTAGATGTCTTGTATTGATTTAATAGAAAAAAAAACAAAACAATTATTCTGTCGTCTTTGTGGGTGAAAGCTTATTCATCCATCCATGATATAAGCAAAAGTTTTCCACTTCTAAGTACAAGGAATACTAAGTTCAACACTTCCAACTTTAAGTACAAGCAAAGGGCAAATAATGCAATATTGAAAAGCTTATTTTCTTCTTGTTGAGGTCGAAATTCTCCTTAGGGTTTTATGGACCAAAGTACTATTATGTCCAACTTTCAGTACAAGCAAAGATCAAATGTGAAACTGCACTTGAGTGCTTACTCCTGCAGTAGGCACTCCTCTTAAGTGCACCTCTCCGACTTAGAGGTCGGGGTTTAAGCCCTAGTAGATACTAAGATAATATAATAATCCTCTTTATATAGTGAGGGTGTTCTCTTTTTAACGGTGGCCGATATTTAAGCATATGTCAATAATAAAATTTTATCTCAGTTGGCTGAAGTATGAATATGTATCAATGTGAAAATAAAGTCTTATTCTAATTGTAATAGAGTCTAATTATTGTACTAATAGATGTAATGCATATAATACTTGTAATTCAAATTATATAAAATAAATCAAATGTGAAAGTGAAAAAATCTGTCATTTCTTGTTAAGGTTCAAAATTCTCATTGGGAATACATCATGCACTAAAGTTTCTCCCCCAATTTAGATTTAGATCGTTTTTGAACTAGTTATTTCATCTCTCAAAGATTCATGGCATCCATCTTCAATCTAAACAACATCATTTTAATCTTTAAAGAAAGAAGTCTCTTACATGTTGTACATTTTCAATTTGAAATTATATATATATATATCTCATATGTACATGCTACAGTCATCATAATTAAAATCTTCATTTAATTATGATTGGAAATTCACTTTTCTTTCTTCGTGTGAAGGAAGGGGTTCAAATACTCTAGTGGGTGGGAGAGTCAAGATTTCTATCATAAACTGAAAGTAAGAACAGGCATTTTAGAGGGGCAATTAAGGTCCTGGGTAACAATATCAATACTGAAAAAAAAAAGCCTAATAAAAATTTACATGATCATTGAAATATTTCAATGTAATATGATGCATAGCTAGGAATAAAGGAAGTGAAATGCCCACCAACAACTTGTTATAAAAACTTTGATTCAACTATGAAAATTGAGAAATGAGAATATGAGATAGAAGTACAAGAACTCTTTTTTTTTTTTTGTGAAATTTTTGTAAATAATCAAAATTTTGGAGCTATTTTTTTATTTAGTCAACTATGAAATTTTTTTACTTTTGTAACTAAATACTTAATAAATAGACAAAAATACCCCTGTCTTATATATGAGATTCACCGTTTCAAATTCCAAATTTAAACTTCATAATATACTTTTTTTTAAATGAACACACATACTTAAGACTTAAAGAAATTGAATTGAATTATTCAACAAAAATATATTACATTTTTGCAACAAAGTATGATTGATATATCTTTCATTGTATTGTAGTTTCTTTTTATTTCGTTTTGTATTAATTTAAATTATATTGATATATATATATATATATATTTAGATAAAATGTATTTTGAATGCATAAATATAATTTCCAAAATGAATGCATTGTGTAACTTTTTGTATATATATAAAGAGTTATTGGTTATGAAACGAAGGAAAAAAAGAAAAAATCACACCTATAAATTGGTGCAACAAACTTATCGTGCCAAATTGCCTGGGAAATAAGAGGCTAATCATGCCAAATGCCTGGTGCGATAACCCTCATATTTCTCCTTGGTGCGTTAACCCTCTAATCGAACAAGGCAATTTGGCACGATAGGCCTTTCGTGCTAAGCAATTGGTGTGATAAGCCTATCACGCTAAATTACTGATTTATTATTTTTGCATTTTTTATATATTATAATTTTTTATATAAGTAATATGAAGACCGAGTAATTTCTTATATGTTTTAAGGGAAGGTAGGAGAGCTCCAATAATGATCAAGAGAATTATGTTAGGTACCAAATATTGCTATAGCGGTTCCTATGATGTGAATTATTAACAACTTTGTAACAATATTTGTTGTAAAATTAGAGTTAATTATGATTGGTGTAGTGTCACTATGAGAATTTCAGTGCTCACAATGAGAATGAATGAATGATATATTATTGGTAATCCAAACTGATCTAGATGTGTAGTTTTTACTATAGATTAATAGAAAAGGTTTAGTACCATTATGTATTAATATAAATCTTAGACACCTTATTAGTGATGAGATTGCACAATTTTTTTGTAGAGAACCAATAATCTTGTCATAATCATTTTATATTTGCAAACGGTAGTAACCATATTAGTAGCACAACTTCAACAATAGCAAATGTTATATTTTCAAGCAACACTACATGCGACTACCAATTTTTCCAATGAGATATAATGATGACTTAACTCATACTTATTATGACAACCAGATAGATGAAGATACTAATGACGATGGTAGTACATATGATGATGGAGAAGCATATGGGTTGAATGATGTAGAAAAAGGCAATGAAGGCTACCTTTCAGATAATGATGGAGAAGTAATTCATGATTTATGTCTAACCCATTTGGATAAGCATGACAATATTGTTGAACCATAGAATCCATATTATTTTTTATATTCTTACTAGGATATAACTTGCCAACGATAACTTCTCCCAACCGTCTTATAACTTTAATCCATTAAGGTATCGTGCTCAGGATTGGAGAATTTGTTGTTGGCAAGTTGTTTCCTAACAAGAATAAAATATACGATGCTTTTAGCCAACTTGAATTGAAGGGTAATTGGAGCTTTAAAATTGATAACTACAACAAAGATTGATTTGAGAAAAAAAGGTGACGATAACGAGTTGTATCATGTCCACAGATACTTGTAAATATTTCATCATGTGAAGAATTAAAACGAGCACATATGTCAGTTAGATCAATTGCACGATTGTCATCGTCAAGCCAATAGTCGATTGTTGAAATGATAAAAAATAAAATCACAAATGTCAATAGAATTTATAGACCAAAGTCGATGTACTTGAGAAATATAGTGTGAATTTAACATATATGATGGCTTATTGGGCTAAAAAGCATGCACTAAGGTTGATAGCTGGTACTCTGAAAGATTTATTTAGACTATTTCTTGCATATTGTTATATGGTAGAAAATAAGAACCTAAATACTGTGACTCATTTGAAGATAAATAATAGTAGACATTTCTAGTACTTTTTTATGGCATTGAGTCCTTATATTCGAGATTTTCACTTTTTCCATCAGATCAGTGATTGTTATGTAGGGATGAAAATTTGAATTCGGATCCAAGTTTTGCTCAACTATGATCAAGATCCAAATTTTTTCAATGAACCTGGAACCTGAGTTTTACCTGAATTTTTCTGGGCCGAGCCGGCTTTAGGTAATCCAAATCTAGGTTTAAGCCTAGATTTTTTTTAAAAAATTTCAAATGTTTAGGTAAAATTTAAAATTTTAAAATATTTATTTTATAAAATAATTGTTAGATTTATATATATATATATTAAAGATAAGAATTTTAGAAATTAATTAGAACTTTTTAAAAAAAGCAAAAATAAATACAATCTGGATCTAGGCTGGATTTTCGTGTTCTTGCAAAATTCAAAATTTTCCCGGATTTAAATTTTCTAAAAAAAATATAAATTGGATCCAAATAAAAACCTAAATTTTTTCAAGTTAGATTCTGAATTTTTTTCGGATTTGGATTCGGGCCAAATTGCCATCCCTATTGTTGTGGATGGTACTTGCTTGAAAAACCCTTATCTTGGAATTATATTTGTTACAGTTTGTAAAAATAAAAATAATCAAATTTATCCATTGGTATAAGACATTCTTGATTTTTAAAATATTGCATCTTATGAATGATTTATAAGGAAATTACAGGATGTTATTTGTGATATCAATGATATATTCTTTGTATAGATCGACATACTTCATTGAGAAAGTTATCCTTAAAATATTTTTCAATGCCTACCATGGGGTGTTTATCTATTACTTAAAAGAAAATTTTGATCACAACTTACAAGCTTCCAAAAGGAGAAGAGAATGAAGACGGATCCTTAACAACCTATTTTATTACTATAAAGGCATATTGATTTCAAAACCAAATGAATAATATGTGAGGTATGAACTCCTGAGGCAGTTAATCATTTGAAGGAGGAAGTTAGTTGCACCAAATAGACCAGATTAGTGAGAATATTTAAGAGATATGATATTATGACTACTTATATTGTAGAGAATATTAATGTAGTGACAAAATAGACATATTCCCTTCATATTACTACATTAGTTGAGCGGATGGCGGAGTTAATACAAAATTGATTTTGTAATATAAAAAAAAGCCATAAAAAATAGGGATATTATCATGAGTACCCATGAGGTGTTGCCTAATATCAGTAAAATCTATTAGTTTGAAAAATAGACATTAATGTCTAACTATTAGGGAATATTTAGTTAAAATTAATAGAATCACGTGAAATGACTAAATTACCCTTTGAAATATACTTTACCCCCATAGAGCACCATTTTTTTTTAAAAATAATTTTTTAAATAATAAATTAATAATACCTTTTCTTTTATTTTTTGAATTCATAATATTAATAATTTAAAACAAATTAAATTAATAAAAAGTAATAAAATTGGCGGCCATTTTGGTCGCTGTAAACAACGACCCTTTTAGTCGTTGGACCAGCGACCATTTAGCCGCCGAACCAATGACCTTTGTGTATTTTTTTTTAATTTTTGTAATTAATTAAGTTTTTAATTATTTTTTAAGAAATATTATCATCCATACCCTTGAGATATGACTTAATTATAATAATACCTACAAGTTTAAAAAATTAACGTTTGCACCCACTTTTTTTGTCAAAATAAGCATTGATACACAAATGTTAGGAATATTCTGTTAAGTTTAACAGATTCTATGTCAATCAGTTAAAATGACTAAAATACCTTTGTCACTGACATGATAATGACCTGCACAAATATAAGAATTTTGAATTTAAAAAATAATTAAAAATATAATAATAATAATAATCCTTTAAAAATAATAATAAATAAAACAAAAAATTTTAAAAACTAAAAAAAAACAATAAAAAATTTAAAATAATCATAATTATTAATAATAAATAAAATTTTAAAAAAAAAAGTGGCCACTTTGGCCACTATTTGTGGCTTTGAGCGGCCATTTGGCCGCTGATATAGCCGGTCAAACGACCAGTTGTATTATTTTTAAAATTTTATTATTATTTTATTTAAATTTAAATGTTTAAACTTGCATAGTAATTCACATGTTGTACACATGACACGTGTTGCTTTAATTTAATATCTAGGTAAATTGATAATTTCACCTTTAAGCACCTTAACTATTACGGCAGAAGAGTAACGTTTGGGTATCAGTGCTTATTTTGACCAAACAAATTGGATACAAACATCGATTTTTTAAACTTATAAGTATTATTATAATTAAATCATACCTCAAGGGTATTGATGATAATATCCCTTTTTAAAAAAAAGAAATTGAGTGTTTAGATACAAGGATAACCTTGTTCGGATAAATGGATAAATTTATTTAGATACAAGGATAAGGGTATTTGGATAAGGAATAAGGGCTGTTTGGATAAAACAATAATGAAATGACAATATTACTTTTTTGATAATTAATTTTAACAGAGGATTCCCTAACGGTTAGGTATTCGTGCCTATTTCTCAAACTAGTTGGCATTATTGATATTAAGCCATACCTAAGGGGTATTCACAATAATATCTTTAAAAAAATATAAAAATTCACTTGATCACATGGGCAAACCATAAGATCTAAAAGCATAAAGATCAAAGAATGTTAGTTCATCTAGTTGACAACTCTAAGTTTGTTATGAAAGATGGTAGTAGGAATGAGATAGTTGACATAGCCACAAAGACATGTAATTGTAGGAAGTTTGATTTTCACTAATTGCTATTTTTCCATGCTATTGTTGTGTGCAGACATGTTAGGTTACATTATCAGAGTCTTTGTTCTTTTATTACACTGTTAGGAATTTATTAACTATATATAGCAATTCAGTTAATCTTGTTAACTATTTGTTAGATTAGATTGTTCTAGACAAGATACAAAATGTTCAAATACAACTTCCAATTACATATAAACAATCTAATAGATGTAGATGAAAACATATGTTATCCTAATAGGAGGAACAATTGAAAAATGCTTGTAGATGAATGCAAGTAACTTGAACATAGCCAATAGACTTATCAAAACCTTATAATATTACAGAGCAAATGTTATTGCTATGGTTTTCTTTATTTATTTTTTATTATTTTATGTGGACTTATGTTACACATAATCAATCATTTTGTATTTTGATGATTATTATATTTTAACATCTTGGATGATTGTCAGGTTTTTTTTAATGTATTTTCACTTAGTTATATCTTTATGATGATTGTTATATCCTTTTTTATATATATATTGATAATGGGATAAGGACATTTCACCTAATTCTCAATGTTGTCCCACATGTTTTAGAACACCTAATTCTGTCAGAGTCTGTTAGTTTGATTCTATTAGAATTCACAATTTTACCCTCATTTATATGTTAGTTTGATATGGTGATGCAAGTACATTATACAATGTACACGTGTCATATATTACTAGGCCTTAAAAAAATAAAAAAAGACACGTGACATGTTATAATAGGTTGAATAAAATAAATAAATAAATAAATGGTGTAGCCGGATAGTGGCCGCCATCGTCGGTGGCCGACCGGTCGCTGGTGACCAATTGCGATTTGACTCAAAATTAACATCATTGGACTCAAAATTTTGTGATCTATGCGATGATGAGATTTGTTTTATTAACGGAGCACTGTAGATATGCCAAAAGTAGGGAAGAACATGGTGGTTGGCAGTCACTAATGAATGGTTGGGCGATGGCCTGCACTGCCTTTACCATTGGACAGATTGGCTGCAGATCTGTCTAATGGTGGGGGCGGTGCACGCCACCACCCCGTCGTTAGAGATATCATGGCATCATCGTGCATACAAACGCTAAATGAGCCTTAAGAACTCCATCATCATAGCCTTTTATATGCTAAGTAGTATATAATGACTTGTCAACCAAGAAAATCAATTTCAATTGCAACCCAATGTTCGACACAATAATTGATTAAAAGATACATCTAAACATTTGAAAGAAAAAAAAAACATAATAGAATTGTGTAAAATAGTGTCAAAGTGTTTAAAAGCCTCAAGTGTTGTAAAACAAAAACACACATACTTTATCAATATCGTTTTACCGCTTATTATTATAGAAATTCTCTTTGTTCCAAGTTGAATATCGAAGTATATCAAGGTCCTAAATGATTGATGCTAAATCGTGAGCAACTTTATATAAAAACCCAAAAAGAACACCTAAAAATAATCAAAATTCAATAAAGTAGATTAAATACAAAAATCAATAATATGATAAAAAAAATTAAGTCATTTAATCAAGGTAATGAATAATAGTTATAAAAAAAATGAATCAGTTGTTGTACATATCAGAGGTAATTTTAGTGGTATTCGCACTGACAGAGATGAATCAACTTTAGATGCTCGATGTGTTGTAATATAAGAATATAACATTAAATTATCACAGTTCTATATTAGAAAAAAAATAATTAACTTTTAATTGTAAATATTTACAACGTCATCCAGTCAGCATTGTAATAGTATCTAAAATTATGTATAGTCAACATCAATACTAGGTAGATTCACCTGTCTACTTTTCTCGTGAAGCTACTCCACAAACCCTACTTAGAGTGTCAAGTTAATTGGGTGCATTGGATTCACATCAATATCTGTCTCTTGACACACTTACACAACCACTGACTTTTTTTTCACTTTGATATCCTGCAAAGGGGATTCGTAAAAGGTTTATACATGATTCATAATGTCACGCCCCAGACCCAAAAGATCCAACACACGACATCACTTACATTCATTCACTGCATGTGCACTCATAAATAATATTACACAAAATTTTCAACTTTCATTCAACACAGGAATCCTTAACAAGTTGCTAGTAAGTTCAACACTAAAATCAACCATAACCTAACATATAAATATAAACTTCTCTTGACAATATTTAAACATTCATTTCAATTTCTTTCAGAATTATAGCAATTGAATTATGACTGGGACAATTATTAAACCGGAGATACGCAGAGTTTTCTCAGAGATTAACACTCTACTACGTCACCAGTAGCAACTTTGTTACCGGGAGCCCAGAATATATCCATTGCAAATTCTTACTTAAAATCATCCAATAACCACACTTTATAAAACTTAAACCAAATTCAATCCACACACAATGAAATAATACATAAGTATTTATTCAATAGGGACAAATCAAATATCATATCCCATGTGTCCCCAAATGAAACACTCGGTAACTTAGCAACTTAGGGAACCCAAGAAACAGCAGAAGCCTTGCCAAATTCGCTAAGCACACATGCACCTTATTTACCTGAAATCACCATAAACTATAATGAGTATAAAACTCAGTAAGCATACTAGTTTTTTCATATATCAAATACAAATACATATATGTACACAATGCATATGTATGATATGTTGTGATCAATCAAAATCATAATCTTATCAAATCACTTATCATGTAAGCACTTACACATTCTTTCAAAACACATAATAGGAATACCATCACTCAACTACTACTTAGTAGGACTTACATATCACATATCACATAATGAGCCAAATGTCACTCGTAGGTGACATACCGTATGAGAGGAATAGTACAAGTGAGGTCTTGAAATTACACATATATAATGCTCATGCCTGAAGGTAAAAGCCAAACCCTCACCCTGATCATCAGTGAGTCCTCTCACAAGCACAAATACGCCACCACACGAATGTGATGACTCACACTTCCTTTAGGTACCAATAGGATCCTCCCTACATACGGAACACATAACATATACCAATCCCGAAAGAAAGGCCACACATAAAGGCTCTACAAATCACATAAAATGCCTACTAAGTTAACAGTGAGTTCAAGTACCCTCAAAATACAAAATATTTCTCATTAACATATTACACTTCAAAAGCTTTCTTTGTTAAACATATCTTATTTTGAAAGCTCACTTTCAAAAAAACATATGTATGTCCATGCTCAATGTCAATGCTCACATTTATAAACATATATTCACATTTCAATCAAAATATACTTTGACATAACATAAACATATTCTTAACCCCATTTGCAAAATCATACAAAACAATTACTATGTTTATTGTGATTTCAGTAAAAAGTCTAGTATACTTACCTCTTAACACTTTCAGCTACAAGACTTAAATCTCCTTAACCTATCAATGGAGATTAATCCTTTCATAAGCCTCACAATTCACACAAAATACTTTAAATAGCTTACAAAATTATACACAATGTATTTATCACATCAAATTGGTCTAAATACTTAGTTTCTCAAAACCTATCATTCTGACCACTTACACTTAACAAAATTTTCTAATACATCAAATGATGTTCAATTACTCCAAAATAAAAATATACCATTCTTGACTCATATATCCTTCTTATATATAAATATTTTATCAAAGTTCCTACACAATCCATTCCATACACATCATCGAATCCAAACTACTAACCTGACAGGATCAAGATACTTACTGAACAGTATTAAATCTCCTAATTTTATAAAATCATATACTAACTCAAAAATTGTAAAACTACTACAAAAATACTCTTGACACATATCGCAATTCATGATAAATATTTTACTTCAAAATAACTGTCAAAAATATTTTAAAACTATTTTATTCTCTAGCTTTAAAAACTTGTTAATCAAATACTGCAATGAGCTGATACACTTTAGAAAATCATAACACTTCAACCACATTGATCTAAATTCTCATTTCCGAGTATATCATATTAGACACATAAACTTATCACATTACATAAATTCGTAATTTTTAAAAATCATTCAGTAGGTCAAAAATTATTTTTCACTGTATTATACTGTTTACACAGGAAATTTCCAGAATTTCAGGGTCATTTTGGTAAATTCACAACAAATTCAATTTCCAGAATTTTGAATCAATTCAAAGTCTCAGATGATCATAAACTTGTCTAATTTCATATACTGAAAATTCAAAACCAGAATCGAATTACAAAAATTTATAAAATTTCTGAATCAAGAAACTATCAAGCAGAAATTCCACAATTCATCATGATTTATCAAGCTATCTTATAGATCATCATCAATTCTCACAATATCAAACGAAATACACATCAAATCCTCAATTATACATATTTCCAGAAATCAAAACTTAAAGAAATTAACTTAATTAACACCAATAAATTGATAATTAGTTGTGATATACCTCTAAAGATCCAAAATTCCAATTTCTTCTTCTTTTTCTTCTTCTTTTCTTTCTCTCTCCTCTATTTCCCTCTTCTCTCTCTTAAAATGGGTAGCTCGACCTAAAAATGGTAAATTATGGTTCAAAAGTGTATTTTTATACTAAGAGGCTAATTTTTAGTATTTACAAATTTGCCCCCAAAACTTTCAAAGTATAACAATTTGGTCCCTAAAATAAATCTAAAGTCATACAAATAAACCCAATACTAATCGTATATCCTTAACCTATAAAACCATTACTAATAAAAATATATAATTCAAGTATCACCAACATACAAATAAAATACGTATATTTATACATATATAAATACTTATTCTTACCAGTCGTGGATACTGGTTACTACACATAAGATCTGTATTCCCTTCTAAACTTGTTTACCCACTTAGGTGCTTCAGGTAACACTACACACTAACATGTATAACATTAGCATCTTGTTGGAAATTATTGTTTATCTTATAATTAGTCTCCATTTGACTCTCAGGAGAATTAACATCACTAGGCTAATTTGCTCTAGTTAAGGAATCTGAATATAAGTTCTGTATAGAAAACATAAAATAAACATCTAAATTTACCTCATTTTTATACGTGCCCATGCAGAATATAAAATCTTGTAATAATTGCCTAATTAATCTAATCTCTTACATCAACTCTTCATTTTCCTTAAATTGAGTATGTGCCTCTCACATCTCTTTTCTTATTGATGTAATCTCGTTATAAAAATCTTCAAATAAGCATTTGAAATCTTAAATAATTATTGTTAATATTTTATAATTGTTCAAAAAATTTAATTTTTGTCAGAATAACTTACAATGTCCTTATTGAAGATATTTACCTCCAGATTAATTTGTGTTGTATTCTTTTTAGACCTTTACTCTAACAAACAAGGAATCATGAGTAGAGATTCTCAAGCATATATAATCTCAAACAACAAGATTGCTTCATAGGTCCATACCTATAATCAAAATTTTCATAATAGAAATTAAACAATAATATATAAAAATTTAAGATTAATTAATGTAAAATTACTTATAAATTCGAAAGGTATAAAGAAATCCTTGTAAATTATATTTTGCTCCCTTATGGTCCCTTTGTTTTTTGAAACTTTGTATTTTTTGGGCTTTTCTTCAATACCCTCCTTAAAGAATTGCGAGTCGCCATTCCTGAAATATTACTATACAGATATTTATTGAATTCTTTCAAGTTATCCACTATTTGAAGAAAAAATTCATCAAGACGACTCCGTTCTTTATGACCTAACAACACACGATGAATAAAAAGTATCAATGATAATTTCACCACATTTTCACCATCTATTTTCTCGAAGTTATACTCTGCAAACAACACATCAAACTCCTTTAATGATACATCTCTTTTCGGTAAGTATTCTCTTCACAAACGATGACTCGATTTTTTAGATAATTATTTCATTGGTGGATAATCTTCCATTTTTAAGTCGATTACCAACATAAACTCTTGTCCAATAAAATGTATGTGCATATTATTCACAAGATACGATAATTCGTCATCAAGACCATGAGTTTCCACTTCATTGAGTATCAAATGATGAATCAAAATACTTGAAAATTTTATTCTGTGTATAACTAGAAAATGACCCGTACAAGTGGCTTTAAATATTTTTTTTTGACATTTTGTCAACTTCTCTTTGATTACATCTAATGCTCATGTCTTTAAATAACGTAAAATTGTTGCAAAAAAATGATCTTGAATTGTAATTTTTAATCTTTTAAAAACTGTGTTATTCTTATAAAAAATAAATAAATTAATTTTGTAGTATAATTAACGATGCAACATAATAAACATAATATAAAATATAATCAAATTACATAACAAATTATCTAACATAATTAAATAAATAAATATTATTATTATTAATAAATGATGGAATTATAATAAAACTAATATTCTAGAAATATATTAAACAAACTTATATAATTAAAATTAAATAAAACAATTAGTAATTAAATTTAATAAAATAATTTTATAATAACATACAAACAAATATTAATTTTTATTACAACTTCTAAAGATAAATAAAAAGAATAAATGTATAAGATTATAATAAATGAAATACATTTTAAAAAATAAAATAAAATTTTAATTATAAACAAATAAAAAAATGTTTACATTAAAAAATTTAATTACATAAATGTATAAGACAAAATGATAAGATTATCTGGCACAATAAGTCAATGGAATCATCGGCGATTCCTCCAGCATCAATTCTTTCCTTTTTTTTTCCCTTAATTTTTCATCATCTAACAGCTTAACAACACGTTACAACAAATCAAACTTCACATTTTTTAATAATTGCCGTTGTTGATTCTACCGCCACCGTCCATTACCTCCACTGTCGACTGCCAAAGTGAGAAAGATAAAATTTTAGGGTACGAGAGAAATTTATGTAGAGAGAAAAAGGGGGTTTGAGGGCATTTTTGTATTTTTACTATTTAACTCCAAATGTTAAAAAATTTTATAATTGATAAAATTAAAAAATGATCCCAAAATTTTGACTATTTATGAAACCACCTTTTTTATTCTTTTTTTTATAAATATTTTCAAAAAAATATTATTATCAATACCTTTATAAGGTGTGCCTTAATTACAACAATATCTATAAGTTTAAAAAATTGATGTTAGTGTCTAATTTTTTTTTTAACAATACTTACAAATTTAAAAATTAGATGTTAAATACCCAAACATTAAAAATATTCTATTAAGTTAAAAAAATTCTATGTCAATAAGTGTAAAATAACTAAAATACCTCTTACACATAAAATAAAACTGACTACAATGACTTGCACAAATTTAAAATTTTTGACTTTAAAAAAATAATAAAAAGAACCCTTTTAAAAAATAAAACAAAAAATTTTAAATACTTTAAAAAATGATAAAATTTTAAAATAATCATAATTAATAATAATAATAAACTAATAAAAAAATTGTTGTTTGTAGTGGCCAAAGTGGCTGCTACAAGCATCGACCATTTTAGATGCCAATCTAGTCGATTGGCCGACAGTTTATATATATATATATATATATATATATATTTATTTTATTATTATATTATTTTTTAAAATAATTTACATATTTAAAGTGTGAAAAAATTTAATAACTCTTGAATCTATTAACTTTAATAGTAAATCACTTATGATTGGATATTTGTGTTTATTTGAGTAAAAAATTAAATATTAATATCAAAATTTTAAATTTATAAATATTATTATAATTAAATAATACTTTAAGGTTATTAATGATAATATCCCTATTTTCAAATGAAAACAAGAGCTGTATACCCTTTTATGACTCCTTTATGAGCGCGTTGGGCTAATGGTTTCTCATTTGCATTCCACACATAAAAAAATAAAACTTTCCCATTCATTAATCTCTCTCTCTCTCTCTCTCTCTCTCTCTCTCTCTCTCTCTTATAAAACCAAGCTCTCAAGAACAACACCACAAATCAGAGCCCCAAAAGTAGCCAAAACAGAACTACAATATACACATTGTAACATTATATAAGAATTAAGATTCACTTTCACACACAGCATATGTCTCTCGCTCTCTCTGAAACTCTTTGTTTGTCTTTACAAAACTCTTTAAAATTCCAAAAAAAAAAGCCATTAACAACAAGACCACCGCCACCACCATAACCATAAGCTGAAGCTCAGCCTCTCTCTTTCCTCCTTGGAATCCACAATTTCTTTTCCGGGTTATTGGGCTCCGAATCTGCCTCCCACATCCCCAACACCTTATCTTTTCTCGGGTTCTCATTCTCATATTCAATATTTATTTGTCCCCATTAAAGCAACCCCACTTTCTCCCCCTTCAACTCTCTCTTGCATATTCTTTACAAATAACACGCAAAACCACCCTCAATCTAAAAGCCTGTAAATTAGTGGTTTCTTTTTTTCACAAGAAAAATAGTTATATAGCAATGGCTGGCAATGGCCATGAAGGGCTTGGAGATGATTTCTTTGAGCAAATCCTGTCTGTTCCCACTGGTTATGGTGAAACATCAGGTGGGTCAAGCCCCGCCATGCCCATGTTGCTGCAACTGGGCTCTGGCGGCGGTGGCGGTGGCAGTGATGACATGAGAAGTCTGGCTATGGGGATCAGCATGGGAATGATGCCTTTAGGGTTAAATTTGGAACATGGTTTCTTGAGGCATGAAGATAGCAGTAACCCTAATCATAATAACAATCATAACAATAATAATAATAATAATAATAACGCTTCTTCTTCTCCTAATAATTCCTCTGCTACTTCTGGAATCAACGTAAGACTTTGTTTTTTTTTTCACTTTTATCTTCTTTATTATCTATCTTTTCTTTATCAACTTTCAATCTTTTTTTTTTCCTGAAATGGACTTTGCTTGTTTTGATTGTCCTTTGGGTTATGGTTAGGTTACCATTTGAGTTGTCATTTTTTCTCTATTTACACTGGGATATTATGGTCATATAGCTCTTTCTGTTTTCCAATTTTGGCAACTGTTTCTTCTTTTATGCTTTCACGCAATAAGTACATCAACCAGCTGTACCTTGTTCACAAATTAACCATAGATAGAGCACTTTGATATCTTTTTATTTTCAACACCAACACTTTTTATTAAAAAAATGAACCGATAAACTCAAAAAAACCTGCCAGGATCAATTTCAAAAAGAGCACTGTGATTCTAGCTACTACTATTAACTTTCTTAACTTATCCATAGATTTATATAGAAAGCTTAAGCTTTATTTTAGATGGGGAATTTGAAATCTTTCAAAATTATTTCATCCATAATTGGTGTTTTCTTTTTTTCTTGGGAATATATTTTGAATACTTTTGGTTAAAGGATCAGCCTTCCAGCTGGGGGGTTGAATTTTTCTGATAAATCTTCCATACTTTGCCGAGAATATCAAATTCGAAAAATGTTAAATTATGTTATTATTTGGGGAAGGATGGTTGGTATTTATGTGAAAAGAGGGCATTTAAGAGGGTAATTTAGTGAAAATGAATGACTTTTGTTCTTTGTGTGGTTAGGAGAGGGATTCGGTGCACATGCCAAGTTTGTTTCCAGCGTATAGACATTTGCATACTCAGTCCGTCGTCCGGCCGTCACCGCCACGTCCTCCTCAACTCCAACAGGTTTCATTTTTCTGACCAGAATACCCCTTTTATTTTTTTGGGATATCTTTTTATTTTATTTTTCATTTTTGTTGATTAAAATTGGAAGGGTGTTAACACTGTCACCCATTGAGGTTAGTACAAATTATACTTTAATAATGATTTTGGTTTTAATTACACTGTCACCCTCTCTATTTAATTGAAAAGATAAAAATAATCTTATAGTTCTATTTTTTTCCGCATAAATAACTAAATAATCGGAAGATGTTTTCTTTTTTTTTGTAATTAAGTAGAGGGATGACATTGTAATTAAGATCAAAGCTGCCATCTAAATGTAATTTCTACCAACCTTGGGGGTAATAGTATTAATATCCCACCTGTAAATAATGTATGGGTCAGGGCGGGGCGGGTGCGAATATCGGGAAAAGGGGGTATTGGGGCAGTGACGTGCACGCATTTTTAAGAGAGCGTGTTGTTGTGGGATAGTTGAAAGTAGTGACTGATGAGTAGTACTAACAGACAGAATGTGTCGTGCACGTGCGAGCAATTACAAACGTGCGGAGAACTATGCTCTATGCATTATGCAAATTGGCAAATTGGCCAATTATTAACAATGATGTCATCCAATTTCCTATGTAAGGGAGGAGGGGACTCAATGGTCATTTCCCACCTATTCTAAGTGTTGTTTTCATCTTAGTCTATTTCTACGCTACAAGTTATCTCTTAATTAACCCGCCCACTTGGAATTTAGGAAGCGCGTGAAAACACGCGCACATGCTACTCTTTTACTAAGTTTCTAAAGTCTTGCAAAATGGTCCCTCTCAAAGATTTTGGCTTTGTGTCTGGATTAAGTGATATCTGATCGATTTAGTCCAAACCCTTTTGTTCAATTTAATTAGCTGATTATCGCCATGATTATTGGCACTTTAAGTTCCAACTTTCTTCAATTTATTTATCTATTTGTCTTATCCACATTCTTTATGTATTGAGTTTCTTCTAGATCATCATCTTTTTTTTTTGGGTTAAATTTAGAATAATTTCAATACGTTGCTCATGTGTATCTCTTTTTTATTTTTTTATTTTGAAGAGAGGAAAATAGAACTTAAAACCTTCCATTTTAGTGAAAAATTATATTGTAAATTCTTTATCATTGAACTATTTAAGCAAATATATGTATCTCTTAAATAATTGTAAAAGAACTGATTATCTCTTTATAGTGAGATTATTTCTTTCGCATTCCTTTTTTTTTTTTAATATATTATTTTTAAGCCTGTGTGCGTTTACATCATTTGCTTTTGCTAAACCAAAAATGCAGCAACCATTTCAGAACCAATCAGCAGGAGGAGGAGGAGGAGGAGCGGTTGCTGCTGCACCACAGCCTCCTGCCATGCGCCCAAGGGTACGAGCAAGACGAGGGCAAGCCACCGATCCTCACAGTATTGCCGAGCGGGTAATCTTGATTTCTGCTTCCCAAATTATACAATGTAGGTTTATATCTTGTATCACAAGTCATGCAAAGAATGCAGTAAGTTCTTTCACGCTGAAAATATCTTTGATAGTGCCTATCTCAGTTGTATGACTGTTGAAGGTCTAACTACAAAATATAACTTTTGAGTTACGAAAGGAATAAATATTGTGCTTTGCTTGAGAATTATATTGCTCAAGTTACTTATGGTTCCACATAAATTGTTTACCATCATAAAATTCTATGTCTGCTTCGTGTTGCTGTTGCTAATAAGTTTTTAGTTCGTCTTCTGGTTGCAGTTGCGTAGGGAAAGAATTGCGGACAGGATTAGAGCTTTGCAGGAATTGGTACCTAGCTGCAACATGGTTAGTGTCTCCTTTATGCAGTTACTTTATTGATTTCTTCAAGTTCAGTCGCTTGCCATATCATTTTGTGCAAAAATATACTTGCCTGTGAATGTAGGCAAAGGGCCAAAACACATTAATAATCTTGTAATTTGTGTGATATTTTTCTGTTCCCATTTTCTTTTCGTCATTCTTCAAACCCATTGGGTTAATTTTAAGCTTATAGTTATTGCCAGATACATGAATATTAATCTAACCTTATTGAGGTCTAACTTTGCATTTTCTTCAGACGGATAGGGCAGCCATGCTTGATGAAATTGTGGAATATGTGAAGTTTCTGAGGCTTCAGGTCAAGGTATTGAAGGCCAAAACCCCAATTAGATAATGACGGAAAAGATCCACTGTATCTCCTATATCATGCATTGAATTTTCTTAAGGCCAAAAACCCAATTAGAAAATGACGGATTTTGTCTATGAGTACTGGTTCCTCGCGCACTTTTTTTTCAGGACTATTTATCAAAAGGTGTAACTAATTCCAACAAGTTGCTTGATAATTATTGCCTTCTAAAGTCTTAAGTCCAATACCATTAATGTACTATGTAGGGCCTCTTATATTGACTAATCTTGACATACATGAAGAGATTTAGACATTTCTTTAAATCAAAGTTGTTACAAGTCAATCCTAAAATGACCCTTGTCTGCTGCAGGAATCTCCAGACCAAATTATGTCATTTTTGAAGTAAAATTATTGCACCACTCAGAAAATTACAATTAATATCTATGGTTTACATGTCGTTTTCATTTCATTGAAAAACTTGAACAGGTTTTGAGCATGAGTAGATTGGGAGCAGCTGGTGCCGTGGCTCAGCTTGTAGCTGATGTTCCCCTATCATCAGCTGAGGTAGTAAAAATTTGGAAATTTTCCATTTTCTCTGCTGTATTTTGAAAATTTTCTTTCTGATTGATTTACTTCTGATACATCCATGATTGAGGGCGAGAGCATTGATGGTGTAAGCAATCAGCCAGCTTGGGAGAAATGGTCAAATGATGGAACAGAAGAACAAGTAGCTAAGCTGATGGAAGAAGACATTGGCTCCGCAATGCAGTTCCTTCAATCCAAGGCACTATGCATCATGCCCGTATCCCTTGCCAATGCAATCTATCGATCCCACCAACCGGATGCACCAGCATTTGTCAAGCCCGAATCAAACACCCCTTCATAGAACCTGATACAAAGAATTGCAGCAGGCGGTTGCAGGCAATGACTCAAAGCAATATAATTCATTTCAGTCCCTAATCCTATAGCATATTCGGTCCATTCCTAGTTACTTGTCAAAGAAGTAATCAATTCCGGGGCAGGTGCTGGGTTCTCTTTTTCCAGTAACAAGGAAGCGAATGGCAGATATTATATGATGATGTAATGCAATGGGAAATGCAATGGTGTTTGGATAGGGAGGAAATTTTCAAAGTTCAACTCATGAACTTCCTTTCAAAATATGAATGGTGGGTTAATTAGTGGAGGATGACCAAAAAACTGGTGGTGAGAACTTGCTTGGCTTTGCTTTTCAAGTTTCTTTCTTTTTGGTTAGTGCAATGTGGGACCTTTTAAAAGGGATGAATAGCTATGTGTATGATGTATTTGCCGAAATATTTTTAGTGCAAGTTGAAATATATATATATATATATATATATAAAATGGTCGGTTGTTTCATAAAAGCATTGATGAAAGAAGTTGCTGATTTTGAGGTTAAATATATTAAGAGAAATAATTTAATGAATTATGTAAGTAATTATACGTGAGTAATAGTTCGTTATTATTTAATAAATTTATAATTTTTACATAATTTATAATGGGTTGCATAATTTTAATAAATTTATAATTTTTGTATAATTTATAATGTGTTATATAATTTTATTACGTGTCTAAAAATTTATTATATAGGTGAGTTATGTAATTTATTAAAGTATTTATATATATATATATTTGTTAAGGTTTGTTTATGAAGTGAGTTTGCTTTTTCTGCTAAAGTTAATTGTGAGAGACAGAAATAAAGGGGTCCATGAATGTGTTTCTGAATTCTGATAGCTGAACCGACTAAAGAGGTAATAGTGACCGAGATTTTGTTTCTTTATATTGTCAAGCAAGATGCAACTTTGGTTACATTACATTTTTAAAGTGGCTTTAGAAGATAATTCCCATTTAGCATCAATGCTTAATGTTGACGTTAAACCCCTAATAATATACACCTGATTTGCAAAATGAATCGAAATATGAACTTGTGTGCTATCTTGTTTATGTTGTAAGTCACTCATATTTTATTGTTGTGTTATTATTATTATTATTATAATAAATTGTTGTGTGATGAATGAAACTAGATCTCTGCTTTTTGGGGGTGCGGTCTGATGGTTCGACTTATTTATTTGTTTGTCTATCGTTAGGATTCGATTTGAGAGAAATAAGGGTAAAAGTTTTTGAACGTTACTCATCTTTTACCTTTTTAAAAGAAAAAAAAAAAATCAAACTAGTTCTCTATGAATCTATTTCAACCACTAACAAAAGTTTAAAAATTTATTCACTAATTCATGTTCATAGTTAAGACATACTTTTCATCAACTTTAAAATGAGAAAGTTAAAGAAGAAAGTTGAAAGAAAAACAACAAGACAAAAGCACACTCCTATAGATGCTAAAGAATGGATTCATTCTAAATGAGAAAAAAAAGAAAAAGAAAAATGATTAAAAGATTTACAATAACAAAACAAGTTAAATGAGTTTGACTTTAGTTAAAAACAGACAAAAGCACTTTTTGAAAAAATAGATGCTATAAAATGGATTCTATAGAAGTATCCAAAGAAGTACTTCTCTGAAAATAGTGTTTATATATCATTTATATTTAATTAAATATAAGATAATACTTTATATAATGAGAAGGAATTTTATTTAATGTTGAAAAATGGGTTAAAAAAATACAAGTGAGATTGAGGTTTGAGTTTTTAATAATAAATTAAATCAAAACTAAAGAATTAAAATGAAAAAGGAAGCAAAACAAAACTCAAACTGAGCTGGGCTGAGATGGGCCGGGCCATCTATCAGAGATGATTTGGGTATCAATGATCTCTGGCTCACAAAATCCTGATCCCAAGCAAATCTGAAACAGGGGTTTTGTTCATCAGAGGCACGTTAATAACTAGGGTTTAAGATTTTAATCTGGAAACCAATCCCTTCATCTATAATTATCTCTTCAGTTTCAAGTCAATAGTTAGTAAGTAACAGCTATAATTCTGCACCGCAGTTTCTAGAATTAAATGATTTCTTGGTAATTCAATTTGTTTTTATTTTACACCTGCACTCATTCCACATTGCATTCTTGAATCTGGAAAAAGGCGCTATTTTTTTTCATTTTAAAGTGTCTCCTTCATTGATTTTTAAAACAAGCCCACAAAATAAGATTCAAATGGGTGCATGTTTATGATTTCAAGTTCACTTTTTGTTGATGTTTCATGTGTTAGTTTCACGCATCAGTCTTTTCAACATAGGCCCTGTTTTTTTGTGCAGATGGGCTGTAGATATCCATATATTAAGGTCAAGAATGGCGGTTGTTAGAAAACTTTATGGATGTTGAGACAATACAGTTTTTGGAGAATGAAGATTTTCAACCGTGATGAGATTTAGTTTGGAAATATTCTGAAGAAAAAGTGCGTAATTTGGATTTTTTTGTATAAGAACCTGATTTATATACTGGTTATTGTTGATATAGAGTTCTCAATCTAGAGTTTGCATTGTTGTTGGGCATTCAGGTTATAGAAAGTGGAAACTTTTGGTAATTGAGTGATAATGATTATTTATGAGCTTCTGTTATTTTACAGGCAGTTTGATGGATGGTCACTGATGTTTTAAGGGTTTTCCATGTTGACCTTAATCATTTTTCCATTGTCGACAGTTCATTTGTTGGATGTTTATACATGCATCGTTATGGGAGAGGTATTCGCTTTCCCAGTTTTACCTCAACAATTGGAAAAACCAACTGGGATCCAACCGTGTCACTTGAACTCAATCATCCAACTCTTGTTTTGCTTGAAAAATGCAGTGCAAGAGATCATTTTAAACAGATTTTGGGGCAGATGATGAGGACCAATCTCATTGGTCAAACATTTCCTATGAGTAGACTCATTTTGTTTGCTTCAACTTCATATCCTGAGAACTTAGACATGGCAATTCTATTGTTCACTCATCTTACTCCTCATCCAAACTTGTACGTTTACAATACCATGCTATCTGCTTTATCTTCCTCTAGTGGTCAATCATTCGTTGTGTACAGTTCTATGCTTAGGTCTTGCATTCTGCCTGATAAACACACACTTCTTTACTTACTAAAAGCTGCTAATCATATATCAGAGGTGAAGCAGATCCATTGCCATGCCATTGTTATGGGATTGGTGTCCTATAATTATTTGCTGAATTCGCTTATTAAAATGTATATGGAGAATGGGCAAATAGGGCTTGCTACAAAGGTGTTTTCATGTAATCCAAGTCCAGATGTTGCCTCTTTCAATATTATGATTGTTGGCTATGCGAAGAAGGGATATAGTAAAGAGGCAATCAGACTATTCAATGAAATGGTGGATTCTGGTCTTGAACCTGATGAATTTACTGTGTCAGGACTTCTTGTTTGTTGTGGGCAGTTAGCAGATGTGCAATTGGGGAAGTCTGTTCATGCATGGATGGAAAAGAGAAAGCATATTGGCTCATCAAATTTGATATTAGGAAATTTTCTTTTAGACATGTATGTGAAGTGCAAAGAGTTACAGCTTGCCCGGAGGACATTTGATGCGTTAACAGTGCAGGATGTTGTCTCATGGAATACCATGATTGCTGGGCTTGCCAAGGTTGGAGACTTGGAATCTGCATGTAGTCTTTTTGATCACATGCCTAATAGAAATCTTGTTTCTTGGAATTCTTTGATTGCTGGCTATGCCAAGAGTGGTGATTATATGATGGTGAGGGAGTTATTTAGTAACATGATTTTGGAGAAAGTTATGCCTGATAATGTCACACTGATTAACTTGGTTTCTGCTGTCGCTGAAGTTGGGCTGCTGGACCAAGGGAGATCGATACATGGAGTGGTATTGAGGATGGGGATGAAAATTGATGCATTTTTAGGTTCTGCATTGATAGATATGTATTGCAAGTGTGGAAGCATTGAACGAGCATACATGATCTTCAGGGAGATTAGGGAAAAGGATGTCGCTGTATGGACAACAATGATAACAGGATTTGCATTCCATGGCTGTGCAAGAAAAGCTCTGGAATTGTTCTCTGAGATGCAAGAAAAGGTAATACCCAACAAAGTAACGTTCATTGCTGTTCTTACAGCTTGTAGGCATTGTGGACTTGTGGATGAAGGGCTTAGATTATTTAATAGTATGAAAGAAAATTATGGTATCAAACCTGAAATCGAACACTATGGATGTCTAGTGGATCTTTTTGCGCGATCAGGAAGATTGGCTGAGGCAAAAGATGTGATTGAAAAGATGCCAATGACACCAAGTCGATCCATCTGGGGGGCAGTTCTAAGTGCTTGTAGAGTTCAGGGAAATGTGGAAATGGCAGAGATAGCTTCAAGAGAGCTGCTAAAGTTAGAGCCTGAGAAAGAGGGTGGATATGTGTTGTTGTCTAACATATATGCTGCTACCAAGAAATGGAGCTATTCTGACAAGGTTAGGGAAATCATGGAAAGCAGAGGGGTGAAGAAAACTGCAGGTTGCAGTAGCATCGCTGTTGGTGGAGTTATTCATGATTTTGTGGCTGCAGATAAGCAGCATCCAAGATGGTTAGATATACAGTCAATTATGATGTCCTTGAATAATGAAATGAAGTTAGGTGCTGATTTTACTACGAAGTTTTTGCAACTGTTGCTGGAAATAAGTTAATCATGATACTATTATGGATCTTACTCTTATTTCAGTTGAATGCCGAAGTGCGGAATATACATCCTTGAAGAGGGCTCTAGAGGAACATCAAGCTTACACTACTGTTTCTGGAGCACTGTTCCAAGGGCAAGAATTCTGTTTATTTCGTTTGCAACCTGAGGATGAGTAGAAGTATTGCTGGACTCGGCGCAAACGGAATTGTTCAGATTGAAAAATATGATTATTAATTTGTAGAAATTCAGTTCGTCAATCACATGCTCACTTTAAACTGACAAAAAAACAAAAAAAATAGTTCTTCATGCAAGCCATTATACATTGCTCTACCATTTAACTGTTCTTCATGCAAGCCATTATACATTGCTCTACCATTTAACTGTTCTGTTCGATTGATGATCTTCACGGGAAGCCTCCTGAAGGCAAAGTAGCATCTGGGGTCCTCGCTAAAATTTGAAGTATGATCCAATTGTCTCATGATAATGAATGATCCATGAGATTTTATTATTACAGTTTCGATCGTAAACTCAAAATGACAAAGATAAGAAATTGAGCATAGAGTAAATAAATTCCACAACAAACGTGGAGGTTGGAGCTTGAGGCAGTTCACTGAAAAAATCAAAAGACAACAAAATTGTAATTACAGCAATCATCCTAGGATGGCTTCTAACGACAATCTTGTTCATCTTTCAAACGCCCATTTTGGGTATACAACTGTCAACAGAAAATATATATATATATATATATATATTCTTTTTACAAAGTTTAGAGTTCACGAAGTGTGATCTGTACAAGGAAAATAACCGCTACAATACCCTATCTTCAAAATTGTCATACATCCTACTTATTAGAAGATTAGATCAGTAAAATAAACTCAAGTAAAAGGCTCCAGATCTGCTGTCAGTCTGTCCAGAAATCATCTTCAAGCCCCGATTTACCTTGCTTCCCACCGCTGGAAGTTCCTTGCGGCAAGATTGCAGATTCTGTAATCACAAATGACAAGCAAAGCTACGTTATTCCCATCAACAAAAATCCAAGTTCATGGATGGCTGACAGGACAGATCATGTTGATGCAGAGCTTGCTGTAACACTGCCACTATCCTTTAACCCTTGAAGAGACATATGTAATGTCCTTTGTACGCTGTCTGCAACTATTCTTAACCTTCCCTGCGTAAGGTCTCCAGGTGGATTGACCTCCACAATTCGAGCAACCCTCTGTTTACATTTCTCCCACTCGTCAACACGTAACCAGCAAGCTCGGCCCCCATGGCTACCTTCCATGCCAAGAAAGGAAACATTGGGGTTTTCACCAAATGAATATCTCAACCTCACTGAGACACAGTAAGGCAACCACGCGGCACCACCAGCAGCATTAATATGAGGTATGTGAGCAGGATCAAGAACAACAGTCAGTGCAAAATCAACAGAATTATGGGCCCTATCATAGTGGATATTGCTTTTAGAAGCTGATGAATTCCCAGAACTGTCTTCCGCATTTAACCCACTATGATTTTCAAGGCATAGTTCAATACGTGGTTTTTGTGATGGAGCTATTTCACCACCTTGTGTCTGGGCTAGTCCCTTCTTCCATGCTATTAGCTTCAAGAATTCTCTTAAAACTGATATTGGCAAAGTGAGAAGAGTAATGAATGATGCAACACGAGAAGCATCATAAGGTTCTGATGCAACGCGACGACTGAAGTAGTCACATATCTCTCCTATTTCAGACTGGGTTAATTCCTCCTGAGCAGTGCTAGAATTTTGCTGCTGTTGTTGCTGCTGCTGTTGATGGAAGCGTTTCACACTGAGGACTTGGAGAAGAAGTTGAACTCGGTGGACACTAACAGCAAATACATAGCCCCTGCAGAACAAAATGCCATAAGTACAAGAAAATAATTCAGGAAAAATATCATGGCAATGGATGAAATATGTAGACATTCACAGACAAAAATTACTGCTAGCAAGCTCGAAGAATGCTAGTCTTCTTATCATAATATAACAAAATAAATTTAAAGATAACATTAAGTTCACAAAAAACTTCATGGGATATAAGAGTTAAGAGGTAAAATAACTAAATACAGAAATTGGCAACATAAGATCCACACATTGAAACCAAACAAAAATAAAATCTCCTTGGATGATGGTGATTCAGAATTTGATAATAACTTACACAAATGTTTCAAGAGTACAGGTTTTTCATGAAAATTAAAGTGCCTCAAGACTGGCAGATGGTTTAAAAGGTTCATGATCTCTTTTAGAACCACACAAATAGTTCTTTCCTAAACACCTGTAAAAGAGTTGTCTCTTTATCTACTCCATCAAATTTCTTCTTTGTGCGCGATCATGGGTGTATGTTTTTGTGTGTTCTCAAGCCTCTCAAAATTCCATTTATATTCCTTAAACATGCAGGGAAAACCTTGCGTGACCTACTTCTAATTTACCTCCATGCCCATTCCTTGTACAATTTTTAATAGCATATATTTCCTAAACTCAACATGTTTAAATATCTAGTGTTCTTTCATACAATTCTCAAAATAACCACCTAATTTCAGGATGATGGTAAATTACCTCATCCAAAAAGTCCAAGATGAATTTTAATTGCACTGATACCAAAACCAATTAAAATTCAAGGACCACTGAGCCAAGAAATGGTTTTGACAGTTCTGCAGTCCAATTTTTACAGCTAATGTCTCTACATCCATATTTTCTGTATCAAACAGTGTTACTTGATAGTTATCTCCTGCACACTACAAAGAACTCAGTAGAAAAATCAATAAGCTATGGATGGCTACAAATGTTCCACTAATCCTCTATACTTGGAGCCAGAAATCATGTACGGCCATCCCTGAATGGGCACCGAAAAGTAGACATGAACCAGCAAGAAAATGACCCACAGAAAATTATGAAGCCACAAGCCACAAAAAGGTCTTCTTAATATATTTTATATCTTCAGGTTAATTTCATGTCAAATTATCGGTTGTCAATAATCAAGCAGAAGATGAGCCATCTAATACTTCTAAGAACATGTGCACTTGTGGTTTGAATGCACTAGTATTGATCAAACTATCAACGCAGTCACAGAATTTGCAAAAAAACATAAGTCTTCAAGATCGTGAAAAATACTTTGCAACATGAAGAGACTGATCAAGAAATAAACTCATTTCAATAAAGACGGAAAAAATGAAATCAGGTTATTTACTGCATCATTTAAAACTTGCAATCCAGTCTTACCCAACAAAGAAGCGCAAGGCAGGCTGTTCTTGGTCCAAATTCAAGAGTGCACCTTCATTGTCCTTCAAAATTGACCCAAGGATCTCCTTCAAAAGATCAGGTAACTGTGCAAACAGCCATAGCACTCCAAGATACTTAAGAATGCCTCTTAGCACCTTCTTCAGAGCAACAAGAGGAACCCATCCACCTCCATACCCTCCATCATCACCAAGACCAATAATGGCTGTATTCAGATCTCCTCTGACATGTGCAGGAACATTAGCACCTGGAGATCTACGTATAGGTAGTCCGGAGCTCACAACTGCCAAATTTGAAGATCCTGGAATAGGATTTCCGACACGGTTCAATCCAGCAACTTGGTTCACTGGCCTAGATATTGAAGCAGAACTTGGAATGTTAACTCTATTTCCATTTGCACTTGATAACTGAGGGCCTGAAGTTGAGTTAGAATTTGCCATTCCAACTGTCTGTTGACCACCAGTGATATGAGAATCTAATCCATTCAGCTCCTGTGCAACATGCTCCATGATGAAAGGCCTAAATTGTGGACATGGTAATGACCCTCCAACTGAAGGGCCACCCTTGGGTGGTGTTGCTGGTTGCAGCCAAACCTGATCTCCAGCAAAGCATCGCATGTCAACTGCAAAATGTTTGCGATAAATGATTCTTATCCAGTACGGACCACGTATTACAACAGAGACATCAATGGGCAACAGTGAACTAGGGACAATGCCAGGGCCACCTCGCCCTGCAGCAGCTAACATTGCAGCCCCATGAAGGTTATGGTTCCCAGGAGAACCTACAGCAGTAGCTGCAACAGAGCTCCCTGTCAGACCACAAGTTGCCTGACTCACATTTGAGATTGAATTGGTTGGCAGAACCCCCTGGGATGATACATAGCCCATTGGTTTTGGAATAGTAGAGACACTTGCAGCGACCCCAGGAACCCCAGGAACAGCTCCAGCTCGAGCAGGCCGTGTGGCAGCTGCAAGAGCATGCAAAGGACCTGCAGTAAGGCGAATGCAATCCAAAAGGGATGCAACTTCATCTCCATTTATGAAGTCTTCTAGGAACTGCTGAAGATAGGTATATAAGCACACCTCTATACAAAGTGAACAGAAGAAAAAGAAAATTTAAAAGTAGACATCATATTACTTTTTGAAATGTTTTCCCCTTCCCCAATTGTTTGTATGATTTGGTTAAAAAAAGTAAGGAAGAGACAACAAAATTGAATCAAAAAACAGCTTACAAATGATATACAGGAAAACACAATTGAAAAAATTTAGATTTAAGGATAAAGAGTCAATATGACAATAAACAGTAACAAATGATAATTAAGAAGAGAATACAGTAACAAATGCAACAAGAAAAATAAACAAACCTTAGTATGGGGCCAAAGTTGGTCTGGAGAAACGTGCATTGTGCAACCTTCTTTACCAGACTCCCACTCAACAACAAAGCGAGCAAGGACGCCTGAACCAAAACTAAACCACAAACTCATTAATCCAACTGCCTCAATTCTGAACGCCTTCCTCATTTGTTCTGATAACTTATCAGCTGCCTCAACAGCACCTTTGCCCCCAACTGGTGCTTTAACATCAGAGTTTGCACTGCCTTCTTCTGGTTTCTCATCTGATCTTACTCCAAGCAGTTTCCTCATCCCCAGGGCAAACATTCGAGCATTGGCAAGCCTCTGAATATCTGCAACTAACTTCTTTATACTATCAGCCTCGACAGACTGATAATTAAGAACAACACCATCTGGATCATAACGGATATGCGAATCAATATCAGATGTATTGGCAATTCGTACACCAGAACCCCATGGGGTACTGTTGATTCCCTTCTGAAGTTCCCACAAATCCCTGAAGTGCTGATCATTTATTTTCACATCCCAATACATGCTTCCGGGTCTGCCAAGTCGTAAGCATATATGTCGCCATGTATCACCTCGGGCAAATGGAAGTCGGAACCATATATTAGAGGATGCACTTCTTACTCCCACTTCTTCGACATAAGGAATGTCTAATGCCTCCATCTGACTTGTTAGTCTGGCATGTTTAATACATAATGAGCAATGCCTGACCACGCGAAGAAGAGCAGAAACATAAATGCTTGAAGGTGCATTCCCTTTATTTGCCTCAGCAATAAGATTCCCATAGCTGTATCTTTCAGTCTTAGAAACAATTTCAGTTGATATAAGCCCCTGAGAGGAAGGTTGCCGACACTGAGCTGATTCTGAGAGTTTCCTTCTCTTGCTGCATGCTCCTGCAGTGGCTTCTACACCTTGGAGTGATGGAATCAAACTCAACATATCGGAAACCGTACGCTTCCGTGGATTTCTATCAAGTTTTGAAACAATATCATGGCAAGAGCTCTGAGAAATTGCAGTATCTGCCGCCTGGGCTGAAGAAAGAACATTTTGCTAGTCAAATACAGTTAACCATTAAATAGAAATTTGGGAAAATAAGATGGTACAGGCCCCAGAACAAAGATGAACTCAAAGAAAGTATCTTACATACGGGAGGTGAAACCAATGAGCTTGATCCAGCACCTTTATTGGACCCAGTTAAGGCTCCAGTAGGTGAGCTTCTGGGTCCATTTGGTTTTGCACTTGTTGCAGGGGCTCGAACAAAAGGTCCTCTTGGAGGAGATAGTAGTCGAGATGACCTATTCCCTGATACCAACTCTTCCTCCATACTGCCAGCCTCAACTGAATGTGGAGATCTTGGAGAAGCCAAATCCTGATCAGATTTTGAAACCGACAGTTTCTTTACAACCATGCTTCTTCCTAGCCCCGATGATAGTGAACTGAAAGAACTAGATAGTGCAGGGCCCTTTACATTGCCTGACGAATTTAAAGAACCATTATATTGGGTATTCCCAATTGAAGCTTTTGCAACATTATTAAGGTGTGACATCTGCATACCTCCCTCCCACCTTGGAGGGGGAGTTCCAGCTTTTACACCATGAAGATTCATTTGAAGAGAGCCAAAATGATGAGTGGAAGATGAAGTAAATGATGAAGAAATGTTCTGAACAGGGTAAGAAGGTGCGGACGACCCTTTCTGAAATTCAAACACTTCATCGACAACAGATGAAAAGCTTGATGGAGGACAACCTGCAATCTTCAAAGAACCATCAAGGCTGAATTCAGAAAGGAGATCATGTTCAGAATTCTGATTGGTACCCTCAGCATTAGGCAAAAAGGAAAATAATTTTCCTTGGTCAAGTATACTCAAATTCAGTTCATCTTCAAGCATCTGCATCTGACTGACATCAATTTTCTTGATGCGTATCACATGATTTAGGTCATTAAAAGACTGACCCTTTTCAGATAGATCAGGCTGAGTCTCTAGCAATTTGAACATGGGTTTAAAATCCTTATCAAGTTCCATCAGCAGAAAATAAGAGCTCCCACAGTCTGGAAAACTCATCAGCAACACAGTTGAAACATTCGCAAGGTTCTTTGGTACTTTCATAGTGGCAAAATTATGGTCATAAACCTGAAAGAATCACATTAAGCAGCCTCATAAATATTAACGGCATGTGAATAGATGAGCACCTAGAAAGAATTCAGTATGCTGTCCATGTAATTCTTCTCTTCTTTTAGAAAAGGAAAAGAAAAACAAGAAGGAAAGAAAGAAAAATAAGCAGTGAAGGGAAGATTACCTCAAGCCCTAAAAACCTGCCAATAGCAGCAAATAAGTACAAAATACTATTGCTTCTCAAGCTTACAAAAACTTCAGTGGCAGCCATATTTCCCTGATTTAATGCTTCTTCACAATCTGATAATGCTGTAGGTGCAAGAATATTATGGAATGACTGGAGAAGAAAACGGCCATTCCTGCAAGATCACAAAAGATACTTAGAGAATCTATAGAAGATGGGTGTCTTGGACAAAATGCCATGCTTAATTGTGACGAGACATTATGTCCAAGATCTTTCCCCCTCTAAAATAACAGAACTTAATTTTGAATAAAAAAAACGGTTTCATTGACATATAGGAAGGGATGGATCTTACACAACAATCATCTTAGAAAGAATCACACAAACGCTCACATATGAAAGAAAGAAAGGGAAGAAAATAAGAAATGTAAGATATATTTGATTAATCCTGAGATCTACTTTTTCTTGGCTCAATCCCACTAAAGAAAGTGCCTTGCACAACCTTTCATGTCACATATTCTCAAAATCTTTTAAGAACTTCTACTATACCCAGTCAAAATGATTACATTCAGAAGTTCAATTTTCTCCACATTTTCAATCTGTAAAGATAAAGGTCTCAATCAGTCATTAACTACAGTTCAATCCCTAAATTTGAAGATGCAAGCTAAACTTTCTATATAACCGTTGAAACCAAAAGACCAACTGAGCCGGTGAATGGGCTCGCTAGTGCAATATTGAAGCTCATCAGGCCACGCCAAATAAAGGTATCTATGTAATAATCAGTTTGCTGGAACAAGCACAGAGGCATGTCAAGGATCAGGTATCAGTCAGGTAGAAATTCCAGTTACTATGACCAAGAGTTGTAACGTATCCATAGCTTTTTCATATACACACATGGATCAACTACTGAAAAGTAGAAAAAGAATAAATGTAAACTCTGGGAAATTAGCAAGAGCAATAATGAAACCTTATATTTATTCCAAGGGTAAAGAATGATGAGCCATAAGCACGCACGCGTAACACTTCCTGCCCCTCGTAGTCCCTAAAGTCAGACTTGTTATCTTTCTGCAAAAAAATCCAATGAAGTAGTCCCAAATCATAAAATCCATCCAGCAAACCAGTGCATTAAGCAGCAGAAAAAATCCCATATGTTTTGAAACCAACCTTTTTATTGTCAACATCAAGTTCATCCATGTACGATTGAACAACAACGTCACTCGGAGCTCGACAGAGCTGCATATTCTTAACCAGTTCTTTCTGAATTTCAAGCAAACGAGTATATTTATTACAAGATATAGATCTCAAGAGCAATTTTTCTACATCTATGCAACTTTGGTCAAGTGAAAATTCTGCCTCCTTTCCAGTTAATGGATCTATAACAAATGTGCTATGAAGACACTTTATCTGCAGATCTAGTCCTGGTTCAATCTTTATAAATGGGCATGACCCTGAATCAGATGAACCTGAGTTTTTATCAAATTCTAGCCAGTATATAAGTTTTAACCCTGGAGTACGTAGACCAGATGAATCAACTTCTCCATCTTGATTTGGTTGTATGGAACTCCCACTCGCTCCATGACCCGTACTTCCATCAAAAATGAAATCAAACCTAATTGCATCCTTCCATCTCCCCTGCCGAAGTGCTTGCACTTGCCTTATAACAGTGTCCATAACAAGTGCAACACATAGCTCATGAAGAACTGAGTATAATGTTATGAATGGATTTTCTGCTGCCGACATTCTCCGCTCTAAATCATCTCCAAGAACATGTCGCCGCGATTCCTCCAACTTCACCGGTCCACTTTTCTCACCAACAAGTAGCTCCAGATGCAATATCCTCCACATCGACAAGTGTCCTCTATAACCAAGAGTAACTAACACCTTAAATTCCCCATCCACACGAAGCAGTGCTGTACCATTCGAAACTTTGACCTCAGAAATTTCTTTTGGCAGTGAAACTTCAAGTAATTTAGCCCGCACAAGCGTGTCCAATTTTTTCAAAGCAGACTTCTGCTGCTCCTCAGTCAATGCACTTTGCATACTAACATCTTCTATACATTTTGGTAATCGCTGATAAGATCCCGTAAGGAAAACTTCAATAGCAGATGGAACATCATAGATAGGAGCACGAGCTTGCTGTAGCCCCTCATGCATGAAAAATAGTGAATCTGCAGCTTGGGTGAAACATGTATCGTGACTTGATAGAGTAGATGCAAGTTGCTGACAATAATGTATTAGCGGAACCTGCAGTTAAAAGGAATATGGATAAACAAAAGAACTCGGTTCCAAATTCCAGCAGCTTGGAAACTGAGGAAGGTTACTAGACCCCACTAAATGCACACACACACACATATATATAGTCCTTCTCTGATGCAGATGTCCACATTTTGTTAAGGGCGGACGTCTACATTTTTAAACAAAGTCCAGCTAAGAAAAAAATTATAAGTGTGTATGTATGTATGCACATATGCAATGGGAAGTTAATAGTATTCAACAAAGATTAAAGTTGCAATGCTACCAGTGAGAGTGCAGAGTGAATCACAGAAGTTTTCAAATCAAACAAAGAAGAATATCTAAGAATCCAATTTCCAACTTTCTCCTTTCCCTATTTTATCAGCAGCCAAAACAAACCAGTGAATATAATAAACTCAAAGGACCAATCAGAAAGCTTAATCCACAACTCTTTCCTAGAAAATAAGATATTGTTCGTGATCAAAAAACAGAATAACCTGAACTAGTCTCTTGGTACATTAAAGAAAGCATTGAACCCAACCACTTCAGCCCAAACCAAATCTGCATTGCATACAAGTTTCGTTCACATTGCATCACTTATTCAGCTTCCCCATCCATTTGACATCCAATAAAAGGATAAATGAATCAACCAGCCCAGCTAATTACTCTCAAAATAAATTCAATTAACAACCTAAATTACCATTATCTAAGATGGCTTAAAATATATCTAAACTTTTCCTGTAATTGCCACTAAGAACCAATAAGTAAAAAGTCATTTAAGCTAGCTCAGTCACCCTCCATAACTAGGAAATAAAATTTACTTGATTAATTGATTCAAATTTCAATCTTTAAAGGGTAAACTCAATTAAGAAATCTAAATTCGCAAAAACATAATTTAAGAAATACCCTACATTTACCCGTTCGATTAAATCATCACTCTTCTATTAGCTTGCAACTAACCTAAACCCCTTTCCCCAATCATTATGTCAACAAAAATCGAACTTTCAACGGAAATTTCAAAATGAAAAAAAAAACAAACAAACAAACGTACGTTAAACTCTGAGTAACTCAGAACTAACTAACTCACTAATTAAACTAAACTAAGCTAACCTGTTGGCACCACTTGGCAAGAACATTGAGACGAAGCATGCGTTGCTGAGTTTTAACAATATACTTCAACAAGTTAATCTTCTTCTCGCTGTCCGATTCCTCGGCGCTCTTCGATTTATCGACCAGCTCTTTGAGCGAGGCAAACGATTCTTCCGCTGCTCGACTGACCAGAGTCGAAAACGGCACTGTTTGCTGCCCTAATTCCGCCATTAGGGAAAATCGGTAGAAATTAGGGCTTTTTTACCGTAATTAATTCTCTAAGATCCGGTGTCGCGTGAATTTATTTAACATGGAAATGATTAGGGTTTCGTTTTTTAATTTGTGTGTTAGTGTTATTACAGACCGAGAGAGAGTTAACCAAAACCAAAAACCAAAACGATTTTTAAAAACAAAAAAATATATATCTGTTTTCTTTTAATCTTATTGGACGGAGCTAATTTATTTATCTCTCTCTCCCCCTCGCTCGGTCGGGCAGAAGAAAGGACGGAATTTTAACGGGAGGCCCACTTTTGTGAAGAAGAGTGGAATTTTTGTGTGGGTCCATCGATGAAAATTTTTGCCACATCAGCTCTATAGTTTGTCCCTTTAAAAAAATATATATATTTTGCCCATTTTCTAATAACAACCGGACAACACAAAAGTAATTGAGAGTATGCTGAGCTCCGCAAAAAGACTCGTATTTTTATTTGGGTTTGAATTCTATTTTTTTTAAGTGGCGTAAAAAATAAAAATATATTATAATTTTTTTAAAAAAAATAAATACAAAAGTAATTGAAAAAAATTAATATTAAAAAAATTTTACTCGATTATTTGATCTAAGGGTATGTATACTCCTCATTTAAGTTAGAGACTAAAATTTAAATTCTGAGAGAAGATTAATTTTAGTCTTTCTAATTTTATAAAAAAAAATAATTAGTTCACGAGTCTCTTTAATTATATAAAAAGAAAAATATTATTTAATTGATGAGTATCTTTATATGGGAGGGAATGTCAAATTTAGTTCCTTAGATTAGTTTTAATCATTTTAATTGTATAGAATAATTGTTTAGTTGATGAATTGTATAGGAGGAGAATGTTAATTTTAGTTCCTTTAATTGTTTAAAATGAATGTCCCTAATTGTATAAAAGAGTTATATGAAAATGATGATTTAATTTTAAATAAAAGTGATAATTTGTGTAAATAAATCGTATTCATATCGTAAAAATATAGAGTATTAACACATTCAAAATATGTATAAAATAAAATTTACTTGTAAATTTTAATATAAAATTAGTTCATTTGTAAATCAAATTTTAAAATCTTAGTCCATTATCTAATATTTAATCTTCCAATTATTGAAAAATAGGAATTCATACTAAAACTATTTGGAAAACATGAAGAAAAAAAACGTAAATATTATTTAAGAGTATTTAAACCCATAAATTTCTTTTTTTTATGCACTTTATAATTAATATTACATCAATCAACTAGTATTAAAACTATCAAATTACACTATTAATATTTACATCAAACTACATTATCGAAATCATCACAAACTTCTTTTCTTAACCAAAACTTTATTAACAAACTAATTTTTTATTAAATTACTAACTAAATAAACTATCCCTATCTTTATTCCTTCAATTCTCACTAGAGTAGCAAAACTTATATGTCAGAGAGAGATTGTAAATGAATGTTTACTTTTTTGTTTTTTTTTTTTACACTTAATATTATTATGTTATAATCTATTACAAATTTGAGGAACAGAATCCACCATCTAAAAATGAAAATCAATGATTTATTTTAACTAAAATGAGCAATTGATTATAAAATTTCTGTAACATTCATGTTCAATGCTATTTTAAGATCTGGAATAGAAAAGATATTAATATATATAGAGAGAGAGAAGAGAGAATAAATAAATATATAAAGATAGCTTACTGAAAAAGAAAATGAGTTAGCTTTTAAATAGAGTGAGTGAAAATTTAATTAATTTTCATGTAGTCATGATAAAGAGAGAATTTAATATAGCGAGATTGGGAAAGAAAATCCTTAATGAAGTGTAATTTGTGAGTATGAAGTTTTCAAAATTTAATAATATATATAATTTTAAAATTAGTTTTAAAGAGAAAATTAGTGAGTTCAAATAACCTTATTCTAATTACGAATGATAAGATGATTCATAAACAAGAGTATCGCAAGAATTTACTAATTTAAAATGAGTTTCGAATAATTTAGGATGGATAGAGTAAAGATGAATATTTGTGAACATTCACAATAGGTTTATGTGAATATTGCTTATTTTATTGTCATTTTAAAAAAAAAAAAAGATGATCAATTTATATTGTTTATGTGCTAAAAGTATCAAAAGGGCATCATTTTAATACTAACCTTAAAATTAAAGAACTATTTATTTCATATACTTCATAATTATTGACTTTTATCATATTAGTTATTTTATTTTATTTTATTTTTATCTTTTAAGACTATTTCAAATGTTAATTGTATTAGTATTACTATATTTTGTTATAATTTCAAATTTAAACTCATGATATAATGTTGATTAATACATTTTATGGGTTTTACTTAATATTTATATTATTCTTTTATATTTTTTATTATATTAAAATTCGTAAATAACTTATTACAAATTTAGTAAGGACTGTATATTTATTAGAGCAAATTTAATAATAAAATTTTAAACTCGTAAAAAATTTAATATTATTTTTTAACCCTATTCTTGAAGGTTTTGTGCGGCAAATTATGGTTATTCCAAAAGTAGCCGTATGATTCAGTTGCAACTTAGAAGATCAACCAACGGTCGGAATTACAAAATTTAAATATATGGCCGTTGGGACTGAATCGGGTCAATATGAGGCCCAATAACTACTACATATATAAGCCCAAAAAGAAATCTAAAAATCCCCGCTTAATTTTGCAAAGGCTCACGAGAAAGAGCGCCAAGAGAGTGGTTTTACAATTATCCGTGAGTCTTGTACTTGTATTCTTACCAGCTATGATTTCTTTTTTTTTTAGAAATGTTTTTTTTTAATTCTTAATAGCAGTTTTTCATCATCATAAGACTAAAAAAAAGAGTAGTTTTCTTTTAGATTAAAAAAAGAAGACGGTTCTTTGACGATTTTTCTTGATCAAATCAGATGGATTGATTATTTTGTGTTGGTTTAATAATTTTGATTCTAAATATATTCACTTTAGTCACAATTGGGCTCTATTTTGATTAGGGGCGGAATCAAAAATTGAATTTTAGGGCTAAATCATTATATAATTTTTAAATTTAATAAAAGAATATAAATTAATATTTTTATTATATGTCAATAATATATGAACTAAAAAAAAATTTGTTGTTGGTGATGATGTATAAATTTCTGAATTTTTAGTATTTTATTTTTAAAATTAATTAATTGTAGATGATTTTTTCATAAAAAAAATTAAACAATAAACATGTATTATAGTATTTGTAAAAATAAAATTTATATCTTAAAATTAATAAATTTCAAGTAAAAGAATAAAGATTAAGATCCATAAAAAATACATATAAAGTTATAATAGTAATATATTAAAAAAATAAGTAATATATATAATTATAAAAATTTAAAATATTATAACTTCCTTATTTTTTAGAGTTTTTTTTTTCTTAATTTTTAAGTTAAGAAGAAGAGTTTGATGTAAATTTAAAGAGAAGATAAAATCATCAAAGAATGACATTCCATAATTGTGAGTTTATTTATATAAGTTAAATTGAAAAAAAATTATTTTTCACGTAAAAAAAGAATTAAAAGTATAAAATTTATTTGTATTAAAGAAAAATGTATTCTATTTTCTATGTAGGAAAAGAATTATAAGTATAAAATTCTTTTGTTTTAAGGACTACTTATAAATATAATTTTTTTTTTATTATGATATGATAATGAAATTGGAAAATATAAAAATAGGGGTCAATTGTAAATTAAAAATTATTTTTATTAGATAAAGATGTTAAAGTAGAGAAATATGGGATATTATTTGAATATTAAATAATGTATTAAAAAATTAGTATGAACCACTTTTTTAAATTGACAATTTAACTTAGTAAGTATAAAAATTTTAAGAGAATTTGGGGGGCAAAATAATTATTTTAATACTAAAAAATTATACATACATATATATATATATATATATATATATACACACACATATTTAAGGGGAGAGCTTGGGGGGCATGGCCCTCTAGGCCCAGATATAGTTCTGTTATTGATCTTGATTGTGTTATTATTTTCTTATTAATTAATTGTTAGAATTTGGTGATTCAAAATAAATAATAATTTTAATTTTAAGCTGAAAATTAAGAAAGAGTTGACACGTGGTTAAAAATGCATGTGAAACAAAAAATTGGATACAAGGAAGACATGAAAACACAAAAGAGACATTCTCAAACATAAATGACGTGGTGATGGCTGCTCAACACTGTAGTGATAATTTCAAAAAGCCCAACACTGAAGCTATAGCTATATAACACTGCAAGGTTAGTTCGAAGTCGTATTGCCCTAGCGTTGGACCTTGAACACTGCAGCGTTACTGTTCAAAAAAAAAAATTATTTTGATTCTAATTGCGTGTTTAAGTCAATTGTGGACTTTTTAAGTACGAGAACTCTTATTCCAAATAGATTTAATAATTTTAGAGTCAATATTAACATTATATAAACCCTTATAACTCTTTATAATTCATTAAATATCAAATTATCAACAAGAGAGAATAGAAAGCTTAAATTACACTTGAGTACTTTGAGCACACAAGATAATATAGTATAGATCATTGAGAGCTCTTGATTATTTGAATATTTCTTATATCTCTTATGGAGGTTCTTTGTGTACAAAAGAACAAAATAAAAGAAATTAAGATCTTAAGATCCATAAACAATTATTACCGAATCACATATATTGACTATGTGCTTTCTTTAATTGTTTGATTGTTTATCTTTTTAATTATGTGATTTTTATTATTTTTAATTACTTATAAGTGAAAGACGCTAGAGTTTCTTAGAATACACACTAAAAACCCCAACATTAGTATTATTAAGACTTTGATCTCGGATTCCTCTAGGACTCAGGGAAATTCTTTCTTGGCTTTTACTACATTAACTGAGATCATTGCCCTTTATCTTGGTCTTGTGCCATTTGTGTGTAAATTATAATCTTGGTGAAAAATGAACCAGCATTATTGAAGAATTCGGATGTTGTCATCTTGATACGAATGATTGACGAAGGAAAGATTATTTGCCCCATTCAAGGTTTAATTTATCTATGTGTCTATATCTACTTCTACCTACTAGTTTTTTGCTTGGATGATGGTGTTTTCTTGCCCAGCTGTTAGTAAATGCAAAAGTGGCTGCAGAGACAAACAAGGTAGTAATCTTAAACTGTTAACTTTTGAACAACTTCATTCATGGAATCGCGGTGGTGAATCTATATCAATTCAGTATCTGACTTGTGAAGATGGCATAGCAGATGCTCAAAAGAAGTTGTTTCAAAATTCATATGTGATAACGTGAACATGATAGGATATGAACTATGGAGAACAAAGAATGACGAAGTAGAAGCTCAAGTGAAGTATGTTTTTTCCTTTTTACTTTATAATAGTCGTGGACAATATGGAATTGGCTTGAATTCTTATATGATAACATATGGATTTGCATAATGTAGGATTGAGTTTCCTCTTGCGCCACTTTTGGTACTCTGATAATCTAGTGATTATTGAAATGAAATCTTTCTATTGAACTTGTTCTTACAATTTGGACGCTCGTGTTTCTCTGAAACTGATTGTTTTCTTGTCATTTTGCTTTCATAACTGACATATTTTGCTTAAATCACAGTGTAGAGTAGTTTTTGGTTTTCTCATCTTCATTATTGTTACTCATTTGTTGTGATTAATGTTGTTGCCGTGAGCTTTAGAGTATATAAATTCTGTTGGGTGACAATAATGGTAGATGTATTTTTGACCTTATTGAATAGCAATAGGATTTTACCTTTGCACAAATAAGCAAATGCTAGGAAGCCAAAAAGTAAAGAAGTAACAATCTCTCTATTGGGAACACAACATCTTTTCCTTTGCGACATTCCAATATTGATAATAAACATCCCATGTCCCCAGGGGTGGCGTAGTTGCTTAGATCTCTCGCAATAAAGCAATAGGTTTAGGGATCGAATCCCCCCTCATACTATCAAAATTGTGGACTTTCATATCCATCATATGTTAGTGCCTGTGAAGTGTGAAAAATAATTGGGGTTTAGTTTATACTTTATACAGATCAACTCAAGCTCTAGCTTCTGATCCTTTCTTGATCTGCAGCCTCTTGTAAGAAGTGATGGACATACCTGGTATATTTCCATGGTTCATATCCTGAAACATTGTGACCTTGCTTCCCCAAAGCACACCTGAAAAAAGATGAGAGGAAAAGAAATTGCTAGATCTTTATTGTTAATTCAAGAACAGCAAAGACCTGCACCCTAACCAAGAATATTCAGGAAATGATAACAACTTTGAATAATTGAAACATGTCTTCCAAGACCTTATGCAGCTCTCTGTAGCCTTCCTTGATGTTTAGATCTCTAAGACAAGGAGCTCCATCTATGCCAACTTTTCAAGTAAATTCTAGCAGCTTTAGATTTAATTTCACTTGTCACAAAACTCATACCACATCAACGTTTGTGCTGACTGATTCTAGTTATTTTTGAGCTAATAAAAAATTAGTGTTCCACCTTAATTTGTTTTTACTTTTTTGTGGGAATCAAATTGGAGAAGGATGACATGATTCTTCAATATAAACTAAACTGATAAAGGAATGTGGCAGTATATCTTCTAAAGACCCGAAATTATTCAAGTTTTAGGACATTGTATACATCAAAGGCCTAATACAAAGTCATATTTTCACCAAGTAACCAACCACCAATTCCAAAACTTTTAGTGTTGATGAAATTTGTTAGGATACCTCTAGCACATGAGCTTAGTTTTGTAGTTCCAGGTTCTACCAATCTGGCAAAATGTTAAAATAAAATTAAAAATATTGTAAGTCTTGCATCACCTTTCCTCAAAACCTATGGAAGCCTGATAAGATTTAATTTTCAGAAGAAATATTTAATTTTTAAAAGAAATTAATAACTCAACTGAGTTCACCAATCCAACTTGAATTTTCTCTTTCACCCAATTTTTATTTTCTCTTTGATGTTTGCATGCAACTAGATTATGCTTAATTTACTCATAAAAGATGAACAAATGTAAGAACAAGTAATTTTAAGTAACTTTTAGGAAAAATAATAATTTTCACATTGATGTATGGGAAAAACATGTGAACAACATATGTTTCCTTTGTACATTTACATTAAAAAAAAAAATGACAAATCTATGCTTAGCTCTTTTTTTAACCTTTTTTTTTTCCAACTTCTCTTTCCTAAGGAAGAAGAACCCAGATCTGAAATAATGCTTCTTCGAGAGCCCAAGCTGCAATGGTTCTCTCATCAAAACAATGGAATTTTCTTGTCCATGATCATGTGTTAGTGACTGTGAATTATATGGTTCTTTTTTTTTCTTTTTTCACACAGCACAACCCAAGCCTCTAGCTTCTGATCCTTTCATGATCCTTAGCTTTTTGCAGGAAGTGATGAACATATCCCATGGTACATCTCCAACCAACATCCAGTCACCATCTTTGTCTTCATAAGTTGGTACATATTCAGATCCATTGTAACCTTCCCTCTCTGAGTACACCCCTGAAAAAATTGGAACTTTATTAATTCAATATTACTTTTAAAAACTGCTATCATTACTAGAAGCAAGAAGAATTAGGAAATGGTACTTACCACCTTTGAACTTGAACATGTCTTCCAAGGCCTTAAGCAAATCTGGATATCCCTTGTAGATGTTTAAATCAATCTTTCTTAGATAAGGAGCTCCATCCATGCCGACTTTAACGTAGATTCCGGCAGCTTCAGGCTCCGGTTTCTTCGATAAACAGTTTTTCCTGTAAGATCTAATTGGTGGCCACCCCACTACTTGTGCCCTGCAATATTATATATGCGGTAACCCCTGTTAGCTCATGCATACACCAAAACAAGAAAGTAACTCTATGTTCAATTATTTACATGAAGAAAAAATTGCTTACTTGCTAGGAGGAGCGGTTTCCTGGTCAGATTTTTTGTCAAATGTTGCATCACAATTGCCCTTGGAAGAACCAGAACCAGATTCGTGAATATTGTGGTTCATGTCAGGCAATGATCTTTTGTTGCATCTAGTAGTACTTTGTTTCTCTGTTTCTCGGGTACCCGGTAGGCCTAACCGAAGCTCAGTAGCCTCAAGGTTAAGATCTCTCTCAAATGCCATTGCTAAAATCCCCTTCTTGAAAGAAACTTGATGATCAGTTCAGTTTCTCTTGATCAACAGATGCTTAGCTAGCTTAGCCTTTGGATGTGTACCCAATATACTCTCGGAGCTATATTAGTTTTCAATGGCGTGCAAGCAAATTGTTGATGATATCAAAAGCAATGATGATGATGATGTTGAAAACTTCTTGTAAATTCCGGTGAGCAGAAAGTAGAAACCGTGTGGCTTGCCAAATGAATTCAATGGTATTTTATAGACAGGAATATGGAATGGTTGATCAAATTCAAAGGCATTGCCTTACTGAGTGACAATTTGCACTACCCCACCCCCTCCTAACAGTGATTTTACCAATTTACTATGTATATTACTCTCGGCAATGAACAGTGCATGAATTAGGAGATGGGGATGAACAGCCATAATTGAGGCAATTGTCCTTCCATATTGGGGACAAGCTTCGGACACAACCTTGGCCGCATATATTGAATACATCCGACGCCCCACATCCCTTCATCAACTTAGAGTTAATGAATGACGACCGTCCGATCAAAAGAAATGGTGGGTGCATTGCATCCCATAAGAATTGGGTGTGGTCGCTGGTCAGCCCCTTGAGCCACGCCTTGCATTAAGGAGATTTCATTTAGATTAACACGGTGCATTTGAAAATACTCCATAAATTTTTTTAAAGAATTTTATATTCTTTTTCTTTCTGAATTTTGTTTTGATGACTTTTACTTGTTTCATTTAATAATATATATATATTTATAAAAATAATTTAGTATGTTACGAGTTCACCACTACCTGTCAAACTTTTGAACTCGTAATAATATTTTATAATATATTGTAATGTATAAAAATTATAAATTTATTAGACGATCACATATAACAATGTTATTTATTTTATAATGAACTATATGGCCCATTAAATTAATTATATATATATATATATATATGCAACTAGTTGGGTTTAATTAATGAACTCTCATTTTTATTTTATAATAAAATCATAATTTTATTATTATTTAATCTAATTTGAATTTGATGCAATTCAATGTTGATTTTGATTAAATTTGTGTCAACATTAGACCCGGTTGAATTTTAGTAAAATTTATTGGTTTTGAAGTGATGGGTGTTTTGGTTAATGAAGAGTCATTTGTGTTGTTGATGAATCTAATATTAAGATGGCTCTACATGAGATGAAAGGTTTAATTATTTGTTCAGCCTAATCTCGAATAATTGTAATGAGACCCAGCTTTATTTTTCACCCCAAATGTAAGAAACATTTGAGAAAGTTGGATGTTGACTGCCATGGCATAATGTTCATGAAATTAGAGAACAAAGACTGTATTTTGTAAAATCCATTATTGCTTTAATTAAGTCAACAAGCCAACAGTTAATTGCCCCACCTTTGTTTAACATGTTTTGTTAATCATTTATTAAAGAAAGTTACTTTATTCATTAATTAGGTTTTTGAATAAGATGCTCAAAATGTGAAATAATGCGGGTAGATGTTTGTCACGTGGGCGTAGCCGTGACCACTTAAATTTAAAAAAAATTAAAAATACAAATTTGATATTTTGTGGGTGAAATTTTTTTTATCTCCATACAAAATATTTAAAGAATAGTTTTTTTATAATTTTTAAAATAATGTATCACGATTATTATTTAAATGATGTAAATTATATTAATTTATTTTTTAATTTTAAAAAGTGAAAAAGCTGTTAAAATGTCCATAAAATTTGTACTAAAACAAACAAAAGTAGTTGAGATGTAAAAAATAAATAAAAATAAAAACAAAAACAAAATGCTATTGGTATAAATTGTGTTAATATTAAAACAAAAAATTATTTATATATATATTGTTGAATAAATTTTAGGGTTATGACTTATGATTGAACAACTTTGGATCATAATTCAATTGAAAATGAATCATTTTTGTGTAACACCGGCAACACTACCACAAAATCAAAATTGACCTAACTAGAATAGATTGCACCAAATCTGCGATCGCACGTGACCTCCACGTGACACCCTTCCAAATCTTTCATTTTTTTTTATATTTAAGATAGGGGTATTAACACTCTCGACCCCTGGGGTTTATTAAAATTACAACTTTGATGATGGTGTTTGTTTTAATCCGAAAGTCACATCCTCTCCTTTCACCATTTATGAATTATTTTAAATATTTGTATGATAAAAAATATATATTACTATAAAGATATTTTCGTTTTTTAAATTAAATATAAGAGTAAGAGTAATAACATAATTAAAATCAAAGTAATAATTAAAATATAATTTATATAAACCTAAGGGGGTGACAATGTTAATATCCTATTTAGATAAAAATAAAATAAAATCGTCCAAATTACTTTTAACTGATAATTTTGTTTTTTAAATTAATCAAAAAAAGAGTCAAAAGTTAAATACCGAATAAATAAATCAACAGGCAACTGGCTCGTGGTTTGCAATGGACCACAGGCAGACACAGAGGGCCCACAATTTTTTGGACCTAAAAAGAAAGGAAAGTAGGGCCCATTATTCCAACTGTAGCTGATTTATGACACCACATTATAATTGTCTGGCCGGGGTCTATACTCTTATAAATGTGACAGCCAATCAGGACCCCACGTCATCAATGCCTTTGGCCACCCTCTCCTTTTTGTTCCTAGGCCAACATTTCCAACTATTTTAATTTTAATCTTATCTATTTTTTTAAAGTAAAATCTTAAATGAATTATAAATATATTTAATTAAACAATTCTCTCAAATAATTAAAAAAATTTAAATCTCAAAATATAATATTAAATTTCACCCTCCAAAGGATTAGAAACTGAATTGGTTATATAATTTTATGTGAGTAAAATTTTTTATTTTTAATAAAATTATAATTTCAAATGATGAGATGATTTCTTTAATATCGGGTTTGATATATCTTTTAAGATAAAAGATTAAATTCGAACGTACCATAATTGTTATATCATGTATAATGTTATAATAATTTTCTCATATAATATTAATAATTTTATATTATAATATTAATAATTTAATCAATAATATTATATTCGATGATGATTCAAACAAAAATTTTACTCTCCAAACAACTGAGAAACTTATATCTTAAAGTACACTCCCAAATTTCAAATGAATCACAAAAATAATAAATAAATAATTTTTTTAAATAATTAAAAAATTAAAATTAATCTCCTAATAACTAAAATAACTAAATAACTATCCTTCTCTTAAAAAAATAAAAGAAAAAAATTAAATAATTCTCTTAAATTAAGAGGTGTACAAACTTTGCCGTTGACGGCAAGTAACTCGGTGTTAATCTTATCTATTTTTTTTAATTGACAAAAATTGATTGTCTTGTAGCTTTTTTTTTTTTCTAATTTCTTCCATTTGTCCCAACAAGTTGACATAATTATCTTATATTATAATGGTACTGATTACATGATTAGTGTTGTTCTAATCAAATCAAATCTAATCTACTCTAATGTAGTGCAAATTTATCAATTCTCTAAAATAATTTAAAATATATATATCGTGAAGGGTTTGTGATTGGATGACAATCCTACGTCTATCTTTGATTTAAACAAAAAATTTATATCATATATTATTTAAACGAATAATGTTATGCATTTATTTTAGCTATTTTCTTATTTAATGGGTATTAACCATCTACTAAGATTATGAATCCTTTCACTTCTCTAATAAAAGCTTTCTTACCTTCGTCAATTAAGATTTTGAGTTTAAATAAAGACTTGTTGAGAATTATCGATATTTTTATGTTTATTTTAATTATCTCATTGTTTTTTTTTTTTTATAGTGAGTATTTTTCGTTGTTTAACCCTATATTTAACTCGAATGTATATCATTATGTATTAACTACCATCCTATACCCATGACTCATGATAGTAGTATGAAAAATAATTCTAAGTTTATCAAAATTATTGCTTAATGCTTCATAAATATTATTACAATAATTATATTTAAATTATAAATCCTTCTAAAACAATATTAATCCAAACAATCAACAAGTTTTAAGAGGATGGGTTAGTCAGTTTAGTCTCTTGCATTATTACAATAAATAAATTAAAGGATGGATTTCTTTTTACACTGTTTTTTTGTATACGCTTTATAATTAGTATTACAACAATCACATATCTTATTTGTAATACATCAATAACATATCTTATTCGGATTATATAACTTTCATAAAATAGAAAAAAAAATCTTAATTTGTTTTGATATTTATCCAAATTTAAAATTTTAATTCAAGTCAAGAAGATATACAAGAGTTGTCATTAAAATAAGTTTTAAATATTTTTTTTACATTAATTTTAAGAATACATATATAAACTTTGTATATAAGAATAATGTTATATATCTTAAATTATATTATAAAAAATAATATGTTAAATAATTATTAATAATAAAATAATATAAAATTAGGTATTATATTTAATAATTATTTAATATATTATTATTTTAGATGTTAACTTAAAATATGTAATATTTTTGTTGTATGTAAATGGGTCGGGGTAAATTGGATTCATTGATCTTATCAACCATTAAATTATAAATGAAAATGAATAAAGAAACATGGGGAAAAAAATGCATTGAACCAAGGCAAGTTCTAAGAATTCTAACTTTCCGTTTTTTTTTTTTTTTGAGATTGAACATTCAATGCAGACACCTTTTACTTTTTTTTTTTTAATATAAAAAATTCAAGATTTTATCAAACAAATCATGTTCATTGTACCTCAAAATTCAATGTCATTTTCTTTGTTTTGGGTACGAGGGAGACAAGCCACTCGTGGACGTTAATATCACCATGTGTTTGGGTTAAATTTGCCAAGTATGTCTTTGATAAGAGACTTTCTTAAAAAAGTTGTGATCTAAATTTGATATATATATATATTTATATAAGAAAATTAATAATTTAGCGAGTTAATAACTTATTATATAATAAATATTAAAAACATGTGGTTAAATTTTATATTATATTATAAATTATATAAAAATTATAAATTGATTAAATAATATTACACGTCATATTTTATATTAAATATAAATTAAATAAAATTTTAAAATATGATAAATTAACATTTTGAGACAATAACAAACATTTAACACATATAATGTTACGCATCATATAATAAATTATATAATTTATTAAATCAATCTCAATACTATACTATTATTTTTAAATCTTAGCTTATCATTTCGCAAGGCCTATCAAAGATCTTTTTAAAACTGTTTTTGATTCATAAAGATAAGATTTTATCAACTTTTTGTATGAGTTAAAGCATATATCATGTCGTTTCTCTATAATTTTTTGGAGAAAATTAAGGAGATTGTATCAATTATAAAGATTGAACTTTTGTATATATATGTTTAGATGGGCCTCTAATGATTTCTGAGATATTGTCACTAATAATTTGAAATGACACATAAAATATGCTTCCAATAACGAATTTTGATAATTATAATTGATGTCAGATTAGACTGATTTGCATTTTTATTATATGATCGATTATATATATTTACATATCAATTAAGATTATGTAAAAAAAAAAAACAATTATCTATATTAAGTTAGACTAGGTAAGCAAGCAATAATTAAGTAGACGTTACTCACACAACGAAAATCTATACCACAATTTTTATGCTATATTATTAACCCACATTGATTTGCATTACTATATTGTTAATCCACATTAATTTACATTTTTATTATATGATCAATAATACATGTTTACATATTAAGCAAGGTTATGTAAATAACATATCAAATACACATTATACAAACAATTAACGATCTAATAGACGTTACTCATGTTAAAAAAGAGCTACATTGTAACATTTGAAAATTTAATATTATATTGTTAATCCATAATTTACTATGCTTAGTGAACCTTCATTAACATTTGATGCTATATTGTTAATCCATAATTTAACATAATTCTAGAGATGCTACATTCCCATATCTCATGGGTTGAGCTGTTAGATTCACATCTAATTCTTATTATTCATTTATGTTATTTTAGAGATTCATATCTCACTTATAATGTTCATTATATTATCATTGGAATCCATATTCGACTTGTATTATTTATCATTATTTTTTTTTAAGGATTCATATTTTATTTGTGTAGTTAATCTTTATTATTCTTAATGAATTTACACCTCAATTGTAATGCATATTCTCATTATTAGAATAGATTTATATCCCATGTGAGAAGTTTATATAGACTCTAGATGCAATATTTTTAAAATCCATATATATATATATATATATTCAAATTTATTTTAATATCACTTATCAGTTATTAATTTAAAAGACTAATCTATTAAATAATATTATCCACTCTCTTTATAAATATAAGATTTAACAGTTCTCCCTAAAAATCAGACCAGTATAACTCAGATCCATCTTTGAGGTTAGCCTAGCTTAACCTAGCCCATACCTATCTTTATTAGTTCAGTTATGCTCAATTACTCTTTTGATAAACCCGATTAGGGTCATTCTTTACCCAGACAACATTCCAAGCTGTTTGAGGTCTTAACCAATCTCGAGCAACTTGCTGAACAGTTGAGGGATACTCGTATAGGCCACTCGGTTATTATTGAACAAGTAAATATGAGCAACACTAAACCACAAGCAATCAATACTAGCCAGTGCCACCATTTTCTCGTCATAAAATAATCCCAAGAGTTAAAGAAAAAGGTCAATGCATGTCCCATAAGGTAAAAATATATGATCTCTAGCATACACCACTTGTAAGGCAAGTGGCTTAAATCTCGGTAATAATCATCCCGACCACGCCGACAATTAAGAGAGTAATGATCCGACCCTCTAATTTTGAATATTAAAATTTATATAAATAAAGATTGATTATAAAAAAAAGGAAGACAATAATAATGAATAATGTCATTCTACTAAATTTAAACACTTAAAATATATATTTCATTTTTTAGATACTGACTTAAGTCAAATGGTTATTGTCGAAATTATAATTGATGATATCATAACAAGTTTTGTTAATTATTTTTACAAAAAAACACTTAGAATGTTACAATTATTATCAATACTGTTTAATCCAACAAAGTCAAAATAACGTTTTCATAAATAAATAAATTTAAAATTTTTTAACTTAAAAAATTATTTTTTTTCTGTCAACACTAACTAAAGCGACATAAAATACATTATTAATAAATATAAAAATTAACATAGGATTTTTAAGTAAAATTTATAAAACGATCACAAAAATTACATGGGCAAATGTGTGTAAAAAGGCTAAATAACACGTCGGAAATCCGTAGAAGGATCATCTATACAGTACAGTGCCTAACAAAGGCAAAGATGCGTTGGTGATGTTTAAAAAAAAAATTTGAAAGTGGAAACTGACCCAGAAATCCGAAATTGAGGAGGAGCTTTCAAATATTAATATTTCAGAGTCATTAAATGGTCGCACGTGTGGTGTCCTCACGGATATTGAGTTGACGAAAGGGGAGTACCAAGTACCAACTAATCATAACTCAAAAGCCAGCTGCACACGTGTTAGGAGGGATGGTTGGGCTGCGTGGGGCCCAAAACCCACACACGAGGAAGGAAAGGACATGAATGGTCTGCTGGGCTGTCAATGGGCCTGCCTCCCCTTTTGTTTTGTTTTCGAAGTAGACGGCAAGTCGTTTTCAATGCTTTCTGTGTTTTGTCAGCTTTCAAGGGGGGAAATTCAATGAGGATCCGATCCGACTTCTTGTTATTTTGTGTGTGTTTATGAAGATAAGATGATGGTAAAAAGTAAAAACTTGTTAATGGGTTACAGTCAAGATACAATTTTACAGGCATTATTTAAAATGGTATGGCTAGGTGTGACTTTGACCTCATTTAATAAGGTAGTTATTGTCTATGCCTAGGTCCATAGGACCACAAATCTTCAATGTCTTTAAAAAAAAGAAAGAAAAATGAAATTCACTTCCGTCTAAAGAAGTTGAATTTATAAAATTTAAATAATATATTAAATAATTATTAAATATAACGAATAATTTTAAAATTTATATTATTTATTATTTAATAATTATTTGACATATTATTATTTATAATATAATTTATAATGTATAATATTACTCATAAAATTTTTAAAACTAATAAAATAATAATAATATGACACATCATTATTATTTTACCGTTTAATAATTATTTAATATACTGTTAAACGAATAAAATTTATCATCATATTGATATCTTTATATCTTTTTATGAAACATTAAAAGTATTTTAATTCTCTTAGTAAAATTTTAGGGATCATTCGAAGGTCCAACTTAATAATTGAATTATTAATTAATTTGAGGAAGCAATCTAATGCTTATAAACAGCATATTTCAAAAGAAATTGTATTTAAACATTTTTAAAAGTTCAAACAAGTCAACCAAAAATTTCCTTAAAAAAAAAGGGAAAATTTGGCTTCTGTTTTTTTTTTAAATAAATTATATATAAAAAAAAGAAATTGTGATTGGTGGATGGAATAGGGCACATGGGGAGTAGAATGAGCAGGGAAGCAGATGACAGGCAAAATATGTAATATGTTGTTGTATTTGTTATGAATGGGCGGGGTCGGTGGGGCACAGCTAGTGCCCTCTCCGCCAATCAATCTCTGCACATGCACGGTTTCGTTGACTTTTCTAAATCGGCAGGTCCCACTATTCCATCTGGCTTCCGTTGATTCGTCCAAATCTCACAGCCCTGGCCTTTATCCGCCGTTTCATAGAGCATTCTTATATTCGTGTCTATGCGTTATTCTCTTTTAACTTGTAAACATGAGATATAATATTTGTAATTTGAAATATTTTAAGATTTTAAATTTTATTATTTAAATTAAAAGAATTATATTTAAAAAAGGCAAAAAAAAATTACTGATACCAAAAAAAAAACATTGAGTTTGAATTCAACCCACATTAAGATTTTGAGGAAAATTTGATTTATTATATCCATATATATGTTAAAAAAAACTGTGAGATTAATATTGTGTCTTGTTAGAACCTTATTTTTTTTAGTTAGTGATTAAATTATCCCCTACGTATCAATAATATTAAAATGCATTTAAAGTTTAATAAACAAAATTTAGTTACATGAAATAGGGAAATGATTCAAAGATGGTATGCATTTTTTTTAAAAAAAGAAAGATATATTTTTTAAATACTAACATTACATAAGATATCTATCATACAACATATATATATCGGTACTATACATTATGTAGCACTTATGTATGCGCGGACTCACATTTTCACAACGGGAAACCTGCTATTATATAATGTAATACTTATGCACATCTGAACTCACACTTTCACAATAAAAGAATCAACTACTCTCACAAGGAAAGAATCAACTACTCTCACAAGAAAAGATAAATATTTACAATGTCTTGAACTGTTATTAGAGCTCGAATCCCTAACCTTAAGTCGGGAGATACGTGTACTTTATTATTTGTTCAGGAGATGCATATACCTTAAAAAAAATATGAGATTAATATCGTGTCTTGCTAGAACCTTACTTTTTTTTGTTAGTGATTAAATTATCCCCTACGTATCAATAATATTAAGATGCATTTAAAGTTTAATAAACAAAATTCAATTACATGAAATTGGAAAATGATTCAAAGATAGTCTGCATTTTTTTTTTAGAAAAAAGAAATATATATTTTTTAAATACTGATATTATATAAGATATCTATCATACAACATATATATATATTTATCGGCATTATACATTATGTAGCACTTATGCACGCTCGGACTCACATCTCCACAACGGGAGACCCGCCATATATAATGTAACACTTATGCATCTCTGAACTCACACCTTCACAATGAGAGAGTCAACTACTCTCACAAGAAAAGATAAATATTTGCAATGTCTTGAATTGTTATCAGAGTTTGAACTCCTAACCTTAAGTCGGGAGATATGTGTACTTTATCATTTGTTCAGAAGATGCATATACCTTACCATTTGGACAAGACAACTTGATGAAAAAAAGTAAAGTAAAGATTTAAGAACAAGAAAAACTCTTATTTATTTTGGTCTCAAATTTTCATAAGCAATTCAAACAACATGTAAACTTCTAATTCGATCTTATCATAATTCTAGCATTGTATATGACTTGTCAATAGCTTTCAAATACGAAGTTAATGATGAACAACCACACGTTTTGAAAAAAAAGTGAAGAAATAGTAGTGCTTTCCAAGCTATAATTACCCAAGTGTTTTTCTCATATTATGCTTATTCAAATAGAACAACAAATGCTTGCTTACAAAAAGAGAACGAATTATAACTTGCTATTTGCTTTGTCATTTTTGTGTATATATAGATATAGTGGTAGAGCATCAATGCAATAACTTGGGCGCTCTGAATAAATAATCACCATACTAAGTGGAGAGTGGATAGAACATTTGAAAAGATTGCCAAGAATATATCATCTTAATTGTAATTTGGAGTCGTTTTGGCAATGATAAACATGTACAACTTTAGTTATTTTTAATTAACATTAAATTATGGTTTGTAAAATATTTTCTTAAAAAAATTAATTTACATTTGAAACCTCCTTTCAGAAATTTTTTACACATTAGAGAATACAAGACATGTTTTTTATTTAATTCTAACATTTTTGATAAAGAATGTGAAATATGTTTGCGCTATATAGCTACCAAGATATTCTATTAAAGAATGGCAAATTTTTAGAATAAACAAAATGGTAAATTATGTAAAAATATTTTTGAATCTTACAAATATCTAATATATTAAAATTTTAAAAAATTAATAAATAAATTTTGGGTATTTATTTAGTGAATAATTTTGGTTTTAATTAGGCAGGCGATTATTATTAATTATTTGTTGGTGGAGCCAAGGAAACAAAGAAAAAGGCAAATAAGCCCAACTCGGTCTGTAAACTCACCACAACAATAATTTTGGTTTCATCATTCATGACATCACTACCCCGCAACCCATCCGACGGCCCCAACTTCACCCATCCACCTCCACGTGGCACCCATCATCACTGTCCAAAATCATATATTATCCTCCATTTTAGCAAAGCTTTATTCTTCTTTCTTCTTGTTATTCTCTTGCATGCAAAACAAAGAAAAAGGAAAAAAACTGAACTCTAAACACAACACAAGCCCAAAAAAAAGAAACAGAGAACGAGAGATAATCAAGAGAGGAGATTATTGAAGTGGGATTAGTGACTGAGCAAATTTGGACGTTAAGTGAAGATGATTAACTTCGAGGAGACGGAGCTGCGGTTAGGGTTACCGGGCGGTGGTGGGAATAATGAAGGCGGTGATATCATGGTGAAGAATAATAACATTAATGGCAAGAGGGGATTTGCAGAGACTGAAGTTGATTTGAAGCTTAATCTTTCCACCAAAGAGTTATCCTCTGGGCTTAATGATGATGTTGAGAAGATGAAGGACAAAAGTTCAGCTGCTGCTTCAAAGCCTCCAGCCAAGTAAGTTCCATAAAATTCTTTCATTCTTTTCTTTTTCTTTTTTACTTCGCTTTCTGGTAATTTCCATAATGAAGCTTGTATCTCTCTTTCTCTTGCCTTTTATTTTTGTTTGTTTGCTTTTATGGTTTCTTGCGTGCATTTTCTTTACTCTAAACCTAATGTTTAGCAAGAATGAGAGAAATCTTGGATACACATTATGAAAAGCAAATTATATATTAATTAATTTGATTTGTTTTATTGTCAAACGAGTTAAATTTTTAAGCTTATGATTCAATAACTATTACTAATTCACATTCATCCTTAATGAATATATTGAGTGGAAAGATTACAAGATTTGCATGTTCATAATGACTAGGGTTTCATGACTTAATTTCTTCTATCAATTTAACAGAAAAGTGCTAACAATTTTCACTTTGGGTTCGGATTTTGGGGAGTAGCTAATGACCCAGTTAATTATAGTTTATATTTTCAATAAAGTTGATTTTTCTTTACTAGTTATTTTAATTTATTTTTCACTTAATTTCTCATTTCAAATTAATAATGGAGGCCTACCGTTCTTTGATTGAGTGGTAGGTAGCTTCGGCTATCAGGAGCTAAGATTTGATTATTTTTTTATATACGAATATAGTTAGATTTTTTTTCGACTTTTTGTATAGATAAGATAAATTTTTTAGATTTTTATTAAATTAAATTAAAATTTTTTAAATCTAAATTTACTGATTACGCTATAATAAATATTATTATTAAATATTTCAATAGATGATGAATATAAATTATGTGGTGGTCAGTGGCCACACATAAACAATTCAAAGGAGGCGGAGATTTCAAGGCCTTGGTTTGTTGTCGGGAAGAAGTAGGAAAAATACAAAACATTTGGAATCTTTGCCTTTCACTCCCACCAAACATTTGATTTTTTTTTTAATTTTTTTAATTTTAAAGATAGCTGCGTATTACAGCTAATTAGTCTAATCTAATCTTGTACATTGAAATTAAACAAATTTAATAATTAAGTCGTAAGGACTGACTAAGGACTATTTCAATTTTTCTAACGTAAAAGATTTGAATTTTTTTAATAAAAAAACACTTGTATTTTATCCGATATCTATTATATAATATATATTAATCGCAACATATATTATTTAACACTTATATATTTAAACTAATATCTTTATAATAGGAGAACTTAAAATTATTATAATGAAAAAAATATATATACACTGTCCTAAACTTTTATTAGGATTCAAATCCCTGAGCAAATAGCCAAGTGCAAGATTTGAATCTCTCAATCATAAAAATAAATAAAAAGTCCTAAATCCTTTACCTTATGAATTTTACCTATATTATTATAAAAAAAATAACCGCAATTTGGTGCTTTTATCAAATTTTCTTTAATTTTTTTAAATAAAAATACTTATATTTTACTTTTTAACATTATTTTTACTTAATAATGACTAATTATTCTTTCGAAAGGAAATAATAATACTTATTAAAAACTCATGGGGAAAGCCGATTAAAAATATCAAACAATAATTGACAATTTTTATACTAATAATCACTTATAAATTAGTCAAATCTAAAAATATCTAAAATTATAAATTATCTATATTCATTTTTTTTTCTTTCGGGCTGTAATTTTATGATTTTTTTTCTCTTCCTTTTTTGGGCAATGAGTAATAATATGGATGATGAATTATTTTTGCAGGGCACAAGTTGTGGGTTGGCCACCAGTTAGATCATTCAGGAAGAACGTAATGGCCGTCCAAAAGAACAGCAACGATGAAGCTGATAAAGCCGGCAGCAGCAGCAGCAGCAGTGCTGCTTTTGTTAAGGTCAGCATGGATGGTGCTCCATATTTACGCAAAGTGGATTTGAAATTATACAAGAGCTACCAAGAACTTTCTGATGCCCTTGGCAAAATGTTCAGCTCCTTCACCATTGGTAAGAGCTTTTCTTCAAATAATGAAATAAAAGTGCTTTTATCTATAATAGATAAAAGTTCGATTAGTATCTCTAAACTAAACGTACGTACTCTTAACAAGTTTTTAGGGTAAATGTGATTTTCAGAAAATAAGTGCATAATAGGTCTTCAGGGTTATTTTGAAAAAGCACTTATTTATTCCAAAAAGTAATCACTAATCACTCCGGAAAGTGATTAAAATTTTCATTGTTAGTTTTAACAAGTGGGTTTGTTTATTTATTTTGCTTTCTTTTGACTGTAGGTAACTGTGGGTCAAATGGAATGAAGGATTTTATGAACGAGAGCAAACTGATAGATCTTTTGAATGGTTCTGAATATGTTCCTACTTACGAAGACAAAGATGGAGATTGGATGCTTGTAGGAGATGTGCCTTGGGAGTAAGTTTCTTTAATATATAACTTAACATATTAACTGAGATTATTAATATATAAACATATGTTAACAACATTGCTTCTTCTGTTCATTTTTAATTTTGATTTAACAGGATGTTTGTTGACTCATGCAAACGCTTACGGATAATGAAAGGATCTGAGGCCATTGGACTTGGTAATAACAATTAATTACCACCCCCCCTTTTAATCGCAATCCATGTATACAAATTAATCTTTCTTTTTGTAACTTGCTTCTGATCATATGATCATTTCCCATCAATTTGCAGCTCCAAGAGCAGTTGAGAAGTGCAAGAACAGAAGCTGAGCAACTTTTTTGAAAAAGCAGCTGGTTGATTTCAATGTTCAAACCAGGGCAAACCGGCTTGAGAGGGAGGGACGGAGGGATCAAGCAGAGAGTTTGGATGTGTTTCTGTATCATGGGTTTTCATTTTTTTTTCTTTTTGTTTCTTTTCCCCTAATATATTAGTTATAAAAAGTTGGAATATATTCTGAGAGATTTGTTTAGGGACAAGAAGCAATAATACTATTAGAATATGTTTATATAAAAGTCTTCATCATCAATTTCCCATAATCTGTAACTTGCCTTCCTTGTCTATGGCTTGTCTAATAATAATAATAATACCTTCAGATCATGACAGCAGCTATGAACAATAATAATAACTTATTATTATTATTGTTCATAGCTGCTGTCATGATCTGTTTCTGTTCCCTCCAATTTGAAATTTAAGAAATAACGTATTAAGTCATGATCAGAATCTCTGCATTTTTGCTGTACATAATTTTTTTGTGGTTGGTGGAGGAGGCAAAGGCAAAGGAACAAGATCAATTAACAGAGTGATAAGATATGGAGCAAGCAAGGCCATGTGCATGGTTTTTGGTGATATTTATTGATCATCCACGATAATTGAATATATGATCTGTCATGTTTGTCTGCATGTGATGATCCATATGCAGGTGCATGTGTATATGGACCCCAAATTTTACTCCAATACAATAACACCATTGATTCCAATGTTTTCAGATCTTTCAACAGTTTTCCTATTAATTGATGTTTTTGATCTGTCTTCCAACTAAATTTGGCTGCCATTTTTGGGGTTATCTTTTTCTGCAGCTAATTAGATGAAAATAGTAATTATTAATTTACCACTCATTTGATAGATAGATAAAGAATCAATATTAATATTAAATATAAAATTTTAATATATTTTTCACATAAAAATGAATCGAAATAAATCTGAATCAAAGTAAATTTTTTATAAATACAGAGATAAATTAAAAAATTAATTAAAAATAAAAATATTTTAAGTGAAATAGAGAGATAAATTAAAAACAAAGATACGGAATAAATTCAAGATCTTTATTTTAAAATTATATTAATTTACCAATTAATTTAAAATTTAAAATTAATAAATAAAAATTTAATATTAATATTAAAAATAAATACTTAATGGTAATTTTCTTTTAATTTTTTAAACAACTAATTACAGTTCTGACTAAAAAAAAAAGAAAAGAAGAGATTTTGCATCAATTTTCAAGTTGATATGGAATCAATTCTGTAAGAATCTTCAACATAAGTCCAGGGATTTGCAAAGATTTGCTTTGTCCTTTCAAGAGAAATATGAAATCTTAAAAATCAGTGACACTGGACTCCATGAAAATAATAACATTATGTTCTTTCCTTTTCCAGTAATAATTAAGCTGATAAGTGAAAATAATACATTGTTATTTTCTCTTGATCTCCAACATAAAACTTGGGATCTGTAAATTTTGCCTTTTGCTTTCCCAAGAGTCTTGAAATCATTAACTTCATAAAAACATCATTTTTTCTTCTCGTTATTATTCTAAGCTTACTTTTGGGGTAAGAATTTGCTGTTCTGTCTCCTTAAATTCACATTGGGTTTTTAAAATAAGCTTAGAGAAAAGACCATGATGTTTCCTGTGACAACTGTGATTAAAATAAGAATTTGCTTCATATATTAATATAACATGTTACTTAATGTGTTGCATCATTAATTAAAAGTGCTTTTAGCCAAGTAAAAAAAAAAAACAAGTCTATGATCTCAACAGATTTAGTTTTGTAATTAGAGGGTGTTTTAGGGCCAGCCACATTGATGCTTTAGAGAAGCACTTTGAAAAACTGTCTCTGCTTTTTTCTTGAGGATTCATAATGAGAGTCTCCACTAACCCAAATGAACATATCAGTCTATTTCAAGTGTGGATCGGCTTGAAGGATTTGAGACCCTACCATATAAAAGTAAAAAAAGAAAAGGTGATTGGCACCATTGAAGGGATAATCACCAAAATAACTTTTTTATATGGGAATTTTTATTTTATTTTTTTGGTTTTTGTTTGTAAATCTAAAATGGTAAGTGAAAAATAACTTATTCTAAATTGAGAGAAAAAGAATAATCAATTATAATATGAAGACGAAAACTAGGAAGTGTTTTTTTTATTTATTATTAATAGATTAAATTGATTAAAAAAATAATATATTTTTTCTTTTAATTACTTGATTTCATTATAATTAGATCTACTAATTTAATCTTAATGATGCATAATAATAATAATTTTCATGCATAGAGATTTACATGGAGGATATCATCTATATATATGCACTTATTTTGAACACTCTATTTTTGACTATTTCTAATTATTTCTCTTTATTATTAGCTTCTCCTATCAAGATTGCAGCAGCTAAATATAGTACTATATAAACAATTAATTATTATAGAGTAAACTTTAAGTGACTTATTTTATCTTACTACAAAACATAATATATTCTAAAATAGAACCATTAACTCTTTGGAGGATTAAAAATAACAGTTTTAAATTTAGATTTGAGTGGCACAAGATACAAAACATAAAATAACAACTAAATTAAAATATTCAAATAATATAAAATATTTATTAAAATAAAATATCCATGCCAGAAAACAAAATGCCTGTTGGAAAAAAAGGCCTAACTGCTACACATCATTATGAAAGGCTAATTATGAAAGCAAAGAAAATAGAAGGTCATAAATCTACATATATAAAGTTGTTATAGTTTGATGAACTTGAAATTATGGACTTCGATTTTCCCTTTTTCTCTAGCAAATTTGAGAGAAAGGGAGAAAATAACTTTGAAGAGAGGATAATGAATTAAATCACATAGGATTTAACTAAGAAGCACTTTTTATTAGATGGTGTTTCGTATAAGAATATACTTGGTCATAATTTTTAGAATAATTTCAAATTATTTCAAATGTTTCATAATCTTTTTTCTCTTGGCCCGCAGAAGCTAGTCAAAGAGATATGGAAATAGAATTATCTAATTTGATTCGCTCTTAATAATCATAGGCTGATCATCTTAGTTTGATCTTTTTTATTGATGGATGCTCTTATTATAATCACAGTCTTTTGCGAATGATAACTAATTTTGTAGTATTTACATCGAGAATTTAAATATTATATATGTTATTAATTAAATTTTATATAGTGTCACGTTTCATATTAAATAAAAATTAAATAAATTTTGAATATATAAGGGTGAGTATACAATATTACTTAACAGGTTAGTCTTTTAAGTCAATGACAAGCGTTCGACCCGTAATTAGTGGTATCAGAGCAGACCCAAATTCTCATTCGTATGTGGACCCCCAAAATCGCTCTAATAGAGATTGTTACATAAAATGTGAGTCCCCTATGTCGTAGGGGATGAGCAATACGAGTCAAGTAGGCCTTAAAAATCCTATATTTTGAGCTATAATAGAGATTGCTATGTGAATAGTGGGTCCTCTATCATCGGGGGGATAAACAATACGGACCAGGTTGATCCTTGAGTTTGGGTCACACCGTAATGAGAGCGTCACGTGATTGAGTGAGAAAAAATATCATGTCCCATATCGAATAAAAATTAAGTGGGTCTTAGGTATATAAAGGTGGATATATAATATTACTTAATAGGTTAGTCTTTTGAGTCAATAAAAAACACTAAACCCGTGACAATAAGAACTACTTATAACAATGAACTTAAAAAATAAATTTATTCATTGTTTCTCACCTTACTTTCACCTTAATTGTTATTTGAACAAATAAACGTTGTATTTTGATCGACTATAATATTTTTCTTCTACATGTCCATGTTATATTTCTTTAATTCAAGGTATATAGGGCAGTCCAAATACCTTGCAGCTAGCTTGATGGGATTTGCTTTAATTGATGAAGGAATTTGATTTAGCAACTAAAACATTTATTACGTTTTTTTTATTTCCATAGAATCCAAGACTATTGTTTTTGGTAGTAATCAACTTATATGACTTGGTTTCAAATAAGAAAAAAAAAAACTATATGACATTCTGAATTCAAAGTAACATACACATTTTTATAATTTGAGAAAGGGAACATGTCACTTTTAGTTTTTAATTGTCACTCATTTTTGTTGGTAATTGGGTTAGGTTGGATCTGTCTGACTTAAACCCACATCTAAATTGGGTAGATTACACTCAGCTCATTCCATTACTCAAAACATTATGTATGGATGTGAGTTGGGTTATATTTAATAGAGTTTGATACAACCAATAAGCCCCATTGCCTAATTTATATCGTTGAATTTATTTTAAAATAAATTAAATCAATTGTTATAAGATTAAACTTTACTGTTAGACTTCTGTAAAAATAAAAATAAAACTTTACTATTAGACTTATTTTCTTATGATTATTTTTGAAAATAATTATCTAAATTATTAATTATTTTGATAGTTCCATTTTCTTTGAGTAGAAATGTTGTGACTTTGTTGGTCATTGGATTCCATAGGTTACCTAATCATTTGTTTTTTAATATTCCCATGAGTCATGTCAAATAATGAAACTGGATTCAAAGATTTTTCTGTAATTAAAATTTTTAGAGCAAGATATGAAAACAAATAAAAAAAAAAGGTTACATTATGCCCATATCTATATTAAATCAACCCTTCATTTCTTCTCTCACAACCGCCCATCAATACCTTTCATTTTTTTTTTTTTTTTGGGTACCAACTTCGATTCAGGCCCTTTCTTTTAGACTCAATTATACGCCCATATCCACAACCACAAGCCTTTGCCAACGAACCTTAATGATTTACTCCCCACAAAAGTCTCTTTATCGTATTGAATGATATTAAAATATTTGTGGATTACTGCATTCTATTATTTAAACTTGTTGGTTGGTGATGAAAAATATATATATTATTTGAATTTGTGAAATGTGAATTTTAAAAATGATGGATTTATAATTTTTTTTTTTACTTAATCATCGTATTTTATTTTTATAAAGAATTTGTTGAAATTGATTTTACACAATTACAATTGATGAAAAATTTTAATTTATGATATCCAACTCATTAATATAATTTAAAAATGTCCAAATGGGAGTATTACACATTTAATTAATACATTTGTAATATTTAAGAATTTTAATTTACGACATACAATTGATAATTTATTATACATTTAATTTAAGAAATTTGAATGTTACACATTTCATTAATAAAGGTACAATATTTAAAAATTTTAATTCCATTCATAATTTATTAATCCGTTTGAGAAATTTTGGCGTTACACATTTATTTAATACATTTACAACATTTAAGAATTTTAATTAATAATATTTATTTCATAATTTCTTAATACATTTAATTTTTAATATTGGTATTAGAGAAATAAAAATGTAATAATTATAAATTCAATTAGAATTAAAATTGTAATTGTATATGTAATTGAAATTGAAATTAAAATAATAATTGTAGTTGAAAATGTAACAATTAGAATTAAAATTTGAAATGAAAATGTAATAATTATAAATTCAATTAGAATTAGAATTAGAATTGAAATTAAAATTGTAATTATATATAATTAAAGTTAGTTATTTTTATTTTCACATAATTACTTATTCAATTAAGCCAATTAACTCAATAAAATAAGTGCATACAATTTTACTATGAATTTGAGGTAATAATCACAACAAATTTTATTGTAAATTTTAATTATTTATCAATTTAATTTTTTTGCATTGCGTGCATTGAAGATTTATAATTTATTTTGAGTGATTACATTATTAGTTATAATATTATTATAATTTTGTCAAAATCATTGAATTGAATGGAGTTGATCAATATATATTTGATTTATTATATATTTTTACAAAAATTTTATTCTTTAATTCACTTGGGTTATTATCCATAGTACCTCTAAAATAAAGCTTAATTACATAAATACTCAAAAGTTTTAAATTTTGACAAAGGTACTCAAAATTTTGAAAAAAAATATCACTAATGCTTTTCCTTTAAAGAATTTTCTATAAAAGTTAACAGATTCATTTTTAGTGCAATTGAAATGATTAAATTACCCCTAGTAATAAACTTAACTTACCAAATATACCCATTGACCATGATATATTTTTTTGTTTTCTTCAAAATTTTCTTTAAATAACTAAATTACCCGAAATAATAATTGTTCAATTTTTTCAGCAATCACACCCCCAATTCCTGGAAACAGAGAAAGTTTCAGCAAATATCACGACATAACAACAACTAACCCACCATACAAAATTCAAGAATTCCTCAATTAATAGTTTGAATAAACAACTTTAACTAGGATTTTAAATTTAGGTGGTAGTGTGTGTGTGTGTAGATCAATCAACGGAGATTCTAAACTTGGCCGCATACAAATATCTTATCGTATAAAGACGTAATGAAACGAACTCAAGATGTAACAAAAATGAATAATGTTCTCATAACTAACATACTTCTGCTTCTGGAGACATTCCTTTTGATTTGAACGAATATGTAATTCCAAATACATTCAATATAAAAAGGTCAAAACCCTTTTTTTTTTTAAAAAAAAATAGAACTTTAATATTAAGTTGTGGGCTATGGTATTATAAGATCTAGATGCATAATGAAAGCTATTTGATGGATTCAACTTCAGACATGCCTGGATATCAACAATCACCCATCTGATCTCCTTTAGGGGAATCAATGAACCCCACCCTTAACCAACTCAACCACGTTTTGAGCATCTGAGAAGATGGATACAAGAGACAATTGGAGATCCGAAGCCACCTGCAATCCATACATGATTGATGTAGCCTCTGCAGCCTCAACATCACCCCCAAAAGAGCTTATTTTAATTGTCATAGCATCAATCCGACCATTACACCCTTTAATGCACACACCAAGGCCTGCTATGTTTTTGCAGCTGTTTGTGGCTGACATTTCTAAGACTTAAGACATGCCCTTTCTTCCCTAGTGTGTGCCACTAAATTCTTTGTTGGGGTAGCCAAGAGAGGTTGCTTCAAGGCACTTTGCTGACAAGAGTCCGGATAAGCCTCAGCCCTAATAATTAGCAGAGTTGGATTTGTGTGATTACCTTCCATCACAAACAGTTTCTTGCTTGCCAAGTAGTCCACACTAACATTAAGAGCTTCACCAACTCAACACCCGAGACAACAGAAATGATATGATGGACGAACATCAAAGTATCCATTTTGCCGATCTATATAATGCTGCCTTCGAAATGGTCGACCTACACAATACCAATTTTGAAAGTGTTTTTGAGAGAAATAGAGTGCTAGATTTGAATGAATTTTTACGAATGGAGAGAAAAAATATAATTGTCCAATTTAAATTTTTTTAACGGCAAAAAATTAACTTATACATTTTAAAGCTAGAAAAGAACATGGCTGAAAATTTGTCATTTCTAAAATATTTCTATCAAAATCATATTAAAGAACATATTACAGAGAAAGAGAGAAAAACAACCCTACTTATGAATTACGACTCAATCATCATTTTGTCAATTAATTATCATTTCTGTAACCAATAATCAATATATTTGTTGCCAATTAATTTTCTATGTGATTTTGGTCGTATGGTTAACTTATAATAGAAGGTCTAAGTGTCTAATTTAAAAGAGTAATTTAGTGGGTAGAGAGACCATCTATTTATAAATTTAAATATCAACTTTTTTTTTTCAATTAATGTAAGAAAACCGATTTACAACAATCTCCTCTCAAATGAAACCTCCCTTAGATAAAAAAAACAACACCACAACACTGGCTTTTTAGTTTAACAATAAATTCATTTATATTTTAACTACTAGAGTCTCACTCTAGAATCACTTATGAGGAACATATTTGCTTTTAAGCATATTGTATATCTAACTTTTCCAACACCACAACACCAGCTTTTTAGTTCAACAATAAATTCATTTATATTCCATCTACTAGAGTCTCACTTTAAAGCCATTTATTAGAAGCATATTTACTTTTAAGCATATGGTACATCTAACGAAATGATCAACCAGATATTATTTTAAAAAATTTCTTAAAAAAAGAAAAGAAAAACAAAAAGCAAACATAAAACTGATTAACTCTTTTTAGCATAGAATTGATTTAGTGTGGTATCATAAATTGGAATGACGGTACTAAGCATAGTTGCAGAGCAGTTGGCACCAAGTGGTTGAATCTTCTCGCAACATTCAGTGGAAAGCTGGCCCGTAGCATAAGCCATCCCCGTGACTCGACTCAAATATATATGTAGATAAGTCATACTTCTCAGACATTCTGGTGATGGGATTATCGGCTGCACCGGCGGCCATGGCTTCCCTCCACAATCGTTGTTATATGATGGTGGTGGGGACAATGGCTGTGGTGGCTGTCCTCCTCCTTCTCCACCACCGTTATCTGAAGTTGAAACGTTGAACCTGGGACCTTAAGAGAAGAATAACCCCAAGTTACCCACTGAACTGAAGTCTTCTTCAAAGATGAGATATATTTTTATCTCTGAGGATTAATATATATTATCTCATTATTTGAATTTTAACTGCTATATAAGTAACATATAATCCTCAAATTTTCAAGAATTACACAACTATTTCTGTAGTAAAGTAATATAATCCTGTTTTACCATTTAGAAATTTTAATTAATTTAATATAATATGAAAATATATACAAAATTATCTCATATGTTGTAAAACAGAAATTCATGATTTAAACAACCTCATTTGCCATGATTTATCCAGTGAATTGACATGAAACCAAGTCTCTTGCAGAACTTATATGATTTAAAGCTTTACAAATTGTTATATGTGATTTCCAAAACATAATTTATTTTACGGATATTTTTGCTAATTTCACAAATACTCAAGATTTTGAAATATCGACACTAATACTCATATTTTTAATAAAATATGCACAGATTTTTAATCGTTAAGAATATTTTATTAAATTAAAATATTCTATATTAATATGCATCAAATGATTAAATTGCCTTTTACACGGCTAATATCACAACTATCATCTACACGAATTTTTAAAAACTTCATTTTCTAATGCAAATATTGACTTTTAATCTTTATAATAATGATAAAAATAAAACAAAAATAAAAGTAATAATAGTAATAATAATAAATAAAACTCTTAAAAAAAATAAAAAACAATAATAAAATTTAAAAATAATAACAATAATAATTTTTTTCTTTATCAAATTTGTTTAATTTTTAATTTTATTTAGAAAAAGTAACATACTTTTAAAAAATAAAAGGCCGTTGTGGGCGCAAGCAATAGTTGCTGCGGCTGACAGTGATGTGGGTGTGGGTTGGTCCACGTATTTTATTTAAATTTATTTTTTTTATTTTGTATTTTTTTAAAAGGTTCGAGAGTTTGAAGTGTAAAATAACTTTATTACTCTCAAATCTATTAACTCTGATAACAAGTTCCTACCGATTGGACATTTGTATATATTTTGTCAAAAATATAATTATTAGTGTTGATTTTTTAAATTCTTAGGTATTTATAAAATTAGCCGATAGCTTTAAGGGTATTGATGATAATATTCATTTGTTTTACTGCAACATCACATGATACACGATCAATTATAATCAAAGTGTTTGTTAGCATAAGACAAAATTAATTCTGATTAGCAATTAATTAATTCAATTGACCAAAAAAATGGTATTTCAAGTTAACGAGTTTTGAATTTATTTAGTTGTAAGAAACGAAACCTTGGACCTTACTTGTTAGGCTCGTAATTTCAGGTTCACAAGTTCACTGGGTTTTAGATTGCTATAATATCTACAAATACAAAGAAAAACTATCGTTGAGACTTCGTCGGGAATGGTTATGATAAAAACTCTTTAAGCTTAAGTCAAATGTCTGTTTTAAAATAAAGGTTGAAGAAAAAAGTGAAGAATTCTAAGGTTAAAAGTTGTGAGTTCAAGATTTAATATTTAGATTAAGATTCAAATCCCTGCTTGAGTCATTTTTATCTCTTTATATAGCATCAGTCTTCTCAAGATTTTATGGTTATTTTTGCCAGATTTGTGATTTGTTTTAGATAATCTTACAATCTCTTGGTAATTTAGGGAATATCCTCTAAAATAGTGTGATTTTATCTCTAAAATAATGTTGATTTTCTCTTTAAATAACTTGTCTTATTTAGTTTGCCTTATATTTTTCTTTTTAAGTCACTAAGTGTTGTTCGACTCTTGGGTTTGTGCGGATTTAGAGACTGTTTAGAGGTGGGTCAACATATTTGTCGCATTTGTCTTCTTATGATATGCTGCCATAGTGGCTGACTTGGGTCTTTACTTGGTATACTGGTAGGTCCTGGCAGGCTGCTATGTATTGTTCCATAGTTGTATGAACAGCTCGAATAGAATTTAAACTAGTTGGTTTTCATTAAGTCATTTAGTTTGATTGGCCGAGTAGGTTTTATGCGTTTGTTCTTTCAGATGATACTTGACCGACCTACTCCTATTATCTAGGGCCTCTCACTTTTTGAGCCTTTAAGCCGATCCCTAACTAAGCTTAATATGTAGGCTAATATTTGAACTTCTAAGTATTAGGTCTTTGGAAGAATTTTAGAGGGGAACAAATTCTAAAAATCATTTTAACAAAAATTCAATATAATTCTAATTTGTTCAATTTTTGTAAGAATTAGATTATCTAATAATACCTAACAATTATTAATTCCTCATTTATAGACTACGCTTATGCTCTACCCACTTTTTATTTTCATGTGAAGGCCATATTTTTTAACACCATATTGTAATTTATGTTAAGTCTCTTATATTGCAAAATATGTACACAAAAAGAAGAAGAAGAACGATGATGATCAAGTTTATTAAATAACAGAGAAGAGTTTTATGCAAGGGACTACCCATTAATTTGACCAAGAAAAAGAAGAAGAAGAAGAAAGATGATGATCAAGTTTATTAAAGAATTGTTGAGGGAGGAAATACCATTCTCCCTCTCGAGGATATGTTAAAGCGAAGAACCTCAAGTTCAATTTAGAACCCTAATCTCCTTGTGCAGTGGAATAACTTGTTAATTAAGCAAAATAACAAAAATCCAAAGCAGAAAACAAAAGAGTATAACACAATCTTACGTGGTTCGGCCAATTACCTATGTCCACGGTGGATTCAAGGATTTTAGCCTCTCTTATTAACTCCCTAGAGATATTACAAGGAAAACTCAATTTGAAGAACCTTCAAAAGGACCTAATGTTTAGTGAACCCTTACTCTACCACGAACAATGATCACCCAAACAACGGTTGCACCCTAGCGCATACAAGCACTTAGTGTCTACCCAGTTCTTCCCCTCTCTTACAGTCTCTCTTAATGCTTGATCTCAACCAAAGGATTTACAAGTGTTTATATAGGGTGTATTTTATGCCTACTAACCCTATTCCTTATTGGAGTAAGAGTCTACTTATTTTAGAAGTCCAAAACTAAAAATTCTGAAGAAAAACAGACTTTTGATGCGTCTGGCGCCGCGTCGCTAGCTAAAATCGCGGCCCAGCACTGCGGCGCTGGGTTACTGTCCTAGGTGCCGTGGTGCTCAGCCCTGTATGCACTTCCCGCATTTTTTTTACTTTCTTCGTGTCTTTGAGTTCCGTTTCGCTTCCCCCTTTATGTCCCACACGTCCTAGATTTCTCCATACGTGTCCCACACGTTCTAGACTTCTTGTAACTCTTCACTTTAATATTCATCTCAATTCTTATCCAACCAAAATTATTGAACTACTAATTTTTTAACAAAAAAAGATAAGAATTTTATGAAAATAACTACCCATTAATTTGACCAAAAAATTTTGAAAGGGTAAAATCTCTATACCATCACATTTGGGGTGTCTTTGTCAATTGTTCTTTTTTACAATTAAATACTTTTTAAAATTAAATTGATAAATTTAATTATAATAAAAATAAATAATTATAATTAAAAATAAATCAGCCTCTATATGAATTTATTCTATTAATAGCTTTTTTTTGTTAAAAAACTAATTAATAAACTCAATTCAATTTACTAATAATTAATAATTAAACAATAACTAATATAGTGTTTAATTTAGTAATAATTAACAAACTAATTAGTTTATGAGCAATGTAATCCAGAAGTTTGCATCATTATGGCTGAATTGATAAAATATTGCTTTTTGAAAGGAGAAATGTCCAAAAATAATTAATTTTTAAAATAAAAGTTTATTTTAACCACAAAATAAATTCATAAATTTTATTAGCTACACACTTGATTTTTGAATTATTTTATCCCTAAAGCATCTTACATCTCTCTCTAAGTCATTTAAAATTTTGATCTATAACATTATTTGAAATTAGTTAAAATTAATAAATTTAGAGTAGAATAGATTGAAAATTTATAAATTTAATTAAAAAATTGTGAAAAGTAAACAAGATTCAGCAAAGATCGTCGGAGAAGAAAGTTAAAGTACAGGGCTTTGTGCCCTCCTCGCGCCAACCCTGAGCGCGACGTGTGGAGCAAGGCCTTACCTCACACCTAGCACGAGGTACGAGAAATTTTGGATTTCTCCCGCCATTTTTATTCCCGATTTCATTATTTTTTATTTTTTTAAATTAATTCACAAAATTGATTATTCTTAATTTATATAATATTTTTGCAAATCTATTTGAACAATAACAACATTCTAACAAAAATATCAATAAATCAAAAAAAAAAAAAAACTCACCAATTTTGAGTTATTTCTTGAATTTTTATTAATCAAATCGACGTTTTTACTTTCAATCTTTATAATTTCATCAAGAAATATACCGATCTACTTGTTTTTAAGTTGATTTCTTGATATTTTAATGATTTCTCTATGAAATTATAAGGAAAAATGAAATTTTATGTTAAAGGTAAAGTGGTTTAAAAATATTTTTATTTGGTTAACAAAGATCACCATTTTACTATTAGATTAAAATAAATTTTTTGTTTATAATTTCTGCTATTTCTGAACATTTTTCTTTTGAGATTAAGGATGAATATGAAAATGTTTTAGTGAATGTGTTTTTTTAATAAATTTTGCTTCATAGAAGTACTTTTCTAAGAGTATCTATCTATCAAGTGATTATATACAACTCAGCTTGTTTGTAATAAGAATAAAATTAATGTGACTGCAACAATGATGCTTTATTTTTAACTACAAAGAACTAAGTTCATCTTACAAGCAATCACATTGCCATGAAAGACAAAGACAAAACAGTTGATTTCCTAGTCGTTATTCTACTTCAGTTTCTTGGCGAAGAACTGGAATGCTTTGTTCATTCCTAAAGAAGTTATGGGGATCAACTTTACTCTTAATCCGCACCAACCTGTCGAAATTTTCCATGAAGTACTTGACTCCATAAGCACTTCCTTCCAAGTAGCTCGCCTTGTTACCATTGTGGCTATTGATGCCCAAATCAAGATCCCTGTAGTTGAGAAATGCCTGTCTTGGGTTCTTGGACACAAATGGAGTCATGTAACTGTAAAGCTGCCGCATCAAATCTATGTAGTGATTGGCGGCCTCAACCCCTTCCTCATTCCAATTTGATAAGTACTGAATCTTCCACAAGTTTCCAGCTCTATGAGGGAATGGAACTTCTGACGAAGGAATCTCATGCATTTTGCCACCGTAAGGATTGAACATCATGAACGGAGCTTCTAATTCAATCATTTTCTTCCATATCCCTTCAAGACTCTCTTTTGGAATTGGCTCCTTCACATAGTCTGATTTCCTCTTCAATGACGCCAATGTCAAAGGTGTTCGATCTAGCAAAGCAGTTACCGGTGTCCCTGCCGGGAAATTGGCCCAGAAAAGAACTGATTCAGGCCAACTCATTTCGATACAATCGGATTGAGTTAACCCCAGTTCAGGAAAGCTCTCATTCATGATGGAAAGAAGCCTCTTACAATCACCAAGAAACAAGGCCACAAAGGAAGCCCTCACGGTCTTTTCCCCTGTTTGACTGCTTTTCACAACTTCTAATATGAGCCTGATATAGAGATCTTCATGCAGCTTATATGCAACATGTTGCCACTGACATACAAGATCAGTGGCATTTTGTTCCAGAGTCTTTTCAACTCTGAAGACTGTGACTATTTCCGGAACACGAGCAAGATTAATTTTGTAAGCAAGAACAACACAAAAGCTAGCTGCTCCCCCTCCTCTGATAGCCCAAAATAGATCTTCCCCCATTGATTTTCTATCAAGAATCCTGCCATTACCATCTATAATCTTTGCATCAATGATGTTATCTACTGTCAACCCATACTTTCTCATCATATTACCATACCCCCCGGCACCAAAGTGCCCACCAACACCAACTGAAGGACAAACCCCAGCTGGAAAGCCATGAGTTCTGCTTTTTTCATTTATCCCATAGAACAGTTCACCTAGAGTTGCTCCAGCCTCGACCCAAGCAGTCTCACTCTCTATGTCGATATCGAGGGACCGAAGATTGAACATGTCAAGGAGGAAAAATGGAACATTGGACACATAGGACAAGCCCTCATAGTCATGTCCCCCGCTTCTGATTTTCATCTGCGGGCCATGACTTTTAGCACAAGTGATAGCAGCTTGGACATGAGATTCATGTAATGCAGCAAGAATCAGCACAGGTTTCGGAGTTGAAGATGTGTTGAAACGCAGATTTCGAATGTAAGATTGCAATACAGAGGAATATGAAGAGCTTTGAGGAGTATAGATTGCTGAGGAAATAGGATGGGAGGGCTGAGAATTGTTCAAAAGGCATTGGTGAAAGGAGGTTTCAAGGGAAGGTGCTCTCCATAACCAAGAAAAGTATAGGATGAGAACTGAAAGTAAAGAAAGTGTCGCAGGCATTAAAGTTTCCATTTTCTGTTTCTCTGCTTTCTGCTTTCTCTGTGTTTTGGACATTCCCTTGAAATGTTTGCTCCCACTTCTATGATTGTTGAGCTATTCCACCGGCTACATTAAAGTTTTGTAACTGGCTGCTTTATTATATTGCAAGGTATGATGTGACAAGGAATCAGGATCTACTTTTGGACCTCAAAGTATCATATTAAAACATATGATTATAAAACCACACGCAAATAATACCAACTATAGCTTATTAAATTCATTGAAAAGTATCACATGACTGGTGTGTAAAAGAATATGTATTTTAAGGCAAACCTAAACTTTTTAACTTACTTAAATGAACAAGAACAACAACTTGATATTGAATAATTGAGTACCTCGCTGTCAATAGCTGAGAGAAGAGAACTTCTGTTGCAGAGAACTTGAAGATATTGAGACCTTCAGGGGTGAGACTGAGAGCTGTAAAGCTTAGAACTCAAGACCTTAAGAGTTCTGTGTATGAGAGGGAAAGTGTGAAAGTGTTCTTATGGACTGACCCAGCACACGCAGCTCCCGGAAATGGAAACAATCTAAGATGATAATTGTAATAATCTGTAAAAGTAGAGAGAGATTTGCTGGTCTCATAATTGCATTTCCCACCGCAAGTGGTCCTGTCTACAGTTTCTAGCCAGGTACATTTACAAGACATGACAACTGCTTATGTATATATATTTTCTTTAAAAAAGATTGTGGGAAAAAGAAGTAATTATTGTCAGTGTTAAGGTAATTTGAGAAAATTAAAAGGGCTGAAATGATAAATACTTTTTTTTTGTCTTTTTGTTTTATTCCTTTATTCTCTTCTTTTATTCATTTTGAAGTCTGCATTTGTTTCCTTCCTTACCATCTTTTTCTTTTTCCTGATTCAGTAGCTTTTACATATATTTGTGTTTATAAATTATTTTTGTTGTTGGATATTTTGGAGGGATTGTAAAGCTTCTCGTTTAGTTGCATAGAATTAGTGTTAAAAAGAAAGTAGTTGAACAATGCAGTTTGTATGTACGTTTTACTAATTTGATATTAAATATTCTCCATTGTTTACAGTTTTTTTTCTAGATTTAAATTATATATTTTTTGATTTCTTCTTCGCAACAAACTATATAATTTTTATTTAAATATGAAATTCCTCTATCTTTAATTCTTTATTGAATTTTTATTGTTTAAAACTATTCTCATAACTATATCTCTTATGATTATGAAAGAGGGATTATATTATTCTCACTTGCATAAGTATATAACTATTATTCAAAGGGATTATATCTCTTTGGCCGCCAAGGTTTAAGTTGCTTCTCATGAATAGGAATATATATATATATATATATTAATTTTTAATGGAGTTGAGTTAATTTTTTTTTATATTTATAAGTTGTGTTTTAATAATTGTTAGAGTTGGTGTTTACATATCATTTTAATATTGTATGAATATTAATTGTTTAATATTTATACAATAAATATTTTAAAAATAATCTGTAATATTAAATACATATATATGTGTGGTATAATGCTTGTAATGTTATAGATATTATATGATTTGAAGGAGTTTAGATTAGAGTTAAGAGTTAGCAATGCTGAGAGTTATAAATGCTAAGAGTTAGTATGTTATAAGAGTCAACAAAATTTAAGGAGTAAGAATATTATCAGTAATAAGAGAAAGACTTGAGGGAATACTAGTAATGACATAGTTGTAAAGAGTTGCAATAAGCGCTAGGAAATGTTATTATGTAAGTATATTCTTAAACACTATGTTTCTGATCTATTTTCATCAATGCGGGTTTGTCGGTGAATTCTTTTTATATAGATCAATGTATGCTTATATCTGTATGATACATATGGTTGTTCTTAACTGACTATGAGCTCATAGCTTGTATAGGCATGCGGGTATTCAGTTAGGACTGAATACTAAACAGACTCACAATGACCCCAATAAACATCATATGAAGCTGTCAATAGTAAGTTCTCTCGAATTGAATAGTATTTGTAGTTCTTTGACCTAAGCGCCACAGTGGGCTTATAAGTAATCCACCATACTTTGGTTCTATGGATATCAGAGACATTTCATAATCTGATTACTACGTGTCGCTGAATATGATTCGATACTTATAGAGTCTGGTGTGTGTAGATATGGGATCCGTAAGTTCACATAAGTGAGTTGTATATTCTGATACTCTAAGATTGTATTTTCAGAAAGTCTTGTGGCCATAAGAATATAACCCAAAAAAAAAAAATTTTTTGTAGGGTTAAATAATATCACAAAAGAATTTGCGGATATTATTTTATGAAAATACAAGTCTGGAGATAAGTTCATAAATAATCATATCAAAATTTGACGGCGGTGATCTATGTCTCAACTCTTCTAGTATATAGGTGATAAAATGATTATACGGATATGTTATGACCTTAGCTTGTATGGTATAACGTGCTGATTTGTAATATCCGTGACGTGTGTGTGAGGCATCATTTACGGACTCATGAAAGAGTTCTATTTGACAAATTGGGTATGAATCTAGGGAGTCCTACAATATTCAGTGTACTCGTTGTGCATTGGGCCAACGTACCGAATTGAATAGTTTAATCTAATAAATTCCAGCAAATCAAGATATTTATTTCATATTCCCTATAATGTGTTCTTGTTAACATTTAAGAGTTAAATATATTAATTGATTAACAAGAGTTGCTGATCAATGAAATGATGATGAATGGCACATTTTAGGCCTTTGACTCTTTGACTTAGAAATAATTAAAATGACATGGTTTATCAGACAAGTAAAATTATTTATTTATTTAAAAATTATTTTAAATAAATAAATTTATTATTAATATATTATTATTAAGTCAAACAATTGATATTAAATAGGTTAATTAAATTAATAAAAACACATGTTTCATTTATTAATTATTTGAATAAATAAATGAGAAATCATATTGGTATGAAAAGTATGTGACATGGTGAGAATGGCTTGACTTTCATTTTGCAATCAAATGGCCTGTCATATATATTGTTAAAGCAAAAGTGTTTTTGCTTGTTTTGTTTTAGTCAATATATTATATTTTAAAGGAAAAACAATAAAGCATGCCTTATCTTGGCTTTTCATATGCAAAGGAAACCGCTTTAAAGAAAGTGAATTCTTCGTTTTTTGAACGAGGGCTTGATGGCTTCTGCCATTTTGACATGGGTGAGAGAGAAAGTTTTGTAAGAGTTGTAAAAGCTCTTCATCTTCTTCATTTTACTTAGAATAACCAGTCATGAGAAGTAAGAAAAGACAGAAAATATTTCTCTCTTGATTCTTATTAACAAGGCCAAACAAAAGAGAAAAAAAAATTTGTTTCTTATAAAAGTTATTTAAAATAAATTTTTGTTCTTGAAACAAATAAAATTAGTTAAAAAAATTTAACTAATTATCTCAAGCTTAATGGATTTAAGAAATTATTAAAGAGTTTAATTAAAATTAATGTTTAAGAATTAAACACCATTGTTGAAAATTAAAATTGTTATTCTAGGGACTCAAGTAACCCTATTTGGGTTTTAAAATTATTGGCGAGTGCACTTCGTGGTAAAATCCAGTTCAAAATTTTTTAAAGACTTGTAAAGTAATTCTCAATCTTTATTTTCATTAGAGTAATAAAACTTAAATTATAAATATACTTGTTGTAGTAAAAAATTAAATTTTTAATTCCGCTGCACTAATATGTATGTATGACACACATATTATAATATAATAAACAAGTTGCACATGCATGCATCCTAAAAAATTAGCACACTTTCATAGGTATTATTATTATGTCTTGAGTCTAAATTTGTAAGCTATATCTTAATGGGTATTATTGTATATCTCAATAAACTTTTAAAGTCTAAATTTTTAGATATTATTATTGTATGTGTTAGTGTCGATAAAATCAGATGTATGCATGTGATTATTGTGTCCATTATATATATATATACACCTTCAAATACACACACACACACACACATATATATATATATATATGTAACGGAAGTATCAAAACAAATAATGAACACAATTTTAACTATTTACATATTAATATTGGATTGAAAAAATTTCACCCAAAAACCTTTGAATTAAAGTACTTTTTGAGTCTGCTTGAAGTGATATTGGTTGACAGTTCTAACAATCAACTGCGGTAGGTTAAATTGTCTAAAACAGAAACTTTAAATTTAACATTAGATTTAACACTTAAATCCTGAACTATTTATTTTACCTTTGATCAACACTTGATTAATAAAACAAAAGGTTTAATGTTTTAATGGCCTAAACTTAATTGAGAAGATGATAAATAGTGAATTCAACTCTTGAATTCAAAGCAAAAGAAATAATTTTTTCTTATTTTCCTTCTTAAATGGCCGACCACTTTTTGGCATGAGCACTTACATTTTTGTTTCATTTTTCACATATATAAAACTAACCAAATTAACAATTAATTTAGTTAAACTATTGTTAACACTTAATTCAAGTTTAGATTAACTTAACTCAAGTTAACTCTTAACTATAATTAGATTAATATACTTGTCCAATAAGTATTTAATATTTAAATATTTAATTAACCTAACTAAAGCTAATTATTAACTATAGTTAGATTAGTCCACTTTTTTTTTAAAAGTAAATATTTAATTAATTTAACCTAGGTTAACTATTTAACAAAAGTTTAAGTTATTAATTATTAAAATAAATAAATATCTCATATTTATTAATTAAATAATTAATATATGAAATTACCATTGAGTTCTTTACTTGGTTGTCAAGTTAACCCTTGAGTGAATCCCACCCAACCACACACTTGAGTAAACTTAACCAAAGGATCACTATGCACCATGTGTCGTTAATTAATTAGTCAATAATAATTGTTAATTAATTAATGTACTTAACTCTTAAGTAGTGATAGACGCGTATCCTGAAGATTCTTGAAATAATTATTTAGTTTTGTTGGATTCTACTGAATTGAACTATTCAATCTGATACGCTGCCTTAGTGCACATTGGGTACACTTTATATTACGGGACTCTTTAGATTCACACTCGATTTGTCAAATGTAACTATTTTATAAGTCCGTGATCAATGCCTTACGCACAAATCACAAATATTATAAATCAGCGCGTTAGACCATACAAGTTGAGGTCATAGCACGTATGTATAGTTCTTTCGTCATTTATATCTTGAATGTATGAGGACATATATTAGCACCATCAAATTCTTATAAGCTCATCTATGAATTTGTCTTCAAATTCATATATCGATGAACAATATACGTAAATACTTTTACTATATTGTTCAACCTTATGAGAAACTGTTTTCCCGGATTTATTGCTTATAGTCATAAGACTTTCTGAGATATAATCTTAGAGCATTGGATATATTAACTCCCTATGTGAGCTGACGGATCTCATATCTACAAACACCAAATTCTATGAGTATCGGACCATACTTAGCGACACACAATGATCAGACCATAAAAGGTCTTTAACGCCTGTGGAACCTAAATATAGTAGATTACTCACAAGCCCACCGTGCACTCAGGGCAAAGGACCACAAATACTAATCAATTCGAGAGGACATTCCATTGATGGCTTACATAGGATGTCTATTGGGGTCCTCGTGAGTCTATTCGGTATCCAGTCCTTAATTAATACCTGTATGCTTATACGAGTTCTAAGCTCATGGTCAGTTATGAACAATCATCTGTACCTTATAGATATAGACATATATTGACTATATAAAAAGAATTCACAGATAGACATACATCAGCGAAAATAGATTATGAACATAATATTTGACAATATACTTGCATAATGATATTTCCTAACACTTTATTGAAACTCTTGCAACTATATCATTACTAATATACCATTACGTCTTTGTCCAATTACAGACAAGACTTCAACTCCTTGAATTTCACTGATTCTTATAACCTGCTAACTCTTAGCAATCATAATTCTCAATGTTGCTAACTCTTAATCCTGATCTAAACTCCTTTAAATCAGATTTGAACTCCTTCAGATCATACAATGTCTATAGCGTTACAAGTATTGTACCATATAATTAATGTAATTAACAATTCAATAAAATATATATCATATAAATATCAAATATTCATACAAATAAGGATGGCACATAGACTCCACGTGCTTCTCAAATACCGAGTTAAGGCCTTAGTAAGTGGTCTGCTACATAATTTACAAAATCTATTATACAAATAATTACATCTCCTCTAGCCAAGATCTATATAATTATGTGGTATTTCCTCTCCACATGTTTCGATCTCTGATGTACTATTGACTTTTTGGTTTGTGTTATGGCCCTATTATTATCGCAAAAAAATGAAATAGGATCCTTCGAACTTAGAACTATTCTGAGTTTGGCGACAAACTTACGAATCCACATTGCTTCGTTTGCTGCTCTAAGGCAGCTATATATTCTACCTCTGTAGTAGAATCCGCCGTTGACCCTTGCTTGGTGCTCTTCTAACTCATTGCGACACCACTGAGAGTAAACATATATTAGGATGTAGACTTTCTATCATCTATGTCAAACTAAAAATCTGAGTTTCCTTTCACCTGTAAATCAGCATTTCCATAAATGAGAAACTTATCGTTTATACCCTTAAGGTATTTTAAGATATGTTTGGCTATCATCCAATGGTTGTCACCTAGATCAGACTGGTACCGGCTTGTAACACTTACAGCCATACTGATGTCAGGTCACGTGTACATCATGACATACATCAAGCTCCCAATAGCTGATGCATATGGTATGTTAGATATTCTAACTCTTTCGTCTTTCGTCTAAGTAGACATTCTCCTCAAAAGATGAATATCATATCTGAAAAATACATTAACTGTCTTACAGTTAATGAAGTTGTACCTTTCCAAGACGTTATCAATGTACGATGATTGAGAGAGTTCTATCAGCTTCCTAATTCTATATCTATAGAATTTTATACCTAGTATATAGGAAGTCTCTCTCAAATCTTTCATGAAGAAGTTCTTACTAAAGTAGCTCTTAATAAATTGTAATATACCGATATTATTCTCAATGGTTAGTATGTTATCAACATAGAATATTAAGAAAACTATCATGCTCTTATTGACCTTTTTATACATACAAGTTCCTCTTCATTTTTATAAATTCGGACTCTCTGATTACTTCATCAAAACTATGATTCTAACTTCATGAAGCCTCTTTAAGCGTATAAATGAATTTCTTCAGCCTGCATACTAGGCCAGAAGTAGGATAAACATAAAACCTTCAAGCTTAAGAAGGCCAAAATAGCCGCTTGCTTCGGTCGCCAATCTAAGTGGCCATTTTAGCCGCTTGCTTCAGCAGCCAAATGGGCGCCTGATTCTAGTGGCCAAAATGGTCGCTTGCACCAACAACCAAATGGCTATCGGTGAATTTTTTTTTTCAAATGTTATTACTTTATTTATTTATTTAAATATTTTTAAATATTTTATATTTTTTTATTATTTTGTAAATATTTTATTATATTTAAAAGTCAAAATTTTAAAATTCATATGATTATCATATCATGTCAATTTCATTTAACGTCTAAGAAGTAAAATGATAATTTAACACTAATTGATGTAAAATCTGTTTAATTTAATAAAATATTTTTAACGATTAAACATTTGTGTATATTTTACAAAAAAATTAAATACTAACATCAATTTTTTAAATTTATAAGTATTATTATAATTAAATCATACCTCAACGATATTAACAATAATATCCCTGTATAGTGTCATATATGCATAGTTTAAATCGAACCTGCCTTTATACTACCAGCAGCCTTTTTCTGGTATCTATTTTTAAATTTTAAATCAATCTATTTCATTCATAAAACAAAACGAAATGTTATATATTGACATGGCACAATCTGTGAACAACCTACCAATGGATGGAGTTTTTGGGGTTGCCGTTTTCTTTCACATGTTAAACGATTTGTCGGTCATATTTGCCATAGTACCACTATTTATCGTTTACTTTGCACACTTTACCAAGGTTGGTGGACCAGATAACTAAAAGTTGTTTAGTTTTCTGAAAGATAAGACCACTGCAAAAGGCCTACTCATGAAATCTGGCAGAAAAGGCCACTGCTATTAACCTGAAGGAGAATCCAAGTAGACACTCAACAGGGTAGTACTCCACACGGCAAGTTGCAGTAGCATCAAAACTACATATGTCATATCCTGGTGGACCTAAGATCCAGTTACTAGACAACGCAAATCTACTCGGATAGATCTTGTCTCTCAATGAAATGTATTTATCAATGAGAACTTTAGATTTTTATCAATAACAAAGATAACATATCAAGATTCAGAGTTTTTATTAGCAATAATTAGCAGATGCTGACAAATTATGCATTGAAGGATATAATGACATGAGATTCAGAGTTTTTATTAGCAATAATTATTATATAGCAGATGCTGACAAATTATGCATTGAAGGATATAATGACATGAGATGATTATCTACCGAATGATACTATCACCCTGCTAACAATAAAACCCAGATGGAGATTTTACTAAAACTCCATCAGTATGTAGAAAAGCCGTACAAGGAAACCAGCACTTGCATGTGGAGATGAATATAATTGACCTTGAAATGAGATCATCAGATCTTAAAGATATGCAATATTATCAACAAGATAAGCATCTATTCGGATGCTTTAAAAGTAAGTAACATATCAACACACAGGCAGACCAAAAAAAAAATCATGAAATATGGAGAACTGAAACAGATTTGACAAATGAAACACGCTGATCCTATAACCTAATTCAACAATGAACTGAGTTGTGGTGTCAAACTTTCTTATGCTTAAGCCACATAATTTGACGGTTTTTTTCCTTTATCGCAATGAACATCTCCCTGTTCTCCCTGTCAGTTAATATATCTGCAGCTCTCATAAATAATTCATCGTCCTCAACAATTTCAGGTATCCCCTCTACAATTTTCATCACTTCCTCAATGCTACAGCCAGGCTTATCTTTCCCCCTAATACTCTTATTTACTATTGCATCCAAAAGATCATCTAATTGTTGAGATACCTTACCTCCAACTCCTTTTGAAACTTCTTGTCCCTTGTCCCCGTGTGTAGGAACAACGGCATTACGTGAAGAAGTGTCAACAACTCCAAGTCCTTCAGAAACACTCTTACTCTTTTTTCCTTGTCTAGAAACAACAGCATTACATGAAGAGGTGTCAACAACTCCAACTCCTCTAGAAACAGTTTCTCTCTTTTTATCTTCTGCAGAAACAGCAGCATTAGGAGAAGAAGTGTGATCAACTCCAACTGTTTTTGAAACTTTTTCTCTCCCTTTTTCTTGTGTAGCAACAACAGCATTAAGGGAAGAACTGCCAACAAATCCAACCTCTTTTGAAACATCAATATTATGGGAAGAAGTGTCAATGGCTCCAATTCCTTGTGACACTTTTTGTCTCTTTCTTTCTGGTGCAGAAACAACACTGCTACAGGAAGACGTGTTGTCATCACTACTAGATGATTCCTCATCAAGGTAATTGAGATATTTATACATAATTAGCGGCAATGTCATCAACTCAATTAAATCATCATTGCTATCATCAGTTGACGAACTCATATCTGTAAAAGCAAATCATACGTATTACAAACAGACAGACGTATCAGTCACCCAAATTAAAGATAAAGAAAAACTGACAATTAACAGTATGTACACTATTAAAAGAATTGCAAAAGAGTTAATGATGTAAAGAAGAAATCCACAAAAATTTATCCTAAAATTGTAAGACATAAGAAAACCTGCAAAAGAGTTAAATGATGTAAAGATGAGATCCACAAAAATTCTTGCCGATGGGGTTATCAATACTCAAAGTTTCTTAATGGTAAATCACTTGGTGGATAACTTGGGTCGTTATCACTTTTAAATTGTTTACGTATGATATCTACGTACTTCTGTTAGTAATGTAAAGGGATGAAAAGGAGTGAAAATTTATATTTCCAGCATTTGTCATATCAAACCAACTCATGGATGACCAAAATATAGTAGTTAAATACGGTCTTCCTATCTATACCGGCTCAATCTTCCAATACAGGTAAGGAATCTATCTTTAGAATTTCAGAATGACAGTACAAAAATTTAATTCATAAACAGGCACAGAGACACCTGATGAACAGAAATAAAAAATTACACATGATCCCCGCGCGCGCTTGTTTTATGATTGAACTGCTAATCATAGGAAAATATCAATTTATTTGCTTTCCGTATCTTAAAATCGTTTTATAAAAGATCTTCCATAAGAGTGCTTTTACTCAAAAGCGCTTTCTAAGAAAAAGCACTCTGAAATGCAACCTAAATATCATCAAATCCCATGCACTAAATTACATAAGTTTCGCTATTTCGTTGCTTGCCGAATTCAAATAAGAATATTCATACTCAAGCCCTAGTGATTTGGGGATTTTTCTCTTCTATAAATTTCACAGTAATTTTGGAATCAGAGAATAAAAGAAGAAAAAATTAAATATTTTGCGGAAACCCCCAAACTAACCTTCTTGTCAATTTTAAGGCCAGCGACTTAGGCGACGAGCAGATCGGAGAAACAAGAGTCGAGTTAACCCTAGAAGTATTATTACTTTTTTTTGTTTTGAGCGCCAGTTAACCCTCGGAATTACTCGAAGGGTCATTAAATTGGGGACAATAACATCCGAGTCCTTTATCTATATTTTCTCAAATAAGGACATAATTCGTCCATTTTGAAGGAATAGGTACCCGTCCCCATTGAAATGACCAGAGTACCTAACGATATTAGATTTTTCCATACAATTAAAGAGTATATAATTCAAATTAAAACTGATCATTTAACAAGAAAGCGAAAGAAAAAAGAAAAATTAACATGGATGGATACTTTAATCATTTTGTTTGAGTTGGGATCTATTCTGTATAATTCAAAAACTATGTCTCTGATGAGAAATATTAAACATTTAGGGACCATAATGTTATTATCTCATTAAACTTATTAAGCCATTTTAACTTAAAAATAACGACATGTCCTCTACAATCCACATAACCTCGAATTGCCCTTGGAGCCCGCCTCCTGCCCCGATGCTTAACATTCCGAAAGAGTCAAATGGTATCATCAGCTTCATAGTCTTGGACGTCTGAAGAATCATTTGTAAAATGCAGTTAAAGTTCAGTCCTTCCTAAGCTGGTGAGTTAGATCGTTATGTTTCGTTTTCTGTATAGAAGACAAAGAACATTAGTTCCTTTTAGTGATTTTCTTCTGATAGACTCAAATGCTCAACTGGGTTGTGTTCAAAAAAGCAAGTTTTTCAATGTTAGGTTGCTTTGTATATCATTAGATGGAAAGAAGGGATCCGTAAAAGTTAAAGAAAATGAAGAGGCAAGGTCATTGAAGGTGTCGTATTTGATGAACTCATGTGGGTTGTCTTTAGAATCTGCTACTTTGGCAGCTAAGAAAATTCGTTTTAAGAACACTGAAAAAAGAGACATAGTTCTTAAGCTTTTCAAGGACCAAGGGTTTAGTGAAACCCAAATCTCTAAAGTTTTGAGAGTATGCCCGCAAGTTTTAGTTCTTGATCCTGAGAAGACACTTTTGCCCAAGATTGAGTTTTTCCGGTCTATCGGGTTTTCAGGGAGTGACGTTGTGAAGATAATACTATCATGCCCGCATTTGTTGAGTAGGAGTTTAGAGAATCATCTTACTCCCTGCTACAACTTTCTCAAGGATGTACCTCTTCCTGATGAAGCAATTGTTAGTGCTGTGAAGCGCATGCCACGGGCAATTTTACAGAATTTCAGGAGCAATTTGGCTCCAAATATAGAACTTTTGAGAGCAATTGATGTGCCTCCATCTCGAATTTCTTTTTTGGTGATTCACGATTTGACTGCAGCATCATGCAAGCATTCTAAATTTTGTAAGATTGTCAACGAGGTTAAGGAAATGGGATTTAACCCCGTTTTGACAACATTTGTCTTAGCAATTCAAGTGCTTGGCCAGATCAAAAAATCAACTTGGGACTCTAAGGTTGAACTTTATGGGACGTGGGGTTTGTCCAAGGATGAGATCCTTGCAGCTTTTAGAAGGCATCCACATTGTATGCTTATATCCAAGAAGAAGATTTCAAGAGCAATGGACTTCTTTGTTAACAATATGGGTTGGTGTTCCCAAGATATTGCCAAAAGATCAGAAATTCTCCTATTTAGCCTGGAAAAGAGGACTGTGCCAAGGTGTTCTGTTATCCAAATTCTGCTATCAAAGGGATTGATCAGAAAAACTTTATCTCCAGGCACTATCTTACAACCTAGGGAGAGCGAATTTGTGAAGAGGTATATAACCAGATTTCAGGAAGAAGCTCCTCAATTGTTGAATCTTTTTCAAGAAAAATGAAACTTCTAGATGTGAGACCTGGATCTCAGAGGTATGTGAAATGAAACAGCTTTTACCTGTTGACCTGAAGTTTTTATAAAAAAATTTCATTTGTGTAGTTGCTGCTGCATTTTAGATTATAAGAGTATTAAGTTTGTACACCAAGAACATATGTTTTGACGTGACATTCTCAAATGTTAATCTGTAGCGACATTCTCAAATATTAAGCTGTAGCATAGATTTAAGGGAGTAAAAATGAGTCATACTATTATATTGTCTTGTAACTAGTAAAATTAATAAAAGCTAAAATAGATTCAGTTCTCATTTTTGCTTGCACTTATGATCTGTTTTACTCAATGGCTTCCAGACATGGGAGCTGTAAGAATTCCTGATATTATGCCCATTGCTTTATCTGAGATGAGAAAAGTAATTGATATAGTAGTGCCCTCATTATAGATTGTGACCACAGTTTCCCTTAAAGTCTTAACCTCAAGTAGTACAAGATTCTTAAGTTCAGTGGTCTCATTCAGAAGTGATGATTGCACAGATAGTCTAATATTCAATGCTTAACATTGTTGGTATTACATAACTTCTCATCTAGTTCGTTAGGATTAGATCAGAAGGAACTTGTTACAAGTTATATTTTGTGCTAATGGTTACATGTTATGAAAACATGTAGTGCGATGCAACTCAACTTGAGTTTGGATCTTACAATCGACATACTTGTTCTTACAATTCCGCTGATTGTACTAATAATGATGTTGCTTAATCTTTTTGCAGTGACGGAATTCATGTTGATTCCATGGAGTCAGCTTAGAATGTTACTGAACTGTAGGCTGTGAAAGTTCTGGGACTTTCTTATATAATGACATATTCTCCTTTTACAGGCTCACTTAGTGATTGCAGATAACTTATTGATAGCATCCAACTATTCTAAATTGTCAATTTTCCAACTTTAAACCTCAACCACTCGTGCTTCAGAAAATGAAGGCAGTGAAAACAAAAATAGCTTTCAGTCTTATATATAAATACTTTTTGTTTGGGGCCTTGCATTTAAAAATGTATAAAGCCTGCCTTCTACAATCGCATTGATTTAAAAATGTATAGCAGGAGTGTATGTGCTTGTTGCCTTTTAACTTTCAAAGATTACTATTTATCATGAGATTGGCCATGCAACTTCAAATAATTCGGATTCAACAGTGGAAGGAATTGATATGACTGTAAGAATCCATGCAGACCTGTTTAAAAGTTTCCTGGGTGCTTGTTTGAGTTTATATTGGAGGTCTCACACAGATATTAGCAACCATTTCCATGTCAGCTGTCATATGTTGCCTCCATATATCTTTTCTGGAAATAGGCTAACATTGTTGCTACCTTTCGTAAACCATCTACAAAGTCTTAAGTCAAGTTCAAAATTCCAGAGGCAGAGCAGTAACAATCCTATACAAGCTGGTGCTTCCCTTTCTAATCTCTTGTGAAGTAGGAAACATAACTTCCATAAATGCATTCTCTGGTTGATCAATCTGCAGGCATGGGTTGTAAACGACCCACATAGCTTCTGAATTTCTTATTACCAAGGTTGCAGGGTCCGGCAGGAATCCCCAGTTTACAACTCGGTGAACATAGAACTTAGTGAGCTTAGCTGAAATTCAGTTGCTTAGATGTTAATGTACCATCTATTACAGATAAAGAAAACGAAGCTGGCCACGGCGGTCAATTAGCTCAATAAATTAGTCAATGTGAAATCTGCCTTCCATTTTTCTCCAGGTCTTGCCTTCCATTTTTTCCACACTTTGCCCCATACAGTGCACTCAGATTCTTGTTTATTCATATAAAATAACTTTTACCAGTTTGTAAAAGTTTGAAGTGTTCAACCTTCTAGTGTAACTTGGTCTTTGAACATTTAATTTTCCTCGGATAGTGTATAGTATATTGATGCATGTCTTTGGAATCTATACCTGGAATTTGATGGTGGGTCGAGGAGAAATGTGAAAAGTATAGTGGGATGTTATGGTTCGGATAAGGAGAAGGACAAGAATAATGTGATATTTTTTATGAAGACCTTGTTACATTGACGAAGTAAACTGAGCAATAAGGGTCTGGCTGCACTAGAGGGATATATAATTGGGTTGGAACCGTTTTATTTTATAATATTAACATATGATTTGTAAATACTAAAAGTTTTGTATGATTGCAGATATGACATTCGATGTTACAAGCAAATTGTATGATAAACAACAAAGACTTAAATGCGAAATTACTATCTTAGTTAATTTTTTTTAAAACCACGATGGTGGCACTTCTAAAGTCAGACAAATAGCACAAATGTCCTTGAGAAGCATTGCTAATCGTATATTGGAGATCACGTAAATTTCAGAAGAAATCATTTTTCCTGTCAATGTACCTAAAATTAGGAGAAAGAATGTATATATAGATATCATGACAATATTCAATCATAGCAGCATTATATTTGTAATAGAAGTCCATCATAATATTAGTATAGATAACATTTTACAGATCTTTTCATGACCATCATTACAAACTCTTTTAGACAGGAGTAAAAGTCTTTGCTGACTTGGCTATACAAGAAAAAGTGGAAACAAAAACTGAGCTCTCTCTACTCCTGCACAGAACCAAAATTTTGTAAACAACTTGGCCATGTGCATCCACTCTCACTTGAAGAGCTAATATGTACTTATCACCAAAATTAAGATCTTTGCAGTGGGCCGAGACAGAATCTGTGAGTGTCATGGTTGTTTCATGAAAATTTGACTGATGAACTAGCATGGCTGAATGTCTTTTGCAAGAAAACATCTGGACCTAGAAATGTGCTTCACATAAACTCAAACACGCACCCAGAAGATCTTTTAAAACAGATCTGCTGCAAGCAATTTTTGGCATCACTGCCATGTCACCATTTTCATTATCGATATCATTGCTATTATTCAAAATGGAGAGTTTTTCCGTTATCTGGCAGGACACTGATCTACAAGAAGTATAAGTTTGATTCACACGAACAAGTTGTTTTTGAATTCTTACACCCATACAGTTTCCAGGTTGTATGGACTTATAGAAAGTTGTAAGATATCATGAGAAATAGTCATTTTTGGAAGAAAGAACGCATAAATGCACATAAACCGTAGAACATTTGGATATGTTCAAAATGAAATCGATGAGATAGCGAAAGGTATTCATTGCTTCTATTTGGTGAAGCATTTAGGATGTATGTCAAGAGTAACACTGAAAAATTCTGCAATTTCAGTAAATGGTGGAAAACCAAATAAAACAAGAGTACATCACTATATAAGAAATTGGCACTTGGCAATACTTAACACTATAATGCAGTAACAGCCTTAGGCATCATCACTGTATCAACATCCATTCCCTCACTGCAAAATGATTAAGCAACAATGGTATTATTTACCAATCAGCTAAAGAAAAACAATAATTCAAGTGAAAATATCGATTAAATGAGCCAAACTGATTTTGACTTCCATAGAGCTCCACTTGTGTTTCTAAGATGTGAAGATAGGAATAAATGCAGACGATAAATTTGTTTATTTTCTTCACTTTTTATTGATTAAAAGATAGATTTTCTGGATGTATAGGTCACAGGTACCAATTGCCTGAGAGGCTGAGACCATAACCAACGGAGACATTAGTGACATTTAAGCCTTTAGATCAAACTATAAGATAGGAAATTTACAGCAATGATAAATAGAAGATTCCAGTTGATATACTTATGTTAGCACAATGACATTCTTATGTTAGCTTTAACCCAAATTTTACTTTGAAAACATAATGAATTATGCTAATCATGTTTAGTGACGCGCCCTGATGTTACAAATTAATGTTTGACAGGGTCATATCTGAATATTTGTTCTTCCACACAAAACTATACAAATCTAATACTTAATAAATATAAAATGATGATTCAGAAACTTACACAAACAAAGAGAAAGTTGTACATTGAACAAAAGAGAGAATATTGAAGTTGCTTCATTTTATATACCTCTTGGGTCCAGGTTTCACATCCAGAAGAATCATCTCTTGCCTATACCTCTCAGATCCAGGTCTCACACCCAAAACAATCATTTTTTCTTTATAGACATTCAACAACTGAGGGACTTTCTCTTGAAATTCAGTTGGACTCTCCATAAATTTTCTCTCCCCACATACTAAGAGCTTGGAGATAAATCTTTTCTAATCAATCCCTTGGATAGCAGAATTTGAACACAGAACACCTTAGAACAGTCCTCTTCTCCAGGCTGTAAGGAGAAATTTTGGTCTTTTAGCAAACATCTTGTGACAACCAACGGATTTGGTTCACAAAGAAGTCCATAGTTTTTGTATTCTGCTCAGATATAAGAATACAAAATGGATGACTTTTAAATGCGGCAAGAGTGTTGTCCTTGGACCAACCCCACCTCTGATAAACCTCAATCTTGGATTCCCAAATCGATTTCTTCATTCCATTAAGCACTTGCAATGCAAGTAGAAATGTTGTCTGCAAGGGATTAAATCCCAATTCCTTAACCTCACTGAATATTTTGGGGCTGTCGACTTGGAACATCAATCACAGAAATGAAAATCCTAGACTGAGAGACACCAATTTCTCTTACAAGTATTACATTTAGTCCCATATAAGTCTTTAAATCCAGTGAAAACGCCTGTCTATTGTGCTTCAAAACTCTAATGACATTTTCATCAAGAACGACTACATTCTTGAGGAAGTTGTAGTTGGGAATCAGAAAATTCTTTTAACTCATAGCTAATAGACGTGAAGCAGATGCTGTATGAGCAAAAATAATAATATAGAGAAAATTGAAATTATTACTCTTATTCATACAAATCTTAAAAAATTTTATTTATACATAAAATTAAAATAAATAAATAAATATAATTATATAATTTAGGAAATATTTGATTAATTATGATTAATTAAATAATTAATTGTGTTTTTTTATTTTCTATTCAACAAATCATTTTTAAATATTTACTTATGATATTAAGAATCAATAATAATTTTTATCATCCTCTCTTAAAATCCCAACTTGATATTGTAAATCTTAATAATAAGTTTCTTGTAATTTTGTTTTAAGATTTTCTTATGATTTAATCATGAAGGCTTTTCAATGATTTTGTCATAAATTTTTTTTTCTTATAATCTTGTCATGAATTTTCTTCCGTGAACATGTCATAATAATCTCCTTCAACCTTAAAAAAAAATTTAGAATTTTTATTTATTTAAGCACACACAAACTAATTTAACATGCAAACTTTTTTTGCAATAGACATCATCACATGATGTTTATGTTAATTTAAACACTAGATAACTCTCAAAATGAATTAAAGTCTACTCTAATATCATGAAAAAATTAATAATATAAAAAAATTAAAATTATCACTCTTATTCATACGAATCTTAAAAAAAATTTATTTATACATAAAATTAAAAAATATATATAATTACATAATTTTAAAAATATTTAATTAATTATGTTTGATTGAACAATTAATTGTGTTTTCTATTTCTTATTTAACAAACTATTTTGCATATGATATTAAGAATCAAATAATGATTCTTATCACTGTAATCTTTGCAAGGTCATTCCTAAAAAATCCAATAGAACCAAAACAATCCAATCTTGGAAAAAGTTTCCTCTCAGGATCAACTAAGAGAATTCGTGGACATGCTCTCACAACTTTAGAGATCTGGGTATCGGGGAAACCATTCTTTAAACATGTTTTATGTTAATTACTGAATGCACTATTCGATATATCAATCAGTACTTGAGTGCGATTTGGATTGGATTTTATCTAAGGTCTATAGAATCACCATCTATTAAGAACTGGTGGGCTTTGATTCATAATATGTGTTGAAAATTTAGTGATTTAATAATTTTATTTAAATAAAAATTAAAATAAATATCAAAGAACAGAGTTATAAGAAGTATAGAGCGTGTGAAACACGTATGAAAAAGTTTAGGATTTGTAGAATACGAAAGAAAAAGTAAAACGGGACTCGAAGACGTAAAGAAAGTAAGAAAAAGTGCAGAAGTTGGAATTGGGCCCAGCGTTGCGATGCCTAGGGTTGAGTGCCACGGCGCCCAATCTAGAATCCCTGTGCCGCGTGCCAAAGCTGAAAAAAGTCCGTTTTTGATCTAAATTTTAAATTTTGGGGAGTTTTAAACTTCTAAAATAAGTTGACTCTTACACTAATAAGAAATAAGGTTAATAGGTACGAAATAACCACTATATAAACACTTGTAAACTCTTTAGTTGAGATCAAGCATTAAAGAGATTCTCTAAGAGAAGAGAAGAACTGAGTAGACACTAAGTGCTTGTGTGCGCTATAATAGAACCATCGTTTAGGTGTTCAATATTCGTGGTAGACCAAAAGTACATTAAACATTAGGTCATTTTGAGGGTTCTTCATTACATTTTTCTTGTAAAATCTCTAGGGAGTTAATAAGAGAAGTTAGGATCCTTGGATCCACCGTAGACGTAGGTAATTGATCGAACCACGTAAGATTGTATTGTGATCTTTATTTTTTGCTTTGGATTCTTACTATTTTACTTGATATACAAGTTATTCTGATACGCATAGAAGTTATGGTTCAAGGTTAAACTTGGGATTCTTCGCTTTAACCTAATCTCAAGAGGGAGAAGTGTAATTCCTCCATCAACAAACTAGTATCAAAGCCAAGGTTCGATAATATACACTTGGGGTATTTAAACCATGGCTGCAATCAAGCTATAAATAGAGAAGTTCAATGGGATGAATAACTTCAATCTTTGGAGAAAGAATGTTAAAGCTCTACTAGTGAAGGAAGGGTTAGACTCAACTTTGGAGAAAGCCAGTTCCTCAACTAGCGAATGGATAACAACCTCAAAGTCTAGACAGAAAGATTAGGACCCAATTCAAAAAAATACTCACAGCATCATACTATTAGCGTTGAGCGACAAAGTATTAAGGAAAGTTGATGATGAAGAAACGGCTTTGGGGCTATAGAAGAGACTCAAGGCATTATACATGAAGAAGTCTCTTGCAAATAGACTTCTTGTGAAGAAGAAACTGCATCGAATAATAATGCACGAGGGATTTTCATTGAGAGCCCACATTGACAAGTTCAATAAAATCATTATAAGTTTTGAGCAATCGGGCATCAAGACTGAGGATGAAGACAATGCCATAATCCTATTAAGTTCGTTGCCGAAAAGTTATGAAAGCTTTATGGATACGCTGCTACATGGTAAGGAGTCTTTAACGATGAATGACATCAAGGCACTATTGAACTCAAAAGAATTGACAAAGAGATCTGAGTCCTAGAGTGGAACAACATTGCTTGCACAAGAGAGGAAGAGCAACCAATCAATTAGGAGATCTAAAAAGTATTTCCTTTGTAATAAGGAATGACACTTTGTGAAGGATTGTCCGAAATCAAAAGGCCAGAGAGGATGGGCTACAATCGGTATTGAGGAAGATACTGAAGTTGTAGACACATTGGTAGTCTCAAGGGGAAAGTACACTGGTAAATGGATATTAGATTCGGGGTGCAGCGTCTATATGTGTCCTGACAGATCCATGTTTTCTAATTACAAAGTCAAGAGAGATAAAACTCTAATGGGGAATGACATAACTTGTGAGATCATGGGAGTTGGTGATATAAGGCTGAGAATGCAAAGTGGAGAAACTAGGGACTTACATGGTGTAAGGCACGTTCCTAAACTGAGGAGAAACTTGATATCTATAGGCAAGCTTGATGAGGAAGGGTATTAGGTTAGAGTGAAAAAAGGAAAACTAAGGGTAAGTAAATGACCTATAAGATTTAAGGGTGAGAAGCACAATGAGGGGCTCTTTATGCTTACTGGGATGGCTATGAGTGGCCCAACACGGTGTGTTGGGGTAATAAAGACCACTAGGCGACATCCAAATAGTGCTCACCGAGGTGATGAGGGTCAAAAAGGAGTGCAACGCATCCATACCCTATGCAAGGTGCACAAATGCCTTTAGAGACCAAAGTCACTAACCCAAGGAAAGTTAAGACTAGTGGAGACTTAACTAGACTCAACTCTAAGTGATAGAGTATTGGTGTGGATTAGATCTAAAAGCCTCTTTATTTGGAAGATTTTGAATCAAGGAAAAGTTCGTTGGAAATTTGGTGATTCGACAATCTTGGATGGACAAGAATTGAGATGAATACCAACGAGGAGAGTCACAATAAGTTTAGAACGTGTGGGACACATATGAAAAAGTCTAAGACACTAGGTCCTCACCGTCGTGGTGATGGGTGCAATGAAGCTCAGCGCTGCTGCGCTAAAGCCGAGAAGTTTTCATTTTTGTGCAGAATTTTCAGTTTTGGAAAGTTTAGGACTTCTAAAATAAGTGGACTCTTACTCCAATAAGGAATATGGTTAGTAGGCATGAAATAAACCCTATATAAACACTTGTAAATGACAGGACCCAACCCGAGTCCTCCTCGAGAATCGAGGCAGATCCTGCGATGACATGTGACTAATATACTCTTTACTCATACATATAATACAATGAGGCTACCTGCCTCAATAAAAAGTGTACACATATGTTCCACTATACAAAACGTATACAAATACACAAACTGAGACACTTATGCAGCTATGCACGTTAGCCCAACCTCAAAATGTGATGACTGTATCACACTGCACAAATTCCTGTGACAACCTGGGAAAAATAGGAAAAATAGAAAAAAGGGTGAGCTTGTGGCTCAGTGAGTGGACATAATCTGAAAATATCATATACTTTATATGTATTGTACACGTATAAATCTGTATGATAAAATAATCATAAAACTGTATACTGAGTAATCAATAAACTTGTACTGAAAGTATGAACTGTCATAAAATCTGTGCTGAAATTAAAATCATGACATAATACTGGGATCTGAAAATCTGAAAGCGCAAACTATCATAAAATCTATTATCAAGCTAAATATATATAACATAGCTCTGGAAACATATACTACATATGTACTGAAAATCACACCAAACTTGTACCTGGGAAAAATCTGGTCTAACCTGGCGGAGTAACTCACGCACAGGTAGAGCGGGGGATCTAAGCTGGTCTAACCCGGCGGAATGGTGCATCGCTCGGGCAGAGCAAACTAAACTGGTCTAACGCATGCGCAGAGCAACTACATTAAAGGGGAGGGTACGCATATAGTGGTTCAAAAACTACTACAATATAATATCATGACCATAATTATTCTGAAATAATTATTTCTGTACTGAACATAATTATAAACTGTACTATAATAAATTCTAAAATATTTCTAAATATACTAAATAGTATAAATATTTTTCTGTCTAAAACAAATCATAATTAAATCTGATAACGCGTAATTAAATTATAATTAGCTGTATTAAAAACATATAAAATATATATAATTATCCACTCACAAAAGTGCGCTAAGTCTGAGCTGGGTCTGGATTCTGAGATCTATCCGCTATCGGCACACCTCCTATATCATAGGGTGTAAAAATACATCATTAGTACCGATATATATTATAAATATTAAAATCTAAATATTCTAATATCGTAAAACTATTACCCGCTAAACCACTGAGTATAATTCTAACTACCCAACTAATTTCTTAAAATTTCCTATTTTCTTTGTTTTTCTTTTCTTTTCCTTCTTTTTCTTTCTCTTTCTCTTTTTCCTTCCCGTCTCTTCCTTTCCCTTTCTTTTTCTTTTTCCTTTTCTTTCTTTTCTTTTCTTTCTTTCGGTTTTTCTTCTTTCTTTCTTTCTCTCTTCTGTTCGGTTCTGCTTCCTTTCTTCTTCTGTTTCTTCTTTCTTTTCTTTCTTTTCTTTCGGTTTTTCTTCTTTCTTTCTTTCTCTCTTCTGTTCGACTCTGCTTCCTTTCTTCTTCTGTTTCAATTGCTTTTCTTCTTAAATGAAGAAAACAAAACAAAATATATATATATATATATAAGCGCCACCGCTTAACTTCTTTTCTCTCTCTCTGTTTATTTTTTTTTTTTTAACTGACACTAAATTTTATATATATAATACACGTGTATTACAGTAAACCTTTTAATTGAAGATTAAGCATTAAGAGAGACTCTAAGAGAGGAAAAAAATTAGGTAGACACTATATGCTGGTGTGCGCTAGGGTGGAACCATCAGTTGAGTATTCATTATTCGTGGTAGAGTAAGGGTACATTAAACATTAGGTCATTTTGAGGGTTCTTCATTGAGTTTTCTTTGTAAAATCTCTAGGGAGTTAATAAGAGATGTTAGGATCCTTGAATCCACCATAGACGTAGACACTTAGCCGAACCATGTAAGATTGTATTATGCTATTTTATATTCTGCTTTGGATTCTTACTATTTTACTTAATAAACAAGTTATTGCACTGCGTAAAAAAATTAAAATTTTAAGTTAAATTTAATGTTCTTTACTTAAATTTAATCTCAAGAGAAAAAAATGTGATTTCTCATTTAATATAATCTTTATTTTTTGTTTTAAATTTTTGTTATTTTATTTGATATACAAATTATTTTGTTGCGCATGAAAATTAGAATTTTAAATATTAAAATTAAAACTTTTTATTTTAACTTAATTTTAAAAAGGAGATTGGCAGTTCTCTCGTAACAATATGTAAATCAAATTTACTATTTAAAAAGATGACTAAGAAGCTTTTTTTGAGATGCATTCCTTACTTCTGAACAAAGTCACATCCCTGCCACTGTTATGGTTCAAAGGAGATGAGGAAGTTGAGAGAGCAAAGAATGCTATACTGAACTGTATCCTCCCTAGATGAAAAAACCATCTTTGAACAAGGAATACAGGATGTTTCTGCTGTTGCCTCTTCAACTTGCTAATCAATTTCTTGTTTCTCTGATTTGCAGAACCTACTTAAAAGTTAAAACTTCCATGGAGGCCTCTCATTTCTATGAACTGAAGAGTTTAAAGTGAGAAAGAATTAATGTTTTCTCCACTATTCTATTTGTTTGAACTTAAATTATTGCTTATTATAAGTGATGCTACTTACAGTTGTCACTGTGATTCAACAGATTATTAGCATGCTGAGAGTTGGAACGCTTCTGCACTGAAGGAGCTGGACAGATATTCACCCCAGGTGACAAAAATTAACTAGTCTTCAGAGATCAATTGCCTCTTCAATTCATGCATGACTAAGTTCAATCCCAGCTGCTAAAGAAGTCTGGACGAACTGCTACAGTAAAATATGCAAATTTTTGAATTCATTGCTCCTAATCTCTGTGCTAATGGTATCATAACACCATTCTAAGCTGTTGGGGGATATAATGCTCTTATAAGATACTTGGCATGCTTTTCCTTTTCTCTTATCTAAGCAATAGAATGTTCCCTGGAGCTTTAGATTCTTGTAAAAGAGAGATCTATCATGAACTTGCTATGCTCATTAATGCTTGCAGTACGGTCCTGGTTATCGGACAGAGTAATGAACGGGCTCTTTATGGCCAACTAACCATGCATGTTGCATCATCGAACTTAAACAATTCCTCTAAAAGGTTGCTTTAGATGATTAACATCGAAATGTCTAATGAATGTTTACATTTTATATTAAAGATTACTATAGCCCAAATCTTTATATATCATAAGTGCTAATTAAATCCTTGCTAAGTGTTTAAACTGCAGAAGCCAAGCAGTGTAATGATGATATGGGGCACATTGGCCATTGCCATCAAGCACAAATAAGAATATTTTTGCTTTGTAAAGATACTAATGAGAGCTCCTCGTGTTGTGGCGCAGAAAGTCCTCAACTTGTGTAGAAAAAGCAAATAATTTTTTGTCTCAGGTTTTTCAAATACTTGTATGTATTGATTGCTTATTGGAGAATCCTAGGTGGTGGTAGTGGCAGTAATTGTTGAGCATGCGCGCAATTGATTGTGTTAGTTTTCCTTTTTTAAGATATGGCTTTGTGGGCCTAATGAATAGCCTATTGAAATTTTCTTGGCATTTTGAAATTTTTTTCTTTTGAGGGTTGTTTTTGAGTGGAAATCTTTTTCCTTTTCGATGAACTCAAACAAATTATTCAATACATGCTGAATTTTTGGAAACAAAGGGGGGAAAATGGTCGGTTTAAATGGATAGGATTGAATGTTGAACTATCTGCAAATTCTATTTATTCTTTTGGTTCATGACTTTTTATTATAAAATTATTTAGCTTGGAATTTTTCATGTTCATTTAAAATACTTCAAATAAAAGAGGGTCTAAGTGCATCATTTTTTAGTGTCATCACATTTTCTTCAGAGCAAACCAGCTCCTGCATTTGAATTGAAACAAACTTGCACTTTTTCATGACTTTAAATCCTCACTGGACAAATTTTATCCATTGACTAAACTTGCATTTGTAGCTAAACAAGCACTTTCAACCCTTAAAAGATGAACAAAAGGATCGTTAACATGCAACTAAAACACCACACCAAATTAACACTTAAAATGAAAATCCAGAATCATCACTAGATGAGATCACTTGAAAAGTTTTAAAATTAATTGGTAAAAGAGTTGAAGTTTCATGCTATATATGCATGGGTAAAGAAGTCACAATTGAGTAAAAGTTGAGATTTTCTTTTAATAAATGTCATAATCACAAAATTCAAAGAATAATCATCTCCCAAATGATCAAACAATATTTTTATATTATACATCACAAATGAATTGATCAATTATCACAAAAACAAATTGAACACATTCCAATTTGCAACCCAAATTAATTAAACTTGCAAGTTATTTTAATTCTTCCTCCATGCATACAACAACAAAGAGAACCCTCCATTACTCCCGCAAGACCTAGTAGTAGATAATGATGAACATGAGCTTCTGCCACCATCACTGCTCTCCTCCGCCCACTGCAACACGCTCGAGCACGACGGCGACGGCGACTGCAACAACGAAGCCGATGGCATCGACGCCGATGACAAGCTCTTTTTCATCAGCCTCTTTTCTGGCCCAACCATCTCGGGCCAAACCCCGCCATCACCAACTTGGAAAATGAACACTCCATGCCCATTACCACCATTGCCATTGCTGTTGTTGTTATTATCATCATCAGCAGCTCCATTGTTGTTATTGTTGGAAATGTTATTGAGCCAGTTGAAAACATCCCAGAAGAACTCTACTTCAATGCCGTCAACGTAAAGTCTTTCATGGCCTCTAAATTTCCACGCAAGCCTTTTTATCACAAGGCTTGTTTCTCCATCAACTTTAACTTTGAGCACACCGCCACAGCACTCGATGCCAATCTCGTGCTTGGACCCCAAGAAATGAGCCCTCGATATGTAACTCTTGCGGCCAAACACATGTTCTCTTCTAGACAAAAGAGCTGGTTCAGCAATTTGGCGAGTCATGATCAACCCTGATCGTCGAGTCAACTCATCCTGAAGATCGCCGAGGAAGAATTCCAGTTTTGCATTGCATGAAATGGCAATGTAGAAGCAATACTCTGGCTCGGCCGAGTTTTCAGAGAATTCAGCCCGAGTGAAGTCCCAATAGAGCTTGATTCTTTGGTAATGATGGTGGGTTAAGTAGATGGATTTTGAGCCAGGTCGGCTCCGAAAGAAAGAGAAGGTCGATGGGTAGAGAGAGATGGTGATGGAGAAAGAGTCAGCAGCATAGATGGTTAAGGAATGAGAGACGAGGTTTTTGGACCAAGTGAGCGTGAGATAAGTTGGTGAGTTGCATATCTGAGTTTGGTAAATGCATGTAATGAGATTTTGAGGCACTCGAGAGCTGCTTGATACTGTGTTGGGGTGGCTGAAACATGCTGGAATCATAATGTTCAGTCTTTGTATGTTCTTTAACTAGAACAATAGAATTGCATGTGGGAAAATTTGATATATATGAGAAGACTTGGCTAGCTTTTGGCTTGGGTTAGTGGGTTTGCTTAATTAGTTTTGAGGTTTGTGGTTTAGAGAGAGAGAGAGAGAGAGAGAGAGGAGATGGTGGGTAGGGTTTAGTTTGATGGTGAGATGGGAGTGGATGAGGATTTTGGAGGCTTTTGATCAATTTGGCTTTTGTATTGCTTGATGGGGTAGTTTGGTTTTCTGATATGAGGAGATAGAATTTTTTTATAAAAAAAAAATCAGTTGGCCAGTGTGGCAATGAAGTGGTTGCTTCGAATCTTGAAATGATGAGAACATAAGCCATAGGCCTTGTTTCATCATCACAATCATCAGCAGCAGCAGTTACCGCTAGTTGCTGATCTGGCTAAGGGTCTCACAGCCTTACAGTTCAACAATCATATTCATGTTTTTCTTCCCTGATTTGCGCCTTTAACATGGCTTTTAAATGAAAAATATGAGCTGTTTTGCACTCGGAGACTCAACTGTGTCTGTGTGTGTAACACAATTAGATCATGTCATGACTTTGTTTTTTCTTTATCCTTCTAAAAGAGGCTGACCCTTTTCTTTATAAATTAGTTTTCTTTGTTTCTTGTTTGCCATCTCAAAAGAGAGAGAAAGAGAGATGGGGAGATGGGGCCATCGGAAAAGAAGAAGAGACTCGACCACTTTTGGTGCACTTGAGCCATCAATTGGGTTTAGATTTATGAATTTTTTGGGTTAGTTCTCTTTTGTTGTTGGATGAACATTAATTGGCTGTGACTTAATTTGACAAAATATGGCATGTAGACATCAACTTCATGGGGTTTATTGTACAATTGCCCTTCTTTAATTCGTTTATATAATTAACAAGTCTACTGATGTATTTCTTAGAAACATTTTTCTCTCCCCTTCTATTCTTTTCTTTATTGATTTTCTGTTTCTAAAACTCACAACTCGTTTGAAACTTCAATAATTTGGCCAAATTTCTCTAACTACTACTTACTTTTTTGGATTTTAATGAATTTAATTTTTCACTTGGTTTCCCCGATGAATTGGTTAGCTCTTGTTGTCTTGTTCCTTTTCTTTTTTTAATTACAAAATATAAATAAATAAATAAACGTTTAGCATATCTTTATAGCATCATTCTATTATACATTTATTACATGATACATTTACAGTATCAATCTGTTTCAAAGAAAGGAAAGTTGAACAAATTATTATGAAAAGAAGAAAAAGAGAGTCCAATAAAAATGCATGTGATCGTGGGAACTAAATCAATTAACTAGATGTTGCTCTTCAAATAATGATAATTATGGTGTGGTTGGACCGACAGACCTCACTTGCTTCTTCCCAAATTATTTGAACGTGTGTGCATTATTATTATTATATTTATATATATATATATATATAAAGAATTGCAATCAATAAATCTATGTTGCAACAATTCAATGTACATGCATGCATTTGTTCGAACTAATTGTGATTTCATATGAGCATTGCCCGTGTACAAGCCCAGTGATGTATATAAAATTATTTCTGAGAGGATATTTTGATTAATGGATCTTGACCAACATTATATATCACGAATCTGAGTGGGCAGATTCAATTGTATTCAAATTCTGGACGATAAAAGTAGGATTGGGAATTATTTCCGAATTTGATTAGTCTCGAAATGTCAAATTGGGACGAGAATGGGAAAGGATTCATAATTTATTTGGAACATAATTTTTTATTTGGGGGTGGGTTGGGTTTAAAAAATTTTTGAATTTGAATAAAAAATTTTGATCCGTCTTGAACTCGAATTATTTGAAATTTGACTCGTCCCGAATTTAATCCAAATAATTTTAAATTATTTCGAATTTGAATCGAACAGTCTCGAATTATTCCAAATCTATGCTGATCCAAATTCGAATCTTTTCAAACTGTCTCGTATAATCCTAAATCATTCCAAACTCAAATTAAAATTACGTCGTTTCAAAATAATTATTTTTAAAAAAATTAAAAATTTTCAACCCGACCTGTCCAGACCTAAGGTCGGGTCGGAATTTGTCACAACCAAAACTGTATCTCAATCGGGACACATTTCGACGTCCTGATCTAGTTCAGGTAGGGGTCGAAAATTCTCAAATCTAACCCAAACTCAAAATTGCCCACCCTAAAATAAAAGTGTATAGCTACATTTATCCTCTTCAAAATATGTAGTTGATTGACTATTTGTCTTATTATCTTATTTTTGAAGCAACATTAAAGCTATTACTGTTGGCGGAGCAGGATCTAAGCACGTGGGTGTACGCATGTGCAATTGTGTTTATTGTTTAACGCAGCGAAAATATAAATTTTGTAATAAACACAATAAATAAATATATTAATCACATTAATATATTAATAAGGTTGGAGAACTCACCAAACGTGTAACGTTATACACGTATTTTTCCTGAAATCCACATGGAGACTAACTCGCATGCAATTCTAGTCACCAACTCGGTGAGCTAGAACAACAGCTTCATATTCAATTTGAGATTAACTCTTAATCCCCAAAATGGCCGAGAGTAAATTTACATCATTTTCTCCAAAAGAATAAAAAATGGAGAAGCAGAAGAAAAAATGAAACAATTTCATTTTTCCTCTCTTTTCCTTTTTTTTTCTTTTTCTTTCTTTCTTCCTTCTTTCTTTATTTCTTCTTCTCCTTTCTCTCCCACTGCCGAATGGCCAATTTCTTGCTTCTCTTCACCATTTTCTTCTTTTGCTTCTTTATATATATAATATAATATAATAATAATAATAATAATATATAATATATATTATATAATATAAAAAGGAGAGAGAAAGGGAGAATGATTATTTAACAATTAAATAATTATAGTGTGTCATGACTATTTTGCCCATCATAAATAGTTACCAAGTTTACCCCTTAGTGGGTTCTACCAAATTTCACACTTAGATAAATTCAACTGAGGGTTCACAATACGCTATGTGTCTTTATACAATTAGTAAATAACAATTATTAACTAATTATTGTATTTAATACTTAAATATAGACACGCACGCATTCCTGTAAAATCGCTGAATATTGCTGGATTAAACAATTTAATCCAGCATATTGCCCTAGTGCACAACGAGTACACTCCATATCGTGAGACTCCCTAGGTCCTACGTCTGATTCGTCAAATAGAACTATTCCATGAGTCCGTGAGCAATGCCCCATGCACACGTCACGGATATACAAATCAGCGCGTTGAACCATGCAAGCTGAGGTTACAATGCATACATATAGTCTTTCCGTCATGATATCTAGGATGTGTGGGGATATAGATTATCACCGTCAAATCCCCTTATGTTCATCCATATCTTATCTCCAAACTTGTATCTCAATGAACAATATGCACAAACTCCTTTACCATATTATTCCACCCTGTCGGAACTCTTTCCCGGGATGATTGCTTATGGCCACAAGACTTTTTGAGATATAATCCTGAAGCATTTGGATATCAAACTCCATATAGAAGCCGATGAATCCCATATCTGTACGCACCAGAGTCCATAAGCATCAGATTATACCCAGCGACACCCAGCGGTCATACCATGAAAGGTCTGTGACATGTGTGGAACCAAAGTATGGTGGATCACTCACAAGCCCACCGTGGCACTCAGGCCAAAGGACCACGTATACTACTCAACTCGAGAAGACCCTCCGTTGACGGCTTACATTAAATGTCTATCGGAGGCTCTCGTGAGTCTGTCTCATATCCAGTCCTAACTGGATACCATATGTCAATAGGAGCTCCAAGCTCATGGTCGGTCAGGAACAACCATCTATACTCGACAGATACGACATATGTTGATCTATATATAAAAGGGTATCCACCGATAGACCCGTATTGGTAGAAATAGATCAAGGACTATTATTCGAGAACATACTTGCGCAACATGCATTTCTTGGCACCTAATTGCAACTCTTGCAACTATGCAGTTACTAGTATATTCCTAGGTCTATGTCCCATTACAGACAAGGCTTCAACTCTTAAATTTGCTGAGTATTATAACCAGCTAACACTTAACTGTGCTAACATTTAGCAATTATATGTCTCAGCATGGCTAACTATGAGCTCTTATCTAAACCCTTTAGATCTGATCCGAACTCCTTCAGATCTACAATGTCTGTAATGTTACATGCATAATACCATATAAATTGATATTAGCTATTTAATGGGAATGTACACTTGTATAAATACACAAGTATATGTACATTCAGGGATGGCACATAAGCACCGACCCTAACAATTACTTGGTCATTGTGTTATAGAATAATTGTCCCGTTGGTTAAAAAAATGTTAATATTTGAGTTTATAAGTGTAATTGTCCTTTGTTACGTGTTGGGTATTTGTTATTGACCTAAAAGACTAGCTTGTTAGGTAATACTACATATCCACCCTTATATATTTAAGATCCACCCAATTTTTATTTGATGTGAGACGTGATATTCTCTCTCACCCAATCAAGTGACGTCTTCTTCATAGTGTGGGTCAAACTCAATGACCAACTTGACTTGTATTGCCTTCCCCCCGGGAATAGGGGACCTATTACTCACATGGCAATCTCTTTTAAGGCTCAATACACAAAATTTTAAGGCCTACTTGACCCTACTGCACATCTCTTTGATGACATGGAGGACTCACATCCCACGTAGCAATCTCTATTGGGGCGATTTTGATACCATCTATTACGAGCCGAGTGCTTGCCATTGACTCAAAAGACTAGCTTGTTAGGTAATGCTGTATACCCACCCTTATATACCCAAGATCCACCCAATTTCTATGCGATGTGGTATGTGACATTCTTTCTCACCCAATCACACGATGCCCTCGTCACGATGTGGCCAAATTCAAGAACCAACTTGGCCCGTATTACCCATCTCAGATAATATATGGGGACCAACATCTCATATGGCAATCTTTATTGGAGCTCGAGACATATGGTTTTTACGGCCTACTTGGCCCGTATTGCCCATCCTCTTAGCGGCATGGAGGACCCATATCCCATGTGGTAATCTCTATTGGGGCAATTTTGGGGGCCCATATACAAATGAGAATTTGAGTCTACTCTGATACCACTTGTTATGGGTCAGACGTTTGCTATTGATCCAAAAGACTAGTCTGTTAGGTAATACTGCATACTCACCTTTATATACCCAAAATCCACCCAATTTGTATTCGATGTGGGATGTGATATTCTCCCCTACCCAATCACGTTATGCCCTCGTCAGGGTGTGGCCTAAACTTAAGGACCAACCTTGCCCGTATTGCCCATTCCCCGGGGTTAGGGGACCCACTACTCACGTGAAAATCTCTATTGAAGTTCAAGATATAAGATTTTTAGGGCTCACTTGGCCCGTATTACCCATCCCCCTGACAGCATAAAGGACCCACATCCCATGCAAGACGTGATATTGCTGCATACCCACATTTACATACCTAAAATCCACATAATTTTTATTCGATGTGGGATGTGATATTCTCTCTCACCCAATCACGTTACGCCCTCATCAGAGTATGGCCAAATTCAAGGACTAACCTTGCCCGTATCACCCATCCTCCAGGGCTAGGGGATCCACTACCTACGTGACAATCTCTATTAAAGCTCAAGACATAAGATTTTTAGGCAGAGCCAGGAAGTTTTCGTTTTTGTGCAGAATTTTTATTTTTTTGGAAGTTTAAGACTTTCAAAATAAATGGACTCTTACTCCAACAAGGAATAGGATTAGTAGAGACGAAATAAACCTTATATAAACACTTGTATACCTTTTAGTTAAAAATTAAACATTAAGAGAGATTTTAAAAATTATTCTTTATGAAATTTAAATAATTATTACCAATTTTTTAAAATTTGAAATATTACTAACTATTTTTCTACAAATTAATAATTATTATAATAATTTTTATTGATTTTTATCGAATTTAAAAATAATAATTATTGCTATTGCAAATTATTGTTTTTGAAATTTGAATTATTTATTTCAATTTTTATAAAATATTAATAACTATTTTTAAATTAATAATTAAATTAAAAAATATATATATAATACATGCATCTCGTGCACACGGCCCTTGCGAAACGTTCACATGCATCACGAGCGTTGGAGACACTGTTCTCCGCCATCTTCAACAATTATTTTCTCTAAAATTTTCACTTTTTTTTAATTTTTCAACCGACTTAAATCACATCTACACATTTTCAATCCATTTCACTCAAAATCTATTTATTTTTATCTATTTTTAACAAAAATATTACATAAATAAAAAAAATGAAGAAACTTACTAATTTTAAGCTATTTTTTTTTATTTTTTACCACTAAATTAACATTTTAGCTTTCAATCTTCTCAATGTCACTAAAAAAACTATCAATCTACTTGATTTTAAGTTGATTGTTTGAATTTTTTTTGAAAAATGATAAAAACGTTAAAAAAAATGTTTCAAGAGTAATAATATCCAAAAAATTTAAGTTTAGCTATTAAACATATAAAAAAATAAAAAATAAAAGTTAAAATAAATTTTTAATTAAATAAAGGGGCTATTTTGGGACATTTTCCTACAATTTTGTTACAAAAGGGGCATTTGTTAGGCTTTATTTTCACTTTATCCGAATGCTTGATTATGTATATTATATATAGGGATGAATTTGGAAACACTGTATTTTGGCAATCATCGATTTTGTGAATATGTAATTTCCCCACATCACAAGTTGCTTTGTGTTGCAGATTGTTAAACAAAATGTCTAGCAAATCCCTGTTTCCTAGCCAATCACTTCGATCGCTTCTTCGAATTTCAAACAATTTTTAGTATTTTATTATTTGTTAATTTTCCCTTTTTTATTTTAGATTATAATGCTTATATTATATCATATTATATTATTAACATTACAATTAAATTATATGCACTACTAAGATCTCGGAAGCAATCAGACTATATGCACTACCAAAATTATTGAAATAATACATATATCTTACTTAAACTATATTACTGTATAATTTTAAAGTGTATTTCACTTAAATTATACTATTTAAATCATCAAAAATAACATATATAATTTTAAATATATTTTACCTGAATTAGAACATATTTGTAACACAAATAATTTTAAATATATTCCACTCAAACAAAAAATTCTCATAAAAAAAAAGATAAATAAATTCACTGTCGTCACATCTGGCTCAAGCTGTCGTCACATGTGGCGCAAGCTCTAACTTGACAGGAAAGGCACTCATGGGAGGGTGCTTTCATCAATTCTCTCAATTTTAATTTGTCAATAAGCATGGTTCATAAATATGCACACGGCTAAAATTAAGTATGAAATTCATGGATTTCATATGACATTTAATTTATTTCATGTACAAATTAATAACAAAACAACCATTACATTTACAGTTGTGATTTATTCTTAATTATCTTACAAATATTTCAGAAGCAAAAAATTCTTTCAAGGCTTGAAGTTAAGGCCTCGAAACATTTTTAATGCTATATATATATATATATATAATCATATACAAAACTCTGTACAATGCTGTGTTTTAGTGTTTGTTATATGCATGAAACTGTGACAAAAGATGAAGGAGAAAAAGAAAATGACTTGTCCGATTTCACTTTTTGGCAGCAGATTCATGTTGAATAGCTTTGTTGAGCAAGCTATCTTGATCGAGAGCTACAAGAACAAGAGAGTCACCAATGCCACGAGCCATGGCAAGCATAATCTCCTTCATCAGAGACCTAAACTCGCTGCAATCGATATTCCCATTACGATCCTCATCAAATTTCTCAAACATGTTGTCATAAAGACGATCGATCTCTTCCACAGGCTGAGACTCATCTTCTACCTCGAAAAACCTGTAGAATCTGTTGCGGAACACATTACGTGAAAGCCCTCCATTCCTGGTAACATCATCAAGCTTTTGGAAATATTCATTCACACATTTGTCAAACACACCCTTGTCATCCACAAACTTTGATACTGTAGACCCATTAAGAACAGCAATACTCATTCTTTTTAATTTCTTCTTGTTTTGTTTATCTAAAGAGAGTTAAAGGATTGGTGGCATTGAATGTTGTTCTAGCTACTTTATAATTCATTACATAGATGCAATTACCACTAAAAATAGGTTAACTCGTAAGCATTGATGAGGCTTTTTTTGGGAGGTTGATTCTTCTTTTTCACGCTTAAAATTTGTGATCTCGAGAAGTTAGGCTAAATTTTTTAGAGGTGTGGCCATGTTTTTAGCATTTGCAGGGCACAAATTGAACCTTTCAAAATGTTTCTTGCATCAATTAATTTCCTTAAAGTCATGCTTTAATTTGTATGCGCATAACAGACCACAAAAAGACAAAATGTTTTTTTCATGATCTTTATTTTATTATGTCGAGATTTCTTGACCACAAATAATTAAGAAAGTAAAATAATAAAAATCAACGAAGGTTAAAGAAATATATTATTAAAAAATTAGTTATTCAACAATTTTGATTAAATAAGAATTAAGATGGATATTAAAGTACAGTGTCACAAGAAGTTTAGAACGTGTGGGACACGTATGGAGAAATTTAGGACGTGTGGGACATGAAGAGAGAAGTGAAACGGGACTTGAAGACGTGAAGGAAACAAAAAAATTGCGGGAGAAGCTGCCAGCGCCGCGGCTCTCAATACAGAAGACCAACACCGCAGCGCCTAGGGATGAGCGCCGCGGTACCCAAACGAGTCAGGATATCCGTTTTGGTTTGGAATTTTGAGTTTTGAGAAGTTTTAAACTTTCAAAACAAGTGGACTCTTACTCCAACAAAGAATAGGGTTAGTAGGCACGAAATACATCCTATATAAACACTTGTAAACTCTTGTTTGTAAACTCTTGTTTAAGATTAAACATCTAAAGTTTCAAGATGTAACCATAAGAGAGAATAGAGGAGTTAGGTAGGCACTAAGTGCGTGGTGCACTAGGGTGTAACCTTTGGATAGTGTTTTTTCTGTAGGTTCTTTGAGTGAATAAAAGAGAAACACCATAAATCCTTTTGGCTTAGATATTCAGGATATTCTTGTGTTCCTTATAAAAATCTCTTATGAGAAGATACTAAGAAGTCTTAGAGAGTCATGGTGATCAATGGTAGATACTTAGAGGTCTCTATTGGAGATACTAAATGGTCTTATAGGATCATTGATGATGTAAGAAGATATTTAGTGATCTATTTTAATAATAAGAAGCTGGATCATGGATCCTCCGTGGACGTAGACAATTTTGGGCCGAACCACATATATCTTGTGTCTTGTTGATTGGTATATTTTATTTATCTTTATTGGTGTGTTAATCTTATGTGTTCTTTCTTATGGTATCAAGTTATGATTTTTTACTATACATAGAATAAAATGAGTATTAAGGTTGTAGTTTAGTTGATGCTATAGGGGTGTCAAATTAAAGTGCATGGCTTGATAACTGTAACACACATGAATATTTATATAATTCAACAATTATTTACGTCTATAATGAATCAAGATCTTAACTTTTTTTTATTAATAAATCAATAATAAAGTAATTCTCTCATTTAGAATACAATAAAAGATCTCAATTATAAAATAATATCTCTCAAACTAATACAAAAACTTATTTATAATGTTTAATTTTTTAAGCAAACTCTAATTTGAGTTATACAAAAAAAAATAAAGTTTAATTTGAATAAAATAGGAATCGATGCTACAATTTTCAAAATTTAGTGCCGTAACGCTGAACGTTTTAACTTGGACACTATAATGCTAAAAAGCTAATTGTCACAACACTAAATATTTTGATTTGAGTGTTGCGGTGCTGAAACTTGAAATATGCATACTTCAATTTTATTTTCGTCTTTTAATCTTTCTCTCAACTTTGTGTGTATTCTCTTTTATGACTTGATTTAAATTTATTTTAAACATAATTTTTAATTACTTTCTTCGCATCTTAATTATTAGCACTTACAAAAAAGGAAATGAAAGTTTAGAGAGGAAATTGAAAACTTACAATTCTTTATAACATACCGTAAAATACTTACTAAACCTATTACCTAAGTTACTGACCCTTGTTTATGGTTTAAGAACCACTAATCGACTGTGTTTAATCTCACTTGTTTCTTTTTTTAAAAAAAAAAAAACTCTATTATGCATGGGATCGTGAGAACTAAACTAAATGTTGCTCTTCAAATAATTACACATGTTGTGTGTGTATATAATTCAATGTACATACATGCATTTGTTGAAAATAATTTGATATATGTAAAAGCCCCTGCACAATGGGAGCCCATACCATAAAGACATACATATAATTAATTTAGAGAGCCTTTGGCTCATGGATCTTAGTTCAAAATTATATCATGAATCTAAGTCATCGAGTATTGGTCAAAGTTCCTTTACTTAATTAGATAATAATATGTGCATCTTTTTTATTTTAAAAATGGGTTTAATTTTTAATAAAAGTTGGACGTGATTTTTTTTTTTCTAAAATAATTAAAAAAATATTATTTGTCTTTGTCTTATATATAAAGTTAATGAATTTCCACTTACCCCATATAGAATATTGAAATTACCACTTTTTTCCTTATCTTTTTCGTTTTTAATATTCCTTCCCACCATGTAGTAGAGCTATTCAAAATCAAATCCAATTTTCAATTTTATATATATATTTGGTCGAATTTGATGGATTAGTAAATTGTATTAAATTAAAATTTTTAAAATTCACCCTTGTGAAATAATATCCAAGTTGTTCAATATGATTAAAATTTACCGTTGGCAAATATACAGTACTCATTCTTTTTATAATATTAAAGAATCGGGAATGACATTTTTATATACCTATTATTATGTCCACGATAAACGTAGGATAGTTAAGTACAGAATGGATAATTGATAAAAAAAACATCTAAATAGCAAGTTCACCCTTTTAGATATTAATTTTTATTTAATTTTTTTATTTTTAATTGTAATAAAATATTGAATGAAAATCCTACAAGCTACTTCTAATCTTGATGTGGCAAATTTTAGACCAAGAATAGTTTATATTCTTTTATTCAAATATGCATGTCGAGAAAGAATTCACTTAAAGATGAATAAAGAGAGGGCATATGCATATGTTTATTACTAAGACTGAAACTGTCTCTTAATTAAGCCAATCTCAAAATTGCTATATCATATACTTAGCCATCAAAAGAAGAGTTAGAACCGTCATACCAACCAAGAGTGCTCTTTATACTTAAAAAATTGTCAAGTAACTAAACTACTTTTTTTTACTAATGCTTCTATTAGTTTCTTTACGTACTACCACCCTTGAAGAAACAACCAAAAAAATAATAATAATTGCAAGTGGAAAACAAAGATGAATGCATAAGATTGACATTGCATCACTGAATTGGCCCAAATGTAAAATGGGTTTTGTGTTATTGATTGATGCATTGAGATCCATGCCCTATATATACTTAACAAGTCCAATTATCAACACAAATTATTTGGATTGTAAATTAGGGATACACACTATCCGATTCAATTTAATTCAAAAAATCTAATTGATTTTTTTTTTTACTCGATCTTAGTTTTATATTTGGATTTGGTAAGAACAACAAAATTGAACAAACCAACCTTTAAAAACTAAGAAATAATTACAAAGATTAAAACTACCCTCCAACATAATGGAGAAACTTCGACTTAACTCGAATCAAACATCTAAATTATAAAAATACTAACACTAATTACTATGTGAATAAAAGTGATTGATAACTCACTTAGGGTTTGAAATTTGAAATTAAGAAATATTTTGTTAGGCAGATAGGAATCTTAATAGACATATGCATGAAAATAGAAAGAGAAAGAACTAAGAAGAAGTAACATAGGATCCCCACTTGCAATTGCATGTGCACGATTCCATTATATGCATCCCAACCTCCAAACACCCACACATGCTCATTCAACTCGTTTTTATTTTATAAATAGACTATAGAGAGGGAGAGAGGGAGAGAGATTTTGGAATTTGAAAATATGAATCACGAGGGACTTACTAACTACCTTACATGTCACAAAAACAAAGTACTATTACAAATTCGGACGTCTTGTTGTAAGAAACATAACTTTAAATTTTTTAATGTTTATGATTATAGAAAACTTTGTAATATTTAATTTTTGCATCAAATTTCCCATAAATTATTGGGTTGTATTTGTATTCGGTGTATAGATAACAAATCTGCCTGTGTTATATTATTCAATTCTCAACAATGAATTGATTTAATAATTTAGATATTGTTATTTATGATATTGATTATATTTACTATTTATAATGAAATTGAATATTTATCTATTTATATAACAGACCGTATAATAAGGACATAAATTGAGAAAATTTATGCTCATTATGAATATTACCATTTGACTTTTTTTATTAAAAAAAAAAGGATAAAAAACCCCTTGAATTTGAATCGATACAAATATAAACCTAAATTTGAATTTTGAAGGACAAGATTGGTTGAAATGGACTCTTTAACTTTTATATTAATTGATGGAGTCATCAAGTCAAATTCTTGATGCATTAATAATACAAGCGAAAATTTTTATTGGCTTTGAACTAGTACTAGTTGTGATTTGAATTAGATAAGAAATTAAGCATCTAATTGTTTGTTTACACCACACAAATTGAAGTGCTTAAAAGAGTTGTTTGATTTACTCTTTTATGTAAGATTTATATATAAAAAATTAAAAAAGAATAATAATTAATTAATTAATGGAGTGGTGTTAATAAAATATTGAATGAAAATTATTTACAAATGTGACACTAAAAGTGCTTAAAAGTGTACTTTGATTTGCACGAGATGTTTTTCTTAATTATTAAATCTACACATCTTTTCATCTAAATTAAGAGTTCCAACTTTCATAAAAATTAGAGAATTTTTATTTCAACAATAAACACTTATTGAAAGTTTGTAATTCTTTAAAATTTACAATGAAAATTTGTAAGATTTTTAGATTTGAAATTTGTAATGTAACACTTATATATATATATATAAAAGTACTTTGGTTTATCTTTTTGTAAGATTTATATATAAAATTAAAAATAATAATTAATAAATTAATTAGTGGGGTAGTGTTAATCCATGCATGTGTTGGTAATTTGGCTTAATCTTCATCTCATATTGGTTTAATTATCACCATCATGAAGGTGGTCTCCAATATTATATCCATCACTTTTGATTAAACCGAAAAGAGAAAGAAAATTAGGATTAAAAAAACAATGAACCTTTTGTTTTATATGTATTTTATTAATTAACCCTCAAGCAAGTATTAATTTGTAGTATCCTAAGTACTTGCTTGGCTTTGCGTTTGCCCTACGCTTTGGCATCATGCTTTTGTTTAATCCTTTCTGACTGTTTGTACGGCATTCACGGAATCAAATGACAACTAGTCAAACAATTAATTTTATATTCAAAACAATAAGTTATCTTTTTTTAAATAGGCCTCTAACTTTTTTTTAAAATTAATATGTTAAAAAATTATTAAATAATAAAATATATAATTTATAAAATTATTAATTATTTATTACATTATTTATGATAAAAAAAATTAAATATTATTTTGACAACTTTAAAAAGATAATTAATAAAATTGAGATACGAAACTTTATGAATTAATATAATTAATTAATGAAAGATATCCAATGTGTTATTAATATTGTCACCTTTTAAAGTTTATAAAAATTATATTTGATAACGATTTTAATTTTAATTATATTATCACTTTCTTTATTTAATCTAAAAAACAAAAACACTCTCATTTTTTAAAAAATATTTTAATTATTTATGTGATAAAAAAATATAACTCATAAAATTTTTATCTTTTAAATTAAGTAAAGTATAAATAAAATTAAAGTTATCATTAAAGTATAATTTATATAAATCTCAGGGGTGACAGTGTTAATATCCCAAACCTAGATAGAAACGTAGCCTAAAAATGAAACAGAACTGTTAATGTTTTCTATTAAAAAAAAAAAAATTAATTACCAAAGAGCATCCAATGTTTGCATTGACTTTAAACACAGGAGGGTTCTTCAGAGTGAAATCATTTCAACGTGAAAAATTTGACTCAATTGATTTTGATCCAATTTTATCCGTCAGATTCTTCACGAACTTCTAACCTTCAGAATTTTTAACATTTTTTCTTCAGAAAGCATTATTGATTTAACTTGGGTGTGAAAATAAATAATGTACCCTTACTCTTTTTTTTTTAATTTAAAAATGCTAATTTATTCCTTTAATGAAAGAAAATCATAAGGAATACAATCACAAAAGATTGATGGGCAAAGCATCAATGATCAACCCAAACCTTGAGACATAAAAGTCATTCCCTCCTATTTAGCAAGAAAATGAGCTACTTTTATTACTATTATCTTCTAACAAAACTATGGGTATCATTCTCTAACTTGGCTAAAATTCGAAGACCCAACAAATTGTCTTCGGCACCCAAGAAATTCTATGCTCGAAGGAAATCAACCAATTTCTTGCAATCCGATTCAACTTCCCAACTAACCAAGGGACTATCAATGCCAAGTAGCCACTTTCTCTTTACGACAATTTTAATATTTTTTTATTATTATTCTTTTTATAATAGCTATAATACCTCGTATTATTTTTATAAATAAATTATTTTATAATACATATAAGTGAACTTATAAAAAATTTTTAAAGTGAACGTAAATTTAAATTAGATTAAATTATTATATATTTGATATCTTTTTTTCTCTTCCTCTCTTATCTTTTATTTTGTTAATCTTAATTGATGATTTTTCAATTAAAAAAAAATTTGTTGACTTTAGAGTTACCCAAATTTATTAGTTAACAGTTAATAATAAAATTTTAAATATTAAATTAAATGAAAAATACAATACATTAGATATAATCACATTCAAAATATCTTAATTTACTTATTTATGACTTGTCTCATAAATAATTAAGTAGAATAATATGAACCACTTATTATATTTAAAATATAATGATATTAAACATTATCTTAAAAGGTATTCAAAATAATATCCTTTATTTTATATGTATTTTATTAATTAACCCTCAAACAAGTATTAATTTGCAGTATCCTAAGTACTTGTTTAGCTTTGTGTTTGCCCTACGCTTTGGGATCATGCTTTTGTTTAATTATTATTTTTTTACTATTTGTATGTCTTTCACGGAATCAAAAGACAACTAGTCAAATAACCAATTATTATATATAAAGCATTAATATTATATTTTATAAATATTATTTAAATTGATGTATTGAATAATTTTTAAATAATAAAATTGTGTGATTTTTAAAATTATTTATTATATTATTTTATTACTTAATAATTGTTGTAAAAAAAATTAAATACTATTTTAAAAAAATTTAAAAATTAATTAGCAAAACCGAGATAAGAAACTTTGTTAATTAATGAAAGATACCCATATTGGGTATTAACGTTGTAACCTCCTAAAGTTTATATAAATTATATTTTGATAATAATTTTGATTTTAATTATATTATCATCTCCTCTACTTAATTTTAAAAATAATAATACCCTTACGCGTTAAGAATACTTTAATTATTTACATGCTAACAGAAATATATCTTTGAGGATATTTTCATTCTTCAAATTAAGTAGATAGGATAATAGTGTAATTAAAATTAAAATTATAATTAAAGTGTAATTTGTGTAACTTCGGGGGGTGAAAGTGTTAATATCCCATACCCAGATCAAAGCATAATCTAAAAAATGAAACAGAACTGTTAATATTTTCTAAAATTAATTACCAAACAGCATCCTATGTTTGCATTTTACTTTTAACACGTGAGTTCCTCAGAGTTAAATCATATCAATGTGAAAATTTGACTCAATTGATCCATTACTTGTTCAATTTTTATTTTTTTTTCTTTTTGATCCAATCTTATCCGTGTGAATCTTCATGAACTTCTAACCTTTTGCATTTTCAACATTTTTTCTTCAAAAAGCATTATTGATTTAACTTCGGTGTGAAAACAAATACTGTACGTTTACTTTTTGAATTTCCAAATTAATTAATTAACTTCAAAGGCGCTTCAGCTCTATAGCGGTAGGCTATTTTTCATTGTCGCGGTGTGACTTTAGGAATTTGTGTTTTTGACTTAGATTTGATTTTTTTTTTTTTTAGGGAATTTTGAATTTCAAAATATAGAAATTTTTATTTTAATTAAATTTAAAAATTTTAAAAATATTTTATTTATTATACAAATTCTTATAAATTTTTTTAGATATAATTAAGTATTAAATAAGAGATTTTAAGAGAGATTAAAAAATTAAATAAATATTAAGTGTTTGTGTGTATTATGATAGAATCATTATGCGGTGTTCATTATTCTTAGAAGAATAAAGGTATGTTATAAGCTTCTTTTAAGAGTTTTTTATTTTTTTATAATTTCTAAAAAACTCAATAAAATAGGTTAGGATGCCTCAATCTACTATTAATGTAAACTTTTATCAAATCACGTAAATTATTTATGTACGTTATTGATTTAGTTTTTATAATCTTAATATTATATTTGCTTAAAATTATACGCTTCTATAATTAAATGGGTATTAAGGCGAAATGATGATCTCAATGAGAGGTTGGTGCCAAACTTAATAATCTCGCTTAATATATGTGTTCTTCCTTTCTTCCAATTCTCCATCTTACTCCTCCCTCATATGTTCATTGTATAATCGATTTTACGATAACTCTCCACTTAGTGTGTATCTCAATTTATGTGCCAAACTTTTTCTTTTTCATACTTTCTAGCAAATGATTAACACTCTTTATATAACATTAGTAAGGCTTTAGGCATTAATTTAATATTATTATAATTTTAAATCTTTTATAATTTCAATATTAATGTATAATTTATATTTAAATTTTGTAACTATTTAGAATTAATTTTTTAATATGAATTTGAATTTTAAAAATTTGTAACTTAAAGTGTTTTATTATTTGTATTAAATTTCGTAACTCTTCAACTAATTTAATATATATATATAACTCTCAAATAATAATAATAGTAATATATAAAGGTTGTAACTCATACATTTAATTTAAATTTAATAACTAATTTAAAAATATTATAGTCGTATGTAATGATAATATTTTATTATTAATTAATATATAATTTATAAATATTTTTAAAAGTGTTAAAAGCTTTTCACTAACGCTGTTAAAAGCGTAGGAACAATTGGGGACACTAATCAATAACCACAGTAGCAGAAAGTGGACTTTTCACAAAAGTGCTTAAACAGAAAGCTAGTTAGATAGATCATCGACTTATTCAAAGCTAGAGACACCAAACAAGACGTTTGACGGGGAACAAAATAAAAAATAAAATCATTCTTGGACCAAAACGCAATTGCTGGTTTGACATCGCTATCAAGGCTACTCGATCTCCATGTTCAAAAGCTACTGCCATGCAAGCGGCACCAACTTATAATTAATTGATTTTTTATATTTACATACCCCACAAACAAAGCCTTAAAGAGGCGATGGCTTTTGGGTTTTGGCTGTGACTGAAATAAGACCAGACAAAAGCTTCAGCGTGTAATGGTTTTCTTGTGCATGGAAAATTAATTGCCTGTGAATTTGATAACCATGCAAAATTCATTTGTCAAGAGCGTGTAGCCCTAACCCACATGCTCAGAAATCAGACACGTGGCCAGCTAGCTTTCTTGTTCATTTTGTTTGACAATTTGGGAAACATTTTAGCTAGATATAATGTTATACGTAATTTATTATACATTTTCCTTTTTTTTAATTTGACTTTTTTTGTTTTGTTTTTAGATTAGAAAATTAGTTATGAGTTTTTCGCTTTTTAAAAAATTAAAAAAATGTGGTAATTTTGAAATTTTGGAAGAAAATAAATGAAAACTCCCTATTAAAAGTGTGATTTTTAAAAAGTATTTATGAAATAAAAACACTTATTCTTATAATAATATTTAATTCATATAAATTATATATAAAGAGAGATAAATGATTTAATGAGGTATATAGTTCATCGATAAATACTTAAATACATGAAATAATTCTGTAACACATCATAAATTATATAAAAGTTATGAATTGATTAAATAATATTATATGACAATGTTATTCATCGTATAATAAATTATATAGCTCACAAGATTATTATTTTTATATATCTTTGATAAAATTTCAAAGTTTAAATATGGATGAGAATTAACTCACTAATAATTAACTTATATATAGGTTAAAAATTATAAGAATGATTGAAATGCATTGATTGTGCTTTTCTTTTGAGAGAAATCACTTTATTCCCATCTTTGTTAATGAATTAGACTAAGCCTTTATTGAGTTAGGAACACCTAATCTTTTGCTTTGGAAATCAAATCATATAGATCATTAATTATAATTAAAGCCTTTCATGTTTTCTCCAAACATTATATACAAAGTGAATGAGAAACTTAGCACTAGAATAAATTTCTATATCCACATGTTTGAAAAATGGCTACATTATATTTAATGTTGTGGGAAATAATACCCGTTAAATCAAAACGATAATGTGAAAGTAGAATCAATTCACATAAAAAATGAAAAAAAATCAAACTTTTGTTTGACCCACACACATATAATCAATTAAGTTTATCTCTTTCTTTTTTCTTTTCTTTTTTTCCCTTTTGAGTAGGAAGTTTATAATTCTGCTTGACCATTATGTAAAATGAAAGATATGGGTGGGATTGAGGTGGAACATGTGAAAATATAAATAAATGATGATGATCTATATTAAGATTAAATAAATTTTTTATAATAATATAAGGATAAATAATATTCTTTAATTGATAAAAGCAAGGATGGCAATGAATAAAAAATATAAGTAAGGTATAATAAAATATTAATGAATTCTTATTTGTATTTGATTCATTTTCTAGACAAATTAAACGAATCGATTTGTCTAATTAATATTTGATGCAAATATTTAAATCCGATTTTGTTTCTATTTGATGAAATAATAAACATAAATTATTAAAAATACATAATACATATTCTATTAAAAAAAATAATTTAGATAAATATATTTAAACACATTACAAAAGGAAAAAATATCGTCCACAAATTAACTTCTTAATAGTAGTACGCAATAAATCTATCAAAAAGTAATTAACTAAGAATAATTAAACCCATCTAAAATTCATTTAAGCAAATTAGAAAATAAAAAATCCATCCTCAAATTAAGTCCTTATATTTTATTTTATTTTTAGGATTTATAAATATTAATTGGTTGCTATTTTTTTATATTTTATATTTTAGTTATTACAAAATAAATAAATTGTCTATTTTTAACCCTATACAAATTTCAAATAAATTTGTATCTTATTCAAAATCGCGTAGTTTAATAATATAAACAATAACAAATTTGATGAATTAAGGAGTTTAAATCATAATTTGATTATTTATTTATTATTTGAATTATTTTTTTAATTTATATTCACTAAATTCGAATCGAATAAATAAATCATAACCTATATCACTACTATCCCTAAATAAAAGAAAAGGGATAAAATTTGAACTATTTCAAATTGGTTTAGGTTTACTTAATCTTCACAAAGCAAATAATTAATAAATGTAGAAAAAAAAAAGAACAATCAAAATGTATCTTGTTGTTTAATGAACCAATTTTCCATGCACAAATTAAGAGTATGGCAATACTTTCTTTCAATATATATATTAGTTTATCAAATTTGGCAAATCCTTAAACGAAGGATTACAACTCACATGCCCCTACCTAATTGTTGTCAACAAAAACAGTATATTGTCTGTTTCCACGCATTTATTTTTATAATTTCTCCATCATTTATAAAATTTTTAACTTTTCATCCAAAGAGCAATTCACGAGTTGATAAAGTAATGATCCAAAATTTATGAATAATAGAAGTTCAAACTATTAATAAAAATTATTGATACAAATTAATGTGATATAATATTATAAATATATGAATGAAAATAATATTTTAATGTAATAAATTATATATATTATGGGTTGAATTTTCTTAGCTTAAAATTTCATATATATAATACAATATTAATTTTTATGAATAAAATATATAAATAATATACATAATTGACTATATAATTAAAAACATGGATTGAATTAGATCAAGTACCCTTTTTTTTTTCTCTTCTTTGTTTTTTTTTTCATTTTTCATGTTTCAAGTAGATTATAGAGAGTTCATTCTTTCCTTTTCACTCTATAAATCATGAACATTAACAGAAAAAACAAATAATTTCTGAATTTTTTTAATATTATAGTAATAATATACTAAGATTTATAATCAAAAATTTATTGGATCATACAACAATGATATTTGTAATATGTGTTGAGGGGTGTAATTAATAAAATTTTAAACTCATAAAATATCAAATCTAATAATCTAAACTCAAAAAAATGTCAAATTTATTCTATTAAAAATCTGAAAATTTTATTTCTACCCATAGTTAAGAGGAGACTAAAACATTAATTCCTAAATTGAAAGTTAAGATTATTCACCACTCAATCAAGAGAAGGTAGACAAAATCTTTGAATTTATTAAGCTATAGGAAAATAACAACCCAATTCAATTTTTCTATAAATCTTCGTCTGAATTGAATTGTTAAAAATAAAAATAGAAAAACAGAATTGAGGTTCGCATCTTTATTATTAACAAAATGTAACATATATAAAATCATATTATTAATATTTGGTTCTCTTGTAAAGCCTATATATGTAATCAATATTAGTTAAATATATATATATATTATAAGACTAAAAATTATATTCAGTTCTCAAGGTCAAATTATCTTGTCTGGCAAAGACTATTATTAGTAATTTAGTAGGAGTAGGTCGGCATGGTGACAATTATATCAAAATAATGTTTAATTTCCATTAAACTAAATAAGGGAAATCCAGTATAAATTAGATATTTTTTGTTTTTATTAATAAAATTATATTATTAAAATATTTTCTTGTAATCTAATTAAATATAAATATAAAATTAAGAATTAATAAATTATACTATATATAAAAATATTTTTTAAAAAATATTTAATATATTTATATAAAATAATATACGGGTAAAAAATAAAACCCATTAATAATTTAAAAAATAATTTTATTCCATGTCCTACTCCAATTTTACAAAAACCACCTCATTTTGCCTCCATTTGAGGTGAGTCTCACGGAATCCCACGAACATTTTACCATTCTTATGAAAAAATGGAACTAGGATTCTTATAAGATGGGCTTCATATCCATTAATCACGGAACCATATTAAGCAATTGCCTAACACACTTATGATTATTACCTTTTAGATAAATGAGAATTTAAATGACTTCTAATTATGTGTTTCCTGGTATCAATATGGATCATTAGATGAACTCCGTAATTCACAATATTTAAAATAATTATTAACCATCATGGTATTTATATTATGATGAATATCACTACATCATACAAAATTTTCTTTAATTAACTGATGTTATTTAATAACTCTGTTTAAAAAGAATTAAAAAAAAAAGAAAAAAAAGCCAGTAAGAGATGATTTTTTTTGCAAATTATTTAACCAAAAATCCAAATTAATAAACTAGAACACTATTAGGAAGAAAAAATTTCTTACCAAACACAAAAGAAAAATTGAAACAGAAACCAGGAAATCTTTTTCCTTTTGTTTAATAATGTTGTCCAGATTTGAGCATCAAAACTGATGCGGGGCCCATATTTGAAACCAGTTGTATTTTAACTACCATCCAACTATTTTTTTCCCCACAAATTTGCAGGCCTTTGGCTTTACAATTTTAAGACAGAAGAGAGAGAAAGGGGAGAGAGAAACCACACCCTAAGCAAAGACTCTCTCCCTCTTTTTAACTCTCATGAGTCATGACATTCATTTTCTGTCATGTTCTTTGAACTTGGATGGGTTGGTGGTGGTTTTTGTTCTGTAATAACACTGTTACAAGATCTTTTGTCTTTTAACTCCAAGCAATAAATAAATAATTATAATAGTACATCATTTCATTTCTCATCTCTTCTCTTTTTCTTTTCTTGCTATCTAAAATTATAAAAGAAAAAAAATAGTTTTAGAAAAAGTTTTTTTTTTGGTTTATTTTATATGATAAATATTCATCTTCCTCGTCATCTTCTCTCTCGTTCTTGTGTCAGAACTCAGACCAGAAAGAGGTAACAAAAAGATTAGCCCACAAAGGGAAAATCTTTTGTTATTCCAAATAAGAAATTATAGCCAACGAAAAAATAAAAGCTCTTGTTAAAAAAGAATGAATGGTCTCTCGCATCGTGACCCTGATTACTCTGAATTTGTTGAAGTTGATCCCACTGGAAGATATGGCAGGGTACAATTTGTCTTTCCCTCTTTATCTTTCTTAATTCAGTTTCAAGTTTTGATTTTCCTTTTTTTTTTGGGTTTGTTCATTTTGTTTTTCTCTTTTGGTTGTTGCAGTATAATGAGGTCCTTGGCAAAGGAGCTTCAAAGACAGTGTATGAATCAAAGTTCTTGTCTTTCCTTGTATTTTTTGTATACTCTCTTGAGTTTTCTACATGATTTGTACATTTCAGCTTGATTTGATTGGTTTTGTTCATATCCATTTATTTATTTTTCTTTTCAGCTACATTTGAGTGTTATAACAAATGGGTTGGTTGTTGATTGATTTGTGAAAGCAGATATAGAGCATTTGATGAGTATGAAGGGATTGAAGTTGCTTGGAACCAGGTCAAACTTTATGATTTCTTGCAGAGCCCTGAAGATCTTGAGAGACTCTACTGTGAAATTCATCTCCTTAAGACATTGAAGCACAAGAACATCATGAAATTCTACACTTCTTGGGTTGACACTGCAAATAGGAACATCAACTTTGTAACTGAAATGTTCACTTCCGGGACTTTGAGGCAGTAAGATTTGGCTAAATCTCACGTCATTTAATGTTTAAATGTAACTTTTGCTTTTGGCTCACTGATCAGATTGCTGATTGCTAAATATGGGTTATCTTCTTCCTTTTTTTTGACAGGTACAGGCTAAAGCACAAGAGAGTTAACATTAGAGCCGTGAAGCATTGGTGTAGGCAGATTTTGAGAGGACTTCTTTATCTCCACAGCCATGACCCTCCTGTGATCCATAGAGATCTCAAGTGTGACAATATTTTTATTAATGGAAATCAAGGAGAAGTGAAGATCGGCGATCTGGGTCTTGCTGCCATCCTCAGAAAATCGCATGCTGCTCACTGTGTTGGTATGTTCAATTGACTTGAGAATACGGCATGTTATGAACTGGAAACAATTTTAGACCTTATATTGAAACTGATTTTTACATACTTCAATAGTTACTTTTAATTGTCATAGATTCCTCGTTTCTTAAGTTTTCTGATATTGGTTTGATATACGGAAATTTCATTTAGGTTGGTTCAAGTTCATTTATGAACAGTTATCTTCTTTCTTCAGGGACACCAGAGTTCATGGCTCCAGAAGTCTATGAAGAGGCGTATAATGAGTTAGTGGACATATACTCATTTGGCATGTGCATTTTGGAAATGGTCACCTTTGAATATCCATACAGTGAATGCACTCATCCGGCTCAAATTTACAAGAAAGTTATATCTGTAAGAGCATTTTTTCCTTTTCTGATTGATATGCTTTGTACCCTTACATGAAAAGACTAGATTCCATTCACATGCTTCATTATTTTAGGGTAAGAGACCAGATGCTTTGTGCAAAGTGGAGGATCCAGAAGTGCGACAATTTGTAGAGAAATGCCTTGCAACTGTGTCTCTTAGGCTTTCTGCTAGAGAGTTGTTGAATGACCCTTTTCTCCAGATCGATGATTGCGAGTCTGATTTGAGATCGCTAGACTACAGTAGAGAACTCGATGATATTGGTCCTCTTGTTAGGCAACCTCATCTTGATTTTCATCATAGTCACAATTCCTTTAGGAATGGATATTCTAATGGGTATGGCTATGAAACCCAAAATGAATGGGGATATTCTCCAGTTGAAGTTGAATCAAACGGAATTGAACTTTTTGAGTATCAAGATGATGATCATTCTGAAGATGTTGACATTAGTATCAAAGGCAAAAGAAGAGATGATGGTGGTATCTTTTTAAGACTCAGAATTGCAGACAAAGAAGGTTAGGGAGCTCTTTTTTACATTTTTCCTTCTTATCGATCACTAACTTTTCCTTTCTAGTGAAAAACTACAAGTACTTGTGTATGTTTCTTTACAGGTCGTATCAGGAACATATATTTCCCATTTGATATTGAAACTGATACGGCATTGAGTGTAGCAACTGAAATGGTAGCGGAGCTGGATATCACTGATCAAGATGTGACGAAAATAGCAGACATGATTGATGGGGAGATTGCTTCCTTAGTACCTGAATGGAGGCCGGGGCCAGGAATTGAAGAAACACCTCGCTTTGCAAATCAAGGCTTCTGTCACAATTGTGCTTCCAACCGTACCTCTACTGGTTCCCTTATGGATTATTTTTCAGATAACCATGGCACTCAGAATCTGCAGCTCCTTCAGTGTTGTAGAAATGGATGTGCTTCAATGCATGGTCGGTTTGGAGAAATTACCTTTGAAGTTGATGAATCCGAACATCATGTGACTGAGGGCGCACCAAATGAATCAAGCCATTCAGATTGCATGCATTATCAGGAAATTTGGGGTCAACATGAAAGCCGAGAACTTAGTTCAGTCAGCTCTGGACAGAGCAATTCTGATGAAGAATACGAAAAATTGGATCAATCATTTACAACTGAGAATGATAAAGAGATAAAGGTGGAAAGCAAAATCACATTGAATGGAAGAAAGTCAGTCAAACACTTAGAAAATTCCCGCTCTTTCTCTGCAGTTCCATCAGCATATTCTGACTTGTCTGACAATCATGAGAAGGAAATCCAGCGAGAATTGAGGTGGCTTAAGGCAAAGTACATGATGGAGCTAAGGGAACTTAGAGATCAACAATTAGGAGTCGCACCAATGTCTCCGCGTTGCAGCAACAAAGAAAACAAAACAAGAAATGGCGGTTTGCCATCTCTCATATCAAACTCATTACAGAGAGGAAATAGTGGTGTTCAGTCGAAATTCCCTGCCAATTACAAGCATTCTCATATCAAACTCGTATCAAAAAGCCGTGATCATGTCAATAAAAGCTGCCCCAGTTCGGATGCTCAAAGGGCCCGAAAGTGTGAGGCGATAAAGGAATCCCCTAGAACAAAGGATGCCGTCAATGCCAAGAGTTTCTGCTCTAAATCATTGCTTCCTTCCTGTCTTAAAAGGACAACATCCCTCCCTGTTGATGCTATTGATTTATAAGACTCTGTAAGACACTCTTTGATTCGTTTGAACATTTCATGTATTTATAGAGCTGTGTAATTATCTATCCATCCTTTTTGGCCAAGTAATGTTAAATTCACCCGGAAGGTGCTATTAGCTGACTTTCTCAAAACGCGCTTGCATGTTAGTTTACAATGATCTGATTTTGGGCTGAGGTGATGATGAGGAGAAATTTTTGTTTTGAAGCTTGCCGGCTCTCCAACTATAATAATTTTGGCGAGTGTTCAAACTTATATAAATCTCCCTTAGTAGTTTTGGACATGGTGATGCAATTTTGTGATTGTCAAGGGAGATGCAATTGTTGTAGCATGTAGCATACCGTCTAGTAGACTTGTGGAGTTTCCATGTTCAGTAACTTGGTTGAGCTTATGATCATTGCGTCGTTTGAAGTCCTATAAATAATTGGCCACTCCCATGAAGCCATTGATTGAGAGAGAGAGAGAGAGAGTGATATTCTTATGATTGAATTTGAGTGCTGAGTTGCCGAAGGAATTGAATTATTTGGCTTTGCCAGTTCTAGCTGGCCGATGAGAGGCTTTGCTAAGCTTATTTGCTGACCCCACAAACACAAAATTTCTGTCAAATTATTGAAGGGGTTTCAAAAGTGAGAGTAAATTTATGACCCCACTTAAAAAGGCATCATATTCCATCCCATCTATGATCTATTCATCAACACGATGATCAAGGATGAGTTTATTTCATTTAAAAATGGTCCACATTGTGGACTCCACTCCTTAAGTTTCAGCCGCATAATTAATTCAGAAATAAAGGCCAGTCACCATATGAATACTGGATTGTACAAAGTTGTACAGATATTGTACTCTTCCAAACTTTCCATGGTCAAATTCAAATCACATCATGTTCCATATTGTGATTAAGAAATATTTTCTTGCTAAATTATATAAGCATAGTGGACATGATCTTTTCACTTTACCAAATATTTGCATACCTTTCTCAGGAATTAAAAATCTGATAAATTGGTCATTGTCACTAATGGAGAGATTCATTTTTAGACTTAATTCCAAAAAAATCTGGTTACCTTCTTAAGAAAAAGATCATATAAATTTATCTTCATCAGTTATATAATCAAGGATGAAAGCCAAGAGTTGACAAAGATTTGGAGAAGTTAATATCTTCGGGCTAGGCCATTAAAATTTTATTTCGAGTTATTTTTTAACAAACTCTCAAACTATTATTCATTTAGAGTTTTGATAGAATTAGATGGTGATGTTTAAAGAAAAGACGAAGTCAAAATTGAACTTAATTCTCAATTCAAAGACGCAATAAAATTCAAATTCAAAACCTCTTGTCTTGTGCACTTGAAAGGGATCTTGCCAGAATAGGAATCCGGGTGCTTTCACACACTAATGGGTGCCGTGGAAAATAGGATCAAATGCATGGCTTGCATGGTCCATGCAATTTAGTAATCAGAAGCAATAAACACATTATCATTATGTTAGTGACCTGCTTGTGTAAATGGGATAGTATGGTATCCCATTGCAAATTGTGTGTGGCTGTGGGTGCTTGTTATTCACCTTTTAAATGATTGAGAAGTTTTAATGTTTTTGCTTTCTCATATTGATAATGTGATGGTGATGATGATAATGATAGAAAGTTTTCCCTTTCCCTTTTATCATATTGTGTTTACACTGACAAGTCACAGGCCCATAACTCAGAAGCATATGGAAAGTGGAAGCACTTGGGTCATACAAAGTTTTTGTTTTATTAAAAAAAAAGTGATTTTTACACCTAGGTAGCCATATTCTTTTTTAACTACCTTTTTTTTGAAAGATTGGCTTGACTAGACCACCCAATAAGAGTATGTATTTCACAAGCCATCCCCAAATGCTCCCAATTATTTGAAATTCATACGTTCTTCCTACATGCACAAAAAATATTAATATTGATAATAATAATACGAATTTTAATACACCACACATTCATGAAATTGAGATTTTTTTTTTTTAATAGTTTCATTTGTGTAAAAAACAGAAAAATATCAGAAGCAACTAAAAGCCAGGCCTTCCCAACGAATGTCATGTCCACATCTTCAGCCCCAGGAGGAACATGATTTAATTGAAACAAAGAATCACAAGCGACCTTGTTGTGTTGCTGTGACCATCAACCTCGTTCCTGTCAATGTTGGTTAAGGCATAATTCCACTATTAGTGGTAATGACAACACTTTCCAGACAGTTGATGATAACAACATATGTTGCAGTAAATCTTCCTTGTCCTCACAAAAACCTCAACTAATGCCTGGATGGAGATACACTGTTTATAGATGCTGACTTGGCCGCCAAAGCCATCAACCAAGATAGCCCCTAAGAAAGGAGATATTGGAGAAGAAATCAAATGGGCATGAGTCAAGACAAAGAACAGAAAATATTACCAATATGCATTTGCCCTAATGAAGTCTATTATAAACAAGTTTACTAGGTGCACATTTGGTAGCGAGTGACTCGAAAATGGATTATTTGGAGCAGTAAACTATACTTTGATTGGATCAGAAACCAAAAATTTACAAATTCGTCAGACTTTTATTCTTCTGTACTCACAGAATTTGGGCAGCTGTTGCAAAATTGGTAAAGGAATATTACACCCTCTCAAGAACAATTTGGAGAACCCCCTAGCCAATTGTCAATACGTTGCATCTTTATATAACTATAAATAATTTAACTATATTCACAACACCCAGATCCTTCAAATCTTATAGAGGCCTCAAAAGCGGGTAATCTTCTAGTAGTTCCCTCTCTGACATTGTGTCATTTTCATCCTGAGGGGTCCACAACACCTCAACTGCCTGCATGATGTATCAAAGCAACATTAATAATGAAATTTAACAAAATCGACAAGTCATGATTCAAGGAGCGTTTCCATTCTTACCATTACTTTGCTCGAGGGAATTGAACCGAGCTTTTGCAAGGCTTCTTTTAAGTCTCCACTGCCATTAATGCCGGGCAACTTATGCACTCCTTCAGCAGCCACCAAGATTGTTATCTGCAAATTCAAGATTCATGTTTGATGACAAAAAGAAAGGAAGTAATGAGTCAAATAGTAAAGTTAAATTTCAAGTCCTTAAACATTATAGTAGTCCTTAAGATAGCAAACTCTCTCAAGAATGATAATTTTTTCTTTTTATAAGGTAAAATCAAGAGTAATGCCGAGTTAATAGACTTTTGCATTTAATAGATAATAACCTATTTATACATTGGTCACTTTAAACTTCACTGATGAAGCATGAGAATTAAACAATTCAAGGATTAATTAAGGCCTATAAATACTTCTCAAATTGTTATCCATTTTCAACAAGGAGGGACTGTAGGAGTAAAACCCAGTTATGAGAGAAACATCCTTTGTTAAAACTAAAATACCATATAAAAGAAATTCACAAAAGCAGCCGTGTTTCTTTATTCCATCTAGTACAATCTTTCATTAACAAAAAATTCATAATGACAAAAGCTCCTTATCTAGCAAACAGAATATATCGATTTCGATAATACTTGAATGATCTTAACACTCAATATTGAGAACTTATAATCCACAATACTATTCTGTATAGATTCCAAAGGTCACATTTAACATTTCATCTGTAATATGTGTAACTCCAGAGAAGAATCCTTACCACTATGTACTCATTGCTAAATCCACTAGCTTTCTTGCTTGTTGTGCTTTGCCTTCTGATATTATTGACGTTAACAAGTGTCTCTTCATCAAATTTCCCTCGTTCTTCAATAGAAAGTTGATTGAAGCGTTTCTCCCCATCCTCCATACTTCGCTTCACATCCACCTTAAAAGAAACATACATGTGAATGAGTATAACAAACCCAATATCTAATCACATATTTCATACTGCACAATCAGAAAGAAAAAGAACTAGCCTTAAAGGATACAGAAAAAAATGGCAAAGCAAGTGTGGTAACCTAGATTGTGCTCAACGAGAAACAAGAACAATACCAGTATACATTCTCTAGTATGTAAATTAGATAGAACAAAATTTCCAAACAAATAGACCATACACTGAAATAATATTTTCTCTAATGAAAGCCACCAATAGAAGTTCTAAGTTTTAGAGAGGAAGTTGGTTATGTTTTGTTTCTTCTTACTCAATACTTACTTCCAATGTTTTTAAATAGAGATGCGTGCTACGTGCAATACATACATATATACAACATGTGTCACAAGTTATTTTAGGATTATAATCACATTTATGTTCTATAACACTTCATAGTGCAAACTCAGAAAGAACATATACTCTCACAGACCATGCAATTGATAGACATACATGTCTGGACAAACACAAAGAAAGAGAGAAACTTAACAACTGTGGACCTAAGTGTTGATTTTACAACAATCATTTAGACAAAACAGCCTAAACATTCACACAAAGATAACAGTTAAACTTACAAATGAATAACCAGAGATGCAGTAATCAGGATGCCGAAGCAAAGAAAGTGTTGTCTCTGTAACCAAAAGAAAACTATAAGAAACAACATCCGGAAAGATAATAAACCCAACAATGAGAAAGAACTCAACAAGAAGTTTACCTGTCAGTACATAGCTCAGACCCTCTGTGGTTGACGTATCTGCAATTTCAGCAATTCGATTAAGGTCCTTTTGCAGAGACCGTCCCATGCCCAGCAATCCAACCTAAAAACAGAAATATACAATGATTCCATCCAACAGATAATGTATGGTAGCCCTCCAACTCAACTACTTTTATTTAAATAAACTGACATTCTTGTGACATAGATGTTAACCAACCAAAATTACACATGCAATAAACAATCTTGTCCAGAGAGCTTTAGTTAAAAAATAATGTGAGTGTTTCTGTACATGAAATTTTAAATTGAAAGTATTGCAGCCATGAGGCTTTTTCCCATTTCACAAGAACTAAAACCTGTCATTTCACCCACCCTTCAATCCCTAACATTTTTTGCTTACACTACATACTTAGGCAGCATAGTAAATATTCATCATTCACCAGATGTTTGCATGATCATAGATTACAGTTCAGTCAAACGTTCTCCACAAATGCACACAGAAAAGGAGCAAAAAAAAAAAGAAAATTCTCAACTTGCTTACATACTCCTAATATTATCACACAAGCAACCACAGCATCAAAACCACAAGCTTCGTGTGTACAAAGCTAGTGTTTGAAATGAAAGTACATGTAACACACAAAATCAATAACCAAACCACTGAAAGAACCAATCAAATCATTGATCCACAAACAGAAAACCCATATTTGTCTACAACAGAATTATTAAATCTGGGTTCAGAATTCTCATGTCTAAAAAAAAAAGTTAAGAATTCTCATGCATTCCAATCGAAATACCTGCTTAATCATTAAACTCTTAAATTTCCGACATCTAATTACCTAAAATAAACTGCTTTAAATTTTAACTTTCTTAAAATAAAACACTCTTATCATTAAAAACGCAATTATGAAATAACAACCAGAAGTTATTATAAAAGAAATAAAATACCAAGAATCCAATCCCAATACCTGAAGCTTAATAACACTAGTTTTCTCAGTAGCACTCAACACACTCTCATCAGATGACCGATCAGACAAGAACCCCGAAACCAAAACAAAGGCTGCAAATCCCATCATTATCAAGAATAAACTAGACCCGGCACCCACTCCAACTCCGACCCCAACCGCGGGACCCACATAAAACCCGCCACCGCCACCAAACGGCGAAGGAGCATAATACGGTGCAGAATACGAAACTCTCGGCTCCACCGTGTAACTCCTCGACGACGAGGAGGAAGAATGCGATGAAAATGCCCTTCCCCCCATTCTCCCGCCAGACGCGGCGAAAGCCAAATTGGGATCGCACGCCAATAAAAGCCCCAACACAACTGCGATAACCGCTGGTTTTTTCAGCGCTTGAATAGCTTTTGTGAACGTATTAGCCACAATCTGAAGCGGGTCGAAAAATCCATCTGTGATAGGGCTTGAAACAGGTAAAGATTGAATCTTTTTGGGTTTTAACGAGCACTTGACGCAACTGAAATTGGAGGAGCTTTGTCTAAATGGGTGAATAGTTTTCAAACTTGTGCTGAATTTGGCGGGTTTGTGAGGGAGCAAGCGAGGATAGAGGCGCAATTGGGTCCACTTAATGGGGTTTAATTCTAACAAAGAAGTAGTCGCCGCCATGGGTTTGCAGAATTGATTCTGAATTTGGGGTTTTTGTTTTTTGGGTTAGAGGTTCAATGAGATTGTATTGAGAGATATTTTTGTTTTGAGATGAGGAAATCTGAGTGATTGGGAAATGGAGGGAGTTTTGGCCACAAATGGAAACAATTATATTTAAAGTGAAAATTTGATGCCGCTGTTAGGGGTATTATGTGACGTGGAGGAATCTTGATGGCTAGTTTATTAAACAAGTAAATCACCATTCAAAATTTTTTATATTTATTTTAAAAATAAATAAGCTCGCAATAGCAACAAATCAGATTTAAAACCGATATATCTTGTATCTGTATTCATTACAAAAGTGAAGTATGAAATTTTTCTTAAATTTTAAATTTCATAACCAAACTAGCTCTAATAAATTTATACTTCTAACCGATAATAAAATTTTACCAATTTTAAATAAGTTATAAATTAATAAAATATTAAATATCAAATTATAACATTAATTTTTTTAAATATATAAAATATAATAATTAAAATCATATAACAAAATTAAATTTAATAAAAATCTTTTCATCAAATTAAAACTCATTTATAAGTTAAAACTCTTACAAGTAATTCATAAACAGTTAACACACACTAGACAACATAATTATAAAGTAATTCAAAAAAATAAAAATAAATTTTCTTAAATTTGATTCAAAATTTAAGAACACATCTTATAAATAAATTTATATCGATATATTATAGTTTTAAAATAAACTAATTTATTAATTAATTAAGCCAAAAGCTACTAATCCAAGTATTCCCCCGAAGATGTAGAAAAATAGGTTTAAAACTACTTGATCTACTAAGAGAGGAACGAAACTAACAACCAAATTGAAGGGGGAGAACATATTAAACATTAAAATAATAAAATAAAAAGTAAAATAAAATAGCTATCAATATCTGTCATATAAAAAAAATAAATTAAAAAAATTAACCTATTTTTTTAAATATTTATATTATTTATTTAAGTTAATATCAGTGAAATGAATATTAAAGAGAGATTAAAATATATCATTTGATAATTAAAAAATATTTCATGAGTGTGATCCAATAGTTTTATAAGAACAAAAAATCATATATGATAAAATTAAGAGACAACGTTTGTATAACAAGTGAACCAAGAACAATTAATAAATTGAAGAAGAAATCAAATTTGTTATTTTATTTTTTTATTTAAAACTACAACCAAAACAACATCATTTAATTTTTTTTTTAAAAAAATATAAAAAATATGTAAATATTTATAAATATCCCAATGGATATCCGCATGATTTTTCATTAAAATCATACTTGTCTCAAATTTATTGTAAATTTTAACTTTATATATTAAATTAAATTGAAGCCTACAAAATTCTTCCCAATAAAAGCATGTTCTAACGGGCTTACGGATTATTTTACCATCTATACTCACGTGTGATTTATATATTTATTATTTGACAAAATAAAAGTGCCAAAATTTTGAAGAGAAAAAAAAAAATTTTAATGTCCTCATACATAATTTCACTAAAAAAATGTTACTAATCTCCCCACGTATGTATACTTTTCAGATAACCACTTCGTAGTTAAAATAAAATGTGGGCCAGAATAGAACTACTAATTTCAAAATAATAAAGAGTCCTCATAAATACACCCCACCCATGTAGCCGATAACAAAGTAAGTAATTGTAAATGGACCCCACATTTTCTCTAAACGTCCCTTCCTCTGCGTCAATCAAGACTATTTTCAAAGAGTGGAGCGCACTTGCACAAAAAGTGAGGTAGTTTTATCATTCTCTTTCAACGTAATAAGTAATAGCTCTCATTTAGTCGCTCTAGGCCCAAAAATCAATCGGCCCAATGGTGCTTCAAAAGACCGAATTAAAGCTCGGTCCAAATAATTTCTAGGGCAAGAAATGAAACCCTAACATCGCTGACCCACTAACCCTATAAAATCTAGGGTTTTGGACAACTCTGTTCTCTCTAGAGAACTGCTGCTAATTCGCTTCCTTGCCTAGTCGCGCCTCTCGTGCACAATCTTTTGTCTAGGGTTCAGCAGATTTTCAACCAACAATGGCGGACAAGGCAGTTACCATTCGGACCAGGAAGTTCATGACCAACCGTCTTCTCTCCAGGAAGCAATTCGTAAGCCCGGAACTTGAACTTTCATTTTTCTTTTGTTTTCTTGAGAAAGAAACATGGTTTTATTTCCTTTAGTGTATTGGTTTTTGGGTTTCAGAGATCTTAGGTAAACTCGTACAAATTTGTTAGCTTTGCTTCTTTTTTGCTTTTTATTGATCTCTCTGTTAAAAGAGTGAAGGAAAAGCGTAGTCAGGGGTTAGATTTATTTGGTTGCCAAGTCAGGAGTTAGAGATTTAGCTTGGCTTGGAAATTGTTAGTTTTTCAGTTATAAGATGTTTATTTATTTATTGAAATTTAATTTTATAGTGAGCGGTAGAAGTGTATTTGTTTTTCTGATTCCGAGTAATTGATAGTTGCTGTTTCATTGTTGGATGTAGGTAATTGACGTTCTTCATCCTGGAAGGCCCAATGTCTCCAAGGTAAATCTTGTGTTTAGTTCAATTTTACAGCTGTTTTAGTATGGTTTTAATTGAGATTTTGGGTTCTCATTTGCTGATTTTATGTATATCCTTGTGTGACAATGTGAATGGCGATTTAAGAAGACTTGAATATTAGTTCTTAAGCATTTTGGTGGTGGTTTTTGAAAGTACGCATTACATGGATTTGATTCATTGTAGTGTCGTGTTCAATTGTGTCAAATGTTATTTGGCCTTCTGGTCCTGTGTGACTCAATGCATGAGCAACCAACATGGATTTTGATCTCATTGATTGATTGATATGGATTTATTGATTTTCTAATATCCTGTGTGAAGGCGGAGCTGAAGGAAAAGTTGGCAAGGATGTATGAGGTGAAGGACCCAAATTCAATCTTTGTTTTCAAGTTCCGAACTCACTTTGGAGGTGGTAAATCCACTGGGTTTGGTTTGATCTATGATTCAGTTGAGAGCGCGAAGAAATATGAACCCAAGTACAGGCTCATCAGGGTAAGTTTTGTTTATTTATCTATCTTATGAATGTCAACTGTTTGTCCCTACCTTTGAGCGTATATTTGGATTATTGTGTTTTTCAATACTGTTCAAAGCCATTACTCAATTTCATAAAGTTATAGACAATGCGTTATGGTTGTAGTTGATGTGTTCATGTGGCTATGCATTTCTGTAAGTTGATAAATGTTTATTTGAATTGTTTATTGTGTGGTTTGACAACCTGGTTTTGAACCACCACCTTTTGACTAAATTCTACAATTTTTCCTTTTGGTATTTCAAAGATTTTTGGCTCTTGTTTAATTGATAGCTGATGCATATGGCAACATCAATTCCATGACATGCAAAAGTATTTTTGACATAATCATTAGTTTTGAATTCTTAGGACCAACATAAGGATCTGAAGGATATTTTCCTTCAGGGATTGGCACTCTAATTTTTTTAATCTGCTCACTTCATGAAACTGCTCTGTTTGATTTTTGAAGCTATGAATCCTCTTTTGAAGTCTTTATTATTTGTCTTTGAAAGATGGGAAGTGCAAATTTAGAGCTCTGTGCAAGGCCTCAGATTCTTGAAGGACAAACACTTCAACCTTATAGGCATGCCTTTGGCTGTACTAAATTAACACTTATATGACACAGCTTTTGTAAATCCTAATGCACGATGGAAAAGTTTTTCCTATTAGGTTTTCATGCACATTGAACTACTCCATTAAACTTGTTTTGGTGGAACATGTAGGAATGTCAGGTTGTGTTTGGTTTGTTCAACCTCCTGCTTTTGGTTGGCTGATGTTGGCTTTCTACCTGAGGCTTGAAATGTGTTTTCCATATTGATGCTTCTGTAATTGTTTCTTATACTTTGTATATATTATTTTTCATGCAGAATGGACTTGATACCAAGGTAGAGAAGTCAAGGAAGCAGATGAAGGAGAGGAAGAACAGGGCTAAGAAGATCCGTGGTGTAAAGAAGGTAAGTCAATCGGTCCTTGTGGATTCTTAATTATGACATGCACATCAAGTGTATCTAGTTTTATAATTCTCGATGATGGATTTATCAATTACTGTCATTGTAATTTGTGCAGACCAAGGCCTCAGATGCTGCCAAGGCAGGAAAGAAGAAATGAGTTACCAAGGATTATTTGCTAGTTGAGGCGATGACAATTTTATGTGATGGAGTTCCATTAATAGTCTTTTTTTTTGTTTAGTTTCTGAAATGGAGAATCTATTGTGTTGTGGATTTTGGCACTGTTTTGATGTTTATTAGTAATATTGTCAGATTTTGAGTGCTACCCAAAAGACAATTTTTGAAATATTAAGTAGCAATACATTTGTCTTTGGTCATTGGCATGTGATTTGAAGTATTGTTATCATCAGTTTGGGTTGAGGATAATCACTAACTAGGCTTGAGGATAATTCACTAACGTTACGAATTGCAACTATTGCATCATTGAAACTATCAAAGCTCCTGTTGTAAATCTGTAATTTGCAATAAGAAAGATGGTCCACTGTCATGGTTGATGATGAAGCCATTCAGACTTTAGTTGGTGAAGCTGAATTTTACATTCAATCAACATGCCAAACGTGTCAACAAGCTGTCATGATGCTAATAGCAGAATATTTTTGGTTGCCTTGAAGGGTTGTGGGAAGAGTAATCCTAATAGATATGAAGGCAATGTTATTGATGATATATGGCCACCATATGTAGCCTCTCTCTGCTCAAGTAGAATTTTGTTTTATGACTGCAGTATTAATGGTGGTGGTGATTCTGTTGCTTCAAAGATGATAGGTCAACCTCTCTCTCTCTCTTGGTTTGAGTGGTTGGGGACTCCTTGTTCTATAGAAGTCTTATTTTTCTGTAAGAGTTGACATCTCTCAAATTATGTAGGAGCGATTTTTCCAAGAGCGAGTTCTGATCTTAAACATCTCCCAATATTTAAAATACAATAACACCGTCGTCTTGAGTAATAATGAAATCGTTTTGATTTGTCTATATTTTTGAAAAATGTTCAAGTGTTCATAACTAATAAGAATTGTATACATATACAAAGTTGATTTGGTGACTGCTGAGCAAGTAAACACGTAACATCATAATGTTGCTTGTTAATATGAGCACCATTGTCAATTGAACCTTTAAATTTATAAAAATACCAGACAAGAAGTAACAACAACAAACGTGTGATTGTGAACAAACCTGTGGCTATAGTTTGTGTATTCACTAAAAAGACAGGGCACAAACAGTTTGTCAACTACTTATTTGGCCAATTTTTGTAGCTCTTAATTGGCGATTAAGTTATTGTTAGGTAAAGCAAAATTAGATTTGTTTGGTCATAAATCACTTTATTAATCCATCAGTTCACTAATTAATGGAGACACTTTCATTTTCAATTTCATGTTGCCTTTTCAGTTCACTAATATTCGTGCTCTCCATGCACATTCTTACAAAGAGTTTTTCTTTTACACTCTGCCTGCTATAAGATAAAAAAAGAAAATGGGTCGGTTTAATGGGTTAAATCAATAAAATCTTGCTGTATTTTATTTTATTTTTTTCATTTTCTAGCAAAAAAATCTTACATTATATCACTCCCACCATATCATTTATGTAAAATTTTCTCTTTTATTGTTGTTACTTATGTAATTAACGAATTTGATAAAGGAAAATGTATACTCTCATGTCCAAAAAAAATAAAATAAATAAGTAATTAAAGAGAAATGTTACTGATGTAATTAATGAATTTGATGAAGGGAAATGTACACTCTCATGTCAAATAAAAAGAAATGTACACAAATAACTTTTATTTTAAACTCATATTTTTATAACCACAAAATTAGAAGGATCATTTTATTCTTGAAGCATATTTTGACTCTCTTCTATTATTTTTCTTTATAACTCACTCAAATAACACTTAAAAAAAATTTATATTTAAAAACAAATAAATCAGATATTTGAACACTAATATTTTAAAAATTAAAAATTAAAAAAACCGGTTGAGAAGTAAATATTAAAAAAATAGACCAAAAAAATAAAATTAGGATGAAAAAGAAGAATTCCTCACACCTTGCAGTACAAGGAATTCTACATTTTTTTTCTTCTACTTTGTCATCGATTTTATTTTTTTTCTTTGATTCATCATATTTTTTTATTGACACGCTTGATTTTTTCTTCATTTATTACAATACATTACTACTATATTTTCATACTTATATTTTTTACAAACTAGATAAAAAAAATATCAAAATATATTATAAAACAAAAATATTTTGAGTTATGTTATTAATAATGACAATTTTATTTATTTATTATCCTTTTTACTAATAAAATCAGCTAAAAAAAATTATGACTTTTAAAATAGTAATTATTTATGTAATTTTTTTTAATAAATATATAAAACATAATTTTATTAAACGATTACATAACATGATGCAAAAGCTCTTGGAGAGTAATCAAATTGACACGTATCTATATACAAACAAAAGAGGGAGTGAATCAGCAAATGAAGATTCTTATTCTGTATTCATCTTTGCATGGGTAGTTTCACTTTCTTTTTCTGTTTTCTGGATTCTCCCTTATCATTTTCCAAACACTTAAATATTATTTCATATATTTAGTCTTATATAAGTCTAATTCGCAGCGCTGCTTTTCAGGCTCTCTTCACACGTCTCTTCTCTCCTTTTTTAGACATTTCTTGATTACCCATTTCATTTTTTTTCTTCTCTCTCTCTCATTCATCTCAATTCCCATCGTGGAGGATGCTAATAGTATGTTTCTTTCATTTTTCTTTAATTTTTGTTTGCTGGGTTTGTGTGTTTGAAGTCTTATTATAACTCTTTATTGATCTTCTGCACTTTTATTAGTATTTACGCAAAAAAAGCATAGGCCATGGTTAGACTTTGGCTTTAGTTTCCTGTTCTTTGCAACAGGACTCAGTTTGTTTTCTGTTTTCCGCGGCAATTTTATTGGTGGCTATATGCTTATAGAATTGCTGCAAACTTGAGTTGTGTTTCTTCTGTTCTCTAAAGTTACTTTGAGATTGCTCTGCTGTTAATATTTCGAAACTTCAATGAAAATGAGTGATACTGATACACACTTTCTTTTTTGGCCTTTGCTTCTGTTCAACAATCAACAGTGCTGGAAACTAAAGATGGAACTATTGCTGCTGCTTCTGCATTTCCTGGTCTTCAAGAAGGTAATGCTAAACCTGTGTCCTATATCATAAAGATGTTAAATCATGTACAAATTTACCCTGCTTATTCTTTCCATAATTGTAATGGTTTAATGTCAACAATTTTTATCCTCATTATCGAATTCTTTTTGTTTCTAATCAAGTAGACCATATTCTGGTTCCCATTTTGGGTTTGCAATACTAAAATGGCACTTTATGAGAAAGAGGTTCTAGAAGAGAACCATTAAATATTAATGTTAGTTTAGTTTGTGAAAAAAACTTAGCTTTCATTTTTTGTTGAATAAGGGCGTCTTTGAAAACCATCATGAATTGTCTCGAGTAGCTATGGTTATTTATTTCATTTCCGGTTATTGTTCAATCGGTTGCACAGGATAGAGACCACAAATTCTTAACAAGAGCTGTTGAAGAAGCATATAAAGGGGTTGAGTGTGGGGATGGGCGCCCATTTGGTGCAGTTGTTGTTCGTAAAGATGAAGCAGTTGTCAGCTGTCACAACATGGTATTGAAGAACACTGACCCAACTGCACATGCAGAGGTTACCGCCATTAGAGAGGTTAGATTTCAATTTCTTCCTCATCTTCTTGATCTTCTGTCCTGTGCTCATCCGCTTCTAATGCTTCACATGGCTTAGCACATGTTACTATGTGTAATAGCGTTAACATTTGGTAACTTTTCCCTCTGTTCTTGGATTTGGTAATTATGAACCAGATATCCTTCTTAGATTAACGTATCAAATTTGAGCTTTTGGTCAATCTCTTGCGATTCCTCTACCGTGTGAAAACTAGTCAATGTGTTTGCAGCATATTGTTTGTTTAACTCTGCCACCTGTCAGCATTGTTCTCGTCTCTCTAAATTGAACCCATGATTGGAATTGCACTTGTATGCAGAAACCTCTCTACCATGTGTTTGGAACCATATATTTCTGGTTTTAAAATGAATGTGCAAATGTCCTGTTTTCTTGCATCATACTGTCAACGTTCTATAATCTTTCTTGACCACTATATATTTGATTCTAATAATTGAAATGGACCTCTCTCTCAGGCATGCAAGAATCTTAATGAAATTGAGCTCTCGGAATGTGAAATATATGCCTCGCGTGTGCCTTGTCCAATGTGCTTTCGTGTCAATCATCTTTCGATGATTAGGGTCCAGTTATCCAATCTCATTTCATTTTCTTTTAACTTACATTGCGACCATTATCTGAAATAAAATCTTGATCTTCTCTATACACTTACGTGCAGATGTTGGTTTATGAAGCCAAAGCTGAAGCAGCTATAGAGATTGAGCTTGATGCATTCATCGCTGATGCATTAAGATGTACCAGGTTTTATCAGCAGGCTCACCTGGAGATTAAGAAAGCCTATGGCACCGGTGCTGTAATAGCAGAACAAGTATTTGGAAAGACAAAAGGTCAAGTTTCCACTCTACTGATTTCCTTGGTGATTCAAAGACAACAATTTATAGAAAATTTCAAGTCTCTTTTGTACATCAACATCGTTCAGATATTTCACGATCTGAACAGCATCTCAAATAAAATTTGATCTGATTTCATGCACAACATAACCATAAAATAATAGAACCAGTAATGCTTTGGTTTTCAAAGTAGGGGGAAAAACCATCTTGGCAACAATGGATTTTCACCCAAGTGGAAGCATATAACAAAGGATTTAATAGAACAAAAATATAACTGAGAACTGCAAATATACTACTATAGTATGTTTCTACTTTCTATTCACCATATGTAACTTCTAATTGATTTATCGTATTATTGTATAGACTTCACAAAAATGTATATTAAAATAACAAGACAGTCTCTCCATCTGAAGATAAAATCAATCGGTTATATATTGTTCCCTTCCCCCATTTTTTGTATAGGACCTAAAGGAAACGAGAGGATTAAAACAAACAAAATAAATAAACAAATCAAAGCTTAATATATTTTTTCCGACATTAATCTTACAAATATAAGCTAGCTACACTAGCAAACCTCTTCATTGCAAAACCCTGCCGATCTTGCTTGCTTTATGCAGAAAATATGATGTGCTGATCCCAGGTACACATACAAATACAAAACAACTATTGGACTTGCCTGTTGTTTAAATTCCAGTAAAGCTCTACAGGAAAGATCAAAACTTGAAACTGAACACAGGAAGCATAAATGATCATGCCATTTTAACTTGAATTTGTCGATGGATGTTTATTAGGAACTCAACATAAGATTGCCCGCCGGTAGAAATCTTGTCTTCAACCAAATATGAGAAAAATATCATTCCTGAAATTTAATTTAAAATAAAAATAAAAATCACCATATAATACAATTTCCTTAAATAAACTACTTTTCACTAGATGTGTGAAGGAAAATAAGTTGGGTTTATTAGCTAAAATCCAAAAATAAATCATAAGGATTATATGGATGTCAGAATGAAGTTGCATGACCAACAAGGGGTAATGGCTGCAAAGCTTTTGATCTATGAATTTATTGACCCTCTCTTGTAGTCTATAATTGAACCTTGGTCTGTAGGAAGGTAAAAACTATCCATCAGCTAAATTTAGTTGCAGTCATGCCTGCAGTTATGCATTATCTATACAGTAATGGACCTTAATGAAAAAGTTCACTCAACTGTAGAAACATACACATCATGAGACATCTAAGTAGGTGACTTTTATGTAATGGGACTCCAATCACAAGTGGACAACTAATCATTCTTGTTGAACAATCCAAGTCTTTTGGATTGCTACTGAACTATGCTAATCAAATGATACAGATTTTTTGTGCTAAAAGAGAAAGACACAAAAGGTTAAATGAATGGATCTGATGGCAAAGAAAATGGATCATGGTAGTTCTGTAATGGGGATAATATGACAATGTTAATACTCGGTGGTTGCCATGTAAGCTTGATAACCCTAACTAAAGAGTTGTCCTAATGCACTGACCTGAAGGATCTCCTTTCTTGCACAGCTTTAAACTGCAAAAAGATAAAACAAGAAAAGTTACAAGGTAACATCAAATTGAGATGACAATGATACAGGAATAACATACTGTGCATTTTTCTCTTCAAAAATGAAAAACTACGAGAAAAAATCAGTCATACCGTAGGTAGCAACATCTTTGGCGCCTTATCTCGTTTATCACCTCATTCAGCTTCTTTGATAATGGATTGTCATTTTGCTGCAGCACATACTGCATAAACAAATTAATTAGACAAAGAACAAGAAGTTGCATAATGAAAGGTGGCAAACCAGCAAATCTATTTTCCTGATAGAGATTGGACCAGCAATTATTGGCATCTTTATACATGAGGCTGTGAATGGAATATAAATGCCCTGAAGTATATATGCTCAATTTTTTGGTACTGTAAATCCTCAAATTTATCTCATAAAATGCAAGCTTTCCTGAATAAGTAAAGCTAGAAACATTTCAAAATATGCTGCACTCTCCTAACAGTCCTGCATTCGTGCAGTACTAAAATGTATATTTCCCAAAAACCAAGTTCTGGTGCTCAGTCCCCGGTTAGGCAAGAATATAACTTACTCCAAACCCAGAACAATAATATTTGTAAAAATTATACTTCGCAAGGCCTAAGATCAAGCTACCTGAGTTGGAACTTCATCAACTGAGGAAATGCCAAACAGTTGTTGCAAGATATTTGTGTCCACTGAGCTCCCAATGTATATTAAAGCATCCTCACCGTTCTCAAGAAGATAGATTCCCTCATCACTCACATGCTCACTAGAAAGGGGGAGGAATGGAGGAATGATAGATCCATCTTCTCCCTATTAATTAGCAGAAAGTTAACACAATGGTTTCAGGAACATATTTAGAGTGCTATAAAAAATAAGTAAGCCATAGAGACAAACACCTTGGAGTCGAGGTCATGGATCGCCACCATTCTTGGGTACACAAGTGGAACAGCTGAAGGAACCGAAACAGAGGAAACATATGTTATCCAAAAAGATCGATCATCTATTCTCCCATCAGTTCGCAATCCTGTACTTTTAATTAATGCTGAAAAACAAAAGAATGTTGTTAACCCATGAGATTCTCTAACAAAAAATCTGAACAAAAAAGGCTGAAAAGAAAATACTTCCAGAACTTCAAACTCTCCCATGCAAGAGCTACTGTGCTTGGTAATAGTGATATTCATTTGGAAAGATTTACAGAACCACTAATAACCAAAAAAGTGAAGATCTGAAACTACTCAAGAGACTATAAATATTGGAAAAAGTAAAATAAGTCTAAGCAAACTTTCATTCAACTCAATTTACGTCATAAGAGAAAGCATGCAAGGCATCTCCAATCAGCACTACGTTTCACAAATTGCCATCTTAACCAATTCTGTAGAGGCCCAATACACTAAATATTAGAACATATATCAAGACATTTAATCCTCCTATCAGAATCCCAAACAACCCCCTCAGAACAACCTTGGTGATGAATGCTAATAATCAGGGAAAAGATCATTCAAGAATGGATGTACTGTTCCCATGCCAAGGAGAACCCAGCTCACAAGCAAGTATTAGAGAACATGGAAAATATGCAGCATAAAATGACGGTTAGCTTTAAAAAGTGCTGAATGAATATTAGCAGATTCAACAAACTACTTTCATATAGCTCAATAGACATTAATGCACAGAAAAGTATTTACCGAGGGTGTACAGAGGCAAAAGCTTGAGAGCCTCTGGAAGAATAAGCTGTCCAGATGATGATACTGTGGCACAAAATTTGCGATATGAAACCAGAGCACTGACACAAAGGTTGATCATCTGTTCCCGGACATTCACCAGAGGTGTGGAAGGAATTTCAAGTGCCGCTACAAACAGAGTAAATTGAAGTCAGAAAAAGAGAAATTGTGAGCTTTTACTACATAAATAACAAAAATACAAACTCTACAATATCTAGAGGTAAAGAATAACACTTATGGCATAAAAGAGCAAGAATACAAAAACTCTACAATATCTAGAAGCCATCGAATGACACAGGCAGATTGGAGATAATAAACACGTTAAAAAGCCAGTGGGAAAAAGTGTATGTGATATTTCCAACAAATATGGATGAAAAAACATTTTTTAGTACAAACACTTGTAACTTATGATTATCTCAGACTAGGTAAATAACGTAATGGAACTGAATAAGGAGTAGAAAGAAGACAGGAAAGAAAAAATGTGAATAGAATCAAATACCTTGCTTCATGAAACATGTAAACTGAGTATCCAAGTCAGCTGAGCGGTATAGATTACTTAAATTACTGGTGCATGGCAAAGATAAAGTTGTAACCCGAATTCTTCTTTGACCATAAAGAGTGGTATAAAGAAGGGCACACTGAATGAAAGAACAATATAATCAAAGAATAAGAAAAGCCAACTCCATAATGTTAACAGACCATACAAAAAGCTTCATATCCCAATAAGCAATACAAAGACTGAAAACTGCCCAGATTGCAGAAAATTATTGTACCTGAAAAGCATATTCTGAGCCATCCTGTAATTTATCGTCATGCTTTAAGGTCACCATTATAGCTTTGTTGCAGTCAATCTGCATGGTAAACGAATGACTTACAGGTCAACAAATGAACATAAAAAAGGTTGCAAAATATATGCTCCAACACAGAAAACCATAGAAGAACTATGAAGCAAGAACAGAAGTGATGAAATAGAACGAAAGAGACATGGTTGAGTAGCATAAGTTCTGTCAATCAGCAGCACCGAACCATTACCAAAAGTGTAGATCACAGAAAATCATTTTAACACCCAATGGCTTCTACTTCGGGAAGATTTATGGATCTATCTCCAAAATAATAATAATATTTACATATATAAAAGAAATTAATATGAATTTAAACTCAATTTGACACTGGAGGAAAACACTATGAGAGAATAATTCTCACTAACTCGACTTCCATGCCAGCCTAAATTGAGGTTGCATGAGTAGAGAAAAGCTGCGGTAGTGACACTAAACATTCATAGATGAAAAAGGATTTTGATAGCATCATCAACAACATAATGAAAGTTAAACCGTTTGACAGAAAAATACTAACCGCGGGTAGGTCAATGTCTGTTGGAATACGTTTGCAGAAGTTCCCATGGTATTCTTGAACTTGGATACCCTATAAAAGAATAACGAAATTATTTTTACATAACAGGGACATTCTTAAAAATGGACTCATTGTATAACGATTGTGAAGAACAAGCAAACAGCAGTACAGCATCTTAAGAGAATACCTGACTGCATCTGACACGCATTACAGCCTCAAACCCTTGAGGCCTTGTGATGTTCCATCTAAGATCATTGTATAATTTTGCAGGATCAGAAAGAGCTGAGAATGGGTAGTAATAATAAACCTGGAAAGGGTTTAAAACATGTAAAGTCATATGAAATAAATCAAAAACACAAGAAAATATTTTTGTTTTGGCATGTGGGGAAGGGAAGAAGCAGAACACAAACATATTTAAATTCTTCATTTTTCTATTTCTTTATATCCAAGTTTCTCACTAGGACTTGGTTCTTTTAGATGTAATTGAGAACCCAAAAGTCAGAATAACAAAAATAAAGGGACAAATAATAAAAGGAAACTTGGAACATTTCAACATAGGCTACAAGAATCATTAAAGAAAGTATGTGTAGGCTTGGGGGGTCTATAGGTTTTAATAACAAATGTCATGTCCAAAAGTCGTAGAATATAGGTCCTGGTAATCACTAATTGTGGTAGCAATAAAAAGATTCCTTTATATGGGTGTGCAAAACAGTTTGCAAGTTATAATAAAATACAGTACTATGTTTTAATTATGGTAGCAACAGTAAGATGCCACTGATTATGCAAGCAAGGGTTTTAATAACATATCATGTCGTAAAACCATCAAAAATAGCTTGCAGAAATCATTTATGGTAGCAACAGTAATATGCCTTTTAGCAGGCTCACAAATCTACTGGTAGAATTTGGGTAGTTATTTCTGATGGGCTGGCTTATTTTAACACATAAAATACAAACAAACAACAGTTAGAGCTCAATTTTTATTAGTACATAGTATTGATGATATAAGCACCAGATATTCAATTTCTTAGAAAGCACATTTCAAGACCAAACAGGGAATACCTGTCCTCCAGTAGTTTTTGGGATAACGGAGATGGAAGAAATGTCCACATAAGTCTGGGTAGTGATAAACACATCAACGCAGACCTGGTACATGTTGAAACAAAAATAAATGAACCCACAAAAATTCAAGTTCACCAGCTACTTTGCCACTTCAAATATCAACCAATACCGATGGGCACAATTTATATACATCAAACAATCATAATCAACTAACAAGAAATCATTTGGAAGTTGACCTGATACTCAGCAAATTCAATTGCCATTGACTTCAAAGTTTTATCTGCTGGTTGGAGTAGTTTATGTGCCTCCTGAAATCCAACAAACAACAAGATACTTCTTTGCAGATCACATGATAATTTGCTTACACGTATCCATAAAACTTCATGCAAATAATACAGAACAGTCAAGGAGACAAAATGAATTAACAACTTAACCAGAAAACACAATCATTACATATTAAAGGAATTAACAAAAACGAAATTGAGAAATAACCCTTGAAGCCTTTGGATGGAAATTGTTGAAGTCCACCGAAATTTAATCTTTGATCAATTCTAGTAATCAACAATGATGGGTTTGATTATCTAGAATGACAGCCTTTGATCCAGCAGAAGTTTAACAACTTAAACTTATGTTCTTGATTTTTTCTTTTGATTAACACTTAATCAAAACCTATTTTGCTAAATTGGTTTTATGCCTTATAAAAGAAAATTATGAATTCAACTCTTGAATCCAATAATTAGAAAACAATTTCTCTTTTCTCTCTTTGTAATGGCTGACCAAATTTTTAGCAAAATGAAAATTAACAAACTTATGAATTTTAATTACATTTGTCTTATTTATACAAATGAATTTAATTTCATTTATTACACTTAATTTCAATTTGCATTTAACCTAACCTAATCATAGTTAACTCTTAACTCTAATTAGGTTAAATGAACATTTAAATATTCTAACTATAGTTAATACTTAACTCTAGTTAGGTAAAAGAACATTTAAATATTTTAACAATAGTTAACTAACTTAACCATGGTTAGTTTAACTTTTACTTAACCATTAAATAAGGTTAACTTAACTTAACCAAATGGTTAACTCTTAACCATAATTAAACTAAATTATTTATTTAAATTATTTAACAATTAAATAATCATTAAGTGAAATTACATTTATGTCCTTACCAGGTTACCAAGTTAACCTAAAGTGGGTCCTACCATTTAACCATATACTTTAGTTAACTTAAAGTTAGTAAATTGTTGGATTTTACTGTATTGAATTATTCAATACGGTACGTTGCCCAAGTCCTCAAAGAGTACATTTCATATTGGGACTCCCTAGGTCCACGCCCGATTCATCAAATGGAACTATTCCATAAGTCCGTGATCGATGCCCCACGCACACGTTACGGATATTACAAATTAGCGCGTTAGACCATACATGTTGAGGTTACTACATATTTGTATAATTCTCCCGTCATTATATCCTAGATGAGCGGGATATAGATCATTACCGTCAAATCCCGATAAGTTCATCCATTACTATATCTTCAGATTCATATCTTAATGAATAATATACGTAAACACTTTTGCTATAATGTTCAAACCTGTAGGAAACTCTTTTCCCAGGTTAATTGCTTACGACTATAAGACTTTATAAGATACAATCTCGAAGTTTCGGATATACAACCCATCTATGTGAACTGGCGGATCCTATATCTACGCACACCGAACTCTATGAGCATCGAACCATACCCAGCGACATGTAGCGGTCAGACCATGAAAGGTCTCTGACATACGTGGAACCAAAGTATGGTGGATCTCCCACAAGCCAACCATGGCGCTCAAGTAGAAGGACCACAAATACTACTCAACTCGAGAGAACCTTCCTTTGACGGTGTCATAGGATATCTATTGGGGTCCTCGTTAGTCTGTTCAGTATCCAGTCCTAACTGAATACCTGTATGTCTATATGAGCTTCAACCAAGCTCATGATTAACTAAGAATAATCATCTGTACAATACAGATATAGACATACACTAATCTATATTATTGTGTTTCACCGATAGACTCTCATTGGTGAACGTAGATCAGAAACTCTTTATTTAAAAAGATACTTAATCACATTTCTTAGTTTCTATTGCAACTCTTTGCAACTATGTCATTACTAGTAGATTCTCAGGTCTTTGTCACATTATAGATAAAGTTTTAACTAATTAGATCTCGCTGGCTATTATAACCTGCTAACTCTTAGCATTTATAACTATCAGAATTGCTAACTCTTAGCGCTGGTCTAAACTCCTTTAAACTAGATCTGAACTTATTCAGATCATACAATGTCTATAATGTTACAAACTTAATTACCATTTAATTAAAGTTATTAGCGATTTAATAAAATATTCATTGTAGAAATATTACAAAATAAATATTCATACAAATAGGGATGACGCGTAAGCACAATCCCCAACAAATATATCTCACCAAATTTACAAATATCTACTTGTTCAATGATTCCTTTTCTTTTTCTTCTAATTCACAGCATAATGACACAATAACCTTCTTAAGTTCTTTGAAACAAAGACTAGAATGCCAGGCAGCCACTATGAGTGGAAAAGACGCAGAAGTTTAAGCTGCGAACTTCAAAAAAGTTGGAAGCAACAAAAGTTCAAGCCAAATTTTGGAAAACAGCATTAGTTGGGTAACTACAAAGTCATCTCCATTTGGCATACCATGAAGCATCTCCACAACTAGAATCATAGAACCAATGTTGTAGGCCTTAATTAATCAATTTCTTGGGCATGTAACGTCCTTCTAATGGTAGTATATAACACCCACTTTTGCAATCTTTTGAGGGCCAGAAAGAACATAATAGTTTCTGGTAATCACATCACATAAATCATTGCAATAGAAGACTTCAAACCTAGGAGAACCTAGCAGAGGAGTCCAACCCTTACAAATGTAACAAGTGAGATGGTCACGCATTATCATCTTATAATGAGATCTCATGCAAGAAAAGACAATATGTTGTACTATGACCAAAGAACACAAGATAACAGGAGAATACAACAGATAAGGATTTTCATACCTTTTCTGCAGCTGAAATATTACTTCTTCCTTCAGCCTCTCTAGCAGAAAGGGCCCCAATACCAACAGAAGGCAAAACTGTACAAATACAGTACATTTATAAGTATCATAAACATTCTGTTAATACAGGATTTACAGGTTCCCAGTAAAAGCGCAGCAAAAGAAAATGACCAAGCGAAAAGCACTTCTGAATGCCAAACGACCAAGCAAATTTCTTATGGAATATAAGATTGTTGAAAAGCTACCATTAGTGAAAAGCAGAAGATATGACCAAAAATTTTCTATCTACAACCAATATCAATATAAAACATGTCAAACTTCAATGGTCTTTTCCATAAGTTATTTGTCAGCTCTACCATCAAAAGTGCTACTGTTATATGGTAACGTTGTTGATGGTGAATATTCATCCAGAATAATTCTATTCGGTACAGGTACAGGTTCTTTGTGAAAAGAAATGGAGAACAAACAAAGAAAAGTAAGAAAGTAGAAACAGTAGTGAGAGTATCCAACTTTCTACCACGCTAGCCACTCAAACAATCCAAGAACATGATCATTTATATGCAATCATATTAAAACATAAATAACTACGTTCACACAGTCACATATTTTAGTAGGCCCATAACAGGAAACTTGGAAACAGCATATGAGCTTGCCTGATTGAAAGACTAAAAGTTTCCCTCCAGTATTCTTCATTGCCAAGAAAGCTGCCTGAAATTGGAAGAGGAAAGTTTAATGTATCTAATGTACACTAGGAACTTAGATTAATAGCACTTTTAAGTGTATGTGTTTTATGTAGATGTTCAGATTTCTATTCTATCTAACATATACAGACCATGGTAGCAGAGCAAATAAAGCACAAGGGAATATACATGAATACATTAGAATCATTTTCTTCAAAAGGTGAAATTGAAAAGTAGCGGAAGGTCAAATATTTCATTTAATAAACACATTTGGGGTTTGCATCATCGTGTGCTCCCCAATTATGTTCCTGTTCTTGGAGATGCACCAAGCTAAACAATAGTAATATTCTATAATACATTTTCCAAACCCATTATCGTTTTCTTCAAAAGGTGAAATTGAAAAGTAGTGAGGGGTCAAATATTTCATTTAATAAACACATTTGGGGTTTGCATCATCATGTGCTCCTCAATCATGTTACTGTTCTTGGAGATGCACCAAGCTAAAAGCAATAGTAATATTCTAAAATAGATTTTCCGAACCCATTATCTGAATATTTTTTCCTGAACTAGCCCATTTTCAAGGGACATCTAAATGATAATATATCTATTCAAGAATGCACAGACAAACACACAACATGGACTTTCAAGGGGGAAGGGGGCAAAGAAAGGAAAAAGAGAAAAAAAAAATAGGATACCTTGACTGCTGCACCAAAGGCTGATTCGGCAGTTCTATTGTTCTGAAACATGCTTGGAATACTTTCCAGCAATAGCTCTAGATGTTGACGGCACTAAATCCACACATGAATAAACGCATGTAAGGCATTTGAAAAATTCTCAAAATACGTAACCCCAATAAACTTATTAGAAGTTGTTAAAATAGACTCAAAAACTTCATAAATCCACCAGAAAGTATAAAATAGCCTAAAATCTGAAAAGCTCACCTCAGAAAGTGAAACAATGACGTCAGTTTGTAAAGGAGTATAAACATCTTCTATGTCAGGGACAATGAGCATCAATGGCTGCATATATATATATTAAAAATAAATCAGCCAGGAAATATATATATATGTACATTATATATTCACATGGTACAGTCAAATACTCAACAAAAAGTTCTATTCCATGGATATTATGACTAGTCCCTGTGAATTCTACAAAGAGTCAACAATTACAAGACACACTGATGATGAATCAATAATTTTAAATTCAAAAAGCACATGCATATCAGCTGACTACCAAAATAGCATAGAGCAGTATATAGCAGTATCTACCCTCAACATCAATGCCAGCTTTGTTAAATTATTTAACTTGATTTTTGGTCAGTAAGAAAGACAACAATTAGTTTACTCAGCAGTCAAAGTTTCAAAAATAGAAAAATTAGTTGCAACTGTAAATGACCTGCAGTAGTGCACGTTTTAAATTGTAGAAATGGATTGTTGAGTCAAATGTTGCAACTCCCACGAATGTCCGAGGACCTTCCTGCAACAAGAAAACATCACATCCCAGTTACTGAATTTCCCTTATCTTTCATAAATGAATGAGTAGCCCATTGAGAAAGCAACAAGTATAGATTATTCTATCTAAAAGAACTCAATCAATAGCACAAGTTGATGGATGATAGTGAGCAAAATTAACCAAAAGTTTTATTCAACATTTGAATGCATGATCACAAAGTCAAGTCAAGAATCCTACGGGAATAACATAATAATATTACCAGCTAGTGATGAATTCCCATTGTGAAATAAATATAACAAACAGTCTAGAACACACAGCAATGCCTAGACAATCTCTTAACTAATGCTTATGCAAGGAAATTTTCTATACAAGAAATTTAGCCTCAATGCACTGCCCGGGTTAAGATTCTATCTTAGTTATGATTTGACACACTTTTTGTAAAAGATTTCTTAATGGTCAATTTAAGTTCAGGCCATTAAAACAAGAGAGGAGCAAGAGAGATCGTAATACAACAAAAGGGAATGAATTACACATTAACTTTTCTTCATCCATTTACACAACCAGAGCACATGAGAGAATAAAAGAGATGGAGCAGAATCAATAAAATGACTGAATAAAGAAAACAACTTCAGTATAAAGTAATTGTATGACTACTAAGTCCAGTGCGCTTTTAGAAAAGACTTACTCAAAAGGGCCAAATGCACAGCAAATAGACCAGAACTTACAGGAAGATCTGAAATAACTTGACTAATAGCACCGCAAGCCGCAGCAGTTGCACCAGTTTGTAAGGCATTCATGGATACATCAATAAGGAAGAAATACACAGCTGGCATTGGATCACGCACCTGGACAACATCAAAATGATCGTATTTTACAGGAGCCAAGATTGGAACAAAGCACGACCAAAATTTGCAAATCATAACCTATGTACTCAGCATGTGAAAGAACTCTTCTACAGAAGTCCAACAAGTAATAAATCCTGGACATTTACATAAGCATTATGTTAACATGTTCCATGTTGGCAATGACCCACCATACCAAGAATCTATAAAGTTGACAGAGAATAGGAAGAAAATGTCTTTGCTGTAAGACCCACAGATTTGACATATTAACTAACCATATATTCCTTTGTGGCAACAAATTCAACTGTCCCCCTACATAGCTCAGGTCTTTGATCAGCATCTCTACGCCTACCATCTGGACCCAGATTGCAGTGGTAATCACGGGGAGTCTCATCAGTAAAACCTGCAAAAAGAGAAGGAAAAGTTGGTGGCTATATATGAGGAGAAATATTTGATTCTCTCTCTCTCTCTCTACATATATAAGGGCTCTCTAGAGAGAACAATTATAGTAGGAACTTTAATGTGCATAACTTCCAAGAAGGTTTACATGCCATCAGGTGTCTATAGAAATAACAGATAATGAGGATCCGAACCATCTTTTCTGGATTGATGCTCAAAAGTCTTTTCAAGCTAAGATTTTGATCAAGATGATAAGTCCTATAATTTATAAACCAACGTGAACATAAACAAAGAAGAAAGAGCAGCTTTTCAAATAGAAAGAATGCACAGCAAATAATAAGTCCTGACATCATTTAAAACAAGAGGCAGAGCAAATATAACATAAAAATACTTTTTTCCACTTTGAGGAACAGGAAGGAAGGGAGAAAATGATATTAAATCTCAATGGAACCTTCCGTATTATGTAAAAACAAACAACCTACTAAACACATGATAAAAGTGATGAATGCAAAATAGGATGACTATATAACTGACCACACAAATTGCAGATGAACCGCCTTCCCTGGTCAATGAACTTCATAAAAGGATTGATGTAGGCTTTGCAACGAGAACATCGAACAGGACCACTTTCTCCAAAATCTACAACCTATAGCAATAAATATCATCTGAGCTGCAGAAACTAGACTCTTTCTTTTAATTATAACACAGTAGAAGTAGATGCAATCACTCGCCAGAATTTTACAAATAAAAAAATATGCATGTAACTGGGGACCAGGGTTTTGGCTTTATCTTAAAAGCAATAAAACTCATATTCCACCTTGATCACTCATAAAAGAAGTGGTAAGATTCTGTGAAACACCCCTCCCCGCTGAAGGAAAAAGAAAAATAATATTCACTAAAAAAAAATCCCCTACTCCCAAAAACAAGCCAATCATGGGGAAAGCCCAATATCCCAGGAGCAAATAACTGAAATAACCCCATCTTAGAACAAGTCAAGCTTCTTCCTTAAGTGTTCAGCACTGACCCTGAATTTGAAATAAAGGCTTAATAATGTATGGAATCTGGATAAAAGTTTATGATTCACTTACTGATGAACAAATAAACATTTTACTTTTCTCAAAGAAAGATAAGACAAATAAAACTAAGCTACTGGTATTTACAAGTATAGGAGAAATAAAATGTCAAGCATTACTTGGATGGGATCCTCAGATGGGTGAGGAAGAGCTAAAGGTTGGACTATTAAAGCCAACTGCATGCCGGATGTTGTCAGAAGGTCATTAGTGCATGGCATCTGTTAAAGAAATAAATCCATATTAGTGCAAAAGTAATGCATTTTTCAGTGAAAAGGGATTTAGTAGCTCAGAAAAGTACTATAAAATACAATCGATTTCATTGAAGACATTGAAACTTTGATTCTGACCTGGCTAATGGTACATCTCATGTAGCGTGGACTACAATTCCCAGTGTCTCTAACAATGTATTCACTTGTTGCAGGCTTGACAAATTTCATATAAATAATCAGTAAAGAGAAGGCAGTAAAGTCGGCATAAAAAAAGACAAATTTGAATAAGAAATAAGTAGGAAGCCAGAAAAATGTTTAGTAATGTTTTTCTTCTTCTAAAGTTCAAAGATTGAATAAAGTACCGGGGGAAGATTGGCCTGATTTCCTTCACGAGTATCATATAGGACCACCACAGAACTGGGAACAGGCCGTGGAATTTGTTGGGGATCTATCTTTGATGATGGAGCCATGGGTGCCGCAGTTTGTCCCATAGCAGGAGGCATATTTGTCATAGATTGGGCTGGTAATGGTGGAGGAGCACCAAACATTCTAGGTGGTTGCATTGAACCAGGAATTGGCGGTGATGGACCCACCTAAAGCAACCCAAAAGTTTAAAAATCCAGATCTTTGATCAAATAGAAGAGAAATGCATATAAAGTCCCATGCAATATAGATCCACGTAATATTAGTTAGTTATGGAAAATGTTTATGCAGTTTGGCCCAGAATTTTACAAATGTTAAAACAGTAAACCATCCCAACTGACGATAGAGCAGACATTAAAAAAAATGAGCATCATAATGGGAACTCATTATCACCAAATGGCCGAGGCTTCGGTTAAGCTTAAAACTTGACAGATAAATTTTCGTAATCCAAATGGAGCAAGGAACTAAATTAAGTCTGTGACATAAATGTGAAGAAGTTTGATGCAACACTTGGAAAAACACCTCTGAAAATGGATCAACAGGGTATAACTAAACGCAAGCACTCTGTTCCATTCCCTGACTAGTTATATCTTTTTTGGTATACTCCCTATTTTTTCTTGCAAAAGAAAATGTTCTAATTGACATGTGTCTTTTAATTTATACTCAATTCATTTTAAATCTTTTTGCCCTGTCTTTCAAAGTGCATCACATGCCTGCTTGATAAATCACCATCCTCCAGTTCTTATGTGCATCTAATGTAAACCTGTGTAAAAACTATATTGGACTTCTGATATAACAGCATAACACCAAATATTCTTATTCAACCTTCTTAAACCACAAATTTATATCAACTTTGACAATAACAAATCAAAACACTCACATTAAACAAAAGAAAAGAAACAATTGAAAGAAATTTAATTTCTGCATGCTTATACACCTACATATTGCTAAGGTGAGACGGGTTTACCAAGAATGATCTATAATACAGGGACCGTAATTTTATTTTAGAAGTCCAAATAAGGGGAAATTTTAATTACGAGCCTACCTGCCGGGCTGACCATGTTTGTGGCCCAAAAGGAGAAACTGGAGGTGGCATTACACCTTGATTAGATGCTGGTGAAAATGATGGAGCACCTGAAAATGATGGTGCACTTTGAGGTGCTGCTGAGAATGGTGACTGCTGCACAGGAGGAAACCGCATACTTGGAAACTGCTGAGGAGACCGAGCTGACATCATTGATGGAGGAGAAACAAGTGGTGTTTGAGCTTGCTGTGCACTACTAGCCGGGGGAAAATGTGGTGCACCCGATGCAGCAAACACCATAGGCCCATTACTCATCGCACCATCCCCTGCACTTGAAGGGGGTGCATTCAAACCACCACTCAAAGGCCGAGAAGATGCAAGAGGACCCTGTCTAGCTCCCGGGGGTGGAGCAACCGGACGAGTCAAAGAACCTGATGATGGGAAAGCACCAATTGGAGGCACCCCAGAAGGGGGAACGCCCACACGTCCACCAGCAGCACCCACTGAAGGGGGGAAAGACCCAGGAGGAGGTCTAGACCCAAAAGGCAAAGATTGGCCCACAGGTGGCCCAGAGGGCCGTCCTGGAGCCACATTTGGAGGGAATGAGGGCTGTGGGGTTCCCACGGGTCTTGGGACAGCACCAGGTGGTGGTGGGCCCGGTCGAGACAGTGGTGGTTGAGGGGCTGTTGAAGGAAATGGTGGTGATTGGGCAAATGGGGTTGGTCTAGGAGCTGAATTGGGCATTGAAACCGGTCGGTTCAGATTTAAATTCTGGAAATTATTGGCTAACGAATTAGGGTTGTAGTTCGATGGTGGCGGTGGTTGTTGCCTAGGTGCCCCTGAAGGCACAGGAGCTGCCATTTTCACGATCTATCAAGCCAAACCTTAATCTTCTTCTTCTGGTTGTTTAACCAATAAAATCTTCTGAAAATACTTTATCAACCTATCACCAGGAAGAATCCAAATCCAAACATATCCATCATCAGAATCCAAATAACCAATCAACATCTCGCTAAATTCAACAAAACTTCACAGAAGACCTTATATTACATGCAAAATTTCTCGACCGTAAAGAATACAGCAGCAAAAACTTTCTACTAAATTATTCGATCAACAAATCAATCTTTCATCACAATTAACACAAATTCACACACAAAAAAAGAAAAAAAGAAATACCACTGCTTCAATTAAAGAAATTAACTTTTTAATCGACGAAAAAAAAATAAAGAAAGAGAAAAGCACCTTAATGGGTTGAGCTCGGGTCAGATTATCTGCAAGAAACTAAGGTGAATTTTGCAGATCTATGATGATTGTGATTAGGGTTTTATAAAAACAACAGCAAAAAGAGAGAGAGAGGAAGAATTTAGTACTTCCCAATAGGAAACGAAAGGAGAACAAGCTTGCGAGATCCCAGGCGAGTAAATAGAGATTGACGATTGATGAAGAAGGCGGGTTTACTTTGTCTATTAACGGTTCCAGGTTTCGATGTCTAATTTTGCTTTCATAAAATTTTATATTGTAGCTTCCCTTTTTAAAAAGAAGAATTTCGTCGATAAAAAATTCGGTAGATTTTAGCAGAGCAGAATATAGTGTAGGCAGTTTTTGCACGGTAATTCCTTAAAAGAGTTTAAAGGACTTCTTGTCATATCCATTCACTGCTTGACACGTAAGCAGTTGGGTCCTACGTGAACATTGATTTTTTCCTTTAACTTTTTTATCTTTTGAATAATAATTAGGATGAAAATTTTCGATTTTGGATTCAAATTTTACTTAATTTTAAATTTAATTTTAAATTTTGTTTAGATTCAGAACTTGAAATTTGCCCGAATTTTTTCGGGCCAAATCAAATCCAAATTCAACTTGATTTTTTTTATTATTTTAATAAATTTTAAAATATTTATTTTATAAAATAATTATTAAATTATGAAATTTGTATTGTATACTTTATATTTATTTAATATATTTTTTATCCTTGTTTTATTTTTTTTAAAATTTTAAGTTAAATTTAAAATACATAGGACTTACTTATAATCCTTAAAATTATTTAGGATATGGTCGGACTGGGCTCCAGATTATTCAAGCCAAATTGTCATCTCTATAATAATGCTTTAAATAGTATTTTAATTTTTTTTCATTTTAAATAATATTTTAAAAACTATTAAATAGTGAAGTGTGTATAACATTATTCTTTTCTTATGAAAAATTTGGAATAATTTTTATTTTTTTACCATATATATATGTGTATATATATGTATATATGGTAACTTATATATTAACATGTTTTTTTTTCTTTTAATAATTTGATACGAATAAATGTTACAAATTTTGCATTGAATATTTTGGAAATAACGGCAATAATTGCAAATATATGTCATTCATGAATTAAAATCATTTATATATGATAACAAAAAGTCTTCATTCACAAAATTTTAAGAGCAATATTATTCATCAATTTAAATTTTAGATTTTAAATAAAATATCAAATAATTATTAATAAAAAAATAGTATAATAATTAATTTTAAAAATTATAAAAAAAAATATTTAATAATTTTTTGACACTTTATTTAAAATCCAAAATTTATATCTAAATTTAAAATGAGTAGCATTATCAAAATTTTAATGGCTACATCAATATTTAAAGCCAAAACCAACTTTTTGCTAGTTGAGACAACTGGAAAGCCTCATGGAAAGTCTTGAACTTTCCCTTGTTCTGGGGTATCACGCTCTCGGCTGAATTACATATGATTGTAACTTCAACAAACTAATGGAGCAACAATAGTCAACTTATCACACACTTCATATTTTTTAGCTACCAGAAAAGTTAGAACTGAAGTAGATCTAGCTAAATGAAGAAAAAAATTACTCAGTATACTGTAGTTTAGTATGCATCGCCGATGAAACAGTATGTGAAAGAACCAATTTCTTCAGAAATTATTATATACAAGTGGTCAGCAGATAGAACAGCATAGAAGTTTTTCTGGTTTAGGTATTGTCAATCAGGCCTGGTATTATTTTATGATAGCATTGCAGCGACATCCATTTCACTTGTATTTTTTTTTTACTCTCTTCCTTAAAGAGCATTATCTAAAGATACAGTGTTGGAAGATTTTAAGTTGACAGCCATTTCAAACTACATACCCAAAGACAAAATTGACAGAATTATGAGAATCACTTCTTTAATAGAGTATTGACTTCTCTGGATATGCAGGACAGGGAACTTCCAGAATATAAAATCACCAGATCAAATTGCCAGTTAAAGATGGTGAAATTGAATGACAAAGAATAAAGAACAAGGTGAATGGAAGAAACTAAAACTCTGAAATCTGAAACATTAGTGACATTGACGCAGCAAGATGTATGACATATGATTTGATGAACCATATGCTGGTTACTTGTCTATGAATACTTACTGATGTGAAGCCATACAAGAGGGCAACATTTCCTTTATGTCAAATCTTTAGGATAGCATTTAGAAGATTCTAATAGTAAAGCTAGCTAACTGGCATTCTCTTCGAGATTCTAAACTAGGATCAGGCAATATGTGACACAAAATTGGCAGAATATATATCAAAAGGAAGAATCAAAATTGAATTAAGTGTTTTTCTCTTACATGGGTGTTATGCATTTTCCACTCCGTTGTCACTGCAGCATATGAGTTTGCAACAAAACAGTGACATTATCACAATTAACCAAATCTAAAGCACTTGAATAGCATTTATTCCGATCAACCATAGAAATGAAAATCACCAAAATTCCAATGGTGAACATTAGAGCTTTTAGAATCAACATATTTTTTATATATATACCATCATTAAACTAATCTGGACATTCAACAAAGCACAACCATATAATAAACATATCACAAACCACAATGGCCACCAAACATCTTGCCAGATCAATTCCCAACTTCTCATTGCAAAAAGTAACCACCCAAAAACAACCCAAAGAAAAACAACAAGCTACCGTATATCAACACAGCCTTCTGGCCAGAAGTGAGTGCATTCCCACCAAGTCCAAACTGCTGATTCTGAGCAAATCCTGCAATCTCAACACTCTTACTCTCAAAGAAGCTCTGTGCTGCTCCACAAGTAGGACACCTCCAATCCTCAGGCAACTTGTCAAATGGCAAACCAGGTGGTATAGGATATGAAGCATCACCAACAGCTTCATCATATTTATACCCACAAGACCTGCACTCATATATTCCCGTATTCAAGACTGCAAATTTCTCCTCTAAACGCCGTTTATCAAACTTCTCTTGCTCTTCTTGTTCAGCAGAATAAGAAGAAGCTGCTGCTGCTGCTAGTGGTGGTGGTTGGGGGGGAGAAGTGGTTTGGTCTGAAGTGGGCTTATCTTCTTTGGAAACATCAATGGAGAGAGTAACAAGAAGGGATTTTGAGGCTTTCTTGGGGAAGAAAAGGGTAGAAGGGAAGTGGGGTTTTGGTGGTTTTGGAGGAGAAGCTTGGGAGAGGTGAAAAGAGAAGGTGGGTCTTGTTGTTGCAGAAGCCATTTATGGTGGCAAATTTTTTTTTTTTTTTTTGAAAAGTGTTTCTGATGTTTCTTATTCTTGAAAAAAAAAAATGTATGGACAAAAGTGGGAGTTTTAGGACCTTGTGTTGTTATTGCTGAGTTTCTGGGTGGAGGAGAAACGAAGAGGATCCATGGAAGAAGAGTAAATGCTGTAGAGAGTCGGATAAGGTGGGCAAGTGTCATAAGATTTGCAAACAGTTGATTCTGATAATGGGCTAGATATATTATTGGGCCTAGTCTTGGGCTAAATCAAAAGGATGGCTTGAGGATTCATTTGATAGTATTTTTGTATTTAAAAGGTAACTATTAATTATTTATAATAATGTTGTATATTTTAAATAATAATTTGATATAATAAATAATTTTAAAATTTTTATTATTTTATTATTAAATAATTATTTAATACATTATTATTTATGATACAATTTAAATATATAACATTAATCAATTATTTAAAAATTTGAGTTGCTATATAAATAAAAAAAATTCAGGCCGAGTGGATCCCTACTACGTACATGCTAATTGGGAATCACGCAAGATCGTATAACAAGAGTTGTTTAATCAGTGTAAAAATCTTATAATAAAGATTGTGTAAATTATGTAGACTCTTGTACCTAAATTATAATAAGAAAGATTATAAGTCACGTATTTAAAATTATTCTACAATACTAAAAAGGGTATTACAATATTAATAATAGAATTATTTGTATCTATTAAATTAATAACCGAACTTCATCACTCTTAATTTATTGATTTGATATCGAGACTTTTCCAATATCATAAAACGAGCACATGTACTTGTAAGGTGGATAATAGTTGATTCAACTGCTAAAATTTGTTGAATTGTTGTGTTTGAAAGAAAAAGGTCCAACTCACACTACTTTGGAGAGAGAAAGAGATTTAATTTATATTTTTTTATAATAAATAAAAGTATAGGTTGGATAAAAAATTTTGAGAATAAAAAAATTGAATTGAATCGATTAATTGATTCGATTTGATTCAATTTTTTTAATAAAAAATTAATTAAATTTTTTTGAAGTAAAAAATCGACCAATCTAATTTAATTTTTTTCATTAAAAAAATTAAAAAAAAATTAAAAAAATCGAATCGAATCGTACCCACCCCTAAGTTAGGGCGTGATTTAAGTAACCAATTCTAAATTTGAGTAAAAAGTCGGAAAAGAGTTCATTATTTTGGGGTATCTAACTCCCCACCCAACCTAAAAAAAAAAAACAACAACAACTAATAATCAGTTTTGTATAAAATAAGGGCTTTACAGTATTTTCTCAATTATTCAAGGATATTCATGTAATATTTTAGAGTTTGTTTTTTTTTTTGGCATATCCTGTGTAATTCGCACGATCTTATTCGTTTGTCAGTATATCATCTTGCAGACTCAATAAATAAACAAATAAATTCTAACAATATTATTATATGTACAAATTAATTATACAAATTCATTTATATTACAAGACATGACATTACATGATTAAAAGAATAAACATAAAAAATTAAAATAAAATAAATTTAATCAATCCTATCAAAACATATCAGATAATATGAGTAAAATTATATAACTTAATTTGTATACGTAGTATTATTTATTTTCTAAACTAATTTTTCACATCAAAATTTCTTGGTCGGTGTTTTAACTTGGAATGGTTACTGGCAATGGCGACAGCCGCAGCGGTAGCATACGCGTCAAAGCGAAGGCAGAGCCAAAGAAAATCAAGGTCTGATTTGGTATAAAGGTACTTTTTTTGTTTTAAAATTACAATTACATATTTATCAAACATATTCTTCTTCCCGTTCTTATATAAATCTTTCATTCTATAATTTTGAAGACACATCTCTACACCAAACAACAAACAAATTTTAAAGATCGTAACCATAAACGACTTTTTATCATCTGAATCAGATACATTTTCGAGCAACAGGAAGGAATTGGCGAGAAGCCAAAGCTCGAGTGGTCGTGAAAATCTAATCTAACGTTCATGTTACCTCTGTAACCATCGAAAATGCATCATCAAATTCAGTGATTGAGATTATTCAACTACCGAAATTTCATCGGAGATAGTCTTAGAGCAACACTTACTAACAGATTCATAACTATGAAATTTCACTGGAGATTGTCATAGAGCAACATTTATAAACGGAGTCATAGTTTTTTCCATTAATTGTTGTGCTTGAAAGAGATGGAATGACTTTTTATTTTAATACAAGAAAGGAGGATTTGAATTTAAGAATTTAAATACGAGACTTTCACGTGAAAGTAAATATATTGTTAACCCTTTTATTACTAAACTGATAACATTTTCATTATGTGAATTATTTAAGCAAAGATGTAGAAATCAAGTTTGTAGAACGAAATTATTCACATAATGAGAATCGGGTCTAATGTCTGATAAAAGTCGGGATGGTCTCTCTCTCTCAAATATTAGCAGAAAATATACTCTTTAACTAATTACATTTTTGAAAACTTTGGTGGCTTACCAGTCACCAGTACCGGACCAAAAGAATGAGCAAAGAACTGAAAAAAAAGCCGATCATATCAAGAAATCACACGACTTTGTTTAATGACAACCAAAAGTTTTGATGAAACTCATTGTCATTGTGTTTGCTTGTGCACAAATCCATGAACTTCGTTCTCGTTGCTTGGATTCCAAAATCCTCAAAATGAGCAGAAGCTTCATTTGATGAAGTGAGCTCAAGACTTCTGGTACTCAGATTCTTAACAAGACAAGGGAAAAGAAAATTTGAACGAGTAACTAGATTCTATTTTCTTTGAAATATCAGTCAAAACAAGCATAATCCAAACTTCCAGCAAGACTTCAGCTGTAACTAGGCACCTATAGCTAACAATCTGCCTATTTATTGTATTACCTCTCTAGATAAAATGAAAGAATTTAATTATCTTCAGCCAAGACCACTATATTACACACCCTCGTTGACGCCTAATAGCATCTATATAGCTAGCCGAGTATAACTCCAACAAATGTCTGAAAACAAATAGACCAAATGATGAGAAAGAAAAATAAAATGAAAGAATAGCGCAGACTGCATCCTCATAGATGAATGGTGTCTGGTGTCTGTATTGAGTTTGAGGTTAAGTCAAAGGATAATATCATAGCAAATCTCCGTTCACTCCCTATCCTAAATTTCACCTCATCACCATTAATGCACCCAAAGGGTGCTAAATTGAATGAAATTCAATTAACAGAAAATATATATTAATAATCAAGTTAGCAATCTCATAATGTAAAACTCAAAATAAGAGAAACATTGTAATTATAAAATGGCTGTCTTTATCCAAGGGAGCATTCCAATCTATGTATAAAAAAAACCATTATTTACAACTATCAAAGGAACATCAACAGTAAGCAAATACATCATAATTAGAAATCATTATTCAACTTCTGTTCTATAAATAAAAGAAAAAGAAAAGGCCAATCAGATTAAACTCAAAGTGCTGCTACTCCCTACAATATATATCAACTAACCAACCATTGATCAATCAAGTCATTGAGAGATCTTACATGAAACCAAACCACAAACCACATACTCCGCCATCCAATCTTCATCAATCACATGTCATCCTCCCATGGACCGCAACTCCTCCAATGTGACCTTAATCTGATCCTGAACCAACTCCAACCGCTTCGAATACACCTCCAACTCCAAAATCTGTTGTTTCCTCCACTTCTCATCAAGCACTTCCCCTACTCCAACTCCACTCCCACCAAACCCCATCAGCCCCATTCCCATCCCGACCCCACCAAACCCCATTGGCATCACCGCATTCATTGCCAACCCCCCAATCCCTCTCCCACACATGATCCCTCCCATCGCAGTACTCAACAACTCCCTAAACATTGGCGACAAACAACTCCTCACTGTCTCCTCCACCACCCCCGCAATCCCACCACCACCAACGCCACTACTTACATTAACATTCTCACTATTATTCACCAAACCCACATTATTAACATTATCATTCCCTCCCATTTTCGACCTTGACCTCTTCCTAGCCTTTGGTGTAACCTTCTCCTCATTATTATTACCACCACAAATAAACCCATAACTGTAATTACTATTATTATTAGTCCTCATTTCCTGACTAATAATACTAATATGATTATTATTAATATTGCTATGATTATTAGCATCTTCATCATCTAAAACATTAACATTAGTCGTATTATTTCCACTCCAGATCTTTCTAGAGATTTCGAACGTGGCCTGATCATGAGCCGTTTTGAAAGAGAAATCTTTACCTGAGCCGATCTTATTCAGCACGTTCCGGTACTTCTTCTTCAACCTCCGAAGCTTCTCCACCAATTGATTCTTATTGAAGTCAAGCTGGAGCTTTGACTTTATCTGATCGTAAAACAACGCCGTATCATGATGATGCACGTTGCCGCGCTGCGTCGTGTAGTCGAGGAATCCTTGCAACAGTTCGATCTCGTCCTCGTCCGTCCACAGCCGCTGAAATAGCCGTCGAGATTCGTCCAATTGTTGCGGCAACGGCTTCTTCTCTTCGTTAACGGCAGCTGGTTCGGCGAAACGCTGTCGTTTGGAATCGGACTCGTCGATCGCGGTAGGCGGTAGGGCGACGGTCACGGCGGTGGCGGAGGCAGAGGCAGAGGAGGAGGGGAAGGCGACGGTCACGGCGGGGGCCGGGGCAGTGACGGTTGTAGCAGTGGAGGCGGAATTGAGGTCTTCATCGTCGAATTCTTCTTCTTCGTCGGGCAAAACGTCGTCGTTTTCTTCGAGGTCGTCGTCTTCTGAGGATTCCTCGTCTTCGTCGAGGTCTTGGTCTTCTTCGGGCAATACGGTGTCGGTTTGCTCCGAGGCCATTAACGGAAAGAAACGTAAACTATTGAGACAGATTGAAAGAGAAAGAGGATTAACCGAGAAGAGGTTAAGGGTGAGTTCCTGTCAGGTACTTTGGTTGGTATTGGTTCGACTCGATAATTGGGGTTGAGCGATGCTAGGGTGGGGTTATGGTTCACGAGGATTCGTTTTTCTTTTTCTTTTTCTTTGTTATTGCGTGTTAGACTTGGACTTGGTCCCGGAAGTGGAGTGCACCCACTCGCCTACCAGGCACCATCTACGGTCCACGTACTACGTATATGGTATTTTTAGATAGTGCTTGATAAATAGGATACTACATAATTTTCGACCAAAAGAAAATATTCCTAAATCTATATTTCATTTATTTATAAATTTAATAAACAAAATAAAAAAATCAGTTTAACCCGAACCCCGGATAGGAATAGAATGATGATGCGTACAGTCGTGCGGGCTCCGAGTTCTGTGTATGTACGAGGAATGTACCTTCATCAATTTCGCAATTTGATAAACCAAAAATTTGAGAGATTGAATTGTCCCAAGAAGTAAATCGATTGCCAACGGTGTCCACGTCAGCGATGACGATAAGTGCTTAGAACGTCAAAAATTTTGAAAAATTAAATTAAATTAAATATGAAAAATGAAGAGAAAATGTAGGTTAAAAGTCTATTTTGCGAACCCAAGACGGCAAGGAACCAACTTGGTCAACAACTCAATTTACCAACCGTAGAAACATAAATCCCATGAGCCGCCTGGCCCAACACAAGACAAGACTAAGAGATCACGCACGCTTTGAACGATCAAACCGATCTTTACATAACACGACCCAAATGTCTGAAAGTGCTTAATGAAAGGACTTCCTGCAATGCTGAGATTGAATAAAATACACATTGGTGTTACATTTTCCCGTCTATGGTACAGAAATCAGCTATTTTGCTGATTGCTCCTCCTAGGAATATTGTGGACGGACCAATACACAAGGTGGTAAACGTTTCGGCATCTGTTTGATCCTAAATCAAACTGAGGTAACATGTCTATTGTATAATACCATTCCTAACAACAGATGAGAGAGAGCATGCAACACTGGAATCCCCGTGAAACTACCCAAAACTCACCTTCTGAACCAACTTTTGTTTTCATGTGCAGATCCCTCACATAAAGCACATTTTCTGCTTGCACCACAGTATGTCAAATTGCATTTAGCCCCAAGTTAGCAGGTCAGGCATTTTCCGGGAAACCTTGTCCTAACAATACAGATTAAATGCAGAGCTCAAGGTTGCTACAGGGGCATCCCAGGCCAAAAACAGACCAAGATTCGACCTAATCCACCAGTGTTCATTGCTGGTTTAAGGGATCTGATGTTTCCACAATACAGATTAAATGCAGAGCTCAAGGTTGCTACAGGGGCATCCCAGGCCAAAAACAGACCAAGATTCGACCTAATCCACCAGAGTTCAATGCTGGTTTAAGGAATCTGATGTTTCCTGAGGCTGCCGTATCTTCATCTGATAAACCTTCTTCACTTGCTGCTTCTGATATGCACCACCACCTGCACTTTCTTGTCTAAAATACATATCAGCATCTCCAGCTGCTGGTCTACGGATCCAAATGTTAGGTGGTGATGGAAGTAGACCAGGCAGAAACTGTTGGTTCGAGTTCCCCGAGTATCCAGAGTTTTTTTTCTTGGAAGCCATCACCACAGGAGGCCTGATTCTGATGCTTTCTTCTACTGTCAAAGCAGACATCCCAGTTCTCAAGTCACTGCACTCTTCTTGATATTGATATCTCTCCTGCATCCTAGAGTTTTGTCTTAAGTTACCATACTGATCTTGGTATTGATATCTCTCCTGCATCTTCAAGCTTTGTCTATTGCTTTGCAGACCATTTGATGAGAGCGGAAATCTAGGGTTCCCAGTTATGCCTTGAGGATACTTGTAATTTCCATAATTGTATTTTGGCTCATCTAAGAAGCCCCTCTCATTCCCTGAGGGTCCAGCTGGTCCAGGTCTGGTGTTTGCATAGCTGCCAGGTATATTGCGATTTGATTGTTGCTCCCATAATCTAGGAGAACCATTAGGTTTATAATTAAGTGTGTTCTTCACAAGACGATGAGCTGCTTCTCCCAATATGGGGCCAGTTATCGCCCCAGGTACTTGTGGCCTGTAAAATTGGTTCACAAAAGTCAAATAAGCATGTCACCACTCGGTTAAGTGAAGAGGCAAGAGTAAAATTCCTAGTTACATACGATACCAATTTAATCTCTGAATTTTAGATTCCCAATAGTAAACAAACTGATGCAAAAGTTTACTCTTTTCCCCACTTTTTTTTCTTTACACATGTAGCATCGCTTTTCACTCCGACTACAAACATTGAGTGCACCAATAAGACTGCTTTACTTTCATCAATAAAAACTTGTAACAAAGTGCAGTGTTCTCACCTCTCTCTGCCGCGCTGGCGCCGACTATTATCTTCATGCCATAGAGTAGGGAAGAGTTTAATGTCTATGGGTCTTAAGATCTGCAATAATAACGAAAGGTCACTAGTTTACTTAGCACATTTATTGGAAAAAGTTGCCTCATAAATGTACTTCAGCAGAAAATTCATCTCCAAAAGTTCATTAACAAGTAATGACAACTATATGAGCATTCACGTGACATACCTTATCAGGGAAGATAACGCCCTTTGGAGGTTCTGGGATGTGTCTCTGTCTTCGAGGATTTAGATATGTAATATTTCTGCAGGCAAAAAAAACCATGGCCTAATAAGATAAAGAACCATCCAGAAACAACAATAGGAAAAGGGAACTTACACAACTTGGGTACACTCCAAGTCTGGCAATCCTTTAACTGGTGAAGGAACAATGCTTCTCAACACATTTCTCTCACATAACCAAAGGTATCCATTCATTCCACCACTGCAAGAGGTAAGCAACAGATAAGAATAGCAACAAAATTGTACGTTCACAACAATCAAATTATTGGAAATATCTGGAGTTGACCATTAAATAAGTAAATTAACTTACCTAGCATTAACACTAATTTCCCAAAATAATCTTTCATGTTGAGGTAACTGATGGCAGGACTCGCAGTATGAAATAATCTGTTGATATAAAGGATGTGTAGGATGAACATATAGTAGATCAAGCATCACACTATTCCGAACTAGCTCTTCTTCCTGCCAATACCATTTTGCATTAGCATTTGTAGCACTCAGAAACAACAAAGGAAAAAGGATAGCCTTGCTGCCCATATCATTGCCCCAAATATCTTATGAGCAAAGACACTTTCCAGATTAAATATAAAGTAATTGAATCTACTAGTATCGCGTATAAGGAATTCAAAACTAATATAATATAAATAGAATAAATAATGACAATACATTTTCCTTCTTTCTTTTTTCTTTTTCCTAAAGAGACTGTAAAAGATCCAAATTTCATATATCCCATCAGTTGAACCCAAGAACACAGATTCAGTAGTGATGTTAGAGAACTATAGGTCATCAGAAATTCATCATTTAAAGCAAATCAGATATAGTGAAACTAAAAGCGTAAATTTTATAATTTAGGTAAGATCTCAATGTCCACAAAGTATGACAACTTTCTGAAAACTAGATTAATATGTTCTCCTAATTTGATATTTCAAACCCTTACTATCATGCAATTTTACATTTTCCCTTGAACATCCATTTTGTGGTTTCTAATAGGAAAAGAAAAGGACAGTCACTAAAATGGTTGATATATAGGAGAATATTGATGATTAGTTATATATCAATAAGATTATAAATCAATTAAAATTATGTACACCAGTCCAGCATAACAAATTCCATACCGTTAAAAAGGCTTCAAGCTTCTTTGTCTGAGCAAGCAACAACTTCTCATCAATAAATGGCAACTTGGCAACACCCTGTCTTCCAAGAAAGAAACCAAAATGGCTTCCATTAGTTCAAGAAAGAAAATTCCAGATATAAATATTTATTTATATCGACACTTAATTATAGACAAGACTGCACCTGCCAAGCAAAGCGTTTACCATTCATATCCATCTGAAAGTCTGTCCACAGAAAATAGAAGTAAACTTACTCAGTAGAAAATTTTCATGAGCTAAATAGATAATTAACTGTTACTGTATTTTACCCGAAGGATAGAATCTGTAGATAGGTGATGATGGATCAGTCATCAATTTTCTGTATTTTTCAGGCAAAGCACTAGAACTGTAACATGAAATATATAATTTCCCATCATAAGTTGAAATCTAAATAGCCGGGCAGAAACCTCCATCTTAAAAAAATTTTAAAAAAAACTTGAACTCATTTCTTTTTTTTTGGGGGGTGGGTGGGGGGGGGGGGGGGGGGGGGGGAAGGGGGAAGAAACCTTGCAGCTGGCAGGGTCCCCATCAGCTGATCAAAGGGTTTAAATGGCTCTCCCGAGAAGAATGTTATCTCAAGGTCAGGTAAATCTTTAAGATCTGAAGCAAATGGAGCATAATGGTATGGATAAAACCTGAAACAAATAGCAGTCAAGCACAGCATCTAGAAAAAAGCAGTAAAAGATCATATATATTTCGCATTATAAGTGGTTGGAAATCTTAATTCAGCACTCCCCGTAATCTACACACGTAGGATTTAACCATTGACTGGTCATTAATGGCAAGTACACAGCTCATGGACAAACTCCATAGAATTGATGCTCTTATTTACTTTTCTCTAGAGTGTTTTCCATGTTTCCAATGATGAATTAGAGAACACTATTTGTACTTAAACCAAAGTCCCTTTTTCTCTGTCATTTCTTATGCAGCATATTGAAATTCATTACCAAACTAAGTTTCATGAATACATCCATGTAGGCATGTATACCCATAATTTAACCAAGTTTATTGCAAAGGGAGAAAAACAGCAGGTAAAAATACATTATTAGTAAAATCCATCATGGATAAACTGACCAATTCCAAGAGCAAACACCTTGGTAGTAATAGTGGCATACCCAACATAAACCTTCCACGTACTTCCAAACCTGAGAAGATAACTTACAACAATTATATATCTGTGAATGAGATACTTCATCAATCAAAAAGACGTGACTTAGAGAAAGAATAAGTTGCCGCAAAAACAAACCAAATATCTAGCATCCATAAACTGTTTCCTAAATAAACACTAAAAAACTAGTAGCCAAAGAGCACAGGATTATGAACTTACAACATCCCTTTTAACTTTATCAATCTCTTCTGGGTTTGATATTTCAAACTTCTCAGCATAATACCTTTCCTTGTACCCTGGCTCCCCTAATTTAACCTGAGAAAAAGCATAGCATAATTCAATTTATATAATAAAATTACTTCTTCAGCATCCTAAAAGTTTTTTGAAAGGGAAAAAAACAAATAATAGGTGACTAGTCCTTAGTTAAACCACCCTAATCATAGCCCTATATATATATATATGTAACCTTGTCCTTCATTCCAAACGAAGTAGACATTTTATAAACAAAGAATTTGCAGACTTTCATAAATTCCTTATAAATAAACTGAGAGAGAATTTCCACATTGTCTGTTAAGAAAAGTAATTTATACATAAGACAAAAAACATGTTCTCTGGACAACACCATGGAAGTCTTCCAGCAACTGTCTCTGCTTTATTTAAAGGAATATATTATTTTGTTAGCTCCAAAGTGTGTAAAAGCGTACAAAAAGTCCAATAAGAAGTGAGTATCAAGAGATTACTGGTAGCCTCATTTTCTGTTTTGTTTACAGCACAAGTAATCACTAGGGCTGGGCAAAAAAGCCCAAGAACTGAAACCAACCATTTAAAAAATACCGTTTGGTATTATCTATTAGGATACTCGTTCAACTGATTTGGTTTCAGTTCTTAGATTCAAAATACCATACCAAAGGTTAAATAGGTAGTTTGAACATTTTATTTGCAATTTGTATACATGACCTTTATTTTATTTGGTGCGCACAAAATATTACAATGAGAATGCATACACTAGATATTGCAAAATATATAAAGCAACTTTTCCCTCACTTTTAACCCTAACCGCAACCTCACCTCTCACACACCCAAGTCTCTCATTTCTCTCCCTTGCCCAAATTGACCACCAACATACACCCATTCTAGACATTGGCCGAAGCCCATCGTCCTCCAGTAAACATAACTACAATGCCACCTTCTTAGCTTCAGTTTGGTTAGTTTTTTTCTTTCTTTTTTTTTTTCAAATAAGCTACTGCAAAGTGCTAACCCACCAGGGCAACCACCACCTTCTCTAAGCAGCCACAGCCGAGAATATCTCACTATCACCATCGGCATTTGTCCTTGCTTCATTTCTTTTTTTTTTTCTTTTTTATATTTTGCTATTCTTTTCTTCAGGTAAGCTAGTTTAAAATAATGTCTTGATGAATGGTGATGATTGATAATTTGTGGCTCTTTTAGATGAATGTTCTTTTTTTTTTTTTTTTTTTTTTTACTCTTTTTTCTTCGTTTTGTTAAATAAATGTAAAATAACTTCAGTTCTTTTCTTTTTCCCTTATTGAATTTGCCCAACTCTAAATTGAACTTGAACTTGGCAAAACAAATTTTTTTTTTAAATTCAGGTAGCAGTCTTGGTTTTCAGAACAGTCCAGTTCAGTTTCACGTGGGAAATCCTGAATTTTTCAGTCCAGCTCAGTTCTAAAGAAAACCAACCCGTGCCCACCCCTATTGCTTGCAGATAAACAATCTTCCACTTTTGACAAAAATCCTAATACAAAAACAAATAGTGAAATCACAGACCTTGTCAACAACTGGTGCCTGTAGCTCTTCAGAAAACTCTCCTCTTGCTTTAAGTTTCATCTCTTCATTATACTCCATAGCCTGATAAACAACAATATATCAAGTACTAGTATATATCTAAACAATAAGAATATTAGCTGAAATAGAAAAGAGAAAACCAAACCTTTGACCACAAGTATCACCCTTAATTAAATAATACCTGCTGTATACGAGTCCTTTTCTTAAAGATTTGATCTTCATAAACAGCGAGAGACTGGATAAATTTCTCTACTCTATCCAACACAACCTGTACATGTAATTTAAATCCATTATTGTCAAAAAGTAAGAACACAATGGAGAATTCAATCAAAGAGAATTATATACAGATTTGATGGACCTTCAAAAAACAGAGAAATTACCTCACCCGCATCAGTAAGATAACCACCTATGGCACCAAACTCCCTTCTATAAACATGCATCAGTAAATTTATAGCACCCTGCAGTAGAAAAAATATTTATAATAAGCATGATAGTATAAGCTTGAAAAGATTGGGAAGTGGAAAATGGAAAACAGAAAATGCACCATAGAAGGTGTTCAGACTAACCCAAAAAATGGAAAAAGAATATGCAATTCAACACCAAGATGATAGCACAAAAATTAAGTGATTTATAAGACAGTAATACCTACAATAAAATATCAAAGTTGAGCATGTTGCTTGAGTAATAATTGCTTAATTAAAGGAAAAAAGTGCTTGATACTTACCTCCCTGATTTCCAAGGTTGGCATATGTGGGAGAAAGTCATTGCCAACAAAGAAACATAGGAAAACAAAATCATCCACTATTCTTTCGAAGTTTATTGAAAATGGAGGGTTGGGAATGTCCAAATCATATTGCAGATATTCTCGCAACACCCAGATGTTTAAAAACTGATCAAAGAATGAGTCAAAATAAATAAATAAATGTGAGAAACAAATTTAAAGACGCTCAAAGGCAGGATGTCAGTTTTTCAACCTGATATTTCTTCTTGTGTATAGGAACATCTACATTCCAATCTTCAGCATCATCACCCGGCTTACCACGACAATCAGCCGCTAGATGGCCAACTTGACCACAAATAAAACATTTTTCCTGTTGCCCAGGAAAAGTGATCACCTGCAGAATCAAGATATTATCAGATTGAACATGAGAAATAAATGAGCCGGAAATATGAACACCATTCACAAGGCGTGCAACTAACCTCTCTCAAAATTGAAAAGTGAATCTCATGTGTGGCTAAAGACAGCATAATCAAATCTGCATCCTAATATATAGATCCAAAAAATAGAAAAGGCATATAAGAAAATCCACATGTTAGGAATTCAATCATGCACAAATAGGAATAAAACCACATATTTGAGGAACGGGAGAATGGCTAAAAATTAAAAAGTAACTCACCAGGCTGTACAGACAATGCCGAGTGTTTGGATCAAAACCAGGAAGGTTACGTTGTGATCGAATGTATGACATGATTTTATGCTCTCCTTCACCAGGAACATTAGCATCAGAAAGTATAACCTTCAAATAACCACCCAATGCAGCCTCGTAAATAAATTTAGAGAGACAAAGTATCCTGAAAGTCAGAAGTATATGGATAAAAGAAATAGACAAGATTACTCCATAGGCAAGGAATCATCCGATCCTAACATACAAAAGGAGACAATCACTATTAAGACAATGTCCATCACACCTTTGTAAACTGCCAGCCTGGATTGCGGTTCAACCTAGACTGTATATAATACTGAAGTGCTACAGAGAGCACAGCCATAAATTGAGTGCCAGGAGTTATGACATTCGAATCGCATGTTTCAGGCTTTTCTTTAGGAGTCAGAACTTCCCCCGCTTCCTCAAATTCTTTCCTCAATCTTTCTTCTTCAGCTTCCTAAGAAATCATTGCAAAAACAAACAAACAACAATAAATAAATCTCCTTCATTCACTAAAACCCATTGACATAACGTGACAAAAATCTTACAGCCTCAGCAGCATCTTTTGCAGCTCTGAAGCGTCGAGTACGTTGCTGATTCATTTTAGCTCGTGGTGCCACCCCATCTAAAAAAAAATCTCTAGTAAGCAAATCTAATTCTACAGACAGGAATGACTGTAAATATCAAAGCCAAAATAACACTTACCAATTGCCAAATAAAGAAGCTTTCTCGGACGAACCAATGAGAAGAGATGGTCAATGTAATCAAATATAGACTTAAATACATCATCATATGAGGCAGGTGCAGCCTACAAAGATATAAACTTTTTATCAGAATAATTTTCAACTAACCAAACAAAACCTAATGGTATTTAACAATTCTCGATAATAAAACCCTAAAACCAACATTACACATACACAACAAACATATTTTATAAAATAAACAGCAATTCTAAAAACCTACTAATATAACATGAATTTACACTTTTAAAAATTCAACATTTATCCTAAAATCGGAACAAAAAATAAATATTCCAATAAGTTAAAATTCTTTTAAAAAAAAGGAAAAGCTAATACCTTGCCTTCGGGGTGAAAACAAGGGTGAATGATCCCGTTCATATCTAAATACAAATTATCGAATTCCATGCCGTTAGGGTTAGGTTTCGACACGTCAATCGGTAAACCAACTCCGTTACCGTCAACCTGCGGCTCCTCCTCCAGGACGTCGGCAATCGACAGCGAATAACGATCGGCTAACCACCGGTAAAACGCCGGCACGCCCATGGCTCTTACTCCGGTTCCGTAAGGTACGGTTTATTAATAATTTGGATTTTTCTTTTTTTGTTTTAAACAAAATCTATATATTTGAATAAAAATCTTTAAAATATAAATGGGAGAAGAGAGGGAGAGATCGACCGTTCGAGATCTGTGTATAGACAGACATCCAAACGGTGCGCGTACGGTCACTGTAGTCTGCAGTAGGTAGCTGATGATGATTTGACAAAAATGATCTTGGTAAGCGGTGGCGCTTGACTCTTGAGGAGGATGTAAAATGACCGAATTGTCCGTATGGAACTGCGAAATGACTTTGATTGCGGAGTGTTTGGACGCGATGACAATATAATTTCTTAAAAAGAAAATGAGGAAATCGAGGATGTTCGGACGCGAGAATAAGTTAATTACTTAAAATCGTCATAATATTTGTTATATTGTGTAAATGTCAAATAAAATGGAAATCTCCGAGTCGAAAAGTAAAATAAAATAAAAAAAATTCCTAAAAAAAATTGTTCTAATTTTTCCTCTTTAATAATTTAAATATTTCTAAAGCTTGCAAACATAATTTATGATTATTGGAATCTTGAGTATTATATTATTTTATTTAAAATTATATTATTTAATGTAATACTAATTAATTGATGATGAAGTTATTATCTAATTTTTTTTATACAAAAATGTACATGGTGGAAATATTGAGATTATAAAGAAAAAGTTGATTTTTTTTTTTTAAATGTACTCGTTGAAAGTTTTTAAATTATAAAAGAAAAGTATAAGATTCAGTTCAAACTTAAAAAAAAAATTCTAGTGAGTTGTAAACTACCCATTTTATTTATTAATGTGATACTAATTGATTGATGGAGAGGTTATTTGTCTGATTTTTTTATAACGTTAATTGATTGATGAAGAGGTTTATTTATTTGGCTTTTTTATAAAAAAAAAAATTACTTATTAGAAAGTGGAAAACTTGTGCTTATAAGGAAATAAGTTTAGAATTCATTGTTCAACTTAAACTATTTTTAATATCAAATTTTTTATAATTAATATGAGATAATTAATTTAATTAATAATTTTTTAAACAAAATTTTTATCGATAATAGCTCAATACCAACTCTTTTATTTAGTAATTAGTCCATTCACATTTCAATTATCAAGACTTGCCTATAATACCATTTGTTTAGTAATCTTAAGCTTATAAAGAAAAGTTTAAAACTCATGTATTAAATTTAAGAAATTAGTTTTGTTAATAGAGTAATTATCATACTTATATACTTATAAATTTAAGTATCAATTATTTTTTAACTAATGTGAGACAATCAATTCACTTAATAATATGATAATTTGTATTTGTAAACAAAAAAAAAAATGGGTATCATTTGTTTATTATTTTAAAACAAAAATAAAAAGATAAAAATAAATGATAGTATGTATTTATATATCATATATCGAATTCACAATAATTTTTAGATCTTTAAAAATTAGATTTTCCTTAACTTGTTAATGTAAATGAAGGTGTTCTTAATAAAACCACATAATTTTTTCTTATATTGTCATAAACAACATATGTATATTTTAAAAAATAGATTATTTAGTTATATTTTTTTAGAATACTAAAGTTAACCAAAAAAAAAATTATCTTCATAAAATAAAAGATATTAAATAAATGATTGATGAGCACATGTGTAAATAAATGTGGAAGGAATCATAATCACCCCTTTTTGCAAGTTTGAAAAATAGTTTTGAGAAATTAAATATTAATTAAGTCAACGAGATTATCTAATCTAATTAATGATGGAATGATATGTTTCTTTTGTTCACTACATATAAGCATGTCATGAATATAATCGAACATTCATATAAAAATAACATGAAAGAAATCCCACCAAATCTTTTGGATCAGGATCACTTATATCATTACAGCTAATCTTGTTTATTAACTCATTATTTTAATGGAGAAGTCAACTTTGATTATTTTTAACTTCATTTTTCACGAGAACTCTATTTTAATTGACAAAAAAAAAAAAAGATCTTTAAAGTATGTGCTTGAAAAATCAAGGTTCCTTTAGATTTTGTATGAAGCCGAATGATAGAAGTTCATTTGAACACGATAAACAAAAATAAAAATCTACACCAACATATAAATTGTTCCCTTAAATTTAAGAAAGTAACAATATCCTAAAATAAGTGATAGTATTTAAAAAAAGGAATCTTAATTTTAAGAAAAATTCTTACCCTTAAAATTTTGGGATAAGTTATAATAGAAAAAAATAACACGAATTCCAATTTTTTTTAAATTAAAAACCAATAACACTTATAAAAAAAGGCATGGAAGGGTGCTTGTAAAGATGATAAAATTTTGATTCAGATCTAAATTTTTTAATAAATTCAAAACTTAGATTTTATCCAAAAATTTTTGAATCCAAGTTTAAATTCGTATTTGGATTTAAGTCCAATTTTTTTGTTGTTTTTTAAAAAAAAAATTCTAAAAATTTAGGTAAAATTTGAATTTTTGAGATATTTATTTTATAAAATAATTATTAGATTCATATATATTAAAGATTATAAATTTTATGAATTAATTTAAGACTTTAAAAAAATAAAATTCAAATTCAGGTTCTTGCAAAAACTCGGATTTGGACTCGAATTCGAATTTTTCAAAAAAATGGACTTGAATCTGGAAAAAAAAAACTCAAATTTTTTGAGTCGGGTTTCGAATTTTTCCGGATCCAGTTCTTTTGCCATCCTTAGGTGCATGTAAGGGGTTAGGTAATATTATATATTCAAAGTTGTATTCTAAATATAAAATTAATGATACGTCAAGCAATTATTAAATGGTAAAATAGTGTAAATATTTAAAATTATTTATTATACTATTTTACTACTCAGTAATTATTTAATACATTATCATTTGAGATCTAATTTGAAATACAACTTAAAATATGCAACATTATTTTATAGCTTTTGATACAACTTATAATGTGTAATATTATTCTTTTTTTTAATAGTGAAAATTTATTGTATTTTTATGTTGTAAATACATTATTAATAATGTTATATAAGTAAATCTATCAAATTTAATAAAGTAAATATAAATTTATATTGAATTAAACCACTATAATTTCTTTATATTATTGCATCTTTTATTTTTATTTCGATGTTAACCTCAATCGCTTTCTAAAAAATCAACAAATTTAACGCTTTGTCTTTCACCCGTCCAAATTTTAAGGTTAAGATAAATGTATGATTGAAATTTGATTTGAATGAAACAACTAATTTAATATCTTTAAAATTTTTTTATTAGTCATAATTAATTTTTATTTTCATGTGTCTATTGACATAGTTATATATAAGAATATTATTACGTATTACAAATTATATTCTAAAATGTAATGTATCGTATAATTATTGAATGGTGAAATTATATAATAGGTGATTTTAAAAGTTATATTGTTTAACCACCCACAGTTTGTTTAACACAACTTTTTAAAATATAATTTATAATATAATTTGAAATATGTAGCATTGCTCTATAAATAATGTATAACATATATAATAAAAGACATTTAGATCTCATATTATCGTGAAAGTGATAATTTACTCGCTCTATTTTTAAAATGATCAATTTTTATTTATTATTTATAGTTTTTTCTGTTAAATTAAATAGAGTTATATATATATATTTTTAATATTTTCTTATAACTAATTAGTATTGTTAACAATTTTTACTTTCATATAATTTTAAAAAATAGATAATTTTATCAAATTTAATAAAAAAAATTATAAAAAATAATAATAATTAATAATTTTTAAAATAAAGTGAAAAAATTGTCATTTTATTATAATACAAAGATTTAAATATTATTTTTCTTTAAATATATTATTTTATAATTTAAATAGAAGTTGGCTTTTGAAAACTGTGAACAGTCACATATGAATAGTGAAGTGATAGGCTGGCTGTTTGGCCATTGACATAATCTACTTTCTTTTATCACTTCACATGTGACCTGTCTTAAATGTCAGTATCCTACATAGAGTCAATGCCATGACTAGCCAATTTCTTATAATAAGATAATAACAAAGTCGCATCTTCTTCCTTTAAAAAAAAAAAAATTTGCATGATCATTCAAATGCTAATAAAAAAAGCAAATAAAAAATAAATAAATTCAATACCTATTTAAAATATACAATAAAAATGAAAAGACATATACACCCTCACCTTTTAGGGAACGGGCAACTTTAAAAATTTCATCAAATTTTTTATCAAAAAACGATTTTTTATATTTTAATGATAAAAAATATATTTATATTAATTTTAAACAAATTTTAAGGGTTTAATTTTTGTTTTATTAAAAAAGAGAAAAACTTAATAAGGATATTCATAAATTTTTTAAAACTATTGAGTTTGTACATTTGTTATCGATAAAAATTTTAAAATTATTAAAATTCGTATGTTTATTTTTTAAAATATTAGAAGTTCAAATGCTTTTTCTCATGAAAATAATAAATACATAAACTTTATTAAAAAAATAAGTAATAATGTAATAAACAATTTGTTTATTATGTTGTTATGTGTTATAACAATAAAAGAAAGGACAATAGTAAACCAATAATCTAAAATAAACACTTAATTTTATCATTTTTATTAAATAAAATATTGAAAAATTATTTAACAAGCAATCTTTCAAGAGTTTCTAAAAAAATCATTTAATAAGTATTTTAAGTGATTTTTTATTGAAAATTAAAATTTCTTATTTCAGTCAAATATTATAAAAATAGTTTTAAAAACACTAGCGGCTATTTTTCTCATTTATTTTTAATAGTAAATTTAGTAACATTGAGAAATTTTCAAATATGAACATATTTTTCTATTTGTGTCAAATAAATCTATAATCCCACTTGAAATGACAAAAATATTCTCATCGTATTAAACTTTTGATGATTGCAATGCAGTGTTAACATGACACCTAGGGGTATTTCAGTCATTTCGATGAGAGTCAAAGATCCATTTGAAATAAACAAACAAATCACGTCCTTGCTTGCAAAGGCATGAAAAATCAGTAACTTGGGTATTATTACTCCAAATACTTTTTTTTTTTCATTAAAAAGTAAAGAGTTTATCTTTAACACGAGAATTGACAGTATGTTTATCAGAAACCGACTGCCAACTAAAAATTTGGAGATGATGAAAAATAATAAGGGCTAAAGAGAATTATACACATGAAATTGATTTAATAGATGATTTGCTTTAATTAAATTTAAAATACTTATTTTTATTTTAATCTGATAAGTTATTTAAATGGTAAAAGAATAAAAAAGTTATTTAATAATAGAAATAAAAAAATATACGACTTATCATGTAAAAACTACATGTCAAAATGTTCTTTTAATGTTTTGTTTTGGGCACGGGGCATGGTGAGAGGAGGCTGCTCAACTAGCCCCTTTGTCAAATCTTGATTTGTTGAGCGATTAAAATTTACATTTTATTTTTTACACTGTCAGTGATTATCATCTCACTCGTTGTTTGGCGGTTAGTTATTAGCGGTAAATTAACTCAAAATTATTAATATTAAATTTAAAATTTTACAATCTAAGAGATAGTAAAATTTTTTTATCAACCAAACATTATAAAAGTGTTAAAAGTGGAGAGAATATGATGAGTTGGTGATAGTGTCAGTCATTTGTTGTTAAATTGTAGAGATGATGATGTGTATTACTCTACTGTTTGACTGCTACCATTATCCTGCAGTGGATAACAATAGTCATTATCGTTGTCAAATGGTGCTCTAATAATGATAACGGTGTATGTCATTATCTTACTATTTAACAATGAACGGCAGTAGGTACTACTTTCTCACTATATTTAGCGCATATATATATATTATGTTTTTTTAATAAAAAATATTAATATATTATGTAAATAAAAAAATAAAATTTAATAATATAAATATTAATTATTTTTATCATTTGAGACACCTCGTGGCAAAGGCTTATTTTATAAATTTATTTAATTTATTTTAAATTTTTATTAAAAATATGACACCTATCATTTTATTAAAATTAATTTATTTTAATTATTAAATTAAATAAATATATAATATTATACCACTTGTTCAAAGATAATAAATAAATAAAATTATACATGTGTTCAAAGTTTAAATTATTATATATTTAAATTAAATGATAAATAATAAAATAAAATAATAATTATATATTAAAATTATTTTTATGTTCAACCTGACAGTAAAAGTTAACTGATCAGAATAAAAAGAAGTATTTTAAATTTAATTAGAATAATCTTTATGTATTATATTAATTTTATGGGTATAATTATTTTTATTTAAATAAAAAAGATAAAGAGAAAATGAAAAAAATGTAAAGCAACATAATGACCCAGTAAATTAAAAAAAAAAAATGATTCGAGAGAGCCAATGCTTACAATTTTGCTTTTGTCATCTTACCAAACGCCACCGGCTCTCTTATTCAGACAGCTCCACTTATAAAATAAATAAAATATAGGATTATTTCACGTCTATTCAATTTTTTCATTTGTGTTATTTCTTTATTAGCCGGCTCAGCCTCAGGAATTCAAGGATTATCATTTTATAAGCAAAAATATTTTATAATATCAACAAGGCACAAACATAAGAATCATCAGGAGATTTATTTGTATTTCCACTGCTTTCTTGGTGATATTCAAAAATAAGAATTTTTTTTTTCTTGGTGAGAACTTTAAAAGGGCTTCAAAGTCTGTAGCTTCCTTGTCATTTTTTGATTCTGCCCAGATAAGCTTTTATTGGTAAGGAGTTAAAAGGCTTAAAGCTTCAAGCTTTCCCTTTATTGCTTCACAAAACCTTGCAATTTATTTGCATTTTTTTTTGTTTCGTGTGAAAACTGAAAGGCTATAAAGCTTTAGTTTTGTCAATTTTTGGTCTGGCATAGATAAGATTTTTTTGTCATTTTTTTTTTGTTTCAAACATTTTCTTTCATTTTGCCTTCGAATTTGTCAGAAACTCTGTATTGCTTGCTTCAAGGTTTTGTACTTGAAATCTTAAGTTTTGATATCATGTATAAGATTTTGTTATCTGGGTTTGTTCTTCATTGCTGAAAGTTTCAATCTTTATTCAGTCTCTTTTGAAGTGCTTCTTTTTGATGCTACCCTCAGATTTGTTGAATTTATGTAGTTCTTTGGTGCCTCCTGGCATCTAAGTTTTGATTAAAAGAGAACAGAAAAGGGTTTCACTCAAGATTTTAAACTTTAAATTAGTCAATTGCTACTTCATATATTCCCTGATCCATTATCTTTTTAATGTTTCTGCAGTAAATTGACAAAAATGGCGGAGGAGAAGATTGCGATTGCGAAAGATGTTACTGAAGTAAGCCATATTCATCATTACTTACATGACAAAAAAAATCGTAACAGGGTCAAAGGTGTTTAGATTTTGCTCATCTTATGCATCTTGTGTAGTTGATCGGTAAAACACCATTGGTGTATCTCAATAATGTTGTCGATGGTTGTGTGGCTCGAATTGCTGCTAAGCTCGAGATGATGGAACCCTGCTCTAGCGTCAAAGATAGGTATTTGTTACATTTCCTTTGTGCTGCTTGAAGAGAATTCTGAAGCAAGAGCTTCGTGATAATTTTCACCATGTCATAATATTTTGAGGCTGCATTAAGTTGTATAGAATTACAAAATATGTTCTGAGGAACCCAAAGATTTTGAATTTATCCTTGTATTTGTTATTATAGTTTTTCGGTTTTGCAAAATTGACCTCTTTGACAAGAATTATGTGTTGGTATCATTATTGGTCTACTATAAAATTCTGATGTCATTTCTCATCCAGTTAATTTTGCCCCTAGAAGTTCTGTCTTATTGACTAGGGGTTGCATTTATTAGATATGAGAGCTTATTTTTCCACTGCTTGCAGGATTGGATATAGTATGATCCGGGATGCAGAGGAGAAGGGCCTCATTAAACCAGGAGAGGTTAGTGTCGAATCATTCTTATTCATAATGGTTTGACATTTTTGGATACAGGCTAGGTTCCATTTCTTGAAAATTTTGTTGGATTTTATGTATACTTGTGCTCGCCTGTTACTTTTATTTTTGCTCCAACGACTCTTTTCATCAGTTCACATCTATATTATTCTTTTATTACTAATAATATGTTAATCTTAGTGCCCCAGCTTGGGCTGGGTAGTATAGGGTGTTTTGAGTTATGAGAAGGCTTTCATTTTGAGAAAAATGTTGTTGATGCTTATGCCGTTCAGAGTGTCCTGATCGAGCCTACTAGCGGTAATACTGGCATAGGGTTGGCATTCATGGCAGCTGCCAAGGGTTACAGACTTATAATTACCATGCCTGCTTCAATGAGTCTTGAAAGAAGAATAATTCTCCGAGCTTTTGGCGCTGAGCTTGTTCTCACCGATCCAGCCAGGGGCATGAAAGGGGCTGTACAGAAGGCAGAAGAGATACGAGATAAGACACCTAATTCCTATATTCTTCAGCAATTCGAAAACCCTGCCAACCCAAAGGTAACATTCTGTCATCTGTTTCTTCATGCATATCTGACCAATTGGTTGTGCAGACTCACAGTTAGGTATTTCTGCTGTTTAGATCCACTATGAGACTACTGGACCAGAGATCTGGAAAGGTACAGCTGGGAAAGTTGATGCCCTTGTTTCTGGTATAGGAACTGGTGGTACAGTCACAGGTGCAGGGAGGTATCTTAAAGAGCATAATCCGGAGATTAAGGTCTGCTTCTGTGGTGCTTGATGTAGATGGAAATTTTTTTAATCTATGTTTGTTGATTTTGTTTTCCTATGCTCTTATTTCTCATGTTTTCATTTCCTCCCTTGTTTTCTGTTTTAGCTCTACGGTATCGAACCAGTTGAAAGTGCTGTATTATCTGGAGGGAAACCTGGTAAGTCAGATGCTTAAATACAAAAGACATTAAGTACTAGTCTTGACAAGACAATCTTGGAGCATAGCATGGTCAGTAACATCTACTTACTACTAACCAAATCAAAATATACACATTTTTTGTTACATACTTGTATGTGTGTGCTTAATTCTACTTCTTATTATTTTGTGACAGTTTTTTAGTGTCTTTGCAACATTTGTTATGATGATATTCATAGTTTCCTTGAATGTCTTACCCCTCCCACAATCAATTTTAATCCCCATTTCATGACATTATACTCGCCTGTTATATTCATTGACATTTTCAGACTTTTGAGTGATATTCTGTCAGCAATGATATTTGACATGATGGGTCTTCCATATTTATAATTATTACTGCCCTTTCTTAATATCATTGTGTGTACTTATCAGCATTCCTCTAATATGTAGGATCATCTTTCAAGATTGTTTATTTAAGGCATTCTAAACTTTAGCATTAATTTCTTGTCTGATTTTCTGCTAACATGACAAGCTGCACTCTTTTAAATGGTGAAGGGCCCCATAAAATACAAGGAATTGGTGCTGGCTTCATCCCAGGAGTTTTGGACGTCAATTTGATTGATGAAGTTGTACAAGTAAGCCCAAATGCTTTTGATTGGATGTATCTCTTATTCAACACGTAAAGTTATCTGTCTGTTGAATATAAATGCCATTGTTCATTGTACTAATTTGCATAGTAGAAAGAAGTGGTATGCAGTGAGATTTTTCATTCGTGCAAACTAATGTATGTGTTATGCATACAAGGTGGGTTGTGTTCTCAACAATGCCGTGCGATATATGTTTTGTTTCTCTTGGAGGCATGTTTAGTGATATTAAATGCCTATAAGCTTGGGACATGGTTGCTGTTTTGTGGTTCAATTAATTTGAATGGGAAGAAGCTAAAAGGCTATGATTAGAAATCCCTATGTGGAGATGGAAGATATAGTAATTGTGTCTGAAGTGTTTTTATGAGGGACAGGCATAGGACCCTGCATATGCCGGGGTTATATGAAAAGTTTGAGACGGCCGAAGTTTTTCAAGAATTTACATATCTCAAATCTTCTTGATGCAGGGCGGTTTGTTCTGACAATTTCATAGTTTCTTTTTCCTTTACCTGACATTATTGACTTTATTTCATTAAAAAGAAGTAAAATATTAATATTTGTTAGCAAAAACTGAATCGTAGCTACCTTGTGGTTTGCAGATATCAAGTGATGAAGCTATTGAAACTGCCAAGCTTCTTGCACTAAAAGAAGGATTGTTGGTAAGTTTGACTTTAATTATCTGTTTTGACAAGGAATTTTGACATTTTCTTTTTCACATAACTTTATCAACTGAATTTCTTAGTCCGACGTAAAAGTGCTCCTGTGGTACCTAACTTCTGCCAATATTGCAGGTTGGAATATCATCTGGTGGTGCTGCTGCTGCTGCAATTAAGATAGCAAAGAGGCCAGAAAATGCTGGAAAACTCATCGTTGTAAGTTCTATTTTCTTCTTTTGACATAGATATCATGATAGGTTTGCATTACAGAATCAAGCCAGCTATTGAAGCTAACTGCCACGTATAATTGGTGCACTGAAAAAGTATCATTCTGCAAACTGTACCAAGATCTGTTTATTTATTTCAAGCGGTTATCTCCTGACACTTGACAATAAAACTTTGAGCTGCTAAAATCTCTGGCCGGCTATTAACTAACAACACTAATTTGACTCATCTTTACTATTTATTTTTATTTGGTGGAACTCATGTAGCTTGCTAAGAAAAGTTATATGATCAAAAGTGGTAAACTATCGTTCTAATTTACTTATTTGACCTTTAATAGGTGATCTTTCCCAGCTTTGGAGAGCGTTACCTCTCTTCTGTTTTATTCGAATCTGTGAAAAAGGAGGCAGAAAACATGGTGATTGAGCACTGAGGCGCATTCCCTAACTTCAAAAGTTGCCATTTCTGTATTTTATGCCAATCTGATCAGGTCTGAAGCATGTGGAAGAGGACATGCTTCTCTGAGTCAGAATCTTATTTTCGTTGGATGCTTTTGTTCCTTTCATGTTTCTCATTAAACTAGTACACATAACTCGGTGGAGGCTTCACTGTTTGTGTAAAAGAATTTGGAAAACTTTGTGGGTTAAAACTATTTGGAATCTGTGCTGCTCTTTGGTTGAATAAAGTTTTCATTAGATGTTCTGGGAAAAAGGGTTCATCATTTAGATTTTATGTTCCCTTTTGCTTTAAAAAAAAAGGTATTTTGTTGTGCAATTCTGATTTTAGTAGAAAAAGTAATTGTCTTTCTCAAGTCATTAAAAGGGATATAAATGATCTTTAGTTCTCTTACATGTGGTTGAACGATTGAACTTGAATAAAACTAAAACATAGTAATTTTTCATAAACAGCTACAAATACATTATAATTTTACATGACTGTTCGCTAAGGAATTAATATGCCAAATAACAATGTATGGAAACAAAATAACAATTATTGTCAAAGAATTAGTGTACCAATCCCATCTCTTATGGGTGGCGTAGATATTCTTTCTAATTAGGAATAGTAATTTAGTTGGATTTTAAAATTTTAAAAACTCAGTTCAGTCTCAAAATGTCAGATTTTTTCATATTCGAATTTATTTGAAAATTTTGGTTGAAACCCAAATTTTATTTTATTTTAAAAAAATCTTAAATTAATTCATAAATTTTTATAATTACTTTTAAAAAATAACTCAAAAATTCGATTTTATTTTTTAAAAAAACAACTTTAAATCTAGACAGACATGCCCGGCCCGAGTAAAAACTCAGGTTTAAAAAAAAAACCGAAATACCAGTTCTACACCTGTAATATCTCGATTAATAAAAATTTTACAAACACATTATACGCAACAAAATGAAACAACTTAGCCAGAGATTTGAAAATAGAATTGTAAGGGGGTTGCGCGAACGCACCCCCAAAACCACAAATTATGACGTACAGTCTCCCGCATGAGGAGATGTTAGGCCGATGCACTTCCGGGAGTGCAATGGAAGCCACCTGCCTAGGCCATGGGCCTTCTTGATCACCCATCGACCCCGTCCAGGTATGTAATTTGACAGTGGCTTACTTCCTTTATATTAATACTCTTGCTTCCTTGTACCGTCATCGCGTTTGTCCAATGTGGGACTAATGCCAGCCAAATTCTAATTTCGTGGCAATTTTGTTATGTATGGAATTACTTGGTAAAAAAAAAAAAAGGCTTCAACTTCAGGAAGCTCTAATTTGCTAGCTGAAGGTTTGCTTCGATAAAATGGATATTTTCATATGAATTTGAGATTTTTCTTAGACCTCATGAGACTTTTTTTGAAATATTTGAAAGCTTTTTTTAAAAAAAATTATTTTATTTATTTATTTTTATAATAAAAAAGAATCGAACTTAAAATCTGTAAGAATTTTTTTTTATTACAAACTCATTAATCATTGGACTATTTTAAACAAGTGCAACTTAGTTATTTAAGTTATTTATTTATTATAAATCCCATATATTCCTTTATCTACAAATATCAAACACTAAAATAAATGTAACATTAACACCACAAAAAGATCCTTACAAAGCAGAGCAGTCCTTCAAGCATGACACTATGACTAAAATGGTACTTGAACATCTTGTGATGTAGGGTCTGCTCTACAATTTCATTTATGTTCAAGTACCATTGACAATCATAAGAAACCAATAGTCAATGAGTATGTAATTTTAAGCCTGCAAATAGACAGAGTGCTGAAGAGTACAACAATTAATAAAAAGATATGCAATTCATCGGATATTTCTGTGAATTATCTCTTGCAGTACAAATTTTAGTTTATTTGAGGCCAGGGAGAGTTTTTGTCAATTTGCTTGTATGATTGCGACTATTGCTTTAACCTCTTAATATTAGGGTGGGTAAAAAGATATGTAAAGTGAAAAATTGAATCGAATCTAATTGAATTAATCAATTCGATTCAATATTAAAATATAAAATTAATTGATTGAATTTTTTAAAATAAATTATTTTGGTCATTGAATAAATTCAATTCAATTTTTTTTATTTGATCTCCAAAAATACTAAATCGAACCAAATGACATAAATAAAATTACATAAATTTTTCATATAATTTATTTGGTGGTTTTTAATTTTAAAAATTTTATAACTTGTTTAGTTCATAAATTTTTAATTAATTTGGTGCTTAAAATTAACAAATATTTTATTTATTTTGATGAACTTTAATTTTTAATTATTTTTAACTTATTTTGTTCACAGATTTTTATTAATTTGGTGTTTCAAATTGATATATACTTTTTTTTGTATGAATTTTATATCTTTTATATATAATTTTAGTCTTTTATAAAATATTTAAGTGATCGAATCGAATTAAATTGGATCAAATCAATTTAGTATAATTTGACTCTCATATATAATTCGGTACTGTTCGATTTTAAAATATTTTTTTTGAATTTTTTGAATTTAATTCAATTTAAAAAAAATACTGCAATCAAACTATATCACACCCACCTATAATCGTGCCCACCTATAAGAGAGGCTATTGGAACTTTTAAGCTGTTGTGCTCTGTACTTTGACTTAATTGATTTGTAATACACTAAACTTTATAAGCATCTTCTAGATTATATTTTTGTAACTTGTACATATATTTTAGATAATGCTATGTTTAATGATGAATATGACTTAATATAAACAATTGGCAAACAAGTACCTAATTTGATCATATCTTGATAACTCATTCAATAATAACTTTTACATATGCTTAGATAATATTATGCTTAGCGATGAATATGATCTAATACAAACACTTAGCAAATAAATACCTAATTTGATCCTATCTTGATGACTCATTTACTAACATGTTCACCATAAGTGAGTGAATTTATCACTATGTATCACTCAAATAGATATTATATATAGATGGTGTTTATGTGAGAAAAAAATACAAAAATTGATTGAAAAGAATTAAAACTCGAGTATGTATGTGAGTTGAGAGTGTTGAGTCATAGAACAACTAAGTGTTGATTTGAAAATAAAAGAGAAGAAGATAGTTAAGTGTTAAGTGGAATCTTACTCACGAGTATATTTTTCATTTTCATACTATAATTTTTTTAGTTATACTTTTTATAATCATATAGAGTTCATACCTAGTTAACAAGTTTTTGTGATGGAAATGGTTTATGAAGAAGTTATATAGAATAGAAATGAGAAAGCGATTATGTAAAATAAAAATTCAGTGTTAAGTTTATGAGTAGTATATTATCATAAGTAAATTAATATTTTGAATAATTATTTTATAGATCTTATTTTTTTCAAACGAATTATACTTTAGAATTCTTATTAAAACCTTAGTTTTATCAAGAACTCTTTATATTTTTACTTTTGAATATATATATATATATATATATATATTAAGTAGTAAGTGTGGGATTCTAAAAAAATAAAGAACTCAACAACATGTATTTTTTTTAAATAAATTGTATTAATAAAAATGTATTTTGGTAACAAAGTTTTATTATGCAAAATTTAACACAATAAGAATTTCAGAGAATTTTGTTTCAATAAAAATCTCTAAAAATTCAAATTTTCATGAATTTCTAAAGTAGTGACTATAAACCTAGAAAACATAAATTTTAGTAGTAAACTCGAATTGAGAAAATAGTTTTATCTACCAAATGATCTTAAAATTTTTTAAAATTTTATATACCAACTTTTATATATGTTTAGTTATTTTAGTTTTAATTTTACAATTTTTTAGATAATTGTAAAATATTTCATGAACTAACTTACGAACTGTGTTCACATATAAAAATTGTTTAATAGATTCTGTCAAGTAAAAATATTAATTTATTTTTAATAGTTTTGCTAAACCAAATAGTACGAATAAATCATATGTTAAACCTTTATGTATCTACTATAGATGGGTATAGAGTTTATATGAATCCAATATACAAAATATGGGATATAAATTTCGAAGTATTTACTATTTAATACTGAAATAGATAGAAAGGGAATTATAAGTTGAGAGATATATCTAGTTGGAGAATGATTATGAAAGGTAATTAATTGTTATTTTGATGAATAGGATACTTGCAGTATTCGGATAAGTAAAAATATTCTTTGAGGTGTTTGACTTTTGTTAAGGTAAGTAACTTCATTCATAATATATCCAATTTATTTTCAAATAAGAAATGTTATTATTATAACATACAAAATATAAAAAATATTTAAAGATATTTAAATTATATTTCATTGATTTTAGTCAAAGAATGAATATATCTTTCAAGTTTATGTATTATTTTAAAATTTTTAAATAAATGATTCGTTTATAGCTTTTAAACACCTGTTTAAACAAGATTACAAAACTATAGATCTCTATATGATAACTCAAAATTACAGGTTCAATTTTAAGTTATTTGGATATTGTTTATAAAAAATATTGCAAGCTATTGTTATAAAAGAATAGAAGTTATGATTATTGAAATGAAATGATTATTGAAATGAAATGATTATTGAAATGAAATGATTATTGAAATTGAAAATTAAAGAAAATTAATGATATTTGTTAGATATAAAAGTTTACAAGAATTATTATCAAATTGATTTTCATATTGACTTATGATATTGAAGAATTTTGCTTTGATAAATTTGAAATTAAAATATTTTATTAATATTATTGATAATATTTTAAAAATGTTTGCAATCTTTCAAACAGAAACCCTAATACATTATGAATTATGTTACTTAATGAGTCGACGACTTACCATTTGCTATTAATATTTTTGTAGACTAAGTTTTAGCCTAATAAATTACTTTAGAGTTGGAGTTAGGCATTCGAAAAGCTATCTGTTACTTAATAAGAAAAAATTATGTCTCTAGTAGTTTTAATTTTAATTTCGTTAAATTTTAAGAATTGTTCAAAAGTTAGAGCGTTATTTTAGATATTTATCTTTATCTTTATGTGGAAAGATATTGAGAACTTCTCATCCAATAAATAAAGATTAGATAAATTTTCATAAAAAATGTACATTATAATATTTTGATTTTGTAATAGAATTAATAACATCCTCCTTTTGACTCATATTTTATACATGTAAAATTTGAGATGTTACATGATTAGTCTAAACTCTAATTAAAAATCTCAATTGATTTATTTCATATGAAACACACTTGCACTCTAAATACTAACTAGGAAGTCAAATCAAATTGAATTTATTTTCATGTTAAAATTGATATGGCATCACTCCAACTTGCTTCCGTGTCGCCTAATCAATAAACTTCTTAGCATATTTGCATTAAAATTTGACAACATAATTTGCAAACTAATTTCACCAAAAAAATTTGATGTAAAACTTTTTTTAAAGAGGCATGGCAATATTTTTTCCCAACATTTTATGTAATAACAACTCATCTCTTGAATTTGAAATACATTTTTAACTTTGGGTGGGATAACTAAAATGATCAATAAATATTAATTTGTGTTATTTTTATTAATTTATCTTTTATATCACACATTAATTTTCTTTTACGTAGAATTAAAAATATTTTTTTTAATATATATAATATTTGAAGTAATGGAGAAAAAATATACATATAAAATAATTTAGAAGGAAAAAAAAGTAAGTTTTAAAATTAAATTTTGTATATTTTTAATACAAATTTAGTTGATGAACACCGAAATGTGAGATTTATTTGATAAGGGTTTGGAGGAAAAGAAAAAAAAATACAAATATTAGATAGATAAAGACATGTTAGTGATTTATTAGAGTTCAATCAGTTCCAATATTTTAAAATTTCAAGGGTTCATCAATAAAAAAAGATATGGATAGAAATATCACCACCCTTCTAAATTTAAATGATTGGCCTCTTGTTTTTGTTTATGAGGGACGGCAATTCTTCACAATTTCCATCTTCGTTTAGGAAACTGGTCCGTTATTTCCATTCGGACAACAATCCTTTGAGTTTAAAATTTCCCTCTTCGCTCAGGATGTTATGTTTATGTTCTGTCCTTTTGTTTCAAGAGAACTTCTTGTCCTAATCTGACTGGGACTTGAAATCCAATGCAGAATCTGGGATCAGAAAAGCTGCCTATATATACCAACAAAACCTTTGACATCACCCATCTAATTCATCTAAATTTCCACCGATCAGCAGCTATACAAAAGAAGAAGCTTTCTTTTACGTACGAAGTTCACACTCTTGTTCGAATTCGCAGGAAGAAGAAGAAGAAGAAGAAGAAAGAAAGATGGATTTGAACAACGCGACTCCACCTCTATGCGCCAAGGGTTGTGGCTTTTACGGCACTAAAGAAAACAAAAATATGTGCTCAAAGTGCTATAATGATTTTCTCAAAGCTGAACTTCTCGCTGAATCATTCAAAGCACTAGACGTAGGCCAAGAACCTCGAACCCAGAGCACAACTCCACCAAACCCTCCATCGCCGTCCCAAACAGCTTCATCCTCTGAAACAACCGCGTTGGCTGATCCTTGCGCAAAAACAACAAGTTTTGGCACGCCTGGATCTGGCTCAAGTGTCAACAACAGATGCGAAAATTGCAATAAGAAGTTTGGTTTGATAGGTTTCAAGTGCCGTTGCGGCCACACGTTCTGTGGGGCGCATCGCTACCCAAAAGAGCATGCATGCACTTTCGATTTCAAGAAGTTTGATCGTGAAATCTTGGTTAAGGAAAATCCTCTCGTCAAGGCTGATAAACTGGAGGCTAGGATCTAATTTTAGTTTTGAATCTTCTGCATGATTGATAGTTGCGGATTTTTGGTGGTCATGTGTTAGTGTCTCTTTCTAATTTTAGTTTGTAATTGAAATTAGACAGGTCATATATAATAAAATTTCACCCACGTAAGTCTTCTGTTAACCATCCCCATATATGACAGCAGCCTTGTTTTCAATGTCATGACGTTTCGAATGTTAATCAGGAACCATTCAGTTCAATGATAAAAAATCAAAGGGTTTCACAATTAGATTGCCAACCAAATACCAATCAGCAAAGCGAAAAGGAAAGACTGTCACCACACCTAAAAAACAAATATATTTTCACTTAGAATTGGGAGGGGGCCGCGCGAACGCAGGCCCCCACCGCCACAAATTATGACGTAGGCTCTCCTACTTTGAGGAGACCTTAGGTGGGTGTCCCTTCCAAGTGCAATGAAGGCCACCAACCTAGGCCATAGGCCTTCCTGATCACCTATTGACCCCGTCCAGGTAAGTAATTTGGGTCGGTGCTGCACGTTCCTTATTTATTCGTGTCAGTAGTTATCCATCCAGTCGTGCTCAAATAACGTGGGATTAGTCAACGGTTCATATTTCATGCCAACGCTGTCACCTTTCCTATAAGGCTGCTTGTCATGCTTAATTGGAATCAAATTCAGGCGTTTAAAGGAAGAAAGATATCTAAATAAAGGTGACTGACTGACCTTAGCGGTTCATATGTAGCTTCTGATCCCCTTGTATTCAAATGCAACATCAAGCCATAAGTCATACGTGTTTGAAGAATTTTAGCGAACTGTCAAAGTCAATCAAAGAATTTAAAACTCATATTGGAATATATATATATATATTTCAAACTCGGTCGAAGTTTTATAATTTTAGATCCTTGTTACTCCGTTACCGAATCATGTAAAAGAAGAAAAGTGATGCAATGCCAAATACTCATAATCTGATTGATGGTGACTAAACATAAATTTTTAGAAGTTCCAGAGAGCAATATTTGTCAATGGCACTGTTTGATTCCATCAGACGAGAGGCAAAAACATGCCTTTGATAGATTTACATCACTAAATTCAGAACGCACTGGTAATCCCATCTCTTACTAAATTACTTGAATAAACTTCATTGTTTAATTGCCTTGTTTTCAGTAAGTTGAATTTCATATTGAAAAGGTTTCTTACATTAGAGAATTGGACAAACGAAATCAATATATTCTCAGGCCATGAAATGATTTGACAACTATGAAAAACAAACACGGCCAATTTGAAAGTTCACCGAAATACAAAATAGAACAAGACCAGACCAAATATTCATATTTAGATTTGTCATCTTATTTCGATAAAACTTTATATTGTAAAATTGGGAAGGGGCCGCGCGAACGCAGGCCCCAACTGCCACAAATTATGACGTAGGCTCTCCTACTTTGAGGAGACCTTAGGCTGGTGCACCTCCCAAGTGCAATGGAGGTCACCAACCTAGGCCATGGGCCTCTTTGATCACCCATTGACCCCGCCCAGGTAAGTATGTTCATCAAATCCTTCATGTTCCTTATTTATGGCTACTGTCAGAGATGCATCGTATTCCTTTATTGATGTGGGATAATCTGATCGCTCTGCAAGAATAGACATTGTCAAGGCTGGATCTTGTCATTTCTTGGTTCGTTCCAGGCTCAGCAGCAATAACGTTCTCTCTCAACTCTTCAAGCTCTTGTTTCTCTGGCTCGATCATTTCTCGGCCTTATTTGCATTCTTAAATTTGTTTATTGTGTCTGAAGATTTTGATCGGTAATTGAACTCATTGTAAGTCCTTTTTTCATTATTATTCTCTAGCTACTGATTCAAAGTACTCTGCTTTGGTTAATTAGTTTTGTGGAGTTTAACACGCAATAGATTACGTAAAATCGTACAAATAATGAAGTAGAGTATACAAGCCGATCAACAAGAAGTTATCACAAAAGTTAAGTAATGACAATAAAAAAAATGTAAAAATATATCATATCAAGACATAAAATTACGTGATTTAACAATGTGTTTATGTCTACAGTAGATTAAGGATCAAAGCATTTTTTTTATTAATGTTTGATTATAAGAGATCGATCTTGAAAGATCAAATAATGATACAATAATAATTTGGAACTCAAGAGTTTATTGTACAGTTTTTAGGGTGTGTATTTTCCAACACTCCAACCTTAAGCACATAAATGGGTATTTATACAAATGGTTGAATGTCCTAGTGTTAATTGTCCCTTATGGCACAATGCCGCGGCGCTAAATATTTTATCTCTAGCGCTACGACACTGGAGAGTCAACACTGCAGTGCTGGTAGATATGTTTGGGCACCGCAACGTCCAAACCTAGGGAAAACATCCCTTGTTTCTTCTAGTCTTTCAGCATTGTTCTATTGCAATCCAACCATTATTGCACTTGTTTATGGCTCCAAATTAATTTCGCCTTGCTCTCGAATTTATTCCAAATATAATTATCACATTAAATATGATTTTGGATTACAAATTCTATAAGTTTATTGCTTGATTGAGAGTCTTCGTGAAGAATGGTTAGTCTTTTATATCACTTATGTATTATATAATATAACGCAAGTGTTGCACTATTAAACACTGGCTATGAAGTAAAATCAAATCAAAGTAATTCATAATGTTAAAAACTGATATAGTAAGTTGAACCTTCTATGATACTTACCGTAAAGAAAGGCAAATTATTGTCCAAGAAATTGAAATGTATCAAACAAAAGTCACTAGTCACCCCTTTCGAGCAAGGAAAGATATATATGATCATGGTGATTTAGGGTCTGCTCTACTGTTCGAATATACTCAAGTACCATTCATGCTCAACCAAACAAACTCTCAAAAAATGATGATCACTAGAAAGCCATTGCCAGTTTACTTATGATTTAAGCTTTTTTGCTTGGAAAATGGAGTGTGAAGGGTACAAAAAAAATTAATACGATGATGCAATTCATCGAATATTTCTGTGAGTTCTCTCTTGCAACACAAAGATTTAGTTCATTTGAGATAAGGAGAGTTTGGTTAATTTTTGTTGTTGTTTGTTTCTGTTTTTTTATCGCTTTTAATTGGCTGTTATACGGCCTTATTCTTTGTTATTTTCTCATCCAAATAGTGAAGCATATACGCATGTATACACTAAATATACATATATAAAAATATGAATATTAATAACATATATAGTAAAAATGTATTCAGAAGTCATAAAGGACTCTACACGAAGTGTCTGAGTGAGTACGACTAAGTACAGTAGTCATTTCCTTTGAGCTAAGGAAAGATGACATTGGTGATTGAACAAAAAATGACAACATCAAGCAAACTATAGCCTTGTGTTTGTGCATTGAGTACTCTTGCTCTTGCAATATAATTTCTAGTTCATTTGATTTCTACGATTTTGTTAACTTGTTTGCTTGTTTCTCTTATTTTCTTGTTTTGTTATACGGCCTTGTTCTTTGCAATTTTGCGCGCGCGCACACACACGCATATATAGATCCCAACACCTCATATGTTCAAGTGATATTTTGTGCATTGTTTAGTTTTTCCCAGGTTAGAGTGCAGCCGATGTGCTGATATCTTATTGCTTTTGTTTGATGGGCAGTTGCTTGGCCTGCTGAAGATTGCCTTACAAAAAAATCTTAATTATTTAACTGATCATAGTGTTGGCTACACCTTCACCTGTTAACAGTTGATTTTTTCTCGAAAGAGTAATATGGAGGAAAAGTGCACCATCAAGAAGGATGTCACTGAAGTAATTTTTCTTAATGATCAGCCTTTGCACTCAAATTATAGTGATATTACTCATAGTAACGGTGTGTTTTTCATTCAATGCATTAAATTGGCCACACACTACAATGGTGTATCTCAACCAAGTTGCACATGATTGAGCTGGCCGAATTTCCGCCAAATAGCAACTACGGAACCTTGCTCTAGAGTATCAAAGACAGGAATCATCTTATTTCCTTTGATTTGTTATCTTTATTGGTCGACTTTTTTCCTTCACATATCACCATGGAAATTATTATAGGAACTTTTTTCATTATGTTCTTCGTTTTCGATAATCAGGCCTCTTTATCATCGCATTTAGTAAAAAAATCTTAGCTTAAGTTGAAATGCCTAATATAATAAAATTCGGATTATGTAACCAATATATTCAAGGTAATTGATTCGTTACGGCAGATTGCTACAACATTATAATCAAATTTTAGAATTTTAAATTGGATAGGGGCTGCGCGAACGCAAGCCCCCACTGCCACAAATTATGACGTAGGCTCTGCCACTTTGGGCAGACCTTAGGCGGGTGCACCCCCCAAGTGCAATGGCGGTCACCAACCTAGGCCATGAGTCTTATTGATCGCCCATTGACCCCGTCCAGGTAAGTATGTTTACCAGTTTTTCACATTCCTTATTTATAGCTCCTATTAGAGTAACTCTGTCCTGTCCCCTCGATGTGGGATAATGAGGATAAAACATAAAGTTCTTATATCTCAGAATCCAGAGATTTATGAAGCAGTTGTTGTGTGGATGGTTTAATCTAATTAAACTGGAAACATCAATCCCATTTTCATTAAAGTAATTATTGTAAAAGATTTCACATTATCTTGTAAAGGATAATATTATTGAGATAAATTCCACAAAATAGAGGCTATTGTTCCAAAAAAAGCAGATGAGAACTTGAGTAATTCACCAAAAACATTCCGAACTCATTCAAGTTCTTTTACTGGGTTCGATACTGCATCTGGGTACTCTTTGCCTCTCAAACTCATTATTTGATATTCATTCTTGGTTCAAAACTTCATCGTATTTGTATTTTTTTTCTTCTTTTAATATTAGAAATATGATTTTAAAGTTTAGTAGGATGCATTTTGTTTAATATGAAAATTTTCTTACCTAACAATGTAGTTTGATATCACATCTAACTTCTGCAATGTTAGACAAAAGTTTCTGACTCAGCCATCTGTTACCACTGAAAAAACAGGGAAAATTCCTAGTGATCAAAATCTCCGGGGAAGAATAAAATCCATGCAATCTCTCCACCTGTTCTATTTTTAATATGAGAAAAAGAACATTATCAACTTAATAAGCTACATTGCAATGGAACTTGCTGTTCAAGTCAACACTGAACTTTTAAACTTTCAAATCCTAACTCAATCAACATAATGACCAAGAATTGACAATAAGCCATTAAGAATTGACAGAATTGAGAAAGGGGAAAACAAGAAGAGAAGATTACGTGGTTCGGCAGTGCCTACATCTACGAAAGAAATAAAGGAATTGATTCACTTTTATTCAAAGGTTACAACATATGGCTGTTGCAGAGATTACAAGTTATTATATAGGTGAAAGAATCACAACAAACGATCAAATAAGCTGTGATTTATCGAGTGTCAAAGTTGGGCTGTTTATCAGCTCTGTTACCAGAACCTTCAAGTTGCAAAACTGCCCTCGACAACTTTCAACTACCTCAAACATTCCATGCCGCGTGTCAAATCTCTATTGGATACCAGCCAACAAACTTCCACGTCTGCAAACAACAATAACTGACTGAATTTGAAACATAATTCCACACAAATTTATAAATGGTTAAGATCATTCATCATTCTAGATTACTCGTCAAAAGCTGTCACATATATCACTATATCAGTTAAATAACTTCAGATAGATTTATTTTATTACCCCAAGCTGATTGAATGTAAAAAATCTGTGCATTTATAGCTTAAAGGTTTTTGACATTTTGATGATATATTTATCCAAGTACTTGTTTTTGCAGCATTTTCGTTGGTGAATTATCCTTTCTTGTCTATGAATTTGTATATGCACTTGATAACTTGTTCAGGATTTTGCATTCATAATGTTTATAATGCTGGTTATTTGAAATTATTGTTAAAACTAGTATTGAGCGGTCGAAATTTCTTAGCCTTAAATTACTAGACGGAAAGGATGAAGTTGTAAACATAATCAAAGCAAATGATAAACACAAGTTTGCAAAAATTGTGAGGAACCTAACAAATTATACATATCTTCACATTAATATGATATTATTTACTTTGAACCTAAGCCCTCATGTTTTAATTTTGAGCTCTATCCAAAAAATTTCATATCAGTGGAAATATACTTCACTTTTTACATACTCATGATTTTTCACATTTCTTGTTAATATGAGATTTTTGTTGCCAATATGAGCTCTAACAAGTCAACTCCTTATTACTACATTGCAGCACACGCATTACGTGAAGTCCGAAGTCACCACTGTTTGCCATAGAGCTTAACCACGGATCCCATCATAAGTAAATTAAGGCAAACCAAACTTCTCCATCTTCCTGTTCGACACTAAGAATTTCTTTCACATAACTAATATTATGGTATAGCTCTAATATTATTTGTAAGGAGCCAAACGAATTACACATATCTCTACATTAGTATAATATTATTCACTTTGAGCTTAAAATCTCAAAATTTTGCTCTTGAGCTCCACCTAAAAAGCCTTATAACAATGTAAATATAATTTACTCTTTATATATTTATGATTCTCTTTATTTCTTGTCAATATTAAATTTTTGTTTGCTTTCATAACAGGAATATATGTTCAAAAGAATACCTAAAAAAATTTTAGTGCAAAGTGCAAACAATAAGCCTCAAAATATCTGTTGACTTGGAATTTTGAACTATCTTAAATTAATAAATTAAATTTGTATTTCTCTAAAAATAATAATTAAGTTTATTGATAAATTAGAGAAATGTGATTGGCCTTGCGTGAAGGGCTTAATACCAAAAAGTAAGGGTGTAACTCGAGGACATCCCTTACATAAAGTTACAGCCTCTATGGTGTTTTGTATGATAGGACTTTGAATAAGGAATTTTTAAATTGCTCAAGATGCTTAGGGCTCGTGGATCATGCTAAGCTCTTTGAATTGGGCTTGGGCTAAAATCTAAAGGGGAATAATATCTATATAAAATAAATTGAAAGGCTAGAACCAACAGCAGAAGTTAGAAGTTCTATGGATCTGACTATGAACCTTCTTACAAGAATGGAAATTGTCAAGGCTGGATCTCGTCGTTCTTTGGTTGGTTCAGGGTTTCAGTGGCAACTTCTCTTGTTAACTCTTGAAGCTCTTGTTTTTCTTTTTGGATTATCAGTTGTTTTTTCATCAGTATTTGGAATTCCATTTCTAATTCGCTAAAAGCTAAGAGGATATTCTCAGCTTGTGTGTTCAAATCACTCAAAAACTAGTCAAACCATTCCATTCCATTATCTTTCCTGTCGTAGATGAGTAGGCCTTGCATGGGTTTGTTAAGTAAATTAAAAGTGAGAAGAGAATGATGATAAAAGAGTGATTCTTGTCATCTTTCAGAGATATAGAGATATGTTCCTCAATAATTCGACAGAACTTACAATCACTGTTTTTTTATTAAACTGAAATTCCCAAGTCTGTCATCAACTAAGAAGATTTTAGAACTAAATAGCAAAGTCCTTGAAAAATCAAAATTGCATAGGGGCCGCGCGAACGCAGGCCCCCACTGTCACAAATTATGACGTAGGCTCTGCCACTTTGGGCAGACCTTAGGCTGATGCACCTCCTAAGTGCAATGGAGGTCACCAACCTAGGCCATAGGTCTTCCTGATCGCCCATTGACCCCGCCCAGGTAAGTATTTTTCTCAGTTGCTTCCTGTTCCTTATTTATAGCTCGTGTCATAGCTGTACTGTTCTCTTCCGTCGATGAGGGATATATTTGAATAAAGTGTAATTATTAATGGGAATCAAAGCCTTAATAAAGTGATTAAATGAAAACTTGTTTAGAAAAGACATTGTGAAGCTGAAGATTTACTTGAAGCATGACAATGGTAATAGTTTATTGAAAGAAATATTACATGGGATTATTACAACAATGGTAATAGTTTTAGTTTTCTTGACAAGTTACCATGATTGTGTATGTGTTCTTCTTTTTATAATATAGTAAGAAGAAAGATGAGAATTCTGGAACAAAGAATTTAATGGAATTTATTATAATTTGTTATGAAAATTTTTCTTCAATGAGAGACAAAAGTTTGTGACTCAGCTATCCGTTGCCAAATGAAAAGGCAGAACAATTTCTGGTTAAGCTTAATCAGCTACTTTACAATGGGACTTGCTCTCCAACAGAAGACAATACTAAATTTCCTCGAGTCCTTTCCATTCTGAGGCTTTAATCTGGTTGGTTTATGTTGATAGAATGATGCAGATCATTCATCAATCATCATTATATATTTGAATCACCACAAGCGGTCACACATCAACTAAGCAAATTTGGATGGATTTAGCTTGTACAGCTCACTCCAAGGTTCACCCTTTACTGTTAATGTATCTGCTCAGACAGCGGATTTTAATTCAGGTAATTGCTAGGACCCTTGCTAGAAAAAAAGCAGTAGGAACTAGCAATCCACGTTTGCTATCTAAAGTTCAACACAAGTGTACAAAAGTCACGGCTCTGAACCAAAACATCATCCTTTGTAGGTATGCAGTTCTTCTAAATAACATGGGGCAATCAAGAAAGATGTCACGGAAGTAACCATTGTTCTCCGCAACTTTTGCTTTCAAATTTCAATCTTAACTTAGGCTATCAAATTATAACAATCCTTCGCGTAATGTCTCTTCTGCTTCTTGCTTTTGTGCAGTTAATAGGCAATATCCTGATGGAGTATTTCAACAGTTGTTGATGGTTGTGCAGCTCGTATTGCCAGAAAGCTAGAAACAATGGAACCTTGCTATAGTATTAAAGATAGGCATCTTTTCTTTTTCTCATGAAATACATGTTCTTTTTCTTCACTCATGTCACCATGAAAAACTTGATTCGCAAGTTAATACATGTCGCTCTTCATTGTTGACATGCAGGATTGGATTTGGTATGATCAAAGATGCAGAAGATAAGGGTTTGATCACCTGAAAAAAGGTACTTAAATCACATTTTTCATAATGCATTGATGTATCAATACATGTATGTAACGTTGGACCCCTTTACATTTTAGTGCAGCTTAAACTTGGTTTCTTCTCTTCAAGGATATAATCTTTGGTTAGCTAAGGGCATTTATCAGATGAATAAGCCGAATCATATAACACGTCAACTAACAAAGTTCCCTTGCTTTTGGATATCTTTGATTGACATTGGTTAAAAAGACTGTCCTTATTGTGCCTACGAGTGGCAACATGGGATCGGATTAGCCCTCATCTCTGCAACCAGAGGTTATAAGCTTATCGTTGCAATGCCATCATCAATGATTGCCCAAAGAAGAATTGTCTCCGAGCTTTTGGGGCTGAGGTGGGATAAGGGGGTGGTTCAAAAGGCTGAGGAGATTATCAAAATCACACCCAATGGTTATATGCCTCTGCAGTATGAAAATCCTGGTAATCCAAAGATACTCCCTCCTTTTGTTCATGCCTGCCATTGAAGGATTTATGCATCTGTTTGTCATATTTTGTAGATTCATTAATGAAAGCACTGGCCCGGATATATGGAAAGACAAAGGAAGAAAAATTGATATCATGGTTACTGGGGTAGGAACTGGTGGGACAATAACTGGTGCGGGGAAATTCCTCAAGGAAAAGAACCTAGATATTATTGTCTAAGTTTTGATTTGTCTTTACATTGATCTTGAAATCATAGCCACCTTTAGCACCTGTTAATGATACTACAGCTCAGGTTGATTTAGACGAAACTCAGTTTCAGTATCCCTTACATAAACCATACCTACAATCATTAAATCTAACTCCATTAACCATGTCGTTAATTTCTGCTTGCTATAGACAATTTTCCTAAGTTTCGGAGAACTGCTTGATTACAGAAAACGTGACCCTCCATTGAGAAGTCACTTTAAGTTGCTTACTAAGCTGTTTATTCAAGTTAATAGTTTTCACTAAATTGAGGATTGTTTTTATAACTGGGCTAGAAAGTAATTTGCTGGCCTACATTTTTGGAGCCTGATTTTGCTGCAATGATTTGGCAGCCATCAAATTGCCAAGGCGTCTATCTAAATGAGTCAACTAAAATTCAATTACTTCTTGTGTGTTGCTAAATTGTCTCGAAGTTCTCGCGGCCCCTACTGTCACAAATTATGACGTAGGCTCTGCCACTTGGGAAGACCTTGGACGGGTGCACGTCCAAAGTGCAATGGAGGTCACCAACCAAGGCCATGCGCCTTCCTGATCACCCATTGACCCCGTCCAGGTAAGTATTTTTTAAAGTTGCTTCCCGTTCCTTATTTATAGCTCTTGTCAGAGCTGCACCATTTAAAGTTGCTTCGCGTTCCTTATTTCATTAATAATCTGAACTAAGCGAAGTGATTATTAATGAAAATGAAAGTCTTTTGACTGTCATTAAAATTAAAAACTTGTTCAGAAAAAGACATTGTGAAGCTGAAGTTCTCTTGAAGCACGACAAAGCGTAATAACAATAGAATGCCATAGCATCACAATTGCCATTGCTTTGTTTATGGAAAGAAAATTTCACATAGGAATGTTACAACTGTATTAAAAAGATTCACTGGCTATATATTGTTTCTTTTACATTAATGAAGAATTTTACTGGGATATATTTATAATATAATATAAACAAAAGTCTCTACTCAGCCATCCATTACCATAGAAAAAGCAGAAAAAATTCCCGAATCGCTGGGAAGAATGTAAATCCATCCACATATCTCCACAATAAAGGATCATAAATAAATAAACTTGAGCTTGCTAATTGCTTATTTACAGATGGATTTATAAATTCTGCTGATTGAATGTAAATAGCTCTGGGTTTTATACAACAGAATTTTACTAAGGTCTAATAGCTAATTGCTAGAATCTTTGCTAGAAGTAGGAAGCAAACTCCCTTGTTTTCTAACTAAGGTTTAACAAAAGAGTTCAAATGTCACATCTCTGTGCCATGACCAAAAAAAAAAAAAATTGAAAAAAAAAAGAAAGAAAAGCTAAAACAGGTTCCTTGAAACGCTCGAGAATTTCTATATCCAAATATGCCCAAGTCTTTGACTAAGGTAAGGAGAAGTGTTCAACAATAATTTGAAGTTTAAAGAAATTACAGTGGAAAAAAGAAGAATGGATAAAGCTACACTTAATTGAATCGATTTCATTTTTGGGTCAGTTTGTGTATCTTCATAGTGAACTCTCATTTCTATGATGGGTTAAACAAAAATTACAAGTCCGCAACAGAAAACCATTTTAGAATAGAAGATCATAATATTTTAAAATATCTTCTGAGTCTGATAAATTGTTAACATCACTGTTAAGATAATTGAACCACGCCAATTACTCATAATCTGATGCAACTAAACATAAAATTTTTCCCAAGTTTCAGAGAGCCAAAATTTGTCAATGGCACTGTTTGGTTCCAGGCAAAAACACGCCCTTTGATTGATATATATGTCAGTTAAAATTCAGAGCGTACTAGTTATCCTTTCTGTTACTAAGTTACTTGAATAAATTTCATTGTTTAAAGCCTTGTTTTCCGTCTTAATATCTTTCAAATGTTAACCAGAAACCACTACTCAGTTGACAAGCAGAAATTAACACTACTCTTTTTAATTTGGGTTTGCCGAACAAAATATATCTAGATTTTAGACCATTAATGACTGATTGTATTCATCGAAACATTAATTACAGAGATTGGGCAAGGGCCGCGCGAACGCAGGCCCCCACAGCAACAAATTATGACGTAGGCTCTCCTACTTTGAGGAGACCTTAGGTGGGTGCCCCTCCTGAGTGTGCAATGGAGACCACCAACCTAGGCCATAGGCCTTCTTGATCGCCCATTGACCCCGTCCAGGTAAGTATGTTGTTACGTTGCTTCGAGTTCCTTATTTATGTCTCCAGTCAGAGGCAGACTGCTCTATCCCATCGATATGGGATATTATGAATAAAGTTGTCTAGCTAAAGTTTAATGTTTAAACGAGCACTCAAAAGTGTGAACATGACAAAGGAAAATGTTGGTTTTTTTTTTTAACTGAACCGGAACTGGAATTAACAATAAACTTTTGTCTTTCTATCTCTAATTCATCTCTTAAGCAATCAAACATACTGAACTTGTCATTCAAGTAACAGTTCTAATGGCTACTATATCAAACAAAAACAGAAATTTAAATTTCAAACTCTAAGCTTCAGCTCCTATTATTTCTCTTAGCTTGGCGAATCAGTTTATTTGTCCTAGTCTCCAGCCGCAAATATAGCAGTATCCTTCAACAAAAACAAAAACAAAAACAAAAGAAAGAGGTAAAAGTTTTTGTATGGAAAATTGCTCGGGGAAGGATAATATTTTGGGATAGAATTCTTCACAGCTTTGAATGAGATTGATAATGGTTAAAGGACGATTGTTATTGAGGCTAAGGATGATATTCTCTGGTGCGGACATTAGCACATAACAACAGTTCGCCAATGCGTCAGCATATCGCGCTCATACTAGAGTCCCAGATTACTGATAAAGAGAGCTCAATGAACAGAAAGAAAAAACGAACAATAACAGACCCAAAGATCAAATTTTAAACATGATAAAACCCAACCAAAAAAAAGAAGAAGAAATTGAATTTAATTTAATAAAGTTCAAAAGTAATTGAATTGTATTTAATAAAATTAAAAAGTAACAAAGAAATGTAAATAAAATATATGACCTCAAAATATCCTAAAAGAATAAGAAAGGCTAGAGCCAGCAGCAAAGAACTATCCGAATTTGACTGTGATCATCAAGTTAATAAAAGAGTCAAGGGTTAATAAAAGAGTCCAGGGTTGCCATTGTCCTGGGTCGTTTCAGATTCAGAAATAGCTATCTCTTTCAACATTTTTTTTTTTTGGTAAGTAAAAGTTTTTATATAAATGTTAAATTCCGCTGGTATTACAGAGTAAAAATTCAATAAAAGAGAGAAAGTAAAACAATACAATCCCAGACAGTTAATTACATTTACCAACCAACTGCAATGTGGTCAATCCCTTGGCCATTTACAGCACTTATACATCTAATCCAAATAACATCCTTAATCTTTTAGTAGACTTCGCTTGTAGAAGGAGTTTTCTGTTGGAAGACCTTCAAATTCCGTTCTCTCCAAATAAAGTAGATTGTAGCGCAGAACGATACTCTTCTAATCTTACTGAGAGTGGATTTGCCTTTAGATTTCCTGCACATGAAGGAGATTACTCGTTGCCATCTGTTCGGGCACTGATTGAGTTGACACGCCCTTAGTACTTTGTGCCAAATTTTACTACAAAAGTTGCATTGGAAGAATAAGTGTGTGATTGTTTCCTTGTCATTACCACAAAGGGGGCAATCATCTGATGGGATAACCCCCCATTTTTTAAGTCTCTCTCTGGTAGATAATCTGTTCTTCAAAGCTAACCAAGTAACGAAGCTGTGTCTAGGTATATGTTGCGTTCCCCATATCAGTTTACTCCATCCCACCTTAGCCTCATTGTTCTTAAGATATCTCCAAGTACTCGCAATGGAAAACTTTGCATTGGGACTTGCGGTGAATGAAATTCTATCTTCTCTTCCCGAAATTGAAATATTTTTACGGAGATAGTCCCATACCTGAGAAGTGTACTCGTCCAAAGGGTCAGGAAGGTTCCAATGACCATGCTGCCATAGTTCATTAACCTTTGCACCTCGAGGAATATCCGCATCGGAGATTTGTATGTGGGGGAATTTATTAACTATTGATTCTCCACCCAGCCATGGATCCCACCAAAATTGAAAGGACTTGCCGTTGCCCAGTTCATAGGAGAACAATTGTTTTATCTGACTTCTCAATCCCAGCATCTTCCTCCAAGTCCAGCTACCATCCATTGGCTTTGTGATGCCCCAAAAACTTAGTCTCCGCAGTTTGTTATCAATTACCCATTTTGCCCACAATGAGGCTTTCACAGCAACCAGCTCCCAGATGTGTTTAGTAACTGCCGCTGAATTCCACAAGCTTATAGATTTAATGCTAAGACCCCCCTCAATTTTATCTTTGCATACCTCATTCCAGCCCACTAAACCTCTCTTCCCCTGCTGGTTACTTCCATGCCATAAGAAATTACGACATTTGCTTTCAATTTCTTTGGTGACCAACTTAGGCAGGGTGAACATAGAACTCCAGTAGACATGCATGCTCATTATGACTGATTTTATTAATTGCAACCGCCCCGCATAGCTCAGATATTTCACAGTCCAGCTTGAGATTCTTGCAGAGATCCTATTAATGAGCTCCTGACAGTGGTCTTTCTTCAGTCCTCCAGAGATTAAGGGGATACCTAAGTATTTGATAGGCAAAACACCTTGCTGGAACTGAGTCACTTGAAGGATTATCTCCTTGGTAGGTTGAGGCACATTCCCAAAGAAGATGAAGCTCTTACCAGCGTTTAGGTGCAACCCTGAGACCATTGAGAAATTATCAAGTGCTTGTTTAAAGTAGCCCACGGACTTGACATCCCCATTAGAGAACAACAATAGGTCATCTGCGAACATCAAGTGGTTTAGTATCAGCCTGTTACACCCTTTGTGATATATAAACTGGTTTTGAGGAATACAACTTAGGCTCCTACTGAGGTATTCCATGGCCATAACAAAAAGCAAAGGGGACATGGGATCCCCCTGCCTCAAACCTTTCTTCCCCGGGAAAAAGCCTTCTAGTCTGCCATTTACCATAACTGAGTACGTGCTTGTTCTGACACACTTCATGATGATGTTGATAAAGTGATAAGGGAAATTCAGACCCATCAATACCTCTTCTAGGAAATCCCAAGATACTGAATCATAAGCTTTGCGGAGATCTATTTTAAGAGCACACCTTGGGCTTCCACTGTTGCGATCATAACCCCTCACAAGCTCATGAGCTAGTAAGACATTATCTGATATCTTCCTATTAGGGATAAATGCTGATTGACTAGGGCTGACCAAGTAGCTCACCACTCTCCTCAGTCTGCATGTTATAATTTTGGTAATACATTTGTAGAGGACGGTACAACATGCAATTGGTCTATAGTCCCCCAAGCTATGAGGATTATGAACCTTAGGCACAAGGGTAATGGCAGTGGCATTTATGGGGTTGTAGAACTGACCTGAGGAGAAGAAATGTTGCACAGCTGCAGTGACCTCCCTTCCTATTATGTGCCAGCATTTTTGAAAGAAGCAACTGTTATAGCCATCCGGTCCAGGGGCTTTATCACCATTGATGCTGAAGATAGCACTTCTGACTTCTTGTTCTGTGACAGGGGCATTCAACATGTCTCTATCATCAACCTTCAGTTTAGGGCCCGCGTCCATAATTCTCTTTTGTATGGACGTCCTATGGGAGGTAGGGGTACCCAACAAATCTTTGTAGTATCGGACAATGGCTTCTTTCACAACCGTGGGGTCTTCAACAATTTCTCCGTTTGGGTTTTCAATCGAAATGATTCTATTCCGAGCTCTTCTTTGCTTAACTGACTTATGAAAGTAGCTGGTGTTTGAATCCCCCATTTGAATCCATCTGATTCTGGATTTTTGTCTGACAATGCTTTCTTCAGCATAAATAAGATTCTTTAAATGTTGGTAAATGCCCCTTTCCTCATCTTGAAGGGTTTGGTTGAATGGGTCATAGATCAGACTACTCTGTAATGAGGCCAACATCAGTTTGTAATCTTCAATCTTTTGCTGGATGTCCGAGAAGAAGATCTTATTAAGCTCTTTTAGCTTGGGCTTCAATAGCTTTAGTTTAAACCATACCTTGGCCATTGGGGGACCATGACAATCATGCTGCCACTCTCTCTCGACTGTGGGAAGAAAATCACTGTGAGTACACCAGGCGTTGAAGAACTTGAAAGGAACCTTCCCAATATATGAAGCTCTAGAAATGGAGACCACGAGAGGAGAGTGATCTGAAATGCCCGCTGGAAGAACTTCACACTCAGAAAACTCCAATGCATCCAGCCACTTTCCATTAACAAATGCCCAGTCAATTTTCCTCCAAATTCGTTGTCCACCTGTTTGATTGTTACACCAAGTGTAGTGACAACCATGGTTCTTTAACTCGAATAACTCTAGTCTCGATATCCAGTTTTTGAACTGTTCTACCATGTTATCATTAACCCATTGACCACCAATTCTGTCATTGTTGCTGAGTACATTGTTGAAGTCTCCTTGGATTAACCACGGTATAGTGTTGGGAGACAAATCCTCCCTAAGGTCCTTCCACAGGTTCTCTCTCTCAATACTAGCAGAGGCACCATAAACCAGAGTCCAGTAAAACATCATACCATCAATAATCACTCTACTATGTATGAATTGTTGGTGTTTTTGTAAGATCGTGACATTGCATTTAGCCGGATTAAAGGCGATCCATATTCTTCCCATGTCTAGGCACTCAGAATTATTATCTAGTTTCCACTCTCGTAATGCCAACTTCTTCCAAATGGTATCTAGATTAGACAGTTTCACTTTTGTTTCTAACAATCCCAAAATACATAATCGACAAGATTTAATCAGAGCCCGTACCTCTGATTGTTTGCAAGGGTCATGGAGACCCCGAATGTTCCAGCTTGCGATCATTGTCCCCTATGTGGGGATTTAGAGTTCCTTTTGGCACGTCGACCTTTCCCTATAATTCCCACATCATGTGTCAGAGTAATAGTCTTCCTTAGGTTAAATCTGTCCATTACCTGGATCTCCTCTGTTCCCCCGGTTCCTGGCATTTGTTTTGTTGCCTTATCTGTGTGGCCATGCGCCTCATTTCCCTCTGGCGTCTGTATCTCCCCTTCTGTTTTACTTAGATTTAACTCTTTTGGTTCTGGCATCTCCGGGTGGCCAATAGGTACTTCAGTTTCTCTTTGATTATTCTGATCATTCCCTTTTGCTTTCCACACTTGTTTTATCCCTGTCAAGCAGTCTTTCCCATCATGACCAACCCGTTTACATTTAGAGCATACTGATGGCTTCCACTCATAAGTCACCTCCTGCCTAACCATATTACCCTCTTCGTCCTCTAATGTAATCATGGAAGGGAAATCACCCTCCACATCCATATCCACCAAGACCCTCGCAAATGCCAGCCTTGTTCTGTTCAAAGTACATTGGTCGCTAAATTTAGGGGATCCCAACGAGCTGGCGATACGACTCAACAGCGAGGGGCACCAGAATTCCCACGGTAATCCTGGGAATTGCACCCAAATAGGTAAAGTTCTGATACTTGCCACATCCATTACCATTCGGGGTTTCCAAGCTTTGAGTATCAAAGGGCGTTTATCAAAGGTCAGTGGACCATCCTCAAGAGCTTTTTGTTGCCCATATTCATTCTCAAAGTTAAACAGAAACACCCCATCTTTGATGGAGTGAATCGAGATAAGGCCAAATTGCCTCCAACGGCGCGTTATAAAAGCTTGGAGAGGTTGAAATTGGGGGCACAATCCATACACACACCCAATTAATGCATGCTGCCACCTTTTCTCTTCTTCTTTGAGTTCATTACTATTGAATTTCACAATTTTCTTACCATTTGAGATTGTCGGGGGGACAAATTGTAGTTCACTGCCATGGCTTCGAGTACGGTTGTCAGCAAATAAAGATACCCAAGGCCTGTTGGATTGTACGCCCTTTCTGCCCTCGCAATCAACCATTGTAGCACCCGCGGGCACTGTAGCAACAGCGGGTACTGTAGCAATCGCGCCCAATGTAGTAGCAGCAGCAGCGGCGGACGTCGCACCGTAGCCCGCCCCACAAACAGCCGGCGCCGGACCCATGCCGACAGCCAACACCGCGGGAAGCCCTTTGCTCCTGCGCTTGGCCGCACTTTCTGGAGCCACCGGAGGAGCCCCGTCGGACAGCCCAGAATCCGCGGAGGCAGGAACCATGGAGGCCAAGCCAGCCGGAGTGCGACCGCCATTCCCGAGCGCCGGTGCGGCCCTGGAAGAACCACCATTCGTAGGGGGGCCAGGTGCCTTCGTTCCAGCACCCCGGGAGCCGGCAGAGCACAGCACAACCCCCTGTGCATGAACCTCGGCAGCCCCCGCAGGAGACCCGTTGGACCCGGCCGACGCACCTGCAGCAGCTCCACAGCGCAGAGGATACCCAGATCACCCCGTAGGCAACTCGGACAAGGCTGCCGGAGGTTCCCCACACCCGGAAGCAGCGTTCGGGGGAGCAGCCGCGTGGGACGTCGGCGGAGGATAGACAGCAGAGGGAGGAGCAGCAACAGTAGGAGGAACGGCTGCAGAAGGAGGATCGGCAGCGAGCAGGGTGCTACCATCGCTCACTTGCTCGCTAGGCGAGCGATTCCGGGAACAGCGAGCGGACGGAGACGGCGGCATTTTGTTCGATTTTTTCTTCCTCATGGATACGGCGTAGGTTAATTCTGTGCGCCGAGAGAAAAAACCCTACTATGCCACATCACCACGTCACCAAAGTTATATAGAGTTACAATTGGTGCTATCTCTTTCAACATTGCAGGCTCTCTTTCAATCTCTTTTTTTTTTCTTCCTTATTGCTTGAATTTTCGATTAGTAATTCAATTTTGTTTATGAATTCAACCTGTTCCCTTCCCAACTCGCTAACTTGGCTGCTCAAATCACTGAATAACACGTTAACCTTCTATCCTCTGTTTTAGAGAAGTTTCAACATGTTCACCATTGATGATTCTGATTCTGAAAGAGGTATGCAATACAGGGCTCTTGCGTTTGTTTATGTAAATATAAAACTGAAAAGACAAGAAGTTAACTGCATACATGTTGAAACTTCAATCTTGAGTAAGATAAGAAGATTTGTCCAAAAATAATTTGAAGTTTAAGGAAATTACAATGAGAAAAAATAGAATGGATAAAGCTATACTTAGTTGAATCAATGTATAGTTCGTTGCTTGTATGATGGACTCTGATTTCTATTATGCTGTAAAACAAAGCAGATATTGCAAGTTCTTGGCTTGAGACGATAACTTTACTATAGCCTAGCATAAAAATATGACCCTTGTTGATTATCTATTATGCGTTAAAAATGGCTCAAATGTTTAGTATCTATCGATGGTAAATTGAGAAAATACTAATTTGTGGTTTCTGCTACCAAGTTACTTGAATAAATTCACTGCTTATTCAAGCTAACGGGTTCATTCAACAAAGTTTGATGCTCTGAGAATTGTTCTTGTAACCTTCTAATCACTGACGCTAAGTATTTTACAGGCTTTGCTACTCATTGAGTGTGCTTGGTTTATGGCCTTTCCCATGGTTGTTTTGATAAAATGGTTTTCTTGATTAGCTTCAATTAGCTGAAATATGAGGGCGTTATTTTCATGTTAAAGATTGAGTCAGCCTTGCTTTTCAAATAGGTTTTCTTGATTAGCTTCAATTAGCTGCAAGATGAAGTTGGAATTTTCTTGTTAAAGATTGAATCAGGCCATTTAAAGTGTTAATCAGAAATCAAACGGAGCAGTAAACAGTAATTAGTGTTTTTTTAAAAAGGAGTAGTGAGTTTTTTCTCAATGCAAGGCAACAATATTAACCAAAATAAAATTTAATTGGAATTGGGCGTCCGCCAGAAATTACAACGTAGGTAAACTATGACGTGGACTCTCCTACCTTAAGTAGATCTTAGGCTGGTGGGTCTTCCAAGTGTGACAGAGGCCTGCAGGCAAGCTATGGGCCTTTTTAATTACCAATTAACCCATCTAAGTAAGTGTGACTTCTTAACTCTGGTTAGATGTTACAAATTTTTTGAGAATCGTGTAATTTTAGACGCGTTGAGTATTAAATAATCAAAAAAATCACACAAAAAATAAAAGAAATACGCTATATTATTGAAGAGAAACATAAACTATAAGATTTGTATTGTGTTGGATGCTTTGTACAACTAAGGGTCTCCCTTTTATATACTATTAATCTTATACAATCGACTGTTAAAATTTAAACGATCTAACTGTATATATACAATATGAAATAATATACCATATAATATTCCTAGATGCCATCATATATTCCCTGAAATATTCATTTCCTAATTAAGGTTAACAACCTTAATAAGTTGCGGGCTTGGTCCGATTCTTCATCCATGTCGGCGGGTCTTTTAGAAGCTCAGGCCGGCGATCCGTTCCAGCAGCCCTTAAGGCCCTTATGAGGCATTTTCGTGCACCAAGTGTTCAAGAAAATGCTTAAGAACACTTGGGGCGTGATATTTTCCCCCACAAAATTCACGCGAAGCCCTCGTCGTGTCTTCACTGGAAACTGTACACCTCGTTCTTTAATCTGCCGCTGTGTGCTCTCATATTTCCAGTATGCTTCAATATCGGGTACCTCTTTCCACTTGACAAAGTACTCACGCCTTAAAGGTGGATCTTTCTTCTGCACCGTCCGTTCGTTACGGATGAGTCTCGCCCCTTTATCGTCCCATGTGAAAATTCTTAAAGGTCTATGTTTCTGCTCCATGTCTTCCATACCTCATCGGTATAGCTTCAAATAGCACTCGGGAAACACCAAATGCAGCTGCTATCTCTAAGGTATCCCCACCTTATGCGAGACGTTGCCAACCCTCTTGGCAACAGGAAATGATCCATCGTCCCTACGATTGAGGCTTTTGTGAAGTGGGCATGCTGTCTTGTGTTGTGGTGGAAGTATCGTCTCCATCACCAAGTCCCCCGTACGATACTTGACACGCTGCTGCTTGTCTCACCCACTTCTTATACTGAAAGCACACATCATGTGACGCTTCGAGTTGCTGAGTGACACCCATACTCGACAACTCTTTAAGCTGCCCCCGCAACCCATCTACTCCTGGTTGAGGCATCTACATTGTAGTTGGAAGCGTAAACCCTAGCTTCAACTGTTTTCTATGCTCGGTATCACCTTGATGTAGCTGCATTTGTGGTATGTCAGTTGGCACGACCTTCTTGTGCTCTCCAAACACTTCCGCAACCCTCGTTGGTAGCTTGTCCTTGCCCCTTATCGCCTTATCATCCATCTCCATATTGTGGCTAGATGTGATTCTCCTTTGCGCCCAGCAACTCCCATTAGTTGAATGGGGGAAAAGATTTTAGTATTGGCTTTCGACTGAGATTGCCCACCCTTGGGCTTGTATACCGTTGGTATCATATAAGGCCCTCCTTCCATGATATACACGTAGTCGTGTCAAGGAAGCGGCACGACGTCGTACTGCCTCAAGAACTCCATACCTAACACTACATCGAAATCATCAAGAGGTGCTACAAAGAAATCTACCTCGTCGCACCATTTACTTAGATGGATATCGACCCCTCAAACCACCTCATCCAGTGGCTTGGCCGCATCGTTAATTGATTTGAGGAATCCCTCCTCTTTCTCCGCGTAAAGGCCCAAGCGCTTCGCCTCTGCACGTTTAATAAAGTTGTGCGTCGTGCCCGTATCTATCAGCACTTGAGTCTTTATGCAGTTGATGTAGGCCTCAACATATATTAGCGCTTTTCCTGTTGGCCCGCTGGCACTCCGCTTGGTTTTCATTGTGTCGAGCAACTACAAACACTCCATTTGACCCTGCTCGCAAGCCTCGTGCATCGTAACCATTGCGTTGAGAGCCTTCTTCTTTAGACGGTCCTTGACCTAGTGATCCCCATCGCAAAGAAAGCAGTTTGTCTTCGATCTATTACCTCTATAGCCATTGCGCTTCTACTTTTTCTATTTGGGCGGCTTACTTTTCTCCTCCTCATCCTCCAGAGGCTGAAACTCCTTGGCACCCTCGTCTTTGCTGTGATTGGGTCTCGAATGTTTGGACTTTCCCGAGTCACCCTTGCGGTAATCCATGAGCGTTTCTGCCAAAGGCAAAGCGTCGGATATTCTGGTCACCCCGCGCCACTTTAACTTGTTGAACGCCCATGTTTGCAACCCGCCCAGGAAATTGAACAACAAGTCCTCCTCGTTCATGTTGGGAATCTAGAGCATTAACAGGGGATACTCCTCAACATACTCGTTGATGGACTTGGTTTGTTTCAATTCTTTTAACCGCTTTCGAGCGTCGTACACCACATTCTCTGGATAGAATTGGCGTTTTAGCTTCCGTTGCAATTCTGCTCAGATGTTGATTGTGCAGGTACCCTTGTGTATCTCCTCGCTTTTCTTGCGCTACCATAGAATTGCATGGTCGAAAAGATATAAGGTCGCGGTATGTATCTTGTCTTCATTCTGTACGCCCATGGCGTCGAAGTATCTTTCTATCTGCCAAAAGTAGTTTTCGAGCTCCTTAGCGTTCCGCTTGCCGCTAAACTCCTTCGATTTAGGAGCCTCAACTCTTGGCGCCCTTTGAGCAACAACAGACCCATTCGCCACTGCTTTCTTGCACAACACCATGTTCTCCTTAATAGCGTCAAACCCTCTACGCAACTCCTTTACTTAAGTTTGAACTTTGTCAAAGGTGCCGTATACCTTCTCTTGAAAAGCCTTGACCCAGTCACGTTGCTGATCAGCGTAACTTTCGATGGATGTGTCGATGAGGGGGCGCAGCTCGTCCTCTTGAGTGTCAAGTCCCACCTCGAGCTCTTTTAGTTGCTGCTTCAACACCTCAAGACGATTCGTCGCCTTTCCTACAGCACTACCGAGCGTTTTCACCATGGTCTCGAACTCATGGCCTGGATCGACAAACTTGTCGCGAGGTACAGTTCCGTGCCTTTTAGCCTTGGGGTCCCGACCCTTCTATTCAGGCAAATCCGACGGCATTGCGTCTTTTCCCATCTTCCTTGAACCTGCTCTAATATCAAATATCACGGACTTTTCGAGAACCATGCGGTCATAGACGCATTGTGTGCTAAGCAGCCGAGAAAATCACACAAAGAATAGAAGAGATGCATACTAACTATTTGCAAGAGACACGCACACTTAAAGCTCCTATGAGACTTTGTTGCGCACAAAATATTAAAGAAAATACTTAAAAACACTTAAGGCGTGACACATGGCTCCAAGGTCTTATTTTGACGATGTGGGATTAAATATCTTTTAATACTCGCGAAGAAGTAATATAATTCCTTAGTAGAATCTGGAGATTATGAAGCATCAATTCTGCTTGCAATACCAGATTTGTTCAAAATTAGGAAAAGATCTCACATTAGCTTGCAGAGTATGGTACAATTTGCGACCGCGACGACTGTTCCTATATTGAAGTAGGTACCTTCAAACTTTTTTGAGATTAGTTGTGGTTCAGCACTTCATTATATTTGTCTTTTTGTTTCTTTTTAGTAAAAAAAAAAAAAGGAGATAAAATTCAGTAATGGGTAAACAAAATATTTAATGGGATATTTTATAATTTAATTTGAAACTTTTTTCACCTGACAGTGTGATTTTAATATTCTAACTTCTGCAATGTGTTTCATCACCTCTTAATAATATTTTGCTATGTGTAATGTGGAATTTGTGATCCAAAATCATGTTTATGATGTTGGTAATGTTTGGAACAAATTCGGGAACATGTCGGAATTATTTTGGAGCCGGAAGCATGTGTGGAAGAGGTGGAATTCTAATGGAACAGTTGAAAAAATTGCAGAAGAAAACAGGGAAAATTTTCCAGGTGTGGGCGCCGCGGCGCAGGAAGCGCTGACGGCGGCATTGGTTCCAGAATATCAGCGCCGCGGCGCTGCACTGTTCACTGTTACTGTTCACTGTTCACAATCTGAAAATTCTGAATTTAGGCTTTTCCTTTCCGTTTTTTGTGGGTATTTTAGACTTCATATAAATACCCCATTATGCCTAGGGTTATGCAAGATGAGAAACACTCTCAAAACTCTTTAGAACAAACCCTAGAGCTCCAAAATTCAATTTGTATCATTCCTTGATCTTGTAAGATCAATTCTCTTGTAATCAAACAAAAAATAAGAGAGACTTGGATCCTTGATCCACCGTGGACGTAAGCAATTTGCTGAACCACGTATTTTGTGTCTTGGTATGGTATATTTCTACTTTTCTCTATTGTCAATACTTAGCTCTACAATTTAGCTTGTTGTTCTTGTTTGGATTGTTTTAAACTACTTCATTGCTTGTATTCTCTACGTATTCCGCTGCGTGTTAATCTCTACAAATTGGTATCAGAGCTATTATTGGTTGTCTAAGTTTGTTATTGGTTGTCTAAGGGTGAGAGTGGTACATTGAAAGTGATTAAGGGTTCAATGGTTGTAATGAGAGGTGAGCGTAAACACGGGTTGTATGTGTTGAGTGGAGAGGCTGTTATTGGTTCTGCATCTTTCTCTGTTGATAATGAGAATATGCAAACCAAGTTATGGCATTTGAGGTTATGGCACTTGGGTGAGAGAGGCCTTAAGGAGTTGTATGATCAAGGTGTATTTGGCAAAGGAAAGATTCAGCCAATGGGGTTTTGTGAACATTGTGTACTTGGGAAAGCTCATAGAGTTAAGTTTAACACGGGTGAACACAACACCGAGGGCACTTTGGATTACATACATTCTGACCTTTGGGGACCTGCTCAAGCTGTCACTCATGGTGGTGCACGGTATTTTCTGTCATTCATTGATGATTATTCAAGGAAGTTGTGGGTTTATGTGTTGAAGAGCAAAGAGCAGGTGTTTGAAACATTTCAGAAATGGAAAGCACTTGTGGAGAATCAAACGGGTAAGAAAATCAAAAGACTTAGGACGGATAATGGTCTTGAGTTTTGTAATACTGAGTTTGATAAGTTTTGTGCTAAGTATGGTATTGCAAGGCATAAAACGGTGCGGTACACACCACAACAGAATGGACTTGCAGAAAGGATGAACCGAACCTTACTTGAAAGGGTAAGGTGCATGCTAACCAATTCCGGATTGTCTAAGGCATTTTGGGGGGAGGCGGTAGTAACTGCAGCTTACTTGATAAACCGAAGTCCTTCTTCAGCTATTGGCTTTATGACACCAGAACAGAAATGGTCTGGAGGCACTCCAAAATATGATCACCTGAGGGTATTTGGATGCCCTGCATTTGTACACATCAAGCAAGGCAAACTAGAACCAAAAGCCTTGAAGGGGATATTCATTGGATATCCAGAAGGTGTTAAGGGATACAAGGTGTGGTGTACTGATCTTAATCCGCACAAGAGTATCATTAGTAGGGATGTGACGTTCAATGAATCTACATTGTTGGAAACCAATTCGGATTCAGTTTTGAAGAAGCCTGAAGATGTGCCAAGTTCAGTTTCTGAATCTGAAACTGAACATCATGAGGTGGAACATGATTTAAGACCTGACATTCCTATAGGTCAGCACTTCAATGATGATGCACATGAAGAACAAGAACCTGAAAATTTCTCTGAAACAGCACCATTGCAGTCTAGCACTCCTGAAGCTGAACTTGAAGAGTACCAGTTGGCTAGAGATAGACAAAGGAGAGTTGTTCGACCACCGAGCAGGTATGCACATGCTGATTTGATAGCTTATGCGTTTAACACTGCTTACACTATAGAATATGATGAACCAAAATCATATACTGAAGCTATTGAGAGTGTAAATTGTGTTAAATGGCAACAAGCTATGGAAGAAGAGATCACTTCTCTTAATAAGAATCATACCTGGAAATTGGTGGTGAAACCAAAGAACAAGAGGTTAGTTGGCTGTAAATGGGTTTACAAGGTTAAGGAGGGGGTTCCGAGTGTTGAGCCTACAAAGTTCAAGGCTAGGCTTGTTGCACAGGGCTTCACACAAAAAGAAGGGGTTGATTTCCATGAAATCTTTTCTCCTGTTGTAAAACACTCATCAATTCGCATTTTATTATCCATGTGTGTAAATCTGAATTTACATCTTGAACAAATGGATGTAAAGACAGCTTTCCTTCATGGTGAACTTGAAGAAGAGCTATACATGGCACAACCGAAAGGTTTTGAAGAACCGGGCAAAGAAGATTATGCTTGTTTGCTAAAGAAGTCTTTATATGGGCTGAAGCAATCTCCAAGACAATGGTATAGGAGATTTGATGATTTTATGCTGCATTGTGGCTTCACAAGGAGCAAGTATGATGGATGTGTGTACTTCAAAGCATTGAATAACAGTAAGCGTATGTATCTCCTTCTATATGTTGATGATATGTTAATTGCATGTGAGGATATGGAAGAAATATATAAGCTGAAAAATCAGTTGGGTGGTGAGTTTGAAATGAAAGATTTGGGGTCAGCCAAAAGAATTTTGGGTATGGATATAGTGAGAGGCAGTGATGTTATTTTCTTGTCTCAACAACGGTATATACTTAAGGTTCTTGACAGGTTCATAATGAGGGATGCCAAAGTTGTGTCGACTCCATTGGCAATGCATTTCAAACTGTCGGCATCTCAATCACCACAAATTGAAGAAGAAAAATTGCATATGCTTAAGGTACCATATGCTAGTGCTGTTGGTTCTATAATGTATGCTATGGTTTGCACAAGGCCGGATATAGCACAAGCGGTGAGTGTTGTAAGTAGATACATGGCTAATCCTGGAAAGGAGCATTGGATGGCCGTGAAATGGATACTTAGGTATCTAAAGGGGACGTCACATTATGGTTTGCTATTCAGAAGGGTTGGCACAGGTGATGAAATGGTGAAGGGTTACGTGGACTCAGATTACGCAGGTGACTTAGACAATAGAAGGTCTTTATCTGGGTATATCTTCACGGTGTTTGGATGTAGCGTATGCTGGAAATCAGTATTGCAGCATGTTGTAGCACTATCAACTACCGAAGCCGAGTATATAGCCTTAGGAGAAGCAATTAAGGAGGCTATATGGTTGAAAGGTATATGTGCTGAACTTTTGGCTATGGATGAAGTTAATACTTCAGTACATTGTGATAGCCAAAGTGCCATACATCTAAGCAAACATCAGGTGTTTCATGAAAGATCAAAACACATTGATGTTAGGATGCATTTCATTCGGGATATTGTGCAGAGTGGCATTATTAGTCTGTGTAAAATTTCGACGTCGGAGAATCCTGCTGATATGTTGACTAAGCCGCTGCCCTCAGTTAAGTTCAAGTTGTGTATGGACTTAACTGGAATCACAACTTACAATTAAGGTTGTGATGTGGAGGATGGATCCTTGGTTGCTCTCTTGGTGTTGTTGGAGTGATTTTGTATCAAGGAGGGGATTTGTGGAATTTGTGATCCAAAATCATGTTTATGATGTTGGTAATGTTTGGAACAAATTCGGGAACATGTCGGAATTATTTTGGAGCCGGAAGCATGTGTGGAAGAGGTGGAATTCTAATGGAACAGTTGAAAAAATTGCAGAAGAAAACAGGGAAAAATTTCCAGGTGTGGGCGCCGCGGCGCAGGAAGCACTGACGGCGGCATTGGTTCCAGAATGTCAGCGCCGCGGCGCTGGATCTCAATGCTGCGGCGCTGGATCTCAATGCCGCGGCGCTGCACTGTTCACGGTAACTGTTCACTGTTACTGTTCACTGTTCACAATCTGAAAATTCCGATTTTAGGCTTTTCCTTTCCGTTTTTTGTGGGTATTTTAGACTTCATATAAATACCCCATTATGCCTAGGGTTATGCAAGATGAGAAACACTCTCAAAACTCTTTAGAACAAACCCTAGAGCTCCAAAATTCAATTGTATCATTCCTTGATCTTGTATGATCAATTCTCTTGTAATCAACCAAAGAATAAGAGAGACTTGGATCCTTGATCCACCGTGGACGTAAGCAATTTGCTGAACCACGTATTTTGTGTCTTGGTATGGTATATTTCTACTTTTCTCTATTGTCAATACTTAGCTCTACAATTTAGCTTGTTGTTCTTGCTTGGATTGTTTTAAACTACTTCATTGCTTGTATTCTCTACGTATTCCGCTGCGTGTTAATCTCCACATGTAACCTGTCGTCCATATTGTAATCTGTATGCAAACCCCATCAATTAACAAGCTATTTATTTCGCCTTATGTACAGGTGATTTACCCCAGTTGTGGAGAGCGTTGTCTATCCATTGTGCGATTTGACTCCACCAGATATGAGATGGAAAATATGACCTTTGATTGAGATGATACTCAAGTTTAGGCAGTACTCTTTCTGCTCTCCGAGTACCAAAATTATGGACAATCTTCTTAGTATGGTGTTTTATAGACCTTGAACTTGAATAACAGCTTGATCAAGTAAGGTTTGATTGGCTGGAGTCTCAAAAGTTGGTTTAATAACCCTTAAAAGCACTTATGCTGCTTCCAATGATAGTGGATTGCTTTTGTAATTGTTGTAATAAAATTTCTTTGTGAATTATGTTCTATTTCTGAGACTCAATTCTGGTGTGTGGAACTAACCCTTCAACATGAGAAAATTCAATGTAAGTCGCATGTGGATTCTTTATATTCTCATCTGTCTGTATGCAGTCATCGAAAACTTCTGCTTTGTATGGTAATATTTCTGCTTTGTCAGCCATGTCAATTGAGAGTTTAGATAAGTTTCTAAGACCCCTGACACAGCACAGTCATGTTCTGAAGATTTAACCTGTACTAACTTCTAGTTATAATGAGCTGCTCAACATCCTTATCATTTTTCTTTCCAGAAATATGCAGTGCATTTATTATACCTTAATAAGCATGAAAGTTTTTGATAATGAGTACATATGACAAACAACTTCAATGTCTAGCAGGAAGAGTTCATGGACAATTGTGATGGAAAGTTGTCATTTTTCAATATATTTTGATGCCAAACACTAAGAGCATGTTCTTGGTGAAGCAGTCTATATTCTTATTAATTCATGTTTCAGCTCAGCAAATTGGCCAAATATCTTAAAACTTTGTAAGTTTAAATTTCGTAACTGAACTTTTTTCTGGACTCCCAAATGCACCCTTTTAATTCATTAACTCAAGCACATACGTATTATCAATTAAAATACTTTCAGAAGAACAAGATAAGACTTTATTAGGTACAGAGCTTGGATTTAATTTTTCTTAGATCACCAAAGTAATATGATAGGGCTCACATTTTAATGAATTCTCCAAAATTTTGCATTCGCAAAGCATTGACAAATGAAAAACATGGAAATAAAATAAGTGGAAACATGAAGTAGGAACATTTAAGAGTAACTTGATTTGAGAAATATACAGAAATTACATTGTTAGACAAATTAATATTGCTTCTAGATAACTAAAGAAAACATTAAAAAGCAAATTATTATTTCGGCCAGAAAAATATGAAAATGGTCTGCCCCGGTTTAAGCATCACTATGAAAAAAGAGAAAGAAATTGAGCATATAGATGTGATCCTAAATCCAGTAAAATTTTCAGCCTTGAGAGCATGCAGAGTTCCACATCGGCGAAATAAAAAAAGTGGCATTGCATGGTACAGCTTTAGTAGCAGAGTCGAGGCAAGAGACAAAGCATACCTTTCTCGGCCTTTTGGCTAAGATCAAGTGTAGTATCTGTTCTTATCAGTTTAATATCTGATACGTGGATCATTGATCCACATGATATTAAATTAATTTTTGAAGGGGAAGAGCCCACTCCAGTAGCTTGCTGCTGGGGTTCTTGCGCGTCGCCCGTGCGTTGCACTACTGCTCGGGCCTGGCGCACCCCACCAAGTCTATGTGAAGATAATTATCATTGCTTTTTGTAACCCTCTTATTTTAATGTTGTACCGTGAGAACGTGTTCCAACTCTGGATAGGAAGCAACGAAGCTATAATCGGACCAACACTGATTTAAAAGTTTATCCCGTGATCATTCAAGAGATCTGCATTTTCTTGGTATGATAAGAACTTTAGATGTTTCACGGTTTTGTTGATGAGAGAACATTTGTCTGATTTCAATTTCCTGAAAAAGTAACCATCAAAGTGGAATCTTCTTTATTTGCACAGACCTCGAAATTCAACGGCTGTTTGTTCCAGTTATAAGAGGACAGCAACAACTGCGACTTAACAGCAATTTCTATACAAGATCAAGTTGAAAAAAGATTCTATATCGTGTTTCCTTGTTTAAGCATTTCAATTCAGTTATTTTCATACGAGTTAACGCATGACAAACCAACTTGTAGGGTTTACCCAATAATATGAAGTGTTTTGTAGGCTCAAAATGAGGTGAAACAAGACCTTGAATTCAGATTGAAAGACAGAGTAACTAAACACTATTCATACTCTGCCTCTTCATCATCACAATATTCTATTATCAAAATACTAAAATTTTCACCTCCTTGTAAGAGTGCAGAAATGAGTTAAAATTTCCGTTGGCAATTACTTCAGCAGCTTTTCTTTGTCAGTTGCCTTGGCATGTTCATTAACATTTTGATATGAATATGTTGAGAAATATAATATATACAATTAACATTTGTGGGGAAGAAACAAAAAGGTAATCAATCAGTATATGCAGATGCCTTCAAGCATCACAATGTGCAGAAAAATAAAATTATATAGCAGAGATACTAAACTGCCCAAATGAATTTTTAATTCTATTATCTTCCAGATGACAGCTAAGAAGAGAAGACATAGTATCACTCCCCCATGGGCAAGAAGATCAAATCCTTGACCACGATGTGCCAGTATAATATGCGTAAGCCCCTGGTATTATCTGAGTCGTGTTTTGAACACAGAGCGAACTATTCTTTTGCCTTCTACTAAAGAATACCTTGTGCTCGCCACTTCTAGTGGCATAATTTTTTTGGAGGAGTTTGTACACTTGAGAGTGCAGTTCGCTACCAATCTGGTCTAATGGTATGTTAAATACTTGTGCTACAGGACTTCAGTTTAGTAAGCTGATTAAGATCAATGATGAATGATATCAATCATTGTATATTCAATTGTACTCTCAAATATAAAGTGATGAATGATCTAATAACTTGGTTACTAATACCTTTTTCATGAGTTCTATAGTTTACATGGACATGGTTCCTGGACATTGGTGGTTTAGCCACTGACCAACTTGAAACAAACCATTCTTATCCGCATACAACACAGCAACCTTGTTTTCCATGAATGTTGATCACAAACCATCTACTTAAAATCAGTGGTTTCCATTCACTTGAACGATTACGTTTCCATGGCTAGCCTTAACTGCTCTCAAACTTCTCATTCATAGAAGTACTTTCACCCCAGCTCAAAACAGAACACCCATGTTGATAAGTAAAATATATTACAAACATTTTATTTGGAATTAGAGGGGGCCGCGCGAACGCAGGCCCCCACTGCCACAAATTATGACGCAGGCTCTCCTACTTTGAGGAGACCTTAGGCGGGTGCACCTCCCAAGTGCAATGAAGGCCACCAACCTAGGCCATGGGCTTTCCTGATCACCCATCGACCCCGCCCAGGTAAGTATCTTTTATAGTAGTTTCGCATCCTTATTTATAGCTCCTGTCAGAGCTGCACTGTCTTATCGCACCAGTGTGGGATAAAACCGTTGCAAGGCGTTATTGCGACAATTGTTTGTATAACGTGCAAATCGAGAAATTAAGAAGTTTATCCTCTTGTCAAGTAGAAACAGATACCTCTATGTTCTAATGAAATTAAAAATTTCTGCTTGAAATGATTTGACCAATTTCTGGTGTCTCTATTTTGGAGTAGGGTCCTTCAAAAAGTTTAATTATATCCCACTTCCCAAGTTTTAATTAGACAAATTTTAAAAATGCCTAAGGTGATTCATCATTCTATATTTCATTCCAGACTCTGTTAAAAAGTAAAAAGAGCTCCTATTGAGCGTTATTCTAAAAAGTGCTTGTATTAGTTTATTGATCATACTTTTTAACTTTCTGAAAAAGTTTTTGAGTTACTAAAAGTATTCTATATTATCAATGTTAGTTCACAGAAAGTCTTGCATTTCGTATGTAAGTTACTTTGAACAGTGACAAAGTTACTATTACTTTCCATGCAAGAGGTGAGTCTGTTGAAGAGATGAGGCGATGCAACCCAAGTTAGCAGCCTGAACTGAAAGGATCGAACAGATGATTGATGACCCTTTTTTCTTTCAATGGTTCTAATTTATGTTGATCATCTCCATCAGAAATGATTTCTGAGTCTGAAATTTTATTATGTATTTTTAACTTCTGTAATTGTAATACTAACGTGCAAATCACTGAAATACTGTGTTGTTTTCAATTCAAAACACCTTTCTTGTATCAGTGAGCTTTAATTTGAAATTTGAGTGGCCAAATTGTCCTTTTATAACCAACAATGTGAACCAAGAAAAACAAACCATGGCAAGGGAGAATCCAGTAAGCATTGAGGACAATCTTGTAAAAATAAAATATATGAGCGGGTATAGCCAACTCTGCCATTCTACAAGTATCCTTCCCATTTTATACTATGCATATATAGCTTCCCTATTTTCTTGTATTGTGAAGTTGTTCATTACCCGGTTGGTTCAATTGTCTTTGTTACATCTTCTTTGTAATTATAGGGACTATTGGATACTTCCTTTTGATAGAAAAATATGCATTTCTGAACTGATTCTTATGTTGGTTAGACTTCTAGCTCTTTGGTAAACTGTTACCTGGATTTATAGGGAGTATTTCCTACATAAATGATGCGTTCTTTCTACCTTCATTCATTTTTGCTTAACGTCCTGGGTCACCGTGGAACAAGCTAAATTTGCTGCTTGATGTTTTCATAGTGTTTGATGAAGTAGTGTCATGGAAGAGAAGATTGCAAGACACAGTGATGTTTCTGAAGTAACTTTTCTACGCTATGTTTTCTTTCTTGCCCTTTCTCTTTAACTACAGTAATCTTGCTTACAAATGTGGGTTTGCTTATGTGGGCTTGGCTTGTATAGTTAATACACAATACACCAATGGTTTATCTCAATCCTCAACAATGTTGCGGATGGATGTTTAGCTTTTATTACTGCTAAAGCTAGAAATGATGGAACCTTGCTTCAGTGTCAAAGACGGGCATAAAAAAATTATCCCTGCTTTGGAAGCTTTGACAATTTTAGAAAGACAAGTTTTTTAAAACCCGTTTATTCATCACATGATTGCAGCCTTCACTTAACGAAAATTTAATATGCAACTTGTAATATCCGCATTATTTTTATTTTACTATTGTTAGAATATATGATCAAATATATTATTGCATATATATTATTATGGAATATATGAGGCTAATAGAATTATTGTGTATAATTTATACAAATATATTTGTGTATAATTATATGAATTAATAAAAAAATTATTAAAGAATTATTGAATTTTCTCATAACCACATCGTAGTCTGAAAATTTTATATGTTACAATTTAATTTTAGTTTTGATATTTGATAATATTAATTTAGACATGTTTATAGTCATGAAAAACTTTGAATTGTATATAAAGTTCATTAATTCGATTTTTAGTAATTTTGCAAACATGACTATAAAATTCTGAAAATTTACTATTTCTGCAATATGAACAAATGAATAATTAATTTTGATCTATCAAATAATTTTATAAAATTATTATTTTCTAGAATATAAAACTTATAGATGTCTAGTATAACATATTAAAATATAATAATTTAATTCATTATTTTAAAATTATTATGATTTTCTAAGTGAGGTAACCTCATTTTAGGAATTTACAGACAAATTTTGAATTATTTGAAATAAATTTATTTTTAAATAATTTCTGAAAGAAATTTACCTTGAATTATTTTATATGAACTAATATATGTGTCTTGAGTAAATTTGAGATGGTTTCATAATTTTTGAGTGAGTATTTGAATTTATAAAATTCGGACACTAATAGTTGTTCAGTAGAAATACTTAATTTGATCCTTTATTAAGGACTCATTCATTTATAACTTATAAATATCCTTTAGATAAAATTATGCTTAGTGTTAAATGTAACCTAACACAAGAATTTAGCCAACAAATACCTAATGTCACGGACTGTTTTCGAGACCGTGCGGCCTTAGACGCGTTGCGTGCTAAGCAGCCTAGAAAACCACACAAAGAGAAGGGAAAATAAGCACACCAAGTGTTTGCACGAATGCTCTCTATATTGCTGAAGAGAAAACAAGCTATGAGATGAAAAATACAAGTGAGGGTCTCCCCCTTTTATAGTTGCAGCCCTATACAATCAATGGCTGAGATCTATTTGATCTAACGGTGTATATACAAGATGGGATAATATTCCTTAGAATATTCCTAGATGCTCTCCTACTTCTTATGGGAGTCTAACTAGGGTTAACTTCCTAAATAAGTTGCGGGCCAAGCCCGGTTCTCCATCCTAACCATCGGGCCTTCTAGAAGCTCCGGTCCACGTAGCGCTCCATGGTCCAAGAGGCCTCCAGCAGGCCTAGTCGCGCACCAAGTGCTTGAGGAAATGCTTGAGAGCACTTGGGGCGTGACATTCTCCCCCACCAAATTCACGCGACGCCCTCGTCGCGTCCTTGCTGGAACTCGCGCACCTTGTTCTCAAACTGCCACAGTGCGGTCTCGGGTTCCCAGCTTGCTTCGCTGTCGGGCAATCCTTTCCACTTGACTAGATACTCACGACTTGGACGGCAGTTCTTCTTCCGCACTGTCCTCACATCAAGGATAATTTCAGCCTCCTTGTCGTAAGATGTGGAAACTCCCGATGGTGCCCTGGTTTGTGGCCCACGTTCCGTGTCCTCCGCATCACCATGGTATGGCTTTAGGCAGCTTGCGTGAAACACCGGATGTAGCCGAAGTCTCGAAGGCAGCTCCACCTTGTACGAGACATTGCCAACCCTATTGGCAATAGGAAATGGCCCCTCATACTTTCGAACAAGGCCGTTGTGAAGTGGGCGCGTAGACTTGTGCTGCGTCGGAAGGATTTTCACCATCACTAAATCCCCCACGCTGTACTCAACATGTCTTCGCTTACCGTCAGCCCATTTCTTCATCCGTTTCGTCGCCTTGTCCAGACACACTCGTGCCTTGTCCGATTGTTCCTGCCAGGACTTCGCAGCTTTGTAGGCTGCTGGACTCTTCCCAGTATCGCTGGACACGAGTGCATGCGGCGTGAGAGGCTGCTGGCCAGTAGCTAACTCGAATGGACTCTGGTTCGTCGATTCACTCCTTTGCAAGTTATACGAGAACTGTGCCACATCGAGTAACTTGACCCAATCCTGCTGATTTGTGCCCACAAAGTGCCGCAAATACAGCTCCAGTAATGCGTTCACCCTCTCGGTCTGCCCATCCGTTTGTGGGTGAAAGCTGGTGGAAAAGCGAAGTTCCGATCCCATGAGATTGAACAATCCAGTCCAGAATCTCCCCGTAAACCTCGTATCACGATCGCTGACTATCACTCTCGGCAACCCCCAGTACTTGACGACGTGCTTGAAGAAAAGTTTGGTTGTCTCTTCCGCATTACACTCTTTGGGTGCTGGTATGAAAGTCGCATACTTGGAAAACCGATCTACCACCACAATGATAGTTCCACACCCCTCGGACTTCGGTAAGGCTACAATGAAATCCATAGAGATGCTTTCCCAAGGTCTCTCCGGTATGGGCAGTGGCTCCAGTAGCCCTGCGGGACTCCGCTGCTCAATTTTGTCCTGTTGGCACACAAGACAAGTTTTGACAAACTGTTCTATCTCCTCCCGCATGTGTGGCCAGTAGTAAACTGTCTCCAATAGGGCGCGTGTGCGCCGCTGGCCTGGATGTCCTGCCCATTTTGTATCGTGACACTCCTTAATGAGGTTACGCCGCAGGTTCTCCCACTTTGGCACATAAACCCGGCGTCCCTTGGTGTAGAGAAGCCCATCTTCTACCCAAAATCGCTGAGTCTTTCCCTCTTGTGCTTGAGTGGCGAGCTGTGTGGCTGCGGGATCATGTTTCATTCCCTCATAAAATAGGCCGAGCAAATCACCTTCCAGTTTGCTGATAGTTGCTAACTCGGCCTTCCGGCTTAAGGCGTCCGCCACCACGTTCACCTTTCCCGGTTTGTACTCGAGCTCATAATCGAACTCCGCCAGAAAGTCCTGCCACCTAGCCTGCTTCGGGCTGAGTTTCTTCTGACTTTGGAAGTAACTCGTTGCTATGTTGTCCGTCATCACTACGAACCTTGCCCCAAGCAGATAATGTCGCCAAGTGCGCAGACAATGGATGACCCCCGTCATCTCCTTTTCCTGCACCGTATAGCGCCTCTCCGTCTCATTGAGCTTCCGGCTCTCATATGCGATCGGATGGTCCTGCTGCATTAATACGCCACCAATAGCAAAATCAGATGCATCAGTATGTACCTCATACGGTAACAGGTGATTCGGTAATGCTAAGACTGGTTCCTCGATCACTGCTGCCTTTAGTCGATCAAAAGCCCCTTGGCACTCCTTACTCCACTCCCACGCCTTAGTCTTCTTTAGCAGGTCGGTAAGGGGTGCTGCAGTGGTGGAGTAGCTCTTGATAAACCTGCGATAATAGTTAACCAACCCAAGGAAAGACCGCAGCTCGGTAACTTTCGTGGGTGCCTCCCAGTCCACAATGGCGCGAATCTTCGCCCTGTCCATCATCAACCTGCCCTCTTTGATCTTGTGACCCAAAAAGTCCACCTCCGGCTTGGCAAATGAGCACTTCTCCCTCTTCACATACAGCTCATTCTCGCGGAGCACCTTCAAGACAGATTTCAAGTGTTCCACGTGCTCTTCGAGAGTGTTGCTGTAGATGACGATGTCGTCTAAGTACACGACGACGAACTTGTCAAGAAAGGGCTGGAGTATGTTGTTCATCAGTGTGCAGAAAGTGGCTGGCGCGTTGGTGAGGCCAAACGGCATGACCAGAAACTCAAAGGCCCCATAACGCGTCACACAGGTGGTTTTTGGCTCGTCGCCCTCGGCTATCCGCACCTGATGGTAACCTGACCGCAAATCCAGCTTCGAGAAATACTTTGCCTGCCCCAACTGATCAAACAAGTCAGCAATTAAAGGAATGGGATACCTATTTTTGACAGTGACCTTGTTCAGCGCTCGGTAGTCTATGCATAACCGCAATGATCCGTCGTGCTTGCGCTGGAAAAGCACGGGCGCGCCGTAAGGCGCCTTCGATGGCTGGATAAACCCTGCATCCAGCAACTCCTTGAGCTGCTTCCGCAGCTCTGCCAGTTCTGGTGGAGACATTCTGTAGGGGGCCTTGGCTGGAGGTTTCGCCCCTGGTTCCAGCTCAATCTCATGATCAATTGCCCGTCTTGGTGGTAATTTCTGTGGTAGCGCTGCTGGCATCACGTCCTGGTGCTGCTTGAGCACTTTCGTGATCTCTGCTGGCAGCTCCTCTTCGCCCCCGTACGCCTCATCATCTGCCTCCCATATTGTGGCGAGGTATGTCTCTTCTCCCCGCTTAGCTCCTTTCTTCAGTTGCATGGCGGACAGTAGAGTAGTGTGGGCGTTGGGCTCGGATTGCCCACCTGTCGGCTTGTTTACTGTCGGCACCATGCATGGTCCCCCCTCCAAGATGCATACATAGTTGTGTCGGGGAAGTGGCACCACATTAAACTGCTGCAGAAAATCCATACCAAGAACAGCATCAAAATCATCGAGAGGGGCTACCGAAAAGTTTACCTTACCGCTCCATTTTCCGAGGCTCATTTCAACTCCACGAATGACCCCGTCCAGTGGCTTGATTGCGGCGTTCACAGTCTTGAGGTAGCCAATCCCCTTCTCCACCTTGAGGCCCAAGCGTACTGCTTCCGCATACTTCATAAAGTTGTGCGTAGCTCCAGTATCTACAAGTGCTTGCGTCCTCCTCCCGTTAATGTAGGCTTCAACGTACATCAGCGTCTTTCCTGCTGGCGCGCGGGCTGCCCGCTTGGCATTGAGGGCATTGAGTAACTGGAGACATCCCAATTGTCCCTGTTCACCCGCTTGCTGAGTCTCCAACATTGCGTTGATAGCCTTCTTCTTTGGACAGTCCTTCACCCAATGATCCCCGTCGCAAAGGAAGCAGCTAGATCTCGGCTTTCTCCCACCGTTGCGCTTCTGCTCTCTCCCTGTGGGCGGTTTACCTTTCCCCTCCTTATCCTGCGGAGGATGAGACTCCCTGGTTCCCCCACCTTTGCTGTAATTGGGCTTCGAATTCTTGGACTTCCCCGCATCACCCTTGCGGTAATCAGTGAGCGTTTCCGCCAATGTGAGGGCGTCGGATATGTTCTGCACTCCACGCCGCCTCAGCTCATTGGACGCCCATGTCTGTAACCCATCAAGGAAGTTGAACAGCAAGTCTTCTTCACTCATATTGGGGATCTGCAGCATCAGCAGAGAGTACTCCTCGACGTACTCGCCAATCGACTTGTTCTGTCTCAACTCCTTTAGACGCTTCCTAGCGTCGTGCGCCACATTCTCCGGATAGAATTGGCGTTTCAGCTCCTGCTGCAACTCTGTCCAGGTATTGATGGTGCAGGTACCCTTGCGAATCTCCTCGCTCTTCCTACGCCACCACAGAATTGCATGATCAGAGAGATATAGGGTCGCGGTGTTTACCTTATCCTCGTCCCGTACGCCTAGGGCGTCGAAGTATCTCTCCATCTGCCAAAAGTAATTGTCGAGCTCCTTGGCGTTCCGCTTCCCGCTGAACTCCTTGGGCTTAGGAGCATCGACTCTCGGTGTAGACACCGTCACTTGAGCGGCGACAGACCCATTCGCCACCGCCCGCTTGCACAGCACCACATCCTCTTTGACAGATTCGAGCCCGCGGTGTAGCTCCCCTACTTGGGCCTGAATACTGTCCATTGTGGTGAGGACGCTCTCCTGAAAAGCTTTAATCCAGTCCCGCTGCTTATCGACGTAAGCCTCGATGGATGTGCTGATGAGGGTGCGCAGCTCGTCTCCTTGAGCGTCGAGGCCTCCCTCGATCTTCTCTACTTGCTGCTCCAGCTCTCCAAGGCGATCTGCTGCCTTCCCGACAGCGCCGCTGAGTGCTCTCACCATACCCCCCACATCCTGACCTGGATCTGCTGATTTCTCGCGAGACGCCGCGCCGTGCTTCTTAGCTTTGGGGTTCCGACCCCTCTCTTCAGCCAAATCTGATGGTGCGCCGTCTTTCTCCATCTCTGAACTGAACCTGGCTCTGATACCAACTGTCACGGACTGTTTTCGAGACCGTGCGGCCTTAGACGCGTTGCGTGCTAAGCAGCCTAGAAAACCACACAAAGAGAAGGGAAAATAAGCACACCAAGTGTTTGCACGAATGCTCTCTATATTGCTGAAGAGAACAAGCTATGAGATGAAAAATACAAGTGAGGGTCTCCCCCTTTTATAGTTGCAGCCCTATACAATCAATGGCTGAGATCTATTTGATCTAACGGTGTATATACAAGATGGGATAATATTCCTTAGAATATTCCTAGATGCTCTCCTACTTCTTATGGGAGTCTAACTAGGGTTAACTTCCTAAATAAGTTGCGGGCCAAGCCCGGTTCTCCATCCTAACCATCGGGCCTTCTAGAAGCTCCGGTCCACGTAGCGCTCCATGGTCCAAGAGGCCTCCAGCAGGCCTAGTCGCGCACCAAGTGCTTGAGGAAATGCTTGAGAGCACTTGGGGCGTGACACTAACTTGGTTCTATCTTGATAATCCATTCATCAATAATTTATACAAATATTTTAGATATAATTAAGTCTTGTGTTGAATATGACATACACAAATACTTAACAAATAAGTACCTAATTTGATCATATCTTGATGACCCAATTCATTAATAACTTATACATATGTAGTGTTGAATGTGATCTAACACAAGCACTTAGCAAATAAATACCTAATTTAGTGACTCATTCATAAACTTAATATGTCCACCTTAAGTGAGTGAATTTATCATTATGTACTACTCAAATAGACACTATAGATGGTGTCTATGTAAGAAAAGGTGTAGAAACTGATTGAAAAGAATCAAAACTAGAGTGTGTATGTAAGTTGAGAGTGTTGAGCTATAGAACAATCAAATGTTGATTTTAAAAAAGAAGGAGAAGAAAAAAAAAAAGATAGTTAAGTGTTGATTGATATCTTGATTTAAGGTATGTTCTTCTACTATAATTTTTAGTTATACTTTTATATACTTTTGTAAAGTTCATATCTAGTTAACACATTTTTGTAGTGAATTGGCAATAAAAATAGTTTATGAGGGGGATATGCAGAATGAAAATAAGAAAGTGATTATGTAAAGTATAAATTAATTGTTAAGTTTATGAGTAGTATATTAACATAAATAAATTGATATTTTAAATAATTATTTTATGAATATGATTCTTTCAAATGAATTATACTTCATAATGATTATTTAAAGTCTTGATTTTTATCAAGAATTCTTTAGTTTTGACTTTTGAATATATATGTATATTAAGTAGTAAGTGGGATCCTAGAAAAATTGAGAATTCAACAACAACATATATAATTCTTTAAATAAACTGTATTTATACACATGTATTTTTATACTAAAATTTTTACTATTTAAAAGCTAACACAATAAGAATTCTAAATAATTTTGTTTCACTGAAAATCTTCAAGAATTCAATTTTATATGAATTTTTAAAGTAGTATCTGTAATACTGAAAAACATAAAATTCAGCAATAAATTTGAATTACAAAAATTATTTCACCTACCAAATGATCTTCAAAAATTATGAAATTTTATATACTAGTATTTATATATGTCTAGTTATTTCAGTTTTAATTTCGTGATTTTTAGACAATAGTAAAATATTTTATATTACGAATTATATTCACATACAGAAACTGTTTGACAAATTTTGTCATGCAAAAATATTCATTTATTTTTAATAATTTTATTTAACCAAATATCCTAAGTAAATTATATGTTGAACCCTTATGTATCTAAAAAAGATGGGTATAGAGTTTACATGAATTTAATAAATAAAATATGAGATACGAATTTTAGAGTATTTACTGTTCGATGCTGAAATAGGAATAGAGGGAGAATTATAAGTTGAGAGATATCTATTTTGAGAATGATTATGAAAGATAATTAATTATTATCTTAATGAGTAGGATATTTGCAGTCTATGGACAATTAGAGATAACCTTTGAGGTATTTGACTTTTGTCGAGGTAAGTAACTTCATTCATAATGTATCCCTTTTATTTTCGAATGAAAAATATTGTTAGTATAATATTCGAAATATAGAAAATTCTACTGATTTTGGTTAAAAGTATGAATTTTATCTTTTAAGTTTATGTATTTTTTTGAAGTTTTTAAATAAATAATTTGTTTATAATTTTAAAAGTCTTTTTAAACAAGATGCAAAATTATAGATTTTTGTACGGTAACTCAAAATTACGGGTTTAATTTTGAGTTGATTGGATACTATTTATAAAACTGTTGCAACCTATCTTATTATGAAAGAATTGAAATTATAATTTTTGAAATAAATTGATTACTGAATCTGAAATTTAAAGAAAATATTTTGGCTTATTATCTATAGTCATATGATATTGAACGATTGACATAATATATGATTTGGACCAGCTGGTATCCTTTTTTAGTGTATACTACAAATGATTATTAGCCGAGTCACCGGGTGTGCAAGTAATAATATAAGATTTTAAAATTGGCCGAGTCACCGGAGGTATAGGTGATACTATATGACATGAGCAACATTTTATATGAAAGTTTATAAGAATTGTTATTGAATCATTTTTTTGAAATAATTTATGATATTGAAGAATTTTGTTTCGATAAATTTGAAATCAAAATATTTTATCGATGTTATTGATGATATTTTGAAAGTGCTTGCAACCTTTCGAACAGAAACCCTTATACATTATGAATGATTTTACTTACCGAGTCGATGACTTACCCTTTGTCATTAATATTTTTGCAGATTAAGTTTTAATTAGATGAGTTATCTTGAAGTTGGGCACTTAGAGAGATATGTTTTACCTCAGAATGAAAAGTTATGTTTCTAATAATTTTAACTTTTATATTCTTTGAGTTGTAGTTATGATATAAAAGTTGAAACTTTATTTTAGAGATTTATCATTTTTTAGAGACTTTGAAAAATTTTAATTTAATGAATAAAGATTTAATTTTTATAGAAAGGATGAAGTAAAATACTTTAGTTTTGTAATAGAATTAGTGGCATCCTCTTTTGATACATGTCTTGTACTTGTAAAAATCCGGGATGTTACACAACTCCTAATAACAAAGCCAATGGAAAAGTAGAAAGCTCAAGGTAAAATTTTTTTATGATCACTCGAGAGAGTTCTAAATATAACAAATTGTTCAACACTCAACTTATTTTCTTCCCAAAAAATAATGCAGGGCATATCTTATATCTTAATAACTATCCTTAGTTCCAATTTAGAAGTAACATTTGTAGTCTAGCCACTCTGTTCATTCTTACTTTTGCAATTAAAAGCACTCTATTTTGAATTAGACCCATGAAATGGGTGGTTCTACACTTAATCCAGAAAAATGACTTGCATACATATCTCAAGGTTTCATAAAAATATTCCAAGAAAGAATTGAATGAAATATTATGATCAGCTGTCGAGATACTTAACTTGAATCACAGCCTGAAGTTTATTACTCCTTAATTTCAGACACTTCAATACTTCAGCAGAGACAAAAAGGGAATACAGAAGTGTGCCATTGCAAATAATGTAACTGAAGCAAGTTCACTCTACCTTAGAAAGATTGAATTAACAGTTTTCATGTTTAGAGAATTGGAGGTCATCAACTTATGCCATGAGAGAGTATGACCCAATATAAATTTGATGAGATGTGGAACACAGAACTGTCACAAAAAGATTGCTTCAATGAGAAAGGTGGTCACAGACCAGAAATGCATATGACTAGGAACAACTTCACCAACTCTGGGTTAAGATTACAAAGACTTCATTTGGAATTGAAGGAGGCCGCGCGAACGCAGGCCCCCACTGCCACAAATTATGACGTAGGCTCTCCTACTTTGAGGAGACCTTAGGCGGGTGCGCCTCCCAAGTGCAATGAAGGCCACCAACCTAGGCCATGGGCTTTCTTGATCACCCATTGACCCCGCCCAGGTAAGTATGTTTAGAAGTTGTTTACCATCCCTTATTTATTGCTCCTGTCAGAGCTGCAGTATCTTATTCAATCTGTGTGGGATAATATGAGTATTAACGAAAATTAAAGCCTTTAACAATGTCGGTAAATAAAACTTGTTCCCAAAAGACATTGTGAAGCTGAATGTTCAGTTGAAGCATGCGAAAGCGAAAGATTCATATTTCACACTATGTATTACTTTTCGTGTATGGCTGCTTGAATGAATCTTAGCAAAGCAAGAATTGGGCTACTAATTATGAAATTCATAGTCATTATCTATGGCATTTAGAAGATGAAAAAGGTATGAGCAACAACTCCTGGCTATGATGATGCTAGGCTGAAAGGGGTGAGCTGACATTAACTGTTCATATTAGGCTTATAATTCTAGATCCTTGTTACTCCGTGATAGCATCATTGTCTAGAAGAATTGTATGCATGAAACTAGAAGAAAGAAAGATGTAGAGGTTTTCAGCAGTTATAGCACTTCACACAGCTCTATGCATATAGCTTTCCAGTATATGAATGGTAACGTGACTCTTTTGACACCAGCAAGTGATATGTGGTGACTTTCAATATATTTTAAAGATAAACTGATGTTTTTAACTCTTAACTATATCACAATAGATACTATATGTTGTGAAACATTGGAACTAACAAATTTCCATTATGATTATGTGAATATGGATTAAAGACTGTCCACATTGAGATTACAAGTGGCAATACCGGGATAGAATTGGCCTTTATTGCAGCAGCAAGAGGGTAATTATTATTGTTGTGCTAAGAGCTCTAGGAGCAAAAATTTGTCCTATTGACCCATATAGGGAATATAGGGGATTCTTAAGGATATACTAAACACTCGGTGGTTATTTTCATTGGCAATTTGAAAATCCTGACAATGCTAAGGTATTTTGATGGTTTATATGATAATGAAGGTAAGCATTTAAAAGGTTTTATGAATTCGTTTGTTATCATGTGTAGATCCATTTTGAGACCAATGTAGTGAGTGGGAAACAAATGTGCTGATGATTATTTATTCTAATGCTTGGTTTCTTATGTTTACATCTCGGTATATGGTATAGAACCATTTGAAAGTACAATCCTCAATGGAAGACAATCTGGTCGGTTAAGTCATACTTCCTTTCATTCTTTTGTATTAGTTGATTGATGATACTGCACTCACACAAGTATGAGCAGTTGCATATTTTCGCATTTGAAAGATTTTATCTGGCGCAAAGCTGAGTGTGGTCATTTCTAGAATTTTGCTGTTATCAGTATTTCAACAAATTACTAGTGGTCCTATTTTGACAAGACAATAGTTTTGACAATATTTTCTTTGTGAATGTAAGGTTCCTTCAACATGTTGTTTTACTTTATTTTTTTTGGTTAAGTTCTGTTTTGATCACTAAAGATAGACTGGAGTTATCTTAGTTGCTTCATTCTTTTTTCCTTCTAAACCATCCTGAGATGAGTATTGTTTCCTAATTGGTATAAATTGCATGCTACAACATGTTATAGGTAAGAATCTGATCCAGGGTATTGGTGTTGGTTTCATCCTTACTGTTTTGGATCGCGGCACACTTGATGAAGTTCTTAACATAAGTTTGAAACCCAAATGTAGATTATTTACTTTGAATTGGCATGTGAACTTATTTACTAGTGTTATGTTTCTTTCATTTGTTTTTGTATTTGAAATGAAAAATTACTTATAATGGAGTTACACCATACACAAGGAGTAATCATAAAGGTTTTGCAGTAAAGAGCTCGTACTCCTCCATTTTCTTGAAATTTTGTAAATGATACTGATGGGATCAGATGAATGAACAAATTCTGGGCGTGAAGTGGGAAAATAGTCTCCAACAACTGTTCAATTCTTTTTTATTGACTACAGTGCCACCAGAAATTCTTTCCAGGTATCAAGTGAGGAATCTATTGAAACTGCTAAGCTGCTTGCCTGAAAGAAGGTTTGCTGGTATGTTCATAACTTTAAAAATCAGTTTAAGTTCTTATACTCCTATCTTTTGCCATCCTATGATACTTGCTATATGCCTTTTCTGATTTGATGCTAATTGTAGGACAATTCGTCTGCAGGTAGGAATATCTTTTAGTGCTGCAACAGCAGCAGCTATACGGGTAGAAAAGAGGCCTGAACGTTTCAAAAATTGGGTCTGCAAGAATCAACCGTGAAGGATTGACAGCAGTGAATTAGGTGACGTGGCGTATAGGGTTTTTTCTCTCGGCGCACAGGGCTAACCTACGCCGTATCCCATGGGGAAGAAAAAATCGAGCAAAACGCCGCCGTCTCCGTCCGCTCGCTGTCTCCGGGATCGCTCTTCCCAGCCAAGTGTTCTATTGAATGAAGGCAGCAACCAGTTTGCTGCTGCTCCAACTGCTCCTGCCGCTACTCCATCTGCTTCCGCTCCTTCTGCTGCCGCTCCTCTGCCGGCGTCCCTCGCGGCTGCTCCCCCGAATGCTGCTCCCCCGAATGCTGCTCCCGGGATTGGGGAAGCTCAGGCAGCCGTGTCCGAGCTGCCTACGGGCTGGTCTGGTGACCCTCTGTGCAGTGGAGCTGCTGCAGGTGCGTCGGCCGGGTCCGTCGGTTCTCATGCAGGTGCTGTCATCGTCTCTGCACAGGGGGTTGCGTCGTTCTCTGCCGGCTCCCGGTGTGCTGGTACGAAGGCCCCTGGCCCCCCTGCGATTGGAGCGTCTACATGGGCCGCCCCGGCGCTCGTGAATGGAGGTCGAACTGAGGCTGGCTTGGCCTCCTTGGCCCCGGTCTCTGCGGCCGCTGGGCTGTCCGTCGGGGCTCCTCCTGTGGCTCCAGGGTCTACGGATGACAATGCGGCCAGTTGCAGGAGCTACGGGCGTCCCGCGGTGATGACCGTCGGCAACAGTCTCCCGGCGCCGGCTGTTCGTGGGTCGGGCTTCGGTGCGATGTCTACTGCTGCTGCTATAATGGGCGCATCTGCTACAGTGTCTGTGCCTGCTACAGTGCCCGCTGCTGCTACAGTACCCGCGGGTGCTAAAGATGCTGATTGCGAGGGCAGGAAGAGCGTACAGTCCAACAGGCCCTGGGTATCTTTATTTGCTGACAACCGATCTCGAAGCCATGGCAGTGAACTACAATTTGTTCCCCCGACAATTTCCAACGGTAAGAAAATTGTGAAATTCAATAGTAATGAACTCAAAGAAGAAGAGAAAAGGTGGCAACATGCATTAATTGGGTGTGTGTATGGATTGTGTCCTCAATTTCAACCTCTCCAAGCTTTTATAATGCGTCGGTGGAGGCAATTTGGTCTTGTTTCGATTCACTCCATTAAGGATGGGGTGTTTCTGTTTAACTTTGAAAATGAATATGGGCAACAAAAAGCTCTCCAGGATGGTCCACTGACCTTTGATAAACGTCCCTTGATCCTCAAAGCTTGGAAACCCAGAATGGTTATGGATGTAGCCAGTATCAGAACTTTGCCTATTTGGGTGCAATTCCCAGGACTACCGTGGGAATTCTGGAGCCCCCCTCTGTTGAGTCGTATCGCTAGCTCGCTGGGATCCCCTAAATTTAGTGATCAATGTACTCTAAACAAAACAAGGCTGGCATTTGCGAGGGTCCTGGTGGATATGGATGTGGAGGGTGAGTTCCCTTCCATGATTACTTTAGAAGACGAAGAAGGTAATATGGTTAGGCAGGAGGTGACTTATGAATGGAAGCCTTCCGTGTGCACTAATTGCAAAAGGGTTGGTCATGAGGGGAAAGACTGCTTAACAGGGACGAAACAAGTGTGGAAAGCAAAAGAGAAGATTCAGAATAATCAAGGGGAAACTGAAGTACCTATTAGACACCCTGAAATGCTAGAACCAAAACAGTTAAACCTAAGTAAAACAGAAGGGGAGACACAGGCAACAGAGGGGAATGAGGCGCATGGCCATACAGATAAGGCAACAAAACAAATGCCCGGAAGCGGGGGACCAGAGGTAATCCAGGGAATTGACAGATTCAACCTAAGGAAGACTATTACTCTGACACATGATGTGGGAATTATAGGGAAGGGTCGACGTGCCAAGAGGAACTCTAAATCCCCATATAGGGGACAATGATCGCAAGCTGGAATATTCGGGGTCTCCATGACCCCTGCAAACAATCAGAGGTACGGGCTCTGATTAAATCTTGTCGATTATGTATTTTGGGATTGCTAGAAACAAAAGTAAAACTGTCTAATCTAGATACCATTTGGAAGAAGTTGGCACTAAGGGAGTGGAAACTAGAAAATAATTCTGAGTGCCTAGATATGGGAAGAATATGGATCGCCTTTAATCCAGCTAGATGCAATGTCACGATCTTACAAAAGCACCAGCAATTCATGCATAGTAGAGTGAGTATTGATGGTATTATGTTCTACTGGACTCTGGTTTATGGTGCCTCTGCTATTATGGAGAGAGAGAACCTGTGGAAGGACCTTAGGGATGATTTGGCTCCCAGCACTACACCGTGGTTAATCCAAGGAGACTTCAACAATGTACTCAGCAACAATGACAGAATTGGGGGTCAATGGGTTAATGATAACATGGTAGATCAGTTCAAAAATTGGATATCGAGACTAGAGTTATTTGAGTTAAAGAACCATGGATGTCGCTACACCTGGTGTAACAATCAAATAGGTGGACAACGAATTTGGAGAAAAATTGATTGGGCATTTGTTAATGGTAATTGGCTGGATGCATTGGATTTTTCAGAGTGTGAAGTTCTCCCTGCGGGCATTTCAGATCACTCTCCGCTCGTGGTCTCCATCTCGAGAGCATCATATATTGGGAAGGTCCCTTTCAAGTTCTTCAACGCCTGGTGTACCCACAGTGATTTTCTTCCCACAGTCGAGCGAGAGTGGCAGCATGATTGTCAAGGCTCCCCAATGGCCAGGGTATGGTTCAAACTAAAGCTTTTAAAACCCAAGCTAAAAGAGCTTAACAAGGTCTTTTTTTCGGACATCCAGCAAAAGATTGAAGACTACAAACTGATGTTGGCCTCATTGCAGAGTAGTATGATCCATGACCCATTCAACCAAACCCTTCAAGATGAGGAAAGGAGCATTTATCAACATTTAAGGAATCTTATTTCTGCTGAAGAAAGCATTGTCCGACAAAAATCCAGAATCAGATGGATTCAAATGGGGGATTCAAACACCAGCTACTTTCATAAGTCAGTTAAGCAGAGAAGAGCTCGGAATCGAATCATTACAATTGAAAACCCCAATGGGGAAATTGTTGAAGACCCCAAGGTTGTGAAAGAAGCCATTGTACGATACTACAAAGATTTATTGGGTACCCCCATCTCCTATAGGGCGTCAATACAAAAGAGAATCATGGACGCGGGCCCTAAACTGAAGGAAGATGATAGAGACATGTTGAATGCCCCTGTCACAGAACAAGAAGTCAGAAGTGCTATCTTCAGCATCAATGGTGATAGAGCCCCAGGGCCGGATGGTTATAACAGTTACTTCTTTCAAAAATGCTGGCACATAATAGGAAAGGAGGTTACTGCAGCTGTGCAACATTTTTTCTCCTCAGGTCAGTTCTACAACCCCATAAATGCCACGGCCATTACCCTTGTGCCTAAGGTTCATAATCCTCATTGCTTGGGGGACTATAGACCAATCGCATGTTGTACTGTCCTCTACAAATGCATCACCAAAATAATAACATGCAGACTGAGAAGAGTGGTGAGCTACCTGGTTAGCTCTAGTCAATCAGCATTTATTCCTAACAGGCAGATATCAGATAATGTTTTACTAGCTCATGAGCTCATGAGGGGTTATGAGCGCAACAACGGGAGCCCTAGGTGTGCTCTTAAAATTGATCTCCGCAAAGCCTACGATTCGGTATCCTGGGATTTCCTAGAAGAGGTATTAATGGGGCTGAATTTCCCTTATCACTTTATCTACATCATCATGAAGTGTGTCAGAACAAGCACGTACTCAGTCATGGTAAATGGTAGATTAGAAGGCTTTTTTCCGGGGAAGAAAGGTTTGAGGCAAGGGGATCCCATGTCCCCTTTGCTTTTTGTTGTGGCCATGGAATATCTTAGTAGGAGCTTAAGTTGTATTCCTCAGAACCAGTTTATATATCACAAGGGGTGCAACAGGCTGAAACTAAACCACTTGATGTTCGCAGATGACTTATTATTGTTCTCTAGTGGGGATGTCAGGTCAGTAGGCCACTTTAAGCAAGTGCTTGATGATTTCTCAATGGTCTCTGGGCTGCACCTAAACGCTGGCAAGAGCTTCATCTTCTTTGGGAATGTGCCTCAACCTACCAAGGAGACAATCCTTCAAGTGACTAAGTTCCAGCAAGGTGCGTTGCCTATCAAATACTTAGGGATCCCCTTAATCTCTGGGGCACTAAAGAGAGTCCACTGTCAGGAGCTTATTAATAGGATATCTGCTAGAATCTCCAGCTGGACTGTGAAATATCTGAGTTATGCGGGGCGGGTGCAATTAATAAAATCAGTCATAATGAGCATGCATGTATACTGGAGTTCTATGTTCATCCTGCCTAAATCAGTCACCAAAGAAATTGAAAGCAAATGTCGTAATTTCTTATGGCATGGAAGTAACCAGCAGGGGAAGAAAGGTTCAGTGGGCTGGAATGAGGTATGCAAAGGTAAAAATGAAGGAGGCCTTGGCATTAAATCTATAAGCTTGTGGAATTCAGCGGCAATCACTAAACACATCTGGGAGCTGGTTGCTGTGAAAGCTTCATTGTGGGCAAAATGGGTAACTGATAACAAACTGCGGAGGCTAAGCTTTTGGGGTATCACAAAGCCAATGGATGGTAGTTGGACTTGGAGGAAGATTCTGGGGTTGAGAAGTCAGATAAAACAGTTGTTCTCCTATGAATTGGGAAACGGCAAGTCCTTCCAATTTTGGTGGGATCCATGGCTGGGTGGAGAATCAGTAGTTAATAAATTTCCACACATGGAAATCTCCGACGCGGATATTCCTCGGGATGCTAAGGTTAATGACCTTTGGCAGCATGGTCATTGGAACCTTCCTGACCCGTTGGACGAGTACACTTCTCAGGTATGGGACTATCTTCGCAAAAATGTTTCAATTTCGGAAAGGGAAGATAGAATCTCATTCACCGCTAGTTCCAATGCAAAGTTTTCTGTTGCAAGTACTTGGAGATGTCTTAAGAATAATGAGGCTAAGGTGGGATGGTGTAAACTGATATGGGGAACACAACATATACCTAGTCACAGCTTCATTGCTTGGTTAGCTTTGAAAAACAGATTATCTACCAAAGAGAGACTTAAAAAATGGGGGGTTATTCCATCAGATGATTGCCCTCTTTGTGGTAATGACAAGGAAACAATCACACACTTATTTTTCCAATGCAACTTTTGTAGTGAAATTTGGCACAAGGTACTAAGGGCGTGCCAACTCAATCAGTGCCCGAACAGATGGCAACGAGTAATCTCCTTCTTTTGCAGAAAATCTAAAGGCAAATCTACCCTCAGTAAGATCAGAAGAGTATCGTTCTGCGCTACAATCTACTTTATTTGGAGAGAACGGAATCTGAAGGTCTTCCAACAGAAAACTCCTTCTACAAGCGAAGTCTACCAAAAGATTAAGGATGTTACTTGGCTTAAATGTATAAGTACTGTAAATGGCCAAGGGATTGACCACTTAGCAGCTGGGTGGTAACGGTAGTTAACCTCTATGAGTTGTACTGTCTTTCTTTTTCTTTTATTGAGTTTGCTTTGTAATACCTGCTAGATTTAGTATTTATATAAATTCTTATTTACCAAAAAAAAAGAGGCCTGAAAATGCTGGGAAATAACTCATCATTGTAAGTTTGATTTTCTTTCACTTATAAATCTAGAAATGTATTATCTTTCACTACCTTTAATAATGAGTTGCTAGGTGTAAACTCTTATCCAATTCTTAAATCTGTACCATACTAATTAACCAAGCCATTTCTTTGGTTTCCTGTGCCAGGTGATATTCCCCAGCGCTGGTGAGCATTGTCTTATCCGCACTGTTTGACTGCATTAGACTTGAGGCAAAAAACATGTCCATCTATTGAGATGTCACTCCGGTCACTTCTTCTTTTAGATGGCTGAAATCATTGTAAGAAAACGAATGAAAACAGAACATTATCATGAGAATGAATTGTTATATACGTTGGTTTCGATCGGCAATTCCCCTTGCACGACTACTTGACCTTCGACTTCAGGAAGCTGACACATTAAACATAAAAATGATGCCACCGGTACTCCGCAATTGATCTTATAAGATGCCATTTCTGAGTGAAACCACATTAACAATTTAAATGTAACTTGATATTTGAATACGTACCTAAGTTCATTCCAATAATAACTTCCTTTTTTTTCCAATACATGCCATTGGAATTCTATTCAACTCCAAATGCATGCTTGCTTTCAATTTGTTGAACCTTTTTTCAAGGAAAAGTCATTTCATTACTTCACTACGATCGGAAAATTATCCAGTCAAATTACACTTAACGAATTGCAAGTATGGCTAAGTGATTTTAATCTGATCTTTATCATCAAGCTTTTCTAGATGTCTTTTACCACCCATCTAACTTATTTAAGAGAACATATAGTTCCCTTTACCAAATCAACTACATTCTTCGTATCCGATTTGACAATCAAAGAGTTTAGGTCGAGCTTTGTTGCAATCTATTAGTCCAACCTAATAGCCTCTGCTTCAGCTAGTTCCACATCCCTACAAAAATCACTTGTGGATATAGCCACTGCCATTGAACACCAATCACAGTTTCTTATACCACACCTAGTCCAACAAAAATCAATTTTTTGTACCCTTACTAAATCAGTAACTTGGTATATTTGTACTGCTTTTTATTTTCATTAGCTAACCAAACTAGAACGTGGGCAAGGGAGCTCTTATTTTCTTAGTTCATATACATAATACAATAGTAAAGTGTTGAAGTTGAAGTTGAAGTTTATTGTCAATAATGGGCTATCGGATTGGTATATAAAATATTTTGTGCATTTCTTGGATTGCATGCTACAAATCCAGCCCAGCTTAACCACTTCACGCAACAAGACGGAGACGCATGGAAAATCCCCTAAGCTCTCTCACACCATAACATTCCTCTAATTCCAGAACACCTCATCTCCACATGCCACGTCCCCTCCACCATCAAAACGATAGCGTTAACGTCAACGACATCCGTCCCGTGAGAAAGTGGGAAAGAACCCGAAACAGCCCTCGGAACGACGACGTTTGACTCCCGCAAAACAAACAAATGTAAATCCAGGCAGGAGGCAACTGTCAACAGCACCACCACCAAGACGGGCAAAGAGATCCAAGTAGCACCATCACCAACAACAACAACTGTACAAACAAAATTACGCAAGAAAAACAGCAAATGGCTCTCATTACGTCACCGACACATCAAAAGGGCATAGTAATCACCGTACCGGTTCTCGTTCTCACGCTCTCGGGTGCAGCGATCTTCCTGTTCTTCCTCCTCTCCTCCCTCTCCACGTGTACTTGCCCTCCCTCTTCCACCACCAACAGCAACGGCAACGGCGTTGTTTCGTTGTCTTCTCCTTCTGCTGACGTGGCAAGGATTGACGACGCTGGTTCCTCTTCTAGAAGGTTCGACGATAGAATATCGCCGGCAAAAGAGGACATCGAGTGGGTGAGGGATCAGATCCACAAGAACGGGCTTCATATGCAAGACAATGTGTTGAGAAAAGGGATCAATCCGCGTACGAGAGCTCAGCAATTGCAAGATCTCATTCAGTAAGCTCGCTCGCTCAATTACTCAACTCTCGCTTTTAAGTTTCAGTTTATTACGTGTTTGCTGAATGTATATAGTAGTATTTGCTAAATAGGGGCCATTCTAATTTTAAATCTGTTGTAATATTAACTGATTTTTAGAATTGTCTCAGTTATTTGTCAATTACTAAGCATTTTGCGTAACTAAAGGAAGTTAAAAAAAAAAAAACTGTTTTTTACTAAGCATTTTTCAGGCATTTATGTTCTTGTTTCTGAAAACTTTTTTTGGATCGCAATTCTTAGTGTGGCTGCTTAGGAGATTTTTGTTAATGGTAATAAAAGAAAACTGGAACTTGTGAATCTTAGATTATATATTTTTTGGGATTTGAAGGAATGAACTTCAATGGGTTTTTGATATTTTTTCTTTTCTTTCCTGTTACTTTCTATATCGAGATTGTTGCCCAAACACTGGGTGAACGATTTTGTGTGATTGAGTCCTTGTTTTTGGTTCGGATATCCAATCTGTGCCCTTTCTTGATCGAGAATCTGAAAAAAAAAAAATCCTTGTTCTTGCCCCTGTTTCGGATATAGAAAGTTATAATATATCCTTAAGGCTAAGGCTACTATTCCGGAAGGAATAGAGTAAGGCCTCAAAGTTAAAGTTCTCTGTGATGTTTCCTTGTGATAATTTCTTGTGATGTGGGGGCTGTTCTCCCTGTGCAATATTCTCGAACATGAGACTAGAGTGTGTTAATGCTGCAGATTCTTGTGTGTTTAATGAGTAGTTTTGGCATGATTGTGATAAAATATCTGTAATGTCTGTAGATTCAAAGGCATATCACATTATGAAGAACCAGAAGCAAACAACTATACAGCCTTACCATGCCCTGGTGAGCTTCTTGTTGAGGAGCATCACAGCAACTATGGGGAGCCTTGGGCTGGTGGCCGAGACGTGTTTGAGTTCCTTGCTGAGGCCAGCCACGTAACACCCAACTCGCGTGTCCTTGAGATTGGGTGTGGTACACTCCGTGTTGGACTGCATTTTATTCGCTATCTCAATCCTGAACACTTCCATTGTCTGGAGCGAGATGAGCTCTCTTTAATGGCTGCCTTCAGATATGAACTACCATCCCAAGGTCTTCTACACAAGCGCCCTATCATTGTAAGAGGCGAGGATATGGATTTTACAGAGTTTGGCACGGAAGTTGTGTATGATTTGATATATGCTAGTGCTGTTTTTCTTCATATGCCTGACAAGCTTGTGTGGGCTGGACTGGAGAGGTTAGCAAATAAGTTAAAACCTTATGATGGGCGAATCTTTGTGTCACATAACATTAAGTTTTGCTCGCGATTGGGGGGAGAGGAGTGTACAAAGCGACTCTCAAGCTTGGGACTTGAGTATATTGGAAAGAAAACACATGATAGCTTGCTCTTTAATCACTACGAAATCTGGTTTGAATTCAGGCGGTCTAGAGCCTAGAGTGTCTCCAGCATATTCTTTTTGGGTTTAGTTCCTTGTGACTCGAGAGGCAAGAGGTGAAGTTGTAGCTCAAGGGTAACGTCTATGTGTTTGTTGAGTCACCACTGATTACTTCTGGACGGTTAGTGATGATCTGTTGATAGATGTGTGTGGAGATTTGAAGATTCCACAGATTTTTATCTCGGTGGATCATCATTTTGTACCTAACAGGGACATTCATTTCGTAATTTATCTCACGCATCAGTTGAAATTTTTTGGTATTCAGTACCGAATGCGAATGTGTTAGAGCTCATCAATGTGCTCACCAATGTATTGTGTTTGTCGAAATGATGTAATTTGGAATTCGAAATGCTAGTAGCATAATTGAAATTCTTTGGATGGCTACATGAAACTGTAGTGTGAATGTATGTTCACTGCACTTTGGAGATGCCTGAATATATTTCTTGAACTTGACTGACCATGGACTTGTATGCATCCGGCCATCTTCTCAATAATGTAAATGGGAAGACCAGGTCGGGTTTGATTTGTTATCTTGCTGATTGATTTTATCTCAATTTTACAAAAAAAAAATGGATGGTAGATTAAGTTTAAAAGTGTACATATATAATAAATTAATAACCAACCAAAGTAGAGTAATATGTCATGTATAATCTACTGGATAATGAATGTGAAGTGAATTATAATTTCCAACTAAAATACAGAGTCAAGTAAGTGATGTCATATGTATCATCCGTAATCAAGTGAAAATAATCTACGGATAATGATTATGAAATGAATTGTAATTTCAGAATTTTAGGAACTTAATTATTTTTATCGCAAGTATTATATCTTAATTACAAATAGTATAATAATTCAAATATTAACTAAAACTGTCATAATCACGGTTAAGATTTGAACTATTAACTTAAATTAGAAAGTACACAAATTTTATTATAAAGCAAATAATTAATTTAATTCTTATTAAAATTTGAAACCCTAAAGCACAAATTTTACGTCAAAGCAATGGAAATTAAAGTTTTAAGAGGTGCATTGATAATAACAATTACCTTGCCAGATTTTAAAGATCGGAACTAGAGTTCGGCGCCTTAGACCGTTCGGCTATCCTGGCTGTCATCTTTTGAGTCAATTTATTTAATAATTAAGCATGTGAAATTTCTTTCTCCTAGTATAGTGCATGTCGAAGAAGCACTTGGTAAATGCTTTTACTGAAAGCACTTTATCGTACCTGATGATAAGGAAATCAAGGTTCTTTATCATACTTGGTGTCCAGAATGAAGCAAGAATTATGTATTTGAATTCAAAATGAAGCATCACTAAATTCTGCTTTAACGGATCTTCGATACCTGATGCTTTAGATAAAACAATTATAAGATCGATCAAAATTCCCTTCACCCACTTCTGAACAAAATAAAAACTACCAATTTGTTGTCCCCGGTGCGTTAAATCAGTATATTTCCCACGGGTTGATATACTTCATATTAATGATAAAAATCATTTTAATTTTATTATTTTTAAGAATTTAGTACCGAAAACATTAAAGAACAAGCAAAAGAAATTAATTCATTTAAAAAATAAAATATTTTATTAAATAAAGTATCATACTAAATTTTCATATGCAAGAATTAAAAAAAAAAATTATGAATAACAAAGTAAATTTAAGTGTTTAAAACACTCTATTATTTTTAAAAATACTTTAAAAATCTCCATCCGTTAATATTTATTATTTATTTTGACATAATTTTTTTAATAGCTCAAAGTTACGATTTTGCCCTTGTATTGTTATACAAGTATTTAATTTAATAAAATATTTAGTAAATTAAAAAAAATTAATTTTATCTTTATTTATTTACAAAAAAAACTAAAAATATTATCACCTTCTTCTTCAATTTCTATTTTTCTCTTTAAAAAAAAAAATTTGTCCTCCTCAAATTCACTCATCCCCTCCAAAAAGATAAATATCCAATAAATAAAGACCATGTATATTACATCTACAAGAAGATACATACTTTGATTTGTCTTCTTTAGCAATATTGCATTGCCGCATCTTTTCCCACAGATAAGCAAGCTCCTATAAAATAATAAAAATTGAAAAAGAAAAGCCTGCCTTAGTCACTTTCTCTACATGTTTCAATCAACTTCAACACAAAATGCTAAACTTGATGGCTCAATTGCTTTTACCACTAATACATTGAGGCTTCAACTCTAATTAAGAAGAAAATGAACAAAAATTAGGCAAAACATACTTGTTCCAAATCATAATGCCTCTTCCTCTTCTTTTTCCTAGCCTCTGCCAGAAATAAAAAATATAAGAAATGTAAAACTAGATGCCGGCTCAATTGAACACGCATAAATCTCTCAAACAAGCACTTTAAAACTGAAATAAGAAAAATCAAAATTGATCTCTAAACAAGAGTAAAGCAAAAAAAAAATTGTAATTATGATACAAACTAATTATCAAACCAAAAAAATTCATAATAAATGCTTAATCCCAGCAATAAGAACACATATAAAACGAAAACTTTTATCAAAAAAACCTTAGCATGAAGACGACGCTTTCATTTCGTAAACGATTGTTTCTTCTCTTTGTTACCATCTGACTTCTCAAACTTGGGTTTTAATGGCTTTTGTTTTTGTTTTACGTGATTGAAATTAGAGGGGGAAGAGTGAACCTGAGGAGGACAAAATAAAGTTTTTTTTAGTGGGAAGAATAGAGATTGAAAAAGAAGTTGAAGGTATTTTTAGTTATTCGTAAATAAATAAGGATAAAATGATTTTTTTTAATTAATTAAATAATTTACTAAATACACATGTAATAATATATGTGCAAAATCATAATTTTAAGTTATTAAAATAGATTCTGTCAAAACATTAATAGACGGGTCTTCAAGATATTTTTTAAAAATAAATAAGTGTTTTAAGTACTTAAACCAAATTAAGGGATCCATTAGTACAACTCTGTTTTAAAAATTCAAGCAAAAAAGTTTAAACTATGCCCATATTTTGTTTAGAGATGGCAAAGACCCATCAAATTTTGACCCAAATAGCCCATTATGTTTAGGTTAGCATGACATGAATTTTGTCGTGTTGCTACTGCATGCCCAATAGATTGTTCCATGGGCTTCGATTTTTTTTAATAAAAAAATTAAATTAAAAATTGCCTGCAATCTTCATTATAGGCATGCAACTTTATATTAATATATATCATTTTTAAAAGTGACCGCTTGATTAATGATCTTTTTGACCCTTGATCAACAATCACAATTTTATGATCGTGAGTGTTTATACTGTTGAATTTTGTGCTTATGTGTTATCTCTTTATATATAAATATTTGTTTAATATTCATACTAGTATTATTATTTTATTAAATCGTTAATTATATTTTATATATGATAAGTTACTTGTTACATTTCAGACATTGTATGATTTGACAAAGTTCAAAACTAATTTAAAGAAAGTTAGATTAGTGCCAAGAATTAGCAACGCTGAGAGTTATAAATGCTAAAAGTTAATACTAATAAGAGTTATCAGGTTATATAAATCAACGATATCTAAAGGTTAAGCCTCGTTTGAAATGAGACAAAGATATAAAAATATATTAGTAATAACGTAGTTGCAAAGAATTGTAAATAGTACTAAAAAATGTCATTATACAAAAATATTTTCAAATAATATGTTTCTGATCTATTTTTACTGATGCAGGTTTGTTAGTGAAGATCTTATAATATATAAATTGGTGTATGTTTATATTTGGATGGTCCAGATTATTAGTCTTAGCAGACTATGAATTTAGTGGAAACTCATATAGAGATACAAGTATTCAGTAAGGACTAACTACTGAACAGACTCATAAAGACCTCCAATAGACATCTTATAAAATCGTCAATTGAGGGTCTTTCGAGTTGAGTAGTATTCGTGGTCCTTTGACCTAAGTGCCACGGTGGGCTTATGAATGATTCACCATACTTTAGTTTCATACATGTCATAAACCTTTTATGGTATGACCGATAGGTGTCATTGCTTATGGTCCGATACTCATAAAGTCCAGTGTACATAAATATGAGATCAATTAGCTCATTTGGGTGAGTAATATATCTTAATGTTTTAAGATTGTATTTTAGAAAGTCTTATGACCATAAGCAGTAATTCTCAGAAAAATAGTTTAACTCTAAGGATAAATAATATTATAATAGTATTTGAGAAGATTATTTATTGAAATATAATTCTAGAAATAAGTTTACGATCAAATATACATAAAATTTTTATCTATATTTTTGCTCTACTTGAATATAAATGATAAAAGAATGATTTAAATCACACATATGAATATATATGAGATATATGTGTTTGATTATGCTATATTGAGTATAGCATGTATGTGATACTTTTGTTGTGTGTATAAAATTTTAAAATTATAAATATACTATACACATCACACACTCGCTTTACATATGCATCTCCGATTCCCAATCTTTTAACTCTCTCAACTCTCAACTTAATTCAAATCTCTCCTAAATATTTATTAACTCCCTTAAATTTTTTTTCAAATTATTTCAACTCTCTTTAAAAATCAAATCTATCAAATATTTATTTATTTTTTAGTTTTTATTCTTCCAATTATAAATTCTCAACATAATTATTTTTCTTTAAATTTTCATTCATCCAATTCAAAATTTCAAATTACATATCATTATAAAATAAATTTTTAACTACCCATTATGACAACAACAACAACATTAATTCTTAACTTCATCAAGATAGTGACGATGAATTTATTGCAAGTACAACTTGCATCACGTAACAACTCAATAAAAATTATTTTAGATCATTATATAGTTGTAAATTAAACACAAACAATTAATAATTGTACTATAATATTGTGTTATAAATATTATAAATGAACTTTGATCTATACTAATTCTTTTGGCTTATTATATATTCGTTGGCATGCTGCAAAGTATATGGAGGATCATCGAAAAATTTTGTTTTGAGATTTAATAATTCAATTAAATTATTTGTTGTTAGATTTAATATTAATTTCTTGAAGTTACGTTTTGAGAAATTTACTAAAATTGTGTGTTGGTTTAGTGGAAATCATTTCAACTCTTATTTTATTTAAATTAAAAAAATATAAACAAAAATATCGTGTTGGTCTAGTGGTTGGTAGAATAATTACAATATCATAAAAAAAAATTATAAATATAAAAAAATACTTAAAATATCTGAAAAATTAACAATAATAAATAAATAAAATGGCAAGTCTTGTGGTTTTTTTTTCATGTCAAGCTTGTGATAGGCAGTATTTGGCAAAGCTCATTATGAATTTGTACTAACATGTGGCCCATCATAGGCTCGGACTAGCACGGCGTGTTGGGCCACAAATTACAACTTAGCACGACATGACTTTTTAAGTCATGCCATTCAAATATGTCACTGTAACATGTCATATCAAATTATGATACGCTATTGTGCTATATTTTATTGTGGACAGCTCAATCCATTTGCCACCTATAATTTTGTCTATCATTTATATAAGAATTTGCTGCCACTTTTTTTTTTTTGGAAGGAAAAACATCACTTATAGGAGCATTCTTTCCAAAAAAGCTGATTTGCTATATTAAAAAGAATTAATTCCTTTTCTTCTTCAAGTCTTTAAATGAAAATCTAACAAAATAAGTTTAGTTTTCTTTTTCGCTTTAAATTCCCAATTCAATAAGAAAATGACATTCTTAATTTTACAAAAGTTTCTTTAATTTTGGACGTTTTTTAATATAAATTGAAAGTATTCATTCAATTTTCATTGTTGGTTTGTTTTTGAGTAATTTCTTTGGCATTTTATTTAATAAAAATACTTTTAAGAAAATATAAAATAAACAATTAAATAAATATAGACTTGAGGGATATATAAGTAATAAAAATGAACATATCAATGAAGATGGGTTTAGAACTTGTAAGCATGATCATAATATCAATGGTGGTATTGATTTTTTATTTTAAAATGCCATCATTTTTTTTTCTTTTTAAATTTCAGTTCATGTGTTGAGAAATTGTTTGCCTTCTGTTTTCTTGAAGAAAGAGATATGTTAAAAAAGAGAAGAAACGTGCTTTAAGAGATTAAAAGGCTGAGCATGGGGGCTCAGTCAAGTTGGCTGAGCCCCTTAAGGTCTCACATTCTCACTTAGGTTCGATCCTCCCTTCCAGATGGTGCGAAAATAATGATAAATATTGTAATCCTCCTTTTTAAAAAAAAAAAAAAGAGATTAAAACGCTGTTCTTAAGAAAAGTATTAAGCAAAATATTTTTGGATAGAATTTCATTGCTAACACATATCATAAGATGTTATAATATAATATATGTTCAAAAAAAATTAATAAATAAGGTAAACTCAAATTAAGACGGAACCCTAATCCCATCTACAAAAATATATAGATAGATGTAGATGTCTTTTTAAAAAAGGGTAATTTGGAGAGTTGAACTCCTAAAAAAATTTCAAGAGTTGAAAGAATGTTTGGTCTTGGTTTTGCAATGACAACGAAAAAGAAGTGGCAGAAGATTGAAACAAGACGACAGTCATCATCACATTCATGTTCGTGGTCCAATCTACCGAACGATATTATATGTTCGGTCATGAATTGTCTCTGTTTCATCGATCAGATAAGTTTTCGGGCAGTTTGCAATGGTTGGCGAGAGACAAACATTCAAGGCGTCAAATCTGTTGACAGAAAATTACCATGGATGATGGCAATCGATTCCCAGTCATGTTACCTCTATAACCCTATTAACAAACGTAAATACACCATAGGAACCGCCGCCGCCGCTAGTGTTGCTAGTACAGAAATATGGGTTCTTGCATCAAAGCCCGGCTGGGTTCTTTTCGCCGCATCAGACTATTATAATTTCGATACAGTCCTCATTTTCTACACTCCTTTTACCAATAAAATCATTCATTTACCGGAGCCGGGAGTGCCAATGAAGATGAATGACCAAGCAACATTCACAACTTCTCCGATTGGTAAATATTGTGAGATGTTTGTAGTGAGAATACGTTACAAAGAGGTTTTCATCAGCATGTGCAGACCTGGAGATAAGAGATGGGTTTCGTTTAATTCGGTTGATATCAAAGATCATGAACGAAGTGGACATATAAACTATGTTATTCATTTTGCGGTATCGAATATATTCAAGGAGTCGTCTACTGCTCTTTAGGTCATGTCGTAATTGGTGCTTTCAACGTTGCCCTAGGAGACTGGAAATTTCTCCCCCACCCTCCTCATCCCGCCAGCTACAGACTTTCTGATTACTTGATTGAATCCGACGGAAAATTAATGATATCAATACGTTATTTGGATTTAAATTCTCATCGATGCAATGTTATCAGATTCGACCAATCACGGATGGAGTGGATTGAAGTTGAAAGCTTAAATAACAGATGTTTGTTCTTGGGCTTACACATCGTTGTTATTCCCTGTGGGTGTGGAAGAGGCAGCTGCAACTGCATTAGTGAACACAACACATTTCAGGGCATGTCACGTACACGATGGCAATCATTGTCCGCAAATTTCACAGATTTATGATTGGGGCGTCCCGCGTCATGGCCGCATATTTTGGATACAACTTCATCCGTTGCAATGCTTATGCTTTCATTAATGCTTTGGTTAAGAGTGCAGCCTTTTTTTTTTTTTAATTGTTTACTCGTCATTTATTTATCTTTTATTAATTAGATAATATACAGTAATTATATGGGTTTGCTCTCTTTCGTCCCTATGCAAAAAAATTTTTTTTTTTCAAATTTTCTTCTAGCTCACTCTTGTCTCTGTGTAATTAATTTTTTTAATTTTATTTTCGTCCCTATGTAAAAAGAGTATTTTTATTTATTTATTTTCTTCTAGCTCTCTCTTGTCTCTATGCAAAGAGTGATGATTGGGGTGGGATGGGTTTTTAGAGATGTTCTTGGGGGTGGTTCTTGCAGCCTCGACTAGATCTTTTAATGCCTCTTATTAAGGTTTTTCAGCTGAGTATTTTGGAGTAATGCATGCTCTGCGGGAGGTGCAAAAGGATACAGATTCTAATGTTCCTAGGTTTGGTGTTGTGGTTAAAACCAATTGCAATTGAATTCACTTCGGTTGCAGATACAATGTATTAATTTTTTTAATAAAAAAATTACTCTATAGATTTTTTTCAATGAAAATATCTTTTCTTTATTCTCTTTTAAAAAAAATATTTAGTGTCTTGTTTCTTATTAATAATATTTTTTTTTTCGGTAAAAAAACCTTTCTCTCTCTCTCTCTATTGACTTTTTACTCTCTTTTTTTATGTTGTTGACAATATACACACATTTATATATATATTAGCTAATGGTTCAGATCTTCATCTAAATTAATTCTTTATTTTCAATTATGCGAAATTAGATTTCTGATTCTTTGTGATTTAATTTTTTATTTAAATTAACTAATAATTTACAATTAAAAAAAAAAGTAAGCCATGTCAAAATATTTGGTCTAATTGAAATCATAATGGGGGCACAGACAATTAGTATCTGTACCGCATTAATAGCAAATAACCAACATAATTAAGCAAATCACGGGTCCTAGCCTTCAGCCCTCTCTCCCCGATGGACACGTTCCTTTTTTTCTTTTGTTTTGCCCTTTTTGCTCTTTCTATTTTTCTGCTTTGATGACCCGACCGAAGCAAACAACCTATTGAACATCCGTAGACCTTCACCAAGCTTTTGTTGGTCTCCGTTGAGCCTTTATCGAGCCTCAACCGATCTCCGTGGAGCCTCCATTGGCCTCTATCATGGCTTTGTCGGCTTTAGCCGAGCCTCCCCCGATTGCCGCCTCTCATGCCCTCCTCTAGCAAGCTTATAAAATTCGCAGCCGTTGCCAACTACCGTTAGGCAAAAAACCACTATCTCTTAAATAAATACTACACATCAACTGTCGACGCTCAACCCACTGGATCTCCCTCCTCCTATCTTTGTAATCAATGATGCACAGTCCTCGCCACCACAGTCAACACAGACGGAGCAGCCTCTGCCATTCTTCAAAATGAACAGCTCATCATTTCAAAAATCTAACAAAAGCTCATCGTTTGAATTAAAAGCCGTAGATTTATTTTCTAATAATTTGTAGTAATATTATAGGTCATCGTTTTTTAAAGTGAGCCTGCACTGACGGAGCAACTCCCTTTATTAACAAAATGAATAAATCTATTAAAATAATAAATAAGAGGATTGGTACATTTAAACTTTTATTTGTAGCAATAAGAGTTAAAACTTAATAAATTTAAACATGTGTCACGCTCTAATACATTTAAACTTAAAATACTTAATTTTTAAAAATTTATTTTATAATTAAATAAATAATAAAAAAGTAACTTTTATAACCATGGTCGTAGCTTAACAATGACAGTAAAAAAGAGTTATTTTTTTATTTTTTACTTTTTAAAAATAAATATTAAAATTTAATCCCATAAATATGCGTTGACGATTAATTTATAATTAACACATAAATATAATACATTACGTATCAATTTATATTTCATCCGCTTTAAATTTTTATAATAAGTTACGATTAAAATAATAGATAAAAGGATAAGCATAAAATCTAACTTTTTAAAAGTGCTAAGATAAAATTGAGAATTACCCTGAACTCGAACTCGAAAGATGTCCTTTAAATTTTTTTTTTTTTCCTTAACAACATGTCCACTATCTTTCTGAATTGGAACCCCTCGAAAACCCTAATGAATAGCGAGTTGTGAGCTGGAGATCGACATAGCCAAAACCTCAATATGCGTTCTTCACGAATTTTGAGCAGCATTTACTACTACCATAGCCGTCACCTAAAATTATCACAGCAGCACCGCTCCATCTCCACCACCACAACACTCCAAAGCTCATGGATGGACACCATCAAAGGGGTCTTCACCGGAAAAAAATCGTCCTCAGAAGAATCCACTGTCAGCTCCGAATCATTCACTTTGCTTCGTAAGTCTCTAAACAACGCGAAACGTTTTATTCTTTTAGACAAGGATGTTCCTCTGAGTGTTTTTTAGATCTCTGAATGTGCTTCCAAATAGGGGGAAAATGTGTGTTTTTTTTTAAAAAAAAATTAATAAAAGAAACTATTATACAGTGTTTTGATGAAATAGACGAGGATTGAAAATGCATTAGGAGTGACTTTTGATGAAGCACATGAATGGTATTTATGCTGAGATTGCTTTTTGAATGAGAAACGCACTATGAAGTGCTTGATAAATGCATTTTTGGGAAGCAGTTTTAGAGTAAGCACACACACCTTTTTGATAATCTTATAATAAATTTCTATTGATTGTTACAGGATTTGCTGATGAGTTACAGAAGGCGAGAAAGTTGGGTGCATTTAAGCAATACATAGTCGGCAGAAGCAGTGAAGCCACGTTTTCTGATGCTTTTGAGAAACAAGAGGCAGTTCTTCGCTATCTTGGTGCTTTCGATCCTAATGGAGAGGTTGGCTTTTTGTCCCTCGGTGTACTTATGTGCATTTATTTATGTGGGTCAACTTTTGATGGTTCAAGGTTGCAAATTTCATGATCAATATTAGAAGTTCGTCATGTCCATGTTAGAAATTCAACATTCTGGTATTAAATTCTAGCATGCATTATAGATATTGTCATATATCTTTGTGATGTGACATACACACGTTCATTTATTGCATCTGGGTAAGCATCCTGATTATGGTTTTAGGATTCCTGATTTGTAGAATCTCCAAAGCAATCATAAACAAGGAGCGGCAAAGCATTGCAATTGTACAATAGCTGAAGTTGAGAGTACACTTGCAAAGTTTACATGGGCTAAAGAAGCACAAAGCAAATAGAGAAGTTAAAGGAGGAAGGAAAACCAATGCCGAAGAGCATGGCTGAGGTAATATAGCTTGCAATTCGTTGTGGTTTATTTGTAAGGCTAATATCAGTTCCTTTGATATGGGTTTACAAAAGATTGTTTATATGAATGAACTAGTTCTTGAAACATTTAACTCTGTTAAACTATGTTTTCCTGTTCGAAAAGATATGTTTTGTTTGAGCATGTTTATGCATCCTTGGGTGTTCTTGTGTTATTCGAAATGAGATTTTCTTTGAGTAGAATATTGGAAATGTATTATTAACCGTAATTTATGTTGTTTGTAGATTCAAAAGCTGATGGGGTCAACACCACTGGATCTTGCCAAGTCCAATTTGGCTAAAAGCGGGCAGATCAGTAGAAATGCCCTCTGTCCTTGTGGTTCCAAGAAGAGATACAAACGGTAATCTTGCTGCTTCAATGTTTTGTGCAGCACAACTTTGTTTTGTAGATATGGACGTGGTCTGTTTAGGCTCCTAAAGAATACAGCGTCTACTTAATTATTGTCTCTAGAGATACATACATTTGTATGCTATATGCTGCTATTCACTAGACCATTATCAAGACTCCAGTACTCTTAACTTAAATTTATCTTCTTTTTTGTAATTTTTTTATATAAATAAATATAAATGTTTATCTGGATTATTATCATCTGAGATACAAATTGCTTAATTCTTTCAATCCTTGACGTCCTACTGAGAAGTTACAAATCTGTTATGATTGGGCAATGCTTTATCCATGTCCAGCATGCTTGGCTATGTATAGTTATGTGAGTTATTTCTTTGGCTTATGATTCCTGTGGTTTGTATGTAGGTGCTGCGGAAAAGATTGAGATTTAAGAAGATAAAATAGAAATAACACTCCAACAGCCTTGGATGTCGAGGAGATCCTTGGGATGGTAAAAGCAATATGCAGTCTCAAATGACCGGGATGTTCGTTGCTTTTGCTTTGTGGGACTTTGTAAGCACAAGGAAATGCTAATTTTTGTTAAGGAGAGTGGAGATAGTCTGGAGATTGGTTGTTCAACTCAACTGCTACTTGAATTTATACATTAATTTGGTGATGAGAAATGTGATGAGATAAATTTATTATAGTTGGCATAATTCCAATTTGGAATTACCATTGATACATTTTCTTTTTCTTTTTTCATCCCCTGTACAAAATTAGATGAATAATTGGTTAGCGCTTGTGCTTGGTATTCCTGTTACATTGTCTTTTATGTTCGCATTTGTGCTGAGACATCAAATGAATTAGAATTGCATTGGAAGGTGTTGCTTCTCTCTCATTTCAAAAGCAGATGTGTCTGAACTCTTGAGATAAACATAAGAGAAGCTTTTGTTCTGTACTTTCCCCTCTTCTTTTAAATGACTTGACATAGAATCTATTTTGCATGTAATTATTACCTAAAAGGCTAAAGCATGTCCTTAAGTTGTAAGCTACCTGAAGGAAAGTTGCAGGCCAATGTAAATGTGAAATTATTATCTTCATTTTTTTTCCTCTTTGCTGGTAGATACGCACTTAAAGATGGAATTGGAATCAGCATCCAGTTCCAAATAAAATATTTCCTAATCTCTCAAGTGGATAGGGTATCTGCAATTTCTCTTTAATGAAAGATTAAAAATCTCCAAATATGCAACACTTCATCAGACAACTCTAGGGTTAGCACTCATTTTTTAACATTATTGACTCCCAAGTCTCCATCCAAGAATATCTTATGGCCATTATGAAATAATATAAGTTGATTATGGCCATTATGAAAGAGAATGTCTTAGTTTCTTCGTCATGCCATGACATACACATTCTCTTCTTCTGTATTGGAATCAAAAGTTCTTTTCCTCGCTATAAATTCACAGAGCAATTAGTTCTATCATCTAAAAAAAGATGGCTAAGCCTTCTACCATCTGCTTCCTGCTTGTTCTCCTTGTCTTCATTGGTGGTACTTAATCCTTACTCCTCTTCTTCACTTCTTATCTTCGATCATATCTTCGCCTTCTCTGCTTTGAAGTTTTGTTTATAATTAGCCTTAGATTCTTGGTGGCTAACCAGTTTTCTGCACTGTTAATACATGAATATACCATTGTCAGACATTCTCTGTTCCTAATAGGGCATCAAACATACACGATGGTTTAAATAAAAAATGATGTTGACGTTGTATTTTAATTTTTACAGTAGTTAAAAAAGAGTTTACAGAGTTAAACAATGGTATATAGTTCAAGTTTGTATTTTTTAAAACCTGCTAATACTCGTATTTTGATAATTTTTATACCACCCCATATACATGGTAGTGCCAACATGAGTGACCAAAAAGAAGAGAAATTTGAAAAAGAGAATAAGAGCAGTTATAGTTTAAGCTACCTTTGTGGATGCTTTAATAGTGGTTTTATTTTTTACAGATGAGAAGTTGGTGCTCATGGCAGAAGCAAAGGACTGCCACAAGGTTTGGGACTGCAAAGGTGACAAACATTGCTGGGAAGACTGTAAAAATCATTACAATGGAATGGGACTTTGTGATTTGTACACTGCACCAGGTGTTCCCAAGCAATGCTTTTGTGCTTACAAGTGTTGATCATCATCTCCCATCTTTCTCCATATGTACACTTATTAATAGAAATAAATAAATAACACCTTTTCCTACTTAAATTATGAGCCTAGTTTGAAGTTAAATGTCTTTTTAACTTGAAGTTTAAACGGCAAAGGCGATTAATTTGTGAAGGGTTATTTTCATATTAGGAATTTTACCTTCATATGTCACCATTTGCTATGCTGTATCTAGAATCTATTGCTCAATAATCACATAAGACAACTCACTTTAATTATATTCATGTCTCAATTTCTGATTTAATTATACTGTTTCTAAAAGACCATTAATCGATGTTTCAATCATATCATAATTATTAATTTGTCATTAAATTCAAAAACTTAAGTTGATGAGTGAAAGCTTAATATTAATATTAAAAATAAATTTTAACAGTCTTCTCACATAATATGTGAATCCGTATAGATTTAAATTAAATGAATTTCTCATCTCGTATATTAAAAATCAAGAATCTCGTTGAAAATTAAAAAATTAACCGAATGTGAATTATGAATTTAAGTAGATTTGAATTAATTGAATTTTTCATCTCGTAAATAAAAATTAAGAAATTAACTTAAAAGATGTATGGATTCAAACTCAAGAAATTAACTGAAAACAAAAACATAAGAACTGAAAGTCAAAATCTTTATTCTGAAATCATATTAGTTTATTATTCAACTCAAAAATTTATACTGATAAATAAAAGTTAAATATTAATATTAAATACAAATCTTAACAATAATATAAACACACCCTTTCTTTTACCATAACATTCAGCTTCTCAGAAGCCTCTTAAAGCCTTCCACAGCTACTTAGACACCACTGCTAACTCGAAAGATAGCAAAGCTTAGTACTGTTTGCTTCTTGCTTGTCTTCCTACTCCATGTATCTGTTTCTTTGATTCTTTTTTTAAAATTTTTTTTTTTAGCTATTAATTTTATATCATGAATGCAGTAGTTTCTATGGATACTAGTTGGTCCAAGTCTCTCGAAGTGATACAAGAGGTTTGAGATTTGATCCCACCCACACCAAAGATTAAAGAGAAGTTTTCGTTTATATCCATGTAATAAAAAAAATTTAAAAATGGGTTTGATAATTCGTACGTAATCATAATGAAACTGTTCACAAGATAAGTTTGCCTTAAGTTGAATGGCGGAGAGTCTTGTCACTTGATGCAAAATAGATAAATATGATGAACGCAGACAGAATTGTCTAGGGGAAGATGGTGACACAGAAATAGTGTTAATCATTCTCTTTTACTTTTTTATTTTTTAAAATGACCATTTTCAATTTACAATGTGAAACTAGCTAGAGAAAGATAGAGAATATTTCTCTTCATTTGCCAACAATTAATATACTGTTTTGTGCATGAAGTGAAAACAGATGAAAACATGAAGCCTCTGGCAGAAGCTGGAGCTTGCCACAAAGTTCAGACCTGCCAAGCGAAGATCGCTACAGAGAAGATTGAAAAATCTTGTACAACGGAAAAGGATTTCAACCTTGTACAACGGAAAAGGGATGTGTGATTTATATATAGCACCATCGATTTCTGAGTCAGTGCTTTTGTACATATCAGTGTTGAATTCAAGTTTCTGTACTTGAGACTTCAAATAAATGAAACAGTTTCTAGTTGAAAAATATACCAAATCGAAATAGTAAATAGTGATGCATAGTCGCTATCATATTGAAATTCTTAGTTCAAGTGGTTACTTTACGTTTAGATGTTTGTTGTTTTAGAAGAAAATTCTGTAATGCCAACGGAATTGATGCTGCTAATATCGTTAGATGTAAGAATTGAATCCCACATCGATGCGATGAGACAAGGCAGCTCTTACAGGAGCAATAAATAAGGAACCCGAAGCAGCAGTGAAAATTACTTACCTGGGCGGGGTCAATGGGCGATCAAAAAGACCCATGGCCTAGGCTGGGGACCTCCATTGCACGTGGGAGGGGCAGCAGCCTAAGGTCTCCTCAAAGTAGGAGAGCCTACGTCATAATTTGTGGCAGCGGGGGCCAGCGTTCGCGCGGCCCCTCCTCAATTCTTACGTTATAAAACTGACAGCTCAATTGCCCATTAATAAAAATAAGGCTGGCAAAATGTTCTTGGGAAATTATCGTCCCCGTCATATAAAACCAAAAAAATTTAGAGTAATCTTGTGCATTTGAAGTTATTGTATTAATTTTTTATTTAAATAATAGATTGAAGATTTATTAGATAGTAAATATTAATAATTTTTAAAACAATTAATTACATTATCTCAGTATTTAATAAATAAATTTATAAAAATTATATAGTATTATTAGTACAATATATGTGCTATCTACCATTTAGACATTATTAATCTATTTAGCAAACCTTCTATGGGAAGTAGCACGATGACCAGACTTCACAGTTCAACATTATTTAGTCAATTTAGCAGAACTTCAATAGGAAGTTGCATGAACAATCAAGTCCATGATAGGAAACCTCAAATTCCTAATTTTTGATACTATAATAAGTCCAATAGTGAACGTTCAGCCAATGAAGTTGAACTGAACATGAATCCACAAATCTATATCATGATCTTGAGTCTAATGTCCCATTAAAGACCTTTAGCACCCAGTAAAATCTTGCCACATAGTCACATGGACCCAAATACGGAACTGCTTCTTCCTCCGCACGGAACGAAAATCTTTACTTCTGACACTTCACTTCACTTGCATTCTAACTTCTAAAACACGTTGTTTTTATGCAATGCAGTTTCTTTTCACCTTTCTTCTACTGTCCTTCCCAATTCCAATCACAGAAGTTTGTTGAAGTCTTTAAGAAGCAAAAACGGAACTATAAGACTAGAACTTTCAACTTTCATTCACAAATGAAAAATCTATTCTCTCAGTAACTGTACTAGATTCCACTGTTTGGTCAGTTGGGTACTCTTTGTTTGACATCTATCTACAAGTGTCGGAATTTTCGCTGCCCGCATCAGTTTTTTAGGTGTTTTAATCGAAAAGTATGTAATTTTCATTTCTCTTGTTTGGTAAACTCTTTGTTGTCAAATTTTAATATTGCTGCTTGTATTTTATAATTTTGAGTCTGAAAAAATAGTGGAGAAGGGTTGCTTATGATTTGGTGAAGAGTTTGTTTATTTATTGATGATTCTACTTGAAATGCTGTTACATGCACTAATCTGAAAATGCTAGATATCATCTATTTGAAGTTTTTGTGTTGTTATATCTATTATTCAGTTTAGAAGTTCTTAATTGATTAAATTTTCCTTCTCGAAAATGTACTTTGCTGATGGTTGTCTCTAATGGTTGCTTGATAAAATTTCTGTCTACAATACCACTCTCATTCAAACATTTGGTTTAAGATGAAATGGATGATACTTTTCTTGGTGTTAAATCATCTTTGATCGATCTGTCAGCTTTCTTGCAAGTTTACTTGGTCATCTTGGTGTACTCTTATGGCTTTATTGGCTCTGATATAAAGTTTTCATGTGTATATTGGGCTGCTGCTATGGTGCCTCTTTTAGGCCTGTGAATATTTTAACATCCTTTGGGTCACTTCAATATGAATTAGAGCTGCATGTTTGAAGGTTACTGTCATAGATTGATTCTATTGCGGATTTTTTTTTTCTTTTTTCTTCGATAAGTTGTATTTACTTGCCTGGTATATTTTGCTTTCTTAGGAACTTAGTGTGCTGCATACATTTTAATGATGAGCATTATTGAAAAGGATCACCGGGATGATAACTGCTCTGTCATGAGAGAGAAGAAAAAGATTGGATTTATTGATTTCCAAGATGATCAATCAGTTATCAGTTATGATCTAGAGAAAGAGGGTCCAGTTATTGTATCTATTCCATTTCCATTTATTCAAGGGAAACCTCAGTCCATTTTTGCAGGAGAAACTTCCAAGTGTTCAATTACTATCGAGAATTCTACTCGCAACCCAGTAGAACTTTGGAGAATCAAAATTCACTGCTCAAATCCGGCCGACTCTTTCACTTTATCTCTGATGGAACCACAACCAGCAAACTCAAAGTCAGAAAATACTCAAGACTTCTTAGAGGGATTTTCCATCGAAGACAGAGTGCTTCAACCCCTTAAGACTTTGACTGTTTGGTTATCATGTATACCCAAGGACATGGGTTTGCACACATCTGTGGTACATTTTGATATAGGGGAAGATAGAATTGAACGTATGGTGTTCCTGTTGGCTGAAGACAAGGTATCTCAGTCTCTGACTTCTAACCGTAGATTGTCAAGAAAAAAGCAGTTTGCTGTTGTTTCCTCACACCCTGCAAGAGCAGCATCACAAGGTTTCAAATATAAGCTCCCCAAATTTCCAATCCCAAAGGATGGTCGTGAATTAGTGGCAAATAAGCGCCCCCCTGAAGTTCTAGTAGAGGGTCTAGCGAAGAAGAACTATTTTGCTTTCTTCAGTACATTGCTTGTTATGGAGGAGCTACATTTGGAGGTAATTTTTTAATGCTATATCAGTTGATATAGTAGTATTAGACTGTTCTTCTTTTGGTGGGATCTGAAAGTGGTCAGTTTTGTCGCAGGAAGTTATGAAGCGCTATAATATGGAAGGTGTCACCATGAGCAGGAAAGGGGCTCAATTCCTGGGTCTTGATGTCCCTGGGCTGGCTGAGAGCAGGCCTTCTCTTGTGCATGGTGATTGTGTTTTTGTGAAGCTTGCAGCAGTGAATGGAGGGGACAATACTGAGTATCGGGTTTGTTTCCTCTTTGACAAGTTCATCTAATTGCCCAGTATTTGGTCTTAACAAATGGCTGCTTTATATTTCTCTCTAATTCATTTGTTTTTCAAATACACTACACGAGATCCTTTATTGATTTATAGCATTTTTTTTTTTTGCTTTCAATCACTTAGTTTATGAATTTCTTCTATGGAATATTTGAAAATTTTAATCTCTCTCTTTCAAATTCTTAAACTTATTTTGGACTTTTATTTTTAACAGGGTCGCATCTCCTGTGTTGAGGCTGATGAAGTGATTCTGAAATTTGACAAGGAATTTCACAATCTTCACAGAAATGACAACTCGTATAATGTCAGGTTCACTTACAGTAGGATTAACATGAGGAGGATGTATCAAGCTGTTCAAGCAGCAGAGAAATTAGAATCTGATCTTCTCTTTCCATCCCAATCAACTGATAGGAGATTGATTAAAGCAACACCATTTGTACCTTTTAATAGTCTCAATGAGGAGCAGATGCACGCTGTTGAGATTATCCTTGGTTGCGAAGGTGATCCTCCCTATGTGATTTATGGGCCTCCTGGTACGGGTAAAACTATGACTTTGGTGGAAGCAATCTTGCAATTATATTCATCAAGAAAGAATAGTTGGATTCTTATATGTGCTGCTTCGAACAGTGCAGCAGATCGCATATTGGAGAGACTTATTTCAAATGAACTTGCTGAAGTTAAAGAGAATGAAATATTCAGGCTAAATGCTCCTAGCCGTACTTATGATGATATTCCTCCTGATTATGTTCGCTTTTGCTACTTTGAGGAGTCCATTTTCAGATGTCCTCCACTCCAGGCCTTACTGCATTATAGGATCATCATTTCTACTTATATGTGTACACCTCTACTGTATGCAGAGGGTATCAAACATGGTCATTTTTCCCATATTTTCTTAGATGAGGCTGGCCAAGCTTCAGAGCCAGAAATCATGATCCCCATAGTAAATCTTTGTCGCAAAGGAACAGTTGTTGTTCTTGCAGGAGACCCGAAGCAACTAGGTCCAGTTATACTTTCAAAAAAGGCAGAAGCTTCTGGATTAGGAAAATCATATCTTGAAAGGCTTTTCGAATGTGATTATTACCACAATGAAGATGAAGGTTATGTTACAAAGTTAGTGAAAAATTATCGATGTCATCCAGCAATTCTGGATCTCCCTTCGAAGCTTTTTTATAAAGGGGAGCTGCTGGCTTGTAAAGAAGATACCTCTTCCTCCATGAGGGCTAAGGTGGACTTCCTTTCTAACAAAGAATTTCCAGTTTTGTTCTTCGGCATTCAAGGCTATGACGAGAGAGAAGGCAACAATCCATCATGGTTTAATCGGTTGGAGGCAAGCAAGGTTGTTGACATCATCAACAAGCTGAGAGAAAGTACTGATCTTAATGAGACAGACATTGGGGTAATAACACCTTATCGCCAGCAGGTCCTTAAGATCAAGAAAGCACTTGAAACTTGGGACATGACAGATGTTAAGGTTGGTTCTGTCGAACAATTTCAGGGACAAGAGAGAGAGGTTATCCTTGTATCTACTGTCAGGTCAACCGTGAAACACAATAAATTCGACAGAACTTATTGCCTAGGATTTCTAAGCAATCCAAAGAGATTTAATGTTGCAATAACTCGTGCCAGGTCATTGCTTATTATTGTTGGGAATCCTCACATAGTTTGCCAGGTACTTCGACTTTGTTTTTTAATGACATTGTTAACCCTGTAACTTGATATTCTCATTTACCATATTATTCTATTTACCTGATCATTTGGAGTGGTAGGAAAAATTCAGAAAAAGATGTTAATACTTGTCAGTCACATTCTTATATATAGGAGAAAAAAGAAAAGAGAACTTTTTATTTGCCCAAGTAAATGGTTTACCGCCTACTTTGTCTAACACCAATTAGTTTGATTTAACATTCTTCATCAACATGGAATCATTAAGATTTAGATTGGATTACTAACAAGGCAGAAAGAAACATTGTTTTTTGTTCAATGCAGGATCCTTATTGGAACAAGCTTCTGCGGTATTGTTGTGACAATAACTCTTACCAGGGTTGCCCTCCTCCTGAAAGGCAAGACTATGCAGATGATCTATTAAACCCAGAAAGAAACTCAAATAATGAACTTGAGGATCCAACTCCTCTAAAGCAGGGGCATGGGGAGAATCGTTTCAAGCAGAAGATATTCCAGAAATTCCAGAACCTGTCACTGATGAAGCTGAATGATGAATAGGATTGGATGCGAATTACTCAAGTTCTAATCTGCTTTCAAGTATTAAGTTCATGATGGCCGTTTATGAATGTTGTTACTATTATATAGAATTAATCTCAATAGTTTATTTTCTCTAAAAGATAAAGTCAGATCTTCTGTTGTCTTAAAACAAGTTATGCAATGCAAGCGATAGATTTACCTGTCTAAAACACATTTGCTCCATTAAATCTTTATTTTGGCAAGGTATTAGAGAAATGCTTTGTAATACCAGCATTATTTTTATTTTACTATTATTAAAATATGTGACTAAAAATATTATTACATATATTTTATTATACAATATGTAGAGCTAATGAAATTATTGTGTATAATTTATACAAATATTATGAATTAGTAAAAAAATCATTAAAAAATTGTTGAATTTTCTCATGACTACATCTTAATTTGAAAATTTTATAAAATGTTATAATTTTATTTTAATTTTGATATTTGATAATATTAATTTAGACATGTTTATAGTTATGAAAAACTTTGAATTGTATATAAATCTTATTAATTCGATTTTTAGTAATTTTGCAAACATGACCATAAAATTTTGAAAATTCACTATTTTTGCAGTATAAACAAATGAATAATTAATTTTGATATATCAAATAATTTTATAAAATTATAATTTTTTAAAATATTAAACTTATAAATGTCTAATATAACATATTAAAATATCATAATTTAATTTATTATTTTCAAATGATTTTCTAAGTAAGGTAATTTCATTTTAGGAACTTATAGACAGATTCTAAAATGTTTGAAATAAAATTATTTTTTAAATACTTTTTTAAAGAAATTTGCCTTAAATTATTTAATGTGAACTAATATATGTGAGTAAATTGAGGCGGTTTCATAATTTTTTAATAAGTATTTAAATTTATAAAATTCGAACACTAATAGTTATTTAGTGAAAATACATAATTTAATCTATATTAAAGACCCATTCATTTATAACTTATATACATCCTTTAGATAAAATTATGCCTAATATTAAATATGACCTAACACAAGCATTTAGCCAATAAATATCTAACTTGATTCTATCTTGATAATCCATTCACCAATAATTTACATAAATACTTTAAATATATTTAAGTCTTGTGTTGAATATGACATACATAAACATTTAACAAACAAGCACCTAATTTGATTATATATTAATGACCCATTTATCAACAACTTATACATATGTAGTGTTGAATGTGATCTAGCACAAACATTCAACAAATAAATATATAATTTAATGACTCATTCATAAATTTAATATGTTTACCTTAAGTGAGTGAATTTATCATTATGTACCACTCAAATAGATATTATATATAAATAGTGTCTATGTAAGAAATGGTGTAGAAATTAATTAAAAAAAATTAAAACTACAGTATGTATGTAAGTTAAGAGTGTTGAACCATAAAACAATATTTCGAATATCATAATAATAATATTTTTTATTTGTAAATAAGTAATTTTATTTATAATGTACATCTTTTAACGCGTGTCTTTTATAATGTATCTCTTTTAATGCGTGTATGCGCAAAAAATTAAAATGTTACATGCTTTGCTTTTTTATCCCACAATGGCGAGATAAGACAGGGCTATAAGTAAGGAAAAATAAGCAACGAAATAACATACTTACCTGGACAAGGTGAATGGCTGATCAGGAAGACCCATGGCCTGGGTCTGGTGACTTCCATTGCACTTGTGAGGGGCGTTAGCTTAAGGTTTCCCCAAGCGGGAGAGCCTACGTCATAATTTGTGGCAGCGGAGGCCGCGCAAATCTAATTCTGTTATAATTTTTGGCTTGCGTTTCAATGTTCTATTTGGATGGCTGGCCTATCGTGATTTCTTAATCAGTTTCAATCCTAATTTACTCGCACGACACAGATGCATGTCAATTTAAACCAAAAAAGACGATTAAATATATAATTCATGGTTTTTATAAACGTATTTAGTTTAGTAGTGTTCAGACTTCAGCTTCTTTGTATTCAAAACTGTATCAAATCTTCAGTTTCCGTGTGATCAATAGAGGGGATGGACCTTAATGCTTTGAGGAATCAAAATTTGAGCAGTTAAAGAAGAAAAATGACGTTCAGTTTTAATTAATTGTATGTATATAAATCTCCACGTTGCTACTCAATCGCTCTTTTTGTTTTTGTTTCACAACGTCTACAAGTTTCTTGAATTTTTTTTTCTTTTTACTGGCTTTGTTATAGGCTGATTATCAGTCCATGAAAATCTTGTACTTTTTGCTTTTTTTGGATCATAAGCATGCCGGACACATGGTAGATACATAACTCACAATGTCAGATATTCTTCAGTTTCTCCCACATCGACGAGATAAGTTAGTGCTGCTCTGACAAGAACTATAAAAATGGAATGTGAAGCAACCTTAAAACATACTTACCTGGACGGGGTCAATGGGTGATCAGGAAGGCCCATGGCCTAGGTTGGTGGCCTCCATTGCACTTGGGAGGGGCACCCGCCTAAGGTCTCCTCAAAGTAGGAGAGCCTACGTCATAATTTGTGGTAGCGGGGGCCTGCGTTCGCGCGGCCCCTCTCAATTCTTATGTCTAAAAGTAATTGTAAGCATTGGCAACTGGATGGCGATGTTTAATCTTAAATGATTAATTTTTTATCGGTCGTTAAGGAGAGCAGAAAGGCTACAAGCTTAGAGAAATACCCATGGCATATGATCACACGTAGAGCTGGAGATATAGTGCTGGAACTAAGGATTCAAATAAACTGGGAAATTTACATCATATTGATCATCATAGTTGCTCCCATAAAATGGAAATTGAATTATCGAGCATCACTCTTCGTCCGTTGATGTTGATGATTTCATGTTATGGGCTGGGGATGATGAAGTAACAAAAGACCTCAGATGGGAGACTTTTACTTCCAAGGAATAAGCTTTGACCTACATCAAGGATGCTTGTATTCCCCACCCTTGGCGTAGATCCATATGCATCTTTGACCGTTCGATTGGGTTCGGGTGACGACAGAAGTTGGGCTGATATAGAGTATGGTTTAGCCGTGAAGTACTGGGGCCAGGGGATTGCCACTAGGGCAGTAAAAATTGCCCTTAATGAAGCTTTTAAGGTCCTACCGGTGTGGTAAGATTGCAAGCTTATGCTGATGTTGAAAATAGGTCCTCTCAAAGGGTGTAAGAGAAAGCCGGGTTCCTTCAGGAGGACCATCTGAGGAAATATAGCTATCTTAAGGGTAAAATAAGAGATTTGGTAGTACATAGTTTTTTGTCAACAGCTTTAGCTATCCAAGATCAATCCTCATATAATTGATATGTATAGTTTCTGAATGGTTATTTTACATAACGAATTGGTCTTATCTTGAGATGATTATATATCAAATATGTATAAAATTTGACCTATGTGCAAAATTATTTGCTGTCACCTCAGCTCTTGTATGTAAAATAAACTTGGGCGGAACAGAAGCTAACAATTGTTACATTATCTGTAATATTGTTCTGTTCTTCAAGCTACTTTCCAAAGTACATAGGTGAATTGAACATGGATCAGAAACATGCGCTCTGCTCAAATTTGAGTTAACCCACGAGCAATTTGCCACAAGAAGTCTACTACTACCATCTTATACTACTTAAAAAGTCTCTCACAGTGTCAAGTCCCACTTGAACCAATAATTGTGATTGATAAAAAAAACAAGTAATGACATACCCTTAGGGCTAAAAATTTGAGTCTTGACATGCTTCAGTTTCATAGTTGTGCTTGATACACTTAAAAGTCTAAAACATGTCAAAACCAGTAGAAATGGCTGTTCCAAATTGCCGATGTTGATGATTTTATGGCTTGGGCAGGGGATGACAATGTTACAAGGAATTGTAGATGGAACACATTCACTTTTATGGATGATACCAAGGACTTCCTCAAGAAAAATAATTAACTCTCATCCTTGATATAGAGCTATTTATAAGAGACTATCCAATTGGATCAATATACGTGTTGCCCGGTACAGGGAAAGATCAACGAAGGGGAGAGATCGGATATGCCACGGCACCACAGCAGCGGTTAAGATGGTTGTTTCTTATATGTTCAAGGCGTGGAAGTATTTGGATAGAGTTGGAAGGTTTGGTTTTTTTATGAAAACAAAGCCTCGAAAAATGCGCTTCAGAAAGCTGGGTTTATTAAAAGAGGCCTTCTGAAGAAGTACTTGTTTGCTAAGGATAAATGCAGTGATATTGCAGTTTTCAGCACGGTAAAGGCTGATTAAACTTTTACTATTTACCGCCCTGATTCATCAAGTGATTTTGGCGATTGAGCCAAACTTTGGCCTTCCCCAATTATTGAACTTTTGATCTCTTGATCTATAAAATAATATGTCAAGAAAAGTGTGATATTGGATATCACAAGGAAACTCAGGAAAACAGTCAATTGATTGCAACAACCAACGAGAAACAAAAATGAATCACAGAAATTTTAAAAAAAAATTGAAAAACCGTCGGTAACCAATTGAAGAATTCTTTTTCCCCATTTTGTTGATTTCCTTCATACATTAAATGTGTTAAAAATGTGAAAATGTAATGCATCAGAAAGAAACTTTAATGATGCTTCACAATATAAAACTTACATAATACATGAATAGATCAGAAGTTCTTAAAAATAAAAAAAATAAAAACAAAACAAACTACTTACTTTCGTGGAAGGTTTACAAGGCATAAAGTGGTGTCAAAAAATGCAAACCTCGTCGATCATCAATTCACTAAACTCCAATGAAACAAAAAAATTTGTAAACAAGACATGGGATACCATACCACCACATAATTACAGTTTAATTGTCTTGTAAATCGCATTGACATGCATATTATGAAGTCTTAAGTCTTTTTTGTACATGCTATGGACACTGCACTGTACAAAACTACTGTTGCCATCTTTTGGCAGCAGCAATAATACATACACTTTCTTTAACCTACAAATTTTTTTTCCTATATTCTTCCTGGTTTTTGTTTTGTTTTTGACATATCTATACTAAACTTACTCAACTCAAGAAGCAAAACGTCTTTATTCACAATTGACAAACTGAGAGATCAAGGTGTAGAATTTACTGAAATCTCTTGTGGAAGAGGTGAGCTTGGCGGCTGGTCCATATGGGAAGGGATTACAAGCTGCTGCAAGGACTTCAGAGCCACAGTGAGCTGTGCAAATGATGGGCGCAAGTTTGGATCACTGGGCAATAACAGTTAACAAAGAGTAAATTAAACTATATTCAGAGTATTTGGGAAAATAATTTGTAAGGCTTTTTATTGCTTAAACATCTTTAACTCACGTCTGCCAGCATTCCCAAATTATCCTTCCAACTAAGGGATCAACTTCCTTGGGAATATCAAGACGACGATTCTGGAAACCAACTGCACCCACTACTTGCATTGGGTTCATTCCACTCCAAGGCAATTTCACAGTTGCAAGCTCCCAGAGAATGATCCCAAAGCTATAAACATCACACCTATACATCCAACATAAGATATATTATAGTTCAGTGGTCCAACTAATTCAGCTAAGATATAAGCAGCCTTTTTTATTATATTAAGGAGACATATATGAAGAAGGGTCTGCAAAAAGGAGGATATAAGCAGGTTTTAAATCTACAAGAGTTCCTCCACAACAATAGCTGAAGACTTGCACTCTTTTATGTTCCATTTTACATTCTTATGGTATAGCAGCAAGCCACAGTTGGTATTCACATACATATTTCCAGAAAATTATTGAATGACAACTTGTGGTATCATTGACATGGCATTTTTAAGGCATCAATCAAAAAGAGAGGCACATTTCTTTTATTTGCCTCTGACACACTTTGAAACCCATCTAAACACTCTGCAGTAAAGCAATTTGCCTAGGCCCTAAGGAGAACAAACTTAAATAATCTTAAGCATTCATCAGCTGTTACTTCTTCAGGATTAAAATATTTCAAAATTATCTTATCTAAAAAGAATAGACTAATAGAATCACTTGAAAATTGAAAGAAAAAGATAAGTGGCTGTGCCAGTGTGAGTACAAATAAAAATTCAAAACTGAAACTAGCAAACTCACTTTTCATTGGAGGGTTCATTGCGAAGAACTTCCGGTGCCATCCACTCAGGCTGACACATCAAAGATGATTCAATCAGATGAAAGCAGGAATCACGATACATGTTGCATATATACCCAAAAAACCACGTAAAAGAATAAGCTGGGCAATGGTATCATATACTCACTGTTCCTGCAGTAGATTTGGAGGACAAGAACGTGTTGTGCTTCAGGCGTGACAACCCAAAATCACAAACCTGCATAGTTAAATAGCACATTCTGTTGAAATTTCTATCTCAAAAAATTATTTCTAAAGGCATATTAACATTATCTTCTTTAAATTGCTTTTGCTTTCAACTTTCAACAAACCCAATCACATGGACATTTCCTAAAATAAATCACTATTGATGAGAATGTCAAGCTCAACTTATAAATTTCCAGTCATACAGTACCCATTAGAACAGAAGGCAACTAATAGAAATCCCAAGCTAATCAATCAGATTTTTAAAGACTATTTATACTTGTACAACCCCAAATGCAGCTTAAAAACAAGCAAAACAAGATTTGACTCAGCTTAGCTTGACTCAACAGCTGTGAAAAGCATTAAAAGATAAAAATAAGTTAATAGAAGGTCAGAGGATCAAAAGGATGGTAGGAGAGTTTTCTGCAGCATGTTTATCTCAAATCAGGCAATTGCATCCTAAGTATTACTTTGCAGTAAAAGGAGACAACTAATGAATTCACAAACTATGACAAATAAATAACAATTCATGGAATAGAACTAAAATCTACACTGGAATACACACTACAAGCCACCAGTAAAACAAATCACAAAATGAAAAAATTTCCTTCATAAATAGCAATTCGCGTAGGAATATCTTATATATTATTGCAACTTTAGTTACAGTAAAAAGAAAGATAAGAAAGACAGAAGTAAATCTCTTCCTTCTCTCAAAGAGTGAAGCAATGAAAAGATACAAAAAGATGTTCAGATAAGTAAAAAGCAGTTGGATATACCTTGACATTCCAGTTTTTATCAACCAAAAGATTTGGTGACTTCAAATCTCGGTGAACAATTGTTGGGGTGCTGGTATGCAAGCAGTTCATACCCCTTGCCTGCAGAATAATAAACAGATTTGAGGTTTGTCCCACATATTCACTAGTGCCCAAAGGGAATGCTGAGTCAGTCAAATACCACATCAAGAGCCATCTTTATTCTACTTTTCTCATCAATTTGACAATGAGGACGATGAAGAATCCGGAACAAACTTCCTCTGGAATATTAAACATCAATGACACAACTTAAAATGTTAGCATATCACTTGTATAACTTTGTAAGTTGAGAAATATATATACATATACAAGTACATGTGTTGTATGTGTGTGTGTGTGTTTGTGTATATAAAAACATATATGCTAGCCGGAGAAATCAGAAAGAGCTGTCAGCATCACATATTCAAATTTGCTGGCTTGCAAAAATTCATCTATGGTGAGGAGACATCATGAAGACACGTGTTATACCTAGGAAGAAACTCAGTGATGATAGAGAGATTTGGAGGACGGGTAACTGCACCCATAAAAAGAACAACATTTGGATGTCGCAGTCTGCGCATAATCCTCACCTGCATATTACAGAACAAAATCAAATCTCCTGGACAAACATAAACTATTACTTTTTTTTTTTCTCTAACACATTTCTATAAAGAAATAACAAAAATGATCATTAGATCAATATGTTGAACGATAATTCAGTGCTTACTTCTCTTTTGAACTCAGCTAAAGCAGCACCTGAGAAATCCTGGTCTAAGAACTTCTTCACCGCCACCTCCTATTGCTTGAAAACAATTCAACAGCCCGTTATTAGAAACTACTTTCTTTCTTTTTACTTCTATTTTTTAATGTAACATCTCTTATATTATTTAGTATAATACAGGCAATTATACCCCACTATATGCCTCTGCTGAAGAACTGACAAAAACAAATTATAATCTCAAACATCAGGGCAGCACTATACCAGCCAACATACTTATGAGTTAGATAAAGAGACAGTTCGCATAGAAAGAGGGGATATGGAACTAACCGTGCCATTCCAATCAGCATGGTAGACCTCTCCATATGAACCTATACATCAAAGAAAAAAAAAGACAAAAATGAATAAGAAGAAATAGAGTACTCCTCCAGCAATTAAAGTATACAGCCGCAAATCCAATTGAAAAACCATGACAGCCCCAAAAAATTAATTAAAAGGATAGAACCAGGAGGATAGCCACTATATTCTATCTCAAGCAAAAGAAATTCACCAGAACTAAGAATAGTTAATTATTAAAAATAACTTTTGTGACAACTAAACCAAGATATTATGTGAAGAACCCTGATAAACCATATGCACTACCTAGTCCAATCCTTTCACCAAGAACCAAGTCTTCCCATGGAATTTCACATTCACTCACATCGACGTCATCAAAGATTTGCTCAACCCTGCTTGTGCTGGAATCAACAGATGAGGTTGGACTTTCTGGGAGATCCTTCAGTTTTAGATTGGTCCCCATAAATCTGTCATGTGTGCATTTTCTGCGGTCATGGTAATCAATTTCAATGTCCTCACCATTCCTTGGGTTTTCTTCCTTAGAATTAGAGCTCAAATCTTTTACAAAAGGTAGTTCATTTGACTGATTTATGCTAGAATCCAATGATGGACCACTACCACACAAATCATTCTCAGCATCACTATCTTTATGGGGCAGATTTGCATTATTGGATGACTTGAAACCATGAGGATAAAACTTTTCCGATGTAGAGCTGCTGGAAGCTGATGATGACAAATTATAATTATTAGGTTCACGGTTAATTTTAGGTAATATGCCTTCCATATAACTGTACTCTTTTTTTCTAGGGATTTCATTGTAAGGATGTTGATTCTTCCACATCATTGGTATAGGGGGTCGACCAGGGACACGGTTATTTTTCTGTCTCTGAAACTCATCAACTCTATTCACTGCAGGCTTGTTATGCGGGGAAATTTTGCCAGTTCCTTTTATCTGAAACGGGTTAAGATCTGCAAAAAGGTTTCTAGAGTCATCCTGACCATTTTGTCCATATGGAGTTACATTGATATTCATCCTTGCAACATCACCAACTGCATTGGGCCCACGCCCCCCTTTATATAGAGAAGTTCCACCAGCAGATGAGGAAAGATGATCCAATTGATTAGGAATCAAGCTACTAGATATTCCAGAAGAACCAGCACCAGGTTCAGTACTGGGACCAGGGAACGAATGTAAGGATTCTGCCCTTTTAGAACTCGATCCCCCATTCAGGATTGAGCTACTATCCACTGTAGAATTTTGACTGCTCCCTTCACCAAGTAATGGCTTTGGTTTTGAGTACACAAGTGCAGAGTCATTACAGGACTGAAGAATGGGGATTTTACTTATTATTGGGTTATATGGCTTAAAAACAGTATCCTTTGCACTTAAAATATCTGCAGGTATAAGTGTCCCAGGAGCTGCCATGAGATCAACCAAAAATTCCCTAGAGGCAGGAAAACATATATTAGAAATGCATAGAAATGACATGAAAGATTGTGCAAAATAGCACATATAATTAACCTTAGGAATATACTTGTTCTTTACTGATGAATAAAAATAACATTACATTGATAATATTATTTTATTTTCAAAAGTACTATGTAGATATACTAAAGAGGATAAAGACTATAGAAATTAAGGAAATTAAAGCATGTGGACTCCTTAATAGTTATCAAATTCAAGTGAAACCAAACCAAACCTTTCATCCTCCAGCTTTATTATGTTGACAACATCATCCTCGACACCAGTGTAATGGCTTCCTTTAACAAGTCTACAAGGTAACCTTGTACTGTCAGCCAATACCTACATCCAAGCAAACAAATAAGATAAATATTCAGAAGTACAGTTCATGGCACCAAATACCATTTGTATAGAACATAACAATCATGGCTTCAGTTATGATAATGAGGATGGCTCAAGAAATGATCAAGTTAAACAAGACCCACATAAAACAGCATACCTTGAAAAGCAAAGCACGATGCCGAGAGAGGCCTATATTTACGGACCCAATTGGCAGCACACTTGTGTGAAGAGATCTCCTCAACTCTGTGCTTCTTTCCATCCACCTGGCTAACATTATATTGGCATCCTTCACAGGCCCGCCCATATGCCCGTTTACAAGATCAGCAAGTCGTTGTACCAAAAGACCAACATCAGTAGCAGGCAAATCTAATGCAATACATTGTGCAACTTGAACTAACTCTTCCAATGCATGATCAATTGTTCGATTAACTATTACAACTTCTAGCCCAGAAGTCCCTATATTTGTTTCAAGATGTGTAAGAGATGGCAATTTTCCATGGGTTGCGGGATCTGTGGCGAGCCCATATACATCATAAAAACCATCCACCACCTTCTCTTCGTAGTCAAGGACACTGTACTCCTAATGAAACAAAAACCAACTGCAAGTGAATAAAGAACTAAAAGAACATTAATCTTTTATTCTCACAGTACCAAACACCAGCAGAACAAAAATCAGGGATTAATATCAACAAATATTTAAATATGTCCATTACAAAGTTGCAGCTGAAACTTAAACAATGAAAAATTTAGCATATTTTCCCTATTCTAACTGTTAATTAAACTCTTAATTTCCATTATCAGCATCAACCCGAAATTTAAAAAGAAAAAAAAGTGTTGATATCAACTACCGAACCCCAAATAGAACCCTTCAATTCAAGCTTATTCACTACAATGCACCACGTGCAGAAAGCCCAATTGACCATATTGCTTGATATGAAAATAATTTTTTTTTAAAAAAAGGGTAAGAATTGCCAATCAACAGCTAAAACAATGGCAAATACCGCAATTTCAAGTTCATTCACTAGAACCTACAGGATTACCTAATTGAACAGTTAACTAAATAGCAATCATTAAAATTCAGCTAAAAGATGCTAAATTCAAGCTAGTACACTAAAGTAATTACACTCAACACTTAAAAGACAACTGAATTCACTAAAATTAAGCTCGAATAAACAAAAATTACCCAATACTGCCTCGACAAAACCTCCGCTGTCACGTCAGCCTTATCCCTCCCCAAATCACTCCTCCAATTACTATTATTATTCAAACTCAACATCGTCGCCGCTCGGATCTGATCCTTCTCCGAAAAATCATCCGAATTCGACGATGAAGCGCTGATCGCCATCGCCAACTGCACCTGAAATTCCTCCTCCGACGTAATGTAGTCCGTACGACTGGCCGACGTGACAACAGCTGGCGACGATGGTGCGGCGGCCGCCGCCGCAACAGCAGGCGCCATCGATGGAGTCGCCGGAGCAGCGGCGCTTGATGATGACGACGACGTTCGGTTGTGATCGGCGTCGCATGACGTCGTCGAAGTTAGGGGTTCATTCGTCCGATTCGGCTCGTGGTTGCTGCCTTTGTGCAGCTTCTTGAAAATGTTTTTCATCTCTCTCAACTTTCTCTCTCTAGAGCTCCTCGACTGTCACTTTCTCCCTCTGCTTTCTCTCTCTTTTCTATTTGTTTGTTTGTTTTTTTTTTTCTGAAAAGTCGAGGGAGAGAAAAAAATAAATTTTGTTAGGGACGGAAAAAAATATTGACGTAGGCCGCTATAAATCTATATATCTTGTTAGCCGGTAACTAAATGCCCTTCAATTCTCTTTTAATTACGAAAATATCAACAATGCTTGCGCCCGCCAGGTGTGCTGGTGAACGTGTAAGCCCACCAATGAGCAAGATCCCATGTGGCACGTGAAGTGGAAGGACAGGGTTACGTGGCGGAGTGAGGGTCCACGTGTGGTGACATGGATGATTATGAGAATTTTTTTTAAGAATAATATTATGTTTACTCCAAATTTTTTTTATCGCGGGAAAAATAATATAATAAATTATTTTAAAATTATATTATTATATTATTTAATAATTATTTTAATAAGTTATTTAAAAATGTTATTTAAGAATATAATATTATTTTTAAAAATTTAAAAGTAAAAAATTTTAAAATCAACTAGCCATGTTTCAAATAAAAACATAAAATTTGTTAAACAAATAAATTATTTTGTCTAAATTTAATAAGTCTACTTTTAATAGACAAGTGTTATTTAAAATAATTATAAAATTCATATTTATCACAATAATGTACGTGTTAATCAGAATTTTATGCAAACAAATACAAATTATCTTTTTTTTTAGTTATAAATTTAATTTATTTCGTTAGTATAAAAATTAGATTATTTTGTTGCGGGATCAATATTTTTTATATTAAACTTAATAACATTATTAAAACCTAAAGTGCAGCCATGAATTCTTCATTAACAAAATTATTGACCATTTGAACCATTCATAAAAAGACATTGCCATAATTTAGTAAATGCATAGTATTTGTGCAATTCGCATGCATTAGTTTTATTTTGTAACAAGATAATATATATATATTTATGATATAATGAACTACATAATTTATTATATAATAAACAATATTGTTATATAATATTATTTAATAAATTTATAATTTTTATTATTTATGCACAATTTATAAAATATTATAAAATATTATTATATATTTAAGAGCTCATCATGTGGTGATTTATATAACTCATTAGATCATATTTATATATATAATTTAATAAATTACGTAACTTACCTAATGGTAAATTATTTGACATATCTACACTTTTTATGATGCAAAAAAAAAAAAGAAATTTATACTCAAATATTTGTATATTTTTTCATATTTATGTTACAACAAAAAAATCTACACTTTATTTTGACATGAAGAAAAGAGAATTGGAATTCAAAATTTCACTAAAATAAAGATAAATATATTGTCTAACTATTTTTTACAATTATTAACACAAGAATTATATTTTTTTTTAGCTCAGAGGAGAGATTTAAAACCTCAATTTTTAATAGAAATATACTCCAAACTTTTTATAATTTAGCATTTAAACAAGCGCATGACATATGGGAATTGGTTTTTATATTTTGGGCTTCAAAATGTTTCAGCCCAAAAATCATGAAAAATCCAGACTGATCTTGTTTAGAAGTGCGAATTTGGGCTAAGGTCCGACCGTATTACCAAATAGAGACCGACCTTTTTTGTTGCAACTTGAGGCTCAATTAACTAGTAAACAGCAGATGAACATAATTTAAGAGAATGACATGTCGTAATACTTCCATCAGCTCGGCATTCGTACAAGCATAACGCAAACCCAGCACTAAATGACATATCGTACGACAAATACTGAAGGAAAAAACTAACATGTCGTAAAGATTCCAACACTGCCCAGATTTGCACTTTGAGCTCTCAAGTCCAAATTTTTATTTCTTCTTGCACTTGCCGAGCGATCTCGCCGCTGACGGGCAAGCAAAATAAGTACGTAAACAGAGACATAAACTTGGATCCAAATGCAAAATCGATCAAATTCTTTCAATAACATAGAACCCAACAATTGAAAGCGCCTCAATTACATCAATTTACGGCAATTCAGGGGGCAAAAAGGTCAAAAAAAGGAAAAAAAAATATGGGAAGGAGGGGCAGAGCGTGCGTGGTGGTTCTAGGAGATCTTGGCCGCAGTCCTCGTATGCAGTATCACGCTCTTTCTCTTGCCCGTCAGGTAACTTCATCACATATCTGATGATCCCATTAATTGTTTAGCATATGATATTTAATCTTTTATTTTATTTTATTTTATTTTATTTTATTTTATTTTATTTTATTTTATTTTTCTAAAGCATTATGATTAGGAAAGCATCTTGATCAATTGGGCAGTTTTTAAAAGATACCTATGTGCATATCATTTGCTGTAGTGTATAGGATGATTATGCCATTGTTTTTCATTAAGCTTATAATTTAACAGCGCTTGTTTATGGCTGGTCTTTTATGTAGATAAAGCTTAGCCAACATTTTACAAACTTCCCGTGATTGATCGTCTGGCTTTTTAATTTTGTCTTGCAGATGTCGTTAGAGGTGGACATTGTTGCTTATGGAGGTATGCCTATCTACACTAGAAAATTTCAATTCAATGTGATATTGTTCTCACCTCAACTCTAGGCATGTCACGCCAATGTGATTTCTGACTCGTTAATTACAACGGCTAAATTTGGTCATTAGATACGTATTTGAGGAGTTATTTTTAAATACTTAATTGTTTCCAAGTGTAACCAAATGCACTAATTCAGTAACTACTTTGTATATTCCGACAGGTTCCAGGCCCCATGCTGCTATTTTAGAGCATCCATCTATTCATATTCACACAATGGTACTTATATGGGAAAATCATCTACAAGGCTTCTTGATTTATCAATTCATTGTATAATTTATTTTTCCCTGCTGGAAAAATTTGCAGAGCTTATGGCCAACCATACCTCGAGGCTTGCCTAAGGTGCTTCAGCCCATACTGTTTTTGCTCAAGCCAATGATTCAGTTTCTCATGCTTCTTTGGTTTCTTTGCATGAAAATATATTCTCCTGATGTTTTTATTGTACAGGTGAGTTGTTAATTTCCTCGAAGGAAATGAATGTTTCTTGTGTTTCTACTAATCTTTCAGTCCTTCACGGTCTTTTTTGCTTGTGCAGAATCCCCCTTCTGTTCCAACCTTAGTGGCTGTAAAATGGTCAAGTTCGCTGAGACGGTCTGCATTTATTGTTGATTGGCATAATTTTGGATATACATTGCTCAGTTTGTCACTTGGAAGAAGTAGTTGCTTTGTCTCCGTGTACCGCTGGTACCAATCAAGTTGATTTCAATTTCACTTAATCTTTATGAAGAGTGTTCTTTAGCTCTGCGGCAGATGTAACTTTTCTTTCTATAGGATTGAGAAGTGTTATGGGAAGATGGCAAATGGTTCTTTGTGTGTAACACAAGCAATGCAACATGAATTGGCTCAAAACTGGGATATTCAGTAAGAGGGTGTACTCAAAGTCACAATTTTATTTGCAGTATAACTTATCTGATGTATTCTAATGGTGAATTTTGCATGCTTTGGTCAAATTGATAGAGCTACTGTATTATATGATCAGCCTCCTGAGTTTTTCCGTCCAACAACTGTTGAGGAGAAGCATCAGGTAAATCACATGTTTCTGCACCAAATTCTAATCCAAAAATTGATTTGAAGAATTTTTTATAAATGGTGGATCACTTTTAGTTATTCTGCAGATTGGAAAAGAATCTACATCAGCCTCTGGGTGTTCAAGATTGTGTCACTAATGGTGAGTTTGACCAACAAATAATTCTGTAAAATTCTGCTTTTGCCTTGGTTCATAATTACTCAAATACTTGCCCTTTTAGGAGTGGAGAACCACAATGCAGATGAGACTCTGTTTACAATTCAGTCTGGCACTAATGTTTTCTTGAAGCCAAACAGATCAGCTCTTGTTGTCAGCAGTACAAGTTGGTGAGCTCATCCTTTGTGAGTTTGTTCCCAATGTTAACACTTGAGAAATGTGTTGCTTTTATTTGTCCTGTCAACATTATTAATTTGTGCTTGTTGCTGTTGCCCTCTCCTTAGTGCTGCTAATTGTGTCGTCCATCAATTGCCAGGGTTATATAACATAAATTTGGTGAGACAGGTGATTTATTTTGGATAGTGACACATTTTTCAGGACTCCAGATGAAGATTTTGGCATTCTTTTGGAAGCAGCAGTGATGTATGATAGACGTGTTGCTGCAATATTAAATGAAGATGATTCCATCAATGAAGACGGTCTTTGGAAAGAATCTGCTAGGAAGCAATGCTTGTACCCTTGGTTGTTGTTCATCATTACCGGTAATGGTTCTTTTGCTTCTTATGCAATGTCAGCATCCACATGGGCACATATTTACTATGGATTTCTATTTCTTCGTGAAGGCAAAGGGCCTGATAAGGAAAAATACGAAGAGAAAATAAGGGGGTTACGTCTGAAAAGAGTGGCATTTCGTACAATGTGGCTGTCAGCTGAAGATTATCCATTGCTTCTCGGTAGGTCATTTGTTCTCACTTGTGCCTTTCCCCCTTTTTCCATTTTTACATCCCCACCCAACCTATGTTTACCTTTTTCTTCCCAGCAGTTGATTTGATGATCTTTTCCATATGCAGGATCGGCAGACTTGGGTGTTTGTCTGCATACTTCATCATCAGGATTGGACCTTCCCATGAAGGTGTGTTACTGTCTGAGTTACCATAGTAGATTGGAGTTATAATACAGTTTATGTACAAGGCAAGAGAAAAAAATAGAAGAAAGAAATGAAAACAGTAGTGATGTGAGGAAACCCTCACTTTCTAGTAGTCTGAAATTTTCTTACATTGGATACCAGGTTGTGGACATGTTCGGTTGTGGACTGCCTGTTTGTGCTGTTTCCTACTCTTGGTAAATCCTCATCTCGTATTGCTTCTGTGACTTGCATATAATATATGCTTTACTAATGCTGCATGTTGTTCTAATACTATATTCTTTTTTATAATGTTGCTGCTGCTTTGACCTTTATAAAGCATTGAAGAACTTGTTAAAGTAGAGAAAAATGGCCTCCTCTTTTCTTCGTCTTCGGAGCTAGCTGATCAACTATTGGTAAGTTTGTTCGACTAGCACAATTGTGTACTAATTCAAGTTATATAGAGTAAGACACGATTTAATGTTAACTTATGATTGCCCCTAGTGCTCAGAAGGTTGTTTCAGCAGTTGTTTTAAACTTTCTGCTACTGTATCTCCGCAGATGCTCTTAAAGGGTTTTCCGGATGAATGTGATGCTTTGAGGAAGTTGAGGAATGGCACATTGGAAATGGGTTTGTCGTCAAGGTGGACTGCAGAGTGGGAAGAGCACGCCAAGCCATTGATATCAGAGGTAAGTTCACCCTCATAAGATATAGTTGTCTGTGTCATCTGTGTCTAATGTTAGTTTTTAGGTATGTACAGGTAATTCTCCCTCGTCTAGTTGGATTCCTCTGGCAGGGCCTAAACATTTTTGAATTACATACCCTGTAATTCTGAGTTTGTCCCATGTGGTTCACCTCATTGAAGTGCCTTGTCTTCTTTTACTAATTGTAGGCTTAAACTAAACAAACTGGATTTGAACGTGCAGGTTATTTCTCAATGCGACAATTGACACCTGATCTTTGACTACCACATTTCTAAGCTTGTGATGACAACAAATTCAATGAGCACTTTTATATTGCATTATAGTAAAAGATAAATTGCGTCCATGTGTGCTGACTTATGTGTCACAATGTTAAGTATTTCAGTTTTGTTTATAGATTGTGATGAGCAAAGTACAATGACAGAATTTAGGTTTTCATTTGTAATTGTGCTTTGACATCATTTGCTGAGAAGTGTAGTTGTAGAACAAATGAACACGGCCGCCATGATGAATGCATATCCAGTGAACATCATCCGATCACTTAGTAATAACCCAAAATGATTCAATGAAAACAATTATTGTTCATAAATTGTGATCTGGTGGTAAAGAGGAAATTATAACAAATTGTAATGTCAAATTTCTTCGATCGGGTTGAAGATTAAATTTATCGGAAAGAGAGAGATAGACGAAGGGTGTAAATTAATAGTGAGCTAACTGATTACAAGTTTACTAGTTAAGATTGTTCGAATCTTAAACTATATAAGAAACTATACTTAAATGTAAATTTACAAATTTACAAGACTAGTATAGAAAACTAAAATCGAACTTTGATAAATTAATAATTTTGATTAAATAATATTTTTTGTTGGTCCGATCTGAGGTTATTGTGTTAAAATAGTATTTCGATAAATTTATAAATAATATGTTATAATTTTTTTTATAATATCATATAAGTTCAACTTATTACATAAATTATTAAGCAACTAAACCCATATGATATATTTAAAATAGTTTTTGAAAATATGTATTTAGTGTTGTTTACTTTTTCTTGAAACTAATGTTGACTTGAATTTTATTTCTAATTTTTTTGTAATGCCAAAAAAAAAAATTGGTGTGACATTATTGTATTATAATAAAAAATTATTTAATACTATTATCGTTTTAAATATTTTTTTACGAGTAACAAGCTCAAGAGTAGAACTATCATCTTCAATTTCATTTGATTATTGAAAACCAATTACAAAAAAAAATATATATATTTGATATAATATTTAAAAATAAATAAAAGATATTTTGGTAAATTAATATTCATTTAATTAATATATTATTTTGGTCTCAATAGTATTAATCCATTAAAGTTCTACTTTTTTTTAAATGAAATTAATAATACTTATCTAAGTCCTATGTGTAATTTCACTCAAAATCATCAGTTATTATTCATATATATAATTGGCCTTGTATATAGATAGCTACAAAGCGTCCCTTCTAAAATTTTCTTTGTACATATAACTACTCGAGGAATTAGAGACAATTCCAAGTTTTATCTTGTTAATTATTCGAATCTTTTAGTATCTTCTTTCCTGTTGGATATAATTTGTGGGTCTTAAACGACACCGTAACCCATAATCCATCACCCCAACTTCACCCACACACCAGAACTTGGAATACCAGCATGCACCACAAACAACAAATAGTACCCCGGAGGAGCAATTTCAGCCGTCGACGGCCCGACGGCGCTGAGATTGTACACATAAGACGTCAGATGTGAAACATCAAGCAGCCTCAGCACCACCATTCTCTGATTCATTGCAAAAGAATGTGTTGTGAAAGATGGCGCAGTGAGTCTCACTGACACAACACTGGCCGCTAAATAATCCTGCAACGACAAACTCATCCTAAATGATTCCCCGTATCCGAATGTTCGATCAAGGGACAAGATTCTTGGCCGTAACGTTTTGTATTCAGCCGATAAATACGGCGGCGAATATGCCTCCAAACTTAAGTCTGTTGGGTACAAAACGTCTGAAAAGTTGTAAAAAGCGTGCGGGTTGCTACCGCCGGTTAGTACACGGCCGTCGGCTAACAACACAGCTGATGAATGGTACATTCTCGCCCTTGATGCTGAAGCCATGACTGAAAATCTGCTACCAGTTTCTTCAGATGGACGGTAGATGATCGGCCGGGTAATTGGGCTCTGACCAAATTCCCATCCGGCGGTTCCAAGCTCTGCGCCGTTGATAATGAGCACATCCCCGGTGGGGAGAAGGATCATGTCACCCATCACTCTTGGTAAAGGCATTACTTCCATAACCCAGCTAGGGTTTGTATGGGAAACCATGAGCCTCCCGCACGTAGAAATTGCACGTACAAAAACTCCCCTCATGACTTGCCCAAAGGAGCCCTTTGGTGCGCCGCCGCAGATGATGATCTCAGCTTCAACGGCGCCGCCGCTACCATTGCTTTCATCTAATGGAAGTAGAACTGATGAACCTGAGCTTGGATAGTTACGTGGATCACCACCGGGGATTTCAGGAAACTCTTTTAACACACGATTTTGCTTGTAATCTAACAATATTGATCTTGTATTAGCAAAAATGAACAAGTTTCCATCTGGTAAGAGATGTACAAAAGGGTACAAATTGTTCTCTCCATAATCTCTAGTCTCGAGCAAGAAATGAAACATGACAGCTCGAGAAGAAGAAGAATCGTCATCAGTTCTAGGATAAAATTCATAGTTGAACTGTCTTCTTCCACCAACAATGATTATGCGACCATCAGGCAAAATTTGGTTAGTGGCATACCATCTACGTTCTGATAAATACTGTTGGAATTCGACCCAGTCACAAGAGTCGCCATCACATGGGGTGAATGTACGAGCTACGTGATCGCCGTCGTTGTACCCGCCGGTTTGGACTAGGGTTCCGTTGGGCAGGACCGCGCCGGAAGAGCACCAAGTGTCTGTTTGAACCATTAGAGGCCGGAACGAATTGGTGGCAACATCATAGAGGACGGAGTGAGCGGTGCAATCGGTTTGAAGTACGGTGTCGTTGGGATCGAACCGGCAACGGCCACCAGAGAGGGAGAGGTTGGACCGGCCGGTATCAGTACGGTCATATATGATGACTCTGTTGTCATGTAGAAGCTGCATGTGCATGGCTGAAATGCCTATACTCGGATGCAAAAGGTTCCATTCACCTTGGCCCCCAGCGTATGGTGATGGAAGATTTTGGGGTGAAATTTTAGGGGTGAAAATGAAGAAAAATGAGAGTTGACAGAAGAGGAATTTGATGAAATTGGTGGGCATTGTGGGTAGAGGAAAAGAGAGGTTTTGGAGGGCTTTAGTTGGAGTTAAAGGTTGCTGGTTGTAAGAGATGGAGTTGGTGCAGTGAAGATCGAGGAACTATTTATTTACTAATTATGATAATATTATAATTAGGAGATGTTGGAGGAACTTGAGAATTGAATCACTTATTGCTGCTTCTAGTAATGCATAGAGACCATTTTCTTTTTCTTTGCAGAAAAAAGAAATAATTTCCTAATCCTATGGTGGAGAAAAAATGTATTTGATCTCTTGAAACTGCTGCCTAACTGGAGAGAAGTTTCTAATTTCCTACATTCTCGCAGAGCTCCGTTTCAGCTGGAAAATGGGCAAGTATTTCTGTATCATAATATTGAGGTTATACTATACTCAAGAATTTCTGGAACCTTTTAGTCTGGCTAATTCTTGACCCTTTTCCAAGATTGAGATTGCAAAATTTCTCGAGTGTATCAGAAGCTCAAGATCATCTATAAAATGCAAAGCCCATTTTCGGGCTGCAAAAAAATCGAGGGCTCATCTTGTCTGCAAGGTTAGAAAATATAGGATGGTTAGTGGTTTCTCGGCATTAATTTGGAAGCTTCATGAAACGAATTCTACACTTCCAAGGAAAAAGGGGCCTCCGAAAAAATATATTTAATATTTAAAATATTGGTCAATACCGAAAATTTCCCAATACTTTCTGAGTTTCTTTTTCTATTCTTTCCCAAATAATATTTTTTGCCAATTAAGTACACTCCTTTATCTGAAATTACGGGTGTATTTGTTTTCAGTCATATGTAAAGTCATTTTACCTGCATAAATTGTGATAATAGTAATGTTAGAATATTTTGTTTGTTGAACTTAAATAAGACAATAATTTCCGTGTAAACATGATGCCATTCGGTGATTCTATTCTGAGCATGGTACTGGGAAAGCTTCATCAGCAAACACAAATATCAGGATAAATTTCCGGCTTCACACTTCATAGGTACTTAAGGTGAAACTTTCATCCTGAAAAAAAAAAATTACCTAAAGATTACACTTGCCAAATACCCATGACAGCCATGCGAAGGATAAAAGATTACTTGACCGCAAAATTTTTGAATAAACACAGCTAAGGATGTCCTAAATAACAAATAGCACATCAAAAATGGCTCAAAACCACTATTATGCTACACATTAAGAAAGGAACAAGAATACCGGAAAGTATATAATTCCCCACGGATCCAAAGTCCTAATTCCTTTTACCCTTTCTTTTGGATGAAACTACTGTCCACCCTTCTTCTGCTTCAGCTGCCACCCGGGGCTTTGCCTCACTGGTTTGTGCCTGATTCAATTTTGAATTGGATTCTGGTATATCTACAATCATGTCTGATGTATCATCATTATCCGTACTATCATCGTCGTCATCGTTGTCATTCACAGTCTGGCATGTATAAGAGATTCAAAACCAGAAAGGTCAGAATTTTTTTTCTTGAAATCCAATCTTTTTCACGTCGATACAGACTTTACTTAAACTTGAACAGGATAAAAAAGTAAGGAAACTAAATACTCAAGAAGGTAGTGGAAAACATGGGACAATCAACCATGACATAAGAAAATGAAATTCACAGAACAAAGCTTTGAAGTCAGCATACGATTTCATAAAAGGTACAAAATAAGAAAGAGGTTTAAGCCATGGTTACCTGTCTGACATGAGAGTGGGCTACTGCCTGTGAATGGGTTTCTCTCAATTCTACAATAGACTGATAATTACCTTCCAAACATTCCTCATGCATGATCATTAATTTTTCTGCCACCTGTGAAGAGCCACAGAAAATGCACAATCATAAAAATTAGTAATAAAAACTGATAAGAGCACTGAACAAATAAGGTCATTACAGAATATACATGTAACAGGTGCAAGATCATTATAGTACTAAAACTACAGAGCAATTGAGAAATCAGCTCATACAGGCCAAGATGTCAGTGGAAATTACTCTGAGCATATTTCCACCTAGAAAATTTCATATTTTTACCTGAACAAACTAGACTGATTACCAAATCAGAAATCAAAAACAGTTGCAAGTATCATTCATTGTACTGAATCTCCAAAACATCACAAGCATCTAATAAATTAATATTTCAAAGGAAAACAGGTTGAATTTGAAAAAAAAAATTTTAAGCCTCCTGAGAAAAGCATAATAATGAAAATTATTCTCTGTTTTAATCAGAAATAGGTACTCCTGTACAATCCACAAAGTAAGCACTAGTCAAATAATCAAAAAAGTTCCAACAAGTTACCGGGAGGCAACAATACAACTAGCAAACTATAATAACTGAACTCGAAGGAGCTATAATTCATACTATATGTGATTAGCTACTTGAGAAATTACAGTGGCACCTATAATAAAGCATTGCACAAACACGAGCACGAAATCCACATGCGAACGCAATGCATACCTCCTCAATGCTGCCATCCTCAATCATGGTGTTGAGTGAAAGCATAGCTTCATCAAGAATGTTCTCCAGATCATCAATATAAAGCGTCTCTGATGGAGAAAAAGAACAATCTTCATAAGAAAAATTGAAACTGACATGTTCTTTACAAATTATAAAAGCCAATAAAGCGTCAACAGATAACCCTAGTTAATGGAATTCACAAAATTAATAATGCGCAAAACCAATTTCATCATTTAATTCCAATTTTTTTTTTTAAAGAAAAAAACCCTTTCCATAATTAAGTCATTAAAACTATAAAAAAAAAACCCAATTTCATCTCAAATTGACCATGATTATCAATATGATATTAGCAAAGCTAATCAATCAAAAAGTTACGAACTTGGGATTCGGGTCGGGTCGGTTGACTACCTTTGGACTGAGTGAACCAGGAGAAAATATCAGAGCCAAGCTGTTCTGCTATGGCGCCTGAACCGCGGCCGCCCCACTCGTTTTCTACTGCCATCTGAAGGGCCGACCATCGTGAAAGAATCAAACCTATGCCTTCACTGAACACGGACGCCGATTCTGGCGGTAGCTGCGGCGGAGGCCCACCGATGTTATTTGCGTTAATGTTGGCCATACTGCTTCGTTTTGGTTCACTCTCTCTGTCTCTCTCTCCAGGTAATTGCTTCAGTTGGGGGATGTGTTGTGCAAAACCCTAGTAAGAATGGTTTGGCAATATAAGAGAAGGGGTACGTTTGGTTGCAGGTATCAGTGTGTTCTAATGACGGGTTAAGGATACGTAACGACAAGTCGTTTAACCTACAATGAATGACTTGCATTGGTGTTTTGGAGAGTGAAAAAAGACGAACGACTAGTCGTTTCTAAGACAAATCACAGGTTTTACCCAAAAAAATTAATAATAAAAAAAAAAAAAAACAGAAATCGCAACTTGACTTATTGTGACCTTGCCATTGCAATTTCATAAAAAGAAATGAAATCAATAAAAATTCTTAGGCATCATATATTGATTTAAGAATATAACTTGACTTAGTGAAGGGAGCGTGTCATTTATTCTTGTACTTTATTAATGGTGAGAAACTCTAAGATGTTTTAGAAATATATATTTAAAAAAATATATTAGTTATGACATTAAGTTTTGAAATTATTTTTAAAAAAAATATACAAATGCATATATCAATTCATTATAATATTTAATTATAATATGACTCAAACTTAAAAAGTACGAGATTTTTATCTCTATATAAATAAAGGGAGTCCAACTTAAATTCAACACATAAACATTAAAAATTATATAAAAAGACTTCGGTTCAATTTGAATTTAAAATTTAAATATTTAAAGTGTTGACACCAATCATTAAATAAATAAGACAATAGCAATTTAAAAATTATTAGTGCTACTAACAATTGAGTTCTTAGGTATAAGCATGAGTAAGAATTTTAGTAATTTGCAAATTTATTTGGGATCAGTTACAAATCTCCTTTAGAATGTGTAGTGAAGACGATTATATTAAAAAATAACTAAAGGTTAATAATAATAATAATAACCATCCAAATTCAGAGAAAGGAAACTCATTCATCAAGAAAATAATTAATACTTTTTCAACCAAATTGAATGTTTCAATTAATAATAAGAAATTTAGTGTTCCGATCTTTTTTCCTCCTTTTTTAAATTACATGCTCCTTCCTTACACGTAACTAAAGTTGGGAACGATTTGATTCGGTTTTTTTTTCGAAATTGAATCAATTTAGTTCAATTTTTTGAAGAAGCAAAATCAAATCATTTGTCTAAATAATTTCGTACGTTACTTTTTTCTTAATTTTTGGGCCTATTTTATATTAACATAATTATAATTTGCTTAATTTGAGATAAATTTAAAATTTTTATTTATTAATAATATACTAATTTCTAACAATATCCATAAAATAAAATTATCTTATTTAATAAAATTAGGGTTTTTTTAATTTTTTATTTTAATAGTGAGTGAGTAAAATTATGTGTGGATAAATATATGTTTATATTTTTAAACCCCCAATTATTTTGGGCCACGTGACAATGTAATTAAAATTTATCAAATTTTTTTATTTTGGTTCAGTTTTATTTTTGAGAAAATCAAACCGAATTAGTCAATTTTTTCAAAAATATAACCGAATCGACTAGTTCAGTTTGATTTTTCAGTTATCAAATTTTGTCATCCACCCTTAACAATGATTATTGTAATCCACCCTCACTAATAGTATCCTTAGATCTATGACCTAGCACTATATATTTAATCTTAAGTTTGGCTTTTGGTCTCTATGACCAATATTCTTTTTTTTTTTCTTTTACACGAAGGAAGGAGTGTTGGAATATAAAATTTTGATATGAAAGAGAGAGATTGGAACACAAAATTTATATTTTAGTGAAGTTAAGCACGATATTTTTTTAATATAGAGAAAAGGATTTTAAATATAATTTATATTATAATAAAATTATGGACTACAAACTTTTTATTATTAAGTCATTTAAATGAGTGCTTATAATCAATATTCAAGATATAAAAAAGAAAAAATATATAAGATATTTAAATTAATATTAAATATATTTTTTAATTACTTGTCTTAAAACATAATCGAAATAAAATTTCACTTTTATATTGATATAAAAAAAATACTCCACAAAAAAGTACCGACCTCCACAAATTATAAGTTAATGTTATTAGGATCGATCTTGTGTTTTTTATTCACTCTTTTGTACTTCCCTCCTCGGGAATATCTAAAAGAAGAAACAATTATAATACGTTATACATGTTACCGATCGCATCCTCTTTTTATCCTCCAAACCAAATATTCAAAAGATGAGAATAAAAGATGGCCAATCAATTAATTAATTATCAGCTGAAGACCAACTCCACCATATTTCATGCAAATAAATAACAATTGTGCGTTGTGTTATCTTCTCCAAGAGTCTCTCTTGCGGACACAAAACCGCTTACTCAATCTCCCACTTGTCACAGTATGCTAACTGTCTAATTGGGGTTTCGCCACGTTTCACTCCCTAAGCCTTCGTGTCAAAATCTTGCATGTCCCATGCACGTATTAATGACCCCATGAGCCTTCATGCAACTTGGAGAAAACAACGAAACTTTGACGTGAATTATACAATTTCGCTACCCAAAAAAATGAGCCAGCAGCAGCCAGGAAGGCCGAAAGAGCCCATCAAATACGGAGATGTGTTCGCCGTTGAAGGCGAACTTGCGCAGAAGCCGGTGGCGCCGAGAGACGCTGGGATGATGCAGACAGCGGAAAATGCCATGCTGGGGCAAATTCAAAAGGGGGCCGCTGCCTCGATCATGCAATCAGCGGCTGTGAGAAACGAGAGAGGTGGGTTTGTGGGCCACGATGACGTGACTGATGAAGTTGATGATCGTGGCGTTACAATCACAGAGACTGATTTTCCGGGAAGAAGACTAATTACCGAGGAAGTTGGTGGAGAGGTTAGGGTTTCTTCCTCTTAGCTTTATTTATTTATTTCTCCTTTGATCTTATTTAGTGACAAAGTTGAGAGCCATCGGTATTTCTCATTCGAACCAAACAAACATAGGTAGAAAGTAAAAGCATATTGATGCTTGCCCAGTTGCCCATTGAGTAATATTAGGAATTCTAAAACTAAATAGCGATTCACTAATATAGTTTTCTTTAAATATTTTTTTTCTGCTTTTCATTATTGTCTAAAACCATCTTCAAATTCATAAATTTGTAAATTAGGTGGTTCACTCCTATTGATTTGTTTTTATGATGGATTCAGATTGTAGGGCAGTACAGCCAGCCTGCACCACTGCAGTCCCAATCACAACCAGGTGCGGGTGGCGGTGGTGGTGGTATTACTATTGGTGAAGCACTTGAAGCAACTGCCTTAACAGCTGGAAAGAATCTGGTGGAGCGGAGTGACGCCGCCGCCATTCAATCCGCCGAGGTAAGAGCCACCGGACGGATCAACATAATGCCCAGTGGTGTGGCTGCCGCAGCACAGTCAGCTGCAACGGTCAATGCGAGGGAAGCCCGAGATGAGGACAAAATAAAACTAGCAGATATTTTAACAGTAATCATCTTTCATCTCTAAGCAGCTAGCCCTATATGATACAAGATTCCATTTCATTTTGGATTTGTCATTTCAACGAAACAAAAGAAAAGCTGCACAGAAACCACAACATTTCACAATTGGATCAAGTGAAGCATCACTGTAGATTATGATGTTAGAAGTGCAAACATATCTAATTTGAAAAAGATGCCTTTTCATTTCGAGTTAAACGAAACTTTTAGGACCTATATCAAGTTATTTAATTGTATGATCTGATTAGAATTACTTCCCTTCGATATATGGTAAAGGGTATGTAGGAGCTATATATATATAAGAGAGAATGGAGTTTTAGTATGAATTTTATTGCAGGATGCATCGTCGAAGTTACCATCAGACAAGGAAGTGACCCATAGAGATGCGGAAGGGGTGACGGAGGCGGAGATGAGAAATGATCCATATCTCACAACTCACCCTGCTGGAGTGGCGGCGTCCGTGGCGGCTGCCGCTAGGCTCAATGAAAGCAACAAATGAGTTTCCATCTTTTGCGACCAGTCTTGGGAGTTGACGAGAAGTTTTTGTCGATTTAGCTGATTTTGGCACTCTTTGTTTTTCTTAATGTGTAATGATCTCCACCAGTTGTCATGGATATGAATAAAATGGCATTTGTCGTGCCTCTTGCTAGGTTTTATATTAGTTGGCTCTTGTAAGTAGCTTGGTTTCTCTCATGCAATGTCAAGACTCTTTTGTGTACTTTGGACGCCGTAATATGAGATGGACTTAACCATCGTTCATGTTGGTTAAACAAGTAGAAGAAAATTAGTTATAACGATTTAAAATTAACAGATGCAGAACAATTGTGAACAAATTGTTTAATCCGGAACAAGTAAAAAAAAATAGAGATGTCTCTTGAGGCTGAAGGTGTTGGTGGTAAGCGAAATCAAGCAAATGTATCGTAAATACTAGTCGAGCCTCCAAAAAGAGTAATCATCAAAAGATACCCAAAATGCAAAAACAAGACTCAGCGGATCATCAAAGTCTGTTGTGAGTCCAGTCGAAGGTGGGAAGGTATGACTGTTAGAGAAGGCGAGTTCGTTATGTCAAGTAGATTATAGTTCAGACAATTAGATTCTTCTAATCAAGGATGCGACGGCAGCTATAGTGACGCGGCTATGGTTCAATAAATTTTATTTTGTAGTTCGTGTTGTCATCTTGGTTGATCGTGTAAGTACGAAATATAGACAATGTTTATTTGTGGTGTAAATAGACTAATTTCCTGCTTCCGAGATTGCCGGTTGAGGAATTCTTTGATCTCGCCAAAAAAGACTGAATATTGCCAGGCAGGGATTGCGCTAAAGGACCCACTAACAGAAAAACAATACCTGATAAGTCATAATTCTACTGTAGGGAGTGCAGTTAGTATTTATATACAGTTCAAATTATGTAACATCTTGGAAGAGCATAAGTCTCAGGCGTCCGCCCAGTTAACCCAATCATTGAACAAGCTGACTCGTATATTTTAACCAGAGGTTGAGTCAAATTTGGGACTAGGCTTTCCATCTGTTTGAAAGATCCCGGTGTAACATTCACCAACTAAACACTCAAAGAATATATCTTCTATTGTAACTGAATTGATACTTTATACATTTTTTACAAGACCCTGTAGCAGAAATGAGTCAAAACTTTCACACGCTTATAACTCACAAAACTGTCACCTGGAAGTTGTTATGAATACAACAAAGACGACTTTCCCTATGATGTACAAACTACCAAAGAATATAACAGAAGACATTAGTGGAAATGGTAAAAACTCCTCACCTGAAACTTGTATAAACAAACGACAATGCAAGGCATATGACTTAACAGCGGATGTCTCAAGAAACATTGTTTTGCAGATCAACAGCCATGCTAACCTTTTCAAGTCCAAGTTCTCTCGTGATAAGTCTTAGTAGAACTCTCACTAGCTCCCTCACTCTAGCTTCCCTGGCCATCACAAGGATTAGAGTGTAAGTACTTATCATGTGTATCTAATATCCCTTTGTTTTCTTTTACCTTTTCTGTACATTGAACATTTAAATATAGGACAGTTTAAGAAATGGCATTGTCCATACATAATTGAGGAGCAGTTCCGATCTTTTAACTTGAACAATATAAAATGTCTCTAAACTAGAGTGGCAACTTCTTATAGCTTTGGCATGCCTTTTGAGCCAACCCATTTTGTTCAGCTAGCACATTTAATTTGAAAAAAAATATCAATTGCTATGAGAGCAAGTAAATTTCATATACGAGCACCACCATCCAATTAGGGTTTCAAATGTCTGATTGAATCATTCATTTTAATCTTTTACACTTGATTTCATAGTCTCATAATTCATACATGTTTCAGTTATTTGTCTTTATTGACAAATTGCTGGTTCCAAGCATTTTGTAACACAAAGTACGGCTACGTTTTGAGTCAGTTAATCATATTTCCTTTGGCAACATTATGAATGTAGAAACATCATCCTAGTTCCATCTATCCTGCATGGTTCAGTGAGTAAAACCATAATACCAAAAGCATTGCTCACTCACCTTGATATGACAAGTTCACAGAGGGAAGGGAATAGAACAAGAAGATGTGGACGCTTGTCACTGTTCTCTTCTGCTACTATGCCATTTTTCAAAGAAGGATGTAGTTGTAGACCGGTTGCAGTGTCTGAATGAATTTTTAGTCTGGCCAATTCTTGAAGAACAAAGATTATTTCTTCAAGCCTTACAGCTGGCAATGGACGATCACCTGCAGGAACAATTAGAGAGTTAAAAAATACATAATCCAGTGATCAATAACATTAATTCCGTATTGGCAGAAGAGAAAAACAGCATACCCAAGTCATTCTCATCAATCAGAAATCTTTTCAAGATGTATTCACATCTGCTTATGAGTACAGTGATTGCAATCTTGCTGACTTCAATGCTTGTCAAATTCCAATCTCTTGCTTCTTCATCAAAACTGGAGAACATGTCACTAGGATGTCAAACCTTTGAACTAGCAGGATTTTATAAATGGTTATTTGGAGAAAGCAAAGATGTATTGATAGGCACTTGTATAATTGCAATTTCACAACATGTTCTCCTTGAAAAATAACAGCTTAAACTTTTATACAGGATTCCTTTAAATAGATAAGAATACATTCAAGTTCTCTTTGTTGAAAGCATAAGGTGAAATACTGAAGATCGGGAACAGAATTAAAGAAGTGAAAAAAAAAGAGCATAGGTGGACTTGACCATGATATAAAATCTTTTCTCACCTGCTCAAGGAAAATAATTTATGCAAGCATGCCAAGGAAAATTTGCCACAATGGGCAGGCATAAGTTCCACAGTCTCAACAGGCAAAGAGCATGTACGTGATGCACAACGGTCTATGGTGGAAACTAGCCGTCGCATAATCTGTTAAATATTAATAACAAAATTAGAAAGAAAAAAAAAACGAAATGGATATCTTTATTTAGCAAGAGATACTAGTTTAAAGAATTAGTGGGATGGCTTACATCAAAAGGTGCATCAATTGGTGACTTAAGAACTTTGTCACCGAGAATATCTAATATGGACATCTCAAGTGACTCATCAGCTTTAACAGATACAGCAGAGAGAGAGTTGGAAGGAAGAGCACGACCACAATAACCCACAAGGAATATTTCATAGACATCTGCAGCTGCTTTCCAAACACGCGATCTTGCAGGCCGACTAATTTTTGAGTCTTGTCCACGGTTCACAGCTAATTTGGTGACATCATCCAAGAGAATGCGGTTAAAGCCTTCAACAGCTAATTTCCACATTAAATTATCTGGAATATCCCTTCTTGTTGTCATGCACCTAGACAATTAGCTTGATTATTTTATGGCATAAATATTGTAAATTCTTATAACAAAAAAAGATTACCAACATATTATGCAGTAATGATCATAAGGTGCATGATAACTCTGCTGTATATTTAACTATGCATGTAGCATGCATGATACCACAATTTCTATCAAGAACATATGTTGTCATTATTCATCTGTGATTTATTAGGTAACTGTATGTTCTGCCACAAATGACAAAACAATACCATGCTGTTGCCAAAAGATGTTCCAATCCCCTTGCTGCTTGTATGTGGTGTGCAATTGTGGCCATATGCAAAGTGAAAAATATAACTTATTGTTTCTAGCATTACCACAACGTGCTGAATAACAAACTGTAATTGCGCGTCTGCAATAGTAAATTGATACTTGATATATCAGAAGTTTCCAAACATTCTCTGTAACCAATTACGGAACAGAATATAGTTTTCAGAGAAAAATGAAGAAATCCATACCTTCCAAGGGTTTGAATAATTTCTGGAAATATGATACACTTTTCAACTGCTGGAGTTTGCAGGAAAAGATCAACCAGCACAGGAATAAGCTTTTCTGCAAACAATTGGCTTGGAATGGCTGCCCCGGCTGTGACTGATCCAGAACTCCCAGATAAGGCTTCAGCAGCATCTTTTGGGGACTTTGGAGTAGTACCATTAGGCTTGGAATACTTGGTCCTAACATGGACATCTATGAAATGACAGAAATTTCAAGTTTCTTGCTTTTTATAAGGTACAATCAAAATTTTGCAAAATGCATGCTACTAAAGTGTTTTTTTACCAGAAACATTGTCACTAGTGCCGGGCTGCTCTTCCTCAACTTCCTTAGTTTGTGGTGGAGAATGTGATCTTGGAAGATATTGCAGAAGTTCCCTAAGAAGGATGAGCCACATTGAAGAAAATTGCTCGGTTGGACCTAGAAGAGGAAGGATTTCTAGTATGGTACGTAGCACTGGTGGAACATGTCCCTTGTGAAAACAAAACAGATGTTATGAAATAACTTAATCAGCATACAAGTAGAAAGAATTTCCAAAACTAAAAGGCAGAGAACAAGAAAAGGATGAATTCTCAATATTAAATCATATAAAGTCATCATCCAAATTCCAATCCAGTGCCAACTGAAAAGACAAAATGTAAACCTTACATAATTTTTCCAAAAATATATAGTAATCACAGAACTTGATAAAATATGGTACAGAAAAGACTGAAAATGGTTGCTTATAACAACTCAGTGATGCAGTAGACCTAATCAATTACAAGGCAATTTAGTTAACGATGAGCATTCCTGGATGAGGCTGGAGAGAAGTGGGAAGATAGATTGAAATCCTGTTGCTGTTCAGTTCATGCATATGAATGATCTATCCCACATAAGCTTAATAAATTTATCCTTTTCAACTTCTCTACTGCACGGAACACCAAACTAACTATTTGAGAATATCATATCTCATCTCTACATGAACAAAGATTACAAAAAGTAACAGTAATTAGAGAGTAGCAGGTACCATTTAGACTGAATATTTCTTCTTTTTAGAATTTAGAAAAAGAAAAAAAACAAAAAAGAAAGAAAAAGAGTTTGAAGGAAAAACTTACAAATTCAGTTTCATAGTTATCATTGTTTATCATTGTCTGCTTAATGGCCAAGTCAATGATTGCAAGCAACTGTGTGTACATGCAATCATCAAACATCCTCTGTGCTTGCACGTATAGTTCTCCTGAGTTCCAACAGAAACAGAAAATAAGTATGCCAAGAAACAGGTGACCATATTTCAAAATCAGAGCACTATATATCACACTAGTTTTGCCATCAATCAAATCATATAATGACCAAGGAAAGCAGTGAATGAAAATTTCTGGCAATTATAAACAAGGTATGAAGGATGGTATCTCAATCACTATTCTGTCATATTGAGATTCATGTTCAACGAGTAGACACTCAAATCTCATAAATTAAACCTATCCTGAACTAATGCATTACCAAGACCATGCAAAATCTCCTGCTTCACCTTCCCCGCTGCATTACCACTATAGTTTGGTGACCTTTGAAGAGCATACTCATAAACATCAAGTACTGAATTAAGGTAAGCCATAGGCAAGTTTCCCTGTTACACAAAATCATTTTAGAAGTTATAAGACAAGTGATTATCCTGTTGATGCTAATATTATATATGTTAAGCATTATTATGGGTAAGTTCAATGACTTCATTAGAAAGTTTACATGTGAATATGGTGATTACCTTGGCACTATGAGAAATAACAGTTGTTTGTAGACAATTTATTGCTCCAAGAGCAACTTCTTTACTACCATTTAAAATGCTATTCTTTACAAAAAGAAGCAAAGATTCCCATCCTGCATCAAAGGCCATTACATAATATTCATAAATGTAATGAGATATCAATGAAAAGATCGGAAATAAAATATGTTGGGGCACAAATCAATATCTAATTTAGGTCTCACCTGACCAGAAATTATTTAAGTTTGCAAGGAAAGGGAAAAAGGAGCGTAACAAACGTGCTATTCCACCAAGTACAAGGACTAGTGTCTCATCCCACTGTTTCTGAGCTGTGTTACGACTGCAATTTCACAAGGAATATGAGAATGCTTGTGCCCAGAAATGGCAACAAAAAAAATGAAAAATGAAATTCTTAAAAAAGAAAAAGTAAGCGCACACACACACAGAGAAGAAACCACCTGTGGTGTATGAGCATGTGAACTGCTTTTCCTCCTCGAGTCCCAAGTTCTTTTCCTTGCCATTCATCTTTTGAGGAAGTTGCAGCCTACATATATAATTCAAATTCAAAGAATATGGGACCAAAGAAGTGGCAAAAATAAAAAGGTTGTTGATGCACAGTACATTAACCTTACCATGTGTGAAACACGATCTAGCATGGGAAAAACGTAATTCCAAAGACAGTCCTCCCACATGCTTTCTGATAGTTTCTGCCCATGACTTCCAAGGGTTTGAAAGAGTGTACGGATGGCTGAATTTCTAACCTGAATTACAGATCAGATTTAGCCAAAGCAATTTAATTTTCATACCCAGTAGTCTTAAATGTAGTAATCAATTACTCAGCATGCTTAATGAAGAAGCTCCAAATTTAAGAAGGTGAACGGTAAGAATAGAACAAAAGGGATTCTCTAGAGCAGCAATTGAAGTGAACAGGATCACATCAGACGATATCTTCACCAACTGATAGTTCAACCACTAATAAATCATCTAGATTTCATGTTCTCAGTGAAGGAAAGAGCATAATTTGGCAAGTTCCATGAATGAGCATGATTGAGATGACAATTACCAGAACAAACAGGATTAGAGGACTTTATTGAAAGAGCAATTAAAAATCCAGAACAAACTGGATTAGAGGACTTTACTGAAAGAGCAAGCTCTCATACCTCTGGCCTCTCGTCAGCACCAAGCTTCTGAAGTAATGAGAAAACAGCAAATAGCAACTTGTCGCAGTCCACTCTACTTACTGATGTAGTTTGGTCATCCACATCACCAGATAAGTTAAAAGTCTTCTCTTCTCTCTTTTCACCATCCGTTTTTGGAATAGAATGAAAATCCTGATTTCCTAAGTTGTCATAGCACAGATGTTTAACTTATTTGCAAGAGTTTACTATCAGTCCATTTAACGAGCTGAAAGATTTCAAATGGCAATTTAACCTGCTTCCTTTTCCTCTGAAGGCCTGTGGACAAGCCCCTTTGCAATAAAATCAGTGGTAGTCCACAAGAGGCCTACTGCTGTCAGGCTTATATTCAACTCGGTATTTTGAGCACTGTATGCTCCAGTAACATCTACACATCTGCAAATGTCATCTCATTACTGGCATGAACCAACATAAAAAGGGCTAAAGATAGTTGTCCATGTCCTGAAATTGAATTTCAAAACTATTTGGCAGAAAATTAGTTATGAATGAGGCGTCAGCTGAACATTTAAGAACTTTTTACCTCACAATAACAACATGAGGAACTTTTTCAAAATTCTATTAAAATGTGAATATATTAAGATATACCCCTTTGTTGATCCCCAGACCTGCCTTCTTCATATTGTTAGCTAAATCGCTTTTCTCGTACATCTTTGACAGAAAACTAACCATGTCTCTTTTTTTTGGCATAGAAAAATATTAAAATAGAACAGAACAACTCTTGCTACAGAGGAAACATTCTATGTTGTGCTTGATATCTTCAAGCTACAAGTCACTTATGCATATTAAGAGTAGGAACATAATTTTAAATTGCATACATGGATTATTGATAAGTTAATCCATGCATTTTCGTTGAAATGAACCTGAAAAAAGCTTGTAAACACATGATATGTAAGCATGCACATAGATGGTTAGAGATGTAGAATATTTACACAGCATGGTTTATTTAATAAAATGAGTATAACCATTATAATATACAGACAATGTTATCAGGAAAAAGTTAATATAGCTATCGAAAAAGTCGCTAAATTTGACATCTTACACATGGAGGCATTCTGCAGGTATGCTGGAAAGACCATCATTCATAATGACTCGAAGGCTCTACAACAAAACAGCCACATCAAATTTGATTTGCAACACAGATCCAACAACTGTTCATACATCCATACATGCAGCATCTGTGTACCAAGAGCTCAACAGAAAAAGAGAGTGAGTGATTATATCAGAAAATGTTCTAAGCTCTTTGATTACCTGGAATCCCAAGGTGATGAGATCCTTCTCCAAAGCATCTGCTACAGACCTAAAAGAAAGAACAAAGCAGGGAGACTCAACCAAGGAAAGAAACTCACACCAACAGAAAATAGTCATCCCTAAAACCTCCTCTTCCAGCTCCCTCTGGAAACAAATTTCTAAAGGAAGAGAAAATATAATCATGTGAACAGCAAACCTCAATGTTTCAAGTATACTTGGCCAACTATAGTGCAATTTTTCTCCACATCTCTGCAGGGCAATAAATGTGAGGCATATTATAAGCTGATGCAGTAATAAATAAAATTGAATTACAATCAGTCACATATTACCTCTATAACATGAAGAAGAATTTTCAAGGTTCCAGCACGAACATCAGTGCTTTGTGTAGAAGAATAAAGAACCCTGAGGGGGGATATGATGGCACACTCAAGTGATCTCAACTCTCCTTGCCTAGCTTCAACCTAGAACAAGAGAGAGTAATCAAATTTCCAGTTTCTATGGAATGTGGGGTGTTCATCGATAAAACATGCTAAAGCTCACTTCGATAGAGGTGCCGTAGTGTCTAGATGATGCATTATCCTGGAACAGTTCCGAACCTAAAACCGCAGATATTGATCGATCTAGTGCATCAAGTGCTATATTTCTTAAATGCTGATTAGAATTATCAGCAAGCTGCAAAAGATTTGATAAGGTCAACAAGGACATTCACAGAACAAGCATTTTGCATTGCATTTCAATGATGATCACCTCAAGAAAGTGGCCAACAACTTGATCCCATAGTGGCCCTACCCCTGCAATAGTAGAAGAATGCAGAATGAAGCAAACAACAAAACCTTAACTCAAAACATGACCATATTGAAACATCCTAACTTCATAGAAGCTCCATGAGAAAGGCATCATATGATAAAGCCCAAGTCTACATCAATTTGATTCAGAAGCCATATTTTTAAAGACTTCCTCTTCACTACTTTGCATATCCTTTGACTTCCTCTTCACTACCTTGCATATCCTTTCATTTTAGCATAAGTTTCTTTGTTCCCTATAATAAAATGACAGAGAGATAGAGAGAGAGTGGTCCACAAGCCACTAATCATGAAAGGTGTTTGAGTAAACACGCGAGTCTAGGGAAAAATTGAAAAAGCTAAACTAACATGCATGTCTGTCAGAGACAACTTTCATATTGATTCATCCATGAACTGATCAAATGCCATTCAGCAAATTCATAATCAGCATTGATGTTAGACACATAGCACAACGCTCGTATATATAACAAAAAGCACTATAGAGGCCACCATTTAGCAGCCACAATTAGGCTGGCTATCATATCAGAATCCAATAAAATAAAGATACTAGGTGGGAGATTAGTCACACTTTTAAAACACTTATGTTTTGAAAAATGAAAAGCAACTGAAAAAGTAATTGATTGAAACTTGAAGGAAAAAGAAAAGGGAAACACTCTTAAAATTATGACTAGATTGTTGGAAAAAACAATTTGTTTCTTTTGATCATTTGCCAAAACAAGTTTTCAGAACAGACCACAACTTCCTCCTCTAAACAACTATTTTACTCATTTTTAAAAGCAATAGCAAACGCATTCTCCTGTTTTCAATTTTAGAATCCTACTTTCAACAATATTACCAAACACTTTTTCAATCTTGAAAAGGCAATTCTTGAAACATCATTTCTCATTTTTAAAAGTAGTTTCAGAAACATCATTTGGGAACTTACCAAACCTAGTAGTTATCAGACCTTAGCATTACTTTCTTAGAGAACAAAAAGGAAAGAGATAGTGAAGATTAGACTTCGGTGAAATTCAGCGAAGGTTTAAAGAGACCAAATTGCACTAAGCACAGTTCAAAGATATCAAATAACAATTGTCCTTGACAAGAAGGCAAAATGTCAGTAACTACACATAACAGTATCCATCAACAAATTTATAATACATTGAACTAAATAACATATTAGCAACTTAAAAAACACTGAATTTAATACAGTTATATTTTGAAAAATATCAGCAAAGCAATTGATGATACATACTGTGAAGATTGTTGACAAGGATAGAAATCATTCTTTCCACTGAAAAGCTGATGCTTCCAATTTTCAGACTTGATGTTGGTCCAATACTACTTGAAGTGTCGAGCATACATTGATGTGACAGCTGACGTAGTGCAGAAAGCAGTGATTTAACAGCAGATATGTGCATCAATGCTGAGCTCTCAAACAGCTATGAAGAGCAAGAAAACACTAGGTTAGGACACGAAGCTTGTATTGTAGTATATAAAAACATAGACACACACTAGGGAAATGAAATATGTTCCACTAAAGATGCATTTTTATGGCAAAAGAAATCCTTATTTGGTTCTGATGAGTGGAGAACATGAAAATGAATGAAAACATAAAAATTAAAATAGCATTTGGTGAGTTCTTACAAAATCTTTTTTCTTTTCCCCGGAGAAAGGTTTTGAAAACAAGCAATTTCAGAAAACATCATCTTACAAAAAAAATTCTTTGTGGAAGGGCAATGAAGCAAGGAAATATGTTATTTGGCTTCTTTCTAACAAAAAATTTCACACAAAAAGAAAAATCTAGTATTTGTTTGGTTTCAAGCAAAACAAAACTGCTTTGATTACCTGAGAATTCAAAGACGAGAGAATGTTGAAATCACTGGACTGACCAGATGATTCTCTTGTAAGCTTTGAGACAGCTGTGGAGACCTCCTACAGAAACAGAAACAGTATACTTCTAGTATTATATGAGGATATTAATACAAAATAATGGGAGAATTTAAACTCTGAATAAAATCAGTGAAAATGAGTGTGGCGTTTTTCACTTATATTCGTTTTAAATACCAAGGTAGTGCAAGGGCAACTACTTTTAAGCACAGAGCTGAAAATAGTGAAATATCCTATTGCTAAAGTTACTCCAACAAATTTCTTTTGGGCCATAACTTTCAATCCATTTCTGGAAATTGCCCAGGGACTGCTACTCAACTCTATTATCACTGGCTGCAATGGTTCAAATCTCACCGGGAGGATATTGTATTCAGAGATGTTACTCAAAATTACCTGTGTGGTGGCATGAGGAGAGTGGATAGCCCGGTCCAGAGCAGCCAAAGTTTCCAAGACCTACGTTTATTTGCAATGAAAATTATAAGCCATGAACTGTGTACTTTTAGAACATAGTTAAAAGCAGACAAACATACCAAAACCCACGATGGGCCTAACACATTGTGCAAACGATGAGCAATGTTGAAGAGAGTCCGTAAGGCCTGATTTGCAAGACGAATTGAACTAAAGGCATTAGTAGTTGGATAACTAGATCTCCAAAATAAATCCACTCCATACACATTTTCAGGAAAAAAGCATCCAGTTAGGTTAAAAAATATGAACTGAATGTAACACTTAATACCTGTACATTCTTTGGAGTAAGAACAATGTTATCCTTCTGGTCAACTGAAGGTTCAGACCGTTTTGAACCAGGAGACTGTAACACGCTACTGAAATTTCAAATTTAAGCCAGAATTTCAACATTATCAGAGAACTAAAATTTCTCTCTTCAAAATACAACTGTTAAATGTGGCAAAAGTTTGGAGAAATAGAAAAGCTAGAAAGAAAATGATAAATCGACAGCACAGAGTTACCTTTTTCTATCAGATTCATTGGGAAAATTGATAGTAAATTTGCAAAGGGACGCTAAAAATGAGTTTAAAGGTTCTACAGCATGAAGAACTCCACATGCCTGTCAAAATAGAAACCATCATCATCAATGCTAGGGTCATTAACATTGAATGTCATAAAATTACAGCTAGTATGTAAAAACATCAATTCGGTCACATAAGGGGAAAAAAAGAACATATATATTTTTGAAAGGCTTTTGTTTTCCACCAAAATGAAGCCAAATATAAAAATAGCCGAATCAGAATGGATAAGATTTCTTAGTAGAGTCAGAATGAAGTGACATAGAAACCACCAAAAGTTGCTTGATTCAATATCAAAATTCTTATTACCTGAGTGAATGCCTGATATCCCTTCAATATTTCCAATATAATAGCCTCTCCTTGAGACCTTACAAATTAACTCTATGTCAGATACACATATCCTTTTTGTTTCCTCTGTCACTTTTAAATGTTACAACATCCGTCTAGAGAACAAATTCCACAAACCTTGATAAAATAAGAGACAGTGCATCAAGTATGGTCAACCAAAAAGAATCAACCATAGAGATGCAGAGAGCTGCAGTTTTCCCTGTGCATTTTGCCATGGGATCATAGTCACATCTGGGGGATTCAAGCTGGAACCGAAAAAGAAAAGAAATGAAAAAGATAGAATTAGTAAAGTATAAGCATGCTAAATATATGACAGTTAAACCAAATATTGAAGAAGGGAAAATTATAAAAAGAAGATATGAAATATATAAGTACCTCCCCCACATCCACTGCTTCATCTGTCAGTGTAGCTACAGTAAACACAACGCCCAACAAACCTTCAATTGCCAAAGTTATTGCATGGGCTTCACTAGCAACCAAGACTGCAGCATTGGATGCATCATTATCAAGACTCCACTCAATTCCTGCAGGAAGTACAAACTGTAAATTTCTGGGGTCATCAGGAAATGGTTATGTCCCTTATTTGTAATAAAAATTTCACCATTTCCAATCAAAAAAATAGGTTATAAGTGTATGCATTTAAGGGAATTTCAACAGGAAGAAGATTCACTGAGCAGGACAAGTAGTCAGATAAAAGAAAAGAGGAAAGAAAAATGCAACTCTGATTTCTATTATTTTCTCTGTCCTATCCATGGATGTCAAAAGAAACACCAGCCTAGCAGTAAGTTGTTTTAGTATGTTTGTCACGGTTTGGATATTACAAGATGACAAACACAAATCCTACTGTTTCCTATCTACCAAAAAAAAAAGAAGACAAGAAAGTAATAATTACCTTTAGCTTTGCTGCTAAACATCCCTGCAACAGCCGCAAGGCTCTCCTCACTGGTCTCTTGAAACTAATAATTAAACAATATCTCAGAGAAGGAAATAAAATCATTCTCAAAAGTATCTTGTTTAAACTTTAAATTACAATTTTCAGTCGCATTCCAAACAAAAGTTCATTGAGTAATAGCTGGCAATGACGCAATGCAATTCAGCTAAGGAGACATGACATTCTTACTATATTTTGAACATCTAGATGAGGAAATAAAAACATGCAGTACTCAAACCTATTTAAACTTTTGCCAAGACATATACAGACATAAATAAGGCTAGAAACAAATGAATAGAGGATAAATAAAAGACTATCTTCCACCTGTACACTCGAAACAACTCGAGCAAGAGCTTTAACCATACCCTCAACAACATTTGTATTCTTGGGATGCCTACAAGACAGATGCAAGGCAATTTTAAACATATTAGAACAGTATAATGAAAGATAATTTAATTTTTGGAAAGAACAAATAAAATAAATAAATATTAAACATTCTAACTTATACGCCAAATTCTTGTTCAACCACAAATGATGTATCAGTAGTAAATCAACATTATACTTTATCATTTACAAATGCTTAAATTGCTTCTAGAGCCTCTAATTTGAACCTTGGTAGGTTAGAACATGAAAATAATTGAAGGTGATTTCTCTTCGACAAGGCTACAAAACCAGAGGCTTTTTGCAGCTTGTAAAGATGTTCTTGAAGTTTAATTTAGATGTTATTCAAAAGGAGGTCTAGCGAACTGAGCTATCAAGATGACAGTGGCACCTGGGGAGAGTAACAGGATTGAGCAAACCCAGATTACTCCCCAAATACAACTCTCGTGTTGCTAGTCATGCAACATCAGTTTAGTTATTTCTCAAGCAACACTGCAACATTTTACAAGCTAGTGGAGTGCTATTAAGGACTACAGTTCTCTTTCCTCCCACATTAACATGCTGGCTAGACTTAGTGTCCATGATTAGCAAATATTCAGAAGGCTTATGTTGAATATTTTTTCTCTTTCAGCTATGGTTCCTATAACACGTGCAACATTTGGCGTGAAAGAAAAAGTTCAACCATAGCTGGTAGCTTACATATCGAAATTTTGGAAAAGAATTCGCAATGTCCGCGCCTCCACACAAAAACCCTGTCACATTCCACCACCTCTAATTTTTAGATAAAAGTTAGAAGCTACTAAGAAGTCAGTCATTGTATTTGCATATATATACATATACGTTATGAAGAATAATTCCAGTAGCAGTGCCTAGGTTGTTGAGGTTATTACCCTTAAGATCTCAAGAACTAGAATGCGATGCCACAAAGGCAGATCAAGACAAGTAACCTTCACTAACATACTAAGAAATACCTGCATATGAAAATAACTGTTATTGAATTAGTAGTTGTAAACTAACATAATACAGCTGCAATATAATAACAAAGCATAGAGGGGAAAAAGAAGTCTAAAAATTATGACTTGATCCAAAACCTTAAGACCAACTCATTAGTGAACATCAAATGTGGCTCTAAATGACGGATGAAATTAATGTATTAACGAGAACTTGTTGATAAACAAAAAAGAATACCGCAATTTGTACTTAACAGCCGCAAATGCAATTTGCTTACTGAGTTGTAAAAGTTTGGAGGCAAACCTATTGTACCAAAGAAGAGTGATGTTAAGAGGACACTCTAGGGAAAATGATAACTAGATAGATTTTCCTCTTTGTTCTTTGTTGTAAATATGTCCTTTTGCACGTTTTATTTTAACTTTTTTTCTCTCCACCATACATACAGGAAAAGTACTCACAAGGTTCATACTCTCTGCACTTTGATAAAGATGGCCCAGTAGACTATCAGCAATGAAGAAAATTCCTAACACCCCATCATGTCGCACAATGGGAAAAAGGGAGGGGGATAACACACAAACTATCATGATCACTGTCCATATACAAAGAAAAGAAGCCCAGTAAGTAAAATTTCATGAGATTATGTCTTTCGGTCCCCAAAACCCTCATCTTTGCCTAACTTAGAGTACAGCCTTGCCTTTACAGAAAACAAACCAACTGATTTAACCATCCACATGACACAGATACTCAAGCACACCCAAATAAAATATTTTCTTTATGCGCTTGTGCAAATCCTACTACAGACTGCCACTGACATTACCACAGTCATGTGAGCTAGTGAAGATATTCCAGGGGATACCACACTTCTTTACAGTCCAGTTTGATGAATAAAAGAGTTGAAATGTAGCATGACAACAAGACAAACAACATGGTATTCAAGCAATTTTAGCTAACTTGTGTTCAAAATACAATTTATGAGAGGATAAATTCCATATGACTTTGTATTTCTACCTTGTTTTGGCTTTAAAAGCAATGAAAAAACAGAACACACACTCCAAGATGCACTCAAAGCGGACAATTTGCGCAAGAGATTATCAATAAAACTTAGCCATCAAGCATTCTACAAAAACATTAAAAGCTAAGGAAACTAAGGTCATGCATTTGTCTTTCTAGGATTTTTTCTTGTCATTTGAAGGTAAAGTGCAATGACAATTAAGCATACCTCACATTCAGTAATTAGCGACGAACTATAAAGCCTAATTATGTGAGCAACTGATCGCAAGACCAAGCGACGAAAATAAGGCTCCCCAGTCTCTCCTTCAATCTGGGTAAAAATTAAACACAATATAGCGTAGACCACTACATAAAATTCTCAACGAGATTGTTAGAGAGAAGGTTTGCAAAATTACATATTACAAAGAGCAGTTACCTCAACATTGGTACGTAGTGAAGTCATTAAATGGGAACAAATTTGGTGACGCAAGACCTGTTGAATTTTCACAGAAGCTTTGCAGCTATAAAAGTTTTACTAGCATGATTATTGAAAAGAAAATTGAGTCTTCTTACTCACTACTTCTTATAATCACCTGCTCATAGGAGATTAATATCCTGAAAAGAGACACATAATTGGATAGAATGAACCTGCCAAACACAAGCATCGAGGATTTTATAATACACATCAGAACCCCGTAATTGAATTCAGTTACAGAATACTTCTTACAATGAACAAACTTATTTTGAAAAATCTCATTTCTCTTGGCATGACAGTTGATAACAGAAAAAAGACTATGTCTTAGGCTTCGCAATCATTCTATAGCTATTATTTGACAAAAACTACAAGTGCAGACTAACCACTGAGTTTATATGAGCCCTTTATATTATAAAAACGAAGATAATAGAAGAACCAAAAATATTTTAGACATATCAATAATTTTCTTTCTTGTGTTGGGTAAGTAGGTGTTCAGAGCATCTTCAACAGCAGACCACAGCTAAACTAGAAATAAAGTATTATGTACAGGGAGATTTCTTACTCCAGTATATCAAGCACAAATGTCCTTTGTAGAGAATTGACTCGTAACCAAGAAGCCTGATAGTAAAAGCAACATGTTGCTTGTTAATATAGAATGCTTTTATATAACCATTATCACTGATAATGGCCCTAATTAAAAGGGAAAATAATGAAATTCAAACAGTTCCATAAACTATTAAAACTCAAAATAATATTTGGCTAATAATGTCATTTGTTAGTTTCAATCTAGCACATACAGATCCACCTGCAGCAAGAGCTGCCAGGTCTTCAAGCAAACGAAGCCCAATCTTTCCGGCTTTAGTTAGGGTCTCCCTCATTAATGACGAACCTCCAGAAGCAAATTCATGCTCCAATGACCTGTTCATGCTTAAGTTAGAAATAAGTGGAAGAGTACACGTCTATGAGGCCTACAAATCCAAACATTTACATGCTACTCACAGCATATATTAGCACAAAGGTTACATATATATGGAGATGCAAAATGTTATGCACATCTCAGTGACAAAAATATTTACAAGATACACACAGGTCAAGAAAAAGTTGCAGAGTAGATAAGTAGGAAACATACTCTGAATGATTGATACTGCGATTAACATCACCAGTAACAGAATTGGTTCTGGTGATGTGACCTCCAGAACCAAATTTCCCCACAGGAAGGGACTCAGCATGAACCACGTGATCAAAGATTAGGGCAACTGCTTGCCTGAAGGTGGCTGCAGCAGTACTAGAAAAAATTTAAAAGGAAACAATTAAATAAGGTTACCTACATAAGCTGCCAAAAAATATAAAACATCAAAAGAAACAGGCAGTTACATGAAGCTCTAGGCCACTGAGCTAACTTACTTCCTGACACTGTCAGAAGATTTGTTGTTCTCAAGAAGCCGAAGACATATACCAAGCGCTTGAGCCATGTTGTCCTGAACAAACAGGCCATACAGAAAGTTAATAGAACTTAAAACAACAAATCAAGAGCAAGACAGAGCAAAGAATGGAACCATGTATTTTAGTTATCCAGGGCAGACATCTAACCACAAAGTAAACTCTCATTGCACATCATCAAGTGCATGAAGAAAATGGGAATTTTCAAATGCTAGTTAATCATGTTAGCAACTTGTTCCAAAATGTCAACAACATGGTGAAAATTAAATTAATGAAGCTTGATGTCTCTGGTTCACCTTTTAGATAAGAAGGGACTTAATATTATCTAAAATCTTTGATCTATAGTGAGTTCATCAAAAAATGTTTGGAATCACATTTCTCATCAAAAGGTATCACCTATAAGTACCCTCAAAAGTTTTTCTTTTTTTTTTTTTGCCCTCGGGTATCTACCAAGTTTTTAAAGCCTAACCAAATCTTATACAGTAACACTAGTAACATATGCATCATGTATTTGTGCAAATAAATTTGCAAATTCCATAGTTTTTGTGGCTGTCGAAATAAACAAAAAATCCTGAGAATACCAGTAAAAGGAAGATAACAATGACCCAGTTTTTTATAAGGCATATGGATTCTAGTAAGGAGTACACCTAATAGTTAATTTCATGAATAGGTTGACAAACTTATGCAATGAATACCCACCTCATTTTCAGGAAGTAAACGTGACTGAAATATTATCAATATAGTCTGCAAGGTCTTCAATTGAACACTCTCATCTGCCATTTCCGCATGCTGCAAAATGATTTCAGATTTCACGTGCATTTTTAGCAATAAGAATAGCACGAATGTATCAACGTTATGGCTTCATAGCCAAAAGGTACCCTAGCAACAACCACTTAAATGCGCCAAATTAAGAATTTACTTACATTTTTTAACATAGAAAAAATCTCATCGAGAGCGGACAGAGCAACTGCATCGTGAGATATAAGCTTTTGTATACATGAGAGTCCAATAACACTAAGTTTGACAGTTCTAACTTCACAAGCCATCAAAAATATCCGTAGTATGTCTTCATTTTGTGCAAGTTCAGTCGGACTTGACAGTGATCGAAGCTGCACGATTATAAATCCTCATGGCATTCACATTATTCACTAACTTCTAAAGCTATACAGCATTCATCACAACAATGCAAATATTGCATTCTTTTTTAAAATTAAAATAAAAGCAGCCCAATCAAGTCAGGTGACTGTATCAAGCCAAGTCAAGAGTAAACCATTCAGTCTAATCACTGTTTTGTTAGCAATTTTTTCAACAAATTTAAAAAAAAAAAACTAAAAATAAGTCAAGTGATTGAATCAATGTAATTCGCCAGATTCTAAGCGACTAAACAAATGCAATTTCTAAAAACTGAAATTTGATATAAATATAAAAGAACAAGTGGCATTGGCTTCATGGTCATTTAAAAACAATAAATTAAGCTTTAAAAATAAAATTAAGTAAATTGAGACCTTTAAGATCGCGTGCTCTGCTCCGTCCTTGACGGCGGGATAGCGACGGCGAGCTTCGGCAGAGAGAGCTCGTAGATCAGATTCTAGAACCGCCATCAACGCCATATACGAGGCTCCCTCAGATCTGTGTGTGTGATGATGAGAAATCGAGATGGAATGTTGGATCTTGTGCGCGCAAGAGAGAGTGAGAGAGAGGGAAGGAGATCTGCTGGGAGAGAATCGGCACGTGTGAAGTTGAGAGCAGGGTGTTCGTGGGCTTTGTGGGCTTGAGAGAAGAATAGTTTATAGAGCCCAAGGAAGCCTTCCAATTTTAAGACTGGAGAAATGTTAAATCCATCCCGCTTGTCTACTAATTGTCCCCTCTTTCAATGTCAATGATAATATTATAATTCAATAACAATGGGATAATTACATTAAGGTACTATTTGTTTTTTTAATTAAATTTTAAATAGAATTGAATTGAGTTGAATAGTTGAATTTAAATTATTTGTTTATTTTCTTAATTAGTATCTAAATATAATTATTTATTTTTTATATAAAGAACAACTAAAAATTAATATTTTTTTCATTTATACTCATGAATTTTATTTCAATTTTCTATGACCTACAAACTTTTTTTAAAGTTATAAAGAACACATTAATTATACAATTCATTAACACAATAAGTATGTATTTTATATAATTAATATATGATAGGAAATAAAAGAGGTTAATTTCACATAGAGAGATGTAATCTAGTAAATACTAAATAGGTAATGATATTTTTGAAAATGAATCTAATCATATATTTATTACATTCAACCAAAAGGTTAAAAAAAAATTACTTTTTTAATTAAGCCAAAATTAACTGAAATTCTCATTAAATTATAAAAACAAATTCATATTCAACATTAAGCCAAGCAAACAAACAACCACTAAAGTAAAGGGTGTCTTAATCATCTCTCTTAATTAAATGTTCGAAAGTGCTTTTTATCATAAGTCCACTAAAAAAAATTGCTTTTTTAAAAGAATTTTTACCCAAAATATCTATAATTATTATTTCTTTAAGAAAACATTTCAATATTTTTTAAAAATTACCAGTTTCGTCTTTATTTTTATTTTAATTACCCATTAGATTATTAATTTATTTTTAAAATATCCTAATTGTGGCACCATAAAAATGTCAATAAAGATTATGAAGTAAAATTAATTTTTTAAAAATTCAACTAAAAGAAATTATAATTTGGATCAACAAATACATTAGTGAATATTATTAGTTTAATAAGAACACCCTCCTTCTTAGCATCCTCTAACGTAAGCTTTATCTTGTGCATAAGGCTAAATCCAAAATTTGTCCAACTCTGCTACGTCTTGGTAGTCATTATCTTTTATTATTATTATTATTATTATTAATTCGTCATGGACATCGACTGGGTTTCAAATTCATTCAATTGTATTGGTGTAACACTTGAAATTTAACAACCCTAAGGTCATAAATAACAAATTTAGATTAGTACGGATGACGCGAAGGTAAAGTGTTAGAATTCACATGGCATGGTTAGATAACATTAGAGTTCCTTCTTAAAAAATGTAAGGTGTTATGAATGAGATCCAAAAGAAAAACATGCAGTCTAAACTTAAAAATAAGTAATATTATACTGTATAATAATAGATCATTACAAATATATTAATTAATCCCTTCGCTTTATGAGTCATATCTAATCTATTTGCCTTATCAGTCGTAATGTACAATAATATATAACACGAACTTATGAATATAATACAAAATTACGAATAATGTTCTCTTACCATCCATAATATACAACATATTAATTTATATTTAATTTAAAATTTTAAGTTGATAGATGAATACTTAATATTAATATTAAAGATAAATTTTTAACAATTTTTTTTATGCGAAATGTGAATTTGAGAAGGTTTGTATTAAATGAATTTCTTGTTTTATATATAAATAGTTAAAAAATTAACTTAAAATAAAAATATATGTTGCGGTTCAGTCCATGCTCTTGGTCCATCTGTCATCTCCAGCAGGTTTACACATGCAAATACTAATATTATATACTGCAAAAAAATATGCTCTCACTGCAAACAACTTACAATCAGGAGATATTGGAGTTGTAGTAAATGTTGCTACATTGGCAATAATAGTGCTCAATTTTGGTTGATGAATGATCGCAGTCGTAAAAGGATTGTTGAAAAAATAGAAAAAAGAGCGACTCTATTTTTTTCCTTTGCCTAAAAGCATATAATCATCTTTGCAAGCATGAATCTTTGTGTTTACGAAAAGTTCAATACTTGTGATTATTTTATTGAAGTGAAAATACATAAATAAATAAAATTACTCAAGTAATATATATAGAATAAATTAATTAAAAAATAAAAAAAAATAAAAAAATACACAAAGAATTATATAGTTCGGTAATTTCTCTACGTCCACAGCGGATCAAAATCACACTCTTCTCTTATTATAAATTATAGGACACTCACAAAATACGCCTTTTACAAAAAAAAATTATAAAGAAAATTCGGTTGGAGCTGGTGCTCACGTGCCATTCCAATATTGTATAAATATTAATTGTTAATATTTATACAATAAACATTTCGAATAAATATTATTAATATGGTATAATGATTGTAACATTACAGACATTGTTTGATCTGAAAGAGATCAGATCTGATCTAAAGGAGTTTAGATCAGAACTAATAGTTATCAAAGTTGAGAGTTATAAATGCTAAGAGTTAGCACTGTTAATAGTTATCAGGTTATAAGAGTCAGCGAGGTCTAAAGAGTTAGAACCTTGTCTATAATGAGACAAAGACCTGAGAGTATACTTGTAATGATATAGTTGCAAAGAGTTGCAATAGGTGTTAAGAAATATCATTATGTAAGCGTGTCTCAAAGATAATGTTCATGATCTATGATCACTAATGCGGGTCTATCGGTGATTCACTTTATATAGATTAGTGTATGTCTATATCTGACTGGTTCAGATGGTTGTTCTTAGTTGACTATGAGCTTAGAGCTTGTATAGACATACGGGTATCCAGTCAGGATTGGATACTGAACAAACTCACGAGGACCCCAATAGATATCCTATGAAACCGTCAAAGGAAGGTCCTCTCGAGTTGAGTAGTATTCGTGGTCCTTTGACCTGAGTGCCACGGTGGTCTTGTGAGTGATCCATCATGCTTTGGTTCCACATATGTCAGAGACCTTTCATGGTCTGACCGCTATGTGTCGCTAGGTATGGTCCGATGCTCATGGAGTCCGGTGTGCGTAGATACGAGATCCGTCAGCTTACGTAGGTAAGTTGTATATCCGATACTCAGATATTGTATTTTATAAAGTCTTGTGGCCACAAGCATAAACCTGGGAAAAGAGTTTCCCACAAGGTTAAACAATATAGCAAAAGTGTTTGCGTATATTGTTTATCGAGATACAAATCTGGAGATAAGATTATGGATGAGCAAATAGGAATTTGACGGTGCTGATCTATATCCCCGCACATCCAGGGTATAAATGATGGAATGATTATACGTAATGTTATGACCTCAACTTGTATGGTCTAACATGATGATTTGTAATATTCGTAACGTGTGCGTGGGGCATCAATTATAGATTAATGGAATATTTCTATTTGACAAATCGAGTGTGGACCTAGAGAGTCCCAATATGAAATGTACTCTTTGAGCACTTGGGCAGTGTACCGTATTGAATTGTTCAATACAGTATAATTCAACAATTACTAAGGTTAAGTTAACTAAAGTATATAGTTAAATGGTAGGACCCACTTTAGGTTAACTTGATAACCTAGTAAGGATATAAAAATAATTTCACTTTATGATTATTTAATTGTTAAATAATAAAAAAAATATTTATTTATTTAATTGTTAAATAAATGATTTAACTTAACTAAGGTTAAAAGTTAATTATATGGTTAAATTAGTTAACTTTACTTAATGGTTAAGTAAAATTTAACCTAATCATGGTTAAGTTAGTTAACTATAGTTAGAATAATTAAATATTTATTAACTTAAGGGTTAAGTTAAAATAATCTAACTAAAGTTAAATGTTAACTAAGATTAGGTTAAGTCAAATGAAATTCAAATGAGTTTGAAATTTATGCATTAGTATATAAAGAGAAATGAAATTCAAAATTAATAATTGATTTAAATTTTAGGTTTTGCATTTTGGGAGCCATTTCAATTTGAGAAATTAAAATTCTTTATTTTGTGTTTTAAGTGTTAGAACAACAAAACAAATTAGAAAAATGGTTACTAAATGCAATAACTAAAAAAGAGATTTATTTTATTTATTCAAGAGTTGAATAAAGGGAAAAACAAATTTAATTAAGTTAAATAGTTTAACTTTGAATAATGTTTAAGAGTTAAAAAAATATGTTGGATTAACATACTGTCATTCTAGATAATCAAACTCACCTTTGTTGATTGTTAGGATTGATCAAAGATTCATTTCATGGTGGACTTCAAGCAAAATTAATCCAAAGGCTTTATTGGTGATATTTCTCAATTTCGAATTTCAGTTTATTAAATATGTATTTTTTGTGTTTATTGTATCTAATCTTCCGCTGTGCACATATATGTATGAGATATGTATGTTTGTTGTATGATGAACACAACCCACATGCAAGCACTATAGTGATTTAACAACACCCCAACAAATTCTCTCTCTCACTCTAGGAATTTTTTTCACAAAAAATCACAAAGATTGTTGATGATCATTAAGATTTCTCAACTTGTCACAAAGATTATATTTTTAAGCCAATTGATAGCCTTTATATAGGCTTTGGAACGTCATAGGTTTACCCTATATATGTAAGAGTCGTATTAGGGAGTCCTGAAACAAGTGAGAGACGAAATAAAAGAGTTTTCTTATTTCAGAATACTGTTCTCGTCTCCAGTGCCGCGGTGCTGGGCTCTACCGCCGTGGTACTAGCGCGCATGTCTGAGCGCTGCAGTGCTCTTCTCTTGGGCCGTGGTGCTCAGTTGCTAGATAAGGCACTGCAGCGCCCACGCCTAGTCGCCGCAGAGCTGGCGCCTGGTGTGCCCTTTTTCGTTTTTTGCCTCCTTTTGCGTCCGTCTTTGATCCTCATATACCCTACACACTTGACTTGCTCTCCAAATCATATCCCGATGATTTTCAATCAATATCTAATAAATCCCCTCCTTAATTCAAAATCATCCACAAAAGCAACTTAATCTCTCATTTTCACATCTTCAGTCACCTTCATAAAGTAGTGACTTCGGTTAAATCCTTGCATAGAACGAACTTAACCGATGGCAGTGGTTTAGTCAACATATCAGCAAGGTTTTTAGATGACGCTATCTTTGTTAGACTAACTTCACAACTTTGGACAATCTCTCGAATGTAATGGAGCCTTACATCAATGTGTTTCGACCTCTCGTAGAACACTTGATGCTTGCTTAGATGTATGGCACTCTGACTGTCACAATATACACAAGTGTTTACATCTTCACTAGCCAATATCTCCGCACATATGCCTTTTAACCACACGGCCCCCTTGATAGCTTCACCAACAGTTATGTACTCCACCTCTGTGGTAAAGAGTGCAACCACATTTTGTAGAACTGATCTCCAACACACACTACACCCAAACACTGTGAATACGTAGCTCGTCAGCGATTTTCCTTTGTCTAGATCTCATGCATAATCTAAGTTTACGTACCCTCTTACCATTTCATTGTTGTCCTCATCCCTCTTATATATCAACCCGTGATTTGATGTCCCTTGAGATATCTCAAAATTCACTTTACTGTAAGCCAGTGATCTTTACCCAGATTTGTCATGTATCTACTCACCATACTCACAGTCTGTGCTAGGTCTGGTCTTATGCAAACCATTGCATACATGATGCTCCCCACAGCGCTTGCATACGATACTTTACTCATCTGCAGTTTCTCTTCTTCAGATGTTGGCGACTGTGCTGCTGAAAGTCTGAAATGCATGGCCAAAGAAGTAAAGACAGCCTTTGCGTTGGACATACCAAACTTCGCCAGAATTTTGACTATATATTGCTATTAGGACAAGAAGATAACATCTTTTCTTTCTTTCACAATATCAATAACTAAAATTCTCTTTGCAGCTCTCAAATCCTTCATTTCAAACTCGCCACTTAACTGCTTCTAGAGCTTCTGTATTTCTTCCATATTCTTGCATGCGATCAATATATCATTGACGTATAGAAGCAAATACATCATCCCACAACTTATGTTATTGAAGTACACGTATACGTCATACTTACTCCTACTAAAGCCATAAGCCATCATAAAACTTATAAAATCTCTTATACCACTATCTAGGTAATTGCTTTAACCCGTATAATGATTACTTTAGCAAACAAGCATGATTTTCTTTTTTGGGCTCCTCGAACCCTTGCGGTTGTGCCATGTATATCATCTCTTCAAGCTCTCCATGTAGAAAAGCTGTCTTTACATCCATCTGCTCTAGATGTAAATTAAGGTTTGCATACATGGCTAACAAAATCCTAATAGATGTGTGCTTGACAACTGGAGAGAATATCTCATGACAATCGACTCCCTCTATCTAAGTAAAACTTTGTGCTACTAACCTAGCCTTGAATCTTATAGGCTTAATCCCCAGTATCCTCTCCTTCACCTTATACACCCACTTGCACTCGATTTACTTCTTTTGAGGTCTCTCCACCAACTTCTAGGTATTGTTATTCCTAAGAGAACTAATTTCTTCTTCTATGTCCTACTGCCATTCTTTTTTCTTTTTACTCTTCATAGCCTCACCATATGTCCTAGGCTCATTATACTCAAGAGTGTAAGCAGAATTAAAAGCACGAGCAACTAAGTCTGCTTGTGCATACCTGACTGGTAGGTTAATCGTTCTCCTTAGCCTGTCTCTGGCTAACTGGTACTCTTAAAGTTCCATTTCAGAAGTTCTAGTCTTTCTTTGGGTAGACTTGGAGGAACTTGCCGGTGTTCTTGATTCATCTTCAAGAATTTCCTTATTGAAGTGTTGATCTGGGGGCATATCAGATCTACTTTCAGTCTCCACTTCAACTTCTATTGACTCGGGTGTTAAGTCTTTCTTTGGCACAAGTTCTTCTTTCTCATCTTCTTGTGAGGTTTTCAGCATCGTCATCTCATTGAACGTCACGTCACGACTTATGATACTCTTTAGTGGTGTCAAGTCTTTACACTACACCTTGTATCATTTTACTCATTTGGGATATCCTATGAATACCCATTTGATAGCTCTAGGTTCCAACTTCCTCTTCTTAACATGTACAAAGGTAGGGCAATAAAATTTTATGAGATGGTCATATTTCGGAGGATTTCCAGACCATTTATCTTCTGACGTCTTGAAGTCAATTGTTAAGGATGGACTTCTATTAATCAAGTAAGCTGCAGTCATTATAGCTTCTCCCCAGAATGTCTTGGACATCTTCGCATTAGTAAGCATACATCTAACCCTTTCCAATAGGGTCATGTCCATCCTTTCAACTACATCATTCTAATGTGGTGTTGATCTTACTGTTCTATGCCTTGTAATATCATGCTTGGAACAAAACCCATCAAACTTTCTGTTGCAAAATTCAAGGCCGTTGTCAGTCCTTAGCCTCTTTACCCTTTTGCTAGTCTGATTCTCAATAAGAACCTTCCAAATCTTGAATATTTCAAAGGCTTGATCCTTACTCTTTAACACATAGACCTGCAGCTTCCTCGAATAGTCATCAATCAAGCTGAGAAAATACCTATCCCCACTACGAGTAGCTGTCTAAGCTGGTCCCCAAAGATCCGAGTATATGTAGTCAAGAGTCCCCTTAGTCTTGTGCTTGTCGATACTAAACCTTACCCTATGTGTTTTTCCAAGCACACAATACTCATAAAACTTTAAGGGCTGAAACTTATCTTCTTCAAACACCTTTTGACTGAATAACTCCTTTAGGTTTCTCTCGCTTGTCTAAGATGCCACAACTTAGTTTGCATACTCTCATCATTTACAGAGAATAGTGCAGAACCACTTATGACTTCACCCTTAAGCACATAAACCCCTTTGCGCTTCTCTCCTTTCATCACCACCATGGAACCTTTCAAAACTCTTAAAATCCCTTCGTCGATCCTGATGGAACACCCATTCTGGTCTAGAGTCCCTAATGAGATCAAGTTTCTCTTTAAGTCATAAACATACCTAATGTAGTAACCAGTATCCATAACCGGTAAGAATATGTATATTTTTATATATAAATATACGTATTTTATTTGTATGTGGGTGATCCTTGATTTATATATTGTTATTAGTAGTGTTTTTATAGGTTAAGAATATACTATTAGTATTGGGTTTATTTGCAAGACTTTGGAATTATTTTAGGGACCAAATTGTTATACTTTGAAAGTTTTGGGGGTGAATTCGTAAATACCAAAAATTAACCACTTAGTATAAAAATACACTTTTAAAAACCCTAATTCTCTCATTTTTGTCGAGCTACCCATTTTTAGAGAGAGAAGAGAGAAATAAAGGAGAGAGAAAGAGAAGAAGAAGAAGAAAAAGAAGAAGAAATTGGAATTTTGGATCTTTAGAGGTATATCACAACTAATTATCAATTTATTGGTGTTAATTAAGTTAATTTCTTTAAGTTTTGATTTCTGGAAATATGTATAATTAAGGATTTGATGTGTATTTCGTTTGATGTTGTGAGAATTGATGATGATCTATAAGATAGTTTGATAAATCATGATGAATTATGAAATTTCTGCTGGATAACCTCTTGATCTAGGAATTTTATAAATTGTTGTGATTCGATTCTGGTTTTGAATTTTGAGTATATGAAATTAGACATGTTTAGGATCATCTGAGACTTTGAATCGACTGAAAATCTCGGAAATTGAATTTGTAGTGAATTTACCAAAATGACCCTGGAATTCTGGAAATTTCCTGTGTAAACAGTATGATACAGTGGAAAATAATTTTTGACCTGCTGAATGATCTTTAAAAATTACGAATTTGTGGAATATGATAATTTTATATGTCTAATATGATATACTCGGAATTGAGAATTTGGATCAATGTGGTTGAAGTGTTATGAATTTCTAAAGTGTATCAGCTCATTGTAGTATTTGATTAACAGATTTTTAAAGTTATGAAATAAAATAGTTTTAAAATACTTTTGGCAGTTATTTGGAAGCCAAATATTTATCATGGACTGAGATATGTGTCAAGAGTAATTATGTGGTAGTTTTATAATTTTTGAGTTAGTATATGATTTTATAAAATTGGGAGATTGAATACTGTTCAGTAAGTATCTTGATCCTGTCAGGTTTGTAGTTTGGATTCGATGGTGTGTATGGAATGGATTGTGTAGGAATTTTGATATAATATTCATATATAAGAAGTATATATGAGTCAAGAATGATATATTCTGATTTCGGAGTAATTGAACATCATTTGATGTATTAGAAATTTTTGTTAAGTGTAAGTGGTCAGAATGACAGGTTTTGAGAAACCAAATATTTAGACCAATTTGATGTGATAAATGCATTGTGTATAATTTTGTAAGCTATTTAAAGTATTTTGTGTGAATTGTGAGGCTTATGAAAGGATTAATCTCCATTGATAGGTTAAGGAGATTTAAGCCTTGTAGCTGAAAGTGTTAAGAGGTAAGTATACTAGACTTACTACTGGAATCACAATAAACATAATAATTGTTTTGTATGATTTTGTAAATGGGGTTAAGAATATGTTTATGATATGTCAAAGTATATTTTGATATGAAATGTGAATATATGTTTATGAATGTGAGCATTGACATTGAGCATGGACATACATGTATTTTTTTGAAAGTGAGCTTTCCAAAATAAGATGCGTTTAACAAAGAAAGCTTTTGAAGTGTAATATGTCCATGAGAAATATTTTGTGATTTGAGGGTACTTGAACTCACTGTTAACTTAGTAGGCATTTTATGTGATTTGTGGAGCCTTTATGTGTGGCCTTTCCTTCGGGATTGGTATATGTTATGTGTTCCGTATGTAGGGAGGATCCTATTGGTACCTAAAGGAAGAGTGAGTCATCACATTCGTGTGGTGGCGTATTGGTGCATGTGAGAGGACTCACCGATGATCAGGGTGAGGGTTTGGCTTTTACCTTCGGGCATAAGCATTATATATGTGTTATTCAAGACCTCACTTGTACTATTCCTCTCATACGGTATGTCACCTACGAGTGACATTTGGCTCATTATGTGATATGTGATATGTAAGTTCTACTAAGTAGTAGTCGAGTGATGGTATTCCTATTATGTGTTTTGAAAGAATGTGTAAGCGCTTACATGATATGTGATTTGATAAGATTATGATTTTGATTGATCACAGCATATCATACATATGCATTGTGTACATATATGTATTTGTATTTGATATATGAAAAATTAGTATGCTTACTGAGTTTTATACTCATTATAGTTTATGGTGATTTCAGGTAAATAAGGTACATGTGTGCTTAGCGGATTTGGCAAGGCTTCTGCTGTTCCTTGGGTTCCCTAAGTTGCTAGGTTGTTGTGTGTTTCATTTGGGGACACGTGGGATAGGATATTTGGTTTGTCCCTATTGAATAAATACTTATGTATTATTTCATTGTGTGTGGATTGGATTTGGTTTAAGTTTTATAAAGTGTGGTTATTGGATGATTTTAAGTAAGAATTTGCAATGGATATATTCTGGGCTCCCGGTAACAAAGTTGCTACTGGTGACGTAGTAGAGTGTTAATCTCTGAGAAAACTCTGCGTATCTCCGGTTTAATAATTGTCCCAGTCATAATTCAATTGCTATAATTCTGAAAGAAATTGAAATGAAAGTTGAAAATTTTGTGTAATATTATTTATGAGTGCACATGCAGTGAATGAATGTAAGTGATGTCGTGTGTCGGATCTTTTGGGTCTGGGGCGTGACACCTAACATCTATCAATTCTCTCACTCGCCCGTCATGCAGCCTAAGCTTAACACTACCAATTCCCATCATCTGATATGCAACATCATTACCTATTAAAACCTTACCACCACTAATGGGCTGAAAATTTGTAAACCAATATTTGTATACACATGTGAAAAGTGCAACCAAAATCAAGAACCTATTATTCAGAGTTCTTACCATCAATAGCGACGAGTGTCTCTGTGCTGTCATAGCTATCATCATAGGCAAGCTTAGCGTCCGCTTTCTTTTTATCTTGTGCTCTCTTCTCAGGACAGTCCTTTATGAAGTGCCCCTCTTTCTTACAGCAATAGCACTTCCTAGAAGTCCTAAACTTTGACCTTGAGCCTTTTTTTCTTCTCATCTCTATATGAGGGCTTTCCTCTTACAGATAAACTTTCTACATTACCCTCGACCTGTTTCCCTACTAGCTTTGAGTTTAATGATGATTTCACATCACTCATTGTTAAACTCTCTCTGCCATAGAATAGCGTATCAACAAAGCTCTTATAACTCTTAGAGAGCGAACTCAGTAGGATAATTACTCTATCTTTATCTTCTATCTTGATGTTGATAGATTCAAGATCAAGGATGATCTTATTGAAGACGTCTATATGATCTTTCATCAGCGTCCCCTTTAACATAAACAGCTGATACAGCTTCTTTTTTATATGTAATTTGTTGGCAAATGATTTCCTTGTATAAAGAGAGTTAAGCTTCTTTCAAAGACCTATCGTCATCGTCTCACCTGCTACTTCCCTTAGTACTTCATCACTCAATGACAGAACGATTGTGCTATGAGCTCTTTCTTGAATGTTTCTTCTTTCTGCTTCAATTTTAGATGACTCTGGCGTCTTCTCTTCATCATTAGATGAAGCTGTAATCTCCTCTAATGCCGAGCCAAGCCTTTGGTTCACCAATAACGCCTTAACATTCATCTTCCATAAATTAAAGTCATTCGTTCCATTGATTTCTCTACCTCATACTTGGGTGTGGCCATGTCTGCTTAGAACCAAGCTCTGATACCAATTTGTTGAAGCGGAAGCACACAAACAAGCAAAATTACCCAAGCAATATATGCAGAATAAGTTAATTAAGGAATAAAGAGAGAAATGGTAGAAGAAGAACACACAAAGAATTACGTGGTTCGGCAACTTGCCTACGTTCACGGCGGATCAAGATCACACTCTTCTCTTATTATGAATCATAAGGCACTCACAAAATATACTTTTTACAAGAAATATTACAAAGAAAACTCTCACTCTCACTTTAGGGATTTTCTCTCACAAAGAACCACAAAGATTGTTGATGATTACTAAGATTTCACAACCTATCACAAATATTATGTTTACAAGCCAATTGATAGCCTTTTTATAGGCTTTGGGACATCTTAGGTTTACTCTATACGTGTGGGAGTCATATTAGGGAGTTCTGAAATAAGCGAGAGACGAAATAAAAGAGTTTCCTTATTTTGGGATATTGTTCCCGTCTCTAGTGCCGCGGCGCTGGGCTCCTACTGTCGCGGTGCTGACGCGCCCGTTTGAGCGTTGTGGCGCTAGTCTCCTGGCGTCGCGGCGCTCAATTGCTAGATTGAGCACTGCAGCGCCCACGCTTAGTCGCTGCGACGCTGGCGCCTGATGCGCCTTTTTTTATTTTTCACCTCATTTTGCGTCCGTCTATGATCCTCGCATACCCTACATATTTGACTTGTTCTCTAAATTATATTTTAATAATTTTTAATTAATATTCTCATAATTTTATTATTAAATTAATAAAAATTCAAATTTAAAACTAATTCAATCATAAAAGTAAGTTATAAGTCCAATCACATATAATTTTGTATGATTTGTGTTCCGTGTGTTTTTTAAGTTTTGACTTCATTGCTGACTTTCTTATATTTTCATAGACTTTATGCGCTTGTGAGTGCTATTAAAATTTATGAAATATTGTGTATATTTTTTTAGCATATAAATATTTATTTTAATTTATTTTATTTGTTATTAGTATTATCTAAGATGATATGTATTGTGTACATTGATTGACTATCCAAGTATAGTTTTGGCTACAACTGACAACAATAACGTTAATGTAGTTAATACTCGTAAACGGACCTAAAACACTATTTTTTAATAATGGGATCATGCAAACAAACTATAATTTGCACATTCCCACAAGCCTATAAAAACCACCAGTTGTGGTACGACACAATTCATCCATCTATATATCAATCCATGAACAAACAGTACCCCAACGAGAAGGAAAAAAAAAAACAATTCAAGGTTAATCAAAAGCAATCCACATAAATTTCACATATGTCATAAGTTATAGTCAAGTAAAGTCTTTTTCGTTGTTAAACGAAATCAGACATCCTTCTTCTGTGACGAGAGAGTGTAACTCGTAAGTTTGGATCTGAGGAAGTGACTATCTTGTTTCTTGGCATGGAAGTTGTCTTTGAATCCAAGCCACTTCCTGTAGGACTCTCTGTGAGGAGAGCATTTGTCTCACCGTATCTTGGTTTTTTATTTGAACATCGTAACATTGCTCTTAAACGAGGATCAGAGAAGCTATGGGATTGAGAACCTGAGAATTGTATTGTACTTCTAGATGCTCTCAAGCTTTTGGCCCTTGCACCGATATCTTTTTCTGCAGCATGTTGCCTTTGACGACTGGCTGCAGTAGAAGTCATGAATCGAGGGACGATGTTGCTAGTACTTCTTTTGCTTACTTTTTCAGATGCTTTAGGTGTTCCAATTGCTTCTTTTCGACTTTCATCGGGAGCTGCAGGGCTCTTTTCTTCTTCCTGAAGTGACTGAGAAGTGGTTGAGAAAAGCTTTTTCTTTTCACTTAACAGGAACTCGACCTCCTTCATTTGATTCCCAACTTTCTGGCACTCAACTTCGGCTTCTCTCATGTCTTCTTCAAGTTCTGCTATTCTTTTCTCCCTTTGTTTCTTCAAATCCTTCTTAGATGATAGATATCAGAAACCGTTGCAAACATTTAATACATAGGATGCAAAGAGTGAAGAAATTCAAAAGGTTGGTACCTGTGATAGCTCTCGATTGGACTCTATTCCCCTTGCTCGCCTTGCAAAGCTCAAAGAACAAATTGTCTCTGCAACATCTTCTTCATATGGGCTTACATGAACAAGCATCAAAACCTTTGACCCATCACCTAAAGCAATCGGATTTATAACCATTAGCATTTCCATCCTAAATACTGAAAAGGTTTCATGGTATCATAGATAAATATACAATTCTGCCATGTTTGCATTAGTATTGTAATATGTTAAAGAGTGCAAATCCACAGTTGAAGTAAAGTCATCCCCATGAATGAAATTTAGAAATTAACAATAGTCATTATTACATTTTAACTAAACTCAATTCAATCAACTAAAACCTTAACAATTCCTAACTTTTTATAATGTCTACAGCATGACAAACTTCATAACAAAAGTAGAAGTCCACAACCCAGAGAAAAAGGGAGGAGAAAGAAAGTCATCTAAAAGAGAAGAATAAGATGTTACCTAGGGAATCTTTGAGGATTTGAGTTAGTTTGCTATTTCTGCAACCAAAGAAATTAAAGTTGGAACTCAGCCAAACTAAAGTGGAAACAGAAGAAAAGAAGCAACGGCTTAACAGATCTATGGACCAACTCTCAGTTTATGCAACAAAAAAGGAAGGAATAATAAAACGTAAAATTAAAACCAACTAAGAACTTGCCTGTAAGGCACATGGCCTCTCTTCCTTCTTAGAGCTGCAATAACATCAGCCAAGGCAGAAAGAGAGAGATTTATGGCCCTTCCCTCATCAAGTGTTTGTCCAGTGGCTCCTGTTTTCAGAACTCGCTCACTTCCTCCAAGATCAACCATCCAAAGTTTGCCGACTTCTCTTTTAGCTTCCAAACCATCCGCGTGTCGATAAATGGTGATCCTTGTTAAGCTAGATATATGAAACTAAACAGATAATGTAATTATCAAAACAAATAAATTGATCAACGAAATTCTAAATATCAAATTTAACTAGAAACCCACCAGTGTGACCTGCTCGATGCTTCGTTGACGTAAGTCCACGAAGTTGATCTAACTCGTCTCCCCTTGTTATACCACCATCGGGCCTTTGTAACATCAGGGATTTGCACCTCCGTCAGGCCCTCGATTTCTATCGAACCCTTTGCATCTGTGTGAATGTGGAGATTGCTGTAGTAGAATTAGCAGAATCATAATAAGCAAACTGAGTGAATAGCTTTCCTTACATTCAAGGTTTTGGAATGATTTGGGTCAATGAGAAACATAAATACCATCTAGTCAGGGCTTCATATGCTTTACATACTGATTTTGTAGCCAATAGATCTCTCACGTTACCCAGGTAAACCTCCAACATGCTCATTGAGAAACTTATCGAAGATGAATTGTCCAAAAAGGCTTGATGGAAAAGCTGTTCAAGAGCTCTAGGAACAATTCCAGGCTGATTACTTGTGCCGTCCTGAAACATCATTGTGCCTAACCATTCAAACATAACAAATTCGGGGAAATATTTAACAATTTGAATTTGAGAATTTTAAAATTTAATCACCAACCATTGTGAATGTCTTGCCAGTGCTAGTTTGACCGTAAGCCAAAACACATACATTGTGCCCATCAAGTGCAGATCTAAGAATTGGTTGAACTTCAATAAAAACATCTTCTACAGAGTTTTTAAGCACAATAAAGCCTGTTTAGACAACTGGAAACAGAAAACATATTCAATTAAACCCAGAAACAAAGAAATGCATGAAATCATATGCTAACCTTGACTAGCTGCTTGATTAAACACCTTATCAAATCCGAATTCTTTCTTGCTTCCTGTTGATCTAACTACAATCTTCTCTGATTCAGTCAATATAGGTTCGTGAATTATTCTTTTGTCTGTCAATGGAAATGATCTGACTCGACAAAAGACTCTGATAGAGCCTGCATATCAAAATCAATCCAGGGCAAAGAAAAATGTAAATTCTCTCCTTGTTCAATGCTTTGATGTCTAATATCAACAATAATATACTACCTTTGATGTCTAATATCTTATTCAATGCTTCTCTTCGCTTCTTGTCTAATGTCCTCTTCTTCAACCTCAATTGCAGAATTTCTCCTACACAATCAAATCAACACAATGTGTCATTTATATAACAATTACACCAATTGTCATAGCAAGACAATAAAAAGATTTGGCCATAACTTTATAAATGAACCCATATTCTGCAATTGCTCAGAGAAAGACAAATGAGCTATGGACCACAATTTGCTACGGCCAAAACTTGAAAGGTTTACCTTCAAGATTGATTATTGACTGCTCAAGCTCGTTCTTTTGGTGCTCAGGAACAACATTGACATCGGTGTAAATGGAAGGAAGTGGCGGGAAATCATTCAAATCAGAAGCCAATGGCAACCCATCAAGGGAATATAGGCTTGATTCCGTTGCAGATGATTTCAAATTCAATGGCTCTTTAGCATGGTGGAGAGGCATTATTGAGATCTGTTCTTTTTCTGTTGAAATGAACATTTGGAAGCTAATAAAAGTAACAGCAAAACTGGCCCTTTAGATAGAAAAGCAATGTTATCACGAAAAGAACACAACAGCAAAATTGGAATACGAAGCTCGGCTAAATTTGCCTTTGTTCAACAAAACTAGATAAACATAGAGAAACTACTAACTCGTAAGTTCATTGTCTCAAAACAAGAACAACCATTATTTCCTATTAACACAAAGATGAAGTAAAAATTAAGCAAAATCCAATTCATTCAAAAGAACCCAAAAACATAACTAACAAACATTAAAACATTCCAAAAATCCCAGATCAGTAAACGCTCAAAAAATATAAAAAATATATATATAAATAAACAAAGAAAAGCTTTGATGAATGATAAAGCAAAAGTAAACAAACACGAAGAATCTGTAAACCAACCAACACAGGACCTTAGGCTACGGAACAACAGGAAGTCAAAAGCTGAGTGAAGAATTTCAAAAACCCTAGAAAATTTGGAAACCCCAGAAGGAAAAACAAAGTGGGTAATTGGGTCTGATGATTATGAATTACTTTCAATGATTGAACACTCTTCGGACTCTGATTATTAGGAGGTAAAAAACTGAAAGGTGCTTTCGTTTTGTACAGTTTTAATGTCACATACATAATAGACATATGATCATGTCATATAACACAAAGTCAATAAAATATAATAAGGCTCTTGTGCAATGGTTGGTCCAGATCTAAAGTTGCACTGCAAAGTTGCTTTTTTGTCAGACAGAGGAGCGCGAGGAGCGGAGGGGCAAATGTAGATTTAGGAAAAGTTGAAAATAAGTGCCAGGCATAGGATAAGATTTTTAATATTTTATCTGGGTAATACTTTGACTGACAGTAAACGGAACTTCAACTTGGATTGGTTCATCTACATTAAGCAACACTTGAGGTTTGATTAATGTAAGAAATATTTTTTTTTTGGTGGTAACTATATTTTCTGTTCGGTTGGTAACTACTACCTAAGTTGTGCTAATTGATAAATAAATTTTATGATTTTTTTTTCTTGATTATGGTAGTATTACATTACACAGTTAAAATATAAAATTTATATATTAATTAATTTTTTATTAAAATTTGTAATTACTATTTATCAAATAATTATTAACTTTTACTTGCTATTAATGTAATGATTATATAATATTAATCAAAAAAATAATATTAAACATCCCAAATTTTATTAAAAAATAATGTGTCAAATAATTATTAAATAATAAAAATATTTAATAAATAATTTTAAAATTTTAACTATTTCACCACCCAATAATTACATTACTTTAATTAATAATAAATACATCAAATACTAGTTTATATCACAATTATTTATACATAACATTACTTATTTAATTAATACTTAACCAAACTTCTTTTCAATTTTAATTTGGTGTGAGTGAGGTTCAAATTACAAACTTATTGTATTATTGGAAATTATAATTCTAGTTGAACAACTAACACCCTTAATTTAATAACTTTGTTAAGGAAAAAAAAGCTTAATATTGCATAAATTAGTTCATCTTTCTAACTATTATTTTTCATTCTATAAAGTAATTACTAATGAATTTTAAAGATGAACTTCTTTACTAATGCTAATTAAACTTGTTCATGATGGATATAAAAGTTAATCAGAATGTTTGTTCAAAAATTTTTATCAATACATAGTACAAGATTTTAGGATTTACTCTCTTTTTTCTTAAAGCAACATAATAGATTTTGAATAGGCATCAATCTCATAATAACCATATTTATTGATGTATATAATATTTTCACATTTAAATTATTCTTTATGAGTTTATATTTATTTAAATGACTTAATAATAATAAAATTATTGATATATAATTTTTTTATTAAAATAGAGATCTCGAATTCAAAAACTTTTTTTCTGTATATAAAAAAAATGGTGGAAATTTTGATTTAAATATTGAGGGGAAGGTAGAAGGAAAAAGAAGTTGAATCACATTATTGGGGTACTGATGTGGCAGTAATACACTGGTTATTTGGTTGGTATAGAATGGTCTTGTAACCAGAGGATTGGAGTGCCCGCTTTTAACGCCGTTACACATAACTAAAGACTTGCCGTCGACGGTAAATATTAAGACAATAATGACGGGTTGAGACAGCCTTTTTGAGCCGTTGGATTAATAAAATTATAAATTTGTTGAAGCATGGTGCATGGATTTGCTAGAAAAAGTAGAGAGTTGATAACTAACTACACTTTGGAAGTTGGGAAACTTTCCTTAAAAGCAATTTACCCTCTTTCTTTTATTGTACTTTCTCTTTAATTTTACAAGGGTTTTCTTATTTTTAACCCATTGAGAAAATTATGATAAAACATTTTGTGGTTCGGACAAGTCAGATTTATTAAGTTTGGATTGGATTGAATTTGTTCTGTGGCCTGTACTTTATATTTTGACTTTATTTTAAATTATTTGTCTTTCATCGATAAAGATTTCACTTGTAAATCTTAAAATTAAACATATTTGTTATTTGAAAATCTGTGACTATTTTAATTTTATAAATGGTGGCTATCATTGACATTATTAAAAAGTCATTGCCATTGTTAATATCCAAGAAAAATAGAAATTTCAACTTACTTTTATCTCAAAATCTTTACTTAAACCATTCAAAAATCACCTCAAAATCTTCAAAAAAAAAAAATAGTAACTCACCCATCAATGAAGATTTCACCATCCACGTTATATGAGGTTTAAAAGTAAGGATGACATGATAATGTGGTAAGATCATTTATTAAATTGGGTTATTGTTACTTGTCTTTTCAATATTTTAGCTTAACAAATACAACATGTCTTGCTGGCTCGACGGTCAGTCCTCTTCTTACCTTTTTTTTTTTTATTTTTTAGTATTTTTTTTACACATTTTTTTTTATAAAAATTGTAAAATTTTAGAATACGCGTCTATTATTATATAATAAAGTAGAATAAATTCACTTAAAATTTGTTTTATTATAATTTTTAATTATTTTTTTTCATAATTTCCTACGATTTAATTTGTGTAATCATAATATCATAATGGCAAAATATTAAAAAGAGTTAAAGGTAGAGTATTCAAAATATATGCATTTATATATGTGTTATACGTAATGTGGATTCTCGTGTACGAAATTTTTATTGTACATTACTAAGATTAAATTGGTAGATTGGATTATTGTTCGAAATACATTAATTTTTGTATCGATTTATTATATTAACAAACAATTTCTTTTATAAATAAAATTGATAAGATTTAAACAAGGTTAACAATTAATATTTTTTAATCCAATATCCTTTTTTTGTACTCGTTAACCCAAAATTTTGGATAGCTCCAAAGTCAACGAATTAAATTTATTTTTCTTTAATAAATTATTTAGTGAATATTAACAAAATAATGATACAAGATAGAGAGCAATAAAGAAAAATTACATAAGAAATATAATAGTTCAACTCAATTCAAACTTACGTCCACTTTATAGAGCTTTATAAAATCACTCACATACACTATTGATAAAAGTGTTTACAAAGTAGTACAAAGCCACCATAATTATTACAAAGAAAATAGTAAAAGAAAAATTTTACCTAAGCCATTGTAGGGAGAAAAATAGTTGTCTCTTAATCTATTGGGATGTCCTCCTTTTATCGCCCTCTAGTGAAGTCCTTTTTGGGTAAGTAGTTAGCACTCATAATCTAAGGGATATTAACTTCATAGAATAAATTCCTCATAAATGTTATGATTTGAAAAATAATAATTCACTACTTAACTTAGTTTCATGATTTTATGGATATAAATTTATAATTAATTTAGTTTTCTTTAATGGGTGAGGATCCCATTTTTAGGCCTGAGTTTGACATCAAAATCTATAGGTGAACACGAGTCTCTCAGTTTTCAGTGTTAACTCGTTAATAATGAAAATTTTATTGTAATTTGGACAAAAAGATTTATCTTCGAATTTTCGGGTTGGTCTTGAGGTATTTAAGTAATATGAGTTTCTAGCCTATTCTGACCTTGTGCTCGAGTCAAGTTCAGTAAAATTATTTTTATGTGCTCGTGTTAGTTTTGTATATTATAATATGGCCTTAATAAGAGTTATATTGGCCTTAATAAGAGTTATAACAATTATTTTTATTGGCCTTAATAAGAGTTATAACAATTATTTTTATTGACCTTAATAAGAGTTTATATGGCATCGATGAAGGCTTATATTGCCTCGATACGGGTTTGTGTGGCCTCGATAAAGGCTTGTGGCTTATGGCTTCGATAAAGACTAATGGTGGTCTTATACAAGGGTTTACAGCAGCTTTGAGAAAAGTTTAAGTGATCAAATTGGGGAGAGCCTAATTGTTCGAGCTTTTGGGTAGAGTTTAGGTGACTATTCTTAAGGAAAGCTTGTGTGCTAAGCTGCTTTGTGAGAGTTAAAGTAATTGAATTTCTTAAAAATTTAAGTGATTGAGTTTGAGGGGAGTTTAAGTAGTTGGACTCTTTAAAAATCTAAGTAGTTAAATTCTTTAAAAGTCTAAGTGGTCGAGCTCGGAGTCTTTAGTGAGAGTGTAAGTATTCGAACTCCTTGAAGACCAAAATGATTGTGCTCGGAGTTTTTAGTGATCAGAAAAAATGTATTTTGTCAAGGACTTTAATAAAAGGTGTTAAAATTCTTTTGATAAATCTAAAATTTTCTAAAATAAAGGGAGCCATAATGAAAAATTTAATGAAGCACAAACTTGTTTTTTCTTTCGAGGAGATGTCAATGTCGTGACGTTGTTTCCTTTATTTATTTTCGGGGAGGCAACAGTTTGCAATGTTCTCTTCTTCTTCTTTTTTTTCTTTTTGTACTTTGAACAATTTTTCTTTTCACCTGAGCGCTTTTTAGTCTTCTCCTTTTTTTAATCTAAGTAGTTTTTCTTTCCAACTCTTTTACTTTATAACTTTACCAGAGCAGTTTTTATTTCACCCGAGTCTTTTTTTTTTTAACTTTTACCTCAGCAGATTTTTGTCTTTTTTGTTTTCCAGAAGATACAGTGCCACAGCCTCTCTATTTTTTTTACATAATAATTTTTAAAACAGAAAAAAGTAAACCTTAAGCCATTTTGAAATAAACTATAAGCCATTTGTGCTCTTTCCCGAGGAGAGCTTCATTTGCTTTTCTATCCCTTTTTTTTTTAAATAATTCTTCTTTCTACTCACGAGAAGGAGGCATCAAGTAGCCCATTTTTGTCTCCTTGTTTACCGAGGAGCCGGTTTGACTTAATTTGTGGCCAGCTTCTTGTTTTAGTGTCTCTATTTTCTTCTTTCTTTTTCTTTCTTTTTTTTTATTATTTTAATTTAAAGAAAACTAAAGACACACTTCTTCCGAAGCCTCTTTCTCTCTCTCCTTTTTTTACATGCACCAAGAATCATGACCGTCAATTCTTTGTTTCTTCTTTCCTTTTTTTTATCTTTGGAAAACAAAATTTACTATGCTACAAAATTCATTTAAAAAAATATTTGAGAGATTAACATAAATTTTTTTAATTAAATTAATCATTACAAAAAGAGTTTTCTTGAAAAAAAACTCAAATATTAGCGTAAAAATTAACATTAATTAATAACTTACTTTTTTATTTTTAATTATCAACTTAAAAATTTAGATAATTTTTAAATCAATGAGTTAAATTTATTTATTTTTAAATTATTTAATGAATATTAATAAAATAAAAATACGAAAGAGATAAAAAAGACACCAAATATATAATAATTTAATTTAATTCGTGCTTATATCTATTTTACTGAACTTTATATACTTACTTACACTATTGATGAAATGTTTAAAATAGTAGTACAAAAAATAGTAAGAGAAAGATTTTGCCTTAAAGGAAACTAGTGCCAAATTAGTTTGGAAGGATGTGTGTTGTCTCTGAGGAAGAAGGGGGCAGGGCTAGGAAGAGTTGGCCAGACGTTTCAACCAATTCCAATTCTTTACCCTATGGCACTTGAATCTTCTTTCTTTCTCTCGACTACGTGCCCTACCGGGGAGAACAATGGGTGGTGAGAGAGGGAGCAGAGCCCTCGTGCAACCTTTATTAAGAGGACATTTTTGTCATTCCTTCGCTTCTTTAAGCGGGTTTCTAATAATAAAAAAACTTGAGCTAGTTCTTATTGGCTAAGGGCGGATTGAAATCTTTCTTTACAATATCTATTCGCATGGAATTTCAAGAAAATGGAGCAGCACATCGGGGCTAACTAACGTAAAACAATAATGGTTAGGCTTTCACTTTAAGCTATTATAAGAGAAAAAAAAATGATTATCTTGAATTTATTGGTATGTCCTTTTATAGTTCTTTTTAGATCAGAAATTAACATTCATAATCTAAGAGATATTAATTTGTTCTTAATTTATCTCCTTCAACACAAAAAAAATATATAATTTATATTTGAAATTTTTTTAATGCATCTTGTGTAATTTACATTTTAAATGTAAAGATTTGACAAGCACAAATGGAAATATATCCCATTTTGTTTCCAAATTCATTGCATAATAATTAATAGCTATTAATACTACATGTATATTGAATATTCACAATAAAATTAACATCATTAATGCGAATGAATCTAAACTTCCTATTGCGTAATGTGATTGATTTTTTCTACGTAAAGTGCTCAATCAAAATGGCATTTGAAGTCTCTCTCATTTTCAAGCCATGTTTTCTTATCAAGTCATGGAGTTTTGCGATGCTGGGAGTCAAGTCTCTAGATAAAATGGACGATAAAGTTACTTGTCTTAAAGATCTTTTCAACACGTGAATTCAGTTGGTTTTGAATTGTCCCTACTTTGTTGACTACACGATCTTTCTTCCCCACTCATTATTGAGCCACCCACATTTTCAAAAGCAATTTTTTTTTTTTTTTGAGAAGTTCAAAAGCAAATTTTATAATAAGTAATTTGTGAAATTTTTTTAATTTCAAAATTAATTATAATTTAGATAATTATGAATGCGCTTTGTACTTGCACCATCTAAATGTGACTATTAAAAGATACATATTTTTATTCAAAAAAAAGATAAATATTTAATGTCTAATTAATATTCATCTCTATTCAAACTTTAAAAAAAATAGTAATTTCATAGTTTGAATTCTTTAATTTTCATATTTATACCATTTTTTTAAATTTCATAATAGGGTTTTAAGTTTATTTAACTATATTCACGTAAATCGAGATGTGATCAAAATCTATTTTAATCTCTCCGCATTATAACTCTTTTTTTCTTAGAGCTTGTTTGGCTAACTTTTTTAAGTAAAGTTTTTTTTAATATTTAATTTTAAAGTAAAAATTTTAAAAATAAAGTTTTAAAAGTAGAGTTTTGATAAATATAATTTAAAAAAATTATTGACCATTTAGTTGTTAATTAATTATAAGCATTGATCTGTTATTAAATTATTAAAAAAGACACATAATAAAAGCTTATCTTAAAATTATATACTGTTCAATCTTTTTTTTTACATAAAATAAAATTTATAATTTAATTTTTAAAATTTACTAATGTATTTTTATAAACAACGCAAAAGTAATTTATGCTAAAATCTAGTTTGTAATCATTGTAAAATAATAGTTAGAACTCTAAACATAAATAAATACAAATTTATAAAAATTTAAGTAAAATTAATACATAAAAAAAAGATAAATATTTAATGTTTAATTAATATTCATCTATATTCAAACTTAAAAAAATAGTAATTTCATAGTTTGAATTCTTTAATTTTCATATTTATACCATTTTTTTAAAATTTCATAATAGGGTTTTGAGTTTATTTAACTATATTCACATAAATCAAGATGCGATCAAAATCTATTTTAATCTCTCTGCATTATAACTTTTTTTTCTTATGGCTTATTTGGTTAACTTTTTAAAGTAAAGTTTTTTTTTTAAATATTCAATTTTAAAGTAAAATTTTTAAAAATAGAGTTTTTAGAAATATAATTTTAAAAAATATTGACCATTTAGTTGTTAATTAATTATAAGTATTTATCTATTATTAAATTATTAAAAAGACACATAATAAAAGCTTGCTTTAAAATTATATACAGTTCAATCTTTTTTTTACACAAAATAAAACTTATAATTTAATTTTTAAAATTTATTAATATATTTTTATAGACAACACAAAAGTGATTTGTGCTAAAATTTAGTTTGTGATTATTGTGAGATAATAGTTAGAACTCTAAATATAAATAAATATAAATTTATAAGAATTCAAGTAAAATTAATACATAGAAAAAAAACAATAGAGTCGTGTGGAGACATGATAGTTGCAAATATATATATATATATATATATGGTGATTTTTAACAAAAAAAATTAAAAAAATATATTAGTTAAATATGGTTTATTTTTATTAATACCATACCGTAGAATTAATAAAATATTATTAGGATGTAAATGTCAATACACAAATATTAAAATAAAAAACTCTTCCAAAAACTCAAAATTTAAACTTTTATAAGTAAAAGCAAATATCTTTTTTAATTTTCAAAAACTTTTTTATTGAAATCAAACATCATAAAAAAAATTGAAAATAATTTTTTTTTTTTGCATTGAAAAAACTCTTTTGACCAATAAATAAATTTAACCAAACATACACTTAAAAACTATATATTGTGGGGGTCCATTGTCTCTCCCAAGTAGATTTATCGCTTTTGCACTATTTATAAACAAATAATGTTACACTTTTAAAATTGTTATATCAATTCTAAAAATTTTTATTTCAAATAATGTCTCGAGTAATTATTGAGTGATGAAATTATATAATGGTGATTTTAGAAGCTACATTATTTTATTATCCAATAATTACTTAACATATTAATTTTAAAATATAATTTTTAAGATAACAATTAAAATTTGTAGCATTACTCTTTCTAAATTGCATGGGTTGATATATCTCATTGTGGAATCCCATACCCTTACCTTCTTAAACAATATGAAATTAATATACTCCTAATCACGTATATGTAATTAACAATTAATTAATTAACCATAAGATAATTATTTCCTAACTCTAATTTGAGGATTTGTATTTTACAAGGTGCTAATTTTCTCTTCTTAATTTAATAAAAAAAAGCTAAATTAAAAATAATATAATGTCGTATAGTGGGGAATCTACACTAAAAACTACTTTAATTATATATAATTATTACATTAACAATTAAAAAAAGAGAGTCATTTCCTATTAAACTCTAGATTAATTAAGATAAGTTCACTACTTCTTTTTGACCTAGCATTATTATTTTAATGGTAGTTTACCTCTCACGAAAAAAAAAAAGGAGTTCAAACTTCATTGTTGATAAAATATAGAGTGATTCCCTCTCCAACAATGGAAGAAGATTGAGATTTTGATGGGTAATTTAGTGGGAAAATTTTTTGAATTGTGAGAAAATTAGTAAAGTGCATTGATGCAAAAAAAATATTTTTTTTTAACATTTATCTCTTAATAATAAAGAAAGAGTGAACCCATTAAAAAAAAAAATCATAGAATATAACTTATAGATTTTAATTCAAATATTATTATTAACTTTTTTTAATACAAAAGGAATTACGTATATGATGAGTATTAAAAACTCAATATAAAAATCAAAGTTGATATATATATTTTTCATAGACAAATTCTAAATGAATTAGTATATAAGTTGACTAGACAATAGAATTTGGGCATATTGTAAAATAAGCAATGAAATGTAGTTCAATCCTTGTTTTAGGCATAGGACACCATGCCATATCGTCACTACCTCCAAGGATAAACAACTCACGCTACAAATTTACAACCTTACTAGTCTCACTTTATTATATTGGATGGTAAATATTTTTTTTCATTATTATTTGTTTTCTTTAGATATTGGCCCAAACCTAATTCTTCAAAAGATATAAAGCGATTCATAAATTTTGACCTCAAATATTTGGAGAACGTTTTTATTTAAGATCCACGGCAAAATTATTTATATAGACACCTTAAATTTGTGACTCACTACCAAGAAAAATCTTTGATAATAAATATGAAAATATTTTTAAAATTTATTTATAGTTATTTGGCATCAACATGCATCGTTGGTAACTAATATTAACTAAGCTGATCACTCGGGATTTATGAGATTTGAGAGGGATATGCATTGACCGAATACTCATTCTTATTTTTGAGGATCTCAAATTTATATTTTTGACAAATTCATCTCATGCAATTACAAAATCAATCAATTAATCTTATTTTTAAAAATCTCAGAGCCTGTGATTTTTAATATAAATTCAATTTTAACAAACTTAGATGAGCTTAAATTATAAAAGTAAAAATTTCCCTAATCCTAATGATATTTATTAACATATGCCTCTAAAAAGAGGGGGGTTAAAGGGCTGAGAAAATGGTTTTGGTTTTTTTTCTTATTCTTTTTTTTTTGTTCAAACTTTTAATGTCATATCCTTATCCAAACCAACAATTATCACAATTCACTTACTAAAATATAATACAACCCCTTAAAAATACTTCTTTTAAATTTCTCTTACCTTCTATAATTTTCTCATAAGATCTCTTATTGATTTAAGCATCAAAATGTTATTTTTAAAGAAAACTTTGGTTGATCTAATACTATTTGTAATTACAAAAAGTTTATGTAGCTCAATGCATATTTATAATAGTCAATCCAACCTAAATTTAGTTAAACCATTAAGAACCCTAACAAATTTTTACCATAAAGATACAAATTTAATTCATTGACCAAAGAGTTCTTTATTTATAAGGTAACTTTATTAAAAAAGAAGAAGAATATGTAATTGCAACTTTATAATTTAAATTATTTAATGCTATTTATGATATATTATTTTGAGGAATATTATCATAAATATTCTTGAGCTTTAGTTTAATAACATCATATCTCAAACTTTAAAAAATAGGCAACAATGTCTAACTATTAGAGAATCTTTGTTAAAATTAACTAAAAAATGATAAAATCATAATTTTATTATTATTATTTTTTTAAACAGTCTCCATCCCTTACTAAACATTTTTTTATCATTGTAACAAAATAACACATAATAAATAATTAAAAAAATTTATTTTTTCAAAATTAAAAAAAATTTGGTCGATGGCCAAAAGTGGCTGCCTTGCAGCAGCTACAAATGGCCACTGTTGCAGGCGGGCAAATGTTGTTGTTGTTTTGGCTATTTTTTTTTATTTTTTAATTTAATATAATAATTATATTATTAATAAAAATTAAGAAATAAAAAATATTTATTTTTATTATTAAAATTTACATTTTTTTATAAGAAATTATGCTTTCTCAATTACTTTTTAATTTATAAGGGCATTTTGATCATTTTATGTAATTTTGTTAAAATTAATAAAATATTCTTTAATAATTAATAATATTATTTATTTTTTAAAATTAACAATATTAATATTATTAGACCAAAACTCAAGAATATCCATAATAATATCCTTTATTACGATCCCATCATCTATTTTTATCTTTCTTTCGTATAACAAAGTGTTGATTTCCGAAAATAGATTCAACCATTTCATTGAAACGGAAATTTGTCATTTAGTTGCCCTATATTTTTTTCACTTATTAACAAGAAATGTAATTATGCAAATTACGGGTTACATTCTTCCTCTTTAATCATTTTTCTGCAATCATTTATTTCAAAGACTTTATAACAAATTAGTATAATATTCGCATGTTTAAAATTCACTAAACGAGTAATTATCCATCATTCAAAATTCACTATAACAAAAAAAAAAAAACGATATCATATGATCCGAAATTATAAAAAATATAAAATATAAAAAAAATTTGATAGCTATGACATGTGAAAGCAGGCTTCGTTGTTATTATTATTATTTTTTTAAGAGTAAGTTGGCAAGCACAACTAGTAGTCCAACAAAGAATATTCAACATATTCAACATTTGTTTTAGAAATAGGTATGACCTTTTTTTCAATGTTTCTATAAATTCCAATCCAATTAAATAAATTCCAAAAATAATAAAAACTTGGTTTATACATTGAAATAAGGACATTATAGTAAAAAGCAGTATTTATTATTTTCTTTCAGACATTTCAAAAAATTACTTTATTGACAAGTGTTTATCATTTTGTCTCTTTTTTTTTCTTCATAATTTCTAATTTTTATGTTAAGTATGATATTTAAGAATTAAATAAATACTGTAAATTAGGGGTGAGCAAAATTCAATTTTGGTTCAATTCGGTCACGAATCTAATTGAAATTGATTGGTTCAAACATAAAAAATCGTACAGAATTGAATCTGATTTGTTTGGTTTTCAATTTATTTATTAATAACCGAACTGAACCAATCATTCAAAATAAATAAAATTAATTCAATTCAGTTTAATTTTCAATTCAATCGAACCGATGCCTACCTTTATTGTGAACAATAAGACTTGTATTTATTAAATAAGGTTGACAATTAAAAATTTGAATTTAAATTATCCTTTCTCGTGTTAACAAAACATCTAGTGATAGAATTTGACATTTAATCACCATTTTAATTTTCATACCAAAAAAAAAAGTAATGTTATAACTAGGGCAGAATTAGAATTTGAGCTTTGAAGGGTCAAATTGTAACATAAAATTTTAAATATAATAAAATAAAATAAATATTTTTTTAAAAAATTATAAAAAATTAATTTTATTCTATTTTTTCAATAACTAACAAATTTTATGTTGTTATAAAATTAACATAATTTTATATTAAAAAGTAGGTCTATATTCTTTTGTTTCTTAAAAATCATCTATAATTGATTATATACAATTTTTTTTTTTTGCAATTTTTCTTTGAATATATGTCATTAATGAGTTTGACAAAAAAATCATTTTTCATTTTGTTGCGAAATTTTGTTTTGATAATATACATAGCCAAAAATGTATGTTTATCAATTATAGTAATAGACACTAAAAGATTAGGATCTAAAAAATATATATAAAATTATAATAATAAGATATTAAAAAACTAACTAATATAAAATATTTAAAAAATTTTAACTAACTTATTTTTAGAGATTTTTGTGTCTTGACTTTTAAGTTAAAAAGAAGAGTTTGACGCAAGTTAAAGAGAAAATAAAATCACCAATATATGATATTTTATAATTGTGAGTTTATTTATTAAAAAAATAACTATAAATTTATTTACATAGTTAAATTGAAAAAAAATTATTTTTCATAAAAAAGAATTTTAAATAAAAAATTCATTTGTATTAAAGAAAAGATATATTTTATATAAGAAAATAATTTTTTTTGTATTAAAAAAAAAAGAAATTTGAGGGGAGCCAATTCTATATATAATAAAAATTTAAGGATTTTTTTAATAAAAAAATTAGAGTAGCAATTATGTAATAATATGGGGGTGGGGGAATGGCCCCCTGTTTCTGTAGTAGGTCCGCCCCACTGGGTTATAACGGTTATATGTTAGATTATTTTAAAAATATTATATCATCTAATAGAATTTCTCTTTTTTTTTTTTCTTTCACAATTTGTATTAACGAGGAGAAGAGATGAAGTGATTTAAATTCGTGAGCTTGAATGGTTACATTAGACTGCCTCAACTTTTTTTCCGTAAAATATATCATTTATATATAGTTATTTTTATGCATTGTGAATTAATATATATAATTCTTGCAATAAATATCATGTTTATAATTTTACTAATTAGACTATAAATTGTGTGCATAATTTAGATGAAATCAAGTCGATTTCACGACAAGATCATAGGATCGACCTCACTGTAATTTCTTTTTCTTTTTACAAAATTTGACAGAGAAATGAATTATTTTATTACAAGAAACTTTGTTTTTTTTTTTTTGAATAAATTTATAATTTACGAACCATTACGACGACAGTACTAATAAATCACTAGAATATAAACAAACAAGCAAAGCGACGTCGTTTCTCCCGCGCTAAAATGACAGATAGATAAGGCATTCATTTTTCTTTTTCTTTTTCTTTTAAATAATAAGAGGCTTTTGACTTTTGACTTTCTCTCTCGTTCAGTTTTTCTTTCAGTCTGTTTAGGAATTTTTCCCAATCTCTCTCTATTCATTTCATTTCTCTTCAATACAAATACAGACACGTATTGAGAACAAACAATTCTAGGGTTTCTTTACACAATTTCTGAATTCGATTGATATTATTCAACTACTGGTTAGTTAATTAATTAATTTTTTTGTTTCTTATTTCTTCGAACTGTTAATAGTATTTTAATTTCTGTTTTTTTTTGCGATCATTGAATATATAAACTCGCTCTTATGTACCTTTTAATTTTACACGAACTGATTTCATTTCGCCTCGAATTTAGTTATTTCATTTCTCGCTTAATTTTAGGGCTTAGATTTGCATTTATCGAATAGATTATGATAGTGGTTGGAGATTGTCGTAACTATTGCTTCATTTATCGTTACTATCAAATTCGATGAGCGATTCTAGATTGTTACTAGTGGTATTATTTTACTTCATCTTTTGTCGCTCATTTGCAAAGTATTGGTACTAGTTCGTGAACATTTCTTGTATTTTGGTCTAATTACATATATATATATATATATATTTGGTTTCTTAAATCTATTTTGCTTACCTTTTCCTTTTTATATGAAAATGAAAACTTCAATAGTGATATTACGGGGAGTGGGTATAACCAAGCAAAAGTAGATATTATATTTATAATCTTCACTAGAAGAAAGTAAATATAGCGTAAGATCTCTGTAATGCAAATGCTATTACTGTTATGAAGGGATAAAGGAAAAATAAACATTTTCTTTATTAAGGCAGCAACTTTAAAAGATTGGTTGGTAATTGTATTTCTTTTAGTTTTGTTATTGATATATTGTTTTTTGATATTTTGTTTTAGGGGTTGTTGAAATGCACCGTGTGGGTAGTGCGGGTAACAACTCCAATTCTACTCGCCCCCGCAAAGAGAAGAGGTTGACATATGTGTTGAATGATGCTGATGACACCAAGGTGAATGTATTTTTTGAATTTCTTGCCTTTTTTATGGTTAGTGTAATTGTGTCTCTTTTCTAGTATTGCACTTTACTTGATTGGTGAGATTGTGAATGGATTCAAAGATTCTCTTGAAACTTGTTTGCTTTATCCTTTTCATGTTTGAAAAGTAACAGGAGTTCTAATTGCTTACTATGGCCAAAGAAACTTTATTAAATTATTGAAGTGCAATACTAATTGCTTTTAATAATGTGATACATCTGTAGTATTGGGAATCTAGGTTTACTCAAAATCCGAAGTAGTTGTTTGGATGGTATTAATGATCATCAATGTTAGCAGAGTTATAAACCCTCATGTTGCTTTGCTTGGAATTTTCATCTTGCAGCATTGTGGCGGCATTAATTGTTTGGCCGTGTTGCAGTCATCTGTATCTAATGGGTCTGATTACCTGTTCACTGGGAGTCGTGATGGCAAGCTAAAGAGATGGTCACTGGGCGATGATGGCGCAAGTTGTTCTGCTACATTTGAGTCACATGTTGATTGGGTACCTTTTTTTTCACGTAGTTTCTATCTTCATTCAGTATGACTGCGCACAGGGCTTTAGTTGATACTGAACTATGGCAATTTTGCATATGATTAGATTGAGGTGAGATAGGAGTGAATTTGTGTTGAATCTTTGTTAACCAATCACCATCTCTTATGTTGTTAAAAACAAAGAGTCCCCCTCTTACCCAACACTTGTTCATACTTGATAGAAAAAGAAGTATTGGACATGAAGATTGGTATTTTTGTTAACTGCACATGTAATGTGGAGGTAGAGAGTTTCTTTGTCTTCATTGGAAACAGAATGTAGACCTATATTCTATTGTGATTCATTTATGATACAGTTGTAGATGTCAATGCGTAAATGTCTAGCCTCCCTTGAATAAAAGGGCAATCTCTGTGATTCTGCAGGTAAATGACGCGGTCCTTGTAAATGATAATACTCTTGTGTCCTGCTCTTCAGACACCACCCTCAAGGTTTGTTAATTTGATAAAGCTTTCTGGTTTATTAACCATTTATTATATTTGGCCATCTCTTGTTGATTGATTTATTTATTTCTGGTCGAGATACACCAGACCTGGAATTGCTTGTCTGATGGAACTTGTACTTGGACCCTTCGTCAGCACTCTGACTATGTTACTTGTCTTGCCGCAGCAGAAAAAAATGTAATTTCTATATCAAAATTTTCGTGGATCTTATTAACGGCATGTATGAAAGGTTCCTGTCAGTGATATCTTTTTATTTTAAGTTTTATATTAATTTGATTGCAGAAATTGCACTTGGGCATATGATATTTATACTATCAATTTCATTTTCTGATCCTCTATTAGTATCATACGTTTTAGAGCAATATTGTTGCATCTGGTGGTCTTGGTGCGGAGGTGTTCATATGGGATATAGAAGCTGCCCTTACTCCACTCTCGAAATCTAGTGATGCTATGGAAAATGATTGTTCAAATGGTATCAATGGCTCTGGGAATTCATTACCAGTTACAAGTCTGCGTACTATTAGCTCAAGCAACAGTATTTCTGCGCACACAAGTCAGTCTCAAGGTTATGTCCCAATTGCTGCCAAAGGCCATAAAGAGTCTGTCTATGCATTGGCTTTGAATGATAGTGGAACCCTTCTTGTTTCTGGTGGAACTGAGAAGGTATATCCAATAGAATGATAATTTTTGCATTCTTTGACACTTTTTCTGCTCCCTATGAAATTGAAGAAAGATAGCATATTTGACCTTCTTTCAATGCTTAACTCTGATTATTTTGATGATGGTTTCAAAGGGTTCTAAGGGAGATTAGTTTATGTCTCATATTATGCTTTGTCTAGGTTGTACGTGTTTGGGATCCAAGGACTGGTTCAAAGACTATGAAGCTTAGAGGCCATACAGATAACATTCGAGCTCTGCTCCTAGATTCTACTGGCAGGTTGGTTGAATGGAGTCTACAGTATTCTGTTGTAACTTGTTTAATGCTATTAAGTGTTTCTCAAGTAATTGCGTAGTGAAGGAAATGTGCATAGAACTTGACTTTTAATATGCTCAGAGAACTAATGATGTATTTCTTCTGTTTTTATCAAGAAAAGAGTAAAAAAAGCTGATGATGTATTTCATAGCACGTTGTAGCTAGAGTGACAGATATCTAATGGGCAATGCTTATTGCTAGAATTGCCTTTAATTCCCTTGGTAAAGTGGTTGGGATGTGCAAAAAGCTATAGACAACTCAATTTATGTTAAGCCTTCTTTAGATGAATTTTTTTTAACAAAAGAAATGATGATATACCAATAAAAGGAAGAGCGAGAAGAGCATTTCAGAAACTCTTTTTGCATATTAAAAGGCAGGAATGTGGAGGTGGGGCCCTATAAGTTAAGAAGATTTGGGGTTGCTGTTTGATGGATTCCATCTGGTAATTTGCTTTACTTATTTATTTTTTCTGCAGGTATTGCTTATCTGGTTCCTCTGACTCTATGATCAGGTAGACAGTTCAGTCTATTTTTATTGGTCTAAAAGTTATCTCAACCATACTAATGTGTGGGAGATGGGTTATAAGCACTTATGGAATCTTTTACATAGGTTATGGGATCTTGGTCAACAGCGATGTGTGCACTCCTATGCTGTGCACACAGATTCTGTTTGGGCACTTGCCAGCACCCCAACATTTAGTCATGTTTATAGTGGCGGGAGAGACCTTTCTGTGAGTACCTTTTCTTCTGCAGCAAATATTCTCTCATTTGTCTCCTTCTCAGCTTTGTTGCTCAATTCTGTATATGCCCTCAGTTATACTTGACAGACTTGTCGACAAGAGAGAGTCTCTTGCTCTGCAGAGGGGAACACCCTATTCTACAATTGGCAGTGGATGATGATAATATATGGGTTGCAACAACAGATTCTTCAGTTCGTAGGTGGCCTGCTGAAGGACATAATCCTCAAAAAGTCTTTCAAAGAGGTGGTTCATTCTTAGCTGGAAATTTATCCTTTTCAAGGGCAAGGGTTTCCTTGGAAGGATCTACTCCAGTGAGTAAAAGTTTTGTACATTTATTTTGCAAAGTTGTTGTATTGTGCTCTTGTTGTTTTTGAACGAGAAATCTGTTTTCCAGTTGTGGACATCCTTTCACTTAAACTTTTTAGGTTGATCCCTGGCTGATTGATTTGCACTTGACTTTTTGCATTATTCTTTTTGTGCTTGTATGGGTAATCTCTTCTAATTGTCTTTTTACATACCAATAAATGATGCCTCTCTCTATTTTCTTCTTTCCTTTTAGCATGACACATACATTCTAGTAATCAATTACTAACTATTCTGTTCACACCTTCATAGGTTCCTGTTTATAAAGAACCGAACTTTTCCATTCCTGGAATTCCTGCAATTGTGCAGCATGAAATTTTAAATAATAGAAGGCATGTCTTGACTAAGGTGAATATTGTATATTCCTTTCATTCACTAGTTTTGATGCAGAAGTCTCTAGCTTTGCCAGTTGGGATTTGTAAAATTGATATGCCTTTTTGACAGGACACAGCTGGTTCAGTGAAGCTATGGGAGATCACTCGAGGTGTTGTGATTGAGGACTATGGAAAGGTTGCAATAAATTTTATCCTTGTATCTCATTAGAATTTTATGGTTCACGGTGCTTTGATGTAGTCACTGTTAATTACTTGTGATTTCAATCTTTACAGGTTTCATTTGAGGAGAAAAAGGAACAATTATTTGAGATGGTATGCCAACTAATTTATTGTAATGATGCATTGCAGTGTTATTAGTGCAACAATTTTGGTGAATCCTACTGATGATTTCCCACTGTCCCAGGTAAGCATTCCTGCATGGTTCACAGTGGATACGAGGCTTGGAAGCTTGTCTATTCATTTGGACACGCCACAATGCTTCTCCGCTGAGATGTATTCTGCAGACCTTCAAATTGTTGGTAAACCTGAAGACGATAAGGTAAAAGTATTTCTTTTGTTTGTGGCAGCTAGTAATTCATAGATATCAATAAATGGTCTAGTCTTGTTTTCTTTTTCTTGGCTTAGTCTGATTACGCTGTATCTAGATTCCTAAACTCCGCTATCACTGGGTTTAAACTCTAGTGTCTAAATTTTTTTGAAGTCCTTAAAAGATTTAAATGCTTAGATGTTTTGCGAGTTATGGTTGCGTTTATTTTTTATCCACAGGTTAATCTAGCTCGTGAAACACTTAAAGGTTTATTGGCTCATTGGCTGGCCAAAAGAAAGCAGAGACTTGGATCACAAGCTTCTGTCAATGGGGATGTTTTGTCGGCAAAGGATATCAGTGCTAGAAGTATTACCCATTCAAGAATTGAGGTAGACGGCAATGCTGAAAATGACTCTATGGTGTATCCTCCATTTGAATTTTCAAGAGTTTCGCCACCATCCATAATTGCTGAAGGTTCTCAAGGAAGCCCATGGAGAAAGAAAATTTCTGACTTAGAAGGAACTGAAGATGACAAGGACTTTCCTTGGTGGTGTCTCGACTGTGTTCTGAATAATCGCCTACCTCCCAGAGAAAATACCAAGTAATCTCTCGACTTTATTGTATTTTTTAATAACTAATTATAGCCTCTTGAAATTTGTGGCAAAGTGCATATGTGAAATTTATGTGGTTGTCTTTGTGGAAGATCAAACATGGTTTCTCTTGACAAAGTATATGTATCCTTGTTCTCCCATTGACACTTAAATCTTTTGGCTTTCTGCTAGAAAGAATCTTAACTATTATGGTAGTAGCAACCCAGAATTTGCCGTTGCGAGGCATTTTGTTGTGACTTTAACTTCTCTTTCTATTCCACCCGCTTTTTAGATGTGTTCTGCATGATCTTAGGCATGTTTAAGTTAGAAAAATTGTTGTTTTCTTTAGAAGGCTAGTGTGCTGTTATTTCTATTTTCCTTGTGTCCAGCTATTATAAGCAGGGATTTTTGACCTGAAGTAAAAAATTATATTTAATTTTTACAGATGCAGCTTTTACCTGCATCCTTGTGAAGGTTCAGCGGTCCAGGTCCTGACACAGGGGAAACTCAGTGCACCTAGAATATTGAGAGTACACAAGGTAATTTAGTTCATCTGCAATGGTAATTGACAACATGAAAACTTTTCATTTTGCTGGTAAGGTAAACTGATTGCATTTTCATCTAAAAAGAGAAAAGATCTTGCATTTGCTCTAGTTTCATCTATGTGTGTCATTTCTTCATTAATTATTTGGCAGAATGCTACTGACCATTGTTTCATCAAACATCTAAATGAACTGAATTAAGTTACTTCTTATGCCTAATTTATGGCAACTGTCATGGGTGCACTGTTGTATTTTGCTTTCAACTTTCTTTATTTTATCCTAGTAATATATGACAACAAGTGATATTTATAGAGGATCACATATAGAAAATGATACTGAATGACATCTTAAAAACCAAACTAGAATGTATCTAACCATTGATGTTTCCTAGGATGTAATAAAGGTTCTGAATGCATTTTAAGTTCAAAATAGTTACTGTATAGTTTTAGGTATTGACATTCTAAAACTGTTTTTGGAGCTTGAATTCAGTGCAATTTTTGGATTAGACAGACATTCTTTGAGTTGACATGCCTTTTTATACTGTAAATAGTCTTTGATTGATTGAGTGTTGGATATACTATGCATTTTTTTTTGTTTCATCTGTATGTTGCCTTGTACTATATCGAACTCTCTCAAGAACTGACCAGTTTGGCTTGATTGCTATGTTTATGTAGGTTGTTAATTATGTCATAGAGAAGATGGTTTTTGACAAACCAACTGATGGTGTGAATTCTGATGCAACATTTGCTCCTGGATTGGCTGGAGGCCCATTGCAGCATGCTGCAGTTGGAGATGGATCTTTCCGGTCTGGACTGAAGACATGGCAAAAGCTGAGGCCTTCCATAGAGATCTTGTGTAATAATCAGGCAAGTGAATTATATCCTCGATATGTCAAATGGTTTCAAGCTTTTTATCAGTGTCAGTTCTGGATTTATAGTGTTAAAACGTTATTGTAGAGGTATTGCTATCCTGAACACAGAAAAAGGAGAAGAGGTGAATAAAGTAGACTTCTTCTAATGTAAACATGCTAGTTGTTGTCTAAATGCCCATTTGTTCAGAACTAAGCAGATATGATACTAAGTTTAATTTGCCATCATTTGTTATCTGCATACTTAGTTTTATCTGGTTTCCATTGCTAGGTTGGTTTGTTTGCATCTTCTTTTAAAAAAAATCTTTTTCAGTTAAGAGTAAAACCCACTGTAATAAACATTAAATTGGAGGATGCACAGGCTGGATTTCGGATTGCCTCTTGCTACTAGAATTATCATTTGTTGCTTAGTATATTAATTGTTTAAATTGCAGCAACTCTATGAACTGTGCCCATTTACATGACTTTTATCATTCTTCATTCTAAGCTTTGACTTTTGTTTGAATTGAGCAATCTGTTTCTGTATTCCCAGGTCTTATCCCCAGATATGAGCTTGGCTACTGTCCGTGCCTATATATGGAAGAAACCTGAGGACTTGGTTCTCAATTACAGAGTGGTCCAGGGAAAGTGACTGTGTGACTTAAGGATGGAGGTATGCTGCATTATTGCTTTTTTCAGTTGAGGCATTTTCTTAGAATGGACTGTCGATTTCATCTGATACAAAGAGAAAGGCAGAGAAATATTTCTTGTATATACGAAGTCTCTCTCTTTCTTTCTTATTCTCCAAAGTTAAAACTGCATATATGTCAATGTTGAAATTTTTACGAGACTCTGCCAGTCGGTGTGAAAATGTCCAAATTTACCTCTATTTTCCATTCAAATATCACTGTAGTGAAATTGTTCACCACATCTCACCATTTCTCACGAGATCTCTCTACACATGCTCTCTATTATCAATCTAAAAAGTGTTTGCTATATTTCTAAGAAGCTGCATTGTTTCTTTAACAAAACAAAAAGGTATCTTCACCCAGTTCATCTTATTTACGAAGTAAAGAAAAATGCTCATTCTGCCAATTTACTTAACTTTCTTGATGTTGAGTAGTCAAGTAAATAACTTGACAATGACTGCAACTATTTAGTCGATTAAATTACTTGACTTCCATACTCGAGATATGCCTATCCCTGCCAACTTACTGGACTTACTCGGATGTCGAGGAATACCTGATGTCAAGTTGATCGAGTAATTGCTTGATTAAAATCCATTTTCACATTCCAAATATGATTTGCAATCATTATTTCTTGACTTGAGCTACAACACCAATGAACATGTTCATTTTTCATGATTTAGCTTCAAAGCAATAACCTAGATTATCATTGAAGTTATATAATGGTTTGATTTTAAAACTCACAGAACTCTAGATTAATGATGTTAATTAGTTGAAAACCAAACAAATAATCTTCTAATAGTGTTCACAACAATATCGATGGCAAATTTCCTTGGAGAATTTTTGAATGTGGAGGTGGTGGCAGCTAGGATTTTTTTTTTGTTTTACTGTTTATGTTTGTAGAGGGTATTTTGGAAATTCATTGTAGCTTATATAACATAAGCTAGTGCAATTTATTTTAAAAAGTTTTACAAAAAAAATGATAATTTGAGTTGTATCTTTTCTTTTTCTCTTTCTATTGACTCCATGTTATATATACATATATATATAAATATTGAAGGAGACTTCATGCAATTTGGTATTTTGTTTGTGTCTTTTTTACCTGTTATTGTGTATTGTGGCAGGCTGGATTTTGCATATGATGGTGATTTTGTGGTTGTGTAAAATACTGGGTAATATATTAATTCATCTGGGTTGCCTTTCATGATCAGAAGTATCTATTGGGCCCTTGTAAATTTGGAAAACCAATTGATTGCTGAATCTTGGGGCATTCTCGGAACCTGCTGTGAAGATCCACTTTAGCATTTTCCCATTTGGACAGGTTTCTCTTATAAAAAAAATTTTGATCTATCTGCTCGAAATACTAGCTAGCTTTTGCTTGCATATTGCTAAGTTGTTATACCTTGAGTCTGCATGTGGGAAATGGAATTGGAGTTGTGACCAAAGAAAATTACTGGGAAGTAAGTACATTGAATACTTTTCTCCGGACTGCCAAATTAGAGGGATGATGTTGAAAACTTGTAGATTTTGTATAATGGGGCAGGATACCTGGCCATAGAAACTGTTACTTATGAATATTCTTCCCTTTTCATCTTTTTACGGCAAATAATGCAACTGTCATTTGTGTTGGTTTAGTCATTTTATTATATACATATTTTTCACCTTGTGGCGTCATGTAATATCTGCACGAACAGTCTCCTGTCAATGGATAAAGTTTTGGCACAAGGGATAAAGTTTAAAGTTATATGCTCTTGTCTTGTATTGCGTCTTCTTTGTGGCAAATCTAAGGCTCCGTCGCCGGGCCCTCGTTTGAAAAACAAACCAGTCTCTAAATCTATTGTTTTCAACTATGAGAATCTGAACACTTCAATGGATTTCTTTATCAACACGTAGGGCAAACGCCTATCACTTGCTTCTTGAGGGTAGCATTCTTTCCAAGTTTTCCACTATTTTCAAGTGTTTTGATACGTATTTTGAGTTTTTAATTACATATTTCAATTATAATGAAAATTTTAAAGGGAGCAGTAGAAAAATTTGAAACGTGGTTTAGATTTGTCCTAACTCGCTGGCTGAAGAAGTTTTAGAAAAAGTTTTCTCGCAAGAAATAACAGATGATAATTACCATGTGGTTTCCGAAGAAGAATGTGAATCGCTGGCTGTTTCAATTAAATAGTTGCAGTTTCTAGATCAAGCAAACTCATAAATTCATTGACGATTTATTGGTGCCACTACCGATTCCTATCTTTGCTTGGTCGATTATAGGCCAATTACAATCCTTTCCCTTTTAGCTAGACATTGATGGATCCCACTTATTCGCTAACGGACAACCAGCAAAGTTTCTTCAATATTTTGACCAAGTGAAGGCATTAGGTCTCTAGAAAACGTACTCAATGTGAGGTCCATTATATTAACCAAAACAAACAATAGCAGGGTCCCGTTCTGTTCATGGAGTGACTTGACTCACTATCAACCAAAATTTCTACATATGAAATCAAATTGTGCAGTTACTCGCGGGTATAGAAACAAATTTGGATTTGTCCTCCCTATAAAATTAGTGTGAAACAGCCGTATGTGCCCACTGTGAATCATGGCTAGTATTTTTTTCTTTCTTAAATGTGATATAAAATATAAACCAAATTTCTACCTGATTAAATTAATTAATATCCATAAATATAGAATTTTCATTGAAAATTATAGTATTTTGGTGATACAAGACTTAGATCATAATAAATAGTTAAATTAACATTAAGTTTTTAATTTTTTAATAAAAAAATATTATTTTAATCTTTAATTTTATAGGTATATATAAATTTAATCGCGATTTTTTTTAATATATATCATATTAATTTTTATAAAGACAAAATGATGCGTAACGAAGATGATAATTAAAAATTACAAAAAAATTCATAAAAAATATTTTTATAAAAATTAACATAATATATATTAAAAACGTAAAGAGTAAATTAATATATACTTATAAAATTAAAAATCAAAATAGCATTTTCCCTTACCAAATTTCACATGTTTGACATCATTTTCATAACAAATGATATATCTTTGTCGAAAATAATCATCGAGAATAATTAAAGTTCATGAAAGGTCTACAGTAATCCAATTCAAATTATTAAAGAAGGTGGTGTTCGGTAGGGGGGCAAATCAAATCAAATCAATGCAAACTCTATTAGTACTTATTCATATTCCTGTTCGTCTAATTCCAATTTAAATATTGACAAAAGATGTTTAGAGTTTCCAACTTTCCAATTCTCTTCCAATCCATAAACATTCACGTCCAAAGATTCACTTTTGTGTTCTTGTAGTTAAAGGTGACACATGGCGCCATGTAGAAGTGTACACGACGTTTTGTTTTCTTTTTTTATACAAAAATTTTATTATACATTTCAATAAATTACAAATTAAAAAAATTCACTTTCAATAATAATCAAATTACAATTGTCAATAATTTAATAATTACCCGAAAAATTATATTCTAATAGTTGTAATTTTAAAGAATTATACTTAATAACTATTAAATTAATTATATTCAATAATTATTGACAAAAAATTGTCATTAATAATTAAAAAAAAATATAAATTCTCAGACCTTCTTCCAAAATTTAAACCTCAGACGTTAGGTGAGGGTGCATAGCCATTGCAATACAATTGGTGCTACCATTTCTTTTCTTTCAAATGCTACAATTACTCAATTAAGTTTGCTCTAAAGGAGAAAAAAAAAAATCAATCAAAGTTTCAAAAGAGGTTGACGTAAGTTTGACTAACGATTGGTGACTCTCACTCGTGCCAGCTGCCATGCATGCCGTTTATGCGGCTTATGCACTTTTTTTGCTTTTAACTTGTACGCATTGCTTGTGATTATAAAAAAAAAAAAAAGCTTGTACGCATTTCATTTCATATCATATTTCACGTCAAATCAATATTTTATAATTAAGGAGAAGACTGTTGCAGTTCATTTGGACCTAAATATGATGGCTTTATTACGACAATTTTGTATCTTGAGTTTCAGTAGTGTAGCTATGATGGGAAAATGACACTAAGAATAACGGTGGCATTTCCATAAAAAGCTGCCGGCAAAGTTATTGTTAGCACACATATTCACTAGACATGTAGATGTGGTGTGGGTGTGGCCTTACATAAACCAGATACAGGAAAGAAGCTTAACCACTTATAACTTACATGGCAGGTAACCAGGAACTTCGACTAAAATCCAAAAAGAAAAAATGTTTTATCAGATAAGTAAAATGAATGTATACTTCTATTTTTGTCTGTTTTTTCCCTTCCTTTTCTCTTTTCACATTTATGATAATCTTGTAATTTTTTTGGCCCATGAAATGTATTTCTCATCTGTTGTTGTTGTTGCTGCTTCACATCAGTTTATTAGTATTTACTGTGCTCAAGTTGAGAATCCTACAAGTACATGCTCTGGAGATAGAGAACTCATTTTGCTTTCTGGGTTTGCTTCAGTTTTAGTAATTGTATACTTGTTTGTGCTAATTCCTTTCTGGCTTTGCTTCAAATTACATTTTTGAAGGATTTGTGTTTGTTATTTTTTTATAGAAGCATAAAGGGTGTGTGATTGTTTCAGTTAGAAGGATTTAGGGAATTTTCAGCTGAGTTAGGTTCAGTTATAGCAGTTTTCAAGTTTCTGGTGCTTGAATATCGTTCTTTGGTTCCATTGGTGAATTTTGAAAAAAAAAGGTTCGAATTTATATGCCAGTGGTATTAAAAACCATGGCCTCAGTTGTAACTTTCCGGGTATCGCCTACTTTTGTGATAAGTTCAGAGTACAAACCTTCTTTTAGAGTAAGAGCTCAGTGTTCAGCAGGTGGTGATTCAACAGTGTTGTCTTCTGAACCTGCAGTGAATGGGGCCCCTTTAATTAGGAAGAACGTGAAAAATGGAACCTTGGTTGATGTTGGAAATAGGAGACTGGAGCCTAGAGTTGAGGAGAAGAAGCTGGTTAAAGATGTTATTTCGAAAGAGTTAGAAGTGCTGTGGGATGATGGATATGGGACTAGTAGCGTCAAGGATTATCTTGATGCAGCTAAAGAGATTATTAAGCCTGATGGAGGGCCACCCCGGTGGTTCTGCCCGGTTGACTGTGGCCGTCCTTTGAATGGTTCTCCAACTCTTCTGTTTTTGCCTGGTAATTGTTTCTCTCATCAAGGGTGATAAGCTGCTAGTGGTTTTAGTTTTGCTCCATGTTAAGAGTCCACTGAACAGATTTCTTGCCTCTTAAAAGTGATTTTGTTAGTTTTAGTGTAATATTATAAATGTTGCTGATTAATCTTGAGATTTAATAAGTAAGACAGGCTAAATAACGATTCTTATCTTATATATTCTGATGTATGCAGGGCTCGATGGACTTGGGTTAGGCCTCATTTTGCACCACAAACCTCTTGGCAAGTAAGTGTCTTATGCTGTAATATTGTTCTAAAATTTAGACATGGGATCTTCATCACTGTAAATACGGTGAAGTGTGGGTCAGTTGACTTGATTCTATTTTGAATCAAACAAATTATCTTCTGTTATGGTTGGAATAAGTTCCTTCTCAGAATAAGTCTCTGAATATCCATCTAAATGATATAAACTAAAGTTATTTCATTGTTTCTGTGTCTTGTGGAGAGAAGTATACTAATAAATTTTTTTCCATCCATTTATTGTTTTTTTATTAGAGCCAGGAAAGGAGAGTAACTTTCAATTTCTTTTAGCTGAAAACAAATGGTAGTTTGATAATTTTTACGTGGTAGACACCTCAATCATATGCCTTCTTCTCTGCTTTGCAACTCCATTCAGAAATATCAAGTTACTCTTCCTTCTGATTCATATTTCTTCTTTTGATACATATTTCTAGGTAGTTCTAGGAATTTGAGTGAACATGTTTGCATGATTCACAGTCTTTACTGTGGAAACTACATCTCTATTGCCAAAACAAGCCTATAATTTTCCACCTCACAATTTTTCTGTCATAGTTATGGTCATATCATAGTGCTCGAAAATCAAATTTATTTATTTTTTCTAGTTATTATACGATAAAAGCAATAATATCTGATTCAGAACTTTTGTCTATGCAGAGCATTTGAAGTTCGGTGCCTTCACATTCCCGTTCATGATCGCACACCATTTGAAGGTGTTTAATTTCAAAGCTTATTCTGCATCATGTGGATTTTTGTTGAACTTAAAACATACTTTATTGATAACTAACTTGTGGTGATTTATTATATGAAGGACTGGTTAAATTAGTAGAAGAAACTGTAAGGCTTGAGCATGCCTCATCTCCATATAAGCCCATTTATTTGGTGGGAGATTCCTTTGGAGGGTGCCTGGCACTTGCAGTTGCTGCTCGTAATCCAGCCATTGACCTAGTCCTACTGCTAGCCAATCCCGGTTAGTTTCAGATTTTCAATTTTAGTATTTTCATCATACATGTGCTCAGTGCTATAATGTAGACTGATATTTTTATCCTTTAAATTTAGCTACATCATTTGGCAGGTCACAGCTACAACCCTTGTTCCCTATCTTGGAGGCTATGCCTGATGAATTACACATCACAGTTCCCTACCTTCTTAGCTTTGTCATGGGTAATTTTCTGCTAGTTCAAAGTTTTACTGTACTAAAATAACTTTTGAGTTTAGATTTCTGATATTGCTGTACTTGTAATTTCTGTACAACTTGTTTCTCCTAACAAACAAAAAATTACTCTAATGTTGCTAACTTTTACTTTTGTCTTTTGAATGACATCAGGAGATCCAGTGAAGATGGCAATGGTTAATGTTGAGAGCAGGCTTCCTCCAAGAATAAAATTTGAACAATTGTCTGGAAATCTCACTGCTTTGCTGCCTCGTCTTTCTGTAAGAAGTGGTTGCTCTTCTGCTAGTAGTTTACAATATTAGCTATTTTGGTTTTCTAAATAATTAATTAGTTTCATACTTACTTTTTCCATTGTAGTCTTTTCATCACCTGAGTTTCTATAACGGTTTTGATTCCAAACAGATACATGTTCATTGAATGCTATATCACCTATATTTTTAATCATACCTTTTTTTTCGCGGTCAGGGTATGGCTGATATTATGCCTAAGGATACTCTTATTTGGAAGTTGAAGCTGCTTAAAGCGGCTGCTGCTTATGCTAATTCCCGTCTTCATTCTGTTAAAGCTGAAGTTCTAGTGTTGGCCAGGTTCTTATTTTCTCAAGACCTAAATTTGTTCATTCATACAGTTCAGCATGCATAAATGTTATTATGCTATGTGTTTCATCCTTAGTTGATTTAAGGACAAAAATTAGTAATAAATTATTCCACCAGCATACAAGAGTTGTATAAGGCTCATGAGCACAGTTTGAGCAGAGTACTAATCAGTATATTCCTTTACAATAGTTTAAATTTTAAATGTACTCATACGACAAGCTTCTAGATACTTTGGCTGTGTATTTGCTTCACTCTCTTCCACAGGAGGTATTTAGGAACTTCACATTCATCCTAACCTCTGAGCATCTATATAGTTGCACTTTGTTAAATTTTCCATAAACTGTAGTGAATTTGCTTTTAATTACAAAAATACCTGTGGGACTTTTCTTCAGTATTCATGTACTTTGTAAATTGCAATGATGATTGTAAGCATATGAGTTGAAATAATGTATTGTAATATGTATGGAACTTTCCTTTCTTATGGCTAAATTACCTTTCTGTGCTACTGTTGCTTATGAAGCTGAAAGAAGAAAGAAGAAATCTTGTTGGGTTTTAAGGTTGACTATCTATTTATCTTTCAGTGGCAAGGATTACATGCTTCCCAGTGAGGATGAAGCAAAACGTCTCAAGAGTTCTTTGCAGAATTGCATAGTTCGTAAATTCAAGGACAATGGCCACACCCTCCTACTGGTATGTGAAACAAAACACAAGTATGTACATATAGCATATTGTTTTCTTAATTGAGTAGATGCATTGATGATTATTTAATTAGCCATCTAAAATGCTTATTGATTCTATTTGTCTGTGAAGCAAATGGCATTACACCTGTTTTAGTATTCGTTGGTTTTCATTCCTGATTCTGGATATAAATCATATATAGAGGGTTTGCAGTTTCTTTTTATTCTTTTCTATTTTTCTGGTTATATCTGTTCTTTTAATCTTCTTTCCGGTTCTTAGACCCTTTTAAAATAAACAAAACTTTTGGAACAATCTCTAATATTAGTTGATGCAATGTTTCTTATTTTGACAAACTTTTCAAAAATATGACTTGATTTAGATTTCGAGGCATTGAATTATGTACTGGATGTAAGAAAGTTAAAAAGAAAAAATTCTAGACATTATATCTTCATCATTTTGTTTGTGGCAATCTTGTTCTGAATGCCGCACATAATGACCAAGTTCAATGCAGAAATTGATATTTTAAACATAGTGTACTTTCTGGTGAGACTGCACACAGCCAAAGCACAATCTTCATGCTCATATAGTCTTGGCCTTTAATGTTCCTTGACATTTCTCGTTGATGTAATGCACACAGGCTACAAAATTTTACACCGATCATTGTTGTAGCCTTAATTTTGTATTTTCAGTCACTTCCCTGCAGTTTTTTGTCATCTGTGCAATCAAAATTTTCCTTTACTAAAATTGTTGTGGTGATACAAATAAAGCTGACTGCTTTCTATGTTGGTACAGGAAGATGGCATTAGTTTGCTTACTATAATTAAAGGTACTTGCAAATACCGTCACTCAAGGAAATTAGATTCTGTTGCGGATTTTCTGCCTCCTAGTAGGGCAGAATTCAAATATGCATTTGATCACGTAGTTGGGTAATTCAACAAAGCAATTTCCCATGTACATTTATTGCTTTATTTATTTTTCTATCCATGATGCATTTTAAATTACTTTGGCATGATCCATAGGTTAAGGTTGTTCGTAAGATGGGCCATGGGGCACCTGATCCTGCTAGAGGCCAATCTTGTGAATACATTATTCATATGTTGGCTATTTACTCGGAAGATAGTTAGAAATTTGAGTTTACATCGTATCTTTTTGAAGATTATTTTTTACAGATCTCTTCTGAGAACTTGCCAATCCTTTGTTCTATAGATATGCTGGATTCTTTGCTCACCTTTCCTTTTTAAACAAATACTAATCCTATAGGTCATCTTGACAAAGATTTGGTTGTGGTAGCCTGTAGGAAGTTAAAAAATTTTCATCTTTCGATGTTTCACCTTAACAGTGAGAAAGTTGTATTGTAGAACAAAAGTGGACTGTAAAAATTTTTTTGGAATATATGGTTAACATTTTCATCTATCTTGGCCCTCCTCTGTGTATGAGTTTTCATTAAAATTAATGAAAGCCAGCAAAGTTCTTTTGACAATAAATAAACTTGTTTGGCTTTGAATGTTCTTACATGTTCAGAATAAACAATCAAAATTAAGGACACGCCTGCGGCAATTATAGAACATGTTCAATCATATTTATGTAAATTATGGTCGACCATCAAGAACTTTGGTTTCAAATGTAGTTAGATAGTACCTTGTATTTCCTACATATGGGGCTTTGGTCGCATACCAGCCTGTTTGAGTGCAACTTCCTTTTTCTGTTTCTTAAATTAACTTGCTACTTTTGGAAATTTTTCTGCACTAGCCTGAAGCTAATATTATAATCACCTGAATTGCAGATTGTTACGTGTTGCTTCTGGTTCAGTCATGTTATCAACTTTGGAGGATGGAAGTATAGTGAAAGGCCTTGCAGGGGTTCCAAATGAAGGTCCTGTCTTGTTAGTTGGTTACCACATGCTAATGGGTTTTGAACTTTATTCACTAGTTGAAGAATTCTTAAGAGAGAAGAATGTAATGGTTCATGGTGTAGCTCATCCAGAATTATTTATGGGAAGAATTGAAACATCATCTAATGAATTTTCTACTACCGATTGGATGAAAGTAATGGGTGCTGTACCTGTCACAGCAAGAAACCTTTTCAAATTGTTGTCAAAAAAATCATTTGTTCTTCTTTATCCTGGTGGCGCACGTGAGGCTCTCCATTACAAGGTGTGTCAAGTTCCCCGCATTCTTTTGAACGAAATTTCTTCAGTAGACAAAGACCACAAATTATGAATATGCTGCACATTTTCCAATACCTGCTTGCATTTTTATGGACAATGAAGACATTTACAAGCACCAAAATGGTGAAAGTTATATATACGCTTAAATGTGTTCTCCATCGTCCCAAAGACCTCTATCTATACTTCCAACATTCAATATTGCCCACTAAATGTTTACTTCGCATAATTTCCAGCAAGGGAGCTTGTTTCCTTCAATTGTTTTTTAAATTAACCATGACATCTTAAAAACACTCAAATTCGTAGGAATTAAATTGTCAGGTTTATACTTCTGATAGCACGCTCATGGGGAAGATCAGAATTGTTCATTAGCCTTTCTTTTTGGATTTTAAACTTTTGTAACATTATTAGACTCAACTTAAAATGATTAAACTGTCAGAAGTCATCTTGCTATAACTTGGGGCAAGCTCCCCTTTTGAAAGCAATACTTGTAGTTTTCACTTATGAGGGAACATTTAAAAGAGAGAAATTTAAGAATAGGGTTATTTGCTCTCATTTCTTTTTGTGAGATTTTATTTTTCAAATCTTCCATTGCTAAATTGTTAAATTGTTATACAAAGTTCATCTCTGTGCTTTCAATCAGAAGTTCTTGTTAACTGAACATCTGACCCAAATCTGCAAATGGCAGGGTGAAGAATATAAACTATTTTGGCCTGACAATCAAGAATTTGTGAGAATGGCAGCACGGTTTGGGGCCACAATCGTACCCTTTGGGGCTGTAGGAGAAGATGATATAGCACAAGTAAGCCTTGCTTTTTATCACTAACGATTTATAATATTTTGACTGAAGAGCCTACTTTCACATTGGAAAATGGTTTTGATTTTCACGGTCTTTGATTCTAGATTTTTTACTATCGACGTTTTCCCTGCTTATTCTTATATATATATACACGTGCGTACACATAAATGCAGGAGTTGCATTTCCGAATGATAATGATCGTGTAACACTAGGATATAAATTGGTAGATTCTCATTTAGTTTTGTTGGTCTGTATATTACTTTTTAGGGTCAGTAGTTTCACAAAAGAATTTGGGATTCTGCACATTTAATTATTAGCCCATAAAAATTCCTCTATGTTGGAAACGGTTCCCAAGTTAAAGTATAATCTGAAAAAGAAATTCAAGAGAAGGCCAAGATATAGAAATATTTTCCATCAAGCGAAGGAAAAGTATTAAAATCAAGCTAAATATCAGTTAGGTAAGTAATTAAAATGTGCGTCTTTGAATTTAAGTTAACTTAAAATACATGACAGTTTAAATTTCATATATATGTATTATTCAATTTATAATAAGTTTTACGAACTTTCATGTAGGATATTTATATATGAGACCTGGAATTTTCTCCCAAAACAAAATACTTTTTCTTGGCGGGTGTGATCCGTTGAACATAGATCCATTTTTTCAATTTTTTTGCCTTACATGATCCACTACCCTGTTCTCTTCTTTCTCTCCTGAATCATAGAACAAATATATAATGACTTGGTGTTTGAAATTAACATTTTACTTGACTCCAATCTCTGTGGCAGTTGGTTCTTGATTACAACGACCTAATGAATATCCCTGTGGTCAATGACTATATCAGGGAGTCAACTCGTGAGGCTGTAAACATAAGGTGATTAACTTCCTTTAATATTATTTTCCTTTTTCCTAGTATTGTATAAAGATTTCTTGTTAATTGAAATAAGGCCATAGAAGAAGTTCACAACAGGCAGTAACAAACATAAGCTGCAAAAGTAAATAGTGAGTACTAAATTACTTCTACTGATGAAAATTTCTCTTTTGTTGTAGGGATGGAATTAGTGGGGAGGTTGCCAACCAAACACTCTTTCTTCCAGGACTTTTGCCCAAGGTTCCTGGCCGCTTTTATTATTTGTTTGGGAAGCCTATCCCAACAAAGGGAAGAGAAATGCATCTGAAGGACAAAGAGAATGCAAACCGGTTGTACTTGCACATAAAGTCTGAAGTTGAACGCAATATTGCCTACTTGTTAAAGAAACGAGAGGAGGATCCTTACAGGAATATTGTTGATAGAACAGTTTATCGGGCGATACACGGTGAAGAAGTTCCAACCTTCAAGCTAGATTAATGAAAGAGGTATATTCTTCCAAGTACCAATGTTTAAATCATTCTTTCATGGACCCTTAATTATGTACAATATCATTAAAAAATAGGAAAACCGTGGTGTTCTTGTAATGTCATAAGAATCACTCTTTACTGGAACATTAATTGTTTACATTATAGAATTTGAAGAAATTATTTTTCACTCTTTTTTCCTTAAATTTGGGTGGCTTTTATATAGATTTTATACCCCTAACTTATATAATAAGACTAAATTAAGTTATAAAGTTAATAATACTATTTTTCATACTCCTGTTCAAACTAATTTGAAGAGATTTATCATTCTTTAATTGCTAACACATAAATGGAAGGCAGGTTTTGGAAACCCTTTGATATAATATTTGTAAACTATTCACTGCTAGAAATAAATAGAATGCAAATATCTCAACTTTCAATTTTCTCTTTGATAAAATGTCTGATAACTTCAACATGTTTAGTCCCTGTCATGCTAAACAGGATTGTGAGCAATGTTGATAGCAGTGTTATTATCACGATAGAGGTTAATCATATCTGTTTCAATAACTTCTTGTTCTTTTAGCAATGTCCTTAACCAACCATATTAATTCACCTATTCCTTGAGCCATTGCTTTAACTCGATTTCAACACTTGATTTAGATATTATGGGTTGTTTTTTGCTTCTCCAAATAACCAAATTTCCTCCAACAAATATGCAATACTCAAATGTAGACCTTCTGTCACTTATAAAACTAACTCAACGAGCATTTGGTTAAGTTTCTATTTAAAGATGATAATTCTTTGAGAAGAATATACCTTTGTAAGGAGTGTTTTAGATACCTTAGAATTTTTTATAATAGCTTCCATATAAACTTTAAAAGAAGAATGCATAAATTGGCTCAACAAACTTAAAACAAATGCAATATTTAAGTTTAGTAGAAGACAAACAAACCTAATAAATTTATGTCTACAAGAACTTGATATGTGACAATTGCAAATCGAATTGAAGTGTTAACTTTAATTCCTATGTCTAAACTTAGTAAAGGACAAACAAATCTAACAAATTCTATAGGAACTCCAAGAATTGAAAATGAAATACTACAATAAAAGGCAACACATTCTTACACAATAACTATATAAATTTCAAAGATTGATAAGTCTTTCTAAATTGACATCTTAACTCCCATATGTCCTGAATTGCTTATCTACAATATTAAACAAACTAAATAAAGTTAACTTTAACAAAGTCGAAGTCTACTTTAATTATAAAAAAAAAAACAAATGAAGAGCAATCATAAACAAAATAAATGATTTCCAAAAGACTAGCAATATTAATATCGAGCAAGGATTTAGCTACTAGTCATCACTGTCATCTGTAAAAATATATTGACAAGGAATGAGTTGTCGATTCAGCAAGCAAAAACCACACACGTCTTTTTCTAAATAAAGTTAATATTCATAAAGATTATTAGACAAGACAAGCTTGTAGATAGATGCAATCAAATTATTGTTTTGATTTGTACAATTAGTATACAAATCAGTTTTACATGCACTTAAATTAGGTGGTTGTAGATAGTTTCTAATATGTGGAAGTTGAGAAATGTAAATTTTAAATTTTAGAGTTTCAAGTAATTAATTTTCAAAATCTTTATATTTTCAAATTTATTTTTGTTTTGTAAATAAATAAAATTTTATGTAATAAGATTTTGATAGCGTATAAATAATGTATTTTACATAAATAATGTTTGGAAATAATTTTTTTAATATGAAAAATTTGGATGACCCAATTGTTTATGCCAAAGCCTAATTTCTTGACTTGAGTATTTAATAAAAGAACTCAAGGTTTATAAGATAGATTATCTAAACTAGTAGGTTTATTTCAAAGTAGTGAAGTCTATTAATCTCTTTATTGACACCAATCAGCTTCCCCATGCGCAAGCCCTAAAACTCACAATAAGAAGAGTAAAATTTAGTAACACAATTAAGATCTTTGATACTTTTACTAATGGAAAGGAGATTACTAGAGAGCTTTAGAATATGTAAAACTGAGTTAAGTGAAAGGGTTTATGTGATGGTAATACTCCCTTTTCCAACATTAATACAGGAAAGGAACCATTGACAACTTTAACTTTCTCTTTACCGAAATAAGTTGTATAAAAAACATACAAATTAGAGTGATAGTCATATGATTTGTGACTCTAGAATCGAGGATCCAAGAATTACTTGAAAAATGGGTAACATTTAAACTAGTTGTATCAGCTAATGCACAAAAGGGTGAGATATTATCGGTAGCCTCAAACACTAGTGCTTGATTGACTTTAAATAGATTGCAAAAGAACCCCTAAAGTTTCAGCAAATAATTTGAGACTTTTGACAGATTACCCTTTAGCTAGTTTTGTTGAGTGTTTGGTAGTTTTAAAACTATGGCAGAAAGACCCCTGATATAAAATTTGAAGTGGCAAAGGTTTGATAACACCACAATGACTTCTTAGGCTAGTAGATTGGCGGGAAAGGATCTGAAATAGCTCGACGGTGAACCTTCACTCGCCAGCAATACGCGATGGTAAGGAACTAATGGAAATTGAGACTTCAAAAGTTTTCCACTATTTCAGAACAGTGGCAGTGCGTGAACAGTGGTAAGGAAATCTTGTCTGGCTGCTGGTGGTAGGTAGATATGTGTTTATAGTAACATGTTGTAGCACTGTGTCAACAAAACACTGTTCATGCACTGCCACTGTTCAGAAACATTGTTCATGCGCTGTTAAAAAACATTGTTCATGCAAAAAAAAAAAAAAAAACCCTCAAAACTTCTAGCTATGGCTTTGATATTTCACTCTTTTTCTTTACTTATATTAGGATGACCTTTCATATAGCTTTATATCTCTAATCTGTAAAAAACTCTATAAGCATAAGTGTTATGATCTAAACAAGAAAAATTAAAACAAATAAGATTAAATTAAGTTGTAAAACTAATAAGCTGTATACAATATCATACAAATGTAAGAAAGCCATGATGCTCCTGGTATTCAAATGTTGCATTTAAGTCTGAAATGTAGCAATAACAACCTTTAAAGTAATTCCTTTTTTCCTTCTGCACACTTTATATACCATTTCTATAGAGTTGCAGACTTTGAAGAAAGCAGAAAACTGGATTTGGGAAACTTAAGCTATTAGTGTAACGCACGTGCCTTTTGTTTAAGTAGTAAGAGAAGTAATATAATAATATTAAAAAAGGATAAGTGAGCTTTATATTTTTAGATGGAAACAAGTGGTTGTATTTGAGATTAGTGGCAAATTTTAGGTAATAAAATAATAGAAAATCGGTGGATGAATTTCTGATGAAGGGACATTAACACACGTGGGGCATGGTGGCATTGTTAGGGGGAAAATGAAATAAATAAAAAACAATAAGTGTAAGTGGCTCCATTTTATTGGTGTGATGGGCGGCTGGCTTGCTTATATAAATGGGGTGAATTGTATTGTTTCAATTGAGTGAGGCGAATTTTAGAGAAGCATGAAGCATTTGAGAGAGAAGAAGCAAAAAAAAAAAAAAAAAAAAAAGGGAAACAGAGAAGAAGACAGAAAAGGGAAAAGAATAAAAATAAAAATAAAAATAAAAATAAACGGAAAAGGAGAGGCGAGACAGAGAATAAACAAAATATAAAAAATAAGTTTGAATAATGAGATTTAAACTCAATGGTTCAGTTGTAATAATTTTACGATGTTGAAATATTTATATTTTAATTTTTGTGATATATATTTGTATTAATAATATATTTTTATATTCTGTGATATAAGAGGAATATTGATAGTTAATAAAACTCAGATTTAAATCTAATTTAAGATTAACATAATTTTGTGAATGAATAATTATATATATTATTTTTAATATAATAATTTATAATTTAATTATATATTATTAAATTTATTTTATTCGTATTTATTTTTAGACAGATAAATATTTATATTAATTAGTATATTTAAGAATATTTTAAAATTTATTATAATATAACTTATGATTATATTTAGTATAAAAATATTTATTTTAGAATAATTATACTTCTATAATATTATATAATAGTAGTTTTTGAACTACCATATGCATACCCTCCCCTTTAGTATAGTTGTTCTGCACATGCGTTAGACCAATTTATTTGCTCTGCCCGAGTGATGCCACATTTCGCCAGGTGAGACTACATTCCCCAACTCTACCTGCGTGTGAGTTACTTCACTAAGTGAGACAACCTTTTTTTCGGATACAAATTTGGTGTGATTTTCAGTATGTATATAATATATGATCCCAGAGCTACGTTACATACATCCAGCTTCAAAATAGATTTAATGATAGTTTATACTTGCGGATTTTAAATTCCTAGTATTATGTTATAATTTTAAGTTTTAGCAATTTTATGATAATTTATGTTTTCAATACAAGTTTATTGATTACTTAATATACAGTTTCATGATTATTTTATATTATAAATTTTTACATGCATATTATATATAGTATTATTTATTATTAAGAAACTATTATTTATAGTACATATAAATTATATAATATTTTCAGATTATGTCCACTCATTGAGTCACAAACTCATAATTTTTCTTATTTTCTCTTATTTTTTCAGGATGTCACAGGGAATCGTGTAATTGGATACAATCTTCACATTTTGAGATTGACCCACAATACGCATAGTTGCATGAGTTATTATGTTTTATATATTTATGTACACGTGTACATTTTTATTGGGGCACGTAGTTTCGTTGTATCAGATGCAATGAGTAAAAAATATGTTTGTCTCGTTTCATTGTAGGATCCATCTCGATTCTCAAGAAGGGCTCGGATCGGTCTGTTAATTAACTACGAGCTTAACATGTAAAACAAGGATTCGATTTTAAAGTTTGTCACATAGATATGATATTAACATGAGACATTGATTGTGATATAATGTTAGTAAAACTGCTTGACACTAAAACTTAAGCTATTAAATAAGTGCCTAACATATGTTATGTAAGTCCGTTATTGTAATACCTCATCACCACTTTTAAGACACGAAGAGTTTTAAGGCGAGAAGAGTTGTAATGATTCTATGGAAACAGTAAGCGAACTTGCATCATGTTTATGCTTATGTTATGATGGTTAAGTTGTATAATACTAGAAAGATGAAAATTCATTTTATTAAAGACTTATTTGTACTTAGAATATAGATCAATTATTAAGTTAGATATTGGGTTTGTTATAAGTTAGATTTGATGCTTATATGGGCTTATTGGGATTAAACCTAAATACATATGATATAAGTTAGATTGTGGCTTATTTGGGCTTAATAAGATTAGACCTAAATCATGTGCTATAATTTGGATCAGGGGTTATTTTGAGTAAAAAAATAAACTTTGGATTGGATTGACGATATCTAATAAGGGCTAAATGAAATTTGCCAATCATTATATATATCACCATTTCTCTCAACCCCAGCCCTGGTGGCCGCCCAACCCTTTCAAGACACACAAAGAGAGAAAAAAAGAGAAAGAGATGAAAAAGAAAGAAGAAGAAGAAAATAAAAAGAACTTGGTATTTTGGAGGATCTTTAGGACATAAAAAGTATTCTCATACCTTTCTCTAATCTTTGTGTTTCTTGTATGATTTTGTGAAGTTATGATTTTTAAAAACTTGGTAAATTGAGGATTTGATGATGATTTTGTGAGATATATTGATTATTGAGTATGATTGTATGAATAAGAGGAAGAATTATAATAGATTTATAGAATTCTTGTATGGTAGTTGCTTAGTTGTGATTTTTATAAACAATTGTGTTTTGAGTTTGGTTTTGAATTTTAAACCCATGAAACTAGACATCCTAAGGAACATTTAGAACCATTGAAAAACTTTATGAAATCTATTTTAGTGATTTTTCAAGATTGACCTTGCAATTTTGAGAATTATAAGTTTCTATAGTTTGACTAAATGAAGATCTAATCTTCACCTGCAAATGATCTTTGAAAATTATAAGTTTATGAAAATAATATTTTTTTTATGTCTAGTATAATATATCCAAGTTAAGATATTTAACTTATTGCTTTCAAATTGTTATAATTTTTTAAAGAGAGAGAGTAACCTAAGTACAAGATTTTATTTAACAGATTCTAAAAGCTTTTGAATAATTTCGTTTCAAAATACTATTTATTAAAAATTAGTCTTGAATGATTTATCATAAACTAAGTATATATCATGAGTAGGTTCTAAGGCTATTTCATGAATTTTGAGTAAGCATGTGATTTTATAAAATTTGGGTATTAAAGACTGCTCAACGAATGTTATGATTTGGTTAAGTTAAGGACTTAAATTAAGAGTGATTATGAAATGAATTTTTGAATATGATAGAATCTAATATCCCTATATGAGCATGAAAATTATGTCAAGAATGATATGTTCTGATTTTATGGTAAATAGAAACTGTTTGTTGCATGAGAAAATTGGATTAAATAATAATCGCCAGAATTGAAAGGTTTTATAAAATCATATTTTAGATTAATTATGACTTGGATTCTAATTTATATCACTTTAGAGGTTTAAATAGTTAATTATTATCATTTTAGAACTCGAGGAGATTTGTTTTACGATTTGGGTAAAGGAGTGCAAAATCTAACTCATAAGTCAAATTCTCTATTATAGAAGAGATGCTTCACGTGGAACTAAACTAATGCATATGGAGTTTAGTGAGTGGATACTTAAATTGTATTTATAATTTCTATTTCATGATTTTAGAAAAATATATTTTAAAGCATGATGATCATGGTTTTCATAGCTCATAATATATATATATATATATATATATTTTCCCTTACTGATCTCCTCTCTTAAATTGGGCTATATATACTTCATGAAATGATTTATTTTATATTATAGAGAAAACATTCGTACTTTGATTTTGGCTTTAATATGTTTAAAGTTGAGATTATATTTCTCTTATATCAGCAGAAATGATTTTTAAATAGTGAGATATTTAAAGAGTATGGGATAGGATATAATAAAATTATATGCTTATATGTTGTATAAGAAAAATATTTTTGAAACTATTAGATTATACTCTTCTTGAAGATGGGATTAAAATCTTTAGAACCTGTCTATACATAGACTTCGAGTCATGTGTATGGGTACTTTGCTCTTTGAGAGCTTTTGCTCTGTGCATGCATAAAACAAGATTATGACATGAGATAAAGATATGTACGTCTAACATTCTGCTTGAAGAGTATTTCAGTTACAATGAGATTTCCTCTGAGTATTAGATTAGTGTGATTTATATATATATATATATATATATATATAGTATATGATATTTTAAATACCATATGTATTTTATCATGATTAACTAAGAACAAATATGATAGTAGATTCAAATATTTATACTCGAATACACGATTTTATGATAGTTTATATTATTCGTGATCGAGCTATTATTTATACACAAATATTAAAAAATTTATTTTTATGGTAAATGACTTTACATAGTGACTTTATATGTTTTAATTAAAGATCAATTTATGCACTTTATTTATACAAAAAAGAATAGTAATAGAAATGATATTTATGAAAATTATATATTTATGTGTATATCACATGCTTTATAGACAATTTCAATTTTAAAACTACGTCCATATTGAGTTACACAACTCACTATATTTTTATTACTTTGTTTTAAAAATTGTAGAAACTAATAAATTTAATAAAGTTTAAGCCTAAAAATTAAGTTAAAAAAAGTACAAGAAGTCATTTATTTTTTAATTGGATAATTGTTTAGTTGTAATAGAGTTTATTAGATGATAACTATTTAATATTTTGTATTCGACATTAAATATATAATTTGAAATATTGACAGCGTTTAATTTGTGGAAGATGAATCTTATCTTAACATTGATAAAGAATGATAGACCCAAGGCCTTGAATAATTTGTGGAAGATGAATCTTATCTTAACATTGATAAAGAATGATAGACCCAAGGCCTTGAATGATTATTTGATGATACGTGATAAGTAAAACATTGCATACGGGTAAAGTAAGACAAATAAAAAAACTCCATTGGATTGTTGAAAAAAAATTATTAATTTGATAACTATATCATTTTTTATCAGGAGAACAATGGTATCGTTTAAGTTATATTCTTACCGCCACGAAGCCAACCAATATATGTCAATAAACCAGCAAGGCAGGAAGTGGCATCTATGATTCCAGGAATTTTTGAAGACATAGCAACAGAACCTTAATGGCAATCTCTGGGATTTTCTTTTTCTTTTATTTTCTGATCAATAGAAGGGTAACACCTAATTTACATAAGACTGCAATTAGCATCTTTTGCTTCAGCAGTTTCGAGTGAAGTTGAAAATCTCAAATGCAGAACATGCACTACTGCGTGTGATTGCAGAAGCTTTTGTGTTTCTCCCAGACAATGATCCTTAATTTTATCTATTTTCTATATCCATATCCTTTCCTATGCGCATACAAGAAAGTGACCTACATTTTCTTTTAGGGTGTGTTTCGAAGTACTTTGGGTAATATAAAAAGGCTTCCAAATAAAAAAAAATCATTTTTATTCATCTACTATGTATGTTCGTTGAAATATATGAAGAATTTTTTTAAATAACTAAAGCACTTGAGGTATCTTTTAACTTAGGCATGAAATAGGTACATCTTTTGCAAAGTTCCTTTTAGATCAGAAAAGTACTTTTTTAGAAAGCACTTGATAGGTATTTGTCCCAAAATTGCTTTAAGCTGTCTTAAGAAAACTTGTATTGTGGGAACCTGTTGGATTAGCATGAACAGCCAAATCTTTGAACGCTAGGGAAAGAGTCTTAATTAATTTAAGAGTAATGTTAATCATTTTAAAATTTTATCTTAAATTATATTTAAAAATAATATGTCAAACAAATATTAAATAATAAAATAATATAAATTTTAAAATTATTTATTACATTTAATGTTTATTTAATACATCTTGAGATATAATTTAAAATAAAATTTTAAAATGTTTAACATTTCTCTTAATTTAAATATTCACGAGTTTTTCAAAATGCCAAAGGCGTTTTGGGTTTACAAAACTCAAAAAAACACTGACGAGTTTACATGTATTTAAAAATGATCTTTTTGCTATAAGCACTCTTCACATTTAGAAATCTAATGTATTGACAAATTCAATGAACACAATTTCTTTATGAGCAAAACTGTATAGAGGGAATTCAGAAGCACTCCTATTTTGTTCATTTTTAGAAGATTTAACAAAGTCAACAGATGAGGATATAAGAAGGCGATTTGACAAATTGAACGAAATGAGGAACATAATTTTATTATGTGCAAAACAGGATAGAGGGAATTCAGTGTTTGGTAATGGAGGTCACTGTCTATAAAGAATATGATTCTTCAGACTTTTAATTTAATGGTTGCTTTGGAGAGGAATCTATCCTGAAAAAAGGGTGGAATACAATCCCATATGAATCTGGGTTTGAAGAATTGGCAGCCAAGTGATCACAACTACGTACAATGACACGAGTGGAGAATAGCTAGCATTGTTGTTGATGTCGCTTCACAGGTACTGCTGAAATTCTGGCATGATAACGTTTTTATTCTTCCACCAAATCTTTAATTACCTGTTGCTAATCTGTAAAAGATTATGTTCAATTCAGAATACATAGTGGGAGTTTACAATCCTAAAAATGACAGAAAAATTCTTGTATGGGAAGGCAGTGAAAGTCACAATCGATGGATGAACCAGAATGTGATTCATCCTGTTATTTTTTTCCAGAATGTAAAAGGGAATCTCAAAGTTCATGGAACCAAAAGCATGTATGAATTAGAAATGCAGTGCCTTCGAATCTTATTTCATTTAATTTAAGCGAAATAGGACCTAAGGGTTCTATAAGGAGAAGTTTAACATTTCTGAAAGGTGCCAAATAAGTCCTAGAGTTCATTACATAGAGCAAAAAAGATTTCGACTCTACTACACTAGGCTAAGCAATGGCTGGTTATGGCTACGCGTATAGAGGCTACTCTACACCCAATCCCAAGACAGATAATTCGAGTAAAACAAGCTATGCTGAGGGGAAGAAACATCCAATTGTTTCTTATCACCCCGGAAATGGTACAGAGTCCTATGTTGTGACAACTGAAACCATTGTGCAGGAGCATGTTCATTCACCTTTTGTCAATGGAAACCAATATAGCTCTCATATGAAGGCTGAGCCACTGAAAGATTATGGACATGTTGAGGATAAATGGCACAAGTCTTCAAGTCCAGTTCGTGACCACCCGCGTAAGGTTGACGAGTTCCTTACCAAGGTGCAAACTGAAGTTAGTCAACCAACGAGGTCTGGTTTTCTGAGTCCTCCATATGGGCGCCGGGACACCAATTCCACAGGTCATCATGGGCATGGCAGTACTGTTTATGGTGGTCACAACAGTAAGAGCAGCAACGAATGGAACAAGCCCATTGGTAATGCTATCCGGAATGGGGATTACGATGACCACTATCACAACAGTCATAACAGGATGGAACCAACTATGATCACCTCTGGTGGATGGGCAAGGCCAAGCCGTGCGGGATGGGCTGTAGCACCAGATAACTCACTATCCAAACCAACAAATGATATTGGTAAAGCCATGGAGTACTTGCAGGAAACTGCCAGGCCTACTCCAGTCATCACTTCTCCACATACCCAATTGACTGTGCCGATCACAACAGGGCCTAAAAGAGGCGAGTATAGTCAAATTATCGACAGCAGGGAGGCTGCAAGGCGGTATGCAAACTTCCGTCCATCATTTGAGCCTGAAAAGACATACACTGCGACCATTGACAGCAGGGAGGCTGCAAGAAAGTACAAGGGCACAGCAGTTTGAAAGTGAACAATCATACATGGACTTATATTATTGAGCTATAGCTTGCGAGCCTTTTAAGTGTTTCTTGGGGTAATAACCTTTTATTACTCTATCTGTGCCTGTTTTCTGTTTTGTTCGGTGCTTTCTGGTGCATTAGATAAGTTGTCTTAATGTCTTGTAATGGTATCAGTAGTAGAATAAGCTTCTTATTGAAGCTACTTCAATGAATTGGCGGAGTACTTTTCCGGTTATTCATAAATTCTCTCCCAGATTCTTTTCTTCAATATTTTATCGATAGTGTTGTTTCCTTAATCCAGTTTTTGTCGATTACTTGGAAAATGCTAATCAGTTCATGGTTTAATGAGTTTAGCCATCGACTTCCATCAGCATTTTGGATTGGTCAAAATGCCAAAATTGTGCTGGGTGTCAATTCAATTTCACTATGTTACTCCTTGCCATTTTCAAGGATGATATAGGTGGTACAGTGAATAAGCAATGATGACAAAGAGTGCTATTGCTTTTTTATAAATGAAAGTAGCCCAGTAAATCAAGGTTGATTGCATACTTAGTTTTCAAGTGGTTCATGTTCAACAATACTTATGTGTAAGATTGGTTACTGTAAATATTCTAAAATGTTCAGAGAATTTAGAGCATGAAATCTGAAGAAATAATCAAACCTTGATCCACATTAATTATCTAACTAAAACACCAGCATCATTGAAATTTTGGAATGTAAGATGAATGCTAAGTTATCTCTATCTCCTCATACATGCATCTGAAAAGAGAATGGCTATTATATTTTATTTTTAAATGTGTAGGTCTAGAATTATTATATAATAATATTATTTAAATACATGGGACCCATGTTTCACGAAAATAGTAGAAAAAAGGGATCTTTTTATGTTTATTTATTTATTGTTTTTGTTTTGGGTTCTCGTGGGATGGAGGGAAAGGAGAGGGGAGAGAAGAAAGAAAAGAAAAGAAAGAGAGAGAGAAGAAGAAGAAGAAAAAGAAGAAGAAAAAAAAAGAAAGCAAAAAAGAAAAGAAAAGAAAAGAGAAGAGGGAGAGAGAAAGAAAGAAATTGAAGAAAAAGAAGGAAAGAAAGAAGAGAGAAGATGAGAAAAAGAATGAAAAATATAAGAAGGAAAGAAGATGTTGAATAATGATGTGAGTGATTATTTTTAAAAAATTTATTTAATATATTTATTTTTAATTTTATATTTGATTGATGTGAAAAATATGTATTTATGTCTTAGTATGTATGTATGTACATGTGGGTATTTATATATTTTTATGTATGTATTTGTGGGTATGTATATATGTATGTATGTGTGTGTATGTATTTAAATGTATGTATGTGTGTATTTATGTATGTGTATGTATTTGTAGACATATATATTATATTTTATTGGCCATAAAAATGATGCGTATGTGTGTATGTATATATGTATATTATAGTGTATAAGTTATGGAATAGATATGTTTGTATGTATGCATGTATGTATATATATATATATATTATAGTGTATAAGTTATGGAATAAATATGTTTATATGTATGCATGTGTATGTATTATATTTTATTAGCAATAGAATTGAAATATTTATGTATGAATGTAAGTATGCATTTATTTACATGTAAATGTACGTATGTATATTATATTGTATTAGTTATGGAATTGATGTGTAAGAGCCATGAAATTGATGTGTATTATATATGTATATTATATTTTATTAGTTATGAAATTGACATTTATATATGTATGTGTATTATATTATATTTGTTATGAAATTGTTATAAATGAATTTATGTATGAACATATGTCTTTATTTATGTTTTATTGTCAATAAATTATGTGAGTATGTATATGTAATTAATAATTAGGAAAGAGTTTCTGAAATTGGTATGTGTGTGTATAAATATATATATATATATATATGGGGTTTAAGAAGATAAAAATAAAAGTTGTAAATTGTGATTTAATACTTTATAAATATATATGATATGTTTTTAATATAATAACTTTATAAATTAATTTTATATTGTATTTATTTTATTTATAATTTATTTTAAATGAATAAAATTGTGATTAATTAATTATATTTTTAAGATATGTGTTAACATGATTATGAATACGTTAAGTGTAAAAATTATTATGGTTAGTATATAAATTATGTTTATAGTTTATTATAACTCATTTTTTTTTGTAATTATGTTAAATGTAGAGATTTTATAATTAGAATATTTATGATCCATGATAGTATATAATAGTAGAAATATGCTTAAATAATTTATGTGATGAAAGTATGAGATAATAAATATTTAATATTTTTTATATAATTATTTTTTTAAACATGTTCTATTTATTTATATTTATCTTATAAAAATAAAATAAATTGAAGTTTATGAATAAATATGTAATTAGTTAAGAAAATATTATATTTGAGATAATATTCTTCATGCATCAGTAATAATTTTTAAATACCTTAGAATTTAAAGAGTATAATATATGATATAAATAAATACTATAAGTTTATATGTTGTATAAAAGAAATGATTTTGAAACCAATAGATTGTACTCTTTCTCTTCAGATAGAGATATGAGATTCAAGTTTTTGGGGCCGTTTGTACACACATAGAGATTTTGGGTCGTGTATGAGTGCTTTACTCTTTGGGAGCTAGTTTGCTCTACGCATGTGTAAGATGAGGATATAAGATGATATAGAAAAGAGTATGTCCAACGCTCTGCCAGAGGAGTATTCTGGGTACGACGAGTTTCCTTCTGGGTACTAATTTAATATGATTTTTAGTATAAATATAATATGTTAAAGTTTCATATTCTTTATATAGTTTATCATTCTCAGTTAAGAAAAAATATAGCAACAAGTTCTAAATATTGATACATCAGCAAAAATTTTATAATTACTAAATATTCAGTTTCACAATTATTTTATATTATAAGTTTTAAGGCAACTTATGATATTCATATTTGTCCATGTTTGTTTGCCGCACGAATCATTTTTAATATTATTTACGAGGTGCACTCTTTATAAATATGTAGTTTTATCTATAAAGAAAAATATGTATTTTTATATCACTCACTGAGTTATTAGACTCGCCCATTTTTTCTTAAAATTTTTCCTCTCTAGGTATTGCAGAATTTATATAGTCCCGTTGAGCCACATGACGCTTGTGACATTCATCTATATGTATTAGTATATTTATGAGACATCTAGTAAGGTTATGTAAAAGTATAATTTTTTTTTTCATTTTTTATTTTTCATTGTCTTTGCCTAGTGAGTTTTAGAAAACCAAGCATATAACTAATGGTTCAAGGTCGCAGATTCATTTTGACACCATGGTTGGGTTAGGGCAGGTCATTTCACTTACATTAAAAGGAAGGCACGAGAAACTTGCTGAAATTACTAAAGCGCATACTCTTCAACATCTCAATTCCATGACATCTGTAGTTACCAAAAATTCAACCAAATTGTTGAAATAACTAAGTCCTCCTTTTTTTGTACTTTGAGTAATTTCTACATAGCGAAGGTATCTAATGGCTGATATCGAATTTCAACTTACTTGATGATTGATATTGATAGTACCCGACTCGAGCCCTCATCGAAAGTCAAGGTGGATCATGTGATAATATAGGATAAAAATACTCTTCATTCATTGCATTTGATAAAACGAGACTAATGCCCCAACAAAAGTATGTACGTGTACACAAATATACATAAAAATATACAAATCATACAGATTGTGACATTCATGCAGCTATGCGTGTAAAGGCTAGACCTCCAAATGTGAAGTACAAATCACACTGCACAATGACCCTGCGACAACCTTAAAAAAAGAAGAAAAACTAGAAAAAAATGGTGAGCTTGTGATTCAATGAATGAATATAATATGAGAATAATATATACTTAATACGTACTGTAAAAACATAGCTTCTACTAATAATTTAATAGTAAATAATATTATAAATGATATACGTAGAAATCTGTAATATAAAATAATAATGAAACTGTATACTGAGAAATAATAAACTTGCACTTGAAACATAAATTGTCATGAAATCTATTTTGAAGCTGAATATATGTAACTTAGCTCTGGAATCATGTACTATATACATACTGAAAATCACACTAAATTTATACTCGGGAAAAACATGGTCTCGCCTGACGGAATGCTGCATTGCTCGGGCAGAGCAAATAAATTAGTTTAATGCATGCGTAGAGCAACTGCACTAAAGGAAATGGTACGCATATGGTGGTTCAAAAACTACGACTATATAATATTATAAAAGCATAATTATTTTGAAATAAATGTTTTTGTACTGAAAGAAAACATAAATTATACTATAATAAATTCTAAAAGCATTTCTGAATATACTAATTAACATAAATATTCATCTGTCTAAAATAAATTATGAATAAAATAAATTTATTAACATGTAATTAAATCATAAATTGTTATATTAAAAATATATAATATATATATAGTTATCTACTCACAAAATTATACCAATTCTGAGTCGGGTCTGGATCCTAGGGTCTATTAGTTATCAGTACTCATCCCATATCATAGGATGAAAAAGATAACATTAGTATCAATATGTATTATAAATATTAAAATATAAACATTCTAATATCGTAAAATTGTTACCCACTGAATCACTAGATATAAATTTAACTATCCAAACTTGTTTCCTGTATTTTTCTTTTTATTTTTGTCTTACTTTCTGTCTCGACTCTCTTTCTTTTTCTTTCATTCTTTTTTCTCTTTCTTTTTTTTCTTTTTTTCCTATTTCTTTCCTAAATGGTTTCTTCCTCAATAAACAATTGAAGCATTTTCTTTAATTTATAGCAAAAAATTACTGCCATGCAGCTAATTATCCTAAGCGGCATGATTATAGCCCAAAAGATGAGAAATGAAGCATATGTCTGCATAGGCATATTGCATGCTTAAAGAATTAAATTATTTTATTTTCTCATGAAATAAAAGCCTCGTATAGCCATTTATTTTTACATAGCTTGGCAAAGCAAAAGGTTAAATGCCCCAGGCTAGCACACATATATTACAATTCCTCATTCCCTATAAGAATTTTATCTTCGAAATTCATGTACTTGTCTAAAATATTAGTACCGCTCGAATGCATAGCATAATTTAAGCTGTGAGCTTTTTCTAAAATTTGCTACTTTAACTTTGAGTTATTTAGAACATAAAGCCTATTACCCATAACTAATGTCTCATTAGCTCTCAACATTAAATTAGTCTGCATTCGTCCCTTACCTTTTGATTAAGTTTAACTAAATTAGGATGCACTTTTCGAATCTGATCAATCAACATAAGTTTGACTTGAAAATATGCTAGAAGAAGTTTATACTTGTTCATAGACAATTCAACCCCTATAGATCTTACTTCAACTAACAATAGAAGATAAGTTACTTTTAAATGAGCTAAAGAGGTAGAAGACTTTCTGTTAAGTGCATTTCCTACCACATTCGCCTTGCTTGGATGATAGTCAATTGTATAGTCATAATCCTTTATCAGCTCTAACCATCTTTATTGTCTCAGATTCAGGTCTTTTTGTGTGAACAAGTACTTCAAACTTTTGTGATCAATGAAAGTTTGGCATATGACACCATATAAATAATGTCTCCAAATTTTCAAGGAAAACACTACTGCTGCAAATTCTAAATCATGTATTGGATAATTTAACTAATGCTTCTTAAGTTGCCTAGAAGTATAGGCTATCACTTTTTCATACTGCATCAACACACAACTCAATCCCTATCTAGAAGCATCACTGTAAATTATAAATCCTTCAGTGCCAAATGGGACTATTAAAATAAGAGTTGAAGTCAATATCTCTTTAAGTTCTTTGAAACTACCTTCACATTCATGAGTTCACTCAAACCTTACATTCTTTTTGGTCAACTTGGTAAATGGTGCAATAATTTTAGAGAAGTCCTTAACAAACCTTCGATAATAACCTGAGGGACTGAGAAAACTTCTAACTTCTATCACACTAGCTGGTAAGGGTGGGCACGGTTCGGTCCGATTTTTTTGAATATGTAAAACTGAAATCGATTTTTTTAAGGGGAAAAATAAACCGAACCAAACCAGTTTCTTTAGGTTCGATTTTTTCAATTTTTTAATTTTTTTTTAATTTTTTTTTTAATTTTTTTATTTTAAATTGTGAGCTTTTTTTTAATCCATTTGTCCAATAATTAAGTAGATCATTTTAATTTTTTTTTTCATTACACGTTACATAAGCTACTAACTTTGTCCTTATATATTATATAAGTCTTTAAAAAATTAAGTTGACTAAATTATTATATATGACACGTTATATATTATATAATCAAAAAAATATTCATTACACATTATATAACCACTAAATTTGTTCTTATATATTAAATAAGTCTTTATAAAATTAAGTTGATTAAATTATTATATATGACACGTTATATATTATACAATTAAAATTTTTTTTATTACATATTACATAACTACTAAATTTGTTCTTATATATTATATAAGTTTTTAAAAAATTAAGTTGACTAAATTATTATATATTACACGTTACATTACATGTTATATATTATATAATAAAAATTTTTCATTAGATGTTACATAAGCGATTAACTTTATTCTTATTTATTATATAAGTCTTTAAAAAATTAAGTTGACTAAATTAATATATATTACACATTACATTATATGTTATATATTATATAATTAAAAAAATATTCATTACACATTATATAAATCACTAAATTTGTTCTTATATATTATATAATATTTAAAACTTCAGGCTATTTTTTTGAGTTTTTTAAAATTTTTTTATTTCAAATTATAGGCCTTTTTAAATTTATTTGTCTAAATAATTTAGTAAATAATTTTTTGACTTAATTTTTGGGTCTATTTCATATTAACATAATGACAATTTATTTAATTTAAGATAAATTTAAACTTTTTATTAACATAATTACAAAAAAATCAATTTTTCGGTTTAGTTATTTTTTTTAAAAAAAATAGAACCAGAACCGAACTGGATCCGTCGAATTTTTGAAAAAATCAAACCAATTTTTGTGGTAAAAAACAGACTGAACTGACCGGTTCAGTTCAGATTTTTGTTTACTGATTTTTTTGCCCACCCTTACTAGCTGGTCGCTCCTAATGTACCACAGCTTCAATTTTCTAAAGATCCACATAAATTTCATCTGCTGAGATAAGTATGTTTTAAAAATGTAACTTTACCTAGTTAGAACTGATATTTACTGAACTTAGTATATAATTGTTTATTTCTTAAAGTCTATAGCACTATCCATAAATGTTCTGCATGCTCCTCTGTACTCCATGAATGAATAAAGATGTCATCAATAAATACTATAACAAATTGATCAATATATGGATGAAACATCCTATTCATAAGGTCCATGAATGCATCTGGAGTATTAATCAACCCAAATGGCATTTTTAAAAATTATAATGCCCGTATTGAGTTCTGAAGGCAGTTTTAAATACATCAGTATCTCTGATCTTCAATTGATGATACATTGATCGCAGATTAATGTTTGAGAAAACTTTGCATCCTGTAACTAATCAAATAAATCATCAATGTAAGGGGAGTGGGTACTTGTTGCGTATAATGACTTTATTTAGCTTCCGATAATCAATGCATAGCCTTAAGGTTCCATTATTCTTTTTAACGAAAAATACTGATGCCACCACGACGATACGCTAGATTTGATGAAACCCTTATCTACCAGGTTTTGTAATCGAGTCTTTAATTCTTTTAACTTTAAGGGAGCCATTCTGTAGGGTGTTCTGGAGATAGAAGCTATTCCTGGAACCAAGTCAATACTAAAATCAATCTCTTTATCTAGTGGTAAACTTAAAAAATCCTCAGGAAATACATCTGAAAAATGTATGACTATTAAAATATATTATAATTTAACTCTATTGACTCTGTATTAATGATATGTGTCAAATAGGCTAGACATTATTTTTTGAGCAACCGTTTAACTATCATAACAGATATAACATAGGATGGAAGAAATCTTTGCTCTTTACAAAAAATAATATCAGGCTCTCCGTGCATTTTGAATATAACATTCTTTCAGAAATAGTCTACAATAGCATAATGATTAGCTAATTAGTCTATCCCAAGTATGGCATCAAAATCATATATATCCAGAGGAATTAAATTTGCTATTATCTCACTACTATCCACTTTGATAACACATCCCTGAAATACACTTTTAGCCAACAATGATTCTTCAATCGGTATGGCTACTACTAAGCTATAATCTAGGGGTTTTGACACTCTATCCACATGCACAGTAAAAATACGAGAAACAAAAGAATGTGTAGAACTTGGATCAATTAAAATATCGATGTCTCAGCTAAAAATAGTCAGTGTACCTGTAAAATCATCTAGGGTGGCCAAAGCAAATACACGTACCTGTTACGGGGTCGATTGGGCTGACCCTTTTGCGGGTCTCCACTAGCTTATAAAGCTCTAAGTTGTGCTCTACCACTAAGAATAGGCCTTCTTTTATAAGTTTGTTCATGTCTCTGAACATGGCAACTGCCACCTTAAAAACCCTAAGAAGCGACACCCTATACTAAACTACTACTGTGTGCTAAAAATGGGCAATTTCTTCTTAAATGTCTAATCTGTCCATAATGATAACAACTCGTAGAATCCCTCAAACATTGTTCGTTATGATATTTACCATATATAAAACATTGAGGGTATTTCTTCACATTATTGCTACTACTTTACTAGCTACTACCCTAAAGCCTTTAACTCCCTATGCTGCTTCCAACAGATATAGGCACAAAACTCTGACTAGATATTTGTCTCTGTCCTCTTGATAGTATAGGGCTTTGACTATACCATTGACTACCTGAATATCCTATATGAGATGTCTCTTCTCTAGGTGCTCTACTATTATTGGATCCACTAATTGACCAACTCTGACATTGTTTCTACTTGAATGACCGAGCTCAGTATGTCTTTACCAGGTTTCTCTCAATCCTTATTGTAGGTTTTACTAACTCACTGAAATCACTGTGTCCCATGGATGTAATTGTCGTCCTGATATTACCTCTAAGGCCTTGTTTAAATCTCTTACATTTATCCCTTTCAGTCCGCATTGCATATCAAGCAAATCTCAATAACTCTATAAATTAGTTCTCGTACTCCTCCACTATTATCGATCCCTGTTCTAGCTCAAATAACTTACTAGTTTAGATGTCTTGATAAATTATAGGAAATAATTTAACATTAAACTCTTGATAAATATTCATTCTATTCTGGTCAGTCATAGCTCTGCATCGACTGGCTCTGTAGTGCCTGAAAAATTCTCTACCCTTAAACTGCGAACACACTCTTTTGTGTTCTCTCTACTGGGTTGTCCCTGTGTTTGTCCCTCAACTACAACTGTAACTGTAACTAATTATGACAGTCTATCTATGGATTGCTCTAAAGCAGGTCTATCAAATTGCCCATGTGTAAGCTGTATTATAGGTTGTGGCACTGATTGAGGGTGCATCTATTTTACAATAAAATTTAGCTGGGTTTAGGGGAAACTTACTCAGCTACTACCTCTCTAATAGGTTCCTTTATTTTTTTTAGCACGAAGAGAGATCCTAGTTCAGCCACATGTTTCGTGTGGGGTTGGCCACATGACGTATGATGAAAATCTATAAAATACAATAAATTATTAATGACATATCTAACATGTATGCATCATGTACTAGTCTACAGAATTCAAAACCATGCTCTGATACCAAACTGACAGGACCCGACCCTAGCCCTCCTTGAAAGTAGAGTTAGATCTTGTGATAATATAGGACAGACATACTTTTCATTCGTTGCATTTGATAAAATGAGACTAGAGCCCCAACAAAAGTGTATACGTGTACACAAATATAAATAAAGACATACAAATTATACAAACTGTAACACTCATGCAACTATACTTGTAATGGCCAAATCTCTAAATGTGATGTACAAATCACATTGCACATTGATCCTGTGATAATCTGAGAAAAATAATAAGAAAAAAAAATAGTGAGCTTATGACTCATTGAGTGGACATAATATGAGAATAATATGTACTTTATACATATTGTAAAAACATAGCTTCTACTAATAATTTAATAATAAATCATTTTATAAATGATGTACGTAGAAATCTGTAATATAAAATAATAACAAACTGTATACTGAGAAATAATAAACTTGCACTTGAAATATAAGTTGTCATGAAATCTATTTTGAAGCTGAATTTGTGTAACTTAGCTCTTGAATCATATACTATATACATATTGAAAATCACACCAAATTTATACTCAGAAAAAATATGGTCTCACCTAGTGAAGAAATTCACGCACAGGCAGAGTAATGGAACGTGGTCTCACTTGGCGGAGTGCTGCATCGCTTGGGTAGAGCAAATAAATTGGTCTAACGCATGCATATAGCAACCACACTAAAAATGAGGGTATACATATGATGGTTTAAAAATTACTACTATATAATATCATGAAAGCATAATTATTTAGAAACAAATATTTTTGTATAATCATAAATTATATTATAATAAATTCTAAAAGTATTTTTGAATACACTAATTAGAATAAATATTTATTTGTCTAAAATAAATAATAGATAAAATAAATATGATAACGTGTAATTAAATCATAAATTGTTATATTAAAATTATATAAAATATATATCTTTATTCACTCGTAAAAGTGTGCTAATTTTGAACCGAATCTGAATTCTAAAATCTATTAATTAATAGTACTCCTCTCATATCATAGGATAAAAAATATATCACTAGTACTACTATGTATTATAAAAATATTAAATTATAAATATTTTAACATCGTAAAATTTTTATTTGTTAAATCATTGAATATAAATCTAATTACTTAAACTTATTTCTTATATTTTTCATTTATTTTTGTCTTATTTTTTTATCTCGGCTCTGTTTTTTTTTCTTCTTTTCACTTTTTTTTTTCCTATTTCTTCGTTCCCTGCACTTGTAATAGACATTTGAAGCATTTACATTAATTTATAGCAAAAAAATTGCCGCCCATGCAGCCAATTATCCTAAGCGGCATGATTATGACCCAGCAGGTAATGAGAAACTTACTTTTGTTCATACGAACCAGATTCGGTATCTCCAAAAAGAAAAAACAAAGTTGTTTTCAGTGGAGATATTTCATCTATCTCAACATCATTAATGTCCCAAGACATTATGATACACATAAATCTATCTCAACATTGTTGTCTTGATTGGCATCAAGACAACAAATGCCGTGCTTGGTTCTCCTCCGAAGGTAATTACACAATGGATGATGTCTCTGTTGCTTACATTATCGGAGGCGCCTGCTCTCCGAATCTTGGACCGTGCGATGTTGATGATTGGCAACTATTTCTTGACGGAATTCAGCCGCAAGAAATTATCATCGGTGACTATCAACGCGTCGTGGACCAACGTTTTCACGGCGCTTATGAGGTCAGAACGATTCGGCAACGTGAAGTACTTGAACCTGGTGGCTCAGAATCAAATGAGGTCACCACAAGAAGCAAGAAGGCCAAGACTGAAGTTGAACCGAAGGACGAGCAACCAGTTCAGATTGTTCATCAATTTAGGCTTATTGACTGGACTTTTTTTGGATTAGTTGTGCTTCGCTTTGATCAGATCACGAGGTATCAAGCCCTGAGGATGTTAGTTAAATTAGATTAGTTTTTTTTTTATGTTTCTATTCTCTTTAATTTGGAATTTATTTTTGTTCTGATCATTTGATCAATTTTGGGAAATCATACATGAGATATGCTTTCTTCTGTTGTAGAATGTTAATTCGGTAATGTGTTAAATGAAAGTTCACCTTTTTACTTTGCTGCGTTTTCATTTCTCTGTTTGTGCGCTATGTATCAGGGTTATCTGCCGTTGTCGCGTACTGTTACTCGACTTCAAGTTCAATAATTTCAAGACTTACATCATAGTTCAAAACAGCAGCAATAGTGCCGTAATAATATTATTTGCTAAACCTTCTCATATTTTATACTAAATTTTCAAAGTTTTCGTTTTAACAAATCTCAAGTTTTAATCCTCTTAATAAGGAAAAAAAAAATCAAGTGTTATCATAGTACTTGAAAAATTAAAATATTACGTGCAAAATTTTCAAAGTACTTCTTTTAAAAAACTAATATTTAAATGGTCAGGACTTTGTAGTGCACTGCACTAGGAACTGCTTACATCTGTTACTGAGCAATGACACTTATGTTACATAATTTTTTTTTAAGAAAAGATTATGTACTCTTTTTTAATGAACCTCAAAGAAATTGGTAAAATGAAATTACGAGTGGATGTAACGAGCCTTACAAAAAAAAAGAGCCCATCAGAAGGGGCAATAGATAAAGGAACAGATCAAAATTAAGGGTAAATAAATAAAATTGAAAATTTGAACTGAACTAAATTTGGATCGGTTTAATTTTTTTTATAAAAAAAATTATTTAGTTTTTATTTAAAAAAAATTAATCAGTTCGATTCAATTTTTCTTAAATAAAAATTGAATCAAAAAAATTAATTTTTTAATTAAATAATATTTATTTACCGTGTGGCGTTCATTTATTGAATAATTAAAAATATTAATATACATTTAACCACACATAATTCTTTTTAAATTTTAAAAAAAAATTAATTTTTAAAATCAAAAAAACCAAACTTAACGGTTCAGTTTTCAATTATAAAAAAATTAATTTCGGTTTTCTCTTTTAAAAAATTGAACCGAATTGGTTCGATTCGGTTTCAGAAAAAATTGAACCATGTCCACTCTTAAAATAGACTAATCAAAACAAAATTAGCAAAAATTGTAAAAAGGAAGGGTGTACATCTCAGAAGATAGACTGAATCTGCTGCATTGAGAGGCCCCCAAATGAAAGCCATCATATCTAAGGGCCAAATTAGCAACATATCGGCAGCGACATTTTTTTTCCTGAATGCGTAGGAGAAGAAGTTTATTTCTTCAATGGTAAGAGTGAAAATTCAACTACCTTGGGGAATTGAGCTTGGGATTTTGCAGAAGGAAAACCACTAATTGAGAATCCACCTCACGGCTAGCGGTGTACATTCTCTTCACTTTTCCCTTGACCTAACATGTATCTTCTTGAAAATTTACCATTTATCCCCTTAATATATTTTCTAACTAATAAAAAATCTCTTAGTATTTGATATAAAAAAAAACACTCGTATCATTATAACTGTAATAGTTTAAATTAATTTTAAAGAGATATAATAATATTTTTATTTTAAAAATCAACAATTGCATCTGTACATTACTAAATAGTAACAATGTACTGTATAATATAATTCTAAATAGTTAAATAATATTGTATAAACAATAAATTTATACTGTGTTATAATTAATAATTTTTCTCTATTTATTAAATTAATATGACGATTGATATTGAATATTTGTATTTTAACAAAAATACAATCATCTATATTAAATAATAATTCATACTATAATAAAGTCTCGTGTTATTCTTATTAATTATTTAATAGTATAAGTACACTAATTTTACTATTTATATAGTGTATTTTTACTGTTGATACTGTACAAATACATTTATTGATTTTTTAAATAAAAAGATTATTATACCCCTTCAAAGTTAATTTACATTATTCAATTATAATAGTTAGAGGATTTTTTATTTTATCAAACACTATGAGAGTTTTTGGTAGTTAATGAATTTAATGAAAGGGTAAACCTATCTGCTTCTCTATAAAATTTCACTATCGAGTTTTCACCTTAGTCCATGTGGTGGTTTAGAAAACATAACCATTTTCAAGAAGATCACAATACATTACAATCACATTCCTTTTTCAATTTTTATCATTTTTCTACTTTTAATAAATTGTTCTTGGATTCTTAATTTGTTCTTTTATTCATTAAAAAAAGTGTTTATATATTTATTTGTAGTGTGTTTGAAAAACTAAAATACAAAAATTTAATTTTTAAGTTCACACATTGTAAAAATCAGATCATAATAAATTTAATTTAAATTAATATTTTGGTTGTAAAAGTCTATGCTTTCTTTTTTACTTGAATTATCTTCAAAGACCTTTTTTTTTAGCCCATTTGTTTTCATAATATATATATATATATATATTATATATTTTTTGCTTTGAAATCTTTTATATAATTGGAAATACCCAGCTTGTTTTCTGTTTTGGATCCCATAAAATTATTCAATAATCGATTTTCCTTGAATGGGAAAATTGTGTTAACGAAATTGACCATTTTTTAGTCTGAAACGGACCTATACATAATTAATCAAATAAAATTGATCTTTAGTCGACTATTTGCGGAAACTCATATTGCTGGAGAATTGTCCTAATGAATTCAGAAAAAAAAAAAAATAATTTGAAATTTTTTTTTAACAAAAAATTTTAATCTGAAAGTTACCTATATAAAGTTAGTAAACAAATTTCATCTTTAATTGACTATTTGAGGAAACTCCCATACTTCTAATATTAGAGAAGTCCGATATCCTACTACATAATAGGAATGAAAACGAATCTGATTCCTTTCCAAATTTTCTATACCAACCTGGAAATAGCCCGAATAGGAATAGGAATGGAAATCCTAATAGATTTGGGAATTAATCAAATCTATTTAAGGGGCCATATTTCTCATGCACCAATATTATTATCAGCGAAAGTGAGTAAGCATAGCCTCATTCCTTGGTTGGCCAAACGGCTGCAACTGCTAAGCAATTTTTTGCAGTCGAACAATTGGAAGATTGACGAAGCGCTTGAGCTTTTCTATATGGGCAACGAAGGTGCAGCAGCTTATGTTGAAGAGAATGCTCGTAACACTCTCTATCATGATGACGACGACGATGACAACGATCCTACCGAGGAACTTTATGATGTTGACGACGACGATCCAATCGAGTCACTTTATGATGATGCCGTATTTTATGGAGCAAGTTCATCGATTGCACTGAATTTTGAGGAAGTGAAACATCATGACAAAGGTGCTACGTTTGCAACGGACGCTTCAGGAGATCGTAATCTTGCTTCTTTATTCCGTCCTCCTTTTCATCTGTTGTTTAATGGTTCCTTTGAAGAGGCAAAACAAGCTGCTTCTTTTCAGGATAGATGGCTCGTGCTGAATTTGCAATCTACAAAAGAGTTTAATTCTCACCTGCTTAACAGGGATTTATGGGCAAACGAAGTTGTTTCTCAAACTCTTGCTTCTAATTTTATATTTTGGCAGGTGTATGATGATACGAGTGAGGGCAAGAAAATTGTTACGTATTATGAATTAGACGCTGTTCCTGTAGTGCTGGTTATTGATCCCGTCACAGGCCAAAAGATGCGCATGTGGCGTGGACTGATTAAACCGGAGGGCTTCTTAGAAGACCTAGTACAGTTCATGGATAATAGCCCAAAACTTGCAACTCTGTTCCGTAATCGCTGCCCGAGAGGAAGTTCTGTAACTGATCAGCAGAAAATAAAGGATCAAACCGAGGAATTTGATCTGCAATCACTGACTGCTTCCATGGAAAATAAATGCACCATTAAGTTGCCAACATATCCACCACTTCCTCAAGAACCAAAGGGCAATAAGAACCTCCTTTGCAGGATTGGAGTTCGTTTCCCTGATGGTCGCAGAGTGCAGAGAAACTTTTTACCCACAGATCCAATACAGCTGCTATGGTCTTTCTGCTATTCAGAACTAGGGCAAACTGAGATGAGGTCCTTTCGCTTGATAAGGGCCATCCCAGGGGCTCCCAAGTCCTTGGATTATGACAGTAAATTGACCTTTCAGGAGTCAGAGCTTGCTAATTGTATGATGTTAGTTAACTGGGATAATTAATATTTGTAAATTGTCTTGTTGAATGCTATTTGACCAGTTTTTCAATTGAAACTTCCAGGAATTCTGATGTAAATTTTTTGTTTCTTCTTTATATATATATATATATATATATATATATATATGCTTTGTTTTGGTTTAAATATATGTTTATTTTTGTTTCTTTTGTGTCTTATGTATAAATCAACTTGCAAACCTATATTGATAGTAAATTGACCGTTGAGGATTGGGTGAGACGTGAGAAATTAGCTTGGAATTAATTAATTAGACACAAATTTGAAATTGATTGAATTTTGAACAATTTATTGTCCTTAATTTAGATTATTAAGATAACCGTCCGCATTTTCATGTGCTAAATCAGCTTAAATGCAATTAGTCCTGAAATGTATCTAATTTGCATATACTTGTTGTATGTATAAATAACATTGAAATTGCAACCCCTTTTGAAGAGATCCGGATTCGGATATAAAATAAGTGACTAGTTTTAGCAATTATTTTGATTCTAATGGTATTTGTTTTTATTATTTGGAAAAGATACCTTTTCTGTTCAAGGCTTCTGTAGGAAAGAAACACCCTCCTGAATATTCATGCCAAAAGATTGAGACTTCCACCTAATAAAAAAAATGAAAATGTTCTTTATTTTATGAATATATATTAATTTAATCTCTTATATTTTAATAATTATTATATTAATTCATGTCGTTCGAATTATAATATTAAATGAGCTCTCTTTAAAGACAAAAAAATACTTTTGCCATTAATGAAAATCAACTGCTAAATATTAGTTTGAATAATAATATAATAAATAAAATTATACGTGTCATAATATGATAAGTTAATAATGACACATTTTATCATGTAATTAGTTAATATTTGTAATAAATATATATTTTTTGAAAGAATAAATATTTTTTAAAAAAAAGCTAATAAATATATATTTTAAATTAAAAAAGAACACGTGTCATAATATAATTAATTATAAATAACACGTGTCATCATGTAATTAGTTACTATTTTTAAAAATATATATTTTAAGGAATAAATATTTTTTAAAGTAAATTAATAAATATATATTTAATAAATAATGGACACGTATCACAATATGATTAGTTACAAATGACAAATGCAATCATGTAATTAGTTTATATATTTAATAAATATATTTTTTAAAGAAAAATTTTAAAAGTAAATTAATAAATAAATGACGCATGTCATCATTTAATTGGTTAATACTTTTAATAATATATTTTTTAAAGAATAAATTTTTTAAAAGTTGATTAATAAGTATATATTTAATATATAATTAGTTACAAATGATACGTGTTATTATGTAATTGATTTATTGTTTAATAAATATATATTTTTTAAAGTAAATTAATAAATATATATTTAATAAATAAATGACATGTGTCATAATATGATTAGTTACGAATGACAAGTATCATCATATAATTAGTTTATATGTTTAATAAATATATTTTTTAAAGAATGAATATTTTTAAAAGTAAATTAACAAATATATATTTAATAAATAATGGACACCTGTCATCATATGGTTAATACAAATGACACGTGTCATTATGTAATTGGTTTATTGTTTAATAAATATATTTTTTTAGGAATAAATATTTGTAAAAGTAAATTAACAAATATATATTTAATAAATAATGGACACCTATCATCATATGGTTAGTACAAATGATACATGTCATTATATAATTGGTTTATTGTTTAATAAATATATTTTTTTAGGAATAAATATTTTTAAAAGTAAATTAACAAATATATATTTAATAAATAATGGGCACCTGACATCATATGGTTAGTACAAATGACACGTGTCATTATGTAATTGGTTTATTGTTTAATAAATATATTTTTTTAGGAATCAATATTTTTAAAAGTGAATTAATAAATATATATTTAATAAATAAAGGACACGTGTCATAATATAATTAGTTATAAATGATACTTGTCATCATATAATTAGTTTACATATTTAATAAATATATTTTTTTAGGAATAAATATTTTTAAAAGTAAACTAATAAATATATATTTAATAAATAAATGACACATGTAATAATATAATTAGTTATAAATGACACGTGTCATCATATAATTAGTTATAAATGACACGTGTCATTATATAATTGGTTTATATGTTTAATAAATATATTTTTTAAGGAATAAATATATTTAAAAGTAAATTAATAAATATATATTTAATAAATAAAAGACACGTGTTATAATATAATTAGTTATAAATGACACATGTCATCATGTAATTGGTTTATATATTTAATAAATATATTTTTTAAAAAATAAATATTTTTAAAAATAAATTAATAAATAAAAGACATGTGTCATGATATAATTAATTATAAATGACACATGTCCTCATGTAATTGGTTTATATGTTTAATAAATATATTTTTTAAGGAATAAATAATTTTAAAAGCAAATTAATAAAAAAAATATACGTGTCATCATTTACTTAGTTTATATGTTTAATAAATATAATTTTAAAAATAAAATAAATAATTAATATCTAATATCTTTATTGCCCACCATCGTCGGAAATTGTTGACCAGCTAATCGCCGACCGCTATTTTTCGGCAATGGTGGGATACAAATAAAGGCCAAATTTAATATCATTAAACTTTATTTTTTGTGATCTACACAATAGTAGGGTTATTTTTTTCAAACAAATGCAAAAAATATAAAAAAATGTAGGGGAGGGGTGGAGCCGCCCTTCCCACACTATTTTTTTTTCCTTTTTTACATTTGTTTTTATAAAAATGACCTCACCATTTATGTAAATAATAAAAAATGGAGTCCAATGATATAAAATTGGATAATTTTATCATTGAGATATCGCCAAAAAATGACAGTTGACCGATCGCCGTTTTTTGGTGACGGTGGGTATTTTATTTTTAATTTTTTAATTTAATTTAATTTATTTTTAAAAATATCTAATAAAAATTTAAATTAATTAAGTCACGACACGTGTCATGATACTTGTCAAATGATTGACATTGACTAAGGGTATTACAGTAAAAGTAGTAAAAAAATAAATATTTAATCGTAAAATTTTAACGACAGAAATTAACGTAGTAATTATTAGAACATAGGAGACTAAATTGATATATACTCATAAAATAGATGACTAAAATATTATTTTTTTTAAAAAAAATTACTTTTTTGTATTACAAAAAAATTGAATGCTTCAATAACAAAAAATTTGCTGTGTATTATTTTTCTATTAAAATGGAGATCTGAATTGGAAACTCTCTCTCTTTTATATATAAAAAGAAAACACTCAGCATGTGGTAATTATTAATCAAAATTATGATAAACTAATCTTTAAAAAATAGAAATAATTTCTAAACCTACTCAATAAATATATCTCTATTTCATCGTACATAACACTTTTATGTAAGTCATAAGTGCATAAGATCTTAATTTGTGATCTTTTAGATTAATATCACAATCCCAAAAAAGAAGGAAAAAATGTGTATTGAATTATCTGAGGCTATATACATCAGCTGTATTAAAAAAAGAAGAAGGTAATTCCTCTATCAATAGCATGCTTTATTATTGAGATGCCATCCTCACCTGCGAGTGGAGAATTATAGGCTCCACGAAGGCCCAAACATCTAAAATCTCAACTTTGAGACATTCTTTTTTTTAGTTATAAATGAATGGATTTATTTTTATTTATTAATTAAAAAAATGGAGAATTAAATAATTATACTTCTAACTTATATTTTTTCTTTTTCTCAAAAGTTTTCTTACTCTTTCAAAAAAAAAAACACTTAAAAATAGTTATGAAAATGATTTGATTATAAGTAAAATAAGTGAAAGAATGGTATATTATACCGTGATAAAAATATAGAAAAAAAAAAAAATGAACGGAAGTTGAAATCTGAAAAAATATGGAAATCTTGAAAATCTAGGTTGAATAACAATTACGCGCAAGACTTTCTTGTTCGAAGCATTTCTGCGAGGCATCTTGCACGTGAATTATTTTGTACGAGACTTTCTCGCATGCGAAAAATTGTTTTGTACGAATTGCTAGTGTTATTCTGGAAGCGAAGAGTTAATAGACACTTACAGCAACTCTTCTTGGATTCGGGCTATGACACACCACAGCTCTTTAAATTCTTTCTTCACAAATCAGCTTCACCAAAATTTACATTTGTGTAGTAGATTTAATATCACAGTTATCAAAGTTTACATTGATTCATCAAATGGTGTAGCATCAACTTATACACTTTGCTAGTTCAAACAATTTGGCATTTTATCAGGTCGTATGCTTAAGTTATAGCATCTCAACACCAAGTGAAGAGAGGCAACATCCAAGAAATATTTTGAAGTTCAGGCCTTGGAGTCTTTTGGAGGCGTATTTGCATAATTCCATGATGCATTTATCAAGTTGCCATAGGTTCTATCTCCAGCTACATATTTTATGAGACAGCATCATAAATTTCTTTCAGATCCTCTTTGTAAGTCTCACCGTCAATGAGCCAATATTATCATCCAGGTCCTTCATCTTAGTTTTTCCTGAAACTCAAGTGAAAATCAACAATAAAAACTATGTCTTTGAAGTATAAAAAAAAGGAGATTATAAAAAAAATTCATAAAGGAAAAGAAATTTTATAAGACTTGAACATGATCTATGTTGGATTTGGTGATTCAACAATCTTATTTGAATAAGAATTATAGAGAATACCAAATAAGAGAGTCACAAGAAGTCAATGACGCGTAACACATGTAAGGAGGAAGCGAAACGGGAGTTAAAAGTATGAAAAGAGGTACAAAAAAATGTAGACTTGCTGTCCAGGCCTCAGCGCCACGGTGCTGGAACGGCCAGATGCTAGAAAGTCAGTTTCATTTTTGGATTTCAGTTTTTTAAAGAGGTTTAGACTCCTAGAATGAGTGGATTCTTATTCCAACTAGGTTTAAGGTTTTTAGGCACGTTATAACCCTTATATAAAGCCTTTAGATTGCTCATCAACCATTGGGAGAGACTCTAAGAGATAGAAGAACTAGGCAGATACTAAATGCTTGTATGCGCTATAGTACAACTATTGTTTGGGTGTTCATTGTTCTTGGGAGAACAAAAGTACACCATTCATAGATCCTTTGAGTGTTCTTTATTGTGTTTTCTTGTAAAGTTCTCTAAAAGAGTTAATAAAAGATGTTAGGATCCTTGTATCTACAGTGAACGTAGGTAATTTGCTGAACTACGTAATTGATTGTGTTGTACTCTTGTTTATCTACTTTGATATTCTTGTTATTTTTGCTTGATATTTGGTTATTCTGCTATATAAAAAGATTAGAGTTCAAGGTTGAACTTGTTTCTAGGGTTTTTTACTTAACCTAATCACCAAGAAAATTGAGGTTCTCTTTAACAAACTAGTATCAAAGCAAAGATTTGATAATACACATCAAGAGTATTTGAACTGTGGCTATGACCAAGCAAAAAGTTGAGAAGTTTACTAAGATGAATGACTTCAATCTTTGGAAGAAGAAAGTTAGGGCTTTACTAGTGAAGAAATGGCTAGACTCAGGTTTGGAGCAAGCTAGTTCCTCAACTAGTAAAGAGAAGAAAATCTCAAAATGTGGGGAGAAAGATTGGGACATAATTTAAAAGAAAGATCACAGTACTATAATTTTAGCATTGAGCGACGAAGTATTAAGGAAAGTTAATGACAAAGAAACCGCTTTGGAGTTATGAAAGAAACTCGAGGCATTAGACATGAAGAAGTTTCTTGCAAATAGACTTTTTATGAAGAAGAAGTTACATCAGCTGTCTATGCTTGAGGGGTCTTCATTGAGAGCTCTCATTGGCTAGTTCAAAAAAATCATCATAATTCTTGGGATTTTGGGAATCAAGACAGAGGATAAAAATAAGTCTATCATCTTGTTGAGTTCGTTGTCGAAGAGTTATGAGAGTTTTGTGAATATGCTATTTTATGATAAAGAGTCTTTAACAAAGAATGATGTCAAGGCATCATTGAACTCAAAAGAATTGATAGAGAGATTTGAATCCGAGAATGGAGCGGTATTGTTTGCACAAGGGAAAAAGAGTAACCAATCAAAGAGGAAATTCAAAAGGTGTTTCCTTTATCATCAAGAATGTCACTTTTTGAGGGATTGTCCTAAATCAAAAGTTCAGGATGGGTGTGTTGCTATCGGTAGTCTTGGGAAAGATATTGAAGTTGTAGATATATTAGTAACCTCAAGGGAAAAGTACGCTGGTAAATAGATACTAGATTCATGATGTAATGCCCATATGTGTTTCAATAGATCATTGTTTACCAACTACAAAGTCATGAGAGGTAAAACTCTAATGGAAAATGACATGATTTATGAGGTTATAGAGGTTGGTGACATAAAGTTGAGGATGTAAGGTGGAGGAATTAGGGACTTACATGGTGTAAAACATATTTCTAATCTAAGAAGGAACTTAATATCCATAGGTAAGCTCGATAAAGAAGAGTATCTGGTTAAAGTAAAAAAAAAAAAAGAAAATTGAGGTCAGTAAAGGGATTTATAAGGTTTAATTGTGAAAAGCACAATGAGGGACTCTATGTGCTTAAGAGGATGGCCCAACACGGGGTGTTAGGGTAATGCAAATCACAAGGTGACATCTAAAAAATGCTCATTGAAATTATGAGGGTAAAAAAAAAGTACAACGCTTCCATACCCTATGCAAGGTGTATAAATGCCTTTGAAAACTAAAGTCATAAGCCCGAAAAAAGTTAAATTTTGGTAAATACTCAACTAAACTCAGCTCTAAGTAATAGAACTATGATGTGGATCAGATCCAAAAGCTTTTTTATTTGGGGATTTTGAATTAAGGAATGGTTTTATTGGATTTGGTGATTCAACAATCTTGTTTGGATGAGAGTTGTGAATAATACCAAATAGAAGAGTCACAAAAAGTTAAAGATGCATAAAATATGTAAAGAGGAAGTGAAACTGGACTTGGAAGCGTGAAAAAATGTGAAGAAAACAAAGACCTACTATCCATGCCTCAGCACTAGAGGCAGAAAGCCTAGCGTCGTGGTGCTAGAAGGAGTTTCTTATTGGTGCCACCGTGCCAGATACAGGGAAGTCAATTTCAGCTTCGGATTTCAGTTTTTTAAAGGGGTTTTAGACTCTTAGAACGCGTGGACTCTTATTCCAGTTAGATTTAAGATTTCTAAGCACGTTATAATTCCTTATATAAACCATTGTAAACCCTTTGTATTGATCACCAAGTATTAAGAGAGACCCTAAGATAGAGAAGAACTAAATAGACACTAAATGTTTGTGTGTGCTAGAGTGCAACTACTGTTTAGGAGTTCATTATTCTTAGGATAACAAAGGTACGTCATCATAAATTCTTTAAGTGTTCTTCATTGTGTTTTCTTGTAAAGTTCTCTAGAAGAGTTAATAAGAGATATTCAAATCCTTGGATCTATCGTGGACGTAGGCAATTGGTCGAACTATATAATTGATTACATTGTGTTCTTATTTATCTCCTTTAATATTCTTGTTATATTTGTTTGATATTTGGTTATTCCACTGTGCAAAGAGATTAGAGTTCAATGTTGAACTTGTTTCTATTGTTATTCGCTTAACGTAATCACAAAAACAATGGAGGTTCTCTTTAACAATCTATTATGCACAAAATTATAATGGTATATGATCAAATGCAAAAATAAAAGGATCACTTTTTAACCTTCAACTATTGACGCAAAAATTTGAATAATCATTTTTTAGTTTTTCTTAACCCTCAAACTCTCTCTTATACTAGTGTTTATCTAAAAAACGAGAATAAAAAACTCAAATTTAGAGATTCAATATTACATAACCACTTTACAATCTTAACCTTTTCCATAATTAGATTAATGTTAAATATGAAAGTTATCGAGGGTTATGAAAAGTTATTAAGGGATTATTGAGAGTTATGGATAATTAATGAGTTGTGGAATTTATTGCACTATGAGCTATTAACCATTAACATGGAAAAATATTAACAACCTTTATTTCCTATTTGATTTTGTCGATAATATTATACAAGTTAAAAAGGTCGAAATATAGTCTTTGTATGATAGTTAAAATCATAGGAAACTTGTCATGATTTTTATTTATTTATTTATTTTAATGACTTATTATGATTTTTCACATGCTTAAAATTAACAATTTATTATCGTTTTAAAATTTTTAATATATTTCAAAAAAAATTTGTAAGAATATTGATTGAAATCATCGGGATGTGATTTGGAGAGCAAGTCAAATGTGTATGGTACGCAAAGACCAAAGACGGACAAGAAAGAAGGAGAAAAAACAAAGAAGACAGTTTCAGGCGTGAGCACCGTGGCGACCAGGAGTAGGCGTCGTGGTACCCAAATCAAAAGGTAAGTGTTGCGGAGCCAGGTGGTTAGCACTGCGGCGATGGGCGCTAAGCGCCGTGACACTGGACGCATGAACAATTTCTCAAAAATTGAAAATTTCTTTATTTCGTCTCTCACATGTATAGGGTAAACCTAAAATATTTTAAAGCCTATATAAAGACTCTCAATTGACTTGCAAAATTTTTTTAGTGATTATAAAACATATCTTTGTGATAGGTTGAGAGATTTTTGTAATTAAACATTTTTTGTGATTTTTAGTGAGAGAAAATTCATAGATTGGCAAAAGAGGATTGTTCTTTGTGATATTTCTTATAAAATGCATACTTTATGAGTGTTTTGTGATTCAATAAGATAAGAAAATGATCTTAATCCGCCGTGAATATAAATAAGATGTCAAAACATGTAAATTTTATGTGTTCTTTTTTTATATTTTCTTTCTTTATTTTTTTAATTATTTATTCTACATTATTTACTTGAGTGATATTATTTATTTATATACTTTTATTTTTATATAATTAAAATAAAAATTACTAATTAATTATATATATATATATATATGCACACATAGTAGGTTTTTGCGGGTATGAAGCGCATCGTTTACTTCATTGTACGACTGAATAAGGTACAACCTGTTATTGCAGGGAAAGTATGTGTAATTAGCTTTATTAGGGGTTCATTTAAAATTAAAATAACTCTTCAGAATAGAATAAGAATCCAATGTAAAATCTCGTTCTTTGAGCACAGGGGCCTCCATTCCAAAATCGAATAATACATGGATCCATGTCCATGATTGATCCAGTTATTTGAAGGACTCGTTTGTCTCCCAAAGTGCTTTCACAAAATTTAGTTTTTACCTTTTCATGTTGTGGTCAAACTTTTAAAAGTAATTGGTACAATTTTTCCCTTTTTTGTTTACAAGTCATCTTTTAGCATTGTATGTACTAAATTTTTGTTATATATTTTAACAGAAATGCTTAAATTTTTTAGAAAAAATTTGTATTTTAATTAATGTGATATTTGATATTTATTATATTAATTAATATTATATAATTATTATAATAAAAAATAAAAATTAAACAATTGACAATTATTTATCAGTGACACATTTATCACCGATGATGTAAATATTTTTTTTGAATGATTAGTGATGTAAAAAATTCATTTTACGAGTTGATTCAATAATACAAGCAAAAGAAGATAATTGATATGATAATAACATGTGCAAATTACACTCCAGCTGCTTTTTTTTTTCATCGTAAAACAGCAATTATTCAACTTGGCGTGAGAACAAATGAAAATCCCACTTAACTACTACTATTTTACATTCGTTTTACTGATACTACCTCACTTTCTCGCACCTTTTCCGTCGCTTTCTGGGGAAAATTTCCAGGCTTAAGCAAAATCACGAAGCCCCATATACTAGGTCAGTTACTATTTCGTTTTCCTTTTCTGGGTTTACACCCAGATCGTTTCCCATGTGTTTGTTTCTGGGTTAATTTCATTTTGTTTGTTTTGTTTATTTACTGATAGTTTTTTTAGTTAACTTATACGTAATAGATACGAAATAAAGGGTTTTTTTTTCTTCTTTGGTGTGTGTATTGGATTTGTGAATGAGGTGATCGAGGTGGGTTTCATTGAATTTTGGCCCTGTTTGGTTGCTGAGCAAATGCAGAAAAAGAGTTGCAGCTAGTGTTGATCTTTTATGGCGGTTGATAAAAAAAAGTACTCTTATTTTGTGTTTCTCAATTCTTTTAGCTACCTACCAAAAGGTTCAGGAGCTAGTTCTGTTACTAAAATTTGTAAAAGCAATTGATCACTAAGCTAGGGGTGATAATTTGAGCTTTATTTGTGCCTTGGTTCGGTCTATGGCTTCATGAATGATTGTCGGTTGGCGTGATATGTTGCCAAATTCAGTTTATGAGAAATATATGGGAATATGTTGAGAATGGACACTGGGAAAACTTTTGCTAAAACCTCTTTCACAATAATTTTCATTCCCATTGTGATAGGCCATGTTTGAAATTAGAAGGAAATTTACTACTTAGTTTAGGGTAGTTATTGTTGGATAACCTCATCCAACTTGGAAAGCATGGTCTTTGATCCAAGATTATTGTAACAAGACCAGTAGACCTCACAAAATAAGATTACGAATGCTTTGGGAGTTTTATGAATGATATTTGGAGGAGTGGTTTTTCAAAGAAGCCTTAAATTGTACTTGTGTTCTCCTTGCATTAACAACATAAAGAACATGGGACTCTCTCTCTACCACCCTTGCTTCCTCTCGCTAGCTCTCTCTACCCTGAAAAGTGGGTAAAATTTTTATACTTTTATTCAGTCTTTGTTGCACATATAGGTATGTACAAGAACCAGTTGCAGGAGTTGGCTCAGAGGAGCTGCTTCAACCTCCCATCCTATTCATGCATCCGTGAAGGACCAGATCATGCCCCTCGTTTCAAAGCAACGGTAAACTTCAATGGAGAGACTTTTGAAAGCCCCAACTTTTGCTCTACACTAAGACAAGCAGAACATGCTGCAGCTGAGGTAGCTCTAAACACGCTTGCAAATAGAGGTCCTTCCAGAGCATTAGCTGCAAGAGTTCTGGTGAGTGGATAAAATTTATCCCATTTGTCTCACATAACTGCCTTATTTTTTGCTGAGTTTACAATCGCTTTACAGATTCTTTAATTTTTGGTTTTATGTGGAATCTCTGTTGAGTGTTTGATAGAGGAAAATGAGGGTTCTACCACTTTGGGAAGTGAGAACATCACAGGACTTCAAAGGATGTCTACTTGTCACACTTGATGATTGCTGAACCATGACTCTATTGGAGATGGGATTAAGAAGCACTGCTTAAATCTTCTATCTGTCTAGGGATATTATAACTGTGAATTTTAGGGCTAATATTTTGTTCAGAACTGATTCTCCTCCCTATCTTCTCGGACAAACAGAAGAAGTATTAGTGACCAACCATTTCAGTTTAAGGCTCCAGAGTTATCTTTTTCCTTGTGATGATCCTTACTGATGTTTTTGATCCTAGTAAATCCCATTCAGGACAAAAAAGAAAGCTCATAAGTTATAATTGTGATATTACAGTGGGAAACAGTGTAAGAATATCTATACAGGTTAAACTTTTTGCCTTGTTGTAGTGAACTTTGAATACTATGTAACCTGTTTAGCATGTGCCCATCATGTCATTCCCTGGTAGATTGTGCTTTTATCTTTTTGCAATTTGCCGCAAGAACATACATTCCACATAATATGTTTTGTGTATTTCTGCTGCATAGGATGAAACTGGAGTCTACAAGAATTTGCTTCAAGAGACTGCTCACAAAGCTGGCTTAAATCTTCCAGTATATACCACTGTTCGATCTGGACCAAGCCATGTTCCAGTTTTCTCATGCATGGTTGAGCTTGCAGGACTGACCTTTACAGGAGAACCGACTAGGACCAAGAAACAGGCTCAGAAGAATGCGGCAATAGCTGCTTGGTTTGCCTTGAAAAGATGTATTTATGTCATCTTTCTCTGTTAGGTTTATATTCAAGTACTTTAGTTTGCTTACAAGGAGCAGGCATGACTCAGTAATATCTTGAAAATTGCATACATGGATCATTATTGAACACTTCCTCTTGTTTTTTAGTTGGGTTTAAGATGGTGATGACAGTCTTCATACTAAGTGTTACAAATAATAATATGTTTGCTTCTTGTTTGTGTAGTGTCTCAATGCATTTCAACTGCATCTACTTCATCTTCTTCTCCCTCACCGGAGTCTAAATGCAATGAAGACCAGGAACAAGTTGTCATCGCACGCTTCCTTTCATCTTTGAAAAAACCAGAGTCAAAGAACTTCATGCAAAGTGACTGCCAACATGGACAAGAGAGATCTATACCGTTGTGCAAAGAACTAACCCCACCAGTTTCTAGCTTATTGTCTGCGCAATATCAAAGTTTGGCTTACCCTAGTTTTTCCCCTGAAACAGCCTTGTACCAGATGTGTCAGCAAGAACAATTACTACAGCTGCAAAACCACCTGTTTCCCCTTCCAGTTTCACCAGCTCCTCCGTTTGCTCCTCGTATTCTTCCATATATGCAATCTATTTTCCACCCAAATCACTGTCTATATGTTCCAGTAGGAAAGCAAGAACCCATACCTGTAGCTGTACGACCAAGGCTCTCAGTTACGACCTCCAGTCCATCACTGTACTTCTCAGGTAAATCAGTTCCTGATTCAGTCAGGAGCAGGTCCTCAGTAACTATTCAAGAGATACACGAGGAAAAAACAGAAAAAGCATTGAAGTGCTCCGCATCTATAGTTCTTGAACCTCAGGTCCCAGTTCACACCAATTCTGAATCAAGAATCAAAGAACCAATTCCAGAGGATGACAATCAGAAGAATGTTGATTTGGAAAGCAAAATGAGCTTGGGGTTAGAAAGCAGATTTGAAAACCTTCAATTGGAAGGGAACCAATTCAGGCATTCTGAATGGACTACTCATAGGAACTTGGGTTCTGGTTTTAGGCTAAACAACTTGCAGTTACAAAATTCATGTGGTATTGACTCATTGCATTCTTATCATAGACCCCAGTATCCTCCAAGAGCAAGTTCTGTTAGATGTCCTAGACCGACTCCATCTGATGCAGCTCCTGTGATGATTAGAACTGTGAGCCCTGTACCTTCAGTGAGGTCCATGCCACAAAATTTGACAAGCCAGATGCCTGCTCCACCAAGAATGAGAGCTGGAGCTCCTTCATGCTCAACCAGACATAGCACTGAAAGCGTACACATTAGACAAGTGCAACCCAGATTCCTGGCACCGGCTGTGAGAATAAGAACGGTTGTACCAGTCTGTTCGGCTCCACCACCAAGACAAATGCCGAGTTCTATCCAGGAGGGAATGTTACCCAGTATAGAGAAGAAAAATACCGTACAAGAAGGTGGATCAACGGCAACTTCATAGCTTGATAAGCTTCATATATAATCAGGAGTATATATCCTATAAAATTTCATCATATTTATTTATTTATTGTCACTTAAATATATGAATAGTTTTTATCTCAGGAGATCACAGCAATCTATGGGAGCATCAGTGCTTATTTAGAGTAACTAGAATAAATGGATAGCTCTTTGAATATCTATGTACAAATTTTGGAATCCATAATGGTCATGCTTAGTAAAAATTGATTCCCATACATAATCTGAAATGTTTGTGCAATGAAGTTTGATCGAGTTATGCCCACAGACAGCTATCAAGGATCAGTGGCGGCATACTGGTCAATTGAATTTGTAGATCCTTTAAAATAAGCATGACATTTGGTATAATAGATTTTGTTCATTTTCCAATTTATTGGATTGTTTTACTTCAATAAATAGGTTTGCATTTCCATTTTATTTATTTACCGATCGATATTACTATTCCAGAAATAAAGTCCCAACTTATTCCTAATAGGACTAGATTTTCAAAATAGGAAGATATTTATTTAATGATGAATATTATAAAAATAATGTTCTATCTTCCCAAGAGGACTAGATTTTTAAAATAAGAAATATTTATTTAATTAGCTTTTTCCTTAACAGGATTTTAAAATTAAGAACATATTTATTTAATTAGCCACTGATGAATATTTGTTAAATTAAGAATATATTTATTTCGTTAACAGATGATGGATATTTATTAAACGTTACTGCATAAATTATAAATGAGGCAGAGGCTCAAGTTATTTTTATGGGCTCAATTAATGGAATATTCACTAAAAGTGATAGGAGTACAAAATGACTCGGCATTTTTTTCTGTTTATCTCTAATTCTCATTTTAATTAGGACAAAGGAACATTTTTGCCCTTAACTTATAACTTAAAAGATATTTTTATTTCAATAAAATTTTTAATACTTAAATTTGCTCTAATTTATTAAATTTTGTCGTCAATTTGAATAAAAATAATGCTCTGGATATATAATTATTAGTTTATCTCATAACTAACTCACTTTTTATATTAATGGAAACTAATAATTATATGTTTAAAGCATTATTTTCATCTAAATTAATGAAATTTTTTAATAAATTAAAATAAAATTGAATATTAAAATTTTTATTAAAGTAAAAGTATTTTTATTATCATAAATTTAGGAATGCTCTTTGCCCTTTTAATTAACTTTGCATTGTCCGAAGACACATAAAATGGCTCAACACTTCAATGGTAAATAGTAAATACATCAGTGACATAAAGAGAGCGGCTAATACTGAAAAAGCGTATGATGAGATATTGAAAGGGCTGCAAAGAAAACAAAAGTTAAGAATGAAAATGAAGAAGAAATTGAGTTTACAAAAGAAGAGGAAGGTCAAATAAGGAGATCAAGATGTAGAAGACAAAAACATGGAGTTATAAAAAATGAAAACGAAGAAAAAGAGGATGATGAAGAAATTAAGTTAAGGAAAGAAAATGAAGAATAGCCGACAGAAAAAATTAATTTAGAAAAATTAGCGGTTAAAAAAGAAATTGACACAAACAAAATATAGGCTGAAAGAAAATCTTATGAAATATATTTAAAACAAATGTTAACTTTAAACTTATTTTTCTCCAATATTTTAAAATAAAATCATGTTTATAGTGAAAAAAAAAACTTGAATTATATATATCAAGTATAAAGTGAGTACGTGAATTTTTACATTATTTAAATATTGGGTGGACATTATAATCTCTGTTTTAATCCGTCTTTATTATTAATTATTTATTACTCGATTATTAACGTAAGTTTATTTATTTTTTTCTTTTTTAGAAATACAATTTTTATATATTCCATAATATATTAGTGTATTGAGTAGTTTTGTCAAATATCTTGTAAAGATTCATTCAAATATAATATATTATTTATTTTGAGTTGAACTCGTATGGTTTTTTTTATAAATTTCCTCAATATATTAACATCAAAAATTTTATTAATTAAAGAATATGAGATTTTATGGTATAATCTCCACTTCCTTCATTTTAATTTTATTATTTATAATTTTAAAAATTTTGAATCTGAATTGTTATGTATCTAATCAAAATATAAGATATCAATATTAAAAAAAATACAATTTAAATTCAACTTCTAGAAATTGGCTCTCAGCTATTGTGCCACCTTTAGTTAATAGTTGCACTCATTAAAATTGTCTATGCTACTTATCATTTTTATTATTATTTTGAAGAATTATTATTATTAGAGTTTTAAAAATAATTATCTAAAACTTCATTTAGAAGTTACTAAAAAGTTTAGAACACTAGTTTTATAAAAATAATAAAAGTGAGATCTTTTTAAGTATAATTCCAAATCGGTGAGTAATTGTTAATAAAATTATAATTAAAATAAAGTAAAAAAAAAAGGTGCCCGTAAATTAAGGAATTACAGTGCAGTGCGTTTGCACAGCTAAGCTGAGGTAAAGGGGAGAGAAAAGAGAAGCTGTGGGGTTTGAGTTTGACCAGTGAAAATAAATATTTGGACAAAAAGCTTCTAAGACTATAATAACAAAACATCATCAACCGATCTGCTTTCGTTTCTATTCTCTTCTCTTCTCTTCTCTTTCATCACCGTTCACCTCTTCCATTTTTATTCTTTTTTGCTGTCTCAGACAGGCAATAACAACAGCAACAGATACCAAACCCAGAAAATATAAACACCAAAAATAATGCAGAAAGGAAAAACACGTGCTTATAACTACTTTAACAGAAGAGTTTGAATTTCTTTCATTTTTAACTCCCAGATTTGTTAATCAAAGTATCAATCTTTGTCCTTGTAACTCTTTTTTTTTAATCATTTAGTTTTGCTCACTTTTCAGTCACTTTATCTAGTTATGGGAAAGTAGGTATGTTCTTTTATGTTGTTGAATTTAATATTGTCTTTGTTCTGGTTTTAGATCATTTTGACTTTGGAGAAAGAGCTGGGAGCGCCAGGTAAGTATATGCTAGGGTTTATAATTTGCCGTGTATCTTGGTTTTTTATCATTATGAGATGTGAGTTTTGTGTTTGTTTTGAAGATCACGGGGTGGGAAAAGATGGGTGTTTTGAGTATTTTGATTTTATGTAGCATCGGGACTTTATAGTTGGTATTTGGTTGATTTGTAGTGATTTATTTGCTCATTTACAGAGGAACCCACGTGGAATATGTTGAGAAATGATGCTTTTTATTAGATTCAGAGATGGGGTGTGTTTTGGGGAGAGAGGTATCCTCAGGCATAGTATCTGAATCTAAGGAGGTCAACAGCTTGAGTGTAGATTCTAGTAATAGTAAAGTAGAAAATGTTTCGGCGAAAAAGAATGATTGTGATGTTGTAGAGGTTCAAAATGGTGAGACCAACCGTCAGAAGGAGGAGGAGAAAGTGGTTGATGGGGAGAAAAAACCAAGGGGGGAAAGGAGAAGGTCAAAGCTGAATCCCAGGTTGAGTAATCCACCTAAGCATTTGCGTGGCGAGCATGTGGCAGCTGGGTGGCCACCATGGCTTACAGCCGTCTGTGGAGAGGCACTTAGTGGGTGGATTCCGCGGAGGGCAGACTCATTCGAGAAAATTGATAAGGTTGGTTATTTGGTCTTTTGGAAGTATAGTCATTGTCAATTGTTTCAAATTGATAAGCCATGTTTACTGATATGGATTATTTGTGAAGTGACCATCTTCAACGCCCTTCACAATGATGTGACAGATGTTTTTTGATATTAATTCTGTCATGATAATTAAGTTTAATTGAAGAATGTGATTGGTTACATCATTTGAGATGGGGGTTTTATGATGGCATGGCATAACATGGCTTTCATTTATTCTGCTAGTGTTACCGAAGTTAATATTTTTCTTCAAGTATTTATCTTCTCCTTATGGATGGTAGATTGGGCAAGGAACATATAGCAATGTGTACAAAGCTAAAGATATGTTAACGGGTAAAATCGTGGCACTCAAGAAAGTCCGGTTTGACAATTTGGAACCTGAGAGTGTGAAATTTATGGCAAGAGAGATTCTCATACTGCGGAGATTGGATCACCCAAATGTTATAAAGTTGGAAGGTTTGGTTACTTCAAGGATGTCATGTAGTTTATACCTGGTACTTCGGTATATGGAGCACGATTTGGCTGGACTTGCTGCAAGCCCTGAAGTGAAGTTTACAGAACCACAGGTAAGCCCTAGCTTATGTCTAATCCAAATTAAAGTATTGACACTGGTATGTTTCCTTTGTGCTTAGCTACTATGGAGAACTATGCTGTTTAACATTGAAGTTTTCTTGCTTTAAGGTTAAATGTTACATGCATCAACTGCTATCTGGACTTGAGCACTGTCACAATAATGGTGTGCTTCATCGCGACATTAAAGGGTCAAATCTTCTTATTGACGATGGTGGAGTACTTCAAATAGCTGATTTTGGTTTGGCATCTTTTTTTGATCCGAATCATAAGCATCCCATGACTAGTCGAGTGGTTACTTTATGGTATCGAGCGCCTGAGCTGCTTCTTGGGGCCACTGATTATGGTATTGGTGTGGACCTATGGAGTGCTGGTTGCATTTTAGCTGAGCTATTAGCTGGGAAGCCCATTATGCCTGGTCGTACGGAGGTAACTACTAAACTTTCTGCTTTTGCTTTAATCTTCAATCTATTTGTGTTTTGTTGGTCAACATACATTTCTATGGCTCGGCGTTCAATTTACTTGTGAAGAGTTTGAAGGTTTGTTGTACTGAAGCAATGATGAAGGCAAGCTAGCGTGCTATGGTTATGTAATATTATTGGCTGGGATCTATAAAAGGATTTTATCATGATCTATGGTTTCCTGAATGTTGAATATGCAAACTTGCTGTGGGAAACATTTATTACATGTAATGCAATTGATAATTATCTTTTATGCGCTTAGGTGGAGCAACTACATAAGATATACAAGCTATGTGGTTCACCTTCAGAAGAATATTGGAAGAAATCAAAGCTGCCAAATGCAACCTTGTTTAAGCCCCGAGAGCCTTACAAAAGATGTTTACAAGAGACATTCAAAGATTTTCCATCATCGTCACTGCCTCTCATTGAAACTCTTCTAGCAATTGACCCAGCAGAACGTCTAACAGCCACTGCTGCCTTAAATAGCGAAGTAAGTTTTTCTCTCTTCACTGGCTATTACCAATTTTTTCTGCCTCATGGTTTCAGCTTTTGATCTTCTGATTTGGATGCTGTGGCATCTAACCAGTATTTTATACAATCAACCTGAATGTCACCTGCAACAATTCTTCATTTATGATGAATGCTAGTGAACATTATACAGTCATGCCTGAAAGCGAGTGCATTCAACTGACAATGAACTCCGAGTGTTTATACAAGACAATCTCTTGCCTGAAACTTTTAAGATGTTCTGTTTCAAGTGAGATTGAACTTAAATTAGATATATTCTAACTAAATTACCAATGCTAAGCACAAACTTGAAAGGAAATAAATATAAGATGTGTGAAAATTATTTTACTTGATAGTTACTGTAGTAAAAAATTCATATTTTTGCTTCTTCAAAATGTGCAACCTTTGAGTTGAGCACCAGCTTTAGTTGCTGAATGTGCGCAAAATACGACCTTAGCCTACTTCCAGCTTCTATTGGAAAAGAGAAATGCTTGGGATAAAAGAGGCCTTCAATCCTATTAAATAGATTATATTTACCTAATACTTATCCAACTAAGATTTTTTTAATGAATTCACCAACTATAACCATAATGATTCATAGCATCCATTTTTTACCATTGTCTCTGTCATTCTTGTGCAGTTCTTTAGCACTGAACCTTATGCTTGTGAACCTTCTAGTCTCCCCAAGTATCGTCCAAGCAAGGAGATGGATGCTAAACGACGAGATGATGAAGCTAGGAGGTAAGTGCATTTAACTTTACCTTTGATATCCGATTATTTCAGAAGGAATTAACCTTTTGAATGTTGAGATGGTGAACTTTATAACTCATTAGATTGTAGTAACTGCCTTGACTTCAGATTTCTTGTGTCATGCTAAATTCCCACTGGATTTGGTATCTCTTACAAGTGAGTTGTGAAAACACGTCTGTTTTGTATGTTTTTCAGACTAAGAGCTGCTAGTAAAGCCCAGGGTGATGGTGCAAAGAAGACACGAACACGTAATCGTGCTGTTAGGGCAATGCCTGCTCCAGAGGCCAATGCTGAACTTCAATCTAATATTGATGTATGTCCCATTGGTTGCTTCTATAGGAAAAAATCATTATCTTATATGTTTAGATGCTGTTGGCACCATATTTCTAGAAATAATAATTTCATGGGTTGCCATACTTGCTGTTTGCCTGTCATGATTCTTCCTGCTGAGTGATAGAATTTCCTTTTCTCTCTCTCTTTCATAGTTGTTCTTTAGGTATTACATTTGTTGGTAATGGATAATCTTGTTTGTTCAAAATCATAGAACTTTGCTATGTGATTTGGAATATATTTGGGAGTTCAACATGCTATTAATGCAGAATGACTCACATAGAGCTCACATGAATGTAAATTGGAACAGTTGTTGATTTATGGGAAAATCAAAGATAGTTTAGTTTGATATATTTTATGAAGCAGCTTAGGCTAGGTTCTTTGCCGCATTCAATTACTTCCGAGTTAAGAGTAATAGAAGATCTTCTTTCTTATATGTAATTTTTTTTTATTGTGAAGCTTAAAATGAACTTATGATCCGATTTCAGTCTCCCTGTAAGTTCTTCATGTTTTACTTACGGTTGGTTGTTTTCCTGAGCAGAGGAGACGTCTAATCACTCATGCAAATGCAAAGAGCAAGAGTGAGAAGTTTCCTCCACCGCATCAAGATGGCGCACTTGGCTTTCCCTTGGGCTCATCACATCATATTGATCCTAGCTTCGTACCTCCGGATGTTCCATTCAGCACAACCTCATTCAGTTACTCGAAAGAACCAATCCAAACTTGGTCAGGTCCATTGGTTGACTCTGCCAGTGTCGGCGCTCCAAGGCGGAAGAAGCATGCAACAGGTGATAAAAGTAGCAATTCTCGGAGTAAAGGAAAGAAAAGCATTATTTAAACTTTCTGTGCATACATCAAGAAATTAGCCGATTGCATTTGCCACCACAGTTTCATAAGAGAGTCTTGCTGCTACTTGACATGAGGGTGTTAGTTGAGCCTGGTTTCTTCTTCCATACAAAATGAAATTGTTTTGTTAGATAGTATATTCAAGGGTGAAATCATTATTTTTTCTTCTTCTTCTTTTGTTACCCTTTACAATCTTTTGTCTCAAAGATACAGAAGTGTCTACTCTATTTCCTGGGAAGGTGATATACTCTGCATTATTATGTACATTTTGTTTTTTCCTCTTTTGACAGATTGTTAAAAGCTTATAATATAATTGAGAATTGCGAAGTTGGTGAAACCCATTACTTCCCGGACAATGAAACGTGCCATCATGCCAACAGGATGTCGACATTGATTGATTATTAATGAGATTGTTTTGCTTTGTAGAAGAGGGATTACATGTTCTGTGCCCCCTCATAATTGAAATAATGCTACTCGGTTACCAATCATAACAGCTTTTTTCGTCAGAGAAATATTAGCTACGTTCACTTGCTTTTGACCTTGGTGACATTTCCGTGTCATTTATTAGTATTGCTTTTATTTTTGTTTTGTTATTTTAATTATTGAAATTTTGGCTAATGCTATATTGATAAATCATTAATCTATACCTCCATTAGCCATTTATGACTTGATGCCTTCCTTGGAAGAAATGAAAACAGTAACAAATCACCTGATTATTAGGTGTTTTCATTAAAATTAAAATGATAATCGCCATTGACTTTTACAATCAGAATTTACCGAAATCATAATCACGTACACACACAGCTACCCAACTTTCAATTGGGTTTGGAAGAGAAGATAAGTGTATGGATGCTACAATATATATGAAAGAAATGAAAAAGAAAAGGTGATTGCTTTTGTCATGTTTTTGAGTCTCGAGTGAACCAAAAAATATTTCTCTGAAGAGTCGATCTGTTTAGCAAAACCCATAAAATATTATCAAAGAACCAATGTGCATAGCAACTTATTAAAGAAGGCAAGTCAGCATTAGCAACTTATAGAAGAGGCAACTTGCCAAGGAAAGGAAAAAGGAAGAGAGAGAGAGAATAAAACTATAAAATTAATTTTAGGGTAAAAGACGTATAAACCCCAACGTTTGGTTTAATTCCCAGATAGACTCCGGCCATCTTAAAAGAGCTCATGAGATCTCTGTTAGAGAGCATTAGCAACTTATAGAAGAGGCAACATTTGGTGTTAAATAGAACCACATACACATTCAGTAGGATTTGAGAACCTTTGATTATGATTAGAAGTAAAATATTTTAACAATTAGGTCATAGGCCATTTGTTGACAATTGAATTATTTGCTTTTTGTATAATCAATACTATAGCTTGAATAAAAATAAATTAAATAATTTAAATAAAAAAAATCAATAATTAAATTTAAAAAATTAAAAAAGAATCAAGTAGGCATTGATCACTAGTGATTGCCGTTGTCAGTAGGCGACCGATTATTAGTGGCTAATGGTGAATAAACTCAAAATTTATATTATTAAATTTTAAATTTTAATATTTACACAATCATGTGATTATTTTCGTTAATGGAATATCGAAGGAAGAACAAAATAAAAAATAAAGTGGTACTTAACATTTTTTTGTCACCAAATAACGGCGAGTGGAGGTGGACCGCTAAAGTCACCAATCATACAATATAATGAATGAAGGGTGACATTGCATCTCCACTTGTCGCTATTTAACAATAATAATATAGTGGTTGATGGTTGTTTATTTTACTATATTAAATATATACAAAATAAATAAATTTAATATTAATATAATACTCGTAGTTTAATAATTAAAATATTTTATTTTTAATTAAAGATTTTGATTTTAAATTTCATTGTGACTCTGTATTTTTATTTCTCTGTTTTTTAAATTATTAAGAACAAATTGAATATCATAGTCATATAAAATTATTTTAAAATATTTTTTATTTTATTTATTTATTAAGAACAAAATGGATATCACAATCATAAATGATCTAAAAAAATGGGCATATAAATACTTTCATTTGATATATGATCTAAAAAAATGGGCATATAAAAATACTTTCATTTGATATAGTAGCATGATAATATTTTTTACGAAAATGATTGCTAAGAACGACGAATTCCGTCATTTAATATCATAATTTAAGTCACCTTACAAAATGGATGCATAAAGAGCATAATAATACTTAGAATTTGACCAACGAATTCTGTCGTTGACTCTTTTAAAATGATTAAGAATTGTCCGAGAATTAAGCCAAACACTACGGTCCATATTGCAAGTTTTGCAAGAGATGGGAAATTTGAGTACTGAATTTTAAATGCTTGTTGCCTGTTAGAGTAGCTCTATAAGTAGAAGTAATTTTTTTTTAAAATTTTTTAATAAAATTTGATATTTTTAACTTTATAAATAAAAAAAATCAACACAAATAAATATATGTAAATAGGATTGGCCTTTTGATTAAATTAATTATTCAAGACTACTCACTCAAGTTTTTTTTTTTTTAATTTTGAGAGATTCCCAATTAATATATTGTTAATGACCATTTGAGCTTTAATTTTTTTCATAAAAAAATTAAAAAATGAAGAAATAACCAAAAAAAATAAAAAATAGAAACCCATTAAGAGAAAAGAGAAATGAAAATGTGAATAAACAAATTAAAAAAAAAACGTAAATAGCTTGACTGGAACTCAAGCTACTTACGTTTTTTAAAAGGGACATTACAGAGACGAACAGCTCATTCTCTCTCTCTAAGCATATTCATAAACACACCAAAAGAAAAAGTTTCTGAGCAAAGGCGAGAATCAAAACCCAGAAACGAAAGTGGGTTATAGAGATGGAGGACAATAATAACCCAGCAAGCAATGTGTCTCGAGCCATTTCTGCTGCCCTTGACTGGAAGTCAACTCCTGAAGCTCGCAAAGCCGCTCTTTCTTACCTTGAATCTGTACTTTCTTCTCCGTTTTGCTCCCTTTTTATGTGCATATGTATATTTGTAATCTGGTTCTCTAAGTTGATATGTATGTTCTGATGAAAAAATGTCTTTTTTTTTTCTTCTTTGGAGTGGGCATGATGATTTGGGGTTCTAAACGGTGACGATTTTGTGAAAATTCTTGTTTCAATTTGATTGAGTTTGAGGGATTTAGTAAAAGAGTGCTTGGGAAATTTTGGTATGCCGGTAAAATTTGAATTTTCAACGGTATAGGATTGTTAAATGTTCTAAACGTAGTAAATTTTTATGAATTTGATTGATTTTTAGGATTTTGGCAAAACTGTACATGCGATTCAGCTTCATAGTTGATATTTTCTTGTTGATTGTAAAAAATAGTAATTCTGGATAGTTATAGGGTTTGAAAAGGAAAGAAAGTTTGATTACTGTGATTTCAAACTCTTAAAAAGTAGCAAACTTCTGAGCTTTTTATTGAGAGTGATCAGTAATTTATTCAGGTTTAGGCTTTAATGAAAAAGATGCTGGTCATAGGACTTTTAGAATCACCATGCTTTTGTGCTGTTGAAATTTAGCTTTTATTGGTTTTTGATTCTTGAGTATTACTTGCTGTTGTATGCAATTTTGTTGATCTAAATGGGCTTGAAAAATGAGCAAAGTCACTGATGTTTTTTAAAGGTTGAATTACTTTTCATTTATACTATTTCTTCAAATTTGCTTTCTTATGTTGCAGGTGAAAGCAGGAGATATACGGTTTTTGGTGAGCACATCATTCCTTCTGGTAAAAAAGAATTGGTCTTCTGAAATCCGGTTACATGCATTTAAAATGCTTCAGGTTCACGTCGATACGCCTTTGTCCCGTCTTTTCTGTGGATCTAACATATCCAATTTGATGAACTTGATGTTGTAGGGACTTGTTTTATGGTATAAGAAGTTATTTTTGATGTCTGACTCTTGTTGGCAAGAATCATCTGTAAAATCAGAAATCCACAATTGTTTTAATCTCTCCTTCCAACTGCACTGTTATAAAGCTTAGTGGATACTTTCTTGGTCACTGACTTATTTAGGGAGGCACCCTTCTATGTTTGTAAAATGTGGACAGGGAACAGGTAGATATTGTTAGAAGCTGCACCAAACAATGCTCTGTTGGACAATTTATTTTTTACTTTTTATTTTATTTTTCTTGCTTCTCTTATTGCCTAATCTCAAAGCACTCCTCCAGATATCCAAGGACATAATTTAGCAATTTTGTGCCTTTCTATCTGAAGTTATTGTACCATTTACTTGATACAAATAGTTTCTGCCTACTTGATGTGAACATTAGTTTACTGCATATTTGATTTTGTACTGCTAGTGTCCATAGGTCTTACCCAAAAGAAAAAAGGAAAATGGTGTTCATATGGTTTTGCAAATCATTTGTTAATTAACTGATCTATCTTATGAGTGTTTAAAGTTTGAGCATAAATTGAGTGGCTTGACCATAGCATAGTTATAATTCTGCAGCATTTGGTCAGATTAAGATGGGATGAACTGAATCCTTTGGAGCGTAGGGACTTTGCAAATGTTGCACTTGATTTGATGTCTGAGATTGCAGATCCTTGTGAAGAATGGCATTTGAAAAGTCAGACAGCTGCTCTTGTTGCGGAGGTTTTCATCATACCATTCTTGAGTGTTGTTTAATTTTTTTTTTGGTGATGACAGTTTCCAACTTGCGGTAATCATTATTTTGCTTTCTAACAGATAGTTAGAAGAGAAGGTCTGACTCTGTGGCAAGAGCTGCTCCCTTCTCTAGCTTCCTTATCCAAAAAGGGTCCCATTCAGGTATGTGAATTTATCCTGCTTTACAGCAACTCCTACTTATGCTTCTACAGTTTATTTTTTTTCTCTTTATATTAGGCCGAATTGGTTTCAATGATGCTGAGGTGGCTACCTGAAGATATTACTGTCCATAATGAAGATCTGGAAGGTTTGTGATGAATGCCTTGGCTGTACTCTTTAGTATAAGTGCTGATAATGATGTTTTGCACTTTGGACATCTGAATCCCAAATAAAGTATGGGTGTGGAGTGTTCTTAAGTATTTGTTGCTCAGGCCTGATTGGCAGAAGGGATCAAAATGTAAGAAAAGTAGAAGAAACAATATAGTATTTCCTTATGTCTGCTTGGTGGAAATGAGGGAGAACTGGAGGGATGGGGAAAATTTGCAGATTGTTGCGTTATTCATAACTTATCCTATTGTCTACTCTTCAGATCCAATTGGGAGAATTTTAAATTGAACATGAGGCCAGAAAAGAGCATTCCTGTCCCATTTTCCATCATACCAAAACAATGAAAAGTGTCATTCACCTTTGTGTCTGGTTCTCCAACTCTTACTTTTCTCCTACCAATTAAACCTTTGTCTTGTGGGTTTCTCTTTCTTGTTGTTTGGTTCTTTCAGCATACCATACTTTTGTACTTCTTGTTGGGAAGAACTTTTTGTAAATAACTTCATTTTAGATTATTAAGTTGCTTCCATCTCTTAACCCTGATTTTGAATGTATTATTCAGGTGATTGGCGTAGACTACTGTTGCGAGGGCTTACACAATCTTTGCCTGAAATTTTGCCTTTACTGTACAGTGTATGGTCACTCTTTGCCTTGACTACAAGTTTTTTGTTTTAGCATTATTCTGACATCCAAAACTCCAAATTCTTGATACAGTTACTAGAAAGGCACTTTGGAGCTGCATTAAGTGAAGTTGGTCGGCAACAAATGGATGTTGGAAAACAGCATGCAGCCACAGTAACAGCTACTCTGAATGCTATAAATGCATATGCTGAGTGGGCTCCCTTGTCCAATCTTGCAAAATATGGTATCATTCATGGGTATGATTAGCCTTCTTGCAATTCTCACAGAGTCTGAATTCAAGTCATTGGTCTAGATTGGTTTTCTACTCTCTCACTCTCTTCCTCTTGTCTCTCATATCAGATGTGGTTTCTTACTTTTTTCTCCTGACTTTCGTCTTCATGCTTGCGAGTTTTTCAAACTTGTCTCGCCAAGGTATATATTAAAACTCTTATGTGGCTAAGCTATTTCCTTTTCCATGGAAGTTGTTTTGACTACCTTGAATGCTCAATGTGAATTGCAGAAAAAAATATGCTGATGCCTCTGCTACTGAATTTGATTCTGCAATGCGGGAGGTCTTTCAGATCCTGATGAAAGTCTCTGGAGAATTTTTGTATAGCTCTGGGACCAATGCTGGAGTTATAGATGAAAATGAGTTTGAGTTTGCTGAATATATATGTGAGAGCATGGTGTCTTTGGGTACTTCAAACTTGCAATGTGTTGCAGGTGATGATCCCACACTCTCTATGTACCTACAGCAGGTAATTCCTATAGTCTAGTCTTCTTTTGAGTGACTTGAATATTTGGATGCTTTGACCTGAAATTTATCCTTCAGCAATTGTTATCACTTGCATCCTTAGTTCCTTCTCAATGTTCACATTGCCACAAATATCTTTTTACTATTGTTGTTACTTTGTTTACTAAAACAAAGCCACTAGGAACTTTCATATATGCTTCCTTTACACTTTCTCCATCCTAACATTGTTCAATCAAGCAGTTCTGGCTTCTGATATCTGAATTCTATGAGTGAACAATTGATGGAAGCACAAAGTCTCCATCTGCCTGGTTCAGAATGGAAATTCCATCTATCTGACCAATGCATTTGACGTCTTAACCCTTCATAACTTAGTTGCATGACAAATGTTTGTACTGTTATCCCATCCCTGCTTCATTCACAAGGTTCAGTTCTGCATTATGTTTTTCCTAGTTTTATCTCTCACTCTGCATATCCATACGTTCACTCTATAATTTTCTGAAGTTCAAACTGTATCTTTGATACCTTATTCTGTTTCCATTTATCTTCCACTGTCATTAACTAAAACCTTTGGTTTTATTCAAGTCTCTTTACCACTGAACCAATCCCCTTGGGGTTAAGTAAAAATTATAGTTCATATTGGTTTTTCCTTCATGGCTTTGCCTATGGAATGCGCTTGTGTTTAACCTTAACATCATATCTGTGTTGCATTGGTTTCTTTATAGTAGTAGTTCTTATTTGTCTATCAGAATTACAAACTGAAAAAAGAAAACTCCCCTTTCTTTCTTTGTTTTGATGAGTTTTATATCTTAATTCATGATTTTTAATGTGGCTTCAGATGCACAATCACGAGGGGCTTTACAATCTAGCTCTGTTATCAGTCTATGAATAGATTGTTCGATATCTTCTTTCGCTCATCTTATATCAGCTCTCATTATTTTACTTTTTTCTGACATATAATAATTGAATTATGCATTTTGACTTCTGATGTCCTCGCAGATGCTGGGGTATTTTCAACATTTTAAGCTAGCCCTTCATTTTCAATCATTGTTCTTTTGGCTGGTATGTGAGGATTTTCACATATTATTGTTTTTGATGACACAGGCTTGATGTCTCAGCTATCTTTGAACTTCTCTCATGCTCGCTTGCTTTTGTAGGCACTAATGAGAGATTTAATGTCAAAGCCAAAAGTTGTGCATTCAACTGGAGATGGATCAGCTGTTACGGGCTCTTGTTCTGGGCAGGTTGATAGTGAAAAGAGAAAGATATTAAGTTTTGTGAGTGATGATATTTGTAGTGCGATTCTCGACGTATCTTTCCAGCGCATGGTCAAGAGAGAAAAAATTCTTCCTGGAACAGCCCTTTCTCTAGGGGCATTGGAATTGTGGAGTGATGACTATGATGGCAAGGGCGATTTTGGCCAGTATCGATCTAGGCTGGTATATTTACATAGATCCAATTTGGATGGTTTTGTTTTCTGCCTCTTACATTGATATACTGCTGATGTGGATGTTTTTGGAATTTGTTATTTTATGGTGTTTGTGCCTGCTGCATTTGTCACCTTTTTTATTTTATAAAAGGTTGTAAAGTAATGAAGCTATGTGTAAATTTTTGGCTTCGTTGGATCATGTTCCTCGATTTGCATGATGTAGTGGACTGGTGTTATCGGTTTATTTTAATTTCTGTGTCAGTAGCTTCAATTTGGTGAGGTGAGATGTCAAAGTACCCTCAGAATTTTGCTCGCACATAGACATAATATCTCACTGAATCATGTTGGCTACATAGGAGGGTGGTTAATCATGTTGCTGTATAATTTTGTAGTAAGTGACATGAATGGTTATCAACATTTTGCACACCTATGCATAATATGTCAATTCAACCATTTCCATGTATTTCAATTTCAGTTTCTACCTTCAGAGTCATCAGCTGTAGTTTAGTGCTTATTCCATTAGGAGTACTTATCAATCTCAAGTCTAGTTAATTGCTATCAATATCTGTTTTTCCCTTAAAAAGTCTAAATGTTTGAGACTTGCTTGTTAGTTGGTGAATCAATACATTTTCTTGGTCTAGTTTATCTTTCCCCAAAATTTTTACTGATGCATGGTTACTTGTTGTAGTTGGAGCTTATCAAACTCGTTGCCTCTAACAAGCCCCTTATAGCTGGTGTGAAAGTTTCTGAAAGAATTATTGATATCATTAAAAGTCTCTCTACTTCTCCAATGCCTGCTCAGGTTTGGATACCATATTTTATGGAATAAAGTTATGGTGCCTACCTATTAGATTTTCGAGCTGTGGAGAATTTACTGTTCATACCTATCCCTTCATGCTCTCTAATGTTTATCATTCAAATGCTTGTTTCCCAAAATGCAGGATTTAGCTGTAATGGAAAGCATGCAACCAGCTCTAGAAAATGTCATCAGTGCAGTTTTTGATGGATCAAATGAATTTGGTGGGATCACTTCTGGAATTCACCTTGCACTGTGCAGAATATTTGAAGGTTTCTTTGTTATTTCCGTGTATCTGATTAAGAATTTTAGACTTGTATTATAGGTTGTGCTGAAAATATTTTGGTTATTTTAATTTGAAGGTTTACTTCAGCAACTTCTTTCTCTGAAATGGACCGTGCCGCCCCTTGTTGAAGCACTTGGGCACTATTTAAATGCACTGGGTCCTTTTCTGAAATATTTCCCAGATGCTGTTGGGGGTGTCGTCAACAAATTATTTGAACTTCTAACTGCTCTACCTTTTGTTGTCAAGGTTTCTCTTTTTTGGCAAGCTCCAACTTTTATCTTCAATTTTAATTGTGAATGCTTACAAGGAGGATCTAACTGTTCCTTCCACCTACTGAATGTTTTCTTGATAGGATCCTTCAACAAGTAGTGCACGGCATGCAAGGTTACAGATTTGTACATCATTTATCAGAATAGCCAAAACTGCGGATAAAAGCATTCTGCCTCACATGAAGGTGAATTATTGTTCCCTTATTGTCAAAGTAATGATGTATAATATTTGATTATGGATGTCAATCTGAACTTAGATGTTAGCATTAACCCAAATCTAGTAGTAGGCTAAGTCTAGGTGGGACCAAACAAAATCCCTGGACTTATTTATACATATGTGACCAGGAATAAGGTTTTCAGTTGCAACTAGATTCAATGCCGACATCAATCCACTTGTTATGGTAGTAATCAATAATTAATTGATAAATTTTCGATTCGTTAGTGTTTACTATCTTATAAGGCCACTGCTAAAGCGGCTCCCAAAGGGTCTTTTCCAAAAGGAAGATAAAATCATTATACTATAAGAAATTGTTGTAGATAGATAATCATGAAATCCATTACAATTAGAATTAATGTGCCTCATAAAGATAATACAATCAAAACTTACAGTCATCATAACTGTGCCTTCGATTGAGGGAAGATCTTCAGGGTGATATCAGGTTTACTTAAATCTTTTTGTCTCTAAATAGGGTATAGCTGACACCATGGCGTATTTGCAAAGAGAAGGTTGCTTGCTTCGTGGTGAACACAATCTTCTAGGTGAAGCATTTCTTGTTATGGCTTCTGGCGCTGGGTAATTGCTTAGTTACCATGAGCTGACATTTTATTTATGCGTTCGTAAATTTCTTTCTTACTTGTAAAACTTTCAACTTGGTGCAGGATTCAACAGCAACAAGAAGTTTTGGCCTGGTTACTTGAACCTTTGAGCCAACAGTGGATGCAGCTAGAGTGGCAAAATAATTATTTGTCTGAACCACTTGGTCTTGTCCATTTGTGCTCTGATACACCATTTATGTGGTCAATTTTTCACACTGTCACATTCTTTGAGAAGGCACTAAAGAGAAGTGGAACTAGAAAAAGCAATGTGAATTTGCAGAACAGTTCTGCAGAAAATTCTACTCTTGTGCATCCAATGGCTTCTCATCTTTCGTGGATGTTGCCTCCTCTCCTAAAAGTATGTATTTTGCTCTGAAGTCCTGATCAATCTGAGTTCTCTCATATGTATTGCTCTATAAAATCACCAATTAAGGAGCCGTCTGAAGTGATATATGTTCATAAGAATAATGTAAGCATTTCTGTTTTCATCTGCAGCTGCTTCGCACTATACATTCCCTTTGGTCTCCATCCATATCTCAAACATTGCCTAGTGAGATAAAAGCGGCAATGACCATGAGCGATGTTGAGCGGTTCAGTCTTCTTGGGGAAGGTAACCCTAAATTGCCCAAGAGTGCTTTAAATTTTGCGGATGGATCCCAGTTTGACCAAAATAAGGAAGGCTATGGAGAGCCTAATGAATCTGATGTACGAAATTGGTTGAAAGGCGTCAGAGACAGTGGGTAAGTATGGTTTTTGAAACTGCTGTATATATTTTGGTGTGCTGTCAAATGTTTTTTTGAAGACGCATCATCATTAATTCCAGCCAAGACATTTATGCATCTTAGGAAAACCCTCCACAAAATATCTTTTGATGTTTGATACTTCATATATGCTTCCAGAGAGAAAAACTATGTAAACACACAGCAATCAGTTATTATTTGCTTAAAACTGCTTGGATAATCACTCTCACTGCACTGGGATAACTGCTGGGATAACAAATAAACTTTAAAAAAGTTTATATCATAGATGTATACAACATAGTGGCAATAAGTGATGCCTCAATAATTAGCAAGGTAAGAAGCAAAGACTTGTTTTGAGAGTTAAAGAAAAAACTGAAGCAAGTTATTGTATATCTACTATTCATTCCTTATCCTTCTAGCTTCTCAAGTATTTTTTTCCCATTTATTGCTAACACAACTTTTACAATTTAAGGTATAATGTGCTGGGACTAGCAGCAACCCTTGGAGATCCATTTTTCAAGTCTTTGGACTCTCATTCTGTTGCTGTGGCATTGATGGAGAATATACAGTCAATGGAGTTCAGGCATATAAGGCAGCTTGTTCATTCAGTTTTAATATACTTGGTAAAATTTTGCCCTCCAGATATGTGGGAGGTCTGGCTGGAAAAGCTCCTGCACCCATTATTTGTCCAATGTCAGCATGTTCTTAGCTTCTCATGGTCCACTCTTATGCGTGAAGGTAAAGCGAGGGTTCCAGATATCCAGGGCATAGTTGCTGGGTCTGACTTGAAAGTGGAAGTAATGGAGGAGAAACTACTTAGAGATCTGACTCGTGAGATATGCTCACTTCTCTCTACTATGGCCTCATCAGGATTGAATACGGGGCTTCCTGCTTTAGAACAGTCAGGGCATTTCAGTCGTGCAGACATGTCATCACTGAAAGATCTAGATGCTTTCACATCGAGCTCTATGGTTGGGTATGTGGAATGCTTGTTTGTTTTTCATAAGAATAGCCTTTGCTTTTGATATATTAGAGTATTTTTTATCTCTCTATGGTTTCACATTGCATCATGGCTGAAAGTTGGAATCCGTTTACAGTTTCCTATTGAAGCACAAAGAAGTTGCTCTTCCAGCATTGCAGATTTCTTTAGAAGCTTTTACATGGAAAGATGGGGATGCTGTGACAAAAGTTTCTTCCTTCTGTTCTACTGTGGTTCTTCTAGCTATATCATCAAATGATGTGGAACTCTGGCAGTTTGTTTCTAAAGATCTGTTTTTTACTATTATCCAAGGTTTGGCCCTGGAGTCAAATGCTGTTATTAGTGCTGATCTGGTTGGTCTCTGTCGTGAGATATTCATATATCTCTGTGATAGAGATCCCGCTCCAAGGCAGGTTAGTTGTAATGCATCATGTTCTAATAAGTTTGCATAATATTTAGATTGGTTTTATGTAATAAACTTTTGTCACAATCCTTAACAAGCTATAAATTCAAGGATTTTTTCTTGGCTTGTTTCAGGTTCTACTATCTCTACCTAGTATTACCCCGCATGATTTGCTTGCTTTTGAAGATGCTTTAATGAAGACAGCTAGTCCTAAGGAACAAAAGCAACATATGAGGAGCATGCTTTTATTAGGTACTGGGGACAAGTTGAAAGCACTTGCTGCTCTGAAAAGCGTAAATATCATCACAAATGTTTCAAGTAAGCATTTCTCTCCATTCTTTCACTTATTCCACTCACACTCCCCCCTAAGCATCTGCACTTATGTGTACAATCTGCTTTCACAGTTTATAATTGTTATGTCTAGCATAAGGTCCAGTTTGAACTTATAATTAGGTTCTTTCGCATTTTAATACTGTGTTAATTTTTATGTTGAACTCGAGATACTCCACCTCTTCAAATGCATTCTACTTTAGCCCCTTGCATTCTGTTTTCAGCAAGACCTCGCAGCTCAGGTAATGCCGCGGAAACTAAACCTGAAGATGGGCAACCTATTGGATTGGCAGCACTTTCGTGAAGGATTCTTATGCTTTGGCATAGTTGTACAGCGATGAATTAACAAAGAATAGTATGAATTAACAAGGATTCAAGCTAAACCAGAATTGCTAACACATATACTAAGGAAAAGTGCAGTTTTTCAGCCATAGTTCTATAGAGGTGGTGTAACCAAATTATTTAGGGAGGCTACTTTATCAGATGTAATTTTCGTGTAAATATATAGAGTTCAATTATGCCTGGTTACCCACTTTCTTTAATCATCATTGGAAATGAGTTTTGCAGATGAATGTGTTATATTCTTTTTGTTTCTCTTTTGGCAGATTAAAACCACACTTGCTCATCTGTTGTTAGCATTTTGGAGTTCTTTGCTTATTTTCACTTGAAACAGATCATTTCCTTCGCTTTTTAAGGTTCCCCTGGCTAGTCCCAAAAAGGGAAGGTCCAACTATTTCTATATTTCTTAGTACTGCTAAAATTGCTCATTACTCGAGAAACTTATTGATAAACCCTTCATGGGTTGTCACAAGATTTTAACTATGATATAGAGGAGAAAATTCTGGTGATATAAATTTGAATTAACAATTTTCATTAACATAACACCGATGTCGTTTGTAACGTAATATTTGACATTAAACTAGGACAAAATATGGAGAATTGGAACAATAACATTTGATCCTTTGACTCGAGTTATGATTTTATAAGTACATACTACATAATTTAGTTTGTTCATTTGTATTTGTTGGAGTGAAAATAATAAATTTAAGTAAATATAAAGTAGAATTAAGTAATTAGAAATTAAACAAAAGAAGGGAAGTAAAAGAAAATATAGAGCATTTACGTGATTTAATAATTTATTTATAATAGATTAAAATTATATTATTTTATTATTGAATTATAAAACATTTATAAAGTATGTCATTCATTAGAAAGAAAGCTTAAGAACTTACAAAGAACTATTATAATTATTTTTATAAAGAACATAATTAATTTTCTTGTAATTTAAGGTTTTTTTCCCACTTAAATGTATTATGTTATGTTATGTTTACAAGTTAATATGAAGTCTTTTATATAGATTTTGGATGAGTTAGGGTTACCCTAAACTGAGTAGGAGTCGAATTAGGAAATTTTTAGTTCACTTAGGACAGGTTTCCAAAATAGGGTACTGTTCCCCACACTTACGATGCGGTGCTGGCTCCCTAGTGCCATGATGCTAAACGCTTTGGACTTGGCATTGGGTCTTAAATGCTGTGGCCTTAGGACTTACGTTGTAGTAACCAGTATCCACGACTGGTAAGAATAAGTATTTATATATGTATAAATATACGTATTTTATTTGTATGTTGGTGATACTTGAATTATATATTGTTATTAGTAATATTTTTATAGGTTAAGGATATACGATTAGTATTGGGTTTATTTGTATGACTTTAGATTTATTTTAGGGACCAAATTGTTATACTTTGAAAGTTTTGGGGGCAAATTCGTAAATATCAAAAATTAGCCTCTTAGTATAAAAATACACTTTTAAACCCTAATTTACCATTTTTAGGTCGAGCTACCCATTTTAAGAGAGAGAAGAGAGAAATAGAGGAGAGAGAAAGAGGAGAAGAAGAAGAAAAAGAAGAAGAAATTGGAAATTTGAATTTCAAGAGGTATATCATACGTATTTCTCAATTTATTGGTATTAATTAAGTTAATTCATTTAAGTTTTGATTTCTGAAAATATGTATAATTGAGGATTTGTTGTGTATTTCGTAAGATCATATGAGAATTGATGATGATCTATAAGATAGTTTGATAAATCATGATGAATTATGGAATTTCTGCTAGATAACCTCTTGATCTAGGAATTTTATAAATTGTTGTGATTCGATTCTGGTTTTGAATTTTGAGTATATGAAATTAGACATGTTTAGGATCATCTGAGACTTTGAATCGACTGAAAATCTCAGAAATTGAATTTGTAGTGAATTTACCAAAATGACCCTGGAATTCTGGAAATTTCCTGTATAAACAGTATGATACAGTGGAAAATAATTTTTGACCTGCTGAATGATCTTTAAAAATTATGAATTTGTGGAATATGATAATTTTATATGTCTAATATGATATACTCGGAATTGAGAATTTGGATCAATGTGGTTGAAGTGTTATGAATTTCTAAAGTGTATCAGCTCATTGTAGTATTTGATTAACAGATTTTTAAAGTTATGAAATAAAATAGTTTTAAAATACTTTTGGCAGTTATTTGGAAGCCAAATATTTATCATGGACTGAGATATGTGTCAAGAGTAATTATGTGGTATTTTTATAATTTTTGAGTTAGTATATGATTTTATAAAATTGGGAGATTGAATACTGTTCAGTAAGTATCTTGATCCTGTCAGGTTTGTAGTTTGGATTCGATGGTGTGTATGGAATGGATTGTGTAGGAATTTTGATATAATATTCATATATAAGAAGTATATATGAGTCAAGAATGATATATTCTGATTTCGGAGTAATTGGACATCATTTGATGTATTAGAAATTTTTGTTAAGTGTAAGTGGTCAGAATGACAAGTTTTGAGAAACCAAATATTTAGACCAATTTGATGTGATAAATGCATTGTGTATAATTTTGTAAGCTATTTAAAGTATTTTGTGTGAATTGTGAGGCTTATGAAAGGATTAATCTCCATTGATAGGTTAAGGAGATTTAAGCCTTGTAGCTGAAAGTGTTAAGAGGTAAGTATACTAGACTTTTTACTGAAATCACAATAAACATAGTAATTGTTTTGTATGATTTTGCAAATGGGGTTAAGAATATGTTTATGTTATGTCAAAGTATATTTTGATATGAAATGTGAATATATGTTTCTGAATGTGAGCATTGACATTGAGCATGGACATACATGTGTTTTTGTAAGTGAGCTTTCAAAATAAGATGTGTTTAATAAAGAAAGCTTTTGAAGTGTAATATGTCCATGAGAAATATTTTGTATTTTGAGGGTACTTGAACTCACTGTTAACTTAGTAGGCATTTTATGTGATTTGTGGAGCCTTTATGTGTGGCCTTTCCTTTGGGATGGATATATGTTATGTGTTCCGTATGTAGGGAGGATCCTGTTGGTACCTAAAGGAAGAGTGAGTCATCACATTCGTGTGGTGGCGTATTGGTGCATGTGAGAGGACTCGCCGATGATCAGGGTGAGGGTTTGGCTTTTACCTTCGGGCATAAGCATTATATATGTGTTATTCAAGACCTCACTTGTACTATTCCTCTCATACGGTATGTCACCTACGAGTGACATTTGGCTCATTATGTGATATGTGATATGTAAGTCCTACTAAGTAGTAGTTGAGTGATGGTATTCCTATTATGTGTTTTGAAAGAATGTGTAAGCGCTTACATGATATGTGATTTGATAAGATTATGATTTTGATTGATCACATCATATCATACATATGCATTGTGTACATATATGTATTTGTATTTGATATATGAAAAATTAGTATGCTTACTGAGTTTTATACTCATTATAGTTTATGGTGATTTCAGGTAAATAAGGTACATGTGTGCTTAGCGGATTTGGCAAGGCTTCTGCTGTTCCTTGGGTTCCCTAAGTTACTAGGTTGTTGTGTGTTTCATTTGGGGACACGTGGGATAGGATATTTGGTTTGTCCCTATTGAATAAATACTTATTTATTATTTCTTTGTGTGTGGATTGGATTTGGTTTAAGTTTTATAAAGTGTGGTTATTGGATGATTTTAAGTAAGAATTTGCAATGGATATATTCTGGGCTCCCGGTAACAAAGTTGCTACTGGTGACGTAGTAGAGTGTTAATCTCTGAGAAAACTCTGCGTATCTTCGGTTTAATAATTGTCCCAGTCATAATTCAATTGCTATAATTCTGAAAGAAATTGAAATGAATGTTTAAATATTGTCAAGAGAAGTTTATATTTATACGTTAGGTTATGGTTGATTTTAGTGTTGAACTTACTAGCAACTTGCTAAGGATTTCTGTGTTGAATGAAAGTTGAAAATTTTGTGTAATATTATTTATGAGTGCACATGCAGTGAATGAATGTAAGTGATGTCGTGTGTCGGATCTTTTGGGTCTGGGGCGTGACATACATACCTGGCGTCGCAGCACTTACTTTTGGGTCTGGGTGCTGCAACGCCCAACTTCTAGCGCTGCGACGCCCAGACCTAAGCAGTCGGTGTTCAATTCTTTGTCTTATTTCGCATCTGTCTCGCTTTCTTGCGCACTCTACGTACTTGACTTGCTCTACAAATTATATCCCGATGATTTTTAATCAATTTTCTCATAAATCCCCTAATTGATTCAAAATTATCCATGAACTATATAAGATCTGTCATCTTGGCATCTGCGGTCACCCTCACATAGTAGTGACTTCGGTTAAAGTTTTGCATAAGACGAACTTAACTGACGGTAGTGGTGACTTAGTTAACATATCACCAGTATTTTTAGATGATATAATCTTTGTTAGACTTATCTCACTATTTTGGATAATCTCTCGAATATAATAGAATCGCGCATCAATGTGTTTAGACCTCTCATGAAACACTTGAGGCTTGCTTAAGTGTATGTCACTTTGGCTATCACAATACACGTATGTGTTAACTCCTTCAGTAGCAATTACCTCCGTGCATATGCCTTTTAATCACACGACCCCCTTAATAGCTTCACTAATAACTATGTACTCTGCCTTTGTGGCAGATAGTGCAACTATATGCTGTAGAATTAATTTCCAGCACACATTACACCCAAACACCGTGAATACATAACCCGTCAACGATATTTTTCTATCTAGATCACCTGTATAATTTGGGTCGACATATTTTCTTACCATTACACCTACATCCACAACCCTTTTATACACTAGTTCATGATCCGACGTTCCCTTGAGATATATCAAAATTCACTTTACTACAAGCCAATGATCCTTACCCAGAGTCATCATGTATTACTCACAGCACTCACAGCCTGTGTTATATCCAGTAATGCAAACTGTCGCATACGTAATGTTCCTTTACACACATAATGCTCTGTACAACGCTTGCATATAGTACTTTACTCATCTGCAATTTCTTTTCTTTAAATTTTGGCAACTGTGTTGCTAAAAATTTAAAATGCAAAGGAGTAGAGACAACCTTTGCATTAGATATACCAAACTTTTCTAGAATTTTGTGTATATACCGTTGTTGTGATAAAAAGATAACGTCTCTTATTTTTCTTACAATATCTATACCTAATATCATCTTTGCTGCTCCCAAATCCTTCATCTCAAATTCGTTACTCAACTGCTTCACGAGTTTCTGTATTTCTTCCATATCTCTACATGCAATCAATATGTCATCCACATATAGAAGTAAATATATTATCCCACTGCTCAACTTAAAGTACACGCATCTGTCATACTTGCTTCTACTAAATCTACAAGTCATCATAAACTTATCGAATCTCTTATACCACTATTTAAGAGATTGTTTCAACCAATACAATGACTTCTTCAATAAGCAAGCATGCTCCTTTTTTTCGGGCTCTACAAACCCTTGTGTCTGTGCTGTATTTATCATCTCTTCAAGTTCTCAATGTAGAAAATCTATCTTTACATACATCTACTCTAGATGTAAATCAAGGTTTGCACACATGCCTAGTAAAATCCTAATGGATGTGTGCTTGATGATTGAAAAGAATATCTTATGAAAGTCTACTCCCCATCTCTGAGTAAAACCTTGTGCAACTAGCCTAACTTGAATCTTATAGGCTCTACTTCGGGTATCCCCCTTAACCTTGTACATTTATTTGCACCCCACTAATTTTCGTTGATGCCTCTATACTAACACTTAGGTATTGTTCTTCTTAAAAGAACTAATCTATTTCTATTCTTACTCATCATAGCCTCATTGTACTTCTTGAGCTCATTATACTCAAGGTATAATTAAAGGCATGAACAACTAAATCTGCTTATGCATACCTGATTGATAGATTAATCATTCTCTGTAGCCTACCTCTGACTAGCTGGTGCTTTTCAAGTTCCATGTTAAGAGTCATAATCTTATATTCGGTGGTCTTGGAGGAACTCGCCGGTATTCTTAGCTTATCAGCATGGATCTTCTTGTTAAAGTACTAATTTGGAGGCATGTCAGATCTACACTCAGGCTCCACTTCAATATTAATTAACTCAGATGCTGAGTCTCTATTGGACACATGTTCTTATTTCTCATATTCTTTGAAGGCCTTTAACCTCGTCATCTCATTAAAGTCACATTACAGCTTGTGATACTCATTGGTGGTGTCAACCCTCTACACCACACTTTGTATCATTTCACTCATTCGGGATACCCTATGAATATCTCATTGATAGCTCTAGGTTCCAACTTCCATTACTTCACATGAACAAAAGCTAGAAAGCCAAATATTTTGAGGTGATCATACGTGGGAGGGCTGATAATCCATTTCTCTTCTACAGTCTTGAAGTCCATTGCCGATGAGGGACTTCTATTGATCAAATAAGTTGCAGTTTTCACAGCTTCACCCCAAAACACCTTGGATATATTTGCATTGGTAAGCATGTATTTAACCCTTTCAAGTAGGGTCTTATTCATTATCTCAGCTATACCATTTTATTAGGGTGTTGATCTCACAGTTCTATGCCTTGCAATCCCATGCTTAGCACAAAACCCATCAAACTCTTTATTACAAAACTCGAAGTCATTATTAGTTATTAGCCATTTAACCTTTTTGCTTGTTTGATTCTCAATAAGGGCATTTCAAGTCTTAAACTTATCAAATACTTATTTTGTGCTCTTCAACACATACACCCACAACTTTCTCGAATAGTCATCTATAAAAGTGAAAGAATACCTAGCCCCACCATAGGTCGCTGTTTGAGCTAGTCCGCAAAGATCTGAATGTATGTAGTCAATAGTCCCCTTAGTCTTGTACTCTCCGATATCAAACCTCACTATGTACTTTCCTAAACACACAATGCTCATAAAACTCAAATTGCTAGAGCTTATTCTCACTAAATGCCTTTTGACTTAATAACTCATTTAGGCTTTTCTCACCTAAGTGTGCTAGTTTAAGATGCCACAACTTGGTTTGCATATTCTCATCAGCTATAGAGAATAAAGCAGAACCACTCACTGCCTCTCATTCAGCATATAAACACTTTTGTGCTACTCACATCTCATCACAACTGCAGAACCCTTTAATACTCTCAAAATCTCTCTATCAATTCTAATGGAATACCCATTCTAGTCTAACATACATAGTAAAATTAAGTTCCTCTTAAGGTCAGAAACATACCAAACTTATAACAACTCTCTCACACGCCCATCATGCAACTTAAGTCTAATACTCCTAATTCCCATCAATGAACAAATTATATCATTACCCATTAACATTTTATCACCACTAATGGGCTAAAAAATAACAAATCAAAACTTATGTAGGCATATGTAAAGAGTGCAACTAGAATCAATAACCAAATGTTCATTCTTACCATTAGCAGTTACTAGAGTCTCTACGCTGTCATAGCTATCATCATAGACAAGCGCATCATCCGCATTCTTCCTTTCATTTGCTTTTTTTTTTTTTTTCAGATAGTTCTTTTTAAAGTGCCATTCTTTCTTGCAGTAACAACACTTTTAAGAGTCCTGGACTTCGATCTTGAGCCATTGTTCTTTTCATCTCTCTGTGAGGTATTTTCTCTTGCAGATAAACCTTCTCCATTAGTCTCAATCTGCTTTCTTTATAGTATTGAGTTTAATGATGATTTAATATCACTCATCATTAAACTCTCTTTATCATAAAGTAGCATACCAATAAAGGCTCTTATAACTCTTGGAAAGCGAACTTAGCAGAATTATTGCCTTATCTTTATCCTCCATCTTGATGTTGATAGACTCAAGATCAATGATGATCTTGTTGAAGGCGTCTATATGGTCCTTTATTGGTGTCCCTTCAGATATGGACAACTGATACAACTCTTTATATACAATCCGTTGGTCAACAAATTTTATATATAAGGAGAGTTGTGCTTCTTTGAAAGACCAATCACTATATTCTCATCTGCTACTTCCTTTAATACTTCATTACGCAATGACAGAATGATTAAATTGTGAGCCATTTCTTGAATGTTCTTTCTTTCTGCTTCAGCCTTAGATAACTCTAGCGTCTTCTCTTCCTCACTAGATGGAGCTGTAATATTTTTTAATGTCGAGCCCAACCGTTGGCTCACCAGCAATGCTCTCACTTTTAACTTCCACATATTGTAACATTCGTCCTGTTGAATTTCTCTACCTTATACTTGGGTGTGGCTATATTTGCTTTAGAATCAAGCTCTAATACTAGTTTGTTGAAGCGTAAGCTATAAACCTAATTAAATATAATGTAGAATCAAGCAATTAAGAATTAAATGAGAGAATAATGGGCATGAACAATAACTTATGAATAATAATTCATGCACATTAATCCTAATCTGACTTATATTTGATGTTTTATATTAAATTAAAGACATAAACTTATAAATAGAATATTAAAAAAGCCTAATTCAAGAATCAAGAGGAGAGAAAAAGAGAAGGATAAAAGAAAAGGAAAGAGCAATTTTTAGAGGATCAAGAAGACTAGAAGATTGAAGAGTGAAGAAAAATTAGTTTTATCTCCTTAACTCTTTATTATTCTAGTTTTTATTTTATTTTATATTTTCATGAGATTATTATTGATAAGCTCAAGAACACTTTATTTCACCATGACCTAAGTTTTTATTTTTAAGGTTAGATTTTTGAACTTAATATGTAGTTGAATTTTGTTAATTTTTTATTTATGAACTTAATATATACAATTGATTCATTTTGTCTTGTGTTTATTGCTTTTATTATATCTGGCCAATATTTTGAATGATTGAAGAACCATGATGAACTTGTCAAAGGTATTCATGTGTTTAGCTTAAGATAGTTTAATGAACTATAAATTCTATGTAGGATAGACATATACCAAAATGACATGTATAGTATGATTTAGACCCAATCTTAATGAATTAAATTTTAATTTAATTACCATGGACATATAGGTGATTGTTAGAATGCATAATATAATTACTCAACCATCGACAAAGGCTTATGATAAGATTAGTGTTTAAACCAATTAATTCGTATTAATTAATTAACTAAGATATTAATAAGTTCAATGAAATATTATGAGATAAGTCTATACCTTATATTATTATCATTTGGTGACTTTATTTCGTTATTTGTTTGTTATTTAGATTTAGTTTAATTTGATAGAATTAGGTTAATTAATTAAATTTTAAATTTTGATTTTTTTAAATAAAAGTTAAATAGATATTATTTTAGTACTTGATTGAAAGAATTAGATCGCATAGTCTCTGTGAGAATGATATCTGGACTTTAAATTATATATTACTTGATATAATAGCGTGCGCTTGCGCTTAACTACTATAATACCAATAAGGCGATGGCTCCTTGGTGCTGAATTATCTTGACCTAGCGCTGGGTCTCCAACGCTGCAGCGCTGGGACTTGCATATCTGGCTCTGCGGCACCTAGACCTGAGAAGTCAATTTTCAATTCTTCACCTCCTTTCACATTTGTCTCACTTCCTTGTGCACCCTATACATTTGGTTTGATCTCCAAATCATATCTTAATGATTTTAAATTAACTTTCTTACAGTATTAAATAGGTTCTCAATCTAAATAAAACATAACCTTTTATCAAATTGGGTTTTGACCATTGCATATTAGGGTCACTAAAACTAAAGGGTATATCAAGCATTCTAATAGGAGTCACTTGTTAGGGATCAAGTTGATGCAAATAGACGAACTATGTGCTTACTTGAAAATGCGTGAAATCCTAGGAACCTGGATGTTGTTACCTCAGATATGAATTGTAACAGGTTATTCAGTAGAGTACAGCATGCGATTTGTAAACGCTGTTAATCTTGCTGCAAGGGCAAAATCATAGTAAAGACACTAGTCATAAAGAATACAGAGGCTTTTTACAATTTCACAAATTGAGTTTACATTGAGCTGCCAAAGAATCCACACCACTAATCGATTTTGTAAGCACTAATTATTAATTCCATGTGAACAAACGTGCATGGATGTAAAATGCATCAAAAGCAATGGGAAAAACGACCAAACATAATGAGACTTTAAAAACTTTCGAAATATTTTGAACACAAAGGCCAGTCTTGACCGGTAGATATGGAAAGACTGGCAGTTGGAATGTGTTAGATGCTAAGATTGCGTTGAGGGTTAGAAATTAGATACTCTTTGTGACAAATATTATAAGTTAAAAGGTGGATGCTTCTACCCTAAGCATAAACCAACTGTAAACCCCACAAACCTTCTGTCATTTGTACTATCCCATAACTTGCATATTTTGCACTGTTTATTAGTCGACGTAGAGAAAGACTGTGTCTTGTGAGAGTCTCATTGTTGGATAATCACTCTCACTGCAGTGGGATAACCTAAAGAGTATAGATGTTGAGGAGGTTTTATTTTGTATTAAATAAAAGTGATTAAGATCTATTTTTTTTTTTATTTTTCTTTTTAATTAATCATCAATATCCCCACTAATTATATGTTAATAAAAGATTAAGTGAAAGTTTAGTTTAGGTGAATTTCCGGATCCGAATGAATATAATTCATCCTTCAAACACTTCACCATCCAACATGCAACTTTGAATACTTGCCGCACGTCTTTGTTTTTTTATTTTTTATAGTTGATCGTTAATAACTATATGAAACAAATTTATAATTGGTTTGTTGTTTTGAGTATTTTTTTTCAATTTTTTGGTTGAATTATGTGATATTATTTGTTCTCTTATTAAACTATTTTATTAGAAATTGGTGATTTAAAATTATATTTCAATATGATTTTGAGTTGGTGATCAATAAAGAGATGACAGGAGGTTGAGAACGTGAGAAAAGTAACAATTTAGTCTTTATGTTTTTGTTGAATTCCTCATTTAATTTATAATATTTTAAAAATTATTAATTACAATTTTTAAGCTCGTTTTTGCTATTATTTTCATTCGTGAAATATATTCTTTTGTTATTATTTTTATTTCTAAAACATAACTATTTTTGTCCCTAAAAAATACAATTGATAATTTTAAAAGATTAAGGACTTAATGAGTAATTCAATGAAAATATATGAACTTAAGTAGCTATTTTCTCAAAAAGTGTTTAATAGTGTTCTTAACTCTAAAAAAAAAAAAAAGCTAACACTACAAAACTCACTATCAATCCACGATTATCCTAATACTATATTCTTTTTCATTTGTATAGGCTGCAACTTTAATCATGCATCTTTGCATAAAAAGAATATGTGCGACCAAAAATTGGATGGGACATGAGAATATGAATGGAATACTAACGGTATAATTATTTTTTTTTTTGGGTTCATTTTTCATGAATTTAATCTTAATTCAATAAAATTCACTTCTAATAGTGTGTAAATGATGAACTTTTATGAGATATTATAATTTAAGTTTATGAAAATTAGGTATTGAAGTAAATTTTTGTTTTACTCAAGTTATTATGTCCTTAGTAACTTTAGTTAGGCCAATTTGATTTAAAAAAAAAAGTGTGAGAGTATCTTTTATGGGCGTAAATAGCCAAAACATTTAATTATGTGTATAATTTAAGTTTATGAAAGATAGGTATAGAAGTGATTTTTTATTTTATTCAAGTTATTATCCCCTTTGCAACTTTAGCAAAGGCCGTTTTGATAATAAAATATTTCATTAAATAATAAGTGTGTAGAATATCTTTTGTAGGTTAAGATGTATGAGGTGAGAAATTCAGTATTAAAATCTCACATCGTCTGGTTAGATAAATTTTTTGAGCAATATATGTAGAGCCCATTTTCAATAGTATAAGGTTTTTGTGGGGTTTAGACCTAAATCAGATAATATCATATTATATGAGAGAGAGTTATTACAAAACGGATAAAGTTAAACGTGCCTCGTGGTGTAGGCCAGTAGGCTTGCAGTTGTGGCTACAGATAGGACACACGTGCCATATGACTCTTAGGGTCTAACCCATATAAATCAGCCATGTGTTTCAAGTGCCTAACACACATGAGTTCATGCCTTAAGGGAATAGATTGTAATACTCGAGATTCAAAATTTTTGAAACCATAGATAGTACGGCTAAAATGGATAAGGTGATGGTAAGGTACTAAAATCTCACATTGCCTTATTAGATAAAGTTTTTAGACTATATATAGAGCCTATTCTAAAAAAGTATGATGTATTTTGAGAAAATCCAAAAATAAAATCTTGTAAGCCTTAACTTAAAATGAATAATATTATCCTATATGAGAGTTATAAAACGATATCAAAACTAGACTTTCTTTTTTGGGTAGGACTAAATTTTGAGCTTTAAAACAAAATTAAACTCTTATTTAAGTATTCAGTGTTTGGAACTTCCAATAAAAATATAAGCCTACTAAATTTTGAAACTTTAAGATTTGTATATATTTTTTTAAAATTTTAAGAATTTAAATGTCTTTTTTAAACTTTAAAAGATACTCTTCACATTTTTTTTTCTAAAATAGCAAAAAAAAAGAGAACTGATTAAAATGTTTATAAAATTATATAAATTAATTGAGTAATTCAACTAAATTTCACAGATTACACTGACAATTTTCCTTAATAAGTAACAAAATCTTAACAATTTTGATGATCAGAATAATTAAGATATGTATTACAAGTGTGTGATCATGCACCAACGACATTGAGGACCCACGCTTTAGACTTTTAGTCACATCTTTTTCACATTTTGTTTTCATATGCTTTTGAAAAATATGAATGCAGATTGGGATTTTCTTAATGCAACTTCGTATTCAATATGGTTCCCATATTTGATTAAGGAAAGAGGGCTTACATTCAATGGCTTCATAGGAAGTCTTACCATTGAAAAGTAAAAAGATTGTGCCCACAACTCTGGCCGAGTGGTGGGTAACATTGGTTTTTAAATTGGAATCAAGGTCAAATTTTCTTGTTTTTTTTTTTCTGAAGTTTAGAAGTGTAGATTTGATCTTTTTTAGATAAATTAATTCAAATTTTAGTGAAGTAACTTTAGTTTTTGCTGAGTTTAGATTTATAAGCTGTGGTATAATGTATATCATCACTGTAGGTCTCGATAGATATTTAATTATAAATATTTATACATTTGTTATAATATTAAAAAAAAAAAAAAGAAGCGAAAAGATTGTTTAGCTTCTTGGTTGAATGAGATACATTAATGAAAATATATACAAACCTGCAAAAGTGCCTGAAAAATCGGAAGTAGCAAAACATGCTTTATCACAGTTTTGTTGTTGTTTGAGAGCTTGAGCTTTCCGTGCTGCTGCTGGTTGCTACAGAATTGCTTTGGTGGTCCAATGAGCCCACCTGGACCTCCTGGGTTATCTGGTTTTGCTCCACCACCTCTATGATTAGCTATTTACTATTTGCCGGTTGCCACCATATGCTCAGATACTGACTATGATATTTATGCAATAATTGCAGGAACCGATTCGTTGTTGTGGAGACATTTGTTTATGATAAGCTTATGAAAAACTGGATGGTGTTGTTCATTGTCTCTGTAACAAAAGTTTGATCAGATCAGATGGAGAGAATGGATTGAAATATAATAAATTTTTGAGAGCATGGATTGGATTAGGAGTTGTTCTTTTGTTGCGGACGATCTCCCTCCCAACGCTTTTGATTATCAAGACTTAGTGCTTAAGACTCTTTCTTAAATTATTGTAATGATAAAAATAACAAGGCGTGAGAACTAAGATTTGTGTACCAGTCTTTGTTAAAAAAAAAGACATTTATTGGAAAATTGTTAATTTTAGCCTTTATAGTTTACTTGAATTATTCAATTAATTTTTTAAATATTTTATTTAATTCTTACTTTTGAAATAAAGTACATTATAAGGACAATAAAATAAATTGGTATGTTTAATTATACTAAATGGTTGATCGAATTTATTTTATTGACCTTAAAAAGTTTTGTTTAAATATTATTTTTTTAAGAACAAGAACTAATTGAAATATTTATAAAATTATACTAACAATTTTCCTTCATAACACAAATTAACAAAATTTGAGCAATTTTGACGATCTGCATGATTAATATATGTGTTACATGCGTGTGATCATGCCCCAACGACATTGAGGACCCACGCTTTAGATTTTTATTCACATCTTTTATCACTTTGTTTCCATTTGCTTGTAAAAAATATGAATGCAGATTCGGAAAATTTATGTGCAAATTTGGATTCAATATGGTTCTCATATTTGAATTAAGCAAAGAGTGGTTAGATTCAATGCCAAGCTTTTGGTTTTTTGTAGAGTATGCAAGTAGAAAAGCCCATGCAAATTTGTTTGGCCATCAGCGCCTGCCATTTGTGAATTAATGGCAAAAGAAGATGACACTTGCAATGAAGCTTTGCTTTGCAATGGTAGATATTCTTTTTGAGTATAAAGAATGAAATTTACTTAAATTTCTAAGAATTTTTTATAAATGTTAAAGATCTATTCTTTTATTATTATTTTTAATAATTATCAATCCCCATTAATTATATGTTAATAAAAAAATTATGTAAAAATTTAGTTTAAGAGAATATTCCAATCTGAATAAATATAGTTGATCTTTCAAACACTTTATTATCTAATAGAGACAGATGAAACTTTAATTATAGATAACAAATTTTATTTACCGAATAACTTAAAATTGAAGTGGAAGATTTTATAAGAAGTTATATATATTAGAGAATATGTTTAGAGCATGTGTGTTGATGCTTTAAAGGTAATTAGGAGGTTATGAAATTTGCTTATAATAATGAATGCAATATTTAGATGGCTCTTATAATAAAATTATACGGGAGAAAGTAAAGAACTCCGGCCTATAAGAGCAGATCGGAGAGAGAAATTATTGGGTCAAAAAATTTATCTAAATTATTAGAGACATGATTAAAGATAGACTAAAGGCGGTCTACAAGAAAGCTAAGCAGATAAACATCACGTTGAATTTGTTATAGGTGATGATTACAAATTTATTACAGACAGGCATGTGAATTTTGAGAAAAATAAAAAATTGTAACACTCGTGACTTTAATATGTTTATATTTATTTACTTTTTTTTGAGAAATTTTATTTATTTACTTTTATTCGCTTTGTTTTTAGACAGGTAGAGTCAGTAGTAATATTATTATATATTTTTATTATTACTAAATATGTGGGTCAATGAAATTATTAAATATATATTATATATTATTATATTTAAATCTTTGGGATCCAGTGGACCCATCGGTAGAAAAATGAATGGAGGAGGGCATTTTGCTTTCTTTTGATTTGATAAATTCGTGTGATCGGAGAGAACGAAGACGAGAGAGATAAGAAAAATAAAAAAGAAGAAGAAAACAAACCGAGGAGAAGAGAAGAAGAGAAAGAGAGATAGAAAGAAAAAAAACAAAGAGAAAGAGTAGAAAGATAAGAATTAGAGAATTTTGGGTGTTATTATTCTCGCTTTTATAATTGGTGAGTAGTTTTATTTTATAAACTTTATTTTATTTGTAAATATTTTTATGTGTTTATGTATAATATTAAAGTTATGTTTATGTGTTATTTCAAATTTATATAAATATTTAATATTTATATAGTGTATTTTTATTAAATTATTAATACTTTTTATAATATAATTTTTGTGCTTATAATGTTACCAATATTACATAATTTGAATGAGTTCAAATTTAATTTAAAAAAGTTTAAATTAAAGTTAAAAATTATCATTATTAATAATTATAACTGTTAAAAGTTAGTAAATTATAATAATTATGAAATATAAAGAATTAGAATTTTGTTTGTAATGGAACAAAGATCTCAAAATATATTAGTAATGACATAGTTGCAATTAGATGTTAGAAATATCATTATACAAATATATTCTTAAACACATTATTCATGAAATATTTTCATCGATTTAAGTTTGTCGGTGGATCTATTTTCATACAAATCAGTGTATGTCTATATCTGTAAAGTACAAATGGTTATTCTTAGTTGACCATGAGCTTTGAGCTTGTATAGGCATACGAGTATTTAGTTAGGACTGGATAGTGAACAGACTCATATAAGGAGTTTTATATCCAGATGCTTTGAGATAGTATCTCAAGAAAGTCTTACAGCCATAAGCAATATACCCGAGAAAGGAGTTTCTATAGGGACGAACAGTATGACGAAGAGTTTATAAAAATTATTCAATGAGATACAAGTCTGAAGATAGGTTTATGAATGAGCATATGATAATTTGATGGTGTTGATCTATATCTTCACACATCCAGGATAAAAGTGATTGAAGGACTATACATATTTGTTGTGACATCTGCTTGTATGGTCCAACGCGTTGATTTGTAATATTTGTGACGTGCGCGTGGCGCATTGTTCACGGACTCATGAATAGTTCTATTTGACAAATTAGGCGTGAACTTAAGAAATCTCATAATATGGAGTGTATTCACCGTGCATAAGAGCAGTATGCCAGATTGAATTGTCAATTCTAGTAATATCCAACACTACCACAGAAATGCACACGTGTTCGTATTTAAGTGTTAAATACAATAATTAGTTAACAATTAGTGTCTACTAATTATACTATGACATATAGTGTCATGCCCCAGACCCAAAAGATCCGACACACGACATCATTTACATTCATTCAATAATATTTAAGCATTCATTTCAATTTCTTTTAGAATTATAATAATTGAATTATGACTGGGATAATTAGTAAACCGGAGATACACAGAGTTTTCTCAGATATTAACATTATATTATTTCACCAGTAGCAACTTTGTTACCGGAAGGTCAGAATATATTATTGCAAATTCTTATTTAAAATCAACCAATAATCACACTTAGTGAAATTTAAACCATATCCAACCACACATAATAAAATAATACATAAGTATTTATTCAATAGGGACAAATCAAATATCTTATTCCACGTGTCCCCAAATGAAACACTCAGCAACTTAACAACTTAGGGAACCCAAGGAACATCAGAAGCCTTATTAAATTCACTAAGCACACATATACCTTATTTACCTGAAATCACCATAAACTATAATGAGTATAAAACTCAGTAAGCATACTAGTTTTTCATATATCAAATACAAATACATATATGTACACAATGTATATGTATGATATGTTATGATAAATCAAAATCACAATCTTATCAAATCACATGTCATGTAAGTGCTTACACATTCTTTTAAAACATATAATAGGAATACCATCACTCAACTACTACTTAGTAGGACTTACATATCACATATCACATAATGAGCCAAATGTTACTCATAGGTGACATACCGTATAAGAGGAATAATACAAGTGAGGTTTTAAATTACATATATATAATGCTCATGCCCAAAGGTAAAAGTCAAACCCTCACCCTGATTATCGGTGTGTCCTCTCACATGCACTAATATGCCACCACACGAATGTGATGACTTACTCTTCCTTTAGGTACCAATAGGATCCTCCCTACATACGGAACACATAACATATACCAATTTCGAAGGAAAGGTTACACATAAAGGCTTCACAAATAACATAAAATGCATACTAAGTCAACAATGAGTTTAAGCACCCTCAAAACACAAAATATTTCTCGTGGACATATTATACTTTAAAAGCTTTCTTTGTTAAATACATCTTATTTTGAAAGCTCATTTTCAAAAACACATGTATGTCCATGCTTAATGTCAATACTCACATTTATAAACATATGCCTTTCACATTTCATATCAAATATACTTTAGTCCAACATAAACATATTTATAAGCACATTTACAAATCATACATAAATAATTACTATACTTATTGTGATTTCAGTAAAAGGTCTAGTATACTTACCTTTTAGCACTTTCTGCTACAAGGCTTAAATCTCCTTAACCTATCAATGGAGATTAATCCTTTCATAAGCCTCAACATTCATACAAAACACTTTAAATAGCTTATAAAATTACACATATTGCACTTATCACATCGAATTGGTCTAATTACTTAATTTCTCAAAACCTATCATTCTGACCACTTATATTTAACAAATTTTTTTAATACATCAAATTATGTCCAATTACTCCAAAATTAGAATATATCTTTCTTCACTCATATATCTTTCTTATATATGAATATTATATCATCATTCCTACACATTCTATTTCATAAACACCATCAAATTCAAACTATTATTCTGGCGGGATCAAAATATTTACTGAACAGTATTCAGTCTCGTAATGTTATAAAATCATATACTAACTCAAAAATTACAAAACTATCACGGAATTACTCTTGACACATATTTCAGTTCATGATAAATATTTCACTTCAAAATCCCTGCCAAAAGTATTTTAAAACTATTTTATTCCCATAGTTTTAAAAATTTATTAATTAAATACTGTAATAAGCTGACACTATTTAGAAAATCATAACAATTCAACCATATTTATCTAAATTCGCAATTCTGAGTATATCATATTAGATATATAGCTTATCATATTTCATAAATTTATAATTTTTGAAGATCATTAAGAAGATAAAAAATTATTTATCACTGTATCATACTGTTAACATAGGAAATTTTCAGAATTTCAGGGTTATTTTGGTAAATTTACTACAAATTCAATTTTTGAAATTTTCAATCGATTCGGAGTCTTAAATGATTCTAAACATGTCTAATTTCATATACTCAAAATTTAAAATAAGAATTGAATCACAACAATTTATAAAATTTCTGGATCAGGAGACTATTAAGTAGAAATTCTGCAATTCATCATGATTATCAAGCTATTTACATAGATCACCATCAATTCTCATAATATCTTATGAAATACACCTCAAATACTCAATTGTCCATATTTCTAAAAATCAAAACCTAAAGGAATTAACTAATTTAACACCAAAAAATTAAGAAAGGGTTATACTATACACTTTAAAGCTTAAATTTCAACTTTCTTCTTCTTCTTTTTCTCTTTCTCTCCCCTTTCTTTCTCTCTTTTCTCACTCTAAAGAGGTAGCTTGGCCAAAAATGAGTGAATTAGGGTTTTAAAAGTGTATTTTTTATACTAAGAGGTTAATTTTTGGTATTTATAAATTTGTCTCTAAAACTTTCAAAGTATTACAATTTGATCCCTAAAATAAATATAAAGTCTTACAAATAAATTCAATACTAATAATTTATCCTTAGCCTATACAAACACTACTAATAATAATACATAAATCAAGTATCACTCACATATAAATAAAATATGTATATTTATATATATATATTTATTTGTATCTGTTGTAGATATTAATTACTATATATATAGCGCATTGTAAACCTCAAATTTACCTAAATGTGAAGTATAGTGAAACTCACAAAAAAAATATGCTTGATAATCATTAAAAAAGAATAAAAAAATAATTTTAACACATTTAATTATTTAATTATTAAATAATTAAAATATTTTATTATTATATAATATTATATGTAGTATAATAATATTATGTGTATATGCTTAGTGTCAAGCATATATCTATACATATACTAAATTTGGTGGGTAAGTTTAGTCCTTTTTATTAATATAATATTATTTTTTTAATATATAGATTTTGAGAGATATAACTGGGGTAACGTGTGAAGCATGTTTTGAGACTTGGCATTTTGTTGCTTTGCATTTTGTTGTCGTTGCTCGAACAAAACCAGTAAGGAGTGGCCGGCCAAAGGAAAAAGAGAAAGGAAAATTTGTGTTTTTGGAAATTCATTCCAAGAGTTTCGAATTAAATTTCTTCACCTCTCTCTTTTATTGGCTGTAAATTGCAACAGAAAAAAATTTATTTTAATTAATCAAAAGAGTTAATCAATAAAAAAAGAAATTAATAAAATTTAATGAATAAACCCGATATTAGATAAGTAGAGCTATTGTTTTACTATGTTAAGCCCACCATAATAGTAATTAAAACTGATTAAGAGTAAAACTCTAGACAGGCCTCAAAATTATACGTGTAAAGAGTTATACGTTTGGTGAATTCTCAAATTTTTTTAAAATATATTAATTTAATTAATATATTATTCACTTGTTTTTTTGTATATTTTATTATTCTGTTGTGATTAAATATGTATATAATACGTATTTTATATAATAAATATTATTACGCATGCATACACTATAGTATAATTAATCACTTGCATATGGTTGATGATTTATTCATAAAAGTATTTATGAAATTCATAAATAGTTGATGTTCTTTTGGAGATTTACTTAGTAAGTATTTGGGATAATTTTAATGCTTATGGGTGATTGTATTTTAGTGAAATAATATTCTATAAAAAATATTAAATTTGAAGATATAGTAGATTTAAGAATAAGTATGATTTTTTGGGTTAGGTTTTGAGTTCCACAAATTTATTAAATTCAAAATTTTTATGATGATTTTGTGAAATTGATGATGATTATGTGAATTAATGATGGAATCATGAAAGAATTGTTGGATTTCCTCATTATCACATCTTGTTTGATTTTGTTTTAAAAAATGTTACAGTTTGATTTTATTTTTAACAATTGAAAATATTACATAGACATGTTTATAGTCTTGTAAAATGTTGAATTGATTACAAAGTTCAAAAATTCAATTTTTAATAAGGTCAAATAAAAAATAATTTTGATATATCAAATAATTTTATAAAATTAAAGTTTTCTAAAAAATTATATTTATATGTCTAGTATAACATATTCAAATCTTATAATTCAAATCACTAATTTTGAATTATTATCATTTTCTAAAGTAAGGTGATATCAGTTTAGGAATTTGTGAACATATTCTAAAATGTTTGAAATAAATTCATTTTAAAATATTTTTTTAGAGAATTATGCCTAGAATGATTTATTATAAAGTGAGATATGTGTCATGAGTAAGTTTGAGATAGTTTAATAATTTTTGAATAAATATGTGAATTTATAAAATTAAAATAAAGGCTAACCAATGGAAGTTTTAATTTAATCAAGTTACGGATTTAGTTTTAAGAATGATTATAACTAAGATTCTGAAAGGGGATAAAACTTAATTTACTTGATTTAATAATGATTTATGTATCAAGAGAAATAAATTTTGATTCTATTGAAAATGAATATTATTGATGCATAAGAAAAATCGGTTGAAATATTAGTGGTCGAAATTGAATGATATTAAGAAACCTTAATTACAAATTAATCAAATTCAAAATTTTAAATTATTTTATAGATTTAAATTGTCTATTATCACCATTTTAGGACCCCATAGAGATAGGGTCAAGGAGCGCAAAATCCTCCTCAAGTTTACAAGTCAAAACTTATATTGTGAAAGAGGCATTTTATGATAAACTTGACAACGCACAAAGAGTTTCGTAAGTGAATATTTTATACTTTATTTATGATTTATACTTCATGATTTAAAAATAATAATTTTAACTCATGATTTGTATGATTTTCATAGTTAATAATATATATATATTTATTTCTATTTACATATCACTTCTTTTGAATTATGCTCTACTTCATAAAATAATTTGTATTATGTTATAGATAAATTATTTATATTATAATTTTGGCTCTTAAAGTGTTAAATTTGATATTGTGTTTATTTTATATCAGTAGCAAAATCTATCCAATTTTACTACAGACGACGGTGACCGTCGCCCTCAATCACGTGACGGCGTTGGCTGTTAAATGGGATTGCTGTGAGGTACACCGTCACCATTGTTAGATAAATCTGCCACCAATCATTTATTGAGATTAACAAATGTGCTATGTGTCTTTTTTTATCAATGACCAATTATTTATTGACACAAAATAATAATTAACACTTAAATTTTAACATGAATAAAAATATTATTGCACAAACAAATAATTTTTTTTATAAATCTAATGACTATCAACTAATAGAGAAATAAAATTAGATGATTGAATATTAGATCATTTTTTAAGAATAAAAATATTTTTTTATTATATTATAATTATAATTTTAATTTTATAAAAAAAAATTGAGTTCGGAAAATTTTCAGTTCAAATTTTTTTTGATGCCGATCAAAGCTGATAAGACAGAAAAATCTGTCGTGATCTGCATTCCCAAACCCATGTCAACCTAAAATTTTTGAGACAGATCGATCGGATCAATTCATAAATGGGAATTTTGCTCGGCTCATTTCTCTTTCTCTCTATTTTTTCTCGCCTCGAGACAACTAAAATTAGTCACCTAAAATATAAACAGCCAATGCCCTTTTTTTCCACACTAATTTTACACACTTTTCCATGAATAAGTTCCACGTATTTAAATCTTATCATTCCATGAGCATTTTCTTGTGGACCAATTGCTTTAGAAAAAGAAAAAGAACTACTTTAGACATTCAAAATAATTTCAACTTTACTCCCGAATCTGCCCACACTTTTTTGCGTTAATACGAAGCAAGAAAGTGCTTCCTTTCATTCATCTTTTAATCTCAAAGGCATCTTTTGCGTTAAAAATTTATACCCATTCCGAAATTTTTTAGAGAATTTAGGGCGAGTCGTTTCAACTTTAAACATTGAGAATAATTTCAATTTTTCTCTCCCGAATCTGCCCACACTTGTGCTTTAAATCGAAGCAAGAAAGTGCTTCCTTTAATTTCATCTTTTGATCTCAAAGGCCTCTTGCCGTCGTTTCTCGTGCTTTCATTGTTGTTTTGTCATTTAGCTTTATTCCTTCCTCCTCCTCCCTTGTTTTTCTATTGTACTACCAAAGAAAATTAGATTTTGATTATCACTATCTTTATCACTTGTTATTTTGCTATAGGTTCTATCTAGCTCTTTTTTCATTTGTTGTTGATCAAGAAACGTTTTCTTCTTTTTCATGCTTCGCATCTGTTTGTTATTTCGTTTTGCTCCCTCACTAGTTCTCTGGTCTGTTGTTGTCCCTGTTCTACTTTCCTTGGGTTTTCTTGTTGCAGTCACCTGTATCATTCGTTTTACTGCCTAACTAAATAACTCCAGTTCTTGTCTCGTCTCTGTTCCTTTTCTAGTTTGTAGCCAAAAAAAAAAAAAGAAAAAAAAAAACTGAAGATGGACAACATTCTCACAGTTGTTTTAGAAGTTGCAAAGTGCCTGGCTCGTCCGGCAGAACGCCAATTGAGTTATTTGTGCAACTATGACAGCACCATGGATAATCTCAAGAGAGAAGCCGAGAAGCTGAAGGATGAAAGTGCGAGTATACAGCGCAGGGTTGATGAAGCTAAAAGAAACGGGAAACATATTGAAGAGAATGTTCAGAAGTGGTTGGATAGTGCGAACGTGATCATTGATGAGCAAGAGAAATTTATGGAAGATGAAGAGAAAGCAAACAAGCGATGTTTTAAGAGATTGTGTCCTAACCTGAAGACCCGTTATCGGATTAGCAAGAAAGCGGAGACAAATGTGAAGGTTATTTCTGAACTCTGCAAAGACGCTGGGAGATTTCGTGAAGTTTCCTATAGTACCATTCCGAATGAGATATGGCTTACTTCCAATAAAGGTTACGAAGCCTTTGAGTCGAGAATGTCCGTTTTGAAGAATATTCAAGATGCCTTAAGTGATCCCAATGTCAGCATTATTGGGGTTCACGGTATGGGTGGTATTGGGAAGACGACGTTAGTGAAGGAAGTCATGAAGCATGCCAGGAAAAAAAAGATCTTTGACGAGGTGGTTTTTGCGGAGCTTTCTCAAACTGTAGACATAATAAAGATTCGAGGGGACGTGGCGGAGAAGTTAGGTTTGGACTTGCTCGAGAAAACTGAATCTAAAAGGGCAAGTAAGCTGTGGGAACGGATAAAAAACGAGAAGAAGATCTTAATAGTTTTGGATAATGTTTGGAAATATGTTGATTTGGAGATGGTTGGAATTCCTCATGGAGATGATCATAACGGCTGCAAAATATTGATGACAGCAAGAGATCGAAATGTATTGTTGTCTATGGGTTCTAAACATAATTTCTCAATTGGTGTTTTAAATGAAGAAGAGGCTTGGAGATTGTTTAAGAAGATGACTGGTGATGATGTTGAAAACCGCAAGTTGAAATCTATAGCAACTGATGTAGCCAAAGCATGTGGAGGTTTACCCATTGCCATAGCTACAATAGCAAGGGCAATGAGAAATAAGAGTTTGCCTGAATGGAAAAATGCCTTGCGGGAACTCCGAACGTCTTCATCTGCAAATTTTGATGGATTGCCGGCAGAGGCATATTTAACTGTTGAGCTGAGCTACAAGTATTTAAAAGGCGAGCAACTCAAGAAAATGTTTTTGCTCTGCAGTCGACAGGCAGGTTATGCATCAATTTTTGATTTGTTGAAATATGGTATGGGTTTGGGCATATTTCAAGGAGTCGGTAGGTTGGAAGGTGCACGAAATAAATTATATGCATTGGTCCATGAACTTAGAGATTCTTGTTTGTTGCTTGAGGCTGATAGCAGACATTTTTCCGTCCATGATGTTATTCGTGATGTTGCTATATCAATTGCATGCCGAGACCAGCAAGTGTTTGTGGTGAGAAATGAAGATGTGTGGGAATGGCCAGACGTGAAGGCACAAAAAAAATGCACTGCAATCTTTTTAGACTGTAATATTCGTGAGCTTCCTCAAGTATTGGAATGTCCGCAACTTGAATTCTTATGTATGATTACCAAGGATTCTGTTGTCGAAATCCCTGAGACCTTTTTCGCAGGGACGAGAAAGCTCAGAGTAATAGATTTCACGAAAATGCAGTTATCTTCCTTGCCATCTTCGATTCATCAGCTGGAAAACCTTACAACACTATGTCTGGATGAGAGCGTACTGGGAGACATAACCGTTGTTGGAAAGTTGAAGAATTTAGAAGTCCTTAGCTTGCACAAGTGACAGGACCCGACCCGACCCCTCTTCGAGAATCGAGGCAGATCCTGCGATGACATGTAACTAACATACTTTTTACTCATACATATGATACAATGAGGCTACCTATCTCAACAAAAGTGTACATCCAATATACAAAAACATATACAAATACATAGATTAAGACACTTATGCAGTTATGCACGTTGGCCCAACCTCAAAATGTGATGACTGTATCACACTGCACAATTCCTGTGACAACCTGGGAAAAAAAAAAGGAAAAGGGTGAGCATGTGGCTCAGTGAGTGGACATAATCTGAAAATATCATATACTTTATATGTATTGTACACGTATAAATCTGTATGATAAAATAATCATAAAATTGTATACTGAGTAATCAATAAACTTGTACTGAAAGTATGAACTGTCATAAAATCTGTGCTGAAATTAAAATAATGACATAATACTGGGATCTGAAAGCGCAAACTATCATAAAATCTATTATCAAGCAGAATATATGTAACATAACTCTGGAAACATGTACTACATATATATACTGAAAACCACATCAAACTTGTACTCGGGAAAAATCTGGTCTAACCTGGCGGAGTAACTCACGCACAGGCAGAGCGGGGGATCTAAGCTGGTCTAACCCGGCGGAATACTGCATCGCTCGGGCAGAGCAAACTAAACTGGTCTAACGCATGCGTAGAGCAACTATATTAAAGGGGAAGGTACACATATGGTGGTTCAAAAACTACTACAATATAATATTATGACCATAATTATTCTAAAATAATTATTTTTCTACTGAACATAATTATAAACTGTACTATAATAAATTTTAAAACATTTCTAAATATACTAAATAGTATAAATATTTTTCTGTCTAAAATAAATCATAATTAAATCTGATAACGCGTAATTAAATCATAATTAACTGTATTAAAAATATATATAATTATCCACTCATAAAAGTGCGCTAATCCTGAGCTGGGTCTGGATTCTGAGATCTACCCGCTATCGGCACACCTCCTATATTATAGGGTGTAAAAATACATCATTAGTACCGATATGTATTATAATTATTCAAATATAAATATTCTAATATCGCAAAACTATTACCCGCTAAACCACTGAGTATAAATCTGATTACCCAAACTAATTTCCTAAAATTTCCTATTTTCTTTTCTTTTCTCTTTTCTTCTTTTCCTTCTTTTTCTTTCTCTTTCTCTTTTTCCTTCTCGGTTTCTTCCTTTCCCTTTCTTTTTCTTTTTCCTTTCTTTTCTTCTTTTCTTTTCTTCTTCTTTTCTTTTTCTTCTTTCTTTTCTTTTCTTCTTCTGTTCGGCTCTGCTTCCTTTCTTCTTCTATTTCAGTTGCTTTTCTTAAACGAAAAAAAAACAAAACAAAACAAATATATATATATATATATATAACGGCCACCGCTTCTATTTCTCCCTTTTTGTTTTGCCACCAAACTTTATATATATACAACACGTGTATTACAATTTCTCCCCCCTTATAAAAATTTCGTCCTCGAAATTCGTATACCTCTCTGAAACAAATGAGAATACTGAACTCTCATCTGATCCTCTCACTCCCATGTAGCCTCTTCCATTGCATTATTCCTCCATAGGACTTTAATTAGTGGTATAGTTTTATTACGTAGTACTTGCTGGCGATAGTCCACTATCTGAACAGGTTCCTCATCATAAGTCAAGTCCGTCCTCAACTGAACTGGCTGAATATCTAGAATGTGAGAATGGTCAGGTATATACTTCCGCAACATAGAAACATGAAATACATCATGAATGCGTGACAACTCAGGTGGTAATGCTAAGCGGTACGCAACCACACCAACCCTTTCTAGAATCTCATATGGCCCAATATATCTAGGACTTAGTTTTCCCTGTTTCCCAAAACGAAGCACACCCTTCTATGGTGAGATCCGTAAAAAGACTCTGTCTCCTACTGCAAACTCTAGCTGTCTACGACGTTTATCTGCATAACTCTTCTGTCTGTCTTGAGCTGCCTTGAGTCTGTCTCTGATAATACTGATCTTCTCACTAGTGGCTTGAATAATCTCTGGACCCAACAATTTTTTTTCTCCAACTTCATCCCAACAAATCGGAGTTCTGCATTTTCTTCCGTATAAAGCCTCATACGGCGCCATCTGAATGCTAGACTGATAACTATTATTATATGCAAACTCCATCAATGGTAAATAATCATCCCAATTACCCTTAAGCTACAATATACAAGCTCTGAGCATATCCTCTAATATCTGTATAGTTCTCTCCGACTGCCCATATGTCTGAGGATGAAAAGCTATACTAAAGTTTAGCTTAGTGCCTAAGGCCTTCTGTAAGCTATGCCAGAATCTAGAAGTGAATCGAGAGTCTCTATCTGATACAATGGACACTGGAGCCCCATGTAACCGTACAATCTCACTCATATACAAATGAGCCAGCCTATCTAATGAGTATGAAATCTTATAAGGCAAGAAATGAGCAAACTTTGTGAGTCGATCAACAATCACCCAAATACTATCATAACCCCTTCGTGTACGAGGAAGCCCAACAACAAAGTCCATGGTAATATGTTCCCACTTCCATTCAGGAACTGGAAGTGGTTGGGATAATCCTGCTGGCCTCTGATGTTCTGCTTTAACCTGCTGACAAATCAGGCAGTGAGACACAAATTCTGCAATCTCTCTTTTCATACCTTGCCACCAGTAATGTTCTCTCAAAGTACGATACATTTTTGTGCTGCCAGGATACATAGCATAAGCTGAGCTGTGAGCTTCTTCTAAAATCTGCTTCTTTAACTCTGAGTTATTCGGAACACAAAGTCTGTTACCCATAACTAATGTCCCATCAGCTTTCAATATTAAATCAGTTCGCATTCCATTCTTTACTTCTTGCTTAAGTTTAACTAAATTAGGATCCTAATCTTGCATCTCTCGAATCTGATCAATCAACATAGGCTTAACTTGAAAATGTGCTAGAAGGACTCCAGATTTGGCTACAGATAATTCAACCCCCATAGATCTTAATTTAACTAACAATGGAAGATAAGTCACTCTCAAATAAGCAATAGAGCTAGAAGACTTCCTGCTGAGTGCATCTGCTACCACATTCGCCTTACCTGGATGATAGTCAATCGTACAATCATAATCTTTTATTAGCTCTAACCATCTTCGTTGTCTCAGATTCAAATCTTTCTGTGTGAACAAATACTTCAAACTTTTGTGATCAGTAAAGATTTGACATGTAACACCATATAGATAATGTCTCCAAATCTTCAAGGCGAATACTACTGCTGCTAATTCTAAATCATGGGTTGGATAATTCAACTCATGCTTCTTAAGCTGCCTAAAAACATAAGCTATCACCTTACCATGCTGCATTAATGCACAACCTAATCCTTGTCTAGAAGCATCACTGTAAATTATAAATCTTTCAGTGCCAGATAGAAGAGTGAGAACATGAGTTGAAGTCAATCTCTTTTTAAGCTCTTGGAAGCTATCTTCACATTCATCAGTCCACACAAACTTTACATTTTTTTCTGGTCAACTTTGTAAGCGGTGCAACAATCTTAGAAAAGTCTTTAACAAATCTTCGATAATAACCTGCTAGACTGAGAAAACTTCTAATTTCTGTCACACTAGCTGGTCGCTCCCAATTTACTACAGCTTCAATTTTCTGAGGATCCACATAAATTCCATCTGCTGAGCTTACATGGCCCAGAAATGCAACTTTATCTAGCCAAAACTGACATTTGCTGAACTTGGCATATAACTGTTCATTCCTCAAAATCTGTAGCACTATCTTCAAATGCTCTACATGCTCATCTGTACTCCGTGAATACACAAGAATATCATCAATAAAAACTATAACAAATCGATCAAGATAAGGACAAAATACCCTATTCATAAGATCCATGAATGCAGCTGGAGCATTAGTTAACCCAAATGGCATTACTAAAAACTCATAATGCCCATATCGAGTTCTGAAAGCAGTCTTAGCCATATCAGTATCTCTGATCTTTAACTGATGATACCCTAATCGTAGATCGATCTTTGAGAAAATCTTTGTACCCTGTAACTGATCAAATAAATCATCAATGCGAGGAAATGGGTACTTGTTGCGTATAGTAACTTTATTTAGCTCCCGATAATCAATACATAGCCTCAAAGTTCCATCCTTCTTTTTAACAAACAATACTGGTGCTCCCCATAGAGATACACTAGGTCTGATGAAACCCTTATCTACCAATTCTTGTAACTGAGTCTTCAATTCTTTTAACTCTGAAGGGGCCATTTTGTATGGTGCTTTGGAGATAGGAGTTGTGTCTGGAACCAAATCAATACCAAAATCAATCTCTCTATCTGGTGGTAAGCCTGGAAGATCTTCAGGAAATACATCTGGAAAATCTCTGACCACCGAAATATCTTCTAATTTAGCCCCATTGACTCTGGTATCAATAACATATGCCAAATAAGTTGGACATTATTTTCTGAGCAACCGTTATAGCAGATATAACACAGGATGGAAGAACTCGTCGCTCTCCACAAAAAATAATATCAGGCTCTCTATGTCTTCTGAATATAACCTCTTTTCGAAAACAGTCTACAGTAGCATGGTGATTAGCTAACCAGTCCATCCCAAGTATTGCATCAAAATCATGTATAATAAGAGGAATTAAATCTGCTACCATCTCCCTACTACCCACTTTGATAACACAACTCTGAAATACATTCTCAGCCAATAATGATTCTCCCACCGGTATGGCTACCACCAAACTACAATCTAGGGGTTTTAACATTTTATCCGCATGCACAACAAAGATACGGGAAATAAAAGAATGCGTAGAGCCCGGATCAATTAAAATATGGGCCTCTCGGCAAAAAATAGTCAGCATACCTGTAACAACATCTGGGGTAGCCTGTGCCTCTTGCTGAGTCAAAGCAAATACACGTGCCTGGCTACGAGGTCGACTTGGCTGACCCCTCTGTGGATCTCTACTAACTCACTGAAATCACTGTGCCCCATAGCTGTAATTGTTGTCCTGATATTGTCTCTAAGGCCCTGTTCAAATCTCTTACATTTTTCCCTCTTATTCTGTACTGCATAAGAAGTGAACCTCGATAACTCTATAAAACGGTTCTCGTACTCCTCCACTGTCATCAATCCCTGTTCTAGCTCAAAGAACTTACTAGCCTGGATGTCTTGGTAAACCATAGGAAAGAATTTAACATTAAATTCTTTACAAAAATTAGCCCAACTAATCACCCCTCCATATCTACGTGATACTGATCTCCACCAGTGGTATGCCCCACCCTCAAGTAAAAATGTAACAAAGGAAACCCTCTCATCATCAGTACATCTCATAACATCAAATATCCGTTCTACTCTAGTCAACCATGACTCTGCATCAGCTGGCTCTATAGTGCCTGAATAATTCTCTGCCCCCAAACTACGAACACGCTCTATTGTGTTCTCTCTCTTGGGTGGTCCATGTGTTTGTCTCTCTACTGCAACTGTAACTAACTGAGCTGGTCTATCTATGGATTGCTCTAAGGCAGGTCTATCAGACTGTCCTTGTGTAGGCTGTATCATAGGTTGTAGCACTGACTGAGGGTGTATCTGCTCTATAATAGGATTAAACTGAGTTTGAGCTATGGGAATACGCGGAACTGACTCAGCTACTTCCTCTCTAATAGATTCCTCCCTTTTATCTGATACTAAGGGAGCTCCCAGTTTAGCCACAAGTTTCGTGCGAGGTCGGCCATATGGACGCATGATGAAAATCTATAAAATGCAACAATTCATTAATGACATCTCTAACATGCATGTATTATGTATTATGTATTAGTCTACAGAATCTAAAACCATGCTCTGATACCAAACTGACAAGACCCGACCCGACCCCTCCTCGAGAATCGAGGCAGATCCTGCGATGACATGTGACTAACATACTCTTTACTCATACATATGATACAATGTGGCTACCTGCCTCAACAAAAGTGTACATCCAATATACAAAAACATATACAAATATATAGACTAAGACACTTATGCAGTTATGCACGTTGGCCCAACCTCAAAATGTGATGACTGTATCACACTGCACAATTCCTGTGACAACCTGGGAAAAAAAATTGAGAAAAGGGTGAGCTTGTAGTTCAGTGAGTGGACATAATCTGAAAATATCATATACTTTATATGTATTGTACATGTATAAATCTGTATGATAAAATAATCATAAAATTGTATACTAAGTAATCAATAAACTTGTACTGAAAGTATGAACTGTCATAAAATCTGTGCTGAAATTAAAATCATGACATAATATTGAGATCTGAAAATCTGAAAACGCAAACTATCATAAAATCTATTATCAAGCAGAATATATGTAACATAACTCTGAAAACATGTACTACATATATATACTGAAAACCACACTAAACTTGTACCCGGGGAAAATCTGGTTTAACCTGGCGGAGTAACTCACTCACAGGCAGAGCGGGGGATCTAAGCTGGTCTAACCCGACGGAATGCTGCATCGCTCGGGCAGAGCAAACTAAACTGGTCTAATGCATGCGCAGAGCAACTACATTAAAGGGGAAGGTACACATATGGTGGTTCAAAAACTACTACAATATAATATTATGACCATAATTATTCTAAAATAATTATTTCTCTACTGAACATAATTATAAACTGTACTATAATAAATTCTAAAACATTTCTGAATATACTAAATAGTATAAATATTTTTCTGTCTAAAATAAATCATAATTAAATCTGATAACGCGTAATTAAATCATAATTAGCTGTATTAAAAATATATATAATTATCCACTCACAAAAGTGCGCTAATCCTGAGGTGGGTCTGGATTCTGAGATCTACCCGCTATCGACACACCTCCTATATCATAGGGTGTAAAAATACATCATTAGTACCGATATGTATTATAACTATTCAAATATAAATATTCTAATATCGCAAAACTATTACCCACTAAATCACGGAGTATAAATTTAATTATCCAAACTAATTTCTTAAAATTTTCTATTTTCTTTTCTCTATCTTTTCTTCTTTTCCTTTTTTTTTTTTCTTTCTCTTTTTCCTTCCCGGTTTCTTCCTTTCCCTTTCTTTTTCTTTTTCCTTTCTTTTCTTCTTTTCTTTTCTTTTTCTTCTTTCTTTTCTTTTCTTCTTCTGTTCGGCTCTGCTTCCTTTCTTTTTCTGTTTCAATTGCTTTTCTTAAACGAAAAAAAACAAAACTAATATATATATATATAACGGCCACCGCTTCTATTTCTCCCTTTTTTTTTTTTTTTTATCACCAAACTTTATATATATACAACACGTGTATTACACAAGTCTGATCATGTCAAGTTGCCCGAAGTACTAGGTCAGTTAACTAAGCTAAGGTTGTTAGATTTAAGTAATTGTTCCAAACTAAAAGTCATTGCACCCAATGTCCTATCAAGCTTGTCCAGATTAGAAGAACTGCACATGCGTAATTGCTTCGTTGAATGGGAAGTTGCGGGATCCAATAGTGAAAGAAGTAATGCCCGCCTTGACGAGTTGATGCATTTGTCTCGTCTCACCTGTTTAGAAATAGATATAAAGAATGATAATATTTTACCAGAAGGCTTTCTCTCCAAAAAGCTGGAAAGGTACAAAATATCAATAGGCGATGGGTCATTTAAGCGGTTCAAAGATTGGTGGTTCAGGTTTAACGAGTGGTACTTGCTTGATGAGTATGAGACTTCGAGAACATTGAAGCTCAAGCTTAATTCTAAAAGTTTTTGCTTGGAGAATTTGCAGGTAGTCCAGGCCGCTGAATACTTATTTTTGGACAAGTTGGAAGGTGTCAAGAATGTTCTTTTTGAATTGAAAACAGAGGGTCTTACACAACAGAAACTTCTTCATGTCCAAAATAATCCCGACATGCTGTGTATCGTGGACTCAATGGAAAGGGTGTCTTCTGATGCCTTCCCACTCTTGGAGTCATTGGCTCTTCGCAATTTGATTAACTTGGAGAAGATATGTCATGGCCAACTCAGAGCAGAGTCTTTTTCCGAATTAAATACCATAACAGTGGAAGAGTGTCATACTTTGAGGCATATCCTGTCAATCTTTACTACAAAATGCCTTCCACGACTTGAAAGGATTGCGGTGATTAACTGCAAGTGTATGCAAGAGGTATTTGCTATTGGAGGAGGAGTTGATGCCGATAACAGTGAAGAGATTGAGTTTGCGAAATTGACATCCATTAGTTTGGGAACACTTCCAGATCTTAAAAGATTCTGCAGTGAACTGAAGCGACGTCCTTCCTTACAAGGGAATAGACAAAAAGAATTGTTAAGTGAAACCGGTTCGGTGGACAGGCTTGATACTTCTGTAATGCTTTTCAACGAGAAGGTATATTAACAATTTTCTCTCGGGTTTTTTAGACAACCTCGACGGTACCATTTTATTCTAACATTCTCATTTCCGATCGATTACTTAACACATGCAGGTATATAATAACAATAATAATTAAAAGAAAAGAGAAGAAAAAGATCTTATGAACTCTGATTAGTGTTTCATATTTAACAAATTATATAACATTAGTACTAACCTAGGTTCCACATGGAAGTTGATTTTTACTTGCATTGTTCGTTCATCTCTTGCAACGAATCAGGAACTATTTAGTGCTTCTCTTATGATATCAGGTTGTTTTACCCAACTTGAAGGCCTTGGAACTGCATGAAATTAAGATTGAAAATATTTGGCCAAATCGACTTCCAGCCAAGTCTTCATGCTGCTTTTGGAATTTGACACGACTGATCGTGCGGAAATGTCATGGATTAAAATATATATTTTCCTCTTCTATAGTCAGAAGCTTTGGGCCGCTGCAACACCTGGAGATATTCGACTGTGGGAATTTGCAGGAGATAATTGCGGAGGAAGAAGGAGCAGATCCGGAGAATCATAGATTTGTCTTTCCCCAGGTGAGCTCTCTGATACTTGCGGAACTACCAGAACTTAGATGTTTTTACTCTGGAATGCATACTTCAGATTGGCCGGTTTTAAAAAAGCTTGAGGCTTATGCTTGCGACAAAGTAAAGATATTCGCTTCCGAATTATTTGGCTTCAGTAATGGTAGTGAGGAGAACGAGCTTAAATCAGCGCAACAGCACCTCTTCTTGGTCGAAAAGGTGTGAGACCGTTTTGCTTGTCTAATTTTTTAAATTTCTTTTAAGATCTAACATCTGTTAAGCAATTATTGTTAAACTTGTCAGTGCAACTGACTCTCTGTCTCTTTCCAGAATTTTCTATCGTTTTCTCTTTCTAGATTTTTTTTTTGCTTTCCTTAATTCATGCCTTCAAATTATATTTTCCACCGCCATACTCCAAACTTCTTGTGGGAACTGGGCTAGGTTTGCTTAGCCCATGTTAGATGTATATAAATACATGTGCATGGGCAATGTTGTTAAGTTAGAAAATGGGAGCAAAGGTAGGTAATGTACGCTAGAGGATTGTGAGCCTAATAGTGAGTGCGAGTCGTGTGCTAGTGATGCAAGTGCGAGTACATGAAACGATTCGATCACTCTTAAGGATCTTAATTCTTGTCATGGTTAACTTAAGGAAATTTAGCACACTTTAACTTTTTATTCTCATAAATAATTCTTGAAAAATAAATATATATAACAAAGAAAGTAATCAACTAGTGATAAAAAATTAATATATTCTAAAACGAGTTTTCTTTACATTATTGTGTTATAATACTTAAACAAAATATTCTGCATTTGAAAAATATTTATAAAATTTTCATCTTTTTATAAAATAATTTGGTTAAGCTTCTATTTAAAAATTATAATAATAGTTGAAAAAGACACCAAATAAATACTTAAAGGAATAATTAATCATACACCTAATATAACTATTAATACATATACAAAGTAAAAAAGAATAAGCTGATCATACACTTGACAGAATTACATTGTATAGGTAGAGCAAAATATTAATTAGTCGTACATGAATGCATAGAACTATACTCCTAAAAGGCTAAACGTTTAAATATACGGTCCAAAATATCTGTGCGCCTGAATAATTTCTAGAGACTTGTATATGACTATGTAACTAAATAGGAGATGGTACATTATAGGTGACTTAAAAATCAGTTAACTTATAAAGAAATGCAATTCTGAAATTTATTTACTCTAAATGACATTATTATAAGACTTGTAATTAATCTATCTAAAATAATATTATAAAAATTTCCATGGCAAATTATAATAATAATTTAATATGTAAAGCGTATAAATGAATTACATGGGAAGTTTTTTTTTTAATACAGTTAGTGCTACTAAAAAAAAAAAATCATTTAGTAAACAATATGTATGAATAGAAGGAATCAATTTGATATGTGAGCCACATTTTAAACCAAACTTAACTTTATCTAAAAGAAATTATTTAACTGATATTCTGGACAAATAAAGTTTCAGCAAAACTTACAACTAAGTTAAAATGAAAAAAAAAATGTATAAATATTGTGTGATGGCTTAAGTAATTATGGAAAAGAAAAAGAAAAATTTCAAGACAATTTACAGTTTACCTTATTAAGTAAAAATTCTGTATTTATCAAGACATTTAAAGCTTTTGTATGATTCTGACTAGTAATAAGAAACAATTAATACAACTTTTACGTATATAAAAAATTAATATTAATTTTCCCTCTTTAAAAAAAACACACACACTTATTTAAAATATTCTTAAGAATCATATTTTATCTAAAATTCTTTATTTAGTCCCTCAAGAAAATAAATACTACAGATTTCTATGTCCATAATAATAATAATAATGCCAGTTCTTTATAATGACAATATTGCACAGGTTATTAAATCAAAGTAGAATATTTTTAGACAAAACAGTTCTTTTAATTGAATTAAAAATCGCACTTCATAAAAATATATAGTAAGATAAAACATTAAGATTTATTATGTAACATACAATGGCAGTAACATATATTTAATTTACTGATACACATAAAAGAAAAAGATTATTAAGACTTGTCTTATGATTGGTTAACCAAAAAAAAAAATACACATGAAAAAAGTGCATTAACAAAAATAATGATGATAATAATAATAAAATAAATACAAATAAAAACTCAACATTCCGATTCATACATATACTTGTCATCTTTAACTTGATGCCGGAAGAAATCGTGACCTTTTTTTCTCAAAATAAAAAAATAAAACGCTTCGACTATTAAATTCAACTCATAGCCATAATAAATCTACAATATAATTCTATCGGGAAAAAAACGGATTAATTTAATAACTCAGCTGAAAAAGAAAATTATACATCTATAAAAATTGATTTAAATGTATAATCCACTCACAATTCAAATGGATCAATCTTAATTTTTTTTCCTCCTGTAATGTGAAAAATAATGAAAAGAAGAGAAGTAAAATGAGAACTCACCAACTAAAAATTAATACTTAACAAAATTAACATTAGATAGATATATTCTTAATTACAAACACTTCACACTACCTCTAAAATCACATCTCAAATTTCTTTAAACTGATAATTGCTCTTCCTCCAACAACCACTCTTAAACACATGTCTTCTTTGTTTTTCACACACAAGTCTCTTTTTATTATTAATTATTATTTTTTTAATAATATATCCCCAAATATTACGCACTTTAAAATTCTAAGGTTCATCTCATCTCCTTATCCTTAAACTCAAATAAAATTTTAAATATTTTTCTTTCAAATTTTTAATTTTAAAAAGAAATTTCAGTCTTGTAAGAACAAATATTACAATTGATGGACAGACGTGAGTAACAATGAGTAGTAAGTTAGCATTGGTAAAAGATTTTAGAGAAAAAGACATTTGAATCCTTAAAATTTTATGAAAGGGATATGTAGATTCTTTAAGTTTCAAAAGATTTTGTTTACATCCTTATTAAATAACAAAATATGTTAAAAGTTAACGTCAAAAAGGATAAAAAAGAAAATTTACTCTATTTTAATCGAAAAAATAGAAAATTTGACCAACACTAGTTATTGACTAGTCAATAACAATTAATAAACAATCAACATCGATCATTGACTAGTCAATAGTTGGTCAATGCTTGTAACTACAATCAACAACTGATAAATAAATAACTGGTCAATAGTTGGCTACCATCGACGACAATGGAAGGTGATAAATGAGCTATGGCTAGAGTCTTATTATTTTATTTTATTTTTTTGGTATATTTATTTTGACATTATGTTATAAAATTTATTGTAGATAAACAGTGAGTACTGTTACTTGTCACATAAGTGTTTAGGGAGATTCAAATCTTATCAATACTACTTTTAAAATTATTTTAAAATTATAAATATGTAGCCAAAATGGCAATATTTTAATAAACAAAAAGTTTTAATATCTTAGTTAATTAAAGTGTGTGATTTTTTCCTTAAGGTCAAAGGTTCTAGCAATTTTTTATATTTAAATAAATATTGACTTTTTTGGTCAAAATAGGGCAAAATCATCCTTTCACAATTTTTGCTCTAGCCTTTTTTTTTTTTTTTGCATTTAAATAAATTTTGATTTTTTTGGTCAAAATGGGATAAAAATGTACTTTCACTATTTTTTTGTCCTTTTTATCCCTTTTTTTGCATTTCAATAAATTTAAATTTTTTAAGGTTAAAATAAGGTAAAACTGTACTTTTATTATTTTTGTCATGTTTTCCAATAATTTTAATGGATATTTTTATATATCGGAGCATAAACAAGATTTTTAAAATTTAAAAAAATTTTATATCTCTTTCTTTAAATTTTAAGAGTTTAGATATTTTTTTCTCAAATTTTTATATTATTTGTGTAAGAACTCGATTATCTAATAAAAGGTTCTGCAATTAATAGTTGTGGCAATTTCGAGTACTTGGCTGAGCCCCCCAAGGTCTCATATCCCCACCTGGGTTCGACCCCCCCTCTCCCCTAGGTGGTGCGGAAATGTTAAAAATTATTGTAATCCCTCCATTCAAAAAAAAAAAAAAAATAGTTGTGGCAATTTCTATTTAGCAATAACACAAAAAAAAAAAATAATAAATTTGACGACTAGTGCAACTTTAGGAATTTCCCAATATATATGCAATCCGGATACACTTCCCTTTTCCTTTTTTTTTTCTTCTGAAAAACAATTAAATATTACTCTTTTTTTTTTTTTTACATAAGACTATTTTTCTTGATAGTTTTTATTTAATTATATTGTATTGTGTCTATAGGAGGGCGATAATTATTTTCATGTTAGAATTAAATATTGTGAGCCTTATTGTTACAAATTTTATGAAAGCATATCACATATCAAAATTAATAAATCATTTAAAGTATATAAAAAATTTAACGTGTTCACACTAATTTGAGTTACACTTATGAATGAGAAAATAATCAATTATAATAATAAAAATAATACAATGGAGCTAAGTATTCTTAAATTTTTAGATCAGATTTTTTTTTTGTGTGACCTCTCATATATCTTCTCTCTTATAATCTTCCTATTAATCTCTGACCTTATTTTAATGATGTGTCTTTTTTTTTTTTTACTTATTTTCTTAATTCTGATATAATTTGAACTCTACTTTAAATAAAGTGATAAAAAAAAGCTTATAAAAAATTACTAATTTAGAGAATCTCTTAAATCATTCCAATTAAGGTCTAACAAATCCTCTTTTATCAAGGTAAATTAAGTTTGGTATGATTCCAAGATTGTCTATCTAAACTAAACTTTCTAATCTCCCCTACACATCATGTTTGGTTTAATAATTACTTCATGATCTCCCTTAAGCAAAACTCTTCTTATGCTACCTGTTTCTCTCTATGCATAAACTATAACTTATACTTGTTTAGGGGTTTTTATGATAATCAACCCAACTACTACTTTTGTAGGCTACCATTTTCTTTTTATTTGAATCTCAATTTGAAAATCTGCTATATTCATGTCAATGAGTTTTATTTTATAAATTCTATTAAAATTTTTAATTATTAAAAAATTGAGTGCTCTATTAACCCAACTCAAAATTTTTTTTTATAGCTTTTATGTAAATGTTGTTGTGCTGAATTTTGTTATCTATCTTTTTTCTTGAGTAGTATATACTTGAATTTGATCTTCTTTCATATGTTTTCTTTAGAAATATTTTGGTTTCTCTCCTCTTTATATATATATATATATATATATAGACTTTGATATAACTAGGATCTTTAATTTGACTCATTTTGATTTTGATACCACGAGTTACAATTTTTTTTTGTAAATATGTCAAACATCAAAGTTTATTAATTACAAAGAATATAAGTTTAGGCTATGTCCACAAATGAAAAAGTAATCCATTACAATAATAAAATAAACTACAAGAGTTTTTTTTTTAAAAGTATTTCTAGATGCTTTAAATCACACTTTGTTATGTGATACTTCGCATATTTTTTTTCTTATAATTTTCTCTTTATTTATATAGTCATGAATAATATGTCATTTTTTGCTGAACTTCTACTTTAAATAAAGTAAATCCTACAAAATTACTAGTTTGGAGAATTCCTAATCAAAGGAAATAAAATCTAACAAATCCTCTTTAAACAAGATAAATTAAGTTTGGTTTAAATTCAATACTAAATAATAATAATAATATATGGATAAATAAACTCAGTCGTAATGTAACATAACAAATCAAAACGTATAATTTAATATAGTGAAATCATTTATAAATTATTACAATTAATGTTTTGTGAGGAAAAAAATCTAAGTGGTTATTGTCTTATGGATCATCAGGTCTTTCCCAAATTGGAGGAACTGAAACTAAGCAGAAAGGACATCTTCATGATTTGTCACGAAGGGTTTCCAGAACACCTCTTAGACCGTCTTAAAGTTGTTAATGTCGTGAATGATGGCTCACCTGCTGATTTGCGAATCGGTTTACTTCAGAAATTTCACAATCTTGAAGACCTCACACTGACTGGTAGTTCGGAGCCTTTCTCAAATGGAGGTGAAGTCGAGAAACATATCGCAAAACTCGGCCAGATAAAGAAATTACAGCTTTGCAAAATTAGTAGTGAGAACCCTTGGAAAAAAGGCTCGGAAGTGGACTCGATTTTTCGAAATCTTGAAACTCTAGTATTAAGTTGCTGTCCCAATCTGACTAATCGATTTCCGTCCTACGCATCTTCTCCGAGTCTAACACATCTGCTTGTAGATCACAGCCCGGAATTGATAAACTTAATGACACCCTCCACAGCAAAAAGTCTAGTACGACTAGTAAGTATGCAGATTTGTGGTTGCACTAGAATGACTGAAGTGCTAGTAGCTGGCACCGTGTGCCAGCTACACAATTGCTGGCACACGGTGCCAGCAATTTTCCAGCAAGGTGGACTTGGCTGTTCACCATGCTAAACTCTCCTTATAAATGGGAGAGTTTAACAATTCATTTTCCATTACAATTTAGAGAGAGTTTTTAAAGTTTTGAGAGAGTTTTTGAGTGATTTGAGAGAATTGGGTGTATTGGGGTTTTGGGTTGTAAGGCTAAAACACTACAATACTTGTATTCTCCATTTCTGATAATAAAAGATTCTTCTGTCTTCGCCCGTGGACGTAGGCTAAAAGCCGAACCACGTAATCTTTTTGTCTTATTTTTTTTATTTATTATTTTTCTCAATTTCGCTTTAGCTGCGACCCTGCATCACCCCTCAATTTCCCAACAAGTGGTATCAGAGCTTCTGGTTGAAGGAGGTCACTATTCACGTATATAGTTACTATTCATACATACGGTTACTATTTATACGTACGGGTACTATTCACGTGAAACAGTGGGAGCCGATCCTAGCAGAAAGCAGTTCGTGGTGAAAAGCAATGGCGGCAAAATACGAAGTTGAGAAGTTCAATGGAGGTAATTTTACATTGTGGAAAATGAAAATAAAGGCAATTTTAAGGAAAAACAAATGCTTAGAAGCAATTGATGAAAGACCAGCTGGTATCACTGATGATATCAAGTGGAATGAGATTGACGGTAATGCAGTTGCTGATCTGCATCTAGCACTTGCTGATAACGTGCTATCCAGTGTAGCGGAAAAGAAGACAGCAAAAGAGATCTGGGATACTCTCATAAAATTGTATGAGGTCAAATCTTTGCACAATAAGATCTTCTTAAAAAGGAGATTATATACTCTTCGAATGGCAGAATCCACTTCAGTGACAGAGCACATCAACACGTTAAATACTCTATTTTCCCAACTCACTTCCTTGGGGCATAAAATAGAGGCAGGTGAACGTGCGGAGATTTTACTTCAAAGCCTACCAGATTCGTATGATCAACTCATCATCAACTTGACGAATAATATCCTAACGGAATTCTTAGTCTTCGATGATGTTACAGCTGCTGTATTGGGAGAAGAACGAAGACGAAAAAATAAAGAAGACAAACATGAATGTTCGCAGCAAGCAGAAGTTTTGACAATGATGAGAGGTAGATCAACAGAACGTGGCCCCAGTGGGAGTCAAAATCATGGTATACCAAAATCCAGAAGTAAAAAGAACGTCAAATGCTACCATTGTGGCAAGAAAGGACATCTGAAGAAGGATTGTTGGGGATTGAAGAAAAGTGCAGAGGACAAACCTCAAGGGAATATTGCAAGCACCTCAGATGATGGTGAAATTTTATACAGCGAGGCAGCAACGGTTGTTGAAAGCAGAAAACGGTTCTCTGATGTATGGCTCATGGATTCTGGAGCTACATGGCACATGACCTCTAAAAGAGAATGGTTCCATCAATATGAACCTATCTCTGGAGGATCTGTATATATGGGGGACGATCATGCTTTAAAAATTGCTGGAGTAGGATCCATCAAGATGAAGATGTACGATGGTACTGTTCGTATTATCCAGGAGGTGCGACATGTGAAAGGCCTCAAGAAGAATCTTTTGTCATTGGGACAATTAGATAACACTGGGTGTAAGACCCAAATTGAAAATGGGATAATGAAAATTCTCAAAGGCACGCTTGTAGTAATGAAAGCAGAAAAGGTTGCTGCAAAGTTGTACATGCTTAATGGAGAAACACTGCAGGAAGGAGATGCATCTATTGTATCAACTAGTTCAGCAGAAGAGTCAACGATAATGTGGCATCGTAAACTGAGCCATATGTCAGAACGAGGTTTGAAGATTCTCTCTGATCAAAATTTACTTTTTGGGCTCAAATCGGTTCATTTACCTTTCTGTGAGCACTGTGTCACAAGTAAGCAGCACAGATTAAAATTCAGCACATCCAGTTCTAGAAGTAAAGAAATTCTAGAATTGATCCACTCTGATGTTTGGCAAGCACCGGTGATGTCCTTAGGAGGAGCGAGATATTTTGTATCATTCATAGATGATTATTCCAGGAGATGTTGGGTGTATCCAATCAAGAAGAAGTCATATGTGTTTGAAGCTTTCAGAATATTCAGAGCGCGTGTAGAACTTGAATCAGAAAAGAAGATCAAGTGTTTAAGGACAGATAATGGAGGAGAATATACTGGTGAGGATTTTATTGCATTCTGTCAACAAGAAGGCATCAAGCGGCAATTCAGCACAGCTTACACGCCTCAGCAGAATGGAGTAGCAGAGCGGATGAACAGAACCTTGTTGGAGAGAACAAGAGCTATGTTGAGAACTGCAGGTTTAGCCAAGACATTTTGGGCAGAAGCAGTCAAAACCGCCTGTTATGTGGTAAATCGGTCACCATCAACAGCAATCAAGTTGAAGACACCGATGGAGATGTGGACTGGAAAACCAGTTGATTATTCTCACCTTCATACATTTGGAAGTCCTGTGTACGTGATGTATAATCCCCAAGAAACAACGAAGCTGGATCCAAAATCCAGAAAATGCCTTTTCTTGGGATATGCTGATGGAGTCAAGGGGTATCGCCTGTGGGATCCCACTACCCACAAGGTTGTCATCAGCAGAGATGTGATATTTGCAGAAGATAAACTGCCAAGGAATGATAAAGATGATAGCACAGTGAAGGAAAATCCAGAGACTACAACGGTACAAATGGAAAATAATCAAGTACAAGAAGATTCAGATTCTCCTGAAGCAGCACCAGGGCATGAAGAACAAGAACCAGCAGAGTCTAAGGCTACAGATGATCATCGATCAACTCGTGAGAGACGACCACCAGCGTGGCACTCGGAGTATGTCATGGAGGCTCATGTTGCATACTGCCTTCTAACAGAGGATGGAGAGCCAACAACTTTCCAGGAGGCTTCTAAAAGTCAAGATGTTTCTCTATGGATGACAGCAATGCAAGAAGAGATTGAAGCTTTGCATAAGAACAAAACATGGGACTGGTTGCACTGCCACGTGGAAGAAAAGCCATTGGAAACAAATGGGTCTACAAGATTAAACAGGATGGCAATAACCAAGTAGAGCGGTATCGTGCGAGATTGGTGGTGAAAGGTTATGCTCAGAAAGAAGGTATTGACTTTAATGAGATATTTTCCCCTGTGGTTCGACTCACGACAGTCAGAATAGTCTTGGCAATGTGTGCTACATTTGACTTACATCTAGAACAGCTAGATGTGAAGACAACTTTTCTTCATGGAGAACTTGAAGAAGAAATTTATATGCTCCAACCAGAAGGTTTTAAAGAAGAAGGAAAAGAGAACTTGGTTTGCAGGTTGAAAAAATCTCTGTACGGTCTCAAACAGGCGCCAAGGTGTTGGTACAAGAGATTTGATTCCTATATCATCAGCCTTGGATACAACAGACTTAGTTCAGACCATTGTACATACTACAAAAGGTTTGAAGATGATAATGATTTCATTATTTTACTGCTGTACGTGGATGACATGTTGGTGGCAGGCCCCAACAAAGATCGAGTCCAAGAATTGAAGGCACAGTTGGCTAGGGAATTTGATATGAAGGACTTAGGACCAGCAAACAAGATTCTAGGGATGCAAATTCACCGAGATAGAAATAACAGGAAGATTTGGCTTTCTCAGAAGAACTACTTAAAGAAAATCTTGTGGCGCTTCAACATGCAAGATTGTAAGCCAATTAGTACCCCACTCCCTGTTAATTTCAAGTTATCCTCTAAGATGTGTCCTAGCAAAGAAGCAGAGAGGAATGAGATGTCTCGAGTACCGTATGCATCAGCAGTGGGAAGTTTAATGTTCGCTATGATTTGTACCAGACCAGACATTGCACAAGCAGTGGGAGCAGTTAGTAGATACATGGCGAATCCTGGTAGAGAGCATTGGGGTTGTGTCAGGAGAATCCTTAGATACATTAAGGGTACCTCAGATGTTGCTTTATGTTACGGAGGATCAGATTTTAATGTTAAGGGCTATGTGGATTCAGATTTTGCAGGAGACCTTGATAAAAGAAAATCCACTACTGGCTATGTGTTTAAACTTGCAGAAGGAGCTGTAAGCTGGGTTTCGAAACTGCAAACTGTTGTGGCATTATCTACTACAGAAGCAGAATACATGGCAGCTACACAAGCTTGTAAGGAAGCAATTTGGATACAAAGATTACTGGAGGAGCTCGGGCACAAGCAAGAGAAAGTTGAATTGTTTTGTGACAGTCAGAGTGCCTTGCACATTGCAAGGAATCCAGCTTTTCATTCAAGAACGAAGCATATAGGTGTTCAATATCACTTTGTTCGTGAAGTGGTAGAAGATGGAAGTGTGGATATGAAAAAAATTCATACAGATGATAACCTAGCAGATATGTTGACCAAGCCCATCAATACCAACAAGTTTGTATGGTGTAGATTCTTGCATGGCCTAGCAGACACGTAGGCAACATGACATTGGCGAAGAAGAAAGAATGGTGTGGAGAATTGATTGATTCTCAATCAAATCTCCAAGTGGGAGAAATGCTGGTAGCTGGCACCGTGTGCCAGCAATTTTCCAGCAAGGTGGACAGCCAATTCTTGGCTGTCCACCATGCTAAACTCTCCTTATAAATGGGAGAGTTTAGCAATTCATTTTCCATTACAATTTAGAGAGAGTTTCTAAAGTTTTGAGAGAGTTTTTGAGTGATTTGAGAGAATTGGGTGTATTGGGGTTTTGGGTTGTAAGGCTAAAACACTACAATACTTGTATTCTCCATTTCTGATAATAAAAGATTCTTCTGTCTTCGCCCGTGGACGTAGGCTAAAAGCCGAACCACGTAATCTTTTTGTCTTATTTATTTATTTTTTTTTATTTTTCTCAATTTCGCTTTAGCTGCGACCCTGCATCACCCCCCAATTTCCCAACATGAAGTAGTAGTAAGCAATGAGGGAGAAGCAGCAACAGACTTTATTATTTTCAGCAAACTGACGATCTTGTATCTTGAAAATTCAGAAAGTCTCATAAGCTTCTGTTCTAGTAATTACACCTTCAAATTCCCATCCTTAAGAGTATTATTTGTGATTAATTGTCCCAATATGAAGATCTTCACTGGCGGAGAGTTGAGCACACCGAGATTACAAGTCAAGGACAGCTATGAAACGGATGAATGGCATTGGGACGGCGACCTTAACACTACCATTCAAAAATTACATAAACGAAAGGTAGGGGTCCATAATTCTCTCTCTCCTTTTTTTTTTTGATAAGTAAAGAATTTATATAAATGCTAAATCCAGGTATTACAAAATAAAGATTCAATAAAGAGAGAAAGTAAGACAATACAACCTATAGACGATTAGCTACATTTACCAACCAGCTGTAATGTGGTCAATTCCTTGGCCATCAACAGCAGTTATACCTCTAAGCCAGATAACGTCCTTAATCTTTTGGTAGACTTCGCTTGTAGAAGGAGTTTTTTGTTGAAAGACCTTCAGATTCCGTTCCCTCAAAATAAAGTAGATTGTAGTACAGAACGATACTCTTCTGATCTTACTGAGGGTAGATTTGCCTTTAGATTTCTTGCAAATAAAGGAGATCACTCGTTGCCATCTGTTCGGGCACTAATTGAGTTGACACGCCCTTAGTACTTTGTGTCAAATTTCACTACAGAAGTTGCATTGGAAGAATAAGTGTGGAATTGTTTCCTTATCACTACCATAAAGGGGGCAATCATCTGATGGGATAACCCCCCATTTTTAAGTCTCTCTCTAGTAGATAATCTGTTCCTCAAAGCTAACCAAGTGACGAAGTTGTGTCTAGGTATATGTTGCGTTCCCCATATCAGTTTACACCATCTCACCTTAGCTTCATTATTCTTAAGACATCTCTAAGTACTCGCAATAGAAAACTTTACATTGGAACTTGCGGTGAATGAAATTCTATCGTCTCTTTCAGTTTACACCTCTCTCTCTTTTCTTTTTCCTTCTTTCTATTTTTTTTTTTGTTGTTCGAAATATCATTTTTGACATATTTTACATTCATTTGAAATTTTCAGCTAATTGAGAGTGCCACTTCCTCGGGTGTGAATTCTTAATTCACTCTCTAATAGGCTGTTACTTGTTGGAGGTTCGAATTTGAAGAATAAATTTAATTCCCAGGTATATTTTTCTTTTTGCCATTAATTGAAACTCGTGGTTTGCTTAATCGTTTCATTTTATCATCAACTAAATTGTTTGCATTAATTAAGTTAAGGCATTCCTGGTTTGTAGTTAATAATTTTGGAGTGAATTATATGTTCGTAAATGTGTTTGAACTTTTTATGCGGATTTTGCATCGACGAAGCTCTTTCTTTTTTTGTGAGAGTTAATAAAGACCTGTATTTCTAATTAAATGGTATGGATGTTTGAATTACAGCGTGTGATGATAAAATCATACATATTTCCGCAGTAAAAACGTTAATACAAAAGAGCTGAGAAGGTTTGGACATTGTCAGGACCAACTGCATGAAAGGCTAAACGAACTTATTATTATAAAGTGGCAACTCAATTGTGAGTTGCGGCACCTTCTCAAAGCTGCAGACGAAGAAGAAAAAAGATCACTTTTGAACAACTTTCAGCAATATAGTTGTAAATAATGAATGAATTTTACTAATATTTCCAAAACTAGTGCATTAATTTAAATTTCTGAAGCTATGATTCATCAAAATTGAAATCTTATATAGCTCTTCATTTCTTCAACTTTGACTAATTAAATTTAAAGTAGAAGCAAAAATATATGAATGAGTAGCGAAAATTGTCAGAATAGCTAGTTCAAAACAATTTATGTGAAAAGTTTACAAAAGAATATTTGTCTGCCGTTCCTGCTCAAATGTGATGTGCTCTGTGATTGCAGAATGCTCAAGTTCCGAAAAGATTCTCGTCATTTTTCTCTGCACTATCTACAATAAAGCCATTCTCTTTGAGATTTCAGAGATATTGCCGCTGATTTTCCCCTGTTGAAGTTTACATATTGACGGCCTTCTTTTTGTATCTTCATATATAGTCTTGCTTTCTTTACTTCCAAGTGATACTACAGAGTTGACAATCCTTATGTTTCCTTTATTTGATCATTTTAAAATTAGAATTAATTGTTATTTTCGGATTGTTTGAGTACAATGTATTTATTACTTAAGTATGTTGATCTACAGTAAAGATGTGCAAATTCATCATTTTGTGCACTCCTTGTTTTAATTTCTGGCATGTTTTATTTGACATATTATTGTCTATGAATCTGAGTCATTGACAGGTCCTCTAAATGTTCTGATTTATTTTTTTTATTTTATTTTTGTGATCATACATGCATGCATATCATATATTCTGTAAACAAGTATGTTGAATTCTTGTATAACAAAAATAACCAAGTATCTAAGTTGTGGAATTCGTGATATATAGTAGGTGTAATTCAATTCAACAAATATTATAAATCTTCTGTATCAGGGAAATTATCAAAATTGATGTGGCCGCCGTTGCCCTATTAGGATGCCAAGTGACTTTGAACGTATATCTCATGAAATGGTGCAAGAGTATACTGATCATATAATAATAAACGCAAACTCAATCATCTCATCATCCCTAAAAATAAATGATTAAATCAACAAATGTAGCTATGAACAAGCATGTTGGAAGATAATATCCCCGATATGAATATGATAAAGATGACAATAGACGCAATAAAAAAGGTAATAACTTCATGGATATTATTTTTGCATCTTGCTAGCATGAAGTTCTTTGAGCAAGATTGAGACAATCTTGTCATATCACAAGCAATTCATCCTAATATCTAGTTTACAAAAATTTGAAAAAAATATCCATGTAATTATTATTTCATACTCTTTCCATTCTAACATATTTCCTCTTCTATAAGTTCTACCAAAAGCAATGCAATACAACAAAGCTTCCTTAGTTGGGCCGAGGACTTCCTCGAGCATTTATTGTCGTCATCCTCCTTGCTTTTTCTTCCTCAATCTCTATGTGTTTAGGCACTCAGTCATAAGAAGCCACACAAGTCATGAACGGGTTCTCGGTCAACCTCTGGTTTTTACTATTACTGGTGATCATGGACCTAGTAGTTATCTTTTATCCTCCTTTTGAGTGATTGTTTTTATGACTTTTCGATTTGTTCTCAGACGACTCCAAATTCTTGACCCCAAATATTGAATTGTCCTAAACTAACGAGATGAATTTATAAATTCTTGGAAATAACAAATAGGCCTCTTGAAGGGTTAAAATGACCACTCTTTAATGTTTATTGAGCTTTTAGTTTCAAACTCATTCCTGATTAATCAAAATAAGAAGACACAAATAGATACCAAATTATAATGGTTTGATCCAATGCGAATATACATTCACTTCAACAAGTCTATTCATCTCACTCAAATGATTATTGAATAATATCTTTACATTAGTAGTACAAAGAATGATATCAACTATAAACACGGCTTCATGGAGCCTTAGGAGCTATTATAGGGGCCTTAAGGGTTGGACTGGAGCCTTGTTGTACATGTGCCCCCTTCTAAAATTGTAATATACTTAGAGAGCTAATATGAAGAGCAAGTTGTTAAAGCTGAAGTTTCAGTCCCGATATTAAATTACTTAGCTTTCTTTTTATAGGCTTAAGATGTAGAGTCCTTGTAGAACCGAATTCGAGACACATGGAGTCTTTTTAGAACAGTGTCATGTAAAGCCTAGTTGACTGAAGAGTGTTAGGAGTGTGCCCTAAAAACATGATTATTAGTATTTAGATACTACTGAAAATAAATAGTAGATGTTATTTATTCAATTTTATGTTTACAATTTTGATTATTTTTATTCATATATCATGAAATCTCTTGATTATTATCGTAACCTTAAACTTAGTATATAATAATTATAAACAATAAGATTCAGTTTAAGCATAACATTTAAATTAGTCATTTATTTGAATAAAGATGAAAATTTCATTTGATATATTATAAGGGCAGTCCATTTATATATTATATACAATAGTCTTATTCGGATCATCCTATATGGTGACATAGAAAATGTAGGTGTTTTGTATAATATTGATTATATAGAATTGAACCACGATAAAATTAATTCTTTATTAATTTTCGTTAGTAAAGAAAATTTATTTTATCATAATATAATCATATATTGATTAATTTTAATTATGAGTGATCAATAAACTCCTATTTATTGAGTTATGTTTATTAATTTACAAGGAAAAGACTGTAAAAGATTTTCAGTCAATTACTAAGTATTTCATAAATATAATAAAATGGATGACCATGAACATTTCTTACAGATATGAAATTCACTCATTTTGAGAAGAAGTTAGATAAGATATTCCTTTAATAATTGATTTTAGTCTTGAACATAATGAGCGCTCAGTTTTCTTTAAGAGTTAAAAATAATAATAAATTTATGAAATTCACAAAATAAAATGTTTAAAAGAGGATCAAGAATAAAGATGTAATTAGAAGGGTTAACGGGGCTCGACCTAACTCTAATTATGAACACTTGTGGTGGATTATATGAAATGATTATTAAATGGACAACAACAGTTTTTTGTTTTATAATTTATCTGCAAAATTAAGTGTTCAGTTTTATATTTTTAATGGTGTAATATAAAGTTAATGAATAAAATCATATTAATGAAAGAGTTTAATCAAATGATTTAATTTATTAGAACTTAATTTTGTAAGTTTATCAGGTCCTCATGCTGGCTCCATAAACACTAAAATAAACTATTAAATTAATTATTAGATCTAAAATATTAATTAATCAAAGTTCAATTAGATTAAATTTGTTGGACTCAATAAATTATTGGCTTAATCCATAAGAGTTATGAAATTAAATAAATTATTAGATTATATAATTAAATTAGATAATTAAATTATTTAGATAATTATGAATTATCTAAATTAAAATAATATAAAGATATTATTTTATCCTAATCCTATTAAAATTTGAAGTTTAGATAAAACAAGAATTCATGCACTATAAAAAAGATTTTTAGAACCATCTTTTAAGTATTATTTTATGTGTGCTTTTTTTGAGCTAAATTTTTCTAGAGAAAAAAAATTTAATAACACAAAAAATTAGATATTTTACAATTTATCAACTTGTCACAGGAGTAGTCTATTGGTGAGAGATACAGTATGAAAACTTTGTTGTTGATGACAGAAAATATCCATAAAAAATTTACAGTTGAGATATTTTTTTATACCCTTTGTTGCTAAATTAAAATAGACATACAAAATTTTTAAAATTGTTCATGCAAAGAGTTTTGTTGGAATTAGGACATCATTGACCTTAGGTCCTCGAGAATAAGTATGGTGTGAATTCTCAGTTGATAATGGATAAGAACCATCTCATTTTCTTCTAGGGGCTAGTTGACCTAGTGGAGGGCTTACATGGTCGGCTTCGTGGAGGGTTTGTGTTGTCGGCTTTATGGAGGGCTTGTATTGTTGGTCTCGTGGAGGGTTTATGGTACCAAAAGATATTTGGCTAAAGATATTCCTTTGTAAGTTAGAACATCAGGCGTCTATGATAGGTGTTCTGATGAGTTGAAGTAGACCTTCTAAGAGATTGGCCTCGATCTACATCCTAAAGAAGAATAAAAACCATTTTATATAAAATTTTCAACGCGGGTAATAATATTAAAACATAATTATATAGATATTATGGTGATTATTTATATGTTATTGAAGAAGCTTATGTTCGCAATTAATGTAAGTTGCGATTGATTCAATGTTGGCCATTTAAATATGCAGTAATCGGTTACCACCTCCTTGATTACTTTCTAACCGTCAGTATAGCTGTCTGAGTTTTAGTGAATTTGATGGAGATTATACTGTATCTTGCCTTTTATTCTCACTAAAGATGCGAGTATATAATTTTTTTTTCTTAAAGGTTGTGTTTGCTTTTGAAGTTTCTCAATTTATAATCTTAAAATAATTATTTTATTACCTTTGATAACTCCTCAAATTTGCCAAAAAAAGTATTGTACTCCAGCAAAAAAAGACACCCCAATGTTCTAGTTATATTTGATCAAAAAAAAGAGATGTTATATGTGAGAAGTTTTTTAAAGAGAAGCAAAAGAGTGATAAAGTATTTCTAAATAAATTGAATAAATTGAAATGCAATGAATAATGAGTAACATAGCATAAACGTATTTTTGGATAAGTTGAACAAATTAAAATTCAATGAATAATGAGTAAGGTAGTGTTGAAGCGGAAGCACACAAACAAGTTAAACAATTCACCCAAGTAATATAATAATGCAGAACAAGTTATTAAGAAATAAAAGAGAGAAAGGGGTAGAAGAAGAACACACAAAGAATTACGTGGTTCGGCAACTTGCCTATGTCCACGGCGGATCAAGATCACACTCTTCTCTTATTATGAATCACAAGGCAACCACAAAGTATGCCTATTATAAGAAAGATCACAAAGAAAACTATTTCTTGCCCTCTAGGGATTTTTTCTCACAAAGAACCATTAAGAATCATCACTAAGATTGTTGTTTATCACCAAGATCACTCTTGATCACAAAGATGTGTTTACAAGCCAATTGATAGCCTTTATATAGGCTTTGGGACGTCCTAGGTCTTCCCTATATGTGTGGGAGTCGTATTAGGGAGTCCTAGAGCAAGTGGGAGACGAAATTAGGAAGTTTCCTAATTTCGGGACATTGTTCCAGTCTTCAGCGCTGCGGCGCTGGGATCCCGTCGCTCCAGCACTAGCGCGCTTCTGCTGAGCGCTACGGCACTGGCTTTTTGGCGCCGTGGCATTGAGGTTATGTTCTGGGCGCCGCGGCGCTGGTCGCCTGGTGCGCCCTTCTTCGTTTTTCGCCTCCTTTCGCGTCCGTCTTCGATATGTGCGCACCCTACGCACTTGGCTTGATCCCCAAATCATATTCCAATAATTTTTAATCAATATTCTCACAAATCCCCTCATTGATTCAAAATCATTCACAAACTAACTCAATCTCTCATTTTCGCATCTTCAGTCACCTTCACAAAGTAGTGACTCCGATTAAGTCCTTGCATAGGACGAACTTAACCGAGGGTAGTGGCTTAGTCAACATATCAGTAAAATTTTTAGATGACTCTATCTTTGTTAGACTAACTTCACCACTTTGGACAATCTCACGAATGTAATGGAGCCTCACATCAATGTGTTTCGACCTCTCATGGAACAATTGATGCTTGCTTAGGTATATGGCACTCTGGCTATCACAATACACACCGTTGTTCACATCTTCACTAGCTAATACTTTCGCGCATATGCCTTTTAACCACACGGCCTCTTTTATAGCTTCACCAACAGCTATGTACTCTGCCTCTGTGGTAGAAAGTGCAACCACATGTTGTAGAACTGATCTCCAACACACACTACACCCAAACACTATGAATACGTAGCTTGTCAATGATCTTCTCTTGTCAAGATCACCTGCATAATATGAGTTTATGTACCCTCTTATACACCAACCTGTGATTCAACGTTCCCTTGAAATATCTCAGAATCCACTTTACTGCAAGCCAGTGATCTTTACCCAGATTCGCCATGTATCTACTCACCGCACTTACAGCCTGTGCTATGTCTAGTCTTGTGCAAACCATTGCATACATGATGCTCTCCACAACGCTTGCATACGATACTTTGCTCATTTGTAGTTTCTCATCCTCGGATGTCGGCGACTGTGCTGCTGAAAGTCTGAAATGCATGGCCAAAGGAGTAGAGACAGCCTTCGCGTTTGACATACCAAACTTCTTTAGAATTTTGACTATATATCGCTGTTGGGACAAGAAGATAACATCTTTTCTTTCCCTTACAATGTCAATACCCAAAATTCTCTTCGCTGCTTCCAAATCCTTCATTTCAAACTCGCCACTTAACTGCTCCTTGAGCTTTTGTATTTCTTCCATATTCTTGCATGCGATCAACATATCATCGACGTATAGAAGCAAATACATCATCCCACAACTCATGTTCTTAAAGTACACGCATCCATCATACTTGCTCCTACTAAAGTCACAAGCCATCATAAACTCATCAAATCTCCTATACCACTGTCTAGGTGATTGCTTTAACCCGTATAATGACTTTTTTAGCAAACAAGCATAATCTTCTTTACCGGGCTCCTCGAACTCTTGCGGCTGTGCCATGTATACTGTTTCTTCAAGCTCTCTATGTAGAAAAGCTGTCTTTACATCCATCTGTTCTAGATGTAAATTAAGGTTTGCACACATATCTAACAAAATCCTAATAGATGTGTGCTTGACAACTGGAGAGAATATCTCACGAAAATCGACTCCTTCTCTCTGAATAAAACCTTGTGCTACTAACCTAGCCTTAAATCTCGTAGGCTCAATCTCTAGTATCCCCTCCTTCACCTTATACACCCACTTGCACCCGACTAGCTTCTTTTGAGGTCTCTCCACTAATTTTCAGGTATTGTTCTTCCTAAGAGAACAAATTTCTTCTTCTATGGCCTGCTGCCATTTTTTCTTGTTTTCACTTTTCATAGCCTCACCATATGTCCTAGGCTCATCATACTCAAGAGTGTAAGCAGAATTAAAAGCATGAGCCATTAAGTCTGCTTGTGCATACCTGACTGGTGGGTTAATCGTTCTCCTTAGCCTGTCTCTAGCAAGCTGGTACTCTTCAAGTTCCAACTCAAGAGTTTTAGTCTTCTTTTGGGTGGACTTGAAGGAATTTACCAGTGTTCTTAGTTCATCTTCAAGGATCTCTTTGTTAAAGTGTTGATTTTGGGGCATATCAGATCTATGTTCAAGCTTTACTTCAACTTTTATTGACTCTGGTGCTGAGTATTCCTTAGGCACATGTTCTTATTTCTCATCTACTTGGGAGATTTTCAGCATCGTCATCTCATCGAACGTCACATCACGGCTTATGATACTCTTTGGTGGTGTTAAGTCTTTACACCACACCTTGTATCCTTTTACTCCTTTAAGATATCCTATGAATACCTCTTTGATAGCTCTAGGTTCCAACTTCCCCTCCTTAACATGTACAAAGGTAGGGCAACCAAAAATTCTGAGATGATCATACTTCGGAGGATTGCCAGACCATTCTCTTCTGGCGTTTTGAAGTCAATTGCTGAAGAGGGACTTCTGTTTATCAAGTAAGCAGCAGTCACTACAGCTTCTCCCCAGAATGTCTTGGACATCTTCGCATTGGTAAGCATGCATCAAACTCTTTCAAGTAGGGTCCTGTTCATCCTCTCAACTACCTCATTCTGCTGCGGTGTTGATCTTACTGTTCTATACCTTGAAATCCCATGTTTGGCACAGAACCCATCAAACTTTCTGTTGCAAAACTCGAGGCCGTTGTCAGTTCTTAACCTCTTCACTCTTTTTCCAGTTTGATTCTCAACAAGAACCTTCCAAGTCTTGAACACATCAAATACTTGATCCTTGCTCTTCAACACATAGACCCACAGCTTCCTCGAATAGTCATCAATCAAGCTGAGAAAATATTTAGCACCACCGCGAGTAGCTGTCTGAGCTGGTCCCCAAAGATCCGAGTGTATATAGTCAAGAGTCCCCTTAGTCTTGTGCTCGCCGGTACTAAACCTTACTCTATGTGCTTTCCCTAGCATACAATGCTTACAAAACTCCAAGGGTTGGAACTTATCCTCACCAAATGCCTTTTGACTATATAACTCCTTTAGGTTTCTCTCGCCTAGGTGTGCCAGTCTAAAATGCCACAACTTGGTTTGCATACTCTCATTATCTACAGAGAATAGTGCAAAATCACTCACGACTTCACCTTTAAGCACATAAACACCTTTGTGCTTCTCTTCTCTCATCACCACCATGGAACCTTTCAAAACTCTTAAAATCCCTCCGTCGATCCTGATGGAACACCCATTCTGGTCTAAAGTCCTCAGTGAGATCAAGTTTCTCTTCAATTCAGGAACATACCTAACATCTGTCAACTCTCTCACTCACCCATCATGCAGCCTAAGCTTAACACTACCAATTCCCATCATCTGACATGCAATGTCATTACCCATTAAGACCTTACCACCACTAATGGGCTGAAAATTTGTAAACCAAGACTTGTGCGGGCACATGTGAAAAGTACAACCAAAATCTAAAACCCATTGTTCAGAGTTCATACCATCAGTAGTGACGAGTGTCTCTGCGCTGTCACATCTATCATCATAGGCAAGCGCAGCATCCGCTTTCTTCTTATCTTGTGCTCTCTTCTCAGGACAATCCTTATGAAGTGCCCATCTTTCTTGCAGCAATAGCACTTCCTAGGAGTCCTAGACTTTGACCTTGAGCCCTTTTTTCTTCCCATCTCTATATGACGGCCTTCCTCTTACAGATAAACTTTCTGCATTGCCCTCGGTCTGCTTTCCTAATAACTTTGAGTTTAATGATGATTTCATATCACTCATCGTTAAACTCTCTCTGCCGTAAAGTAGCGTATCAACAAAACTCTCATAGCTCTTGGGGAGTGAACTTAGTAGGATAATTGCTCTATCTTCATCTTCTATCTTGATGTTGATAGACTCAAGATCAATGATGATCTTATTGAAGGCATCTATATGACCTTTCATCGGCGTTCCTTCTGACATGGACAGCTAATACAGCTTCTTCTTTATATGTAATCTGTTGGTCAACGATTTCCTCATATAAAGAGAGTCAAGCTTCTTCCAAAGACCTATTGTCGTCGTCTCACCTACTACTTCCCTTAGTACTTCATCACTCAATGACAGAACGATTGTGCTATGAGCTCTTTCTTGAATGTCCCTTTTTTCTGCCTCAGCTCTAGATGACTCTGGCGTTTTCTCTTCATCACTAGATAGAGCTGCAGTCTCCTCTAATGTCGAACCAAGCCTTTGGCTCACCAACAACGCCCTAACCTTCATCTTCCACAGATTGAAGTCATTCGTACCGTTGAATTTCTCTATCTCGTACTTGGGTGTGGCCATGTCTGCTTAGAACCAAAGCTCTGATACTAGTTTGTTGAAGCGGAAGCACATAAACAAGCTAAACAATTCACCCAAGTAATATAATAATGCAGAACAAGTTATTAAGAAATAAAAGAGAAAAAGGGATAGAAGAAGAACACACAAAGAATTACGTGGTTCGACAACTTGCTTACATCCACAGCGGATCAAGATCACACTCTTCTCTTATTATGAATCACAAGGCAACCACAAAGTATGCCTATTACAAGAAAGATCACAAAGAAAACTATTTCTTGCCCTCTAGGGATTTTCTCTCACAAAAAACCACTAAGAATTATCACTAAGATTGTTGTTTATCACCAAGATCACTCTTGATCATAAAGATGTGTTTACAAGCCAATTGATAGCCTTTATATAGGCTTTGGGATGTCCTAGGTCTTCCCTATACGTGTGAGAGTTGTATTAGGGAGTCCTAGAGCAAGTGGGAGACGAAATTAGGAAGTTTCCTAATTTCGGGACATTGTTCCCGTCTCCAGCGTTGCGGCGCTGGGATCCCGTCGCTCCAGCGCTGCGGCGCTGAGGTTCTATTCTGGGCGCTGCGGCGCTGGTCGTCTGGTGCGCCCTTCTTCGTTTTTCGCCTTCTTTTACGTCCGTCTTCAATCCGTGTGCACCCTACGCACTTGGCTTGATCCCTAAATCATATTTCAATAATTTTTAATCAATATTCTCATAGGTAGCATACTTATTTATAATATATATAATACTTAATTCGTAATAACATATGAATGCATGAATCTAAATCAAAATATGATTTAATTAAACTAGTGTTTAATTAGGAATTATAATTTGTTTCAATCAAAGAAGAATAATTTAAGTAAAATTCATTCATTTGTAAGTTATTTTCATGCAAAATAATAATTAAATTTTTCATGTAAAATAATAATTAAATAATTAAAATATGAATAGAATTTTATCTAATGTTAAATATTTTAAAATTTTATTTTAAATTATAAAAGTGATGTGTCAAACAAACATAAAATAGTAAAATAGTACAATTTTTAAATTATTTATTACTCTTAATATTTAATTGACATATCACTTTTAAAATATTATTTAAAATAAAATATTAGAATACTATTTAGAATAAAATATTAGGATACCTAATATTACTATTTTTTTTTTCTTTTAGTGTTGCATTAATGCTCTTATGCATAGGTATTTAGGTCTTTTAAGACTGTATTTAGATTATTCTCTTTATATTTTGAGCGAAGAACTTCAGAGTCTTAGGTGTTTCTTTTTTTCTTTATTTCATAAATTTCCCCTTATTTTTCCGAATTTACCCCCCAAAAAAATGAAAATGTAGTTAGTGAAATGCTCTTCCAAGAGCACCTTACCCAAATAGTCCAAGTTAATTTATGGCAATCTTTCTATTTCTTTTTTCTTCCCCACTTTTTAGGCTCATAAACGTCGAAATTTTGAGAAAATTATATTCTCTTATTATTATTATTAGTTTTTTTTCTTTTTGTTAATACGCAAACTCGGAAGGGCGTAATGAACCTAACAAAAGTTGAGAAAATGGATAATTGGGAACCATCCACGAATCTGCGAGCACTTAAGGGCTACAATCTCTCCAGGGAGAGGATCCCGGAGAGACAAGACCAAATTCATGGTTAATAAGTAAATTAAATCTTTTGTACTTCTATTGTTACCATATTACTATTGCATACGTATGCTAGTTGTGTATTACTCGTACAAAATAAATAGTATATAAAAAAAGCTATAGTCTAGCTAGTTGAATTTTATCATAAAAAATTGTTGTATTTCCAAGTACTAAACAAAAATTTCAGACACAAAAAATAAAAAAGAGATGACACGACGGAGTCTGGAAGAAATGATGCTCGAATATCTGCCATTGTGGCCGCCGTGCTGGTGCATCAGCCTGGGATTTGTACTTCCTTTTATGTTTATAGGCTGCCTTTCATATTCTGTGTGAGTTTATTCTTCCTGTTAATTAATTGATTTTACATTTTCAGCCTGGGATTTACAATCTCTTCAAGTTGCATATGTGATCGATTGATCCTGTTTATTTCAAAGCTAAATTGATTTACATACTTGGCAACGTTGGTTCACAAACCCTCTAAGGAGGATCCGATTGAATTGTTTCTGAAAAGATTTTCCACATACAATATCTTCAACATAAGAAAATTGCAAAAAGAAAAACATTTCCTTGATACAATCTTCTATATTCATATCCGAATATTGTTGAGATTGCATTTGAGTTTCTAAAATTAAACTCGTTTCTCGTTTTATTATTTCTAGCATTCTGAAATTTGCATTTTAATTTGCAGATTGGGTTTGTTCGGCTATTGCTGCGGCTACATTGATAATTAGTGGATACATTTTCCTTGGAATATGAAAGACAAACCGTTGGAGATACAGCTTGCAGAATTTGTAGGGTGCAAGTTCTTGTAACGAGGAATCTCACTCACCCATTTATCTCAATAATTTTTCTTTTCTATCAAAAAAAAAAAAACGTTTGCTTTAATTCTTATCTTAGAATCCATAGCACGCCATTCCAGGGAACATATATATATATATATATATATCACTTTTTCCTCTTTCGTTCTTATGTCTCTACATATATTCTTAATGTTGAATAAACATAGAGTGGATACACTGTAAAACTTGTCTTCTTCATATGTAAGGAGCATCGAGTCGGTCTGCCTGACATGCTTCTGCTGATCCTTTGGATGTTTACAATTTGAGAACTATGTGTTTGGGATTTTAGCAAATCATTTTGAAGCAAGAAATAATGACCTATCATTTCAATGAATTTCAAGCCTCATTGAGTTTGAAGATCATGCACTAAAATATAATTGCTTTACTATCAATGTCTTAATAAACCTGCTTCAAAGATTATCTCCTCTAGCCTTTCAAAAAAGAAAAGAAAAGGAAAAATCTTTTGGAGACCATTAACAGAATAGAGTAATGCTATACTTTTTTAATATTATCTTAAAATTACTATTCTAACTTAATGTGTCTATATATTATTTTATCACCTAATAATTATTTGACATATCAATTTTAAATTTATATTAAGAAGTGTAGCATTATCTATCGAGAGAGGAAAACAACTTACATATTAATTATGAGCAAAATGAACAACTAGAGAGGCCGACCAAAATATCAAAAACAATTTTAAGAAGAAAAAAAAGTTCCACAAAATACAGCCAGTTAATAGAATAAATTCAGCTGAAATCGGGCCAAAATGTAAAGAACAATCTTAGCTAATCCTTTGGCATCAACAAGCCCTAGGATGGAAGATCGTTTAATCAACTGGAGAAAAATAAATCTTGAAAGCTTTTTATTGAGATATTATACCATTGTAATATTATCTCATAAAATAAATCCACTCAGAATGTTCATGCTATAAATCAAAATACATTTAAACATTGAAGATAGAGGACTCTGAAAAAGAAACATCAATTTGATGTTCTTGAAGGATTAAATGTGTGCCAACTGCCAAACTCGTATACTTCTGCATTTCAACCCCTATCAAGCTACTATAAAACAGGTTTTTCTTAAGAGAAATATAGTATCATACTCTATGATATAATTAATTATGTTTTATTAATTTGTGATAGTTATTATAAATTAAAAGAATTGTGATAGAATTTTATTTGATAAAAAATTTCTATCACATATTTATCATAATATCTTAAGTGGCATCTGATGTAACATTGTCAAATGGCAGTAAAATTTTAGTTGGGATACAAGATGGCATCTAACATGTCAGTGTCATGTGAAAAGTTAAGATAAGTGGGCAGTTTACGTGACACGTGATGTGGTAACAATTTGTTTAAAATTTACCATCATAAGTTTATAACAGAAAACGTGATTAAATTATGACATTTTACATCAATAATTTGTAATTTTTAGAAACTAAAAATATATTTTATTTACAAAACATATATATATATATGTGTGTGTTTCCTTTGCTTAGGAACTTAATTAAATATAATAATTTAATTGCTAAAAAATAAATTTAATCATAAAAATTTCAAATAGAATCAAAATTAATGGGCACAACAATCAGACTTATTTTTATCTATTCCAGTTGGTTCTTTTGGACACTCCGACAGACTGTTATGGCATTTCAATACATCAGGGTGTTTTTCTGTTAAATCGGCCTACTTTATTGCAAGAGATACTAGGCAAAACGGGGAATCCAGTGGCTGTTCTCCCTTGATTTGTTGGTGGAGGAACATTTGGGGATTGTTGGTCCCGCAGAAGGTAAAAGTGTTCATCTGGCGAGCTTTTTCAAATCTGTTACCAATAAATTTCAACCTGGCTCTACGGGGATTGGACTTGCCAAGAACATGCAGAAGATGCCTTGATGGAGTGGAAACCGTGACTCACGCTTTGTTTCAGTGCCGGTTTGCTTATGCTGTCTGGGAACTAAGTGTGCTGGCTTCTGAGATGGGGTCGCTTGAAGGACTGTCTGAGAGTAATTTCATGGCCAGGCTACTGGAGTTATCTTCGACGTCTCCCCAACAAAATCTGGAGTGTATTTGCATGATCATGTGGCGATGTTGGAAATCTCGGAACTTAATGATTTTCTAAAGTGTTGTAGAAGATCCATGAGCTGTCATCGAATCTGCGGGTTTTCTTCTTTCTGAATTTCAAGCAGCAAGGGAGGCTTCAAGACCTAATGGTGTACGTCAACCTATTTCTGTAGTGGAGCCTGGAAGTAGTTGTTTGGACGGAAACAGGCAGCAAGAAGCTCTTTGTAATGCTCATCTTAGAAGTGACTCTAGTGGGGGAATTTTGAATTATGGAAGTCATTTGCATTGTCACAGTTTTGTTGATAGGGGTATGCGGTGGTGCAATCCAGTCTTTGGGTGCTTTAATGCCAACTTTGATGCCTCCATTGATTCTGACAAAGGTTTAATTGGTATTGGAATGGTGATTAGAGATTGGGATGGTATTGTTTGTTTTGCCTACTCCAAATATTTAGTTGGAAATTTTTCTACCCTCACTGCTGAATGTCTTTCCATATTTTATGAGGTTTTTGCGGCCTTAGCTTATAATTTTACTATTGACATTGTTGAGCTTGACTGCCTCAATATTGTTCAAGCTATTAATAAGCGGTCCTTCACTGGAGTTGAGGGTGATATTCTTGCTTCTGTCGTTGATCTCTTAAGTGATTTGAAGAATGTATCTAGGGTGATATTCTTGCTTCTGTCGTTGATCTCTCAAGTGATTTGAAGAATGTATCTTGTTCTTTCATTAGACGTTCAGGAAATACTATGGCTCATTTCTTAGCCACGTATGGAGTCTGTAATAATGTTGATTTAGTGTAGAGGCTTTCAATGCCCCGCATGTTAAGTCAGTGTATTTTTTATGATCTCCACTTTCAGTATGAATAAAATTCTACATTCTTCTTCAAAAAAAAAAAAAAATTAATGGGCACAAAAGAAACACACTAATTAATGTTTCTAAATATATTAATTTTTCATCTACAATAGACTATTAAAGCGGAAGTAATAAACTCAAATAATATAATATAGCAATAAACAATCAAGAATAAACTCATGAGAGATAGTAAAAGAAAAAACACAAGAATTTACATAATTTTGCAATTTGCCTATGTTCACGGCGGATCAAAATTTACTTTTCTTATTAATGAATCACAAGATACTCACATTGCATGCCTTTTATAAGAAAGAACTCAAGCTTCACAAATAACACTCTCAATTGCACTCACAAAGGCCTTACAATTGATGTCTCTTATAGATTATGGATTTTCTCCCTTATGTTTGTGTTGTAATTATTGTGATATATTTACAAGTCAATATAGAATATTTATATAAGCCTTGGACGCCCTAAGGAAACTCTAAACCTAGTTGAAATAAGGGTCTTTACTTGTAAAGTCAAAATTTCACTTATATAATTTAATTGAGCTAAAACAGGAAATACTCATAAGTTACCGCGTGAATAGTATCCACTTAAACAGTACTCGCGTGAACAGTTCTTTGCTTCTGCCTTTTTGTTTTGCTCTTTTCTAGCATGACCTTCATGTACTAGACTTCTTACCGACTCTTCATTAGTCTTCAACTCCAAATTAAACTCATCCTTGATTTTGAATCACTAATTTCTAATAAACCATTCATTGATTCAAAATCATCATCGAAGCTTCTAAGATCTTTCATCTCCACATCTTCGGTCACCTTTACATAGTAGTGACTACAGTTAAGCCATTGAATAGAATAAACTTAACCGAGGGCAGTAACTTAGTTAATATATTAGCATGATTTTCAGACGACATAATCTTTGTTAGACTAATCTCAACACTTTGAATAATCTCTCAAATGAAATAGAGCCGTATATTAATGTATTTAGACCTTTCGTGAAACACTTTATGCTTGTTTAGCAGTATGACACTCTAGTTATCACAATACACATTGGTGTTGAAGTCTTCAGTAGCCATTATCTCTGTGCATATCCCTTTTAACCACATGGCCTCTTTAATAGCTTCACTAACAGCTATATACTTTGCTTCTGTGGTAGAGAATGCCACTACATACTGTAGAACCGATCTCTAACATATGTTACACCTAAACATTGTGAATATGTAACCCATTAACAATTTTTTCTTGTTTAGATCACCCGTATAATCTGAGTCGACGTATCCTCTTATCATTTTACTCTCATTCTCGGCCTTTTTATACATTAATCTATAATCCAATATTTCATTGAGATATCTTAAAATCCATTTCACTGCACGCCAATGATCCTTACCCAGATTTGTCATATATTTACTTATCACATTCACAGCGTGTGCTATGTCTAGTCTTGTACAAACCATCGCATACATGATACTCCCTACAGCCCTTGTATACAACACTTTACTCATCTACAGTTTCTTCTCTTCGAATTTCGGCGATTGTGCTGCTGAAAGTTTGAAATACATGGCCAAAAGAGTAGAGATAGCCTTTGCATTAGACATACCAAACTTCTTTAAGATCTTAAGTATATATTATTATGTGACAAGAAGATAACGTCTCTTTTTTCTCTCACAATATCCATACCTAAAATCCTGTTTGCTGCTCCCAAATCCTTCATTTTAAACTCACCACTTAACTATTTCTTCAATTTATGTATCTTTTCTATATCTCTACATGCTATTAATATGTCATCCACATACAAAAGTAAATACATATTCATCTTACTATTTAAATTCTTAAAGTACATGTATCCATAATTCTTGCTCCGACTAAACTCATAAGTCATCATAAATTTATTAAATCTCCTATATTATTATCTAGATGATTATTTTAACCCATATAATGACTTCTTTAGCAAATAAACGCTCTTATCTTTCTTGGGCTCTACAAACTCTTATGACTGTGACATGTAAATCTTTTCTTCAAGCTTTCCATACAGAATAGCTGTCTTTACACCCATCTGCTCTAGATGTAAATCAAGGCTCTAATAAAATCCTAATAGATGTGTGCTTAGCAACTGGAGAGAAAATCATATGAAAATTTGTCCTCTCTCTCTGAGTAAAACCTTGTGTAATAAGCCTAACCTTAAATCTTGTAGGCTCTATCCCCGGTATCCCTTTCTTAACCTTATACACCCACTTGTACTCAACTAGTTTCTTTTAAGGTCTATCCACTAATACTCAGGTATTATTCTTCCTAAAATAACTAATCTCTTCTTCCATGGCTTATTGCCATATCTCTATTCTTACTCTCCATAGCCTTATTGTACATCTTAGTTCATCAAACTCAATAGTGTAAGCAGAATTGAAAGTATGAGCAATTAAATTTACTTGTATATACCTGATTGGTGGGTTTAACATTCTTCTTAGCCTATCTCTGTCTAGCTAGTACTCTTTAAGTTCCATCTCAAGAGTTCTAATTTTACTTTGGGTGGAATTGGAAGAACTCGCTAGTGTTATTAGCTCAACATCAAGGATTTCTTTGTTGAAGTGCTGATCTGGGGGTATATCAGATCTACACTTAAGCTTTACTTCAACTTAAATTAATTCAGGTACTGAATCTTCCTTGGGCATAGGTTCGTCTTTCTTATCTCTTTGATGAGATTTCAACATTGTTATCTCATTGAACGTCACATCACAACTTATGATACTCCTTGGTGGCTTCAACTCTTTTCATACTTTCGGGGTACTTTATGAATATCCCCTTTCATAGCTCTAGGTTCTAATTTTCCTAGCTTCACATACACGAAAATTGATCACCATAATATTCTGACGTGGTCATACTTGAAAAAGTTGCTAGACCATTTCTCTTCTAGGGTCTTGAAATCTATTGCCAATGAGGGACTCCTATTGATTAAGTAAGTTGTTGTTATCATAGCTTTACCCCAAAATGCCTTGGACATTTTCGCATTGGTCATCATGCATCTAACCCTTTCAAGTATAATTCTATTCATCCTCTTAGCTAGACCATTCTACTACAGTGTTGATCTCACAATTCTATGCCTTACAATTTCATATTTAGCATAAAACCTATCAAACTCCTTGTTGCAAAACTTGAGGCCATTATCAGTCCTTAGCCTCTTAATTATCTTTTCAGTTTGATTCTCAATAAGGGCTTTTCAAGTCTTGAATGTCTTAAATAATTGCCCCTTGTTCTTCAATACATAAATCCACAACTTCCTTAAATAGTCATCTATAAGAGTGAGGAAATATCTAGCTTAACCATAGGTCACTGCTTGTACTAATCCCCAAAAATCTAAGTGTATGTAGTCAAGAGCCCACTTAGTTATGTGCTCTTCAGTACTAAAGCTAATTCTATGTGCTTTTTGTTGTGTGTATTTTAAGCACAAAATTAAGCGCAATTATACTCTATCGTAACAAGTAATAAAATGACTTTTAAGTTAGATGTCGAACCCACAGGGATAATCTTTATTTTCTACCAAGTACTAAAATAGTATCTTTCAAGTAATTATTCATAAACCTAAATCTTCAAATTGTAATAAAATAAAATAAAAGTGTAGAAAATAACTGACACAACTCAAATAAATCAAAAAGATAACAAGATAGAGAAAGCATAAGGTTAATTACTATCCTTTAATATATTTTTTAAAAATTAATCCTTTAATATTTATATCCCTTAACTCTTATTATTGGTCAAGACTCTAATGTATTTACAAGCCATCTCTCAATGTTATGTAAGTATACATTAATTTACTAAATACCTATATTCCTATGGTACTAGTAATAAACCAAGATTCATTAAGATCAAGTCTTATTGACCATACATGCCAATTAAGTATATTCTTATCCTAAATTGAAACTTGCATATGTAACTTACGTTACTCTACAATCATGCAACAAATTATCTAGGTCTAAATACAATGATGTCTCTTTCGAGTTTATCAAAGTGTTACCAAATCAATCACAATATTGATCAGATATAATGAAGCATTAAGAACAAATAATTTGAATAATAAAGAATTGAATTCAAATAAATATTAAAAAGATATAATAATTAAGCTCATATATTGAGTTCAAGTAATAACCCTAGAAAAGAAAGTAGCTTATGATAACAAGAGAATTATGACTGAAAAATAAAATAAACATGATACAACCAAAAGTAAACCAATATAAACATTAATTCACAGTTGATTAATACGCTAAAGATTTACCAGTAATCTCTTGCTTTCTTGAATTCCATTTACTTCTCTCTCTAAAATTACTCTTCTTCTATGTATTATGGAATAAAAGTCCTAAATTGTGTGTTCTTTGAAGTTTAATGGCCTTTTATAGGGATCAATATGAGTTACAAAAACTTAATTCTTACCAGGTCAGGAATCGAGTTGTCGTTAGAGCGCTATGTGTAAAAGCTCGTATCACTGGAGCAATGAAGGTATACTGTTAGGGCGTTGGGTCATTGTTGGCGCGGTGGAGGTCTACTATTGGAGCGAAAATGCGCAACTTGTTCAAGTTTTAATTTTGAATTTCTTATTTTGATTTCTGTCCAACGTTGGAGCGATGCTGTGTGTGGCACTGGGGCAACATATCTATATTTTAAAATTCTTACACTTTAGTCCCTAGTTTTGCTGTTTTTGAAATTTTCGTTTAAGTCTTTATAAATAAACAATAATGCAAATAAATAGTAATTTATTCTCATAAAATAATAAAATGTGAAGATAAAAATATAAGAAAGTAAATGATAAATATGCCCCTATCACTTTTCGTAGCACACAATGCTCACAAAACTGAAGTGGTTGTAACTTATCCTCACCAAATGAATTTTGACTAAATAACTCCTTCAGGTTCCTCTCACCTAGGTATACTAATCTAAGATGCCACAACTTAGTTTGCATATTCTCATCAACCATAGAAAATGATGCAAAACCACTCACTGCCTCTAACTTCAGCACATGTACTCCTTTATGCTTCTCACCTCTCATAACAACTAGGTATACTAATCTAAGATGCCACAACTTAATTTGCATATTCTCATCAACTATAGAAAATGATGCAGAACCATTCACTGCCTCTAACTTCAGTACATGTACTTTATGCTTCTCACCTCTTATAACAACTATAAAACCCTTCAATACTTTCAACACATTATCAATCTAGATGGAACATCTATTCTAGTCCAGCATACCTAGTGAGATGAGATTTCTCTTGAGGTCAAGAATATAACTAACTTCTAACAACTCTCTCACTAGCCTATCATGTAACTTAAGTCTAATACTATCAATTCTCATCACCTGATACACTATGTAATTACTTATTAATACCTTACCACCACTAATGGGTTGAAAATTAACAAACCAAGATTATATGGGCACATGTAAAAAGTAAAACTAGAATCTATAATCCATTGCTCAGAACTCTTACCATTAGTAACGACTAAAGTCTTTGCGTTGTTGTGGCTATCATCATAGACAAACGTAGTATCCATTTTCTTGTGTTTGGATTTCTTCTCTAAATAGTCCTTTATGAAGTGCCAATCTTTCTTACAGTAATAACACATCCTAGAAGCCCTCCTGGACTTGGATCTTGAGCCTTTTTTTCTTTCTTTCTCTATGTGAAACTCTCATTTTATAAATTAGCCTTCCACATTAGCCTCTATCTATCTTTCCAATTCCTTTGAATTTAATAATAATTTTACATCACTCATCATTAAACTCTCTTTACCGTAGATAAGTGTATCAACAAAGTACTCATAACTTTTAGAAAGTGAACTTAGTAAGATGATCGCATTGTCTTTATCCTCTATCTTTAGTTGATAGCTTCAAGATCAATGATGATCTTATTGAAGTGGTCTATGTGGTCTTTTATCGGTGTCCTCTTTAATATGGATAACTGATATAGCTTCTTCTTTATATGTAATCTATTAGTTAACGACTTCCTCATATAAACAAAGTCAAGCTTCTTCCATAGACCAATTGATCTACTACTTCCCTCAATACTTCATCACTCAATGATAGAACGATTATGTTATAGGCCATTTTTGAATGTCCTTTCTTTTTACGTTAGCCTTAGATAACTTTGGTGTCTTTTTGGAGCTGCAGTCTTCTTTAAGCTGAGCCTAACCGTTGGCTCACCAGTAACCCCTGCCACCTTTATCTTTCATAAATTAAAATTATTCGACCCTTTGAATTTCTCTACGTCATACTTAGGTGTGGCCATATCTGCTAAGAATCAAGTTCTGATACTAGTTTGTTGAAGCGAAAGTAATAAACCTAAGTAATATAATTTTACAACAAGCAATCAAGAATAAACTAGAGAGAGAAAGTAAAGGAAAGAACACAAGAATTTATATGGTTCAGCAACTTACCTACATCAACGGTGAATCAAGATCTCACTTCTCTTATTAATAAATCATAAGGCACTCATAAAGCATGCCTTTTATAAGAAAGAACTCAAGCTTCATAAAAAAAATATTCTCAATTGCACTCACAAAGGCTTTACAATTGATCTTTCTTATAAAATATGAGTTTTCTCTCTTGTGTTTGTATTGTAGTTGTTGTGATATATTTGCAAGCCAATATACAGTCTTTATGTAGGCTTTAGATGTCCTAAGAAAACTCTAAATTTAGTTGGAATAAGAGTCTTTATTTATAGGAGTCCAAATTTTACTTAAAGAAGTTAATTGAGCTAAAATAAAAAATACCCATAGTTGTCGCGTGAACAATGCTATATGAATAGTTCTTTACTTTTTGTTTTAGGTCTTTATAGCACGATCTTCACTTACTAGACTTCTTACTAACTCTTAATTGGTCTCTAACTCAAAATCAAAACTCATCATTAATTTTAAATTACCAATTTTCAACACAGACAAATATATTATATCCCAAAAAGAAAATTTTCTAAGTATTATTCCACAAAAAAGAACATAAACATTAATTAACTCCATCAATGCTGTTAGTTCATCCCAACGTATATGACATTTTTCAACCCCATCGACTAACTGCAACAAAAATATATATAGTTCAACCCCATTAATATTGTTACTCATTTCATATACAATGGGAAAAAAAAAAAAACAAAGAAGCAACTTCTCCTTCAGCTCTTGAACTGGTCCATCAAAAGATAACGATAGAAAGACATTAATGAAATACAAAATTATAAATGCAAAATTATAAGCTATTTGAGATAGAAAATACTTGATGTATTAAAATGTGTCAAAGCTTGGTATAAATGAAAGTTGTCCACTGTATGCAAACATCATTGATCTCTTCTTTTGTATAAGTTTCTTTTCTATAGAGATGTTATTACATGAAAAAGAAGAAGAATAAAAGAATTTAAGTTCTAAGCATTCAATCCCAACTAACAAATAAGATAAATCAACCAAAATATAATATGAATTATAAATGAATTACCTATAATTTCCTTTATAACACTTTTATCATTTATAATGTCCCTAATGTACATGATATAATATTCATATTCAACATTGTCTCGTTGAATAGGGCATACACAATATATGTTAAATGAACTTGTTTTTTTATTTGAACCACAAAGCATATGCACAGTTTATAGTATATGTTGCCTTCATTGAAACCTAATTTAAAACAAGTTTCTTGGATTGGTTTTTTTCTTAGGCTAAAGTTATCTAATGGAACTACATGCAAAAAGAAAATTATTGTCAATACATTGCAAAGTAAAAATAAACTGATGTAATAATAAGAAAATAACCACTTACTTGTTAACAATCATTTTCAGGTCATAATACAAACTTTGTCCCAAGGGGTCCAGGTAATAAATTGATTTATTAAATAGGTCAATTGCCATGAGTACCCAATGAAAGCTAAACATAAAAATAAGTTAGTAAAATGAATAATGATGAATGGAATTTTGTCCATAGCATGAAAGAACATATATTACTTGAGATTGCAAGGCATAAGAAGCAATTGATAGTGTCCTAAAGATTTAAAACAGTCAATGATGTGTTAAGTGCGATCATTCTGCACTATCTTTGCATCCGACCTTCCACTTAGAGACATACATGTCAGATCGATAAAGTAATTTGGTTGGTTATTTGGAACTTCTTTATTTTTTATACCAGGGCCTACATTATATAAAGAAATTATAAGAAAAATCATTTCCACGACAAAACAAACCATTGTAAAAATAATAATGCTAAAAATTTTCTTACATTATATAAAGAGAAATAGTAGTAGAATCTAATTCCCCTATGGTCATCAATGTGACATAGTGTTTAACTCACTACAAAACATCTCTTCAAAAATCACTTTTTTTTTCTCTAATGATAAGAGTCACGTTCATTAACTTGGCAAAAGATTAAATCTTTCTCTAATGATAAGAGTCACGTTCATTAACTTGGCAAAAGATTAAATCTTGGACCATCTCATAAATGCTAGGGCCCTTTCTCCTCTGATATTCCTCTTAACTTTTCTGGTAGCATTGATATGAGCATACACATCCTAAAATAATTGGTAAAGCTTAAAGTTAGACTGAATATATGCCTTGTTTAACTAAGTAAATGATACATATTATCAATTATGTGTTACTTAAAAAAATTTTACCTTATGTCGGGGAGTAACACTATTCTTTCTTATGTCGAGGAGTAGCACTCTTCCTTTCTTTTTGAGTTATAGGCCTCTTTAATTGGACTATCTTTATTAATTTTATGTTCATCGCTAATCTTTAAAAAGCATACAAACATCGAGTTAGTTAAACATTCTAGCTTTGGACATTTTAAAAAAAAATCAACTTTTAGGTTATTTGGCTTTACAAATTACAACCTCTTTTGAGTCTTCTTTCACTTGCTCCCAAAGATCGTTATCAACTAACTACCTACAAGTCCTTTCTATTCTTCAATTTGCAAATGATGGAAATTAAATACTTAGAAAATCCATAATATTAATAAGCTTAACAAGTATGACTTCAAAAATCTTATATGATGACATTGTTTACTCTAGTAGCATGATTGAACAATCATCCAATTATCCAACCATAACAAAAATTATATATCAAATTACTCTCCATTTGTTTAGAAAATACTCCTTAATATATTATGAATCGTTCTTGGCTATTGCTGACCTAATTTTTCTCTAGTCCTAGGGTACAATAGTTATTATCGGAGAAAATTATTCTGATGTAAATTATAGTGAACAATTCTTGATTATTATCAACCCAATTTTTTTTAAGTCCCAAGGGACACTGATCATTCTTAGGGATTTCATATTATTGTTCACCCAATGGTTCTCAGGTTGATGCTGGTCATTCTCAGGATTTTTATATTGTCATTCACCCAATGGTTTCCAAGTCAATGTTGGTCATTCTCAGAGATTTCACTTTGTTGTTCATCCAAATTTTTCCCAATTTTGAAGAGGAATCTTGGTCGTTCTTAGGGATTTTTATGGCGTAAAGTAATCGAGAATCTTTTTTTGAAAAAAATTATCTTAACATTGAAGATTCTAGAAAAGAATAATAATCTTCAAATGTATTAAATAAGAAAAATTTGAGTGCTATAAGTGCTTATTGTTACAATAGATGTAATTAAATTGGATTATAAGAGAAAAGTAATAGTTATAAATCTATAGATAGTATTTTTTCGGAGCTCGACATTTCATGATTTTTTAACTACTTGTCTATCTACATGCTCAGCTTGTATATTCATGGTCTAACTTCTTTTGAGGACTTTATAAGGACCTTCTTAGTTCAAACTGAAGATCCTATCAGTTAAGTTCATTATGGTTCAACAATGTGATCAAATCTCGATCTCTCATCGTATTTTTCTTTAATGTTCTTCTTATTTATTTTTTATTGTTAATCTCTATATCTTTTTGTGTCATTTCCCACAAATAGCACCAAATTTTTTACCACAAAAATTTGGGTATTTGATCAAAACCCAAAAAAATTCTTAATCAACATTAAATTTATAATCTTGGAAAATGGCTTCAGTGTATGACCACATGTTGCTACTCTAGAAATGTTTTTGATTGTTGGGGTTGATTGGCTACAAAATAGAAAATTAGTTTAGACTAAGCCAGTAATAGTTCTAGTGAAGACTCTCTGATGCCTAAGTCAGAAAAATGTAAGAGAGAAATTTAAAATCAAAGTAGAATAATGATAATTACTTGCCTTCAAAAGTCCCTTCCTTGATTATTTTAGCCTCCTTTTTGTAGACTTCGCTATATTAGGTTTTAGAGTTCTATTAAAATTTTGACATATCTTTTTTTTTTTTAGACTCACCGTGGAATTATAGGAGTATTATTAGCACCGAAAATTTTGGGACTCTGAAAGCCTCAGAGACAAAGACAATTTGAGTCTTTAGCCAATAATGGGTAGATATCTTTCCATTTTTATTTTTTTTTAAAGATTTTTAATAATCAACTCGGATGAAATCAATTGTTGAAAATATTCATTAATGCTGAGGACATCATATTTATTAATACTTAAGACATTTTGAGCTTGAGGAGTACAGGTGAATTCTGAGAATATTTTTATATTTAATATTAGGTCTATATGTTTGTGTAATAGGCCTTTGATTGGACTGAAGCCAGAATCTTAAGGGGAACAAATAATAATAAATAATAAATACACGGAGAACATGACTTTTAGATAAAAATATGAAGACAATCTACATAGAGACAATAAGGAGAGAGAGAGAGAGAGAGAGAGAGAGAGAGAGAGAGAGAGAGAGAGAGAGAAACCCCAACAGGGACCACCAATAAATTTGTTTTACAAAACACCACCAAATTTATTTCAAACATCGACAGGGACTATCAAAGAATGCACAATTGCATATATATAACAAAATATATTTCAATAAATAATAAAATATGAAACTGCACATACCTAATTCTCAGTGCAAACAAACTGGTCCACCTTTTAAGAGTTATACCCAAGAGATATTCATCGGTGCTTTGTTTGCTTTTTTTTTTTTAAGTAGTCGATGCTTTATTAATGTTGCATGCATTTCCTATATGGCAGGAGATTAATATATTGATTTCTTATATCTTTAACACACTTTAAAAATATTTTTAAGTTCTTTGTGAAAAATTTCAATCACTAGTAACTAAGAATAAAAAAAAGATTAACATAAAGAGACAAACAATTACATAATCATATCAAAAGAAATTCATAGTTCAGCAACAAATACCTATGTTCACGGTGGATCACGGGATCCTAATTTTTTTTATTCATTCACAAAGAATTTAGACCACAAAGATCTCTCAAGAGATAATCAAGAAATACAATATAATAGATGAGCTCTCAATTATCTATCAATGCTTTTTTGATCACATAAATATTAAGTACTCCTATAATACTTTCTTACACACCCAACACTCAAGATTTTTTAGCTCTCTATTTTGTCTCTTGGAATTTCTCTCTAATGCATAATTATTTTAAAGGATAAAAATGGTTTATATAGTGTTCAAAACGTCCCTAGAAATCCTATTTCTAATTGGATCTATGCATGTAGAAGTTCAAATCCCACTTGAAAAAGTCTAACTAAGGTAAAACGAAAGTTTCTGAAATTGGACGAGTAGCGCTACACTTCTAGTATTGTGGTGCTGAGGGTTCTATCTTCAACGCTGCAACGCTTACACCTAAAGATTTGTCTCCTTATATTTTTGTGCCACTATTTACTTTTATCTTTCCATATCGCTCCCTTTCTCATCTGTCCAACGTGTCTTTGATCATGTGTCTGACTCTTCATTGATTTTCAACCCAAAATTAAATTCAAACATGATTTTGAATCACTAATTTTAATAAATACAAATAAATTATTATGTTAAAGTTAGAATCCCCTTAATAAGAATTGTTTGTTGATTTGTTTATTGTACCATGGTTTAATGATAACTATACCTTTTTACAAACATTTAGTGTTCAAATTCTCCTCCTTTAAATTAATTTTTTTAAAAAAATTATTTGCAGATTTAATAGAATATCATCCAAAACTTGAGATAGTTTCTAATTTTATAAAGTTGATTTTAGATCTGAAACAAGCATGTTTATTTTGTGAGGAATCTATATAGGGGTTTAGGGGGGCCAATTTTTATAATTTTTATCTTTTAAAATAAGTACCTTTTTTGTGATTTCTCCTCAAAATTTTAAATTTGATATTAAAACCTTCATATAATTAAATTCTAATCTAATATAATTCTTAACTTTAACATTCTCCATCTTAAATCTAGTTCTGCCACTGGATTCATTTCTAATAATATATCAATAATTTATCTAATTGGAAACTAATATTCTCATGAGCAAAAAATATGAGAATTGTTGTAATCAACAAACTTTGGGAACTCATTTTTAATTTGTTATACTTCATTTATACTATTTATATCAACTTAGAAATATTTTTATGAACAACTTGCTATATTTCTGCTGCTTATGCTTGGGAACATGCCCTTAAAGACATAATTAATTAGAGGATATATTATTTCCTTGTCATGTTGGTCTTATTAATTAGGACTTTAAACTTGCATTTCATTTTGTTTATGTTCATTTTTTTTGGGCAATTTCTCTTTTTGTTTTTCTTTTGTTTTTCCTATTGATTAATTACACCACTTCCTATCCCTAATTTCTTGAGAGTTAAGATAATTTATGAAAAATAGTGATTAAAAATCAGGTTGAATATGGTTTTGAATTGAGCCATAAAGAAAAAGATGACACAGAGTTGATAAATAAGGCAAAAGGATGACAACATGGCTGAAGCTGAAAACTTAAAGTTGGATGCAAATTCCAAGTCTAAACACCACAGCGCTTAGAAACTCAGTGCTGCAATGCCCAAGTTAAAACGTCCAGTATCATGGCGCTAGCTTTTCGGTGCTTCAGTGCTAGAAGGTAGAAAACCAGCGGCACAATGCTACAAAATGAATGTCGTAGTGCTAATGTAAATACCCTTTTTTTGAACTTCTTATTTTATTTGTGTTAGACTTTCTTTCTTTGTACAACTCAGACTAGGGTATACTTAGGAGGGTAAACATTATAAATATATCTCTATATTGGCTTGAAAGACATCACAAATAAGTTTGGAGCTTTCATTGTATCCCAGAGAGATAATTACTTTGTGAGATTTTTTCTATGATTGATTCATAAAAAAAAAGAGGCCAGAATCTTGATCCACAACAGACGTAGGTAATTACTGAACCACATAAATACTTGTGTGCTTTCTTGTTCTTGTGTTTCTCTTGCCTTTGTTAATTTTTATTATTCCACTTTCTCAATTACTTGTGATTGAAGATTTCTAATAAGTAAGAGTAAATGGGCTTATAAAGTCAATGAGAGAATCTTGGGAGTAAAGCCTATAAGGTTTAAGACTAGGTTAGTAGTGCAAGGATTCTCTTAGAGATAAAGGGTTGCTTTTCATGAGATATTCTCTCATATAGTTAAATACTCATCAATTAGAATTCTATTGGTCATGTGCATAAATTTGGATTTGCATTTAGAACAAATGGATTTAACAATGTATTTCTTTATAGAAAACTTAAAGAAGAAATATTTATGTCATAGCCATAAGGTTTTGAAGAACCAAGGAAAGAAGATTATGCTTACTTACTGAAGAAGTCATTATTTGGGCTAAAACAATCTCCTAGTGTATTACACATGCCCTTAGTGAAAGACACATGGCCTTTTATTTATTTTGTTAAAACATGACATGTTGTTTTATCTTACTAAATAAGAGGGATTTGCTTCACAAGCTCCTGCTTCATGATGAATAATAATTAATTTAATTCCTTAAGCTTGCAACAGACATATAGCTATTTGCTTCATTTTTCACCTCTTGGGCCATGGTCATACGACTTAGGACGATTGGTTGCATGGGTACCAATTTTGCTATAAAGTGAAGCAAATGGTTCGTTTGTTTACTTCAAGCTGAGAGACATAAAGTTAAATGAGGACAGAATAAGAGAGAAGAAAGAAAGCGAAAAGAGAGGTCAAGAAAGAATAAAAAGAGTAATAAAAGGAAAATTTAGAAAATAAGTTTGGGTAATTAGATTTATACTTAATAACTCAGCGGGTAATAGCTTTACAATGTTAGAATATTTATGTTTCAATTTTTATAATACATATCGATATTAATGATAAATATTTACTCACTATAATTTAAGAGGAGTAATAATAACTAGTAGACCTTAGGATCCAGAACTAACTCAAGATCAGCACAGTTTTGTAAATGGATAATTATATATATATATATATATATATATATTTTACTACAAAAGTTTATAATTTAATTATACGTTATCAGATTTATTTATAATTTATTTTAGACGGATAATTATTTATGCTATTTAGTATATTTATAGATATTTTTATAATTTATTATAGTATAGCTTATGATTATGTTTAGTACATAAATATTTATTTTAGAATAATTATGTTTCAATAATATTATATAGTAATAGTTTTTGAACTATCGGATGTGTACCCTTCCCTTTAATATAGTTTGCCCAGTGCATGCATTAAACCAGTTTAGTTTGCTCTGCTCGAGCGATACAGCATTCAGCTGGGTTAGACTAGCTCAGATCCCCGTTCTGTCTATGCGTGAATTATTCTGTCAGGTTAGATCAGCTTTTTTTTTATACAAGTTTGGTGTGATTTTTAATATGTATATAATACATATTTTCAGAACTATGTCACATATATTCAACTTCAAAATAGATTGTATGAGAGCATATATTTTTAGTACAAGTTTATTTATTTCTCAATATATAATTTCATGATTATTTTATATTACAGATTTCTACATACATTATTTATAGTATTATTATTATTATTAAAATTATGAGTAGAAGCTATTATTTGTAATACATATAAAGTATATAATATTTTCATATTATATCCACTCATTGAGCTACAAGCTCATCTTTTTTTTCCTTTTTTTTTTCAAGTTGTCGCAGGGATATCGTGCAGTATAATTTGTATTTCACATTTGGAGGTCTGGCCACTACATGTATAGCTACATATGTTGTCATATTTTGTTTATATTTATGTACATATGTACACTTTTATTGGGGTATATGGCCACTACACGTATAGGTCGGGTTCTGTCACCTAGGTAATGGTATAGGAGGTTTGACAAATGTATGCTTTAGTGTGGTTTTACAAGAAGTGTAACAGATAACAGATGTGTGTACTTTAAGGCATTGAGTAATAGTTTGTTCATGTATTTGCTATTCTATTTGGATAACATGCTGATAGCATGTAAAGATAAAGAGGAGATACATAATTTAAAAAAGCTGTTAAAATGTGAATTTAAAATGAAAGATTTATGGTGGACCAAGAGAATCTTAGGTGTGGATATCATTAGGGATAAGGGTGATGTTATATTCTTATATCAGCAGAAATATATATTAAAGGTTCTTGATAGATTTAGAATAGCTGATATGAAGGATGTGTCAACTCTATTAGCTATGCATTTCAACTTGTCAGTATTATAGTCACTAGAAATTAAATAAGAGAAACTAGAAAGGTAGAAAGTATCATATGCGAGCATTATAGGGTGCATCATGTATGTGATGGTATACATGAGGCTTTATATAGCTCAAGCAATGAGCATAGTGAGTAGATATATAAAAAATTTGAGTAATGACCATTGGCTTGTCATCAAATGGATAATTAGGTACTTGAAGAGAACGTCAAAGCATGGACTATTACACAATAAGGGTAGTACAAGTGATGAGATAGTGACAGGTTATATAGACTTAAACTATGCAGATGATCTTAACAAAAAAAGATCATTAACTGTGTTTATTATTATAGTATACGAATGTGGCATGTGCTAGAAATCTATTCTACAACATGTAATAGCACTACCGACTATAAAAGCTAAGTATATAGCCGTAAGAGAAACTATAAAAAAAAGGCTATATGGTTGAAAGGGATTTGTTCTAAGTTATTGGCAATGGAGGAAGTGAAAATATGTGTACATTGTGACAACCAAAGTACTACACATCTGAGCAAACATTAAGTATTTCATGAGAGTTCGAAACACATTAATGTGAGGTTATATTTCATCAAAGATGTTGTACAAAATAGAGAAATCAATCTATTGAAGATATCAACATCTGAAAATCCTATGGATATGATGACTAAACTACTACTCTCGATTAAGTTTGTCTTGTACAAGAACTTAACTGGTATCACTGCTATATAGAGGAGTGTCTGATATGAAAAAAGATAAGGCTAACGCTAGAGACTTAGAGTTTGATGTAGATTTTAAGTCTAAGCGTCGTGACGCTAAAAAACTTAACATTGTGACACCCAAGTTAAAAAATCCAACATTGTGGTGCTAGCTTTTTAGCGCCGCAGTGCTAGAAAATGAAAAGCTAGCACCACGGTGCTACAAAATGAATGTCATTGTGCTAGTACGAATACCTTTATTTCAAACTTCTTATTTTAGTTACGTTAGACTTCGTTTCTTTGTACAACTCAGACTAGAATTTGTTTAAAAAGTTAAATTTTATAAATATGTCTCTATATTGGCTTGAGAGACATCACAAAAAAGTTGAAAGCTTCCATTATATTCTAAAAGAGAAAATTATTTATAAAATTTTTTCTGTGATTGATTCATTAATAAAATATATTAAGAATGTAAATAATTATTGAACCACATAAATACGTACGTACATATTTCTTGTTGCATTTCTTTTGTCTTTATTGATTTCTGATATTTCGATTTCTCAATTATTTATAGTTGAAGAATCTCTAACACAGATTATGACATTATCTTATTTTTATTTTCTCACAGTTCCATGCCGATAAAATCTAAAACATATATAAAGCTACTATTAAAACATCTATTTACGCAGGTTAAACAAAAACAAAAAAGGAATGATTGACGCCAGGTGGTGAGGAAATAATTATGCGCAAGCTGACAAGCATGAGTTATCCACATTTCAGCAAACTCGGTAGTTTTTTTGGCTTAAAGAACAGCAAACTCCATAGTTGACTTCCATAAGTTTACCAAGTCCAAAGGCTGTCCCTGTACGCTTCTATTATATATCCTTAACCTTATCCAATTATTAACCTCTTCATGTGCTGTCCTTTTCATTTCTAAATTCTAACACAGAGTTTGAGCTTTAGTGATAGAGAGAGGGAGAGAGAAAGATAGGAATATGCCGTCACCGGATTCGGAATCGCCACCATCGGAAGAGCCCAGGTGCGGTTGCTTTGATTTTATTAGTAAGGCGATCTGCTGCCTCTTATCTCCTTGGTAAGAATTTAGTAATTAATTTTGTCGATTAACTTAGTCAAATCTACTATTGTTTTATTTATGTTTATGCAACTGAACTGATCTACAGCAAATATTTCTGCCAACAGCATGGTTTTGCTCTGCTGCTGCTACATTAACTGTGAAAATTGCTTGGAAGATTATTTGGCGAGTCGCGATCTTCCAGCCATCCCGGCCCACGAGCGCCAGCGCACCGACGATTATGATCATTCGAATGCCAACTGATGTTTTGCTTACCATTTTACTGAGTAGTCTGATATTTCCTTGTAACTAAAGCACCGAAAAAATTTAAAGGAGTAATATGTAAAAGTAAATTGTGAAAATAGTGATTAAAAATTAGCTTTAGCGGCGTTTGCTGATATGGTATCAATATGTTGTGATTGGCCAATAAAGTGCTGACATGCGGCAGGAAGAGGTTAAGTAGCTGGGTTTCTGGGCAACTGGCAGAGGTTAATTCTTGATTGAATCAATAAAGCATCTATGCTAGTTTGATCTTGGATGTAGGATATGATGAACCACGTTAATTCCTTTGTTCTTGATCTTTTCATTTTTTTTTTCCTGATTCAATTGTTTGTTTCGTTGATTTCTTGGATTAAATCAGCATCTAATTGGGATTTTATTGTCAACATAAATTATTCGGATTAGTACTTATCTTTTGCAATTAATAATGTGAAATGGCACGGCAAATCCCCTTTTTAGTCCTCTTTAACGTCTCTCTTGCCCCCAAATATGCAAGAGAATTGAATTGAAAAATAAAATAAAATTCAGTAGACCGAAAGCAAAAAAAAAAAAAAAACAATAATAACAAATAATTTATCGTTATTTTACGTGAGACATTATTCCTTCTGATCCTTGCTCACTTAAAGCCCAAGTCATTCTTTACATTGGTCAACAAAGGTCTTTCTCTACATTTAAATTGTCAATTATAATGACAGTTGTTCGTTTGTTGCTTTCAAATGTTTTGTTCTTTACTTGAATATTATTTGGCCGCCTTAGAGTTGTTAAATCGATTAAAATCCGATTCAATTAATTATTAAGACGGCTTAGAGTTGCTGAAATGATTAATTAAAGTTTTATTAATGTACTAACATTCAATTTAATCTGACTCTAATTGATTTTCATGCAATAACCAATTACTGAAATCACTTTCTTATCTGGTTTTGCTTCCCTGACTAGTTGTCCTGTTGTTCTTTCTAATTTTTTGTTTTGCTGTCCTTCTTGGTTCAATTCCTCGTTGATTGTCATTCAACGTTTATTTTGTTATCTCCTTGAATCCACTTTATGTAATTTTATTCTCTCAGAAAACCCTTATCTTATTTTTCATCTTTTTATCCTAAGAAAACTTCAATTGTCTTTTGTGTTTTTTCATTTATTTCTGCTCCCGCAACTGTTCCATATGCTGTCTCTATTCTATCTCTCTGTGGTTTGCTCCACATTTACTTTGAGTTTGGATTTTTTTTTTCTTTCTTCTAAAAAAACAGAGAACGCAAAGGGGAGAGGAAGAAATGGTTGACGATGGTGGACGTTACTATTACTGTTGGTTAGAGAATTCCGAGTGCTTGGCTGCTCCTGTTGGACGCCAATTTAGATATTTGCGTAACTACAATAGCAACTTTGAGAATCTCAAGACAGAAGTCGAGAAGCTGAACGATGACAGTGCCATTATTCAGCACAGAGTTGATGAGGCCAAAAGAAAAGGTGAAGAGATTGAAAAGAATGTTCAGAAGTGGCTGGAAAGTGTGAACTAGATTATTGATGATAGAAGAGGATTTGCTCTAGATGGCGAGCTTGCAAAGAAGCGATGTTTTAAGGGGCTATGTCTAAATTTCAAGACCTGCTATCGGCTAAGTGAGAGAGCGGCGGGAGAGGTGAAGGCTATCGTTGAGCTCCGGGAAGAAGCTGGGAAATTTCATTAAGTTTCCAATCGTATCATTCGCAAGGATAGACAGCTTACGTCTAAGAAAAACTATGAGGTCTTTGAATCATGATCGTCCATTTTGAAGGATAAACTTGACGCGTTAAGCAATCCTGATGTCAACATCATTGGGATTTATGGAATAGGCGGCGTTGGCAAGACAACGCTAGCGAGGGAAGTTGCTAGGCAAGCTAATAGACAAGCGGTTTGAACGGGTGGGTTTTGCGGATGTGAGAAGATTCAAGGAGAAACTGCAGACAAATTGGGTCTGAAATTTTATGACGAGAGTGAATCAGGATAGGCAGGAAAGTTGTGTGATCGATTGAAGCAAGAGGAGAAGGTTCTTGTATTTTTGGATAATATTTGGGAAAGTTTGATTTGGATGCTGTAGGAATTCCTCAGCTGGGAGATGACCACAGGGAATGTAAAGTATTGTTGACGGCAAGAAGTGAAGATGTATTGTCACGAAAGATGGATTCTAAACAAAATTTCCATGTTGTCTGTTTAAATGATGAAGAAGCTTGGAGCCTGTTTAAGAAGATGGGAGGTGATTTTGTTGAAGGTATTGAATTCAGATCCGTAGCAGCAGATCTCGCAAAAGAATGTGCAGGATTGCCCGTTTCCATTGTAATGACTGCAAGGCTTTAAGGAAAAAAAGTTTATCTGAATGGAAGAATGCTTTGCAGCAACTGAGAATGCGTTCCTCGATGAACTTTAAAGATATACAACCAACGGCGTATTCAGGCATGAAGTTGAGTTACGAAAAATTAGAAGGTGAGGAACTCAAGAATATCATTTTGATAATTGCATATGCCAACATGAAATACATTGATGACTTGTTGAAATAAGATGGGAGAAGCACAAGTTGGAGTACGTACATTGGTTAATAAACTCAAAGCCTCCTGCATGTTGCTCGACTATAATACCAATGATGAAGACTTTTCTATGCATGATGTTGCCATATCAATTGCATCTACAAACCATCATGCATTTACGGCGAGAAAAGAGTTGGTTAATCAACGAGCCGGGATTCGTCAGATGAGAAAAAACTCAAATGCTATACTTCAATTTTCTTGCTTGATGTTAAGAACAGTGAGCTTTCTAAGTGTTGGAATGTCCGCAACTGAAACTTCCTCTACACGTGCCGAGAATTTTTGGTTAAAACTAGCAGACAATTTTTTCGCAAGGATGACAGAGCTCAGAGTTTTACACTTCACTCGTGCATTTACTCTCATTGCCTTCATTTATTCGTTTCCTAACAAACCTTCGATCACTGTGTTTCCACAGTTGCAGACTGGAAGATTAGTTGTTATAGGGGACTTGAAGAAACTGAAAATCCTTTCTTTTCGCGGTTCTTATTTTGAGCAATTTCCTGTAGAGGTTGGTCAAGTGATTCAGCCAAGGTCGCTTGATTTGAGAAATTGTTACCGGCTACAAGTTATTCCAACAAATGTCATATCAGACTTATCCCGTTTGGAAGAACTGTATCTGTAATACACGTGTATTACAATAATACACGTGTATTATATATATAAAGCTTAGTGTTAAAAAAAAAAGAAAAGAGAGAGAGAAGGGGTTAAAGCGGTGGCGCTTTTATATATATATATATTTTGTTTTACTTTCTTCGCTTAAGAAGAAAGAATTGAAACAGAAGGAAACAGAAAGAAAAAACGAAACAGAGAAAGAAGAGAGAGACCGAGGAAAGGAAGAAAAGAAAAGAAAGAAAAGAAAGGAAAAAGGAAAAGAAAGGGAAAGGAAGAACGGGAAGAAGAAGAAAAAGAGAAAGAAAAAGAAAAGGAAGGAAAGGAAAAGAAAAAGAAAAAAAAAAGAAAGAAAAATAGAAAATTTTAGGAAATTAGTTGGGTAGTCAGAATTATACTCAGTGGTTTAGCGGGTAATAGTTTTACGATATTAGAATATTTAGATTTTAATATTTATAATACATATCGGTACTAATGATGTATTTTTACACCCTATGATATAGGAGGTGTGCCGATAGCGGATAGATCTCAGAATCCAGACCCAGCTCAGGATTAGCGCACCTTTGTGAGTGGATAACTATATATATTTTATATGTTTTCAATACAGCCAATTATGATTTAATTGCGCGTTATTAGATTTAATTATGATTTATTTTAGACCGAAAAATATTTATACTATTTAGTAGATTCAGAAATATTTTAGAATTTATTATAGTACAGTTTATAATTATGTTCAGTACAGAAATAATTATTTCAGAATAATTATGGTCACAATATTATATTGTAGTAGTTTTTGAACCACCATATGCGTACCCTCCCCTTTAATGTAGTTGCTCTGCGCATGCGTGAGACCAGTTTAGTTTGCTCTGCCCGAGCGATGTAACATTCCGCCGGGTTAGACCAGCTTAGATCCCCCGCTCTGCCTGTGCGTGAGTTACTCCGCCAGATTAGACCAGATTTTTCCCTGGGTACAAGTTTGGTGTGGTTTTCAGTATATATATGTAGTGCATGTTTCCAGAGTTATGTTACATATATTCAGCTTGATAATAGATTTTATGATAGTTTGCGCTTTCAGATTTTCAGATTCCAGTATTATGTCATGATTTTAATTTCCGCACAGATTTTATGACAGTTCATATTTTCAGTACAAGTTTATTGATTACTCAGTATACAGTTTTATGATTATTTTATCATACAAATTTATACGTGTACAATACATATAAAGTATATGATATTTTCAGATTATGTCCACTCACTGAGCCACAAGCTCACCCTTTTTCCTATTTTCCCTATTTTTCCCAGGTTGTCACAGGAATTTGTGCAGTGTGATACAGTCATCACCTTTTGAGGTTGGGCCAACGTGCATAGCTGCATAAGTGTCTTAGTCTATGTCTTTGTATATGTTTTTGTATATTGGATGTACACTTTTGTTGAGGCAGGTAGCCTCATTGTATCATATGTATGAGTAAAGAGTATGTTAGTCACCTGTCATCGCAGGATCTGCCTCGATTCTTGAGGAGAGGTCGGGTCGGGTCCTGTCAGTTTGGTATCAGAGCATGGTTGTTAGATTCTGTAGACTAGTACATGATACATGCATGTTAGAGATGTCATTAATAAATTGTTACATTTTATAGATTTTCATCATGCGTCCACGTGGCCGACCTCGCACAAAACTTGTGGCTGAACTGGGAGCTCCCTTAGTATCAGATAGAAGGGATGAATCTATTAGAGAGGAAGTAGCTGAGTCAGTTCCCCCTGTACCCATACCTCAAATTCATCCCGATCCTATTATAGAGGAGATGCACCCTCAGCCAGTACCACAACCTGTGACACAGCCTACACAGGGACAGCCTGATAGACCTGCCCTAGAGCAATCCATAGATAGACTGGCTCACTTAGTTACAGTTGCAGTGGAGAGACAAACACAGGGACCACCTAAGAGAGAGAATACAATAGAGCGTGTTCGTAGTTTGGGGGCAGAGAATTTTTCAGGCACTACAGAGCCAGCTGATGCAGAGTCATGGTTGACGAGAGTAGAACGGATATTTGATGTTATGAGATGTACTGATGATGAGAGAGTTTCCTTTGCTACATTTTTACTTGAGGGTGGGGCATACCACTGGTGGAGATCAGTATCACGTAGATATGGAGGGGTGATTAGCTGGGCTGATTTTTGTAAAGAATTTAATGTTAAATTCTTTCCTATGGTTTACCAAGACATCCAGGCTAGTAAGTTCTTTGAGCTAGAACAAGGATTGATGACAGTAGAGGAGTACGAGAACCGTTTTATAGAGTTATCAAGGTTCGCTTCTTATGCAATACAGAATGAGAGGGATAAATGTAAGAGGTTTGAACAGGGCCTTAGAGGCAATATCAGGACAACAATTACAGCTATGGGGCACATTGATTTCAGTGAGTTGGTAGGGGCTGCAATGAGAGTTGAGAGAAGCCTAGTAGAGGCACGTAGAGCCCAGTCATTCAAGCAAAGACCAGGCCATAGTTGGTCAGTTGGTGGATCAAGTAGCAGTAGAGCATCTGGAGGAGAGACATCCCATGCAGGGTATTCTGGTAGACAACGGTATGGTCAGAGCCCTATACTATCAGGAGGACAGAGACAGAGTTCTAGTCAGAGTATTGTGCCTCCATCTGTTGGAAGCAACATAGGGAGTCAGAGGCCCCGAGGTGGTAGCCAGTTAAGTAGTAGTGCAAGCATAAGAAGGTACCCTCAGTGTTCCATGTGTGGGAGGAGTCATGAGGGACAGTGTCTGAGAGGTTTTAGAGGTTGCTACCATTGCGGACAAGCTGGACATTTGAGGAGAGATTGCCCTCATCTTCTTCAGAGTAGCAACTTAGTACAGAGTACAGCTTCTCAGGGTTTTCAAGGTGGCAGTGGCAATATTCAGAGGCCTAGAGGATCTCAGACAGGAGAACCTATCTCTAGTACTGGTGTACAACCTAGAGCTTTAGGAGTTAGTAGAGATCCACAGAGGGGTCAATCAGGTCGACCTCGTAGCCAGGCACGTGTATTTGCTTTGACTCAGCAAGAGGCACAGGCTACCCCAGATGTGGTTACAGGTATGCTGACTATTTTTGGCCGAGAGGCCTATATTTTAATTGATCCAGGCTCTACGCATTCTTTTATTTCCCATATCTTTGCTGTGCATGCGGATAGAATGTTAAAACCCCTAGATTTTAGTTTGGTGGTAGCCACACCAGTTGGAGAATCATTACTGGCTGAGAATGTATTTCGGGGTTGTGTTATCAAAGTGGGTAGTAGTGAGATGGAAGCAGATTTAATTCCTCTTGCTATACATGATTTTGATGCAATACTTGGGATGGACTGGTTAGCTAATCACTATGCTACTGTAGACTGTTTTCGAAAGGAAGTTATATTCAGAAGACATGGAGAGCCTGATATTATTTTTTGTGGAGAGCGACGAGTTCTTCCATCCTGTGTTATATCTGCTATGACAGCTAAACGGTTGCTCAGGAAACGATGTTCAGCTTATTTGGCACATGTTATTGATACCAGAGTCAATGGGGTTACATTAGAAGATATTCCAGTGGTAAGAGATTTTCCAGATGTATTTCCTGAAGATCTTTCGGGCTTACCACCAGATAGAGAGATTGATTTTGGTATTGATTTGGTTCCAGACATAACTCCTATCTCCAAAGCACCATACAGAATGGCCCCCTCAGAGTTAAAAGAATTGAAGACTCAGTTACAAGAATTGGTAGATAAGGGTTTCATCAGACCTAGTGTATCACCATGGGGAGCACCAGTATTATTTGTTAAAAAGAAGGATGGAACTTTGAGGCTATGCATTGATTATCGGGAGCTAAATAAAGTCACTATACGCAACAAATATCCACTCCCTCGCATTGATGATTTATTTGATCAGTTACAGGGTGCAAAGATTTTCTCAAAGATCGATCTACGATCAGGGTATCATCAGTTAAAGATCAGAGATACTGATGTGGCTAAGACTGCTTTCAGAACTCGATATGGGCATTATGAGTTTTTAGTAATGCCATTTGGGTTAACTAATGCTCCAGCTGCATTCATGGACCTTATGAATAGGGTATTTCGTCCCTATCTTGATCGATTTGTTATAGTTTTTATTGATGATATTCTTGTGTATTCACGGAGTACAGAGGAGCATGTAGAGCATTTGAAGATAGTGCTACAGATTTTGAGAAATAAACAGTTATATGCCAAGTTTAGCAAATGTCAGTTTTGGCTAGATAAAGTTGCATTTCTGGGCCATGTGATCTCAGCAGATGGAATTTATGTGGATCCTCAGAAAATTGAAGCTGTAGTAAATTGGGAACGACCAGCTAGTGTGACAGAAATTAGAAGTTTTCTCGGTCTAGCAGGTTATTATCGAAGATTTGTTAAAGACTTTTCTAAGATTGCTGCACCACTTACAAAGTTGACCAGAAAAAATGTAAAGTATGTGTGGACTGATGAATGTGAAGATAGCTTCCAAGAGCTTAAAAAGAGATTGACTTCAACTCCTGTTCTCACTCTTCCATCTGACACTGAAGGATTTATAATTTACAGTGATGCTTCTAGACAGGGGTTAGGTTGTGTATTGATGCAGCATGGTAAGGTGATAGCTTATGCTTCTAGGCAGCTTAAGAAGCATGAGTTGAATTATCCAACTCATGATTTAGAATTAGCAGCAGTAGTATTCGCCTTGAAGATTTGGAGACATTATCTATATGGTGTTACATGTCAAATTTTCACTGATCACAAAAGTTTGAAGTATTTGTTCACACAGAAAGATTTGAATCTGAGACAACGGAGATGGTTAGAGTTAATAAAAGATTATGACTGTATGATTGACTATCATCCAGGTAAGGCGAATGTGGTAGCAGATGCACTCAGCAGGAAGTCTTCTAGCTCTATTGCTTATTTGAGAGTGACTTATCTTCCATTGTTAGTTGAATTAAGATCTATGGGGGTTGAATTGTCTGTAGCCAAGTCTGGAGTCCTTCTAGCACATTTTCAAGTTAGGCCTATGTTGATTGATCAGATTCGAGAGATGCAAGATCAGGATCCTAATTTAGTTAAACTTAAGCAAGAAGTAAAGAATGAAATGCGAACTGATTTAACGTTGAAAGCTGATGGGACATTAGTTATGGGTAACAGGCTTTGTGTTCCGAATAACTCAGAGTTAAAGAAACAGATTTTAGAAGAAGCTCACAGCTCAGCTTATGCTATGCATCCTGGCAGCACTAAAATGTATCGTACCTTGAGAGAACATTACTGGTGGCAAGGTATGAAAAGAGAGATTGCAGAGTTTGTATCTCACTGCTTGATTTGTCAGCAGGTTAAGGCAGAACATCAGAGGCCAGCAGGATTATCTCAACCACTTCCAGTTCCTGAATGGAAGTGGGAACATATCACCATGGACTTTGTTGTTGGGCTTCCTCGTACTCGAAGGGGTCATGATAGTGTTTGGGTGATTGTTGATCGACTCACAAAGTCTGCTCATTTCCTGCCTTATAAGATTTCATACTCATTAGATAGGCTAGCTAATTTGTATGTGAGTGAGATTGTACGGTTACATGGGGCTCCAGTGTCCATCGTATCAGATAGAGACCCTCGATTCACTTCTAGATTCTGGCATAGCTTACAGAAGGCCTTAGGCACTAAGCTAAACTTTAGTACAGCTTTTCATCCTCAGACAGATGGGCAGTCGGAGAGAACTATACAGATATTAGAGGATATGCTCAGAGCTTGTATGTTGCAGCTTAAGGGTAATTGGGATGATTATTTACCATTGATGGAGTTTGCATATAATAATAGTTATCAGTCTAGCATTCAGATGGCACCGTATGAGGCTTTATACGGAAGAAAATGCAGAACTCCGATTTGTTGGGATGAAGTTGGAGAAAGAAAATTGTTGGGTCCAGAGATTATTCAAGCCACTAGTGAGAAGGTCAGTATTATTAGAGACAGACTCAAGGCAGCTCAAGACAGACAGAAGAGTTATGCAGATAAACGCCGTAGACAGCTAGAGTTTGCAGTAAGAGACAGAGTCTTTTTACGGATCTCACCATGGAAGGGTGTGCTTCGTTTTGGGAAACAGGGAAAACTAAGTTCTAGATATATTGGGCCATATGAGATTCTAGAAAGGGTTGGTGTGGTTGCGTACCGCTTAGCATTACCACCTGAGTTGTCACGCATTCATGATGTGTTTCATGTTTCTATGTTGCGGAAGTATATACCTGACCCTTCTCACATTCTAGATACTCAGCCAGTTCAGTTGAGGACAGACTTGACTTATGACGAGGAACCTGTTCAGATAGTGGATTATCGCCAGCAAGTACTGCGTAATAAAACTATTCCGCTAATTAAAGTTCTATGGAGGAATCATGCAGTGGAAGAGGCTACATGGGAGCGAGAGGATCAGATGAGAGTTCAGTATCCTCATTTGTTTCAGAGAGGTATACGAATTTCGAGGACGAAATTTTTATAAGGGGGGAGGAATTGTAATACACGTGTATTACAATAATACACGTGTATTATATATATAAAGCTTAGTGTTAAAAAAAAAAAGAAAAGAGAGAGAGAAGGGGTTAAAGTGGTGGCGCTTTTATATATATATATATATTTTGTTTTACTTTCTTCGCTTAAGAAGAAAGAATTGAAACAGAAGGAAACAGAAAGAAAAAACGAAACAGAGAAAGAAGAGAGAGACCGAGGAAAGGAAGAAAAGAAAAGAAAGAAAAGAAAGGAAAAAGGAAAAGAAAGGGAAAGGAAGAACGGGAAGAAGAAGAAAAAGAGAAAGAAAAGGAAAAGGAAGGAAAGGAAAAGAAAAAGAAAAAAAAAAGAAAGAAAAATAGAAAATTTTAGGAAATTAGTTGGGTAGTCAGAATTATACCCAGTGGTTTAGCGGGTAATAGTTTTACGATATTAGAATATTTAGATTTTAATATTTATAATACATATCGGTACTAATGATGTATTTTTACACCCTATGATATAGGAGGTGTGCCGATAGCGGATAGATCTCAGAATCCAGACCCAGCTCAGGATTAGCGCACCTTTGTGAGTGGATAACTATATATATTTTATATGTTTTCAATACAGCCAATTATGATTTAATTGCGCATTATTAGATTTAATTATGATTTATTTTAGACCGAAAAATATTTATACTATTTAGTAGATTCAGAAATATTTTAGAATTTATTATAGTACAGTTTATAATTATGTTCAGTACAGAAATAATTATTTCAGAATAATTATGGTCACAATATTATATTGTAGTAGTTTTTGAACCACCATATGCGTACCCTCCCCTTTAATGTAGTTGCTCTGCGCATGCGTGAGACCAGTTTAGTTTGCTCTGCCCGAGCGATGTAACATTCCGCCGGGTTAGACCAGCTTAGATCCCCCGCTCTGCCTGTGCGTGAGTTACTCCGCCAGGTTAGACCAGATTTTTCCCTGGGTACAAGTTTGGTGTGGTTTTCAGTATATATATGTAGTGCATGTTTCCAGAGTTATGTTACATATATTCAGCTTGATAATAGATTTTATGATAGTTTGCGCTTTCAGATTTTCAGATTCCAGTATTATGTCATGATTTTAATTTCCGCACAGATTTTATGACAGTTCATATTTTCAGTACAAGTTTATTGATTACTCAGTATACAGTTTTATGATTATTTTATCATACAGATTTATACGTGTACAATACATATAAAGTATATGATATTTTCAGATTATGTCCACTCACTGAGCCACAAGCTCACCCTTTTTCCTATTTTCCCTATTTTTCCCAGGTTGTCACAGGAATTTGTGCAGTGTGATACAGTCATCACCTTTTGAGGTTGGGCCAACGTGCATAGCTGCATAAGTGTCTTAGTCTATGTCTTTGTATATGTTTTTGTATATTGGATGTACACTTTTGTTGAGGCAGGTAGCCTCATTGTATCATATGTATGAGTAAAGAGTATGTTAGTCACCTGTCATCGCAGGATCTGCCTCGATTCTTGAGGAGAGGTCGGGTCGGGTCCTGTCAGTATCTGGGTAATAGCTTTGCTGAATGGGATGTGGAAGGGCTCAACAATGAAAGAAGAAGTGCTAACCTCGATGGGTTGAAGTATTTGTCTAACCTGACCTCTTTAGATATACATACCATAGATGCCTATACTCTACCAAGAGACTTGTTCTTTTAAAATAAACTTGGCAAGGTACACAATATTGATATATTGGACATTTTTGGAACTAGAGTATTACTATTAGTGTTTTGTGCCGTGTTAAAGGTAAATATATGTATTTTAAAATGATTAACTACTGCATGTCTCACATGCAATGTAGTGTAAATATAATATATTAAAATAATTTAATTATACTAATAAAATTAGAAGACTCACTCTTAAAATGTATTTTAAACAATTTTAATTAAAAATGTAATAGATTTTTTTAAACTAAAATAATAACTTTTTTTAAAAATAAAAAATAAAATAATTCTTACTTCTAAATTAATCTCTCAATTAAATTATATATATATATTTTACTAGATTACTGCATTTCACAAATAAAAATGAAACTTGTTTATATAATTATTTTGGCCGCTCAAATTTTCAATCAATAACCATTAAAAGAAGCATGACAAATCACTAAAATCACATATTGAAATAAACTTGCTGTTTAACAATTGTTTCAATGGCCGAATTTTAAGCTGAATAAGTGGCCATTTGAATTGCTTATAAACATAATATTCAATTAACTCATGCTTACTTTTAAGTAAGCATGATAAAGATATAAGAATACAATCATTTCATTAGTCAAACAAATGGCCAGACGAAAAATTCAGTGGCCTATCATGTTTTACTTTTGTTTGCAATTAAATAAATTGAAATGGCTAATAGAAAAAGAACATGTAGCTATTATTATTTTAATAAGTCAATAAAATTTAAATAATAAATAAATTATTTAATAAATAGATACAATTTATTTGTATATAATTATGCTGAATTGAATTATTCTTTTTTTTAACTATATCTTTAAATTAACATTTATATAAATTATTGACACAATTTAATATATATTATATAAATAAAATATTAAGTCTTCGACATAATTTTAAATTTAATATTTAAATTTTTTTATTTTTCAAGAGATCTTAAAATAAATAAGTAAATAATTAATTAATTTAAATAAAATAATAATTATTTTATTTAAATAGTAGTTATATCTATTAATGTCTAATTTAGTACCAATATAAATTATTGGCACAATTTAAGACATACACTAAGTAGATAAAAGTATCAAGTCTCACTTAGTATAATTGTAGGTTTAACATTTAAACTTTAACTATTCCTCGAGAGACTCTAAAATAAATTCATATTTTTCAAAAACTTCTCAAATCGAACAATTTGATCCAATGTGCTACTCACATGCTCAACGCGTACACTTCATATAGTAAGACTTCCTAAGTTCACATCCATTTTATCTCACGAAATATTTTCGTAAGTCCATAACTGATGTGCTACAAACACGTTATGGATAATACAAAATGGCGAGTTAAACCATACAAGTTGAGATTAATCTATATTCTTATAATCTCTCCATCATTAATATCCTGAAAGAGTGGAGACATAAATCAACAGCGTCAAGTCCTTTATTACTCAACCATAAACTTATCTTTTTTAATTCATATTTCAATAAATAATATACGTAAATTTTTTTACAATATTATTTACTCCACAGGAAACTCTTTCTCAAGTTAAATGCTTACGGCCATAAAACTTCTTAAAATACAACCTTAGAGCATATATATATATTTAACTTACCCATATGATCTAACGGATCCCATATCTATACACACCGGACTCTATAAGCATTGAACTATACCTAGCGATCAGATCATAAAAGGTCTCTGACATGTGTGGAACCTAAGTATGGTGGATCACTCATAAGTCCACCGTAATGCTCAGATCTAGGGACTATGAATATTACTGAACTCAAAAAAAACTCCACTAACGGATTTATGAAAAATCTATTGGAGGTCTTCATTGAGTCTAGTTCAGTATCTAATCCTTACTAAATACATGTATATCTATATGAGCTTCTACCAAACTCTTAGTTTGTTAAGATTAACCATCTGAACTATCTAAATATAAATATACATTGATCTATATTAATCAATTCTATTCGATAAACCCTGCATCGATGGAAATAGATCAATAACATTTAATTTGAGAACATATTTACACAATAATATTTCTTAACAATGCTTGTAACTATTTATAATTATGTTATTACAAGTATATTTTTAAATTTTTGTTTTATTTTAGACAAGATTTTAACTCTTTAAATTTGATCTAAATTCAGTCAGATCAATATAATGTCCAAAATATTACCAGCATCTTATCTTAATAAAAAAATATTTAATAATTTAATAAAATATTTATTTATTATATAAATATAAAAATATAATATTTATGCAAAATTGAGATGTCACATAACACAAATTTCAATAATTACTTCATGGGAGAGTCATAGAAATTCAAACTCGAGCTCATAAATATCTACATTTGCTTGAATGAAGGGCATATCACCCGCAATTGCAGGGATTGAAGACCTACTTTAGCTTGACTGGAGGACATAAAGATTGTCCTTTATGGACATAAAGAATGTGTAACTCGTAATGCCTTCCCTTCTGGTGTTATTATTTTTTAGTTATTTAATTAACCTTCAGAAAATATGTCCTGGTCAACTCACATCGGATTCTTTTGCTATTGGAGGAGAAGATAAATCCATCAATAATGGTGAAGTAGTTGATTATATTAACTCAACCAATTACGCTCACTTAAACTCGTTCTACAACTCAAGCTATGCTCTAGCTCAACAGACCTTCCATGTCACGACAGATGGGAGGAACCGATAACTGATACGCAGTCGAATAAAATCATTTTGGAGGATGATGTCTATGTTCCTGGAGCACTTTTTGACGAGAAAGTATGTTATCAATAACCCAATAATCTCTTTCTCTAGCTAGCTATGATGGTGTTTTTGATTATTCTGATAAGTTATTGAGAAATATACTTCAGAGAGAAAGGTAAGATTATAATTTGTCAATCATCATGAAGAAGATTAATGTAACATGAAACTAAATATTTGTCAGCAGATTTTCTTTCTTAGACTTTCATCTTCTACGATTGAAAGCTTTGTTTGACTCCAACAACCTGAGATATGGGAATGCCCGGTCCTAGAAGAGATTAGTAGTCGCAGACGGATTGGGAGAAGAAAGGATAAATGTTATGCTCCCTCAATTAAGCTTTTCTAAGGATGCCAAATCTTGAAAGTCCCACAAGATTCTGCTCAGGGAAATATACAGAATTTCCACCCTTAAAAGAATTGGAGAAGGCATTCATGAGCATGTACAAGACTGCGTGCGAAGATGTTAGAAAAATTAGCTCGTTGGAGATTGCATGGCCTTTGTTTAACGAAAAGGTATACAGGAAGCATGAGTCAATTTCTTCAGTTTTTTTATAGAAGCTGGTTGCGGTCCTTGCAGAATTCAACATCTTTCACAGTTATTTTCAATTTCATTTAGCTTTTAGGGTTGGTGAATATCACTTGCTTACATGCATCGCCACTGCAGGTTACAATTCCAAGCATAGAAGAAATCTCAGTTTGCAGCATGGATAACTTGTAGGTGATATGGCGCCACGAACTTGCCGAGGATTCATTCTGCAAACTAAAATCATTGAGAGTTGAAAACTGTGCTAAGCTTCTAACTCTCTTTCCTCTAAATACATACGGGAAATTCTTGCAGTTAGACTCGCTTATTGTGATTCATTAGAAGAGAGATTTGATCTGGAGGGGCTAAATTTTGAGAAAACACAGCAAATTAACTCAGGTCAACTATGTATTTATCATCCGTAATTATTATAGAATATCCTGTCACAAGAGAGTATGATACATTATACAAATATGATACCTTATAAATACTACCAACAAACAAAATGAACGATTAGACCGAATGAAGATAAGAAACGCAATTGATAGGAAAATTACTCGGATATTTATTACCACAATTGCAGCCAGTTCAAAGAAGAAATGCAGCTGAGGGATGGCATATTGAATGGAAGAGCGATTGATGAGACTGATAATTGATTGACAGTAATCTTGAAGAGCTTGATTGTCATATATTTTATCAAACTTTTCTCATACCAAAAAAGATTCTGTCAGCTTTTATCTCTTCAAAGTTCAATCCACTCAGGATGTGCATGGAAAATTTTGTGTTGGATAATATATCAAATCCCTAGAAAGAACATGGACAAAACTTTTTCTCTTTTTCCAAGACAAGAATCCATCTCTCTGAAGAAGAAACATCATTTTGATGATGTTGGAAAGTCTCTGATTCTGTATTGGAGCATCTATCTACCACGGTCCATTCCCATTCTCAATCTTCTTCTTCTTCAGATGCCTCCCTCAACCACTGCAGCAAAGCAAATCAAGCATGAGTTAAAACAGATCCATTCTTGCCAGAGCATGGGCAATTGTATGCTTATACAAGATGCCTGATGAATTGAACTTCAATTTTATTTTTCAAGGAGAAAAATAAAATAAAAATGAGTATTTCATGGCTAAGCTTAGTAAGTGGTACTATCAAAGGGGAATGAGAAGAGAAAAATGGAAGCAGAAACAATATAGATTGATTCTTACTTGGATGAACTTCTCTGATTGCTTAACAAAAATTTTATCTGATTCATCTGCCCCTTCTTTTTCATCAGCCCACCTTAAAATAGCATCTTCTTGTAAAATGTCTTTATCATACAGAAGATGTAAAATCTGTAAGAGAAATATAGTAGTAATTTGATCAGCAGGGGTAAAATGTAAATCAACATTCATTCACCTAGGCCAGGAAGGTGTGAAACAAATGAAACGAAACAAAAATCTGATATCGTATGTAAAGCCCTAAAATGTCCATACATGTGATTTCCCATCAATGTCATTCGTTTAATCACAGTAGAATGGTGAGGGAATGATTTAACCTGTGTGCTTAGACTAACTTATTCTCAAAGTAGAAAGTTGAGCATATTATTAAATACTTTATTCAATATTTGACCCTAATCTAGCTAGATTATATAAACCAAAGAGCAACATACCCGTGCAAATAATGGAGCGAATTCCTTAGCAGACTCCAGACACATTTCTTCACATTTCAAGATGATTTCAATCTGCAAACCTCAATGTGAAAAAAATACCATCAATGTATGTCCATCTAATATAAGAGCACAATAACTCCATTGAGAATCGGTTATGTTCTTAAAGTTTTTAATTCAACCAGATAGAGAACTTATCCTGAAAGAAGAGTGTAACAAACTCTGGAAAGGAAAACACAAGCAACTTAACCGTATCAACATATCGGAAAAATTTACAGGATCCACCAATCCATGGAGCAGATTATACAACCAGAAAGTATAAGCGTGGGAAGAATAAAATAGCGCAAGTCAAAAAACCAAATTTACATTTATGATGAACAAGCCAAAGAATAAATTATCTAAGGAAGCCTACAAAGTATATGTAGACAATGCTGAGAGCATCCACATGCTTGTCCGAAAAGGATCTAGTAGATCCATAGCATGAAAAATAGCACTGAGAGAACACCCCCAATTGGATGCATGGTATAAAGGTAGAATTGAACATCCGATTACAGTGGAGGCAAGAGGTCAAGGGATCGATTCCCTCGTACCAACCTTGAAGGGGGAATTTCTTTAATTTGTGCATGGGGTGGGGTGTGTGGAAAAGTAAGCAGAACAAAAAGCTATTATAAATATGATAAATATATAAATCAGCACATACATCCTAATGTATTCCCACAAAAAGCTAATGACACAAATGCATAAAGAAATTGGATTTCTAAATGATTTTTAAGAGAAGCTTTTAGATAGCCATAACCTACCAAGTGATAATTTAATCTTTTAAGGAATAAAGAAATAATTACAGTTGCAATCAAGTTCAATAGTACAAACCTCCTCATCTAATTCTCGTAGGTAAGACTTCAAAAGCTTTTGCCAAATTGTAATTACATTAGAAACAGTTTGTAGCAATTCACCTGAGAGGTAGATTGGAAGAAAATTAGATGTAACCAAGCTAAAAGGTGAGGGATTAAGAAAAAGGAAACCAACAGCTAAGACATAAAGTGATCCGTTGCATAAAAAATGGAATTAATAAAATAAAAGAAATAAGTTGATCAAAATATACATAACCATCAGAATTAAAAATGAGTCTCTAAGCAAAGAAGTATTATGTATACAAGCCATTGCATAAGATACCGCTTAACTTATTGAATTTACATAATCCGCATAAAGAATGGTCAGTATCATAAATACTTACTAGCTGAACTATGTGGTGTTTTTATTGCCAATTTCATCATTGAGTAGAATATTGCTCCAGCACAATCTGCAGATGTCATATTGTAGGACAGCCTGAAGCATGAAAGGGGGCATGACATTAGCTATAACACAAAGAAGCAACTATTCTTCACTAGATATACATATGAGCATTAAGACAATTAGAGAAAGCCAAAGTAAATCCAATAAATGGACATCAGCATAGTCTGGGTATCAAAAAACACAAGAACTTATGCACTCCATTTGACATAGGCATAGAGTCTAGGGCTTATGAGTCAACATTTCTTTATTTTAAAATTATTACACACTTTTTTTGTGAGATATTATTTCCTTCAGCACATCTGATTTCCGTTTTGAGCTGGATAGTTTCCTCTTTATTTTGGTTTGGCATATAGAAATAGGCCATCAAATCTTTTAAATGGTTCCAACGGATTAGAGAAATTGAACACCTTGTCTATTTTCTTCTCTCTCTTTTCATCTGTCCTCTTTTACTTTAAATTATAATTCTGCATGTGATTTATTCACGTTCAAACAGGCACCAAAGAGAGTGAGAAAATACTAATATGGAGTATGTTAGGCCACAAAGAAACCAGTTAACAAAAAGAAGATGAGAAAAATATAGTGATATACTGCACTTTCAAAATGGTTTTACTTCTTTTTAAATACAAAAGAGGGATACACCTTAAACTATTAACAAAGTTGGGAAGAAACAAACTCGTGGATGACCTTGACAAGTATCAGTTTCACAATGCATAAAGTAAGGAGTATATGGGTCCAACTTAAACGAAGAAAAATAATCTGACATACCTAAGTGAGTTCACTTCCAAGATAACATGGTCGACTTTCACATTTTCCTCAACAGCCCTTAAGAATGTTGCTTCAACCTACAAATCAGAATAGACTAATCAATTGAAGTTCGCTGTTCATTGTGTATTTATGATCTGCATTCTAGTTAATCTATAACTCACCTCTTTCTCGAAGTAGACAGAGTCATCTTTAGAGTCCTCATTATCATCATCTTCAGTAGCATTACTGTTAGCATCAGATATCAACTCTCCAGAAGGGGAGAAAGCAGTGCCATCTTGAGTTCCCAATTCCTCATCATCATCTATAGCTTGAGACATCTCAGCCAGTTTATCCGCAGGAATGGGGGCAACTGAATGTCTCCATTCCTCTTCATGGCCTACGTCACAGATAGACCAAATGTGACCAACCCCACCAGTACCAAGCTGACAGACCACAGAACTTTGGGTAAGAGGATGCATATATGTATAGAAAAACACAATAAATGACATTAGATAATAAGTAGTAAAGGTAACTCTTTGGGGTTTTCTTTCAATTCCCAGAAATGAGAAAATAAAGGGAGAGAAATTTAAACCAATGGAACACTACACAAGACACAGGACGCACAGAATCAGTAAGGCATAGTGGCATATTTTGATTTTGATAAACCAAGACATGAGGTAACCTAAAATTTGGGTCTTAATAGTTTCAACTTGCACAAATAATCATCTCCATCACTACATATTGAATTCCATATGTTGTTCACATACAATATCCATGCCATCACTAAAAAGAATAACAGTGATGACAACAATTTAAAATGAATGTTTGTGAAAAAAATAGCTCAGAAGCAACAAATAAATGGCCAAACACATATAGCACAATTAGACTCAGTAATAAAGGTCCAAGGACAATAAAAATACCAAATAACTACCTCAGATTTATGTGCCTCAGATGTTTTAGATGTCACCTCGCCATTCAACTCCACTGTACCTTGAATTGCTGGGTATCAAACCAGTACCAGGGAAAATATTAGTTTTAGACAAAGAAACATAATGGCAAGCACAACCTAAGTATGGAATAAGATTAACAATGAACTAATTATTAGACAGTAAACTGTAGCTTTAGACAAAGAAAAAGTAGTGAAAGAAGCATGATAATACAACATATTTTGTTATTTCAATAAAATGCTTGATGTCAAAATAACTTCCTCATTCTTCGCCATAGTTACGTTTTCCTGATTGTCTCGCTATCTAGAAAATTTGACAAAAGAACTAAATAGGACTAAAATTCAAATAGAATAAGACATATAAACCAAAATTGCCAGGATATTTTATAACCAAATAAAGGCCATGCTTTTTCAATACCAAAGAAAAATCATTCTAGAAGTAAGGAAGCAGAGAAGGTTGAATCATATGAACATACACGAAAGTTCTGCAGTTCCACTGCTATGCTCAGCATACTCAAGTTCCTCATCACTATCTTGCACAGTTGGCTGTTGAAGTAAGGACACTTTTGAGTATGCAGGAACAACAAAATGCTCTCCAATGGCAACCTGGAAGGAAAGATTTTAAGAAGATTATAAAACAAAAATAGGAGATATCACCTCATTAAATTACCATTAGACAACAACTTCAAACTCGAAATCAGGCATAATTCAAAGAGAGGAAACTATAAGAAGAAGAAGAAGAAGAAAGGACATAGGCTTATCATGTCTATGCATAAGACATCAATCCAAGCAAAGGCCAATACTTGTTTCAAAGAGCTCTAGCTCCTTTAAAGAGTACAGAGGCATAGTGTAAGACAGCTATGAGTACATAGCAATTCAGGCAAGGGTAACCATGGCCCGCCTGCCTGTTGAGGATAGTTCATGAGTCAATACAAGCATTCTTCACTAAAACAAGAATTGACACCACAATTAATCAGTACACTGTGCTAACACCCATCAAGAAAAAGGCGTCACATGAGTCCCTAGTATGTCATTGCTATCAACAGCATTCTCATTTTCTGCTAATAAGAATAAGAGAAGAATGTGAAGGAGCACATGCGCAACTCTAGTACACTGCCATATGTACTTAAAATAAATCATACATCTAGACAGCATGATATAAAAAAAAATATGCAAAGAGGAAACTATATAAACGACAGAATTTCACATTTCAGATTAAGGTCTAGTCGAAACTAAACGACATACCTTGAAAGATAAAACTGCACCAGGTTTCACAACAGCTCCTGCCTTCATTACCACACCATCACATACTATCACATGCCTTAGCTCACAGCCATCTTCAATGGTGACATTATTCCATATGTAGGAACCTTCTATTATAACATTTGATCCAATAATACAACCTTCCCCAATAACTGAATCAGAAATTTTGGTGTTGTTTCCAATTTTGGTGCCACATCCAATGACAGTGAAAGGACCAACTTGTGCAGAACGTGATTGAACTATTTCTGAAGTAAATGAAGTTAACCAACCACAGTTAGTGGAAATTCCAACAGATATTAAACAAAATGTATACAGAAAGAAATGGCAACTAATATTATTAAAGTGACAAAGGATACAGAACAAGGAAAATAAGAATGCTAAGGTGTTTCCAATTAAATATATAAGGCAAGCACTAATTTAAGAGTAAAACTTACCTGATGCTCGATACATTCCTTGTCTCTCAAGTTTAGTCGCACGATTTCCACAGAAATTTACATCAGGCACATAAGGATATGTCCACCTTTGAATTATGTCCTTACTTACAATATCATAGCTCCGATAGTTATCAATCCTAGCCGCATAACTTGAGTGGATTTCATGAGTGAATATTTTGTAGCCCATAATCTGATAGCATAACAATTATAACTTAAAGGAATGAGAAAATGGAACAAGGACAAATCCTAACAGAAACACATTCATCTGAATGGAGATCTTAAGTGAAAAGGCCAAACATCTATAATGAAAATGAGTAATAGTAGAACAATTTTCAATGTCAATGTTATGTCAAAATTTGACCTTAAATGTCATTAATGACCAAAAAAGATATGCTATATATCTAAATCTGAATATCTCTTAGATTCCATGGTTTAAATGGGTAAATAGATAGCAAGGAATATATAATTACTTTTGCAAAGAAAGTATAAAAGAATGCATAGCCATCTTGCTGCTTAAAGTACTTCATGTTAAGAAACTACAATACATGCTGGAGTTTAAGCAAGTTAAAATATATATAAAGGCTTTCCACATTCAAGTTTTGAAAATTCCTCAGCATCAAATTTCTAAAGTATAAGGAAATGAACAAGAAATAAGATGCTTTTTTTCAATTTGAACAGGTAATCATGAATCACCTGGTTCACTGCTACTAAGACATGTATGCGTTTGCATATATGAATAAGGTTTTCCCTAGTTTTCCAAATCTACTTTTGTATAACAAAGACAATCCACTCATATAAAGGCAAGTATTAACTTATAAAACTTTAATGTAGCTTACTGAAAAGACAAAGAGAAACCAATACACACATCATCAAGAAGCAACCCCTTGACAAAATGACGGCGAAGATGTTGATAGTCAAAATTATCTGTGAAAAGGCTCAGCACTTCTGGTGAGCATATGTCAATGTAGCAATCCTGCAGAATAAAAAATAATTTCGAGGTAAAAACTAGTAAGTTGTAATAACAATCATCGCTTCAAATTATTGCTAACAAAAAAACCAATAGCACTAAGAACTTATGCACATTGGTTCATTAAGTTATTACTTAAAATAATACCACTTGCTATCAGAACAAGAATTGCATTAACCCATGCCAGATCAATACATGATGAACTTGTCACAGACAATGTAAAAGGATAATCAGAGGAATCAGTGGAGGAATTTGAGGAAAAAGGCAAGGGGTGAACCTGAATGTCATTGTGCAGAGAAATGGACGGATTTTCAACTAGCAATGTTTTATCAAGACATATAGTTCCTTTTGAATGGTCTGCCTTATCCTCATAATATACCAGCTGCTTTGTATTAGGATCTATTGCCACAAAAAGCTCATCAGTACCGAGTCTAGATTGATGAGTGATCAGAGAAGGCTTTGACCATTTAATAATCATGGTCATTACAGCATTAGTATCTTTCTTCCTTCTCTCCTTATGTTCTTGCAGCGCTTGTGTAAGTGACATGTTGCTCACAGTATCTCCACTAATGAGAACAAAATCTCCATGTATCTTGAGAGATAAAACAAGAAAAAATTGATTGCTATAGAAAGTAACATGTTAGCATAAAAAGCCTCGGAAGAGTCTGTTAACATGCTGCAAAACTGCAAAGCACCAAACTATTAAGATTGCAAATAGATAAACATACCACATTGCGCTCATAAATCAATCGCAAAGCATCCCCAGCACTAATAGAATTGTGGGACTCTATTGTCCTCACTGAAAAATTTGGTTGAGAATACCACTCTGAATTCTTCAAATAATCAATCACTTGCCTTGAGTGAGCACAGCAGAAGACAAAAACCTCTGCAACTCCCGCAGATTCCAGCCATGCCAATGTGTAATTGATCATGGGAACATTTACTATTGGCAACAATACCTTCAAAAACAAATTAACCCAAAGAATATGTCAAGGCATGAACTGGCATCATTAACCCAACTACCAGTTAATCATAAATTCACCAAAAATATAAAATAAAATAAAAAAACTCAGGATTTTTGGGAAAATAAGAGATAGAAAATCTAACCAAAACTAATCCAGAAAGTTGCTTTTAACTAAATTGATCATATGAACTCCTCCCTTGTGCCCAAATATAAAGCATCCAAATCAAACAAGAATTTATGTTTCTCTCATGTGCTTGTTAGGCAATAGAAAGATATTTTTGAAAAAAAAAAAAAGCTTTTTCAATCTAAACTAACAATCCACATGATATTCAACTGCTCCAATCCAAGACTAACGTTCACATTACCTAATCATCATACAAAAACTTCATAATTACTTTAAACAAAACAAATAAGAGAAGATGCCAACTCTGTGACAGCAGTAGTAGCAGCAACAACAATAATAACGCAATTGGTACACATAAGAAATTTTTGATACCTTAGGGCGTTCAAGAGTGATGGGTCGAAACTTGGTGGCGAAACTATCAGCTAGAAGAATGGCTTGCAACGGCTGACGAGCCAAATCATCTGGATCCTCTGAAACCCTAGCAGCAGCCTTTTTCTGAGTACCCATGTCTTCTTTTTCCGCCTTCTCCCTCTTGTTCTCCGCTCTGTATTAAACAAGCTTTTGAAGGGAAGGAGATGAAAGTGAAACAGGTTGATTAAATAAAGAAATTTGTGAAAAGCCCTCTGTATGTTAAAAGAAAAGAAAAGGCTAAAGCCCTGTAAAAACAAGACCAAACAGACAGGAGAACTGTTACTGTTTATTACTATGTAGATTGTGTTCGTGGGCTGACGAGGAGTTTTTGCTGCTAGTCTTCAATTCAATCTCCTGTCGGATTTAACTGGCTACTGCTAGATTCTGATTCTCTGTGTTTATATGCCAATAATTAATTTTAAATTGATATTAGTTTCATATAATTGTATTATTTCTAAGTATAAAATTCTATTTCACCATCAATATCATAAGCAAAATTATCTAATTAGTGAATTTTGAATTTTTACAGAAAAAAAAAAGAAAAGAAAAAATTAGAGTGCTAAATTTGTACAATTTGTCTTGAATTTAAATAAATTATAATATTAATCATTTTTGAACTATCAATATATATTGTAAAGTTTTTTGGAAAAACTTTTTTAGTGGCTATGTTGTAGCATTGTAGGCTTGTAGCATCCTTTGGTTGTAAAATTTAAATATTATTTATATTTTACCAGAATTTATTATCTATCATAACATAACATATTGCATAGAATAAGATGATTTACATAAGTTTTTGTTTAAACTTACAAACTTTTATTGCATGAGAAGAGTGGAAAATCAAGAGCAGGCTTGGGCCTGAAGCATAAAACATATCTTGTAGGCCCAACTTTTGGTACAAATCATCACAATTTGAAATAACAGAAAGAGTTTTTGTGTACGAAAAAACTTTCAATGCTACCCAATATATATTTTTTTTAATTGACATTTTAAAGATTTATAATGAATTTAAATGTGTCTAACAATTTGGTGAAGCTGTAGAATATAAAAATGCATCGATAGAGAAGCGTTCTGCTTTTGGAGAAACCACCCGCGAGCGGGGCAGTGGACAAGCGGAAGCGAGAATGTCGAGAAAGAGATGTCCTACCAACTTGATTTGTACTTTGTATCTCCTTCCATTCGATAATCGAAGAAGTAAAAAAGTGGGGCTAAATAGTGACAGAATTTTAGCTAAATTGCAACTGCTAAATCTTCAAGCTTAATTCCAGAGTCGAAATTCATATGAGAAGCCCAACTAATGATAGTTCTCTCTCGAAAACGAGTTACAGCCCAAGTTCCGAACTTGCAACATTTTTGCAACAGTTTGTGTTTCTGATGAAACACTTCACACCCACGTAGGAATATTGAAAGAAGGGCAATGTCTGTCTTTCAAAAGATAACCATCTCTTTGATGAGCCTGAACTGAACCCATCATCAAAATTAAAGTTCAAGAACAATGTAGCTCTACAGCATTTCAAACCAACAAGAAGTTCTTGTTTAAGAAGGTTTTTAACCTTTCTTGAGCCTTGTTGAGGATCATAAATTAGAGATCCCACGTTGAGACTGTTGACAAGCTTTGACAATATTGGGGTTTAAAGATGAAGTAGTTGATCAAGGTGTTATTAATGGAACAAAGAGAAGCATTATATAAATTAACAAAAAGGCCCCTGCAAAGATCTAGCTATCGCCAAGATAATCACACCCCAACTCACCTATGACCATTTCTTACGTTGGTTTGGACATGGTCACATGCGACTCAGAGGGTGTGATTAAATATCTTGGCACTGGCTAGGTCTTTGCAGGGGGCTTTTGGCTCTCAGCACTTTCAACTAATTTTTCTCTTCTGCGGAGGGCAACATTCTCTTTGGTATCTCTCACGTTTTGCCTGAATTTGAGGGCGTTTCCTACTCGTTTGTTAATTACCTACAGCAGCACACTTTCTTGCTAAATATGTTGTTATTGTGGCGTGGCCGCGTAGGACAAAGCATTGCCTGTTATCCTTGGACATTGTATGCGCTTCGATTTTCATATTGAATAAAAGCCCTCAATTCCTCTGCCAACAAAAAAAGAAACATTAAAAGAGAAGATTAAGAATTAAATAACTATTATCGCTATTATAATCCTCTTATAACAGTACTTTCCTAAATAGAATCCTAGCACCATAAAGAAACCTTTTTTAAACAGAAAATAGAATTTTAGTATTATAAAAAATATTAAAAAATTAATAATTCAACAATTTTGATTAGACAAAAATTAAAATGAATATTAAAGTGGAGAATCACAAGAAGTTTAGAATATATAAGACACATATAAAGAAATTTAGGACGTGTGAGACACGAAGGAAGAAGCGAAACGAGACTCGAAAACGCGAAGGAAGTGAAGAAAATGAGCATAGGCGCCATCAGGGCTGAGCGCCGCAGCGCCCAGCACAGAAGCCCAATGCCACAGCGTTAGGTCCCCAGCACTGCAGCAATGGGGGCGACATGGCGAGTGCCGCGGCACTCAAGGATGAGCACCGCGGTGCCAAACGTGACAGGAAGTCCATTTTTTATCCGGATTTTAAGTTTTAAGAAGTTTTGGACTTTCAAAACAAGTGGACTCTTACTCCAACAAAGAATAGGGTTAGTAGGCACAATATACACCCTATATAAACATTTGTAAACCCTTTATTTCAAATTAAACATTAAGAGAGACTCTAAGAAAAGGAAAAAACTGGGTAGACACTAAGTGCTTGTGTGTACTAGGGTGGAACCGTCATTTGGGTGATCATTGCTCGTGGTAGAGTAAGGGTTCACTAAACATTAGGTCCTTTTGAGGGTTCTTCAAATTAAGTTTTACTTATAAAATCTCTAAAGAGTTAATAAAAGGGATTAGGATCTTTGAATCTATCGTAGACGTAGGTAATTAGCCAAACCACATAAGATTGTGTTGTGCTCTTTTATATTTTATTTTGGATTTTTGCTATTGTACTTGATTAACAGGTTATTCCGCTACGCAAGAATGCTAAAGTTTTAGATTAAATTTTAAATTCTTTACTTCAATATAATCTCAAGAGAGAGAATAGTATTCCCTCCCCCAACAAAGAAACCTAACAGCACAAGGAATTTAACTATTCTATTCTGCTGTATAAATAACAAGTCATCACTGATCTCTCTCTCTCTCTCTCTCTCTCTCTATATATATATATATATATAGACCTGCATCAACGTTCGGAAGGACTCTTAACAGTATTATCTTTGTTGGCTTGTGCAATGGATGTTGGTGTTAGCGTCGACGAAGCAAAGAGAAAGAAGACGAAGACCGAAAGGCAGAGGCAGTACTCATCATGGTGCAATCTTCCTGATGATATCATATACTCAATCATGAATCGTCTTTATTACGTCGATCAGATACGTTTCAGAGCAGTATGCAAGAGTTGGAGAGAAGTAGAAATCCAGGGCCTCGTCAAACCTGCTGATAAATTGCCATGGAATATGGCCATTGACTCACACTCTATTTACCTCTACGACCCTTCTCACAAACAAAAATACACCGTTGAAAACAGTATCACAAACAGTGGAATTTTTATTCATGCAGAGGTTCATGCTTCAAAAGGTGGTTGGATCCTTTTTGCCAAATCAAAAACAAAACTTTTTTTGGTGGAAGAACTAGCCCTCTTCTTCTACAGTCCCTTCACTAACAATATCATTCAACTACCGAATTTAATAATGAGGAGTGATAGTAAAGCAACATTTACCACGTCTCCACTTTCTCCGGATTGTGAGACTTTTGTAGTGACAGCATATTACGATACATTCTGCATCCACATGTGCAAACCTGGAGATACAAGATGGACTAAAATGTCCGAATTTTACTTGGATGAAATTTACTATGATCTTGACGAGATTAGACCGGATCCTCATATAGAATATGTAGATGGAATCCTCTACATTACTTTCGAACAAACTGTTGTAGTTGCCTTCAACGTTGCACTGAAAGAGTGGAAAATATTTCCATATCCTCTTGACGCAGGCTGCAAGTCGGTTTACGATTACTTAATCGAATCCGATGGAAACTTGCTACTAACTTATGGTGGAGATTTTCGACTACCTTATCATGGTTTAGACAGATATCCTGTTTTCAGGTTGGATCCATCACAGATGAATTGGATTAGAGTCCAAAACTTGGATGATACATCATTGTTCTTGGATACGTATACATCATTCTCCATCCCAGCTGGAGATCATGAAACAAGTGAATTGGCCGGTACTGTACATTCAGAACTATGTCACCATGGCTGCCCATGCCCAAAAATTTCGAAAATTTATGATTTGGACCGCAGATATCTCACCAATGTTTGGATTCAACCTCCTCCATGGAGATGAGATGTAATTTTGTTTTTGGTTTTTTGTTTTATGTGTTTTTTCTTTTTTGGTTTTGGTAAATTACTTGATAGTTTATTGTATTCATACTCTTTCTAGTACATTACAATTTCTTGAAACAACATTCAGAACACAAAGACTAAAATCTAATAACAGTTAGCTCATTTCTTGCAATAATACAATTAATTTCACTGCAACTAATGGTGCGTCCATTGATTAATCACATGGAGCTGCCTTTAATTCAAACTCAATAGGTCACAATCCAGAGTATGCTAATAAACAAAGCTTCAGCTTATATTCAAGGTTCAACAATATGGACAGTGATAATAATGGCATATATTGCCATCTGTGGCTTCTTGCAACAATTCCATATTAGCAAAATATGCAATATTCGAAGAAACAAATATAAGCATCAACTATTAGAAACAGAACTGTCTCTTGCACGCACAGTGGAAAGTATAAGGAAAGAAACAAATGGCTCCATATCCAGGTTAACGAACACAAGAGCATTGGACAAATGAAAATGTTCACAAGCAAGTAACGTTGGTTAATGAACTCGGTATGGGCAAGAAAGAATGCATTAACAAATAAAGATGAAAAGCTGTCAAAGTAAATTATTCCCCTTCTAATACCGTTCAAATTGACAGATATATGCAGAGAGCTCCTAAAACAGAAGGTACTAGAACACTATTCAAAAACGTCATTTCCTTCACTTTCTACATTTTTCTAACCAATTAAACAAATTATGACTTCCAAAGTTATATCAAAATCCCACATTTATTATCAAAAACACCTTAGATTGACCAAAAAGAAAAACATTACAGTATTATAACTCCCACAGGAATTCTAGTACCTCAATCTGAAATCAAACAAACTATATAAGTGGGTATATCAATTGGGATAAAAGAATACGAGTTAACAATGAAACACTGGGTCTAAATACAAATTTGATGCAAGTGCTTAAGAAAATGCTCAAAGTAATTCAAGCATTCTCAACTGCTTTCCAGGGTTCCAGTAGCCAAAAAATAAATCTCTAAACCCTAAATCTCAACTATTACTTGAAAGCTCAGCAATCAAATTTTTTTTAAGAAAAAAAAAATGAATGACAAACATTTAAGGTTACATTATATTGGCAGAACAGAAGAAGAACACTGCAACATTCGAGTTCTTAATATAACAAATGTTGGCCATAAAATTTAAGAACGTCAAAAACTGAACCAAATCATGCACACTTCGTCTCTCTCTGGTGAATAAAAGCTAAATATGTGTTTGAGTTAATTACATATAAGGGCATGAACGTTGGTCTCTTACCTCTAATCTTGAAAATCCACCCGACTCAAGTCAACTTGAGTAACAATATTAAATTATAAATATTAGAGTTAAGCTCATTTAGCTGCTACAAGTACGGGTCGGTAAAAAATCGGTGAATTAAATTGGATCAAAAAAATTGAATTGAAGAGGTTGTTTAATTTTTTTCTTCGCCGGTTCGGTTTTTAATTTTATAGTTTAAAAAATTAAAATTTATTCAATTTTTGGTTTCAGTCTTTTGAATCAAAAAACTAAATTTTTTTAAAAAAAATTGAATCAAACTAAACTGAACCAAAAATAAACCTAAAGTTAGTCTATTTAAAGTTAAACTAAAAAAATTGAATAGAAGAGTCGAACCTATAAACTGAACTAGTTCAATTCGGTTCACTATTTTTCGATTCGATTTTTAGTTCACTCTAAAAATCAAATCGAGTTTGCCCACTCCTAATTACAAGTTGTTAAATAACTGCAACCCCATCTATTTGAGGATGACTTTAGTACATAATTATAAAAATCTTGTAAGTTCAGGTTTGGTTCGAAAATTTCCGAACTTGATCAGGATGGAGAAAGTACTCTGATCAAGATATTTTTTAGATCAAGTCAAAAAATTTTAAAAATTATTTTTTTATTTTATAATGATGTAATTTGTTTCGAGTTAGGTGAGGACGAATTGAGTTAGGAATTCTTGTTTAAAACAATGTCATTTTAAGAGATTTTTAAAATAAAATAAAAAAATTGGTTTTGAGAATTTTCTGAACCCAATACGATCGGTTTCCTACCTGAATATTCGAACGGGTTGATAGGAACAGAAAGAACGCCCACCCCTAGATTAAATACTCCAGATAAAAAGGTGCTACTTGTCAAACCGATAGCAATGTGTTTATGATCCATATCATGGTTTTTTTTCTTTTATTGGTATAAGAAACAATATCAATGTTATTCTCTATAATGTCAACATCTCAAATGATTAAAATATTTAATCTAAATACTATGATACAATGAAATCAACATATGTATTTTGCGGAAATGCGGGGAAAAGAACATAAATCAATTTCCCTTTTTTCTTATATTGTTTATCTTTTAAGAACCATACTCTATTTTCCACAGCTAATTCTTTACGAATATATATTTGATTTAAATATTTTTTACTGAATGATTTTTTTTTAATCATCGGTAAATATAATATCATTAAAAAATTTCACTAACATTATATTTTGGGTTTATTGATTTAAAATCAGATATTTTATTGAGACTCTACACAAGATACTCCTTTATGGTACGCCCATATTTAAATTATCCTTAAGGCAAAAACATACACTCAATTTCAAGGATTATCTTTTTTTTTTTTTGAAGGGGAATTTCAAGGATTATCTTAATAATTAAGATTTATATCTTTATTTTGAACGAGGAGTCTTATTCTCACATGAAAGGGGCAAAATTCTCATGCAAGAGGTATTAATTACCCATGAGGGACAAAATCCTCACAAACGAAATATCTAATTATCCTCAAGCAAGAAGAACAAAACAAAACAGAGCCACAAATTTAAAACACTTAATACTGAAAGAGTAGTGAGTGTGCTTCTGCAAATCACCTTTTCTTTTATTTTCTTCCTAATTTTGAAGAGAAAACAATTTAAAACATATGATTACAGCTGACGAGTAGTGATTAGTTTTATACCTTTTTTGCATCAGACCAGAACACTTTCTCGGTATTCAAGGTACATCCAGCAACCATAAGAGAAATCTTCTGAGCTAGTTTCTTGGTCCTACCTGGTTCCCCTGTGAAGCTCATTCTAGCTAGCTCAAATGTAGTATCAGAAAACAAGAACATAGCTTCCAAAGGGAACATTATCTGGTGAGTTGTGGCAAACTGCAAGAACGTTTAGGATTAAGAGCATCTATGGAGCAGCCCAGCTTCTGAACTTGCAAACGTAGGAAAATTGAAAGTAGGGCAGTGTCGGTCTTTCAAAAGTTAACCATCTCTTTGATGAGCCTGAACTGAATCCATCATCAAAATTAGCTCTCAGATTGGTGCATGGATGTCTTTCAAGCTTGATACAGCTGATATCTTATTCTTTTTCAATTTTTTTTTTTTTTTTGAAGTTCAAGAACAATGTAGCAAAACCTGAGTGTGCCAGACAAGTTATTTCGAACTACGTACAGAATTTCAAACCAAGAAGTTCTTGTTTAAGAAGGTTATTAACCTTCCTTGAGCCTTGTTGAGGATCACAAATAAGAGATCCCACGTTGAGACTGTTGTCAAGCTTTGACAAATATTGGGATATAAAGATGAATTAGTTGATCAGGGTTATTAATGGAACAAAGAGAAGCATTATATAAATTAACAAAAAGTCCCCTGTAAAGATCTAGCCATCGCCAAGATAATCACACCCTCTGAGTCACCTATGACCATTTTTTCCGTTGGTTTGGACATGGTCACATGCGACTCAGAGGGTCCTCTGCAAAAGGAAAAAAAAGTGTTAAAAGAAAAGATTAAGGATTAAATCACTAATATTATAATCCTGGTTTCCTAAACAAAAAACAGAATCCTAGTACCATAAAGAAACTTTTCCTAAACAGAAAACAGAATCCTAGTAAAATAAAGAAACCCTAGCAGCACAAGGAATTTAACTATTCTGCAGTATAAATTACAAGTCATCACTGATCTCTCATACAATAAACCTACATCAACATTCGGAAGGACTCAACAGTATTATCTTTGTTGACTTTTGCAATGGCTGATGGTGTTAGCGTGGACGAAGCTAAGAGAAAGAAGATGAAGAACGAAAGGCAGAGGCAGTACTCATCATGGTGCAATCTTCCTGATGATATCATATACTCAATCATGAACCGTCTTTACTATGTCGATCAGCTACGTTTTAGAGCAGTATGCAAGGGTTGGGGAGAAGCAGAAATCCAGGGCCTCGTCAAACCTGCTGATAAATTGCCATGGAATATGGCCATTGATTCACACTCAATTTACCTCTATGACCCTTCTCACAAACAAAAATACACCGTTGAAAACAGTTTTACAAAGAGTGGGATTTTTATTAATGCAAAGGTTCATGCTTCAAAAGGTGGTTGGGTCCTTTTCGCCAAATCAGAAAACGGACGTTTTTGGATGGAAGAACTAGCACTCTTCTTCTACAGTCCCTTCACTAACAAGATCATTGAACTCCCAAATTTGGTAATGATGGGTGATAGTAAAGCGACATTTACCACGTCTCCACTTTCTCCGGATTGTGAGATTTTTGTAGTGACAGCATACGATAATTTCTGCATCCACATGTGCAAACCTGGAGATACAAGATGGAATAAAATGTCCGAATTTTACTTGGATGAAATTTACTATGATCTTGACGAGATTAGACCGGGGCCTGATATCGAATACGTAGATGGAATCCTCTACATTACTTTAGAACAAACTGTTGTAGCCGCGTTCAACGTTGCACTGAAAGAGTGGAAAATATTTCCATATCCTCTTGACGAAGGCTGCAAGTCGGCTTATGATTACTTAATCGAATCCGAAGGAAATTTGCTACTATCTTATGGTGGAAATTTGCAACTACCTTATCATGGTTTAGACAGATATCCTGTTTTTAGGTTGGATCCATCACAGATGAATTGGATTAGAGTCCAAAACTTGGATAATACATCATTGTTCTTGGAGACGTATACATCCTTCTCCATCCCAGCTGAAGATCATGAAACAAGTGAATTGGCGGGTACTGTGCATTCAGAACAATGTCACCATAGCTCTCAATGCCCAAAAATTTCAAAAATTTATGATTGGGACCACAGACATCTCACCAATGTTTGGATTCAACCTCCTCCATGGAGATGAGATGTGATTTTGTTTTTTGTTTTTTTTTTTTCTTATATTTTTTGGTTTTGGTAAAGTACTTGATAGTTTATTGTATTCATACTCTTTCTAGTACATTACAATTTCTTGAAACAACATGCAGAACAGAAGGGCTAAAATCTAATAACAGTGAGCTCATTTCTTGCAATAATACAAGTAATCTCACTGCAACTAAAGACGCCTCCATTGCAGTGATAATAATGCCTTCAATTTTAACTCAATAGGCTACAATCCAAACTATGCTAACAGCCAAAGCTTCAGCATATTCAAGGTTCAACAATATGGGCAGTGATAATAATGGCATATATTGCCATCTGTGGCTTCTTGCAACAATTCCATATTAGCAAAATATGCAATATTCGAAGAAACAAATATAAGCATCAACTATTAGAAACAGGACCATCTCTTGCATGCACAGTGGAAAGTATAAGCAAAGAAACAAATGGCTCAATATCCAGGTTAACGAACACAAAAGCATTACACAAATAAAAATGTTCACTAGCAAGTCACGTTGGTTATCGAACTCAGTACGGGCAAGAAAGAATGCATTAACAAATAAAGATGAAAAGCTGTCAAAGTAAATTATTCCCCTTCTAATACCGTTCAAATTGACAGATATATGCAGAGAGCTCCTAAAACAGAAGGTACTAGAACACTATTCAAAAACGTCATTTCCTTCACTTTCTACATTTTTCTAACCAATTAAACAAATTATGACTTCCAAAGTTATATCAAAATCCCACATTTATTATCAAAAACACCTTAGATTGACCAAAAAGAAAAAACATTACAGTATTATAACCAGCTAAGATCCCAACCAATTTAGAAGCAATAAGAATTGACTCATTCACCTGTTCTTGTAGAAATCTGAAAGTATTTGGTTTGTCAAAGGAATTACATGGGCTCTGCCTCTAGACCTCTGCTACCATCTGGACTCCGCAGGAAGTCTAGTAAATCAATCTGAAATCAAGCAAACTATATAAGTGGGTATATCAATTGGGATAAAAGAATATGAGTTAAAAATGAAACACTGGGTCTAAATACAAATTTGATGCAAGTGCTTAAGGAAATGATCAAAGTAATTCAAGCATTCTCAGCTGCTTTCCAGGGTTCCAGTAGCCAAAAAATAAATCTCTAAAACCCTAAATCTCAATTATTACTTGAAAGCTCAGCAAATAAATTTTCTTTTTAAAAAAATAGAATGACAAAAGTGTAAGGTTACATTATATTGGCAGAACAGAAGAAGAACACTGCAATATTCGAGTTATTAATATAACAAATGTTGGCCATAAAATTTAAGCATGTCAAAAACTGAACCAAATCATGCACACTTCGTCTCTCTCTGGTGAATAAAAGCTAAATATGTATTTGAGTTAATTACATCTAAGGGCATGAACGTTGGTCTCTTATCTCTAATCTTGAAAATCCACCCGACTCAAGTTAACTTGAGTAACAATATTAAATTATAAATATTAGAGTTTAGCTCATTTGGCTGCTATAAGTTGTCAAATGACTGCAACCCATCTGTTTGAGGATGACTTTAGTACATGATTGCAAAACTCTTGGATTAAATACTCGAGATAAAAAGGTGCTACTTGTCAAACCTACTGCAATGTGTTTATGATCAAGATCATGGTTTTTTTTATTGGTATAAGAAACAATATGAATTTTTTCTCTATAATGTCAACATCTCAGATGATTAAATTATTTAATCTAAATACTATGATACAATGAAACCAACATATGTATTTTGCCAAAATGCAGGGAAAAAAACATAAATCAATTTCCCTTTTTCTCATCTTGTTATCTTTTAAGAACCATACTCTATTTTCCACAGCTAATTCTTAACGAAGTATGTATTAAATTTAAATATTTTTTACTGCATGGTTGTTAAATCTGTAAAAATGGAAAAACTATTTTGAAAAATAATACTGAAGAGTAGTGAGTGTGCTTCTGCAAATCACCTTTTCTATTATTTTCTTCCTAATTTTGAAGAGAAAACAATTTAAAACAAATGATTACAGCTGACAAGTAGTGCTTAGTTTTATACCATTTTTGCATCAGACCAGAACACTTTCTCAGCATTCAAGGTACATCCAGCAACCATAAGAGAAATCTTCTAAGCTAGTTTCTTGGTCCTAGCTGCCCTGTGAAGTTCACTCTAGTCCCTGTGAAGTTCATTCTAGCTAGCTAAAATGTAGCATCGGAAAACAAGAACATAGCTTTGGTCCAGAGGGAACATTATCTGGTGAATTGAGGCAAACTGCAAGAACGTTTACGCCTAAGAGCATCTATGGAGCAGGCTATAAAGAATTGGGAGTCTACCACTATAAGAGAACGCAAAAGTATAGAACTCTCTTAGATAGTGAAGTTTTGTGCAATAGGAACAAAAAAGGGAGGAAAAATTTTAAGTGTTTAACCGAACTCTTGATGCCAATTCTCATGTCTACATCTGCAAGCCTGTTTAAAGGAAGCATTTGCCTACTTTTTAAGATAATTGAGATAAGAGAGAGGAAGAATAATAGATAAACCACAATGTAGATCTTCCCCAATTAAATTGGCAGTGAAGAAACTGTGTACATTGTCAAAAAATTTTGTTAGATGCTTATCCAAGAAACAGATAGGCGCTGGCTCTGCAAGAAAAACTACATAGAGCCAAGTAGATGATAAAAGAAAAAATAAATAAATAAAATAAAAACAGAAAAATGTATTCAGTACTTGCCTAGGATTGGAAGCTTGCTTTTCATGCAATGAAGATGCAAAGTTATATCAAGTGCCATATAAGTCCCACATTTTTCTTTGCCACTTTGAGTCTCTCAAAAAACTAAAATGATTGTAAGCCAACAACAAAGGTTACTGGTTCATCTACCACGAATCACCAATTTTTGACATCAATTTTTTTTTTTTAACGTAGTTTATCATCTGGTGTCAACTGTAATAAAACTTTCCCATTTCAAGCTTCAACTTCACTTCATATATAATTCATCTTCACTCGTCAGAGCAAAAACTGAGCTTCATATCATAGCTTTGCTCTAAAAATACTTCAGACAAATCCTTCCTTAAAGCTAAGGGACTAGTACTTATTTATAAATTTTTTACATTTACAAAATAAAATTGAAGGTAGCAGAGGCATTCCCACCAAGCAATAACTAGAGAAATTTGATTCACTATGACTGCAGCCCAATGCATTTGTGGATAACTTTAGAATGTGATTGTGAAAAGCATAAACAGAAACAAAGGTTACGCTCTATATGATATGTAAACGAATGCAGTTGTCAAATGAATATAGCCCAAAGATTAATCACTCAAGATAGAAAACCGGTACTTGCCGAACCTACAGCAATGTGTTTATGATGCCTATGATTAAAAAAAAAACGAAAAGAAAACACAGATAAGAAAAATGTAAGGTTCCATTATGGCAGAACAAAAGGAACACTGCAATATTTCATTGAGTTCTTATTCAACTGTTGGCCATAACATTTAAGAAAGTCAAAAACTGAACCAGATCATGCACACTTCGTCCTTCTCCAGCAAATCAAAGCTAAATAAGTATTTTAGTTAATTACATCTAAGGGCATGAACATTGCTCTCTTATGTATATACTTGAAATCTGCCCAAACTTAAAATACACAAGCTGTCAGATGAATGCAGCCCAATTTGTTTGAGGATAACTCTAGTACTTGATGGTGAAAAACATAAAAATCAAACACTTGTGGTAGAGAAATTCTACTTGTCAAACCTACTGCAATGCTTTGGTTGAAGCCTAAACTCTTTAGCAAAAAACTAGGACTTACACTCTATATGAAATCTAGCAAATAGAATCACAATTCAAAGAAATTAAAGAATGATAAAGATAAAATTAGTTAGAGTTAAATTAATACCACAAAAAACATAACAAACAATTATAAAGACAATAAGTTCATGTAGCCGATAAAGATATATTTTCAAAACCAATAAATGCATCATCTCAAACATTAAAGCATTATGGCACAGCTGTAACGTAAACTATTTAATATAATCATCCAATTTATTCATACCCCACTAAAAGCACTACTGATCTGAGGTGATTGGATGTTGCCACATTTACATAGATTTTGATATAGCAAACTAGTTTGTACTTAAATCAAGAGTTTCAACAGCACTAAGAAGTTGCAGAGACCAGAAGTAGGTTACCTTAGATTGGTAGTTTGATTTCAAAAATTTGAAGCCTCTGAATGACGAATGAAAGCAGACCTGAAGAGGAAGCTACATTGTTTCAATCTGAACATTGCTTTAACTGATGGGGACAAGAAAAATGTACCGCAAAATTTCAGTTATTGAAAAATAGGCAACAAAAATAAACAAATTTAAAAATAAAGATATCTGTTTCTCTCTACCTTAATCGAAGTCTCATGCTACATCATTCCTCTCCTTAAATTTCTCTGCAACAAACCAGCCAATATACAATAAACCCACAAAAAAAATCATCCAATACTCACCTCCACAACACAAATCACAAACTTATGTTCAACTTCTTCATTGCATACCATAAAAATCCGAAATTACTTGGAAAATAACAAACCAAAAATAAGAAAACCAAATTTTTACAAGAAACAAAAAATATATATACACACATGAGAATCAATCTGGTGGTTAATCTTAAACCCATAAAAGGAAAACCATCCATATCGTGCCAGCCATTTGGATTCTGGCTGTGTCCATGTTCAGAAAGAATCCAAACAATGCCAAAATAGGAAAAGAAAAATAGATTCTCTTCTGTAAAATAGTTGATTTTGAGATTAAAGACGTGCATTTCCATTTGAATTCTGTACAATTCCATACAAAATCTTTGCTCTGTACACCAAAACAAAAATGTACCAAATCTTCTTGGAGCATCCCAAGTGAAAAAGGAAAAGAAAAAGAAAATCTACAATACCTCATCTGCTCCAAAAACAAAAACAGAATTTTACAAATCTGCCATACAACTGCTTGATCTCTAAATCTCTAAACCCTAAACAAAAATTTCCTAGTTCTGGTCGCAACCCAAATCGCATTAGACATTCATCTTCCTCGAAAAGCAAAACTTTCACCAAATGTTGCAAACATTACAAACCCGGCTTATTAATTCTCCTTCCCCTCACTTTCATCAGTTTTTCAAACTCATACTGCAAAAAAAAAAAAAAACAACAACAATAGTTAAGTTTTAGTTGGGAAAAATATATATATTTTTTCCTAAAAACCCATTACAAAAAAATATATACCTCAACAACATTTTCTATTCGACCCTCGTTCTCTTTTACGTAGGGAACGAACCAGCTCTCATCTTCAGGCATTACCAATCCTTTTCCTTTCCCTTTCCCTTCATAGTCAGATATCTTCTTTACGGTCTTCTTGAGGATGTTTGAGTACTCTTCGTCGTTTAATACTCCAACGCTCTCTTAAAATTTCCTTTGCCTTATTGGCCACAGCATTTCTGAAAACATGGATCTTCTTCTTAGATTTGTTCTCTGTCGTGTCAATGTGCGAGAGAAACCATTAAATTTCAAAAGATTTTAAAGAAAAGAGATTGAAAGAAAAAAAAAATTCTTTGACCGGCAAACTCACCAGAGAGCAGTGTCTCAACTTCTTTCTCTTTCTTTTTCAATCTCTTCTCTCTTTCTTTAAGCTCAGACCACATCTCCATACATATTTGAGGATTCACATATTCTTCCCTTTTCAAGGTATCTGACTCTAACACCCCCTCTTTTTTCTTTAGAGATACTTCGATTGACTCAAACAGTTCGTATAAACCACATGAATAGTTAGCAATCTCAGACATTGAATCAACAAAATTACCTAAGACAGTATCCATGTTGATCATAGCCTTCATTAAATTCTTCTTCGTATTCTTCACCTGTTCCCACTTATTAGTATCCATTGTAATTGTGCACCGTTTGAATTCTGTTTCTTGAAAAAGATAAAGAAATACCCAAGAACAGAAAAAGAAACTGAAAACCCGAGAGAGCAGAATAAGATTTTCTTAACCGAGAGAAACTGAAACCCAGTGAAAGGGATGGAATTTGAACAAAAATGAAACCGAGGAAAATTAAAATGAAAGAAGCTCTGTTGACAGGAAGGAACGAAGAGTTTGAAGGAAAAAAGAAGTATACGAAATGACCGTTACAACCTAATTTTAATATGGTTGCCGTTTATTTTTTATTTTTAAATTTTTTTAGTTATTCTCAACTTATATAATTTTGAAATTAAAAGAGGGCAATATTGTCAATTACGTACACCATGATATACAGAAATGCCTTTGATATAAGTACACCCTGCAATGCATTGCTCATGGTTCAAATCATAGCAATCAATCAACACAAACTCTTCACTTGTCAACGTCACTTGTAAATGATAGTGGCAATGTTTTTTTTTTTTTTTTTTGAAAAAATTTCTTTTTTTCTACTTAAAAAATTATATAAAATTTAATTTGACGTAATTTTAAATTATATTAATTAAATATACGTTTTTCTTTTATTTTACTCTTCGCAATGTAAACGTACCCTTCGACATTACAGCCTTTTATCCTCCTCTTTCTTTTTCGATTATAATTTATTTTTGTTCCACATTTTTTTTAAAAATTAATAAATTGATTACAAATTTATCATATTTTAAAATTTAAAATTAAAACAATTAATTATACAGTTAATAAATAAATAAAAATTAATGAATTTTTATTTTAAAATTAATTGTCATATTTTTGAGTTATTTTTATATGTAATTATTAAAAATAAATAGATATAATGTTAATAACATATAAAATAAATTAAAAATATATGTAAGTTACCGAAAATAATTAAAAATAGTGGATTTTGACCACTTTTTATGCTATCCCATAATGCCAATTGTTAGCTTTTGGTTCGTAGATGTAAAATTAAAATGTATAAATTCAATGTTAAAACGTGTCAAAAATATTAAAATAAGATTAAAAATAAGTGCAAAAAAAAAAGACAATAAAATGACCAAAAATGACAAATTTAAGGTTAGATCTGCATGCATCTTATTGTGCATGCACCAAAACTTGTTCCACATGTCGAACGTGGATCTCCAAGCACTGGCTCGTGGTTGCAGGGGCCAAGTTGACTCGTGTTATGCCTTAATGCACGCATCCACATGGTGCCACATGGCATTTTTAATTTTTTTTAAATCAATATTTTTTTTATTTCTTTATTTATTTATATTAAGTTTTATATTTTTTATTAGTTTTCTATTTTATATATTTATATTCAATATTTTTTATTGTTTTTATTTAAAGTATTTATAATTATACTAAACTAATAATTATTTATTTTTTAGTGTTTTTTTTAGGTGCTGCATATATTATTATACCGTAAATTTTGATTATTATATACTTTAAGAAAAGCTAAAATTACAAGGCAACACGCAGAGGTTTCATAAATTTTTGAATGACATCATCAAAGTGGCTATTCACGCTGGAATCATACAGCGTAATCATTCTCTTAACAAGGTCAACCTCTGTTGCAAACTAATGTTCCTGATTGATATTCAACAAAATATATACCTACAAAATCATTATTGTATTATTTTAAACTTATTGTATTTAATAACATGAAAACATTATTACTTCCACTACCTTATTGACTGACGTCCACGGTTTAACACCAAATAATTCAGGTTTTGTTCCAAGTGCATATGCCAACAACGGTTCAATCTATTGGTCGTTAGAGCTTGAACTGGGATTGAAGGACACTTGCCACATTTGTCTAATGTACTCCTAAAGATAAATATATACGATATTAAACTCATTAATAGTTAATCAATGGTATTATAATATAATATGCACAACAGACTGATAAAAAATACTCAGGTAAAAATATGTGTCTGTAGTTATGCATTCTTGTGAGTACATATCGAAAAACATCCTCTGGCGTGTACGCAGAACCTTTAAATACTCATTTATAATGTATATAAGTTTTGATACTGTTAAAAAAATCACAACAAAAAATTATAAAAATAAAAGTTTGCATCGTATCATCAAGCCAGTGAAACAATAGGTCGTTAAATTATGTGCTACTAGCATTGAGTTTATGTAAAGTAACAAGTTGCGTTTGGTCATTTTTATTTATCCAATCTACAATGTCCTTAAATTTTATTGATGAATAAGAATCGGTTGTCCGTTTATGTTAATGGTAGCTTCTACTTTCAATTCCACAAGTTTATTTTTTACAGACATTTTTAATGAATTGGTATAAGGACTGCATTGAGCTTGCGCCTTCCTGTAGTGGCACCCATACCTATTCATCTTTTGAGCTAATGAAGCGGGTATAATTTTTACATTTACAGGGCTCTCAATTACATATTGTATATCCATTGGTATAGGCTGATGTTGAGGCTCGCTTGGAGGAGTGTAAGCCTGAAAGTCAGTGACCATGAATTCGATGCCCTAAAATCAAACAACATCAATCAATGTATTGACTTGATAAATTTTGTACCCAATGAAATTTAGGTTCAAAATATACCATAATCTATCGTGCATCCTCAGAGATCCTAAATGACTTCATCTTTACATCATGAGAGATAACTGATGTAAGATCTATTCTTTGTCCTTATCCATCTTTCTCAAAATCTGTGAGTCAACACTATCAATCTTTGTGGAAAGCGTTGAGTTAATCTTACCAATCCTATTAAATAGCTTTGCTTGAAGATCATCAATCCTCTTCTCTAGGATATGATACTGTGATGATGACGTGTCGAGCTTAAACTATACATAAGTAATTATAATCAATCTTCACAATGTAATACTTATCAACAACATATAGTAGTGAATTCAAGAAAAAAAAAAGTTATTATACTGTTGATTCAGTTGCTGGCGAGGCTTGAAATTCGTACTCAGACTAAATATTTGTTGGAGTTGGTGCTTACCTGTTATTCTAATACTATATGAATATTAAATTATTTAATATTTATATAGTAAACATTTCGTATAATAGTTAATACAATATAAATATATGATACAATGCTTGTTATGTTACAGACATTATATGATCTGAAGGACTTCAGATCTGGTTTAAGGGAGTTTCAACCAATGCTAAGAATTAGTAGAGCTAAGAGTTATATATGCTAATAGTTAGCATTGTTAAGAGTTAGCAAATTATAAGAGTCAGCCAGATCTAAAGGGTTAGATCCTTATCTGTAATGGGATAAAGACCTGAGAGTATACTAGTAATGACATGGTTGTAAGGAGTTACAATAGCTGCTAGGAGATGTCATTATGCAAGTATGTCCCCAAACACTATATTTCTTATCTGCTTCATCGATGCGAGTCTGTCGGTGGATCCATTTTATATAGATTAATATATGTTATATCTATATAGTATAGATGGTTATTCTTAACTGACCATGGGCTTACTGGAAGTTCGTATATGCATACGAGTATTTAGTCATGCCTGAATACTAAACAGACTCACGAGGATGCCAATAGACATCCTATGAAGCCATCAATGGTGATTCCTCTAGAGTTTACTAGTATACATAGTCCTGACCTTAGTGTTATAGTGGGCTTGTAAGTGACCCACCATACTTTGGTTCCACTCATGTCATAGACCTTTTATGGTGTAACCGCTAGGTGTCACTGGGTATAGTCTGATGCTTATAGAATATGGTGTGTACAGATATAAGATTTTTCAGCTCTCATAGGGGAGTAGTTTATCCAGATGCTCTAAGATTGTATTTCAAAAAATTTCGTGGCTATGAATACTAACCCAAAAAAGGTATTTCCCAAAAGATTGAACAATATAGTAAAGGTGTTTGCATATATTATTCTTGAAAAATACAAATCTGGAGATAAGTTCTGGATTAGCATATAGGGATTTGATGATGTAAATTTATATTTCCGCACATCTAGGATATAGATGACGAAAGCATTATACGTATGCATTATAACCTCAACTTGTATGGTCTAATGCGCTGATTTGTAATATTTGTGATGTGTGCGTAGGGCATCGATTATAGACTCATGAAATAGTTCTATTTGATAAATTAGGCGTGGATCCAAGGAGTCCTGCAATATAAAATTACTCATTATGCACTAGGGCAGTGCACTGGATTGAATTGTTCAATCTAGTAATTTTCAGCAGAACTAAATATTTGTTTCAAGAATTCTCGGGATGCAAGCGTGTCAGTATTTAAGTGTTAAGTATAGTAATTAGTTAATAATTATTATTGATTAATTAAATAGTGACATATAGCGCATGGTGAGTCTTCAGTTAAATTGACTCAAATATTAGGTATAATAAGACCCACATTAGTTAGTTAAAGGCTTAAAGGTTATTTCTCTAAATCAATTATTTAAGTGTTAAATAATCAAAATATTTGTTATCACTCAAAAGTTAAGTGATTAGTTAATTTGACAAAGTTAATTGTTAGCTCATGATTAAAAGTAAATATTTTATTGAGGACTTAATTGCCAAATAAAATGAGATTTTATTAAGTAATTAATTAAGTTAAAATAAATGTTACTTAAAAGGGAAATTAAATGAAACCTTGAGAATTTGAATGAAATTTTGCTTGTCGAAAAGCAAGTGATGGCCATACATTCCCTTTTGACCTTGACACTTGATTGATTTATTTGATAAACTAAAATTCTTTAATAATAATATTTTATCTAATGTTAAAAGATATTTCTTCTTATTATTATTATTATTATTATTATATATTCATTTGATAAAGATATAAAAAAAAGGGAGAGTGTGGTTGGCCATGATAGAGTTTTAGAATTTATTTTTTGTTCTTGAATCAAATAAAGATGAGATAACTTAAGTATGGCTCTTGGTAATGGAGAAAGAAAAAAGATTAAAATAGTTTTCATTTTTCTTTAAAGCCAACAAGGTGGCCAGCTATTTTGATAGTGAGAAAAATTATTTTTGTTCTAAGTTTTTAAGTGTTAAAAACAAGAAAAACTTGATAGCAAAAATTGTTTTGTTAATCATCTTCTTTTCTTAAATAAATGGCCAACATTTGAGTTATTTATGTTTTTGATGAATTTAAATGTTGAATACGTCAAGAACAAAAAGAATATAATTTAAGTATTAGATTATAGAGATTAAGAGTTAATTCCACAGTTTAAGTGTTAAACCGATGCTGAAAAAATTAAGGTTGCTGTTGTAGCGACTCAAGTCCACCACTTTGGATCCTAGAACTGCCAACGGGTCTTCTTTGGATGGTACTCCATAATAAATCTGTTCTAAAGGCTTGACATATGATATCTCTTAATTATGTATTAATATGATTGATATAGTTAATTTTATTCATTAATGTAATTGAATAAAATTTATCGTGTATATATATTGTATTTGATGCGTATATATATATATATATATATATAAATTTTAAAATGGACAAATGTACTACATGCACACACCCAATAATTTTAAGTTGGGAACTGGGATAAATTGGTACTCTAACAACATTCATATCAACCTAACGATCAGTGAATTAGGTGTTCGGAATCTCAATTGTCTCCAACTTAAGAGTCATTCCTATTTTTTTAATAGAATATGTAATTTTGCCGCTACACGATAATTCACATTCTCCTCATGTTTATGGGGCACCGGCTATGTACTTCCAAAGCCTATATAAAATTTTGAATTTATTAATCATTAGCAAGAAAAAGTAACAAAATTTATTGAAAAATTATATTTTTTTTTTTTGTTAAATGTAAAAACATAATCCAACACCATCGAAGAGAACGTTTATAACGTTTTCATATAATAGGGTGCTTATACTAGACTAATTTAAAAGATGCAAAAAAGGGTCACCATCCGTACGGGCAAACACCTCCCCACATCTCGGGATCACCTCGTAGATACACAACTAAAATAATAAAGAAAAAATTAACAATCTCAAAATAATAACAATAATATTCTCTTATTTAATGCAAAATAAAAATAATTTTTTTTTTCTATATCTCAATATGATAATAAATTGAAAAGAAAAGAATTACTCACCAAGAATGTCTCACCAAATATGTAAAGGTTGTATGCTTCACTATCTGTAGCGCCCTCATTTTTTACCTTCTTTAATTTTTTAATTAGGACTGTGCTTAAACTATAATAGAGTATAGTCCATATAATCGTGCTCCAATGATAGGTATTAAACTCATCCAAATCATTTATAAGGCAAAGCACAAAATATTAGACGACTCTATGAGGATCATCTGACATCAACAATTTATGAAATATATGAAATAGACACATATTCACTGCTTATATATCATCATCAAATGTAAGGTTGTTGAACTATAGATCTACATCCTTGTAGGTCAACTCATTTCTATCCCTAAAATATTTATGCCAAAGTCTACTATCTAACTCCTTTACTGAGGGATAATCCTCCGTCCTCAAACTAATAATCAAATAAAATTCTAGATGGAAGAATCTAATACATTTGTTGTCTATATAAAACCACAATTTTTCATGTAATTTTTTGGTATACACGCGTCTTAATAAAACCTCGTGTATTAAAATACCTGAAAATGTAATATCTTGTACATCTAAAAAATAGCCAAAGCACGTGATTTTAAATATTTCAATCTACCTTCAAGTCAATTTCTCTTTTATTTTTATGATAGCCCATAACTTTGAGTAAGTAGTTATAGTCAATCGGTAGAATTCATTTTTTACAATTATATATTCCTTTGAGACATTCTCTTTTTTGAAAAACAAAAATTAACAATTATTAGTATATAACCAATTATTAGATAATTTAAATAATTACTAAAAATTAAAAAAATTTATCAATAAAAAAAAATATTAAAACTTTTTCATCAAACAAAAAATAATATAATAATGACAAATTAAATAATTTAATCACGATTTTAATATTTTTAATTAAAATATTAAATACATTAAATATAAAAAATTATGAAAAGAATTACTACGTGGCAAATCAATGGGTGGGCATGATGTTGGCATCAGCCCACTGATGCATGCGCGTCTCGCTTACATGGTGCGTGTCTTCACGCGCCGGCGCATAGCTTCACAGGGTGCCCTTAAAAAATCAGAATCTACCATTTTCAGCCATTTTTAGTCATTTACACTCATTTTCAACTTATTTTATACCTTACTAATATTACATCTATATATTTCTAACAACTACATACAAAAATAACTCTAAACACATAATAAAACTAAATTTAGAATAAAATCTCATCAACTTTCGCCTATTTTTAATTTTTTTAAACTTCACAATAAATTATTTTACTTAAAATCTTCAAAATATGATGTGTTAAGAGCTGATCTACAACTTGTTTACTTAATTTTATTGATTTGGTGAGATGTTTGAAGAAAAAAGGTGAGAGAAAAGAAAATATGAGTTTGATCATTTTGGGGCAAAAGAGGAAGAAAAATTGGTAGATAATTTATATATTTTAAATTTTTTGACAGGGGCCAAAATTTCATTGCACGCTTTTTTATGGCTAAAAAATATCAAATTCTCATTTTTTTTTCTTTTAATAAAAAAAGACTTTGATTATGATATATGTATGTTTGGTGCTGAAGTAACCACCGCACAAGATACAAAGTATGCAAGAGAGAAATGAAAAGATCAAACAATCACAAATAGAGAATGTAAAGTTGGACTTATCAAAAATACAAAAAATTTAGTAATAAGTAATTTGCTTACATTTATTGTGGATGAGGATTTGAGTTTTTTTTTTATTGAAAAGTAATTTTAAAAAATACTTTAAGGATTATGAAGAATGCACGATAACAATTTAGAGCTCAAAAATCTTTTGTATAACTCGTTACAAATTCTAAAAAATAAAGGGTTATATTTATAGAAAGTGTCTAGCATTGCTATGATAAATACCCAGGCCACGATGTTGGCAAAATTTGTCTTTATATCGTGGCGCGTGCAAAGTCGTCTCAGTGTCTTGATGCTATTACTCTAGCGTTGTGGCACTAGCATGCCTAAGTGGGTTTTTAAGTGTCGTAACGCTAAAGATTTTAGAACTGGCACTTGGTACTCAATAGCTAGCACTGCAACACTCAGACCTAAAAATAATTATCTATTCTGCAACCTCCAATTCAGTCTAAAACTCGTACATCTGGTACATTCACAGCTTTGTGTTGTCTTCGTATTGGTCCTGATTTAAAATCATACATATCTATGATTTTGAATCACCAATTCAACAATATATGTATTGTTACTTACTAATATAAATTTAAAATATTTAATATAAATTTTTATTAAGGAAACGAACAAAAGTTCCACATTGATAAGAAATTGGGAGGATCGTATGTATATAAGAAGTGAACTATATCTTCATTAGTATAAGGCCTTTTGGATAGAGTTCAAGAGTAAAATCATAAGGGAGTGGTCCTAATGTGGACAATATTATACCGATATGGAGATATGTATAGTTCATTAGGCTCCTAACAGTAGTATCAAAGCCATGCCCTAGAGTTATTCATGTAAAGGAAATCCTTGGTGTCGAACAAAAAAATGGTGAGTCTGGTATGCTCTAGTTTAGTTGCAATGGGATCCGTGATTGTGCTTTATGGACAAACGATGATGTGCTTCAGGTTTTATATAAAGCGTGTCTATCAACACAGTGATAAAGAGTTAACTTGATAGAGCGGGATGGCTTTCAAAGTATGTGGTACTCTGATGCTTTATGTAAGGCATATGTCTCTAGTGAAAATGAACACCATAATGAAGGGAGCAAGATCTTTCTGTGTAGAAAATAGACGGATGAATATTATTTAAGGGAGACTGTGTGATCCTTTGTTTGAGAGGAGAATTATTAAAGAAGCGAACAAAAGTCTTACATTGGCAAGAAATAGAGAGGATCATAGATATATAAGGAGTGAATTATTTTTTCATTAGTATGAGCCCTTTGGGTCGACTCAACTCCTCATATAACATGCTTTTAAAGTATGCAGTACTTTGGTGCTTCACATAAGGTGTGCATCTCTAACGCAGTAAAAATGAATACCTAAATGAAGGGAGCAAGATCTTTCTCCTCATAGAGCAAGCTCTCAAAGTATGTAGTACTCTAATTCTTTATGCAAGGCATGCATATCTAACGCAGTGAAAATAAATACCAGAATAAAGGGAGTGATATCTTCTAGTGTGAAAGATAAATGAATGGGATATTATTTGAAGGAGGGTTATGTGGTCTTTTGTTCGAGTGGAGAATTGTTAAAGAAGTGAACAAAAGTCGTACATTGGCAAGAAATAGGGAGGATCATAGATATATAAAAGAGCAAACTATATCTTCATTGGTTTGAGGCCTTTTGGGTAGAATCTAAGAACAAAACCATGAGGGTTTAGTCCCAAAGTGAATAACAATATACTAATATAAAGATATGTATGGTTCATTAGGCTCTTAATAATGGTATCAGATCCAAGCCCCGGAGTTAGCCATATGGAGAAAATTCTCAGTGCCGAACGAAAAGGTGGTGAGCCTGGTATACCCTAGTTTACTTGTGATAGGATCTATGATTGTGCTATATAGACAGATAATGGTATGCTCCAGGCTTCATGTAAGGTGTATCTATTAACGCATTGATGAAGAGTTGACCTGATAGAGCGGGTGCTCAAAGTATGCATTATTCTGGTGCTTCACATAAGGTATACATCGCTAACATAGTGAAATGGCGTGTCTGTTAATGCATTGATGAAAATTTAACCTAATAGAGCAGACTCTCAAAGTAAGCGTTATTCTAGTGCTTCATGTAAGGCATGCATCTCTAACACAGTGAAGATAAATACCAAAATAAAGGGAGTGAGATCTTCCACAGGCATTACTTTGGTGCTGCACATAAAGCGTGCGTCTCTAACGCAATGAAGATGAGTACTATAATGAAAGGAACGATATCCTCCTGTGTAAAAAATAGACAGATGAGATATTGTTTGAGAGGATGATGTGTGATCCTTTATTCGAAGGGAGGATTATTAAAGAAAAGAACAAAAGTCTCACATTGGCAAGGAATAGGAAAGATCATGGGTATATAAGAACTTGACTATATCTCTATTAATATAAGATCTTTTGGTAGAGTTCAAGAGTAAAATTATGAGGATTTAATCCCAAAATGAATAATATTAAGAAGTGGACTATATTTCTATTGATATAAAGCCTCTTAAGATTTGACCTTTTGAGTATAACTTAATAACAAAATCATAAAAGCTTAATTCCAAAATGAATAATATTTTATTAATATAAAGATATATGTGATTTGTTGTGCTCCCAACACTTTCAATCTCAATTGTGTTACTCAAAATTTGAAAAAATAAATTTGAGAAAATAATGTTTGCTTAACCTTAGGCAATGTTGATGTCGCAAATTCCATTTACAAATCCCATTTATGTTGTGTTACATAAAAATACGAGAGTTAAAATTTAAAACTTTATGTCTAATATCACACTAATAAAATTATTTAATCTAAAAACTAAAACTATTGATTAATGGGCTCAATAATAATATTAAATAAATGTTAACAATATATAAGTAATTCCACGGGTATACATACTCATTCTCAGTGATCTCATGTTATGTCAAGTTTACCCAGTCTATTATGTTTGTGTTTTGTTGATTACGAGAGATTGAGAGTCTCAAGTTCAAGATTCTCAAATCTCTAAATGGCTGTAACAATTAGTTAAATAAGTTAAAGCCAATTCAACTTCTGAACCTCCAATCGAAAATTTTAACTAAACAAACTTAGAAATAATCCTCCGTTTTTCATTCAGAAGATTCAACTAATTATAGTTCTATCCAGAATACAAGTTACAGCCCAGGTTCTGAACTTGTCAAATGTAGGAATATTGAAAGTAGGGCAGTGTCTGTCTTTCAAAAGATAACCATCTCTTTGATGAGCCTGAACTGAACCCATCATCAAAATTAGCTCTCCGATTGGTGCATGGATGTCTTTCAAGCTTGATACAGCTGATTGCTTATTCTTTTTCTTTTTCTTTTTTAAACTTCAAGAACAATGTAGCAAAACCTGCGTGCCAGACAAGTTATTTCGAACTACGTATAGCATTTCAAACCAACAACAAGTTCTTGTTTAAGAAGGTTTTTAAATTTTAACCTTCCTTGAGCCTCGTTGAGGACACAAATAAGAGATCCCAAGTTGAGACTGTTGTCAAGCTTTGATAATATTGGGGTTTAAAGATGAATTAGTTGATCAGGGTTATTAATGGAACAAAGAGAAGCGTTATATAAATTAACAAAAAGGCCCCTGCAAAGATCTAGCCATCGCCATGATAATCACACCCTCTGAGTCACCTATGACATTTCTTCCGTTGGTTTGGACATGGTCACATGCGACTCAGAGGATCCTCTGCAAAAGAAAAAAAGAGTTTAAAAGAAAAGATTAATAATATAATCCTGGTTTCCTATACAGAAAACAGAATCCTAGTACCCTAAAGAAACCTTTCCTAAACAGAAAATAGAATCCTAGTGCCATAAAGAAACCCCAGCAGCACAAGGAATTTAACTATTCTGCAGTATAAATTACAAGTGATCATCACTGATCTCTCATACAATAAACCTACATCAACATTCGGAAGGACTCAACAGTATTATCTTTGTTGACTTTGCAATGGCTGATGATGTTAGAGTGGACGAAGGTAAGAGAAAGAAGATGAATAACGAAAGGCAGAAGCAGTACTCATCATGGTGCAATCTTCCTGATAATATCATATACTCAATCATGAACCGTCTTTACTACGTGGATCAGCTACGTTTTAGAGCCGTATGCAAGGGTTGGGGAGAAGCAGAAATCCAGGGCCTCGTCAAACCTGCTGATAAATTGCCATGGAATATGGCCATTGGTTCACACTCAATTTACCTCTACGACCCTTCTCACAAACAAAAATACACCGTTGAAAACAGTTTTACAAAGAGTGGAATTTTTATTAATGCAAAGGTTCATGCTTCAAAAGGTAGTTGGGTCCTTTTCGCCAAATCAGAAAACGGATGTTTTTGGATGGAAGAATTAGCACTCTTCTTCTACAGTCCCTTCTCTAACAAGATCATTGAACTCCCAAATTTGGCGATGATGGGTGATAGTAAAGCGACATTAACCACGTCTCCACTTTCTCCGGATTGTGAGATTTTTGTAGTGAGAGCATATTACGATAAATTCTGCATCCACATGTGCAAATCTGGAGATACAAGATGGACTAAAATGTCCGAATTTTACTTGAATGGAATTTCGATTTCCTATGATCTTGACGAGATTAGACCGTGGCCTGATATAGAATATGTAGATGGAATCATCTACATTACTTTCGAACAAACTCTTGTAGCTGCCTTCAACGTTGCACTGAAAGAGTGGAAAATATTTCCATATCCTCTAGACGAAGGCTGCAAATCGCTTCATGATTACTTAATCGAATCCGATGGGAATTTGCTACTATCTTATGATGGAAATTTACGACTACCTTGTCATGGTTTAGAAAGATATCCTGTTTTCAGGTTGGATCCATCACAGATGAATTGGATTCGAGTCCAAAACTTGGATAACACATCATTGTTTTTGGATACGTATACATCATTCTCCATCCCAGCTGAGGATGAAACAAGTGAATTGGCGGATACTGTACATTCAGAGCTATGTCACCATGACTCTCCTTGCCCAAAAATTTCGAAAATTTATGATTGGGACGGCAGAAATCTCACCAATGTTTGGATTCAACCTCCTCCATGGAGATGAGATGTAATTTTGTTTTTTGGTGTTTGTTTTGTGTTTTGGTTTTGGTAAAGTACTTGATAGTTTATTGTATCCATACTCTTTCCAGTACATTACAATTTCTTGAAACAACATTCAGAACACAAGGACTAAAATCTAATAACAACTAGCGAATTTTCTTGTAACAATACAAGTAATTTCACTGCAACTAAAGATGCGTCCATTGATTTGTCCCCTGGGGCTGCCTTTAATTCAAACTCAATCGCCATAATCCAGAGTATGCTAATAGCCAAAGCTTCAGCATATATTCAAGGTTCAACAATATGGGCAATGATAATAATGGCATCTTTTGCCATCTGTGGCTTATTGCAACAATTCAAAATTAGCACATGCAAGAATAATTAATTCAAAATCATATGAAATATTGGAATAAATGAGCTGAAACAAACGCGGAAAAGAGACTAATATTCCAAACAGAAGGAATTGAGTGACCATGGAACATGAAGTGGTGTGCATGCATGGCATGATAGATACAAGGTTTATGTTAAACCTAATTTAACATAAAGATACAAGGTTTAAAAGAAACTAATTTAACACAGAAAAAATCATGAGCAAAATACAAAATTTGGATGGATAAATAAACACACACTGATTAATATATATATATATATATATATATATATATACACCTTAATAGAACATACTTAACTTATATTTAATTTTTTTTATTATGAGTTTATTTATATTTCAAAAGACTTTTCTTTTAATACTGCTCCGAAGGACTTAACTATTATGAATAGTCTTTTTAATTATATATTTTTACAAAATTTTCATAATAGATTTAATTCATCAAAATTTAAGCTTTTACTCCTTACACATGAGTGCTCAAATGAATGGGAGTCCGAATTCTAATAAATGTTAAGATAATAGAATAAATCTCTTCTTATTTTGGGGTCTCTTCCCTTTATTAGGGGTTTTTTTTGACTAGATTCAACACGAACACTTTTTAAGAACTAAGGCAAATTCTGTGATAACACGAGACTAACATATTCTTTACTCATAAATTTGATACAGTAAGGCTACCTGCCTCAACAAAAGTGTACACGTGTACTCCAATATACATAAAAATTTATAAATACACAAATTAAGACACTCGTGCAGTTATGCGTGTTGTAGGCCAACATCAAAATATGAAAACTATATTATACTACACGAATTCATGTGACAACTTAAAAAAATAAGGTAAATAGAAAAAAAATGTGAGCTTGTGGCTAGTGAATGGATATAATATGAAAAATATAATATATTTTATATGTATTACACCCGTATAAATCTGTAAGATAGAATAATCATGAAGTTGTATACTGAGTAATTAATAAACTTGTATTGAAAGTATAAGCTGTCATAAAATCTGTGCTAAAACTAAAAATTATAACATAATACTAAAAATCTGAAAGCATAAACTATCACAAAATCTATTATCAAGCTGAATATATGTAACATAACTTTGAAAATATGTACTATATATATATATATATATATATATATATTAAAAATCACACCAAAATTGTATCCGAGGAAAAACTGGTCTAACCTGGCGGAATAACCCACGCATAAGTAAAGTGGGAGATCTAAGCTGGTCTAACTCAACTGAATATTGTATCGCTTGGGCAGAGCAAACTAAACTGATCTAACGTATGCGCATAGCAACTACACTAAAAGGGAGGGTACGCATATAGTGGTTCAAAAATTACTACTATATAATATCAAGAAAGCATAATTATTCTAAAATAATTATTTTTATGCTAAACGTAATTATAAGCTATACTATAATAGATTCTAAAAATATTTATGAATATACTGATTAACATAAATATTTATCTGTATAAAATAAATCATGACTAAATCTGATAACGTGTAATTATAACATAAACTGTTGTATTAAAAATATAGAAAATATATATAATTATCCATTCATAAAAGTGCACTAATCCTGAGATGGTTCTGAATCTTGGGGTCTATCAGCTATCGATACTCCTCCTATAACATAAGGTATAAAAATATATAATTAGTATCAATATATATTATAAATATAAAAATATAAATATTTTAATATTATAAAATTATTACCCACCAAATTACTGAGTATAAATCTATAAATTTAACTACCTCATTTTTTTTTGCCACTAAATGCTTAATAATAAAACACGTATATTACATCTTCCCTTTGTTTGTTGTGCGTATAGTGAGGTAGACCCCATGCATAGATAGTAATGTATTTATATGGGTTTTAAAGTGATTGAATTTTAAATTTAATTAATTTTAATGATTCAGAATTAATAACAAGTGAATTATATATTTGTATTTTAGTTGTAATACCAGCTATTGATCCAAATTTTGGATAATCCTAAGCTAACGAGTCGGATTTATTATTAAGGGAAACAACATTTAATCGTGTTTGGGCTTGCAATACGTGATGGGCGACGTACAAGAGCCCTTGTGAAATGCTAAGTCTAATAAAAAAAACAAGGGTAGAGCACACAAATACACACGAGATAATGGAATTATAATGATTCAACCTTGTGGGAGATTATATCCACTTTATTGCGTTGGATCAGCCTACTCATATATAACATATTAACAATGTATATATAAAAAGGCGTGGCCTCTACAAGCCATTGATTACACAAACAAATTGCTTTCTAACTATATGAATCTCTGCAATTGTCTTGTCTTCGTGGGAGTTATGGTGGGTCGTTCTTTTTTGCCTCGAAAATTTCTATCTTCCCAAAGGGTTGGAAGAAGATTTAAAAATTTAAGGAGAACCCAGACCTATCCTTCATACCCGCAAGACTTAGAAAAATCTCCTTTTTTTGTCATTCGGTCCTCTATTTATAGAGGCTATTGATAGTTAATTTTGAAAGAAAAAAAAGGACAAAGTTGTCTCTTTTACCATTTAAGACACATCGTAAATTATAGAAAATTTTGTCATAGATAACTTTGAAATTTCGATGATTGCAAAATTAAAAGTAGTTCGTGTCTTCGAGGTAGCAAGCCAATTCATACTCGGTCCTTGATCATTAATCTTAGATAAGTATCATTGCTCGAAGAGAAATGCTCAGTCTTAAAGAAAATAATGACGATCTGTTCGACTTATGCTAATTGTTGAGGACACCTTGTTCTGAAGTTTGGAAGTTCTATCTAATCATATTCTTGAGGCCATCTAATCACATAATTCTGAAGCACGATGATCCATAGCATATAATATTATTTATAATGGATCTCGGAGCAGATCAAATTTCATGGGCTAAGCTAAGTGCTCGGAAGAAATGGGCTTTAGGGCAAAATCTAAAGAAGAATACCAACTTTGTGAAAAAAAGGAAAAAAGAGTTTGGATATCTCTTTTCCCTATTTCATATTTATATGTGTTTTAAAGTGAAGTTAATTTTAAAATCAATTACTTTTAATGATTAAAATTAAAAGAAGTGTTGTTTTTGAATGAAGCAGAGAAGTGGGAAATTTTGAGTTTCAGTTTCTGTGAAAAAAAAAAATAGCTAGGAAGAAGAAGAAGTGTTGTTGTTGAATTAAGCAGAGAAGTTGGAAATTTTGAGTTTCTGTTTCTGTTTGGAAAAAAAAAGTAGAATTTTTTTTGATTTTAATGGGAAAATTTAGTCTTAACAGAGCTTCAAAGAGGAGAGAAAAGAAACGAGAGAGGGAGAAGAAGTAGAACACGTTATAAACTTCTCAAGGTAAAAGTTTGAGGAAATGGGTTTTATCTATTGGGTCCCCAATTTTTTTGGGTTTCGTTAAATGAGGGCATAATGTAGCAAATTTATTGAACAGCCTCATAATGCTGCTGAATTGACTGTACTAACCTTGTGCTAATGCATTTTATAAGAGGGCAATAAGGTCACTTAAAATATAAGGTTTAGGGCCTACTTGTTACAAAATGGAGAACTTTTTATCTTTAATGAAACCTCCACCCCCACACTCGCATCTTTCAAATAATAACAATCAACAGAACCCTTCACTTGTCAACCTCTGAAACCACCCACTTATTAATTAGCTTTCTGATTAGCAAAGCACCAACAGTATTAGAAATGTCAAACATTCATCAAAAAGTGAGCTAATTTACAAACACATACAGGGTCTAAAAACTAGAATGTCTCATGATCCGAGGCCAAGGTTCTTGCCTCTGTCTGCCCCAATCAACAGCATCAAAAACGATTCGGCAACCCCCATCTCTGAGTAGTGAGTAGTATTACATCCTCCTCACTAAAACTGATCGACTATGAAACCGAAGGAATCATTAAGAAGAGTAATAATATCTTGCAATTGGTGAATGATGGGTTTATTACATGGGAAAAAGACCGCCAAGAACGTTACATATGGAAGAGGAATATAGAAGTCACGCTAACAAACGATTGTGGCACCATACAAATTACAACCTGTAAAATAGTACTCTCGGCAAATTAGACACTGTGGGTAGTGGATAATGGCATTATATATATAGGTCGTATCTGAAATTTCTTTGTTTTAGTGAATCTGCTCAGGACTTACCAGAATATGAAACTAGCTTCATTTCTTGTTAGCCTATAAACATACATACAGTGCTAGTGCAATATTCAAGATAAACACGATGCTATATACTTGCAGAAAGCAGTTCTTGCTGCACAAAAGTAAAATCAGATGCCGATCGATCAGAAGAAAGGTGGCTGCTACATTGTTACAAGATCAACTTCTGACAACATGCATGCATTTGACATAATGTAAAATTGAAGAAGGAAGAGACGGAATCCAGATGATACAATTTTGCAGGCTATAATTAGCACGAGCATGTCGATCCATATTTGATATTTTGCAAGAGCTTAAACATATCTGTGCCATAATAATGACACCCCATTTGCATAAAGGGTCAAATGAGGCACATCTTAAGTTGGTCCTTCGAATAATGCAATTGCATATTATGCTTTAGAAAGGATGGCAAAAAATTCTGCATTCGGCCTAGATCAGAAAAAGCCCGGATTATCATCAACCTCTAAAAATTCAGAGTCCTAACTTCAATTTTAAACCATCAAGTTGAAGTTGCTTAGTATTATTTGTTGGTCGAAAAATAATGAACATATAGGATTAGGATTGCATAGATGTTGATCTTATTTGAAGTGCACAAGCCAAAAAAACCCACCTAAAAACAGACCTACTGGAAATGAGCAGCAAGGCAAGCAAGATTAAGCTCACCAACAAACTAAATATACCCTTTAAAAGCAATTCCAGTATGCCGAGTATTTCATGAAAGTTGCAGCACCTTCATTCTAGAATGACCAAGTGCTTTCAAGAACAACACGTTGCAGCCTCTTTTCTTGACTTTTCAAGAAGAAGAAACCAACAAGTAATTTCCAGCCTTCATTTATAGACTTCTAAAGTTTGCACCATGCATTATTCTAGACTAATCTTCAAGTCTCTCAATAATTGCATCTATACATCCTTCATAAGCTTATAAATATAGGAGGGAAGCCATTAATTAAGCAGCAAGCAAGAATGAAGGAAGAGAGTGACAGAAAATAAAAGTTTGTGAGTGAAGTAATAGTATAAGTGATTGTAAAATTGTGTGAGTTATCGAATGTTATGTATTATTGAGTTTTGTATTAAATTAAAATATTTTCATTTGTGCTCCATTTTGTTCTACATTCGACATCAAACCCTGGTTGTTCAGGGCGTTGAATAATAATTAAAGTATTGTTCATATAGTTACTGTTCATACGGGTATCGTTGAAATATACGGTATCATTATTAGAGAGCCCGGAGTTCAGCTTTTGATATCAGAGCTGTTGGAATTTGTGCTTACGTGCCATCCCATAATATATCAATATATAGTGATAGTATTTATACAGTTATTATTTCTAATAAGATCTGAAGGAGTTCAGATCTGGTCTAAATGAGTTTAGACCATGGCTAAGAGTTAGCAACGTTAATAGTTATAAACACTAAGAGTTAGTGGTACTAAGAGTTAATAAGTTTATAAGAGTTAACAAAATCTAAAAAGTTAAAGCTTTGTCTGAAATGAAACAATGACTTGAGAATATATTACTAATGACATGACTGCAAAGAGTTGCAAATGGTGCTAGAAAATGTCATTATACAAGTATGTTCTCAAACACAATGTTCCTGATCTAATTTCATCAATGCGAATTTATCGGTGGAACTCATTAATATAGATTAGTGTATGTCTATATCTAGATAGTCCAAATGGTTAGTCTTAGCAAACCATGAGCTTAGTAGGAAGCTCGTATAAAGATACAGGTATTTAGTAAGGACTGGATATTGAATAGACTCACGAAGACATCCAATATACATCTCATAAAGTCGTTAATGGAAGGTCTTCCGAGTTGAGTAGTATTTGTGGTCTTTTGACCTGAGCCCCACGGTGGGCTTATGAGTGATCCACCATGCTTTGATTCCACATATGTCAAAAACCTTTCATGGTCTAACCGTTGGGTGTCGCTGGGTATGGTCCGATGCTCATGTAGTCCGATGTGCGTAGATATGGAATCCATCAGCTCATATGAGTGAGTTGTATATCCTGATGCTATGAGATTGTATTTCAGAAAGTCTTGTGGCTGCAAGCATATACCTCAGAAAATATATTCCAAATGAATAAACAATATCACAAAAGTGTTTATAGATATTGTTTAATGAAATATAAATCTAGAGATAAGTTCATGGTTGAGCAAAATAGAGATTTGACGGTGATGATCTATATCTCTGCTCTTCAATGATATAAATGATGAAAAGATTATACGAATATGTAATAACCTCAACTTGCATGGTCTAACACGCTAATTTATAATATCTGTAACGTGTGTGGGGGGCATTGTTCACGGACGTATGGAAGAGCTCCATATGACAAATTAAGTGTGGACCTAGAAAGTCTCACAATATGAAGTGTACTCATTGCGCACTGGGGTAGTGGATTGGATTGAATTAATTCGATCCAATAAATTTCAGCAAAATAGAACGATTGTTTCGGGATCCCTCAAATTGTACATTTGTCAAGAATTAATTGTTAAGTACATCATTGAATTAATTAATAAGGGTTGTTAATTAATACGATGTTGACAAATGGCAAAATTTGTTCAATGATTTGATTTTACCTTTTTATCATTTAACTTTAGTAGTAAAAATTAGTAAGGTAAAAAGTAATTATTCAAAATTATTTTGAATAATTAAATTATATATTGTTATTATATTATTAGATAATATTATAATATATATAGATCATGGCATTGTATTTTAATACAATGAGGGGCCTAGATGTTGGCCATTTAATTACCCATTATAATTAAAGTAATTATATTTGTTAGGTAAAGATTAATTTAGGTGGTCATTATTCTAGTGCTTGGTTTAATTAATTCTAAGTGGGAGACCAATAATAAAATTGGTGAAATACTTCCTTTTATTTAGTCAAAGTATTGAATAAACAAAAATTGATTTTGGCTAACAATTGAATTCATTTATTTCAATTGTAAAGAGAAAATTCAACAAAGAAAGAGAAAAGAGGTAAGAGAGAATTTTGGTTTTAGTTTATTTTCAAATGTTGAAAAATGTAGAACTTGTCTTCATCTTCTTCTCTCATGGATGGATTATAATGAACAAAAGTAAATTGAGAAAGAGATTAATGATTATGATTCACTATAATTAATCTAGAAATTGTTTCTAAGATTAATACAAGAGTTGTATGTTAAATATTTCTAATTAATACAAGAGTTGTATAGAAATATTTACCATCTCCATTTAAGAAACAAACTTGTATTCAAAAGAGTTTGAATACATGTTACTGAAAATTTTAAAACTAAGTTACTATTCTAGCTCTTTAATCCCACCAAAAGTTATGGACTAGAATTATTCAACAATACACTTCAAGGTGAGCTCTTCACATAGATTGTTGAAGGAATTGAAGAATTTGTAAAGTTACTTTCATTAGGTGAGTATTTTACATTATGTTATAATACAATATTGTTCATCATGTTTAAATTTGTATAATTGTTATACTTATGTATATATATGTGATATATATGTGTTTAATTGCTTAAAATAGGTGTATATGTAACATGTTTTCGTTGCATATAGTTAATTTTTGAAATTATATATACACTCATATATCACACACTTGATTCTCAACAAGAGCTTGGTTCAATCAGAGCCTGGTGTAGTCGTATGAACGGTGCATGTTTAGAAAAATTCTGTCAAAATGGCTAATATTGCCTAAGGAGTTTAGATTTTAAGAGAGACTGTTGTGACCCCTCTTGTCTTTTCTGAGAACTTTTCTAGTGTATAGTTGATATCAACAAACATGTAGACATTGTTTTTGTAGTGCTGATAAAAAGGGCTTTTAATTTTAACAGTGAGACAGTCAGAGATTGACATTGGAAAAGCTTTATTTGAGTTGTAAGAAGTTTGGAACTCTAAAAACTTGCAGTTCGAGATCAAGCTTGTTCAGCATTATTAAAATCTTGCTGACACGATGGGTGACCTTCAAATAGTTTGAGGAATTAAAAAGCTCAACAACCAGAATTATAATACGTGAGCGATGTTGATGGAGTCTTACTTAAAAATGAAGTGAAGCAGCCAATAGACGAAGCCACTTTGAAGAAGTGCAAGGTGAAAACCGGTAAGGCCGTATTTTCCATTAAGACCACAGTTGAAGAAAAAATGTTGGAGCGCATAAAGAAAGCGAAGACGCCAAATAAAGCACGAGACACTTTTGCGTCACTCTTCTCAAAGAGAAATAACATGTGATTGCATCTTTTTGAGAATGAACTATTGTCGATTGCACAACGCAACATGATGATCAACCAATACTTTATAAAGGTAAAGTTAGCGTGAAATATCTGAGTTAGATCATGCCGCTGTTATTACTGAATCTATGATAAAAAGAATTACCATTCATAGTTTGAGGATCAAATATAAAAACTTTGTTACTACTATACAAAGATGGCCAGCCTAACAATCTTTAGTTGAATTTAAAATTTTGCTTACTGATCAATAGGTGATTACTAAGCAAATAGGTGAGGTCTCATTAAAAGGCGATGAAGAAACATTCTATATCAAAAGATAGGTCGATTTAACTGACGTGCTGGTGGAGGATCTAAAAGAGATGATGACAAGTCAAAAAGTCTTCAATAAATTAGCTTACAAAAAAAGGGGAGCATGGAGAACTCAAAGCAATGATAGTCAATTTAACTAGAAGAAAAGGTTTGAAGAAAAATGCTATAATTATGGGAAAAAAAATAGGACACATAGCAAAAGATTGTTGGTCCAAGAAAATGTCCGATAAAAGTAATGTTGCCACATCAAAATTAGAAAGGAAAAGTGAAGATGAGTGGGATGCTGAAGCATTTATCACTTTAGAAGAGGATGACATATCACTTTCAGCAATAATTGCTAAGCTGATGGATTATGAAGAAGATTGGATTGTGGACTCAAAATGTTCAAGATACATAATTACTCAATCCCAAGATAAACTCCTATCTAAAGAATAAAAGTTCAATCTTAATGAGTTTGTAATAAAGGATATTGATGAAAAGGATGATGATAAGGATGTCGATGATGACATTGATGAAGACGAAGCTAAATGGAGTGGCCATTCAAAGGAAAACAAGTTTGACATAAAGGAAACGAATTACCTTGAGGATTTGGAGCAGTAAATGGAGAATCTTGAAGTAGACCTCGACACTCAAAAGGATGAGTTGTGCTGACTCAATGACACATCCCTTGAGAGTTGTATAGTAAGCAACGGGATTTGATTAAGGCATCTCAAGAGAAGGCTTATTCTATTATGGACAAAGCTCAAATGAATGAGTTACATGAAAGATTTGAAGTTTTCAAAGATGATGTAGTGTTGTGTAAACAAGCGATGGTGAATGGAATTGTTACCGCTCATGTTATAATGGTTGCACCGAGAGTTAAAGCTCCTAAGTTGAAGGAGTTAAGTTATAAGAAAGTTACTCAAAAGGCCTATCATAATCAAGAAAAAAAATAGGAGAATTTGTGACACCCATGTTTGAACTAAGTAATAACAAGGTAAAGCGTGTTAAAGTGAGAGAACTAAACAAGAAATGCGTCAAACAATGCAAGAAGATGAAGGAAGAACTAGCAAGAGACAAAAAGGCTAAGGGATTTACCAAACTGAAGGAGTTGAACAAGCGTGCACAAGAAATGAAAGGTTTAACTCAAAAGTCGAAATTGTATAATAGTAGTACTATAAGCAGAAGCACTTGAGCAATAAATACGAAGGGTTTGATCACAATAAGAACAACACGAATGATGAAATTACCCTAAAGACTAAAGAATCTGCTGATGATAAGAACAATATAAGTATTAAAAAATTTGCTGGAGATGAAAATGTTGCAGATGCCAACAAAGAAGAATTCAAGAGAATGTCGGTGTTCAGAGAGAGTATTGAAAGTTGCAACACCGTCATTCTAGAATGGGTAAATGCTTTCAAGAACAACAACTTATAGCCTCTTTTCTTAACTTTTCCAAAAAAAGAAACCAACAAGTATTTTGTAGTCTTCATTTTTAGACTTCTAAAATTTGCACCATTATTCTAGACTAATCTTCGAGTCTCTCAACAATTGCATACACACATCCACAATTGACTTCATAAACTTATAAATATAGGAGAAAAGTCATTAATTAAGCAGCAAGCAAAAATAAAGGAAGAGAGTGAAAAAAAATAAAAGTTTGCGAGTGAAGTAATAGTATAAGCGAGAGTATTGTAAAATTATGTGAGTTATTTAGTATTCTGTATTAAATTATTTTTATTTGTATTCTATTTTATTTTACATTAGGTATCAAAGTCTAATTGTTCAATGTGTTGAATAATAATCAAAATACTATTTATTCAGGTTCTATTTAACGATATCATTATCAAAACATGAAGTTCAATATTTCAAAAAATTATCACCATCTAATCTCAATTAAATAATAATCCTTTAAAAATTGCAATTTTAATTCTAACCCACAAGTTTCAGTTGGAAACTCGACCAACTAGATCAATTAACACCGTTGACAAATAGTAATTGCTGCAATGATGCTAGAGAATAATATAATTTTTTTTTGGATAAATTATAAGTTGATCTGTCATTGGAGGTCTACGTTGGAGAATCAAATCAATGTTATATTTTAGAATATTATTGATAAACATAACAAAATATCAGAGGACGTGGGAACCTTGATGATACTTTGCTAATAATTGCCAATTAATGTTGACCCTAACATGACTTATGATCATGACAAATATACCGAAGACGTACGTGCTTGTCTCACATGCTAAAATTTAAATGAATAGTAGTATTATATGTATAAATTAATTATACAAACTCATTTATATTATTTAATGTAATATTATATGATTGAAATAATAAATATAAGAAGTTAAAATAATAAATTAAATAGATAATGTGATAATAATTTAACTAATTCTACCACAAAATGTCAAGTCATACGAGTAGATTTGTATATCTTAATTTGTATGTGTAGTATTATTTTTAAATGAAATGTGTTTTATAAAATTATCTAATTAAAAACTTAGTTTCTTTTTAAAATAGAATTGTTTTTTTTTTAAATTAACTATATATATAACAAAATTTCATTAGTTGAGAACATGAATGACACAGGCCTGTTTGAGATTGTTATTGGCGAAGGTAAAAATAAGTTTAAAAGGCTAAAAATTAATTTAGGTGTTTGATCTAATAATTATAATATTACCCCTCTTATAGTAAAATTTGAAAAGTAAGAAAGATATTACTTTTCAAAATGAATCAATTTTATCTTTATATAAATAAAAAAATCTAAAATTATCCTTTTACAAATTAATTAATTATAATTCTATTTAAAATATAAAATAATAATGTTTAACTAAAATTAAACTTTATTTTACATCTCATCTCATTTGTTATTTAATAATAATAATATTTTAGTAATGTTATATTCACATAATTGGGATACAAAAGTTTTTACTCTAATTGGTCGGCATCTTTATGTATTCATTATTGATTTATATTATATAACTATTATATTAATGAAAAGTAAAAAAAATTAATAACTATTTGATAAATAGTAATCATTGATTTGTAACACAACAGTTGGGATACAATGTAAGTTGTTAAAATTTTCGTAAAAGTCTTCACCCACAAACATTTAAGAATTATAAAAGATCACATATAATTAATAAAAATAATAATTAATTACACAAAAGGCACATAAGAATTATATAGTTTTACAATTACTTACGTTTACGGTGAATCAAAAATTCTAACTTCTTTTATTATTCAGTAACTATTACAAACCATTCAATGATCACAAAGATCACTCAAGAGATTAATAAAAAATGTACAATAGAATGAACTCTCTAAGGAGCTATACAACACTCTCTTGCACTCAAACGTTCTCTATTATCTCTATTGTTAATATATTTTTTATGTTTACCACTCTAATAGCTTACAAGAATTTATATCGACTCTAAAATGTCTTTAAAAATTATATATCGACTTAAATTATGAGTTCACATGAAAATAAATTTGAATACGACTCAAAGAAGTCGAAACAACTAAAAATAAAACCTCTTAATTAATCGATTTTTTGATATAAGATTATTCTAAATTCTCAACAATATATTTTTGTAATTTATTTACTATTGACATAAATTAAAAGTACTTTTTTTATAATATTTATTTTATTAAATTTAAAATTTTATGTTATAATTTGATCTAAAATTCAAATTCTGGTTTCTCCTGATAAATTGTGCATTATATGACCTAACTTGACTAACTTTAGACATGTTTCATGCTATAACAATAATATTCAAAAACATCATTCTTTGCAACGTGGCATAACATGAACCTCTTAATTTTCAATTATACAATAATATTCGCATAAAATAAATGTTTTAAATAAATAGGTTGTCAATTCCAAATTGAACACGTATACAAATCCGCTTGGACCCATTGACATTAAGTTGTTTTATTATTTTTTTAAATTTAAATATAATATTATAAAAAAATTGAATAAGTCTATTGTTGATATACATAAGATATTTATTAGGTAAAATAAAATTTTTGTAATCACTTGGAACTTATTTTTTCAATAATAAAAATATAATAAAGTTATAAAATGAGATATATTCTAAAATAGATATTTATTTTTATTACAAATAAAAAAAATTTAATTCTCAAAAAAAAAATTTAACTTCGTAAAAAAAAAAATTACCTCACACCAATAAATAAACTACTTCACACACAAAAATTATTATATCAAGTTATTTTATTGTTAATTGCGTGTTTTTAATTTCTTTTTTATATAATATATTTAAATAAAAAAAGATATTTTATGATATTATTTAAAAAGTAAATTTATGTTGTGCTTAATAAAAAAATATTGATTTTTTTAAATATAAAAGACTTTTTTTATTTGATAGGGATTGTGAATGCAACCCAAAAGGTGCCCTAAATTAATAAATGATAAAAAAAACATAAAAAAACAAAAATGTATTGGCTCTTGCTTCGGAAGAGTGGCAATATCAATATGAAAGCAAAGCCAAAAAAAAAAAAAAATTCTGCAAAAATTTCAAGAAAAGGAAACTTTAATTTATTGTTGTGTTGGATCCGTGACAATAACCCGACGACCCATCAACATCACAAGTGGTTGTTTATTGTCATTATCCTTCTGGACCAAGTGGGCCAGACCCGGATCCAGATGTTGCTCCGCTAAGATGTTGTTCAACACGATAATATCGCCACGTCATATAAAATGCAAAAATATCAAAATAAGCATCATTTCATTTTTATAGAATCAATCGATTTGATTCGGTTTAAAATCTAACTAAAACCAAATTTATTCGCCCTTAATTCTTTGTTTAGAACTTCTATAATAAATAATTAATCACTTAATGTTAGAAGCCACAAAAGGAGTAAAGAGGGAAATAAACAATTAGCTATTGTAATTAAATTAATGCTAACAATGAGGAGAAACTAATACCATTATAAATGACTTAAGAATATAAAATGCATATTTTGTTAGGAATTCTTGAAGATTTTATATTCTAATTTAGGGAGATAATATAGTTTATTTATAATTAAGTAGTTTTTTTTTTTTTGTTGAATTTACTTTGTTTGAGATGGCGATATAGTAATTTTGTTTTTTATTAATTAATTTTTTGTTAATTAAAAATCTCAGTAATATTTATAACTAAAACTTCGTATAACTATTACTCAAATTTGATGTTAGAACTTCCCTGTTTGGGATTTTAATAATATAATTTATTTATTAGTTTTATAAAAACACTTATAAAAAAGAAAAAAAAAACAAATAACACATAGCATAAATATAATAAGTTTAATTTTAATAAAAATATGACATGTATGTTTAAATTCTTACACACATTGCCTTCTCTTCGAATATCAACCAAATTTACAACCAAAAACATAAAATTCGTTGCACTGGAACGTTTGTTTTTAGTTGCAAGTTTTATACACTTTTTTATTTTTGATCATATATATTTTTTTAATTTTAATTATGATAATATTTTTTTTTATAAGATAATTATTTTTAAGCTGTTTTTTTTCTTCTATTTATAGAGATTAATTATTCTTTGTGTGCGGGACTATTATTTTTTCGTTTATAAAGATTAATTATTTTTTATTCGTGAAATTGTTATTCTTTCGTTTATTATTGTACAAATTCATGTACCTATAAAAAAAAATCTAAATATATTTTATTCAACTCTAAATCACCGCTTCGTCAAAAAAAAAAAACTCTTAACTTACCGGCCAAAGACACGTTACCATTTCCCTCCAAGTCACCCTATGCCCAATCCCAGAGTAACATAACTCCAACAGTCCACCATCACCACCCGTCCAGCTAAACTCCGGCCACCAAACCAACGGCCACGATTCATCCTCTCCCTTCCTCTCCTCCTCACCTTATCAAACCCTTCCCCACACCGCACGCCTCTCCTTGCCCTTTCAGAATTTTCAATTTTACGTTAAAAAATATTCTTTTAAAAAAAAATAAAAACCTCTCAAAATACATTTTTATTTATTTAGTATTTATATTTATAAAATTTCTGCTCTTTCTCTCTGTTTCTGCTTTCACCAACTGTTCGTTGATTTGATCTTTTGCATTGCTGAAATGAGAAGAAGTGCTGTAAGTAGTTTTCTATCTTGCGAGAAATTGGCTAAGAAAATTAAAAGAAACATTTTCTCGGCTACCAAACAGAGAACTCTCTGCATGTTTATTCTTATTATCTTATTTTCAATTTCCAAAACAGAACCTTAATTTCTCATTAACAGAATTGAGTGAAAAGGAAGGAATTTTCCGCTACCTTATATAACTTCGCATGTTTATTCGTTAAAATCTCTTTCAATTTTCCTTTTTAAGCCATTCTGTGTTTCAAAAGCGTGATTTGCGTTTGAAAATTAGATCCTATTTTTTTCATTTTGTTCTCTAGTTACTGCTCCGAAGCTTCGTTCAAGTTAACAAATTCACAACACGTACGAAATAATATAATTATTGCAATTATTGATCTGAATTTGGTAACTTTTTTTCTATTTTCCTTTTTGTTCTGATGCAGATTTCTGAAGTTAGGCTTTTTGGACGAAATCGAAAAAGTTTCCGAGTTTTGTAAAGAAGAAATAAATAAATTGAAGTTATATTAATGTTATTGTTCTCGTTGATTGGGTGATCAATTGTTCTTGATAGAAGCTTTCTGGTGCAAAATGGATCGTTTAATAAGCTCTGCTGTGATGAGACTGCAAATGGTGACCACATCTGATCACGCCTCCATTGTTTCGATGAACCTGTTTGTGGCGCTTCTATGTGCTTGTATTGTGATTGGCCATCTTCTTGAAGAGAATCGGTGGATGAACGAGTCCATTACTGCTCTTCTCATTGTTAGTTCTCTTAATTCACTGTTATTTTGATCGAGTATAATGATTTGTTTCAGTAGCTTTGCATATTTGAGGTTCTTAAGACCCAAAGACGAATCAAGTTTTATGGGTTGCTTGATATATTTGGTTTAATGCAGTAATTGATGTGGGTTAGTGGCATGTAAGGAGAAGAGATGCCTATTTTAATTGAGTCTAGCGATTGCATTAGGCTTAAATTACTGGAGTTTTGAGACTCAATTTCTTTTGTCAAAGATAGATAGGCTGTTTGTTATATTTGACCTATGTATTGCTTAATTTGGGCTGACTGCTAGGTATATTTGCATTTTATTGTCGTTTTAATTTTCTTAAAATGTCAAAAAAGAAAAGAGAAGAGTGACCTATTTTAGTTGAATCTGATCATTTAAGTGAGTGGAGGATTTGGAGGCCTAAAATTTATACTAGGATGGATGGGTTGGTTAATGCATATGATTTGGGATATTAATTAATGTGGGTTTTTGGTGGGTTATATGTACATTTTAGCATAGTTTTTAAGTTTCTTGAAAAGAAAAGACACCTGTGTTGATTGAGAGTAGTGGTAGCATTAAAAATAAACAAGAGTGAGATTTTGGAGGTCATATTTAGGATATTGAAGCCTTTTTTCTTCATTTATTCTTTCTTTATATTTGATTTTGTGCATTAATTGATGTGGGCTGGTGGCAGGGTGTATGTACTGGTGTTGTTATTTTGCTGACAACTGGGGGAAAAAGCTCACATCTGTTTGTCTTCAGTGAAGATCTGTTCTTTATATATCTTTTGCCTCCCATTATATTTAATGCCGGGTGAGTTTATTGTGTTGTTAGTCGTTGTTGTATTTGAGTGGGAAAGTAACTTAATCACAGAATGGTTTTTGTTTGGTTCTTTTTATGATTTTCATGTCTTTAATTTTTCTTGTGCCAGGTTTCAGGTGAAAAAGAAGCAATTTTTTCGCAACTTCATGACTATCATGTTATTTGGTGCTATTGGTACATTAATATGCTGTAGCATTATATCTGTAGGTAGGGATTTCCTGCATCTTCAGTTGTATGAAGCCATCCACATTTCTGCATTAGTTTCATGACTTTTTATTTTTATTTTGATGTGGTGCCTTGGACTCATACTTAACTGCTCCATAGGAGATGCACATTAAAACTTGATGAACACAACTGTTTACCGTTTGTTGGTCATATAGAGTGCAATCAGCTAGTGATCATATGGTGTTACCTTAAAACCTCTCTTAGGATGGATTCTTTGCATTTTTTTAGAATTTCCACCTGATTGCTGGCTGGATGAATTTGAAATTTTAAATCTCTGTGAAATCTTCTAGAATTTAGGTGTCTAGGCAGGAATTTGGTAGACAAATAGTTGAGAAACCCTCGTTGTTTTAAGTTCTGGTAATATTAAGTTCCTTTCTCCATACTAGTTAATACAGGTAAAAATCTATTTGAATTTCATTTATGTTCACTTTTCATGACTCAGATAACTAAATTCTTGGAGTCATGGGACCAAAAGAACACATATAATGTTTCATTTCAGCAATCCATGCAGTTGAACAGATTCTGACAGTAAACGTTAGGTTATCTAGGGGGATACATAGGATATTATACTAGTTGCACCTTCTTTGAGGATAGAAAGTGAATAATTAACGAATTCTATTAGTATGCCAGTTTTATCTAAATTTATTGTGTGAAAACAACTTCAATTGGAATACTGTACATGTATTTGAGTCTGCTCGTGTGTGTGCTTGTTCTTAAGGAAAAGAGTAAGGAGAGAATTGCTTGATTAAAATCTATATGATGTTTAAATTTTTATTGATATCATTAACTCCTCATTTGATTTGGATTATTGCAACAAAAGCCTGTAATTACTGCTCATTCTGATTGTCACTCTGTTGCTCGACACAGGTGCTATTCAGTTCTTTAAAAGAATGGATATTGGTACCCTGGATATAGGAGATTATTTAGGTATTTTCTTTATCTCTCTCTTTCTAGGGTTGGTTTATATCCTGTAAGGTGTCTTATTATCTTAATGTTTTATTTTCAGCAATCGGTGCAATATTTGCTGCGACAGATTCTGTTTGCACGTTACAGGTAAGTGACTTGTCGATGTTGGAGAGCATTTTAAATTTAAAACAACTAAGATACACCACTCATACAAAGTTAGGCATGTTTGTTCAATTGTGCAGGTGCTTAATCAGGATGAGACACCTCTACTGTACAGTCTGGTATTCGGGGAGGGTGTTGTAAATGATGCTACATCTGTGGTCCTTTTCAATGCCATTCAGAGCTTTGACCTCACTCATATCAATACCAGATCAGCTTTTCAGTTTGTTGGCAACTTCTTTTATTTATTTTTTGCAAGCACCATGCTCGGGGTGATTGTAAGTCCCTGACTCATTTGTTTGAGTACTTTTGAATGAATCATTTGATATTCTACCATGTGTAACCTCATTTTTCTCACAGGCTGGATTGCTCAGTGCTTACATTATCAAAAAGTTATATTTTGGCAGGTATGTCATTTGTTCTTGTTTAGGCTTTTGTTTTTTTTGCCTTAATGAGCTGTTTTTCACATTTTGTAGTCCTAATTTCTTGAATTTTATACTTTAAATGACAGCATCTTTTTAATCTGTGAAATGGTTAACCCAATACTTAAATGACAACCCTATGTAGCATGAGAAATTTGTTTGTCATCAAATTAGAACCTGAAAAATTTGCTCATCCAATAAAATTATAACCAACTGGCTGCAGTTGCATTTGTTCGAACCATTGAATCTCCGACAAGTAGATTTTTTTTTTCCCTCTCATACAATGCTGAAGCAACCTGTAACATATTGTAGAACTAAGTATTAACGAGAAAAAATTATAATACATGATTCAGATAATTTTATGTTATACCAATTTCAACTACTCAAATCCTTTTAAGAGTAGTTTTGCTATCTCAGAATAGAAGTACAAATAAGTGACTATTTACTCAATATTTAACATGATCCAGGCACTCAACGGATCGTGAGGTTGCTCTCATGATGCTCATGGCCTATCTTTCATATATGCTGGCTGAAGTAAGATTCCTTAATTTCATGAGCAATTTCTTAAAGGCCCTTCTTTGATTTGTTTATACATGAACCTATTGATGTTTGATTCTATGTTTGATTTGTCCTCCAGCTGTTCTACTTGAGTGGCATTCTCACAGTATTTTTCTGTGGGATTGTGATGTCCCATTATACCTGGCACAATGTGACTGAGAGTTCAAGAGTCACTACCAAGTATGTCTATTTTAAGAAATTATCTTAGGCTGATGGGTCTATGCTTTTGACTAAAAGCACATTCAATTGGTCAAATGCCTTAATCATTGGTTACATGTCTAAAACGTTACAGGCACACTTTTGCAACCTTATCATTTGTTGCTGAGATTTTTATCTTCCTCTATGTTGGTATGGATGCCCTGGACATGGAAAAGTGGAAATTCGTAAGTGACAGGTGAGTCGCAGAAAAAAAGTTGTAGATTATATACTGATGAGTGTTAATGTATTGAACCTCGTCATTCTCAATATTGAAATCATAGAATTTCACACAAATTTTCTCTATGACTTCCTTCTGATAGACCATATATTATTTGTTTACACGTGTTCAATTGCATTTTTGCAGCCCTGGAACATCTGTTGCAGTGAGTGCAATTCTGATGGGTCTCGTTATGGCTGGAAGAGCAGCTTTTGTTTTTCCCCTATCCTTTTTATCCAACTTATCTAAGAAATATCCTACAGAGAAAATCAGCATTAAGCAGCAAGTATGTTCTCTTTTTATATCGTGTTACTATTTCTTCTTCCTTATATCATGTTACTAATTTCTTCTTCCTTATAAATCTATAAAATTGCTTAAACATACTCTCAATTTCAGATTGTCATATGGTGGGCTGGTCTCATGAGAGGTGCTGTATCTATGGCACTTGCTTACAATCAGGTAAACTGTGGAAAGTTATATTTTCTTTGAATTCAAGATGTTTGAATCTCAAATACTCGTCTACTTTTTCCTCAGAAAATTTATGGTGCTTCAAATTGTGGTAATTTGCTGAATTGTCTAGATGATATTATTTACTAAACTTAGCGCTGATGCAGTTTACAAGGTCAGGGCACACTCAATTGCGAGAAAATGCAATCATGATCACAAGCACCATAACCGTTGTTCTTTTCAGCACGGTGGTAAGACATTTTAAGCTGTGGCAAATTGCTTTTAGAATTGATTTGGTTGCTTATTTGGGATATAACAAATAATTTTCTTATATTATTTTCAAAATTTGTACTTTATGTGATACCGATAAAATGATCTCTAAACTTTGTCTCAACTGCCCAAGGGATGTCGAAAGCAATTATTTAGTGTTTAGAGTTAAACTCCACGCTCTTTTACAATAACTTATAGTTTCTTGATAATGGTAGTTACCTGCATTTTGGATATGTTCAGGTGTTCGGATTGTTGACTAAGCCTCTTATAAGGCTTCTTCTGCCCCAACCAAAACATACAAGCTTGATAGTGCCAAATAACAATACTCCAAAATCAGTGACAGTGCCACTTCTTGAAGGCCAGCAGGACTCCTATGCTGACCTTGTTGGCCATCCTATTCACCGACCTGGCAGTTTACGTGCTCTTCTGGCCACCCCTACACACACAGTTCACTACTACTGGCGCAAATTTGATGACGCCTTCATGCGTCCTATGTTTGGTGGTCGGGGTTTTGTTCCCTATGTTCCTGGCTCACCAACTGAACGTAGTGTCCATGGAGGGCAATGAGAGGAAAGCGGGCAAGATGTACAATACTTGTAAGTAGTTTGCACTGTTTTGTTCCCTTTGTTCCTGGCTCACCAACTGAACGGAGCGTCCATGGAGGGCAATGAGAGGAGGAAAGCGAGCAAGATGTACAATACTTGTAAGTAGTTTGCATTGATGTTGAGCAAAACGCACCGCTTAAAATCTTTGAAATATTTTTGGTTAGCTTTCTGTGGTTGCTTGCCAGGGGGTAGTGTATCATATTTTGTAAATTATTGCTGCTGTGTATCATGTAAGTTGCCAATTTCATTCTCATCCTCTCACGTTAATATGTTCTATGTGTAGTTTGCATGTTATTTGAGAGCTCAATTTTATTTAACGTTGTATGCTTTTGCAATTATGACACATTAAAATTAAGAATAACATTATATATTTTAAATTATATCTTATAAAATGATAAGTCAAATAATTATTAGGTGATGAAATTTTATAAATTTTAAAATAATTTATTATATTATTTTAAATTGTATCTCATAATTGTTTGAGATATTATTTTTTAAAATATAATTTAAAATATTTAATATTATTTTAAAATTAACGGGTGGATTTGTGCTTCACCGTAATATATACAGTAGTATATCTTATATATTCTTTGGCTGAGGCTATGCGAGCCCCGAATGAATCGAGTAAAATTTTGATTCAAAATTTTATATAATGAGAATCTGAAAATCTTATAAATCACATTAACTATTATTATCTCATTTTATTTGCCTCTGCACATCTACCAACACCAACTATTCTTCTTATTCTCCATCAATTTTATTTATTCTTTCAGTTCACGGAAAATTAATGAAGGAAAATATTCACCTTGCTATTTAAATATTCTGACATTGATAAGTAATTAAGCGGTTGGATAACAACCAAAAACAAATTTAATTATTTGATTTTATGAAATTGAAAATTTACTTCATTTCTACACTGCATGGAAGCTGAAAAATTTTCAGTCGGTCAGGAATGTAACATCAACAAGCTACAATAATTTATAGAACTACGCATAGGAGAAGGGGTTAAGGATGGAGTTCGGTACATTTGATGTAATCTTACATCTATTTTTAATTTTTAGGTGCAAATCCAGTTGTTGGATGTTATTTTAATTTTGAAATGAAAATAATATAATATATAAGAACTAAGAAGGATGGGCAACCGGTAAACCTTTTTTATGCACATGTTTTGTAAGGTGTTTTATTAGTATGGGTGAACAAAATGATATATATATATATATATATATATATATATAGGCCATCTAATGTCACGCTGGCCCTTTTTTTTATGATTTATGTTTTATTTAATATAAGTAGCATTTCTTGAAAAGAAACAGCTCAATCTCAGCCCATACTCGCCAACAATCTATATGTTTTATGAAATATAAGTCCCGGAGAGAGAAATACCATTATCAATCTCCTAACGAAAGAGAAATGAATTATTGCACCACCATTACCTAAATCCAAATGATAAGAGATTCCAGTGCAAATCTAAGTGCCATTATTGCACGAAAATACATCTCTAAATTAAATGCTGACTAAAGAGAAAGGCACTGACTTTTCTGTGCTTGACACACAGAGTGAGATATAGAGGCACAGTGTGACAGCTTTGAAAACCCGAATTATTCCACCTAAAAATGAAACCCGATCTGGATTTTTCTGGGTTTCAGGTTTTTCCGAATCGGATTCCGGTTTTTTCTTTTTTGTTTTTGCCATCCCCACTCGCAATTACCGGTTTCCATTACCATGTGTCTTAATAACCACCACGTACTGCATGATTGATACAGACGTATTCAGCTGCAACTTTATATCAGATGTATACTAGCTGTGCACGCAGAAAATTGGGCCAGCGTAGCAAAAAACTAGGGATGATAAGTTGACGGCGGGTGCCTCGGTGACATGCCGTGGATGCCACCAGAAGACATAGGCCTATTAGAATACCCAGATGTGTTTAAGTTGGTATTGAGAATGGGAGCAATGCCAACACTGCTGGAAGTCGCTTGCCTGTTAATGTTATAGTACCCAGCTGTCCTCAATAGCTCCTCAAGGTAATTAGATAAGTTAGTGCTAGCACTTGAAGCATTGGCCATATACGTATGCCCTGTAGCATATCCAAACTGCCCAGGTAGATTTCTGCTAGCATTAGAAGCATTGGCCATAGGTGTATGCCTTGCAGCAAGTCCAAACTGCCCAGAGCTCCCATCTGTAGAGATAATCCTTTGATGTAGTCCAGGCAGTGTGCTTGTCTGCAGACAGGCTGAAGTGGAGCCTGACAATTCATAGGGTGTGGTTGCCAAACTTGTATATGAGGTGAAAGAAGTGGAGCCCGCAGCATGGTAGTTCCTCAAAGATTGGGTTAAATGTTGTGCACCTGTTAACAGGCGGGCTGCCTGACCAGGAGATGGTTGTATTTGAGTGTTGGAAGTGGCACCAGCATAAGAATATGGGGCAGCTTTTGATGGCGCATCAGTCCCAGCAGACGGGGCTGAATATTGTGCAACTTGACCAGTAAACGAACTTGCTCGTTGATGATGTGATGGCTGTCTTGAGTAAATTGTTGGCGAGGAATTCACAGGGGCATTAAGTTCAGCTGTCTGCAGATGCTTATTCCTCTTCCGTAGACTCTGCTTAGCCTTGGGGGCAGGAGCAGTACGCTTGTTTCCATTATTCTGCTGTGACTGCCCATTGGAGCCAGTGGATTTTGCATTAGCATTTCTCTCTTCTTTCTTCAGATGCTCAATCTGGCTTCTAAGAAACCTGGATGAGTACTCCGAACCAAGCCTGTAAGTTTCTATCACTCTTATCATTCCTCTTAGAGCAGCTATTTGGCTGTTTTTGGCATCCTCCTGTAAGAATTGAACAATAGGTAACACATATGATGGCTATTGATCTTAGTCTAGAAAGAAGTTGTTGATAGAAACACCAGATAAACATACCCATGCTTTACGTGAGTTATTTCCCTTTTCACGAATGTTCTTAGCGACATTCTTTGCATAATTTTTATGGGCTTTAAGCAGGGGCACTGGAGGGAACTGATTAACCAATTCAAATGCATATATAAATCTAATGGCCTCAAGTCGCCTATCCTTTGTTATGAGTTTTTGGATATACTCTGTGACAATAAAAGAATAGTTACAGCTTGTATCAAACCATTTCAAAGGATTAAAGAAGACAATACAGCTAATAAGTATTAAGTAAACTTCTGTCTCATCACTTACAAAAGTAAGACAAGCCAGAAAAGTAACCCTATTGCAATGGCAGAGCCTGATAACTATAGCAAATCTACCAAGTACTATACAAGAGAAATTCACTAAAGTAATAAGTCCTAAGAGAAATCCGAGCCATAATGAGCAGAAAGTTTTTAAGATGAACATAATGACAACCTATAGTCACATAATATCTGACCTACTAGTTGTACATTAATCAGCGACTCAAATTGCTTATACAAATCTAGCACCATTTCAAAGTTGAAGCCCTACACAACATGGGACTTATGCCATCTATATAAATTTAAGTTACAGGCATTGGATTAACTTAATGCATTTTTTTATTTGTTTTGGTGGACAGAAGGGAGGTTTTGTAGATTTTCTTCTTCCCCCATGTATAGAAGTCGTTTTTTCCACACCCACAATGCAGCTACAAAACCTAAAATTCCCTTTCCTCAATGACAGAGGTAGTATTCAAACTGTTCACTTTTATTCTTTGAAATCTATAGAAGAATGCACTAGGACACAGACTTAAAAAAACATAGACAGAACTTGTGACACCAGGATGAACAAACGTCAATATGTAATGAAGTGTACAACATTATGTTTCATAACAATCAATGAATTTCCCTCCAAAATACAATATATCTTGCAATCAGCTCAAATTCAAGGAACAATCTGAACTGGCACTTCACTTTTGATCTTGACAAACAAGTTTGTTAAGGATCATATGGACATAATCGACCTATTCCAGCACATCAGGATTCAGGCTTTAAAACATCAAACATGTTTTCCTCTTATATTGTAGGCTATACAATCCCAAGTATCATTCTAAAATAGAGCTCCTTCTTGATTAGATAAAGAAGTAAATAAGAGACCTGTGGATAGAATCTGCAATATAAACCGACTCCTAACAAAATCTAGCTCATGTAAAGGCACTAATGCTCAGTTCTCTAAGATTATAACCATTTTTTTTACAAAAAACAAATATACGAAAGTGGCCTAGCAACCGATCACTGAAACTGAACCAGTCTAGCAATTTCCCATCACCTTTGCACATAAAGAAATATTTACAACAATAGATATAAAAAGAAAGAACAACAAATAAATAAATAAAGGCAAAAAAGCAACAGAAATTATAGAAAATCTTACCAGAAGCCTTATCAGCAAACCCAAGAGCTCTAAACAACTCAGGCGCCTGCTCACACGCCACAACAAAATCAAAAAGCTTCAAAATTTCATCAGAAGCAAAATCAGAGTCACCCACCAACCCAAAACCATCCAAGAGCTGCAAAAACACCAAAACCTCCATAGACCTCTCCACTCTCATCTTCCCTCTCCATTCAACAGCAAGCCTCTTTGCCTCCTCTCTCACTTCAGCTGCCACGCCAACACATCCCCCTCTCACGACCCTCCCAAATTCCTCCAACACAACCACACAACTCCTCCTTATTTCAATATCCACGTGCGAATAAAACTCTTTAAGCGCTTGAAGGACAAGCTTCCCCGGCTCATCAACAGCCTTAAAAACCTTAAGTAAGTAATCTTGCACCAGTTTATGATCTTTCAGACGATCTTTCACGTACAAAATCAGTTCTTTCCCGTTCTCTACCACAGCTTCAGTTGTTTTCGTATCAGTTTCGTCTTTACTTTCAGTTTCGCTTTGTGGGTTGTTCTTGTTTTGGGCCAAAAATGAGTCTTTGCTCGGTGGGTTTGTATCGTTTTGAGGAGTGGTTTTGGTTTTGGAGGCGGGGTTTTGTTGGAGTTTGGATTCGATTTGGGAGTGAATAAAATGAATGTGGTCTTCGAGGTCTTGCCATTGGAGGGTGAAATTGGCAACTTTACAGGCGTGGGATTTGAGAAGCTTGAAGGCTTTACGAAGTTTTGGTTTTTGGGATGAATCGAGAATCTGATCAGAAGAAGAAGATAACATTTGTGCGAGTAGTAATAAATTAAAAGTTTACTATAAAAAAGAGACTGGTGATTGAATTGTTTATGTGAGGGAATGCGACTACTACGAGAGGAGAATGCAAAAAAGCTTAATTCTGATATCAGAGTATTGGTTTGAAGCCGATGAGAAGAAGCGGTTTGTTAGTTTTTTTTTTTTAAAAAAAATGAAAACCGAGGACCCAACAACATGTTAAAACCTCTATTCCCTCAATCGAATGAGGAAAATTCATCCAATTTAAGAACAGTCAACAGAGCAATCGAACTCCTTACACAAAAAAAAAAAAGAGAAATCGAACCGGTAGAACTCGGTTGTGAAAGGAAAACAAAAAGAGCCGCAAACAAACCGAATTCGGAGAAAAAAATTCGGAAAACTGGGGACCTAAATAAACAAGATCCCATCTAAGCCGACCCACAAGTAAAGGCCCAAAACACACTGGGCTAAAAATAAAATGCTACTGAGCTACATACACATCTCGAATTGTTTTTTGTTTCAAGTGATTGACATTATGTAATCGATTATTATTCATCAATGAAAATGTCATCACATGATAAAATTATAGTAATATTTGAGATATATAGTATTACTAAAGCCGGCTTGGTTTCAAATCAAACGTAACCGAGTCGGAATTGAAATCAATATCCAGACATGATCCTTGACCAAGAAGGAATTTTTTTTTATTTTTTCAACTGAATCGGAAATTTTCTGTCCGGTCCCGTTCGTCGGTTTGCAAATTGCAATGGCTTGGAAGAGGAAGAGACAAATAGGTGGCAGGCAGTAATCATTTAAAAATTGCCAATAGCTTACAAAGATGTAATTAGAAAGGGCACGTTCAAGCTAAGCAAACAAAACGGAAGCCATACATTCTAAACTCTCCAATTCTTGCTTTGGAATGAATATTTACCTCTGTGGCGGAGAAACTTTTACTATAATACCGAAAGCTCAACAAGAAAAGATATACAAAAAATGGACCAAGCACTCATTCTCAATTCTATTAACTTCAAAAAAGAATTCCATAATTGCACGATTATCATTAATTAAGGTAATTAATTTCATATCCATTTATCAAGCTAAAAATATTCCTTCCAACCTTGGACATAAATGTCCTCTAGATGTGATTTTCTTTGAAAATTCTGCACATACTGAAAGATATAGAAGTAAGCAAACCTGAAGCGCGCTCCCCTCCCACTTTCGCATTCATACTGACATAAGGGGAATGCATATACCCTATATTTCTAACTATCAACAAACTTTGTTAATGAATCTTCTAATCTCTTTGGCTAAAATTCTTCCGTTTCACAACATCAGACAGCGTCCGAGCACAAAACTGATGAGTGCCACCATACAGACAAACAGGAGAGGAAATCCGACTTGAACATTTTTTACGACTCCTTCACTCCTCAACATCTCCTGAAAGAAAAACAGAATGAGTACGCGAAGATATTAACAAAGTGCTTTACAAGAAGAAATGTAATGGACTTCTCTACTTGGCATTCAGAGTAAAATGAATTCAAACATGGTGCTACAAATAAAAATTTAGACAATGTATCTTGGCAAGTACAGAAAAGGAAAAAAATAAAGAAATTAAACTATGATCCAGATCCAGAAGAGTGTGAACCTACAAAGATACAGGAAATTAACACAAGATATGATTTAAATGTGAGGAATGCAATATACCCTATATTTTTAATGGCTTAGCACAATGTAATCATTTATCATTTATAGTCATCCATAAGCTAGAAAAATCCTAGAAATTAATCTACTTTTTTTTATCACATTGCTGCAAAAATATATAGAGGGTAACATTTCTGAACCTATGGCTGAGCTCATGGCAGTGTACATAAAACAAGCAGTACTCCGAGAAGAAATGTATCAAGAACTTACTAGTTCGTCCTGTAAGGTTTTTCTCTCTTGAAAGCTTAATCTCCTTTCCTCTGCGACCTTCGAAATTTTAGCTTCAGCCTGCAAGGAAGTCACAAAACTTGTTTACCATCAAAGATTACTTCATCAAGAAGCAATAACCCTTAAAAATAGATTGTAACAGAAAGTGATCTTTCTATGAGAGATGAAAGAGAATGGAGTTCTCAAGGGAAATGGATCCACAGCCCCAAATGATTTAAAAAATGCAATGTAGTGTCCTAAATGCATAATGCCATTTCTAATCTAATTAAGAACACAACATGACCAGATACGCAAGAAACATAATAAAAGATTCTTAGAGTTTTCAATCATAAGAAAAGAGATCATTTACTATTAAAATGCAACAAATAATTTGTCTTGTACGAAGCTGACTCTACTGGCTTTGTGAAAAATAAGTACTACACTGGATGATTTGAATACTCAGCGTGAAGCATTTCTACCATCTGCATACACTCCCCAATTGTGCCCACCTTTTCCCAACAAGAAAAAAAAAATATAGAAAGACCAAGAAATAGCTTCAATAACCTAGAGATTTGCAGTAACAAGATAGCAACTAGTTCTGTCCATGCAACTTAACAGAAACAAAAGTCACATTGTGAATATGCCATTAATTTGAAAAAACCTTCTGTAAGAAACTCACCTCACTTAATTTTGATTCAAGTTCATTTAGTTTTAACTTCATCTCCTCAATATCTTTAACTAACTTCAGCTCCTCTGCAGCCTTCGTTGCTTTAAACTCAACTTCCTTCATTAGCTTAAAGTCGGTATCTTTTATTGGCTGTAACTCTTCACCATTAACAACCTCCTTTGGTATATTAAATTCTGTGCTTTTTTCTGGCTTTAACTCCTCACTGTTACAAACATCCTTCCTTGGCTTCATCTCAGAATCCTTAGTTAATTTTAACTCCTCACTGCTAATGACATCTTTTCTAGGCATCAACTCGGAATCCTTTTTTGATGCTAACTCCTCACCGCTAATGGCATCCTTCCTAGGCTTCAGCTCTGCATCTTTTGCTGGCTTTAACTCCTCACTGCTAGGAACATCCTTCCTTGGCTTCATCTCAGCATCCTTAGTTAATTTTACTTCCTCACTGCTAATGACATCTTTTCTAGGCATCAACTCAGAATCCTTTTTTGATGTTAACTCCTCACCGCTAATGGCATCCTTCCCAGGCTTCAGCTCTGCATCTTTTGCTGGCTTTAACTCCTCACTGCTAGGAACATCCTTCCTTGGCTTCATCTCAGCATCCTTAGTTAATTTTAACTCCTCACTGCTAATGACATCTTTTCTAGGCATCAACTCAGAATCCCTTTTTGATGTTAACTCCTCACCGCTAATGGCAGCCTTCCTGGGCTTCAGCTCTGCATCTTTTGCTGGCTTTAACTCCTCACTGCTGGGAACATCCTTCCTAGGATTCAAATCTGCATTCACAGTTGGCTTTAACTCCTGGCTGTTGATAACATCCTTCCTAAGCTTGACCTCTGAATCATTAGCTGGCTTTGACTCCTCAACATTAAAGAAATCCTTCCTCGGATTCAACTCTTCAACCTTGGCTGGCTTTAATTTCTTGCCATTGACCATCTTGGATACCTCCACATTCTTAGAAACCTGACATGCAAGAAAAGAACCACCTAAACAGAATTGCACAAATGTATTCGGAAATGATCCAATCCAATGGACGCAGAAGTCATAAAAAGAACAGAAGTTGGTGCATGGTTTACAGTTTGGACTCCAGACTCAAAGCTCTAGCTCACTAAACCGGAAAGAAAATGGTTAAACACATGAAAATGAGGCTATTAATGGTCAAGTGTGCTTTCAGATTCACCTGCACTTTCCCATCTAAAGATTTGTGAAGAAAATAAGAATTTCAAAAAATAAGCAACTTAGTTTTAAAGCTGTATTCAGTGTGAATAAGGGAGTGAGCAAGTGAGAGACAGAGTAGGTGGATCCAATATTCTCAAAAGGAAGGAGTCTCTAACCATGTGTGGAGGGGTGAGGATTTCAACTTTACTCAAAACGGGATCTTTCAGTATTGAAGTTTCATAAGCTGGACCCTGCTTCAATGCTCCATTAATTGGTGATAATACTGGCGAATTAGGTGGGCTAATGAGGACCACTTTGAGCTTGTTCTCTTGAATGAACCTGCCATCATCTTTGGCAAACTGCCATATAAAGCAATGAGTAACGAGAATAAAATAATTGAGGCCCACTACCACTACAAGGACTTACCATTCTCGCCGAAATGTCCTCATCGGTTGTCCCAACAGGTACCACTGTGCTTTGGATTAAGAACTTGTCTTTGCATATCATATCAGGTGGAGCTACTGCTTGAGCTTGCATTGTAACTGCATTAAGACCAAAAGAAAAGGGAAGTGTAACAATAATAGGCATCAATAATAGGAGAATATACAGTCAGAAAGCATTGTAAAGAACAGAATAAAATGTTTAACAATTAAAGTAATTATAACAACAGCTACAATATCTCAGAGAATCATTCATTGCTAAGTTGAATAATTATCAAGAAGCTTGATGTCCATCATATGGTATTTAAATGGACTTGAATCTATGCAGAAAATAATATATGCTCTTAAGAAAATTATGACTGTGGTAAAACTAGAAGATATGCATTCCAGATCACCAGCCACTGATAGCCTTGAATTCTATACACAGAAAACACCCAGAAGCAATCACTAAATGCTTTCAGTTGTGTGCACACATTCACAAAGAGAAACTAAATAATTAAGGAGCCATACCAGTAAAGTCACAAGTAGATTTTGGCAAAATAACGCCTACATTTGGTTGCACACAGTACTTCCTAGGGGAAGTAGTTTTAACCTGTCCATATCCATGCCTGAAAATGTTACCATCTGCACATTCTATTGAATAAAAAAATTAATGATGACACTCCTAAAACTTGAAAAACAAGCAAATATGGTTCACACCTTAAAAGCCACATAATGGTGGGTGATATTGGTAAGTCGAACTGAGCACGAACTTTTCTTCTTCAGTTCAACTACACAAAACAAAATAAAACCACCCAGACGTGTCAGTCTATTATCTATGCGTATAATCAACTATGATATATGAATAATTACCAATAGTCATAAGAAAGAGTTTGTGATTAAGCATGAAACATAATATAGACTTACAAATGAATTTAAGTTCCTTAGGTTGAATTTCCACTAGTTGTTTATTCATTTTGTTTGTTCCTCTCCTTTCACAACCAATACACTAAACATCCACAGCTACAGCTAATCACAGATCCAAATCTCTTGCACCTGCATAATCAAATAAATTGGCGCACAATCCTACATTATATCCAATTAAAAATAGCAAACTACAATATAAAAACTCCATACAGAAGCTTATCTACTGTTGAAAACATGACAAAAATATGATTAGACGCTAGCTGTAAACCAAAAGGTGTTCTAAAATTAACCTCGGCACTGAGTCTATATTTAACTCGTTTTCACTCAATTACAAATACAATGAGATATAAACTGAGTTCACGAAGCAAACAGACCAAGTTACAGGACTCAGTTACTTCACCGAACTCAATATCGATCCCAACATCGTTCGAGAACGTCTTAAGAAAAGCGACGACGTGTGAATGAAAACGGAATTATAAATCACTGAAACTAGTCAACGAACAGAAAGAATCAACATCGAAGAGAGGGAAAACAATCATAATAGAACTCGGTACTGAATCGTTCTCAACTCAGATCGTGCTGTCAACAAAGTAGCAAGTCAAAAAAAAGAAATTTCAACTCACTTTCTGCTAGGATCATTAGAGAAAACTCGAAATCAAAACCGAAACATAATAATCAAATGACAACGTTTCTGTGTTTAGTGTTTACTATTCATGCAAGCAAACGAACTCAACCACTAGCTGAGATTTCTAACTCGTTTTTGTTTATGTATTTTCAAAAATTCATTAATAAAGAGAAAAAAAAAACAATAAAAACGACAACGCTCTGAATCTCGAAATCGCTAGAATGAATTTGATCGCGTTCACTAAATCATTGAATGACCAACAACGAGCCAAACAGTTCAGAGCTAAACGACAGCGCTTAACAAATATGAGAAGATGGCTTACCGACTTTTATCGAACAACGCGAGGGGGAGAGAGAGAGAGAGAGAAAGAATCGAGAAAGTGATGAATTAACGATGAAGGGAATTATAATATATATAGAGAGAGAGGGGCGGTGGGAGTTGCGTGGAAGTGTAGTTTTGAGAGGATAACGTCGTCGTTTTGTTGAGAAATGAAAACTTCGAAAAATTCTATACACAGAGAGAGAGAGAGAGTGGAGGAGGAGCAGATACTGGCTGGCCTGGCTCTGTAATGGAAATGCTTTGCTAACTACTGTGAACGGGAAGTGAAAGACAAGTTTTGACAGGCGTTTGTTGTACCCGCCGTTTCTTTCCTCATAAGTGGCTTGCTGGCTGGCTGGCTCCCCTCGCTCGGCTTAGGCTTAGCTAGCTTCGGCTCCCACATTCCTATTTTTTGAAAAAATACATTTAATATCCAGATTTTACAAATATTCTTAAATAAGTCCCCTTTTTTTCCCCTACATAATCATTTCGGTGGGTCCAGTGGGACAAATATTCCCAACTCTTTCATATTTCATTATAATTATGAATTTTGAGTGGGGTAATATAATAATTTTAAGAAGAAAAAGAAAAAAGTAGCTGTTACTGAAAAAAGTGGCTATTACTTTCTCTCTTTTAATTATTATTATTTTTACATGCAAATTAGCACGTGTTATGGAGCTTCTCCACGTGTGCATGGACAGAAAATTTGTATAATATAATCAATTTTTTCAACATAATAATTCCCATGCCCATGCTAGTGTAAACTTTTTTTTATTTTTAATCTGCTAGTGTAAACTTATAACTCTAAGAATTCAAAATTTAATATTTTTATATAGTCAATCTTAATGTCAAAGAATTACAAGATTTTTTGTTGAAGCTTTCGTATTAGATAACAAGAAACATTTTTTTAAAATGCGCAAAAGTATTTAAATTCTTAAAATTTGATCAATAATTTTATCTTTTATTTTTTAGAATTATTTAAAAATTTACTTTTTTTGTTAAATTTTTTTATTAATTTTTACTCTTTTTTAATACTCTTTAGATAAAATAATTTTATTATTATGTAGATTATAAATTTTTTAATATAATAATATTAATGATAAGTCAAAATGTTATTATCAATGTCGACAAAAGGAATCCTTTATGAATAATTTTGAAAATAAGAGAAATAAAATTATCCTTTAAGTTAAATTTTTAGAATTTAATATATTTATCCCTTTTAAAATTTGGTGTTTGATTTAAAAGATTAATTTATTGCATTAGGTATTAATGTTTGTTTGTTTACTATTTATAAAATTATATATAATTTATACTAATTAATATGAGACTACTCAACATAACCATAAACATAATTTGATAATAATTAAATATTTCAATTAATGTTAAATTTTTTGTTTTAAATATTTATTAGAAATTACAAGCAAGTCTTAAGTATTTATTAGATGATAAAATTACTCATTTTGAGAGAGAAATATTTTAAGAGTAATGCTACACATTTTAAATGATATTATCAAATTTTTATTATAAATTTGAAGTGTCAAACAATTTTTTTTTTAGTGTTACCACACACACATCCCTCCCTATCTCGTCATAGGCGAAATCGAACTTTGAATCCAAATGAGCAACCGAGGAAAAGCTAGTCAATTCGACTAACACCCTCAGCTCAAGTGTCAAATAATCATTAAGTAGTAAAAATGTACAAATTTTAAAATAAATTTATTATACAATTTTATCACTCAATAATTATATAATATATTATTTAAAATATAAAAAATTGAGATGTTAGTTAAAAAGTGTAGCATTATTCATACTTTAATCTTTATTATTGGTATTTATATTAAAAATTATTAAATAAATTAATAATTACAATAAATAAAATTAATATATTATTATAGAATTTTTAACATCTAAACTCTCAAAGTTTTTTGAAACTGATTGAAAAGTCTCATAGTTTCAAAAAAAACTCTAAAACACTTTTCATTTGTCAATGTCTTTTGTTTATTTTAACAGAAGTAAGGGTAAGACGGTACTTTAACATATAAAAAATTACAAACCACATACAGTTAATAGCAACACTCTCTGTGTTCATTTATTTGGACTTCATTTATTCTTACAAAGTTTTGGCAAAAAAAGGAGAGAAGAAAATGGGAAAAAATACGTGAAAAATGAGGGATAAAAAAAGAGAAAGAAGAAAATGGAATATATATATATATATATATATCTCGAGAAAGAAAAAAAAAAGAAGAAAAAAAGAAGAAGAAGGAAACCAAAAAAAAATAAATAAAGAAGAAGAAGAAGAAAATGCAAAGATGAGCTAGTGATTTTGCGTTTTTATATTTTATATTTTTGTTTTATTTTAAAAATGTGGTTTTGGTGAAGTGGTGACTCTCTCATTTGACATATGATTGATCTAAGTCTAAACTTTGACAGTGATATTTATTATTTGATTTTTTTGACATAATAATTATTGTATAACTTCTAAATTAATTTCATTCAATTTTCTAATTCAAATTTGTTGACGTTAATATTTTTTCCAATCAATCAAGTGTAAAACAATAAATACACATTTTTTAATAAAAAAATTATTAAAACAAATGATAGGTACTACCAAACGAGGGTGTTATAATATTTTTTGAAATCAAATAGATATTTTAATTAGTTTCGAAAAATGTCATAAATTTATTATTATATTATTGAATAATTGTACGTTTTTAATGTATTAAAATATTTCAATTTAAAAAGGTTTTTTTTTTTAATAAATTATTATTGGTGCTTAGGTTGAGGAGTTGATTGAGCATTCCATGCAAAACTTTTCAACTAGTTTTGATACGTGTGTCGTACTAAAATCCATATTTTAAGATCAAGTTTGGATCTTTTGATAGGCTTTTTCACTTTACAACTTTTGTGTAAAATCACATTATTCCATCTTCAACGGTAATTCTTGTAAAGGCACTTTTCAATATTACAATAATGGAGTCATTTCAGTTTCCTCTGCTTAATGTGACTCCTATTTTGTAATTGCTATGACAATTATTGAATTGCAATTCTATAATTTTATTTTATTGTCATTTTATTATCATTTTCTCTTTTCTTCACTGAACTATTTCTCTTCCCTTCATAAGTGTTTGTACTCATCTTCATTTGATTTCCACCATTTAAAATATTCACATCTTTTGTTCTTAGGGCGCGACTCAAGTGACCATTAAGGTGTACAACACCGTTGTCACCCAAATTCAAATAAAATATGAGGATAAGAGTTGATTATTTAAGAGTATCTAACTTTTTATTAAACTTTTTAAAAAAAGTATACGCATATTGATAAATAAAATAAATTTTATTTTAAATTTTTTTCTGATTTCAAAAACTTTGATAGTTGTTTTACAAGCATCTTCTGGTCTTCGGCTTGATAATATAGAGATTAACATTACTATTTTTAGTTGATGAAGCCATTAAGCCTTAAAGAAACTTAAAGAGTGCTTTGCTCAGTGTTAATAAGATTTGCAGCAATAATGTTTCTTGAACATCGTTTTCTCGCCAAGTCCACACTTATGTTCTGCAGCAATCATGAAGGTATTTTCGTACTTTCACTTGAATTTGTTAAAGATCCAAACAATATTAAGACATAGGGGTATGTCCAACAATTTTCAAATCTTTTGACTGAGGCTGCAAAGGGTGAAAAGTTGGGGGAAGGAAACTGAAATAACCCCTTAGAAGAATTTAGATTTAGTGATTACTCCATATGAACGTGTATCACTTTCCTCTTTGCCCCCTTTTCATGTACATTATTACCTTTTCGTTTATTAGCAGTTAAATTTTAATTACTTCAAAATCATAAGAATGAATAAATATAAAATTAATTTGCACAAAACACAAAGTGCAATTATAAAAATTATGTAAAAGGAAAAAATAGATTTGTACCATGGATGATCATAAATATTAGAATTTATTTTGATATTACAAAATGATGGGATGAAAAGTCATTTCTTTTTGTAAAAATACAAAAAAAGAAAAAAGAAAAAGAAAAAGAAAAAGAAAACAAATCATAAGATTGTTAGTGAAAATTGTTTGCACCAAAAGTTGGCTTAAATTATATGTGCACAATTGAGTGGAGAATGAGAATCCCATATCCTACATTATCATGTATAAATAAATAACAACTTTATGATCAATCAAACACATTTTCATATGCATATTTTTTGACTTGCAAGGATTGATCAAAAGGCTTACAAAATTTTTATTTTCCAATGATGATTAGTATAATTATTATTGTTTTGTTTGGATTTGTAACTTTATGCCTAAGCCTTGATTCAATGACCCAACAAAGTGTAATATTATGACCATTTTTTTAGATTTTTTTTTTGGGACAAATGAAGTTATGACCCAAATTTAGTATAAATAAGTAGGTAGAACAAGAATGTTCTACAACTTTTTGTAGAAATAATGAGTGAGTCATGAAGCCACTTTACAAGCTCAAGTCCCACTTGATAAAGGTCTATAAAAGTAAAATACTATCTTCAAAATAGTAAATTTGGTTTGGTGGGTCAAAAGGATAAGAAGAATGATTGCTTATCGGAAGCATGAAAATGAAATCAAACCAACTTGAGTTAGTTGAGAAGTTTGAAAGGGGCATGAAGAAATTAAGATTGGGTCATGTATGTGAAGATCGCTTGTCAATTTGTTTCTTTCTTACATTTGTCACTCTTATGCACCATACAAGGGAGAATAAAATTCAGTAGCAAATGCGAAATCATCAAACCTGGTGAATAAAGGTACCATAGATTTGGGCATTTAATATTAGTTTATTCCATTTAGCCCCCAATCTTATCGATGTTATCAGCAACTTGTCATTCTTTTTATTTTTATTTATTTATTTTACATATAAAATTAACCATGATTCATGCATTTAATTATAAATTCAGAAAATACATGGGAGATTTGCAGTTCAACTGCTAGGCCATAAGAAGGATATTAGAACATACAAGCATTTATCATCTCGTCAATCTCAACATTCTGCCAATTTGGAGCGTGTTACAAATATATACAGAGACTACCAACCAGCTTGTCTGGTGATTCTGGGGTTGCTTTCTTTTTCATTCCCAGTCAGCGTCGAAAAATCCTGCATCTTTCATCTCTGAGTAGTATACATTCTCCAAATGCAAGTCTTCCTCCTAAAATCATCAATAACAAAACCAACAATTATGAGGGATAACTATACTATATAATATATCATCAGATTATTTCTCAAAAGGCAGTCGGCAAAATTGGTGGTAATGAACTGAAAAACAACTGAGATTAGAAAAAATCGTCCCTCGCAATTAATGAGTGACGTTAATTACCTGGAAAAAGTCTGCCAAGAATGTTACATATATGAGAGGAAGATACAAGGCATGGTAACAAACAATTGTGGCACCATACAACCTATAAAGTAATATCAACAAATGAATTAGGTGACAGGGAGAATTGGAGGATGACATATTTACACAGGCTGTATATGGAATTCTTTGCTTTAATGAATATGATCCAGACATACCAGTAGGCAAAACTAGCCCCATGCCCTGTAAGCCCACAAGCAAACAGTGCTAGTGCATTCAAGATGAACATAACACAAATATACTTGTAGAATGCAGGTCTTGCTGCAAAAAAGGAAAGTGGACACTAGGTTATAATATGCAACTGGTAGATGGGAACAGAAACCACTTGCAACAACATGCACATATCTGACATACCAGGTAACCGTTCTCTCCACTTGGAATTGTACATGAACAAAATGAAACCATACACTGCTGTGAGCACTAGCCTATGAACAACCCACAAGCCCCATTTCATGTGATGTGAATGTTCACTGCTGTCAATGAACAGAGGGATCCCAAATCCAAAAAGGTAAATGGCCTGAAAGAGAATATGTGAATGAATGAATCATTCCATGTACCATACTCTGTGAATAATGAATCATTTGATTCATTCCATATACCATACAATGTGAATGCACAAATAGCATCAAGAACCACATGATGAGAATTTAAAAAAAAAAAAAAGGGAAGGAGATAGAACTAAGATGATAAAAAATTGTGCAGAGCATTGGCAAAAGCATGTCAATCCATATTTATAAAAGCTTAAACATATATGTTGCATAATGTTACCCACTTTCCTTAGGGCTCACATGAGGTCAACCAATCGCAATTTGGGCCTTTCATACACTGCAGAGTATCTTTCAAACATACTGAGAAAGAAGACTTCACATTTCTTCCAGTCCTATGTTAGACTCCTATGATCAACGATAGATAAAGCTTGCTATAACAAGGAACACGAACAAAATACCTTGAGAATTATATCCAACCCAACAATGAGTCCTGAGACTCCAAAGGTTCGTGTTAAAGCTTCCAAGCCACTTGCATAGTTCCCATGGAATAAAAAGGCCAGCAAACTCACTTCTAAAAACAACATTCCAGATGTTGTAAACAAAGATAAGACATTCCATGCAACTTCCTTCCCAGGCGTGCACTCCCAAGCCTGTTTCACCAAAGAAAATTGAACTTAACCTAGTCAGAAGGTCTGCAGCAGTCCAACAAGAAACCCAATTGATAAGCATACAATCAGCAATGGTATTACAGAGTATGTAAGATCAGGTTACATTAGTCTTAACTGAAGGTAATTCACCTCTTGAATATCTACAATTTTCAATTCTAACTTAATCTTCAATTATCACGGGGAAGTGAGCATTGGCTTAGTCAACATCAATTCTCAAAGAAAGATAATTAGCGAGGAATTGATAAATTAAGAAAGGTATTACTAATCAAATGACATGTGAAGAGGCACTCACATCACACACTGAGTCAACTAACTATCTACAGACTTATTTTCAATTAGACCAGATGGACGCCTAATGGGAAATTGAGTGCACAAGTGCCAAAAACAACATTGACAACACATCTACCAAGCAAGACAATGACAACCAAAAAACTAAAGTATGCCCTTCAAATAAGAGACATACACAAATTCTAATAATTCAAAGAGTACCTATCATTCCTTTCTCAAAATTTCTCTCTTAAACCATAAAAAAAAAAGAAAAAAAGAAACGCTTTCATTTACTCATACCAATACATAAGAACTGTGAATATGCAGTTTATTTAATAATTTTAAGCATGCTCATCATCCATCATGAAGTCTAGTTTTTGTTCAATAATTTAGCATTTACAAGCTCAAAACACACAATTGTAAATCTGTAATTTGCAGACTTGTCTTAAAACCCACGAACCTGAAGGCAGCACCAAGTGAGATTAAGCAAGCTAACAAGCCAAAGACACCCATAATAAGCAATCATGATATATGATCGGCCATTTGACAGCTTAGATAAGCTCTTCTTGGCTTGACACGACAGGTAGAACACAAAACAAAGCGAAGCCACGATCAAAACGACATTGTGTAATAACCCATGACACTCAAAAAGCCAATCGTAAACTCCCGCCCCAATAGAAGAACCTCCTTTGAGAATTGTGGAGGAATTAGGATTAGGGTTTTGCGACAAAGGAATTAAAGAAGATGGGGACTCGTTGATTTGCTCAAGTCCTCGCATTTTGTTGGTAAATTCATGCAGATAAACCCGATGGTGGAAGCCCCAATTCTAACCTTAAATTTTACACCAAAATTGATTTGCGGATTTTTACTTTGGAATGTTGGATGGGTAGCCTCGGAGCTGTGGTTCTGTGACTTTCAGTTGAAGACGATAATGATTGTGCTTAAAAGAGTTTTGTAAATTTTTTTTTAAAAAAAAATGCTCGCTTATTAAATTATATTTTAAAATTTTTTTATTTTAAACAATGTATTAAATAATTATTAAAAATAAAATAATTTTAAAATTTGTAATATTTTATTATTTAATATTTTAATTTAAATAATAAATTTAAGATATAATTTAAAAAGTAGAACATTATTCATTTAAAAATATAATTTATTTATTTATAATGCATATAAAGAAATCATAAATAAATAAATTTATATTTATTTAATTCTTCAAACAATAAAAGAAAAAAATTGAAAATGGATAATCTGCCAATGGTTAATAGCGTAGACCTCGCTAAGGTTTAGCATAATGACTAAGTCAACAGAAAGATTTTAAAAAAGTAATGAGTAATGCCATATATTTTAAATAATTATATTTTAAATAATTATTAAATAATAAAATATATAATTTTAAAATTATTTGTTATACTTAATAATTATTTAAAATATAACTTAAGATATAAATTTAAAATGTGAAACATTATTTAAAAATAATATAATAAATACTTTTCAAATTTATTTATGTTTTTTATTAATAAGAATTTAATAAAGAAAATATATTTAAACCCCAAAATTTGAACCAAAGAACAGTCTTATCCCTTATTTTTAAAATTATCTAAAAAATATTATTTTTTATTCAAATTTTTTATCTTTTTTTTTTTTAGTTTTTGCTCTTTTTTAGTGTTTATTTAACTAAAACAATATTATCATCATATATATCACAAAGTTTTAAATATTATAATAAAAATTTTATTATCCATAGTTGAAATTTAAAACTTTTTTAAATAATTTTAAAAATAAAAGATAAAATTATCTTTTAAATCAAATTTTAGAAATTAAAAATGTCTTTATTCTTTTAATAAACATAATAATTTAAATCGAATAAAAAAAAGGTGTCATACATCGTGAGCATCCAAAAATTTTAAAAAATTTAATAATAATTTTGACATACCGTAAAACTTTAATATAATCACAATGTTTTAGTAAATTTCAAACGATTAAGTTCTCCTTTGTAACCATTATATTTTACTTAATTATGATAATAATATTACTTAAGATATTTGATGAACACGTTAAAATGTTATCTGATTTTTCAATATTCTGACAATTGATGATTTTATTTTAAAATAATAATAATTTTAAAAACCATAGCATTGAATAGACCCTAATATATTATTACTTAATTGTGATAATAATATATTATCATCTTAATAATAATAATAATAATATATTATTATTATTATTATTATTTAATTGTGATAATATATTACTTAACTGTTTGAGGAGAATAAAAAATATTAGAGATAATAAATTTAAATTAAAAACTCTTAAAATAATCGAATTGCTTAAATATTTTTATATGCAAGTATGTTCAAAAAATTATTTTATTTTATTAATATAGTATTAGAATCATTCTTATTTCGTATCATATGAATATTTCAATATATGTTATGTGGGGTTATAATTATTTATTGTCACACCAAATATATTTATAATTTATTGTTGTTATTTTATCAATTATTTGATGAATGTTTTATTGCCATAATCCATGGTAGAATTTTTTTTTTTTGGTTATACTAATTTCTCTATGCATTTTATCTCTCTTAATTTTATTTATTTTCATTTATATTAACCTTGTTATGTACCAATTTTAACTAAGGGTTTTGTTCATTTTCTCTCCTGAAAAGCGGAATCGCAAATTCATATATCCACTGAATGGCATAAAAGGAAAATGATGGCACTCCCAAAAGCCACAAATGATTATGCAAATTAGCATTAGCACAACTTGACAAAGAGAAACTGCGAGTGTTGCTTACTAGAAGATAATCAATTGATTATCTTCTATATATACAACATCATTTACAATTCTATGGCATCATTTTTTCATCAACTTCTTAACGTCTATACTAATAAGTAATAACTTCTTCCATGTGAACGTGAATGTAATTTTGGTTTTTATTTATGTAAAGTATATATATATATATATATATTCTTAAAAATAGCTTTCTGATTATGGTATCTTAAACTTTTTGAATCCCGTGGTCATAAAAAGAAAATTGTTACTTTAATTCTTACGTTCTTGTTAAATTTTCTATGACATAATTGATATTTTAAAAATTATTAATTAAATTATTTAAGGATAAAAATGATAATATTTTAAAAATGAAAATATTAACAAAAAAAATATATTTTAGAGATAAAAATAATAGTAAAAATGCTCTTAAAAGATGCAATTGGTAATTTTTAAAATATTAAAAACCAAGTGAGTAGTTAAATAAAAATACAATGACTAAATTATCAAAAATGGCCATAAAGCTATACAAATATTTTTCTATAAATTTATTTTATGTTTTGTATTAAGAAGTACAATTTAGTATTAGTTTGGTCATATATTACAAATATATGCTAAACTAGATACGGGAGTAGGCCACCGAATTTTTTTTTTTTTTAAACCTAATACATCATATTAATTTATAAAGAGTTGAATACCACATTAATTTGCATGCGGGGGTATAGCTAGATTTTATTTTATTTTCCCTAGCCAGGCTAACAAATTTTGTTTTATTTTTTTAGTTGAGAGAATTTATAGAAAATTTATTTTCAAATATAAACTTCATCCATTTAATGTGACTCAAATTATTACCAAACATGGTTAAAATACAACTTAATATATAGATTGAAAACCAGAAATCTAGATAAAAATAAAACCACAGTTCTAGTGATTAACCACACTATAACTGCTATAAAGACGAACAAAACCATTATAAATTTGATTTAAATCAAGATTTAGATGATAAAAAAAATAAATCATCTCATATGTTTGAGATTAAGGGAGAGGTGAAGTTGATGAAAAGAAGAGAGATTAGAGAGGAATTGAGATTAGGGAGGGGTTTAGCATTGTAAATTTACTTTGACAGTCGTTAGAATAAAGACTTTTAACTGAATAAATTTATACTTAAATTGTAAAAAGTGTGGAAACTTAGTTTGCACAATATTTAATGAAAAAACATGCTAAGGAGGAGAAATACACTAAGAAGGGTATAATGGATCTGTTTAGGCTAATTTAATTTAGTTTGGGATAAATTTTAGACTAATTTGGTTTAGTCTAAAATGAGTTTTGTATGTGAATAAAAGTTAGAGTTTCAGATCGTAAAAAACTCTATTGTTAAAATTCGAGAGAACTCGTTTTTATGACGTTTTATAGAGTTTTTTTTTTTTCATATATACATATATATATATTTAAATATTGAAAATATTGAAAAATATATAAAAATTCTTTAATGTGATGAGTTGAGTAAAAAATGCATTATATATATATCTATATATATATATATTTAAATAATGTAAGTATTGAAAAATATATAAAAATTCTTTAATATGACGAATTGAGTAAAAAATGCATTAGTCATGTTTTCATGCGAGTAAAAGAGAGAGATTTATTGTGTAAGGGTTTGTGTTTGGGTTACATACTCTCATTAAACCTTAATCCTTCTAAAATTTTAGTTATTTAATTAGTATTCCTTTAATTAGATAGAAAAATAAATTTCTTATATTTATCATAAAAAATAATTTTAACCGTTTTATTATGAACAAAAGTCTATAAAGCTAATTGATTAAGTCTTTTAATTTTAGGACTCTTATTAAAGGATCAAGAGACACTTAGGAACTTGTGCTTTCCCAATTAACTTAGTTACACGCTCTTATCTTTTTATTAGACTAAGTTCTTTTCAAATAGACCTTAACTTTGAGGTCTTATGTTTTATACCTTTCATTAAACTGCTTTCTTTTTATACCTTAATACAATTTAAAACTTACTAAATTATAACCCATAAATTATGTCCCTAAAAAATAATTTCGAGTCATTATATTTATCGAACATGCTTATATTGTTAAAACTAATATAATATACGTCATTTATTAATATTATATTAAGATCTTAACATTAAAGCCTTTCGCTCTCTCTTTAAAAAAATAAAAAATAAAAAATAAAAATATTCAACTTCAACTTATAATTAATAGCGGACCTATAAACAAACTTAGAGCTGCTATAGCCCTAAATTCTATTATTTTTAATTTAATAATATATTTTTATAATTTTTATAATTTTTATTTTTTAAAATAAATGTTTTTGTGATTTGATACTTTCAAAATTTTAAATTTGATACTAAATTTTTTACATAATTAATTTATAATCAAATATAATTTTTAACTTTAACATTTATCTTCTCCAATTTAAATTATGATTCCACCCTTATTTATAATATACTACCTTCGTTGATATGTTTATGATCAACAAATCTAGTAATCTACTATTACCTTGTAAGTGTAATATTTTATGTTTCCATATCCTAGTTCAATATTGAAAAATAAAATAAAAAATTCCAAAATTAATTTGAGGGAATTATGTAATTTCAAGGCAATACTCTGTTTTAGAATCTACCGTTGAAACCGCCAAATTTGTTTCCCTCCCTTTTTGCCTTAATCATCGGATCACAACTTTTTTTTTTCTTTCTATTTCTCTTATATTTCATCCTATGATTCAAAATAATTTTATTATTTTTACTTTATCATCAATAACAAGCTTACCCACATTCAACAATGTGAAGTTGTAATTAATTATTTAAGCAATATGGAAAATAGAATGAAACCGGTGTACATACGACAGAAGACCGGTGTGAATACGACGGATGCGCCATCATCGCCGGTGGGGCTGTCGGCGAGCCGGCACAAGCGAACTGGATCAGTTGGCGTGTCAAATGTGAGAAAAGCGCAAACAAAAGCTGCAGCACAAAGATTGGCTGCGGTCATGGCGCATAAGCCGTCTGATGAGAATGATGATGACGACGACGACGACGATCATTCTCACGACTACGGCGCCGGTGGGACCGGGCTTATCGGACTTGCTGGCAGCGGTGGGGGTGGAAGAGCAATGCCCTCGCGCTCTCCATTGGTAAAATAAATAATAATAATTAAATAAAAAATGACTGATTTTTTATAGATAAATAATGTTTTATTATTGAATTATATTTGCTCCCATAGTCATTATCTGGTGCAGAAGTTTGCAAATGAAAATAATATTGGCTTCCAATCTTTGGATAATTAAAATGTAAACCAAATGTCAATTTTTTTATTATTAATTCTGTTTATTTTCTCTAAAATTTTGTTTAAATTTGCATGGACTATGATAAAGTTGAAGGAAGATTATAATTAGCAATGGACTATAGTCTTTTTTTTTTTGTTGTAAAATTTATATGCAATTTGAACTAAATTTTAAGAATTTTCTTTTATTTAGATTTGCATGTAATTTGTCCATGAATGAGCACATCATACAGATTCTGCAATCAAGTTTATACTAATTGTTTTACATTGTAGTTAATTTTAATCCCTTTATGCTATTTTAGTGCTTGTTTCATGGAAATTGTAGACAAAAAATGCAAGTTCTTAAATGTATTAACACTGTAACTTGTAGCACAAAAACATGGCTCAAAAGCGTACACCAATGATGACAACCCCACCAGCTGAAGATGACATTGATGAGGACTATGATTTTGGCTTGGTGAGTGGCAAGGCAAGCATTGGGCTTGGTGGGGGTAGAGCAATGCGGTCGCGTTCTCCTCTGGTAATTTAGCATTTTTATAAATACATAGCAGTAGATGTATAATCTCTTTAAGCTCCTTTACTTGTTAATTTGCGTGTATAGAAATTGAAAATGGTTTCTCACATAGCAGTAGATATACAATCTCTTTAAGCTCCTTCACTTGTTAATATGCATGTACAGAACTTGACAGTGGTTTTTTATATTGATTTGTGTGATGAAACGTACAGCCCAAAACAATTGTTCAAAAGATGTCGAACCAACAAGCTGATGACAACTATGATAACGGCAGAGTGAGTGGTACAGCGAGTGTTGGACATGCTGCTGGAAGGTCCATGAGGTCACCCTCTCCTACGGTAATTGTCTGTTAACATTGATTTAGATTCTTGACTTGTGAATTGCATTTCTTAAGCCCAATTTTGCAAATGCCACATTGTGTGATGATGCACAGAAGTCTAGTTGAAGCTAAAAAGATCCTATATACTAATAATTATAATATTGTTAGTTCATATTGAAGCTTATTGTTTATGTATTTGATTTACTGTGCATCTCCTACCATAGTATTGGACCAATTGGTTGGATTATACAGAAACAACCATTTTATGCTCCTTGAGTTTCCATCTCTGGGAATTGATGTCACATTCATAGATTCTTGTATTGACATACATATTGAAGTGCAGACTAAAACTACACCCTCAAAGGCATATTCAATCAGCTAATGAAGACGATGATGATGATTATGACTTCAATAGGGTGAGCGGCAGAGCTAGCATCAGACTTGTTGTTGCTGGTGGAAAATCCATGCGGTCACCGTCACCTTGGATAACTGTCTATGAATATTGATTAGATATTTTCTTATGTAGTTATTAAGCTAAAATAGTTATATTCCCTAGCAGTTATGATATTTTTGCATTTATATTGAAGTTTGGAGGTTTGCCCTTCACCGACCAACCAATTAGGATAATGATGAGGATTATAATTAATGGTGCAGTGACTTTGAACCATAACTATGCACTCCTATTGTGTTTGTTAAGCTCACGCTATAGACAAAGCAATAATTTAAGTCCACATAATTTTGTAATGTATTTGAAGCTAAGATGATAACACTTACAATACTAGTGCGCTCCAGTGAAGCTTGAAGGAGATGTAATTTATTTTGCAGTTATTAATTCCGTTCTATTCCCTTAACTTGCACGTCTTGAAATTTATAGCATTCATATAGGTTTTCATAGTAACTTACATAGTGATGCGCAGACCAGAACTACACCTCAAAAATATAAACAGAAGATGGGAAACCAACCAGCCATTGAGCACAAAGACGGGGACTTAGAATATAGCAGGGAGCAGAGAGGCTCAGGAAGCATTGGATATGCTGGTGGAAAGTCCATATATACACAGAAAACAATGGTAAGTGGCTATGAATATCAATTTAGATTATTGGCTTGCACTTTATTTGTTAAGATATGCTACGGAAGAACCATGATTTTCAATTAGCAAGCAATTTCATGAAACAAAAGTCTGGCAATGCAAAGAAATATTGTTAAAGCTAAAATAATTTTATTTACTGATTGTTATGAATTATGATATTGATATCTTCATATTGAAGTTCTTGATGATGTTTCACAATTTAATTTCATGGCCTCATTTATCATTGGACCAATGGGTTGGATTGTTCGTCTATCTTAATAGATTCACCATCTCATTCTGAAGTGTAGATTGTAGTGCATTTTAATTGATTCATGCTTCTTTAGTTTGCATGCTTGGAATATCATATCATGTTCATATAGATTCTTATACTGACTTACTTAATGAAATGCAGGTCAAATCCACACCTCAAGGAGACAGACAGGAGATGGTGCAGCAACTACCAGATGAAGAAAATGATGGAAACTATGATTACAGTTTGGTGAGCAGCAAGGCCAGCATTGGGCTTGCTGGTGGAAGGGCCATGCGCTCATCCTCTCCTAATGTAATTGTCTATGAATGAAAATTTGGATTCTTGGCTTGAATTATGGTTATTAATCTAATTTCGAGGGATATGTATTATCTTTAATTTGGCCAGAAATTTTGTGAATATGTAAGTCTAATAATGTAGATAAGATGTAGTAGCTGAAGCTAAAATAATTCTAGATAATAGTTAAAAACTGTAGCATCCACATTGAAACTTGTCAATATTGTAGACTTAGGAAAAATTTGTAGCCAATCACATAGATCGGATGTATTTTTCCTTTACATGAACTCTATTGATAATTTTCTATGTTGATGCACTTGGCATCAGAGCACGAGAGTATTCTGATCAGTATTGGATTATTAGTTTTAATAATTTCACTTACTGAACCAAATCTATTGTTTTGGTGCATGGATTGTTCTTGCATTGGCACAGATAAGAGATTTTATTATCTGCAATATGCCTTCTAGTCATTGATGTTTTACTTTTGAAATCCTTCATGTCTGGTTATTATAGACATAAAAGTTCTTACTTCGATTATTATGAAGTACAGATCAGAAGTACAGCCCAAAAGAACTCAAAGCCAATGGTGAATCAACCAACTGAAGAAGACATTGATGCCGATGACCTTTCATATTCTTCTAGGTCCTCAGGTGGAAGGACATCTATTGGTCGTGCTGGTGGAAGGGTGATGCGACAAACTTCTCCTACGGTAATTGGCATACCGGCTATTATAACTTTGATTTCTGATCAAGTTGTGTTTTGTCAAGTCAAGCTAATTACTCAGAAGCATATGTATAGGTATATAATTTATAATGTTGTATGGATTCCATTTATTGATCCATGTATCATAAATTCTTGGACTAGAAATACAATATATTGCTTAAAGCTTATCTAAGTTCACTTACAAGTTTGGGACTATGATAGTCTGACATTTGATTAATTCTTTATGTTGTTATATATATTGAAGTTAGTAGGATGATATGCATTCATTCGAATAAGAAATTCTAAACTAATTTTATTCTAATGATGTGCACAGCTCAATGATGAGGAAATGCTGAGCAAAAACTAGAATTGTGTCTTCTTGAAAGTTGGTCAATTTTTGAAGATTTCATAACCACCTTTCATGTCAATAGAATAAATTGTTCGTATTTAAGTACTCGGTTCTTTCATGAACCTTTCTCTAATGTTAACTTGGCAATTGGCATGTGCATGGTGTCTGATTTGGCAAGTTATGAAATGTAATTCATGTAAACATAGACTTTATTATGGATAGCTATCAGTATGTGCAGTTATTACTGGCTTTTATCTTGAAATGCTTATATTACTTGTGTAACTCTTAAGGATATCATATTTTTGCTTTAGTCAGTTCGAGCCAATCAAGAAGAAATTCCTTCTGCACATTCAACATCAAGTGCTCATTCTGTGGAAGAACTGTCATCAGTTCCTTCGATTTCGGTTGAGCGGCCATCTCAGTCAGTGGAATCTGTACATTCTCCAATGACTGGTAGATTTTCTCAATCAACTGACTCTGTAGAACAACCTTCATCTGCTCGTTCTACATCAGCCGTTGCCCAAAATTTGAGAGTCAAAACAGTCAATATGGTGCCATCTGTGATACCTATATCACTAAGGCCTCATACATCAGCAACTTCACCAGAGACGCCTGTTGATAATTGGAAGAATAAAAGGTATCCTATCATTCTAACTTTTATTTGGCTAATCCTATCATTAACATCATTACATTTTTCTTCTTCTCTATTCAGGAAGCTTTTCATCTTGAAAATTTATTTTTTTTCAATTCCATTTACTCATGTTATGTGGATCGTTTTTAATCTCTTCCTTGAAGTTTAAGTATATGATCGTAAAAGTGAGGAAATTGACTTTTTTCAATCTGATGTCACTCATCTGCTTCAAAACAAGATATTTTGCCCGTAAATGTTTTTGAATTCTTGGCAACATCAAATGTTTTCAGAAAAAGATAATTGTTATGAGAAGTTTACATATATTCCTGCAACTATGAGGCTACAGGTATAAGCAGCTCTTGTCTTAGTTTTTCATCAGTTCAAACTTCAGGAGATTGGCTCTGATACTAAAGTGTGGCCTGCATAATGCTTTTCTGTTGAGTGACTTAACCAATCCTGCATATTAGTGTCAAGTGATGTAGTGTTACTGTGACCAATTTGGTTCCTTTATTCACTTTTGTACCTGCATTTTGTCTGCCTAACTCTGTACATTTTGTCATTAATAAGATTTTCAGTAGATTTTGGAAGTACACACAACTTAAGGGAAGCTGGCAGTCAGCGTTCTGCTTCTGCTCTACAAGATGAGGTATGTCCTTTTCAATTGATAATATATGTCCTCTTACGCCCGTGGTTTGTACTTAATAACTCTTTTAAATTAGAATATAGGTAGTTGATAATGTGTGTGTGTATATATATATATATATGGTTTTCATTCCATTTTAAGAAAATTTTTTATCAATATTTTAACTTGACAGACTCGGCAATCAGGAGCCGGGATAGTCTTTTATCTTTTTGCACATTGCACTAATGAGGTGTGAATTTCATGGCAGCTTGACATACTACAGGAAGAAAATGATAGTTTACTTGAAAAGGTGAAGCCATTTCTTTCTCTCTTTCTGTGTCTCTAATTTTGAACTTCATATTATGGTGCAATTGTTTGAGCTGGGATTAGTTGTATAAAATGCTCAATTCCTAGAAGAACCTTATCTTTCTCATATGCATCAATTTTTCCTCTGTCCTTAATAACTGAGTGAAGGTGCTGCAATAGTTATCTTCAAATGAAAAGACATAAAAAGAGGACCATTACGTGGATATTGCTGTTACAGAACTATTCACTCAACAAAAGATGATGTCCACCTGTTTGAGCAGAACATGATTTTTCCAGTGTGATGATATTGGTATTGTCATTTCATGTCTTGTTTCGGCTATTCATTATGATATTACTGATATGTATCTCCTCAGCTTCAACTTGCAGAAGAGAGGTGTGAGGAAGCTGAAGCAAGAGCTCGGCAGCTTGAGCAACAGGTAACCTTTTGTTTATGATTGAAATTACTTTATTCGTTAGTGAGTTAGCAGACATATGCTGTCCCTATATCAGTGAAAATATTCTGGTTAAAAGTGTGATAAGTGAGATTTTAAATTTACAACAGCCACAACATTTATAAGTGGTTTCTTCCACTATTCTCTTATATGGTAAGCAGACAGAGAAAAATGGTTAGCATATCTTTGGTTTATGGTTTTGTTGGCCTCTGCACTGACTGGAAAGATCTATTTAAGTATTTTCATTCTTTACTTTTCCTATATTTATCATTTATTTGATTCAGAAAAATTTATTTAGGTTGCTAATCTTGGAGAAGGGGTAACACTAGAAGCTCGCCTTTTAAGCAGGCAAGTTATTTAAGTTTTTTTGTGCATATGATATGCTGCAAACTATTTTCATATATGCTTATTTTTTAGCTTGCTCTATTTTTCAGAAAGGAGGCAGCCCTGCAGCAAAGGGAGGTGCGTACTAGTAAGAGTACTGAGTGTACAAAATAAAACATGCATAGAGTAGTCACACAATTTTCTTAAAATTTATACTATCATCTAAATGTTCTCTTAAATGTTTCTGTGTGCTCAGTGAGTCAATGCAATTGAAGCTTTACTGGCTTTGTGCATGTGATTGTGAATCAAGACTTAAATCTTATATGATTCAAGATCTATAATGGCTAATGTGTTATTTACCTGGAGGCTAGAGCATATTTTGATGTCCATGTTGAAATTAGTCAGAACACAGTTTTTAAGATTCAGTCAACTCAATATGCAAACATGTTTCTTCTTTTCTTTTGCAGGCTGCTTTGAAAGTTGCAGCTCAGACTCATATTGGTAACCCTCAAGAGATTGTTGCCCTTCGCACAGAAGCTGAGGTATTCAGCACTTGTATTTTCCTTTTGTTTGAAATTTTCCATTCTTTGATGTGTCATATCAATTCGTCTTTTCAAATTTTTATGATACATTTCTCTAATTGTGAATTAGATTGCTAGGGATGAGGCAACATCTGCTTTGGAGCTGCTGCAACAATCAGAGAATGAGATTAGATCACTTCGAAATATGACTCAGAGAATGATACTGACTGAGGAAGAGATGGTTTTGATTTTTTTCCAACATAACACGTGTCTTTTTATCTTTTTCGTCATTTTTTCTTTACTACTTTCTGTTATAGTTATGTGATTTGCAGTTATTATTTTAGGAAGAGGTTGTTCTAAAGAGGTGTTGGCTTGCTCGGTATTGGGATTTATGCATTAAACATGGTAAATTAAAATTTCAAATTTCAAGAGTAAGAATTTTCTGTGCTTTTGTTTGTCATCCGTCTAATACAAAGAATATGGCCTTTGATGCATGCATAGGCCTCATAGTTGGCTTTGACCAATGACGATTTAGGACATGATGAATTCAAAATTGTAGAGTGGATCTCTTATTTTTATTGCATGACTGAATTATTTTCAGCTCAAGGGCATCAACACTGTGGACTCTATATTTCTCTGAGAAATATGGACACCTACAGACTTGGGAAAAGCTGAGAGCTTGCGACTAGGTTTTGACTTTTTTTTCTAAAGAGTGCAAGTATGCCAAACAAATGGTTAAGTTCAGACTCGAACATAATAAATCCCATTAGAGCAATGATAAAAAATTTGATCTCATGCCTTGTCATTCATGAATGAGTTAAAAGACAAGGGAATGCAAGCTTCTTTAACATTTGAGGGGCTCTACAACTTCTTGGCAGATATCCATACAGAGATTGCTAAAGCAAAGTATGGTCACTGGTCATCATTTGCACCTCTTCCAGTTGAAATTGTATTAGCTGCTGGACAGAGAGCTAAAGAGGAGAAGTCATCAGGTAAGAATGGATGCAGATATAAGTATTTGTTGCTGTTGATCACTTTGTGCTCCGTTTTATTTTTGGCTTTTCCCACCTCTGGTTGCATCAGAAAACCCTGAGAACTGAGTTTTACTTGTATTCTTGAGACTAATTCTATGGCTCAATCTTTTAACATTTTATTTCATGAGGCCATGGGAAGGTTATGAATACCTTGATTTTGCTCACTGTCATTTTCGGTGTTTCCTTGCCTAGCAGAGAGCAATGCTGCAGAGGAAAGGGAAAAAATTCTACAAGACTTGAAAGAACTTTCTGGAGAGGGCAACATTGAAAGTATGCTTTTAGTGGATAAGGGTCTGCGGGAACTGGCTGTATTAAAGGTTTTTGTCATATCCTTGCATTTGACAATTCCACTGACAAAATAGTTTAGGATTATCATTTACTTAAAATGATGTGATTATGCAGTGACCTCATGTCTATTGGAAATCATTCAGCAGATGATGTGTGCATGAATGTTATTCATTATGTCGGCATTTCTGCTCTTAATGCAGAATACTGACATATTCCCTAATGATTAAGTTTATGGAAAAGCTCATTAAATTTTTCTTATTAAGGTAGAGGATGCAGTAGCACTTGCCATGGCTCAAAAACGTCGCTTGAATCAGATGAAATCTGGTATGACCAAGCTATCTACTAAAAACTCTTATAACTCCCAGTTGGTGTGTTGCTTTGTAATTTATACTTGAAAGATTCTCTAACCAGTTTATTTGCTGGACCTTTGACATTTTAAATTTATTATTTCCAACTTTCATACGAACGTGAAGTTTCCTTTATTTGGTCATTTATCTTTTTTACTCCAAATGACTTGTTTATTTAGTTATGTAATTGTCATTGCTTGTTTCTGGAATTTTTTTGATGAAATTGTCTGTGCGATCTCTGTGGTTCAGTTTATCGTGATAAATGACTTAAAAAGGTAGGTTGACCATTTTGTTCTTCTCTTTTGGTCATATTTGTAGATGAAGTGAAACTATCAACTGAGGGACAATTTGAGGCATTCGGTAAGTTTATCATTAGCACAAGATCCAAGTTTCTTTGAAAAACTAGTGATGTCTAGGCATTTGGTAAACCATTATATGAAGCAATTGCAAATGTGCTTTTGTTCTAGTGGGGTAGCTGGCTTTTTATGCCTCTGGTTCTTGTATATATTTTTGTTTACTTTCCATACTGAACCTTATTTTTCAGATTTCAGCAATAAAGCTTTATCTTAAGATTATGCCTATATAAGCTTCTAAAGGATATTTGTTTACTTTCAGAATTGAGTCAAGAGGAGTCTGAGGATACGAAGTTTAAGCAGGTGAGTTCATTTCTATAATATTTGGCGGGCATTAATACTTTATCTTTTTGAATCGTTTACAGACAAACACGTTAGATAGGACTTCATTTGCCTACCATGTTTATATCTAATAACTTCTTGTATGCTTGTTTCATATGAAAATGCAGGCCTGGCTTGCTTACTTTTGGAGAAGAGCTAAAAACCATGGGCTGGAATCAGACATAGCAGATGATAGACTGCAATTCTGGATCAAGCACAGCAATCGGTCTTCTAGCTCACATGATGCAGTTGATGGTACTCTGTTTCATCCCTCTTTATTCACTTGCCAACCCTAAACACACAATCACCTACCTTGTCATGTTAGAATGAATTTTCATATGGCATAGTTTCATTACTTGGTAGATTAGGTGTTTCAAAAGTTCTGTTTGTGGCAAATATGTATGCGGCAACATAGATAACATGTCATTTAATTCTTTTAGCTCTAGGGATAGCTGGCTTAACAAAATCATAGCAAAGCACTAAAATGTATAGACATACATTTCGTTTGTTCAACTTGTATAATTCATGGCAAGACTTCTGTCCATGTACGCAGTTGAACGTGGCTTGACAGAGCTCCGGAAGCTAGGTCTTGAGAGCCAGCTATGGCAAGCATCTCGCAAAGGGCATGAGCAAGACTTAAAATCACACACTGAGAATGACTTCTGATACACAATTGATATTATGCAATCTTGATCTTGAAGGGATATCTTCTTCTCTTCTTCTCCATGTTTGTTTAAGTAACTAGAAGATAGAAACCTGGTCAGCTGTTTAGATATAAAATCATGTGTGGTCTCATGCAGCAATTTGAATGAAACATAATTTTGTGCAAGTTATTGTTGTATAGATAATGGATGTTGAACACATCCCATTTGCTAATTGTACTTCAGTTTTGCTGTAGATGATATTGATTTATCTACTTCTAGTAAACACAGTTTATTGGACTTTCATAGTCAAGAAAAGGCTTCATTTTTTTTTTCTTATAAAAAAGATGCGTGTTCTTATACTGTGCTTCTAATTTGAAAATGTTTTCCATAACTGCTTTTCGAAAAGTGCTTTTTTAGCTGTGTGTTTGATTCTTTTGAGCTAAAATTATGCCATTGTCTTGAGGAGTCAATTTTTGGCTTTGGTTTTGTGCTATAGTAGCCTCAAAAAAATTGCATATTCTATGACTAACCGGCAAAAAAGAATCCAATCCAACTCAATCCCTTTCCTTTCATTTTCTTTGGTATACAATTGAATATTGATTGGCTTAAGATCTTGTGCCAGCTTGAATGGTGCATAATTTTTTTAAAAAAAGGAGCGGTCATGATTAATAATAATATCTTTTATTGGTTGTCATCGAAATGGGCACCCAATAAATTGCTTTCACGTTTTATGGGTAAGTATAAATTTCTTGGACACTTCAAATTTAATGACCCATGTTAAAATATATTGACAATGTTAAAATATATTAGTCAATGTTTAAAATGATATATATATATATATATGAAACAAACTAGAAGAGGTATTCATTTTTAAATCCCATTAAATTAAATTGATGCAATCTGTTCATTATGAAATGAACAGTGGGATTAGAATACCATAATTTATTATTTGTCATTGTGAACGGAGAGATTCCATCATTTTAAATTTCTTCTTTCTTTTAAAAGCAGTCAAAAAGAATAAAGATTAGTGCAAGTTTTTTGAATTAAATATACTAAAATAGATGGAGATGATATGCAATCTCATTGGATGGTAAATTTATTCAGAATGCAATATATTTCATCCTAAACCCATTATGACTGGTTTGATTTTGTTAATAGAATTTTATATAAAAAGTCAAATTAGAAAAATATAAATATAAATTTTAAATTTTGAATAAAATGAAATTACAATACCAATTAAAAGTCCACGAACCCAATAAAACGTTCGTTATGTAATGTTTCCCCGCAATAAATTGTTGGCAATTTACAGCGAAAATGGGTAGGTGAAGAAGATAAAGCCTACAACAGGACAACCACTTACCACCGAGATTCTTTAATTGCTGTTGTTCACACACTCCTATAAAACGGTCAAAACCCCCCACAAACCAGTCGCTAAACCTACTCACCATCTCTCTCTGCAAAGCCTTTTTTTGTCTCTCTTTGTCTAAAAGGGGTGGTCTGAGGTAAATTCATTTTCCTTGTATATGACTTGTGATGTTAAAAAGTTTATGTTTTTGTTGAATGTTGTGATATGATCGATATGGGTTATTATTTTTTTGGGGGGCTTTTTGAAGCAGTCCATATGATGGGTTTATGTTTATCTCTAGTTTTTCTGTTTAAAGATCCGAACTTTTGACTGTTAGATTTGATTGAATTTTTTGTGTATGCTTGTGGGTTGATCTGTTTGTTCGTGGATCTCATCGGCTTTGGTTGGCTCTAGGTCAGTTAACTGATGATGACTGTAATCTTTCTTCATCTCTTTCCTGTTTGTTTTTTTAGCAAGAAGAAAAGGAAACGCCCTTTTAGTTATATAGTGTGTTTTTAGAGTTTATTATAGAAATGATCCTTTCATCTTTCGGATTGTCATTGAAATGGATACAAAAGAAAAAGAAAGAGAACAGTTTCTATCACTTGTGTGAGTTGGTATCTGCTCCTTTTGTCTATAGATTCATCTACCAAATTTATTTATTTATTGTTTGCACTGTTGCTGTGCATTTAATTCAATTGGGAGAAATGATTATAAAACCTGTACTGTCCAAAACAACGAGCATCTGGTGAAAGGTGAAGCTACTTAAAGCTCGGTTAATACTTGAAAGCTGGAAATTAATTGCCACTCAGTAGTTACTGGATTTTTGTTCTAGCTTTATGGTTCCTTAATGTCTTTTTGATAATCTTAAGTAGTTAAGCCGTGTTTGGTGCAAAAGTTTTATTTGGTGGGGAAATCTGTTTGATATTTTAAAAGCTTATTGTATATTTGTGCTTCAATAGTGTTGGAGATCTTCTACATCGGCTGTCATTTGTCTTATTCCTTTATTCTCCTGATTAGGCTGATATTATAGTTTGACTGATTCTTTTTTCTTGTTCCTTCTACTATTATTGATATAATTTTAGGATAATTTTTCCCCTTGCTCCTGGTGGCATTGTCATTATCTGTCTTGAATGCTGATGATTTTTATGCTTTGACCATACGAATAAGCTAATAATTTTTGTGTTGCTCAGATCACATAGCACAATGGTGAAAGCAGTTGCCGTTCTTAAGAGCAGTGAAGGTGTCGAGGGAACTGTCTTCTTCACCCAGGAAGGAGATGGTAATTTAATCTCTGACTAGTTGCTTCTGAAACTGATTGCTCTTTTTCATGTCCGAAGTAATGTCTTTGTTTGCCTTTTCATCTTCCAGGACCAACTACTGTAACTGGATCCCTTTCTGGCCTCAAGCCTGGTCTTCATGGATTCCATGTTCATGCCCTTGGGGACACAACAAATGGTTGCATGTCAACTGGTATAGCCTAGAGTGTTTCTGTCTTATAGAACGGGGGGACATCCAAGATCAGAAGCCACTTTCTTTCATGGAATTTTGTTTTTGCCCATCATTTGCTCATCTCCTTTTTGCAGGACCGCATTTCAATCCTGCTGGCAAAGAACATGGTGCCCCAGAGGATGACAGCCGTCATGCTGGTGATCTAGGAAATGTCAATGTTGGTGATGACGGTATGTGTTAAATTGACCATCTGTATAAAATGTTTCATCAAAATTAAACATTTATTTTCAGTATAGTCTTTATTAATATTTTGAAAATGTCTATTTGATTCTTGTTATGTTATTCTCTCAGTTGTTATGACGTACTGTTGTGATGGTTTTATAATTTGTTCATTTACAGTGTTTGATATTTGTTGGGTCATTAACTCTTTCCATTATGTTTGGTTCAGGTACTGTGAAATTTTCAATTATTGACAATCAGGTATTTTTTTTAACCTCCTTGTCATTTAGTTTATTATGTTTCTGTCTATTATATTCATACCCAACTCTGATGAACTTTTGCTCTTTGCCCTTTTTGTACCTTTGCAGATTCCTCTTACGGGATCAAATTCCATTATTGGAAGGGCTGTGGTGGTTCATGCTGATCCTGATGATCTTGGCAAGGGTAATATACAAAAGTTTCCAATTTCAAGATTGTTCTTTCCAAGTTGTATTTTGTTGCTGCTTTAATTTACATATAGTCTAGGTGAGGGAAAAAATCAGATGTATAAGATAAAATATCGAACTCTTTGAACTAGAGGTTGAGTAAGCTGTAACTATTATATTATAAAAATTGGTGTCAAATTTTGATGTTTGCTTAAATCATGTGCCTTCCAAGCAAATATCTCTAATTGAGTCATTAGCATGTCTCTTCTTTACAATTTATCTTTGAATGTTCTTCTGTATCAGGTGGGCATGAGCTCAGCAAAACCACTGGAAATGCCGGTGGCAGAGTAGCTTGCGGTAAGTATTAGCTTAAGCACATAAAAACAAAACTGTTGTCAATTTGTTTGGGAATTCATATTATTTTCACAAGTCCTCAGCTGGTACGCTTTCTTTCATGTGATTTGCAATGTTTACTTGTAATGTTCCTAATGATTCTTGTAGAGCACGATATGGACTTTGATTATAGACTTGTTTTGAACTAATGGTTGGTGATCATTCATTAAATTGCTTTTGACAATGCAGGCATTATTGGTCTCCAAGGATGAATGGCCTCACTTTGGACTATAATGAATACATATAGTTGAATATGTTTCAGTCCATATGATTGAGAGTGCGACTTTTCCAAGACTATCACCTTGAATAAGAGTGAAAACTTTGATGTATTTTGGTTGGGTGCTTCTGTTTTGCTCTGTTTTCCACTTTTTTGGAGTGATGGTAAACAAAGATTACTGGACAATATGATAGCTTGATCTCCATAAATGCGATGGGTTTGTGATGGCATGAAAATGTTAAATGTATCTGTTCTTAATATGCTTCCTTTACAGGTTTCTTGCTGTGCTTTCGGTAATAAGCCCAGTATTAACATAGACCAGTATTTGACTGATTGTGCTGTTCCAATTATCCATGACATTTTCACAGATGTTTGATGCGATTAATAGGAAAAAAAATGTCTACCCTTAAAAAGTCTTGGCATTGGAAAACGAATTCCGTATGCTCATATGTAAATGCTAGGGCTAACATATATCGGGGTAACATATATTTTTTTGAAAGTGGAGTAAGATCTACTTGGCATGACTCCTGAGCTTATGAATTTGATTGGTACAATTTTGAATTTAACTGAGACGATTTCTCGAGGTGATAATTTTACATTGGGAGAAAACGCCAAGGCTTAAATATTCCTTTGAAGCTAATGGTATCTAAATGTTGGTATTAGTTCATTTAATCAGCGAGACTTTCAAGAAATTTTGTTAAAATATAGGTAACCACATTAAGCCTTTCTTTTAATATACTTACAAGTGATGCTTAGAAACTCTATTAAAATGTTGAATGATGGCCAGAATTATATTGCCTACCTGAGAATGAATATCCTGAGAATTGATAGCAGAAACGATATTTCAATAGTTTGATTCAAGAGAATTGATCGGAAAACCATGAGCTTGGGTTATTGAAAGAGCTTCCGGTATGGTCACCCCTTCAGCCGGAAAAGCATCAAAGAACCCAATAAAACTCAGCACCGGCAAGAACCACCAAACCTGATCATCTCAAACCACCATGCTGAATTTAAGGTAAGAAGAATCCGATAGGACAGCAGCATCTACACTAAGTTTGAGGGTGCCAATATTAGGCGCTGTCCAGATTAATGGGAAGCAAGGTGATGAAGGAACTGCCAGTACCATTTTGTTGAGAGAAGAAATGTCCTTTTCTCTTTTGAGGCTATGTTGAAGCAAAAAATTTTAAGTTCAACTGAGAACTCTAATCTTCTTTCGTTGCGGAATAACCTGTTAATCAAACAAAAATAATAAGAATTTAAAGTAGAAAATAAAAAAGTATAACATAATCTTACGTGATTTGGCCTAATATGTTTAGGCCAAGGATCCTAACCTCTGTTATTAACTCCTTAGAGATTTTATAAGGAAAATCTAATATGAAGAACTCTCAAAAGGACCTAATGTTTAGTGAATCCTTACTTTATCACGAGCAATGATCACCTAAACAACGGTTCCACCCTAATGCACATAAGAACTTAATGTTTACTCAATTCTTCCCCTCTCTTAAAGTTTCTCTTAATGTTTAATCTGAAATCAAGGGTTTATAAGTGTTTATATAGGGTGTATTTCGTGCCTAATAACCTTATTCCTTGTTGGAGTTAGAGTCCATTTGTTTTGGAAGTTCAAAACTTTTCAAAATTCAAAATCCAGATGAAAAATAAACTTTTGATGCATCTGGCGCCACGGCGCTGGACATTATCGGGCCATCATTGCGGCGCTGGGCTTCTGTAATGGGCGCTGCGACGCTCAGTCCTGGGAGCCGCGACGCTCATGCCTGGGAGCTGCGACGCTCATGCCTGGCAGCTCCTCTCACGTTTTCTTCACTTTCTTCGCGTCTTCAAGTCTCGTTTCACTTTCTTTTTCGTGTCTCACACGTCATAAACTTCTCCATACGTGTCCCACACGTTCTAGACTTCTTGTGACTCTCCACTTTGATATTCATCTCAATTCTTATCTAACTAAAATTGTTGAATCACCAATTTTCCAATACATTTTATTCTGCATCTCTTGGAATTCGTACAAATAAACACCAACATCATCCAGGACCTTCAAGTGAGTCGGTAAACCCCTTTACGGATCGAGGAATTTCTCTCCTTCCAAGCTGACGATAACAGAACGCAAAGCCATTCCAAATTTCCTTTAGAAAGGATTTTGTAAGAAACAAGTAGAAACTCTTATAATGAGGAGCCTTGGAAATTGCTTATCAATGAGTGAAAACAACTCATCTTCCATAGCTGACCGATGGATGGACAGGTTACAATAGCATGCATCGGAGTTTCCAGTTCATCATTACAGCAGCCACAAATAGGAAATATATCAAGATGTTTGCGTCGTAAATTCAAAGCAGAAGGAAGTTGGAACTATGATATTATAGAAATTGGTGTAAAAATCTTGATGCTCTCTAAATAATGTTCCTCCTCAGGCAAATATCTGGTATTGAATTATTAACACGTCTATTCTACTCTTCTTTCCAACTTATTTTAGAATGTTCTTCTGTATCAGGTGGCCATGAGCTCAGCAAAACCACAGGAAATTCTGGCGGCAGAGTAGCTTGCGGTAAGTTTATATACTGGCTTCCTTAAGCACATGAAACACAATTATGCTAATTATTTTGAGGGTTCAGAAAATTTTAGCAAGTCAATAAGGTCCTCTTTTCATTATCTTTGGTTGGATGTTTTGTTATAATCTCTCGTCTGGGCTGTTTTTATTCTCTGTTTTCCTCTGCGTTTATCTCCCTTTGGACTAATGGTAAACAGAGATTATTTGAACTATATAATAGCTTAATCTCCATAAACCGGATGGGTTTGCAGTGGCAAGCAAATATATATTATTTCTAGCTCTCTATGACATGTTCCCTTTACGTATTGCTTGCTTTGGTTATGTTAGTAAGTTAGTGATAACATATATCGGCATTTGAGTGATTAAAAAATTGTAGTGTTACAGTCATCCATTTGAGCCAAAACGTTTTCAGGGGACTTGGCTATGTTACATTTTGAGAACCAAACGCAAACTTGAAATTTCTTACCCGAAAAGTTGATGCAGACACTTGAAACAAGCTTGCAAGATAATAAAATGTAAATATCACTTGAATGTAAATATTAGTTGATTCAACTGATAAGAATATTTAGGTTGACTTATTTACATAAATTTTAATAAAAATTTTCTTATATTATTATAAGAGTTTTACTGGTTAAATTAATTAACACCCACATAATATTTGTTTCATTTATTTTTATATAACATCTAAAATATATTTTAAAAAGAAAAAATATAATGCAGTTTCAAAAAAAGAAAGAGAAAAAGAATATAACACTTAACAAAAATTCATGAAAAAGCATGAATAAAGGAGTTGCTGTGATTGAATAGACTATTCCGATAGACCAAATACAATGAAAGAAAACTTAGCATATAAATCGATTATCACAAAAATTGGCTAACATATTTCGATGATATTATATTAATGATTTCTCTTTGGTAAATCCACTTAGCAAAATCAAAAGAGTGGAAAGGAAAAGGAAACAAAATGAAAGGAAATACAATATGTCCACGTTAGTTAATGAAAGTTACAGAGGTAACTTCATAAAACTACCTTTTTGTCTCTGAGAACATTTTAAATTTGTGGGTGAGCATCGTTCTTTTTAAAAAAAAAATACTCTAATGTTTAAATAAGTATTTTATTAAAAAAGAGAAATCTCTGTATAAAGTGTTTCAAAGACAAATAAGATACTATACTTTATATTCTGTATTTAATTATAAATCAAATTGAATATATGGATAGAATGAAATGAATAAATTAAAAGAGCTGAATATGATGTATATGCATGATAAATCAAATAGCAAAGAACTAAATATAATATAATGAATTATGGGTAAGGTTGCATACTTATTTATAGTGTATAAATTTTAATTCATATTAAAGTATAAATATATGAATTCAAATTCTCGTCAAATTATTAATTTAATTAAATTTAAATTAATTAAGAATTTTAATCCGTTCAATCAAAAGAGAAGAATTTAAATGAGATTAATTCACTTAAAGATTATTCTTCATGTAAAATAATAATTAATTAATTAAAATTTTAAATAGGATTTTTGCCTCGTCATGACTTATGTGATCTGTTTTTGAAGTCCATGAATCGGCGGATTCGGTTATCTAACATGTTAAATTTGAAATCTAAGCTGAATCCTCTCAAAAGTTCAGCTTTGCTTGAGTCTAGACCATCTAAATTATGGGCTCAACAATTCAAAATAAGGAATGTGATCTGAAAATTAAAGCCACCGGATCTTTTGGTGAATAATTTTGGGGAAAATATGAATGTAATTTGATTTTCAAATAACCATTTATTTGATAGGAAGATTTGTCCATCATTGATATTAATGGTGCCTACACCTATAAATAAAGCCCCTAGTCCATCTAAGTCCATTGCATAAAACACATTTCCTCACTCATTAGTTTATTATATTTTACCTCAATATATATCTCTCAATATAACAATGGAGAAAGCTGTGCTCAAGTTAACTGTTTTGATAGTCCTATTAGCTACTGCTTCCTGTAAGGATCTTTATTCTACAATACTTTTTCTTTAATGATTTATATACTTATAATAGTTGAAATTAAATTTCAGTTGGTTTAATTAGTAAAATCTTTTAAATAGTTAAAATAAATTTAAAATTCGAGTCTCGTTCATATGAGGTGGAGAGTGATTTTCTTTGTATTTGTGTTAACAAAAGAAGAAATTTAAAAACAGTAATAACAATAGAGTTGATGAAATGCAATTGCTGATTATCACTATTGCTTTGTGCATATGGGTATTTGAGAATGCATAGGACTTCTGAAGAAAGCACCTATTTTGTGCTTGCTTCAGAAAGAAAATCAACTTAAAAGTGCTTTTCCGTTCATGTATATTCTCTGAGCTTAACGGGTTTTAATGTACAGGTTTATTGCATGGGACCGAGGCAAGGGAAATGACGAACGAAGACAAGCCGGTTCAATGCCGAGTTCCATCAGATTGTGTGAGCATTTGCCATGAATGCACTGTGAATAAGTGCACAGCTGGGCTTTGTGTTTGCGGATGCAGTGTTCAATCCTGAGGGTTGGAAAACCTCTAATAAATTTTGTTTCTCCCCTAGCTTTTTTAAGTATAGAGGAATGAATAAAAGGAATGTTTCTATGTATTTTTCACTTTTCAATACAATAAACAGAGAGAATAAAATTTTTCCCTAGAAATCTGAATCATGATATGTGTGCATTTTGTATATATGGTATAATTTTTCTGTGGCTAGGTGTTATTTAAATCCATTGGGTAGTAATGGACATGATACCAAACTGTCCAAAATGTCAAATATTTTTCCCTATACGACACCAAATTCATTCTTTTATATAGTATGAATTGGAGACCAAGGTGGAATTCGGAATGTGATCGATCTTGAATGCAGTACTCTCATGCTGAAGGTTTTGCCGAAGTTAATTTTTGATCATGTGATGAATGTTTATATTGAATTATGTTAATTTGTGATATTGTGATCAATTTCAACATTTGATCTGTTAGCTATTATATCTCGTAAGGGGAGAGAATTTCTCATTTTCACAATAGAATTTTGTTAACTTTTGTGATCTCGTGGTCCAATTTTTTATTTTATTTTATAAATATAGGTAAAGTTACAGTTTACCCTTATTATTTAGATTATCATACTTTAAAATTTATATTTTTAATTCCTCTGAACAAAATTGTTATTGTTTTCTCCTTTGTCCACACGTTCTCGCTTCGCTACTGTCTTTGCTGGTTGAGAGTTCACTTTTACGAGAGATTTAACAAACAAGTGAAGCCTTTTTCTTTTTCTTTTTTAATCTAATTTTAATGAACTCGTGCAGGAGATCCCATTTGCTTGCCTCAATGGTAAATCCTATTTATCCCGAGATTCGAATCCTAACATAGTTCAAAACAGTTTTAGTTTTTATAATTGTTAGGAGGCTAATTTTAGTCCTAACAAAGTCTAGGATACTTTTAGTTTCTTCAATTGTTGGGAGGTTAATCTTAGCCCTTCCAATTATTTGAAATGATTGTTTAGTTAATTATATTTTCGTCTAGTTGTTGGGAGATCAGTTTTAATCCATCTAGCTGTCTTATAGAATTGTTTAATTGATTACATTTTTAATTCCTCCAGTTATTTAAGAGAGTTGTTTAGCTGATTATATGAGTTTTTTTAAAATTGATTATATTTTTAATTTCTTTAGTTGCCTGAGAGCATTGTTTAGTTGATTATATTTTTATTACCTCCAATTATTTGGGAGAGTTGTTTTGTTGATTTATTCCCTCCTAATTATTTGACAGAATTATTTAATTAATTGCAATGTTATTTAATTAATTATATTGCCATTCAGTTGTTGGGAGGCCAATTGTAGTCTCTTTAGCTATATGGGAGGATTGTATAATTGATTATATTTTTAGTCCTTTAATTATCTTCGAGAGTTGTTTAGTTGATTATATTATTATTAGTTGATATTTGGACGGTAATATTATAATCATGTGAGATTGTGATTTGAAATATAATATTTTTATAAAAAAACCCTCCAGCTGCTTTTAGGCCATATGTCATTTTGTTAGTGCTAGTTTAATTAGGTTTCTCTATTAGTTAAAAGAGATTTTTTAATATCAAAAGCTCTTTTTTAAATTTTTAATAGCTTTTGGTTACAATTAAAGAAAAGTATTTGGAGATTAAAAAAGTTATTTTGCCTCTACTTACAAAAGTTTAAATTTTGAGCTTTTAAAAGTAGAATTTTTTTTAACTTTTTTAATATGTGTATAATGTCATATATACCCTAATAATATTTTTTTATTTTCATAATATACCCTCAATAAAAATAAACCCTATTTAACTAACATATTTTCAATATTTTTCTTAAAAATCATCATATTTTTAATTCTTCATACTCTACAACCATCATATTTTTATAAGAATCTGCCAAAATTTTTTATTGATTATTTTATTTTAATTTTTGTACTAAATATAATAATTTATATTGATTTGTTGATTACTATGTATTAATTTTACTTGATTATTGTATTTTAAGAAATTGTATTTTAGAAAATACATGATAAATTTAAACTTATATTTATAAAATATTAAATTATTTAGAATTTGAATATGTGTTTTATTAAGTGTCCTTTTTGGTAATTTAATAACATTATAAAAATTTTAACAATGTATAACCAAATGATCTAATGCTTCAAAAGAATTTTTTTAATTGACAATCAAACGATCAATAACTTTTTTTTTAAAATTCTACCTTAAAAATTTCTATTTTAAAAATCTCTACTTCTTAAAATTATATTTGAAAATCTAAATCAAACGAGCCCTTAATCAAATTTAAGTAATACAAAGAATAATCTAAAGCATCACAATGTCAATACCTTTGCATGTGCCGCATTTCCTTGCATCCAAATTAATGTCTTTGCGTCTCTGAATATGAAGGATCGATTTAAACAAATCTCGAGCCTCTAAATGTTTATAAATAAACGAGAATGAAAAAGGCAATTTTTACTTAGAATTAAAAAGGAAAACAACTTTTGACCCTTAATTACATAAATATCACATGTCATTTAAATTTAAAAAAGTTTAAGTAAAGATGAGATTGGGAAAGGATGCGAGTCCATTCCTTGCATGGATTCATTAAAATTAAGATTTTTTTTTAAAGCGTCACTTTGTTAAATCGCTCATTTATTTTCTTTAATTATTGTAATCTATTCGAAAACAATATTGATTTCTAGGGGGCACATGCGGCCGCATCTTAATCCACTAAAATAAAGGTTTTGCAATCGATTTTTTGATTAATGGTTGAGTATTGATACCTATATCTGAACTCTGAAGTCTTTCGATATTGATAATATTTAACCCTATTTTAAGAGTTTGGTTGATAATATCTCATTTAAAAATAAAGTCTAATGAGGTTATAATATTATTTTGCAATTATAATGATGGCTAGAATTAACCAATGTTGACCGAAGTTGAAGTAACCCAATGGTTAAAGTACCTCACTTAGTTGAACCAATATTGCTTTGTCCAAGGTCTGTAAAAAAAAGAGACAAAAGTGATATTTGAATGGATGCCTTACGGGCTCTATATAAAAGATCTTAGAATCACACAAGAAGACAAAGTAATAATAGTTGTCAACAGTTTATAGGAGTATAGCAGGAACCAATTGGAAAACAATATGTGTAATGATACTTGTTTCAAACATTCACAAGCCTTGAATTTTAGGAGATTGTACAATGATGAGGAAATTATAGACAGTTGTATTCTTTTGTATTCTTTTAGCTCATTCATATATATATATATATATATATATATATATCACATGTAACAGCATCGTAGGATGGTGAAGAAGGATAATAAAAAGTTTACTCATTCTTAAACATTTTTCAGAATTCCTCTGCTCCCTTGAATTAGTGTTTTTCAGATTTAGTATTAGAGCAAGGTTGCCTAACTTTAATGGCAAACATGAGCTCAATACCTGGGGTTCCAGCAGAGTCATCATTCACCACACAACAAAATTTAATTCCTAATTAAGTCACTAGCAATTTAACATTTGTAGTGCCCATAAAGTTAGACAGAGGCAACTACATCATTTGGAAAATTCAGGTCCTTCCTTTCATAAAGGAAAATGGGTTAGATGAATACATTGATGTAGACAAACAGCCTCCAAGTCGCTTTATAGTTACCACAAATAAAAATCAAGAACCTAGAACCATTGTCAACCTTTTCTTTGCACTATGGATGAAACAAGACCAGCTACTTCTTAGCTGGTTGTTGTCCTCACTAAGTGAAAATGTCATGAGCTCAGTGACTGAATGTTATACCTCATTCGATCTATGGATGGCCTTAGAGAGAATGTATTATTCTCAATCGATGGCACATGTGATTGAAGTTAAGAGGCAACTTAACGTCATAAGAAAGGGTTCCTTGAACATGACTAATTATTTCAGTAAAATGAAGAAACTTGTTGGAGTTTTAGCCACATCAGGGAAACCAATCACAGATGTAGAACTGATTCAATACATTCTTGGGGCCTAGGTTCTGAATATGACCCTGTAGTGGTACTGTTAATAGCAAACTTGAACCACACTACTCTTGAAGATGCATATGCCTCTCTTTTGAACTTTGAGGAAAGGCTTGAAAGAAATGCATCTGAGAATGTAGAGATGGAGGCTAATATGGCTTTTAACAAAGGAAGTTATAAACCCATTTGGCAGAGGCTATAATGGAAGAGGCACTACATCACATGGTAGAGGATATGGAAGAGGAAATAACTCTAACAGAAAATCCAATTTCAACAAAAACAACAAAGGGAAAGGAAAGACATTATGTGGTAAAGATAAACCTAAGGTGGTGTGTCAAATATGCTAGAAGGGGGGACATGAAGCTGTGGATTGCTGGCACAGATTTGAGCAAGATTTTGTTCCAATAACAAACAATCAATAAAACACTGCTCTTGTGACTGCACAGGAAGATAAGGAAGATGATGGATGGTACCTAGATAGTGGTACAACCAATCATGTAACAAACAGCATCAACAATCTGAACACCAGGACAGAATACAAAGTTAACCAGAGTTTAATAGCTGAAAATGGACAAAAACTTCATATTTCACATATAGGTAAGAGAGTGTTATTTTTGCCTCATACTAATGAGACCTTGATTCTGAAAAATGTTCTCTATATACCCAAAATGACAAAAAACTTGATTAGTATCTCTAAACTTATGCATGATAATGAGGTTGCTATTGAATTTCATCATGGTTTTTGTGTTGTGAAGGACAAGATGCAGAAAGAAATTCTTTAAGGAATGGTTAAGGGTGGATTATATTGACTGATTGTGGTACTGAAAAATAGAAAAATTCATAATAGTACTAAAGCCAAGACCTCTGAACCAGTCATCTCTCTATATGCTCTATTATAAGTCCCTTAAAAGTTTTGAGTCAGTCCAATCCACACCTCGTTTAGTTGAGTCATAGTCTAGCTTGCCAAAAGAATTGACAACCCTTCATAGATAGATTGGTCATCCAAGTGAATCTGTAATGAAAAAAGTCATCCTCTCTTGTAACAAGCTACATCATTTGAATAAGAATTTTAAACTTTCTTTTTGTGATGCTTGTGAAATGGGAAAGAATCACAAACTAAAATTCAAGAACTCTGAAAATACTAGTGCTAAACCACTTTAATTGCTCTATGCAGACCTTTTGGGACTAGCACCACTAATTTTAGAAAATGAATTTAGGTATTATTTAAGCATTGTTGATGACCACAACAGGTTTACTTTAATCTTCCCATTACAAACAAAAGCACAAACAACTAGCACAGTTATACAATTCAAAAAATACATTGAAAATCAACTTGATCATAAAATCAAAACCTTTCAAATTGATATGGGAAGTGAATTTAAACCCTTAGAACATTTCTTCAAATAACATGGGGTGTTTTTAAGACACACATGTCCTTACACTTCAGAGCAAAATGACAGAGTAGAGAGAAAACATAGGCAAATTGTTGAAGTTGGACTCACTCTACTATACCAAGCTAGTATGCCATTGAACTTTTGGTGGCAAGCCTTTGAAATTGCAACCCATCTAATAAACCTACTCCCTACACCAGTCATAGGAAATAAATCACCTTTTGAGAAACTTCATGGTAAAACACCAGACTATAGCAGTCTTAGGATTTTTGGCAGTGCTTGCTTTCTACATCTAAGAACCTTCAATAAACATAAGTATAGCTATCATACAAGAAAATGTGTCCTTCTTGGTTATAACACAAAACACAAGGGATACAAGTGTTTGCTCCCTATAGGAAAAATTTTCATTTCGAGACATGTCATTTTCAATGAAAATGAATTCCCTTTTAGTTGTGATCCAGTTTTTTTGAACACAGAAACACAGACACCTAGAAAAATTCATTATGAACAATTGTTTGTCTTACCATTTCAGCAAACTAATCAAGGAGCCATAGTCACCGATGTGAGACAAACTGATCCAAACCAAAAAGAACATCCTCTGCATTAAGGTAACAACAACACTCAGAATCACCAAATAAACACCACACCAGAACACTCATTCAATGAACCTACACACATCCCATATACACATGAGCCTACAGATGAAAACCTGAATGCAGAAACATATAAAGAGGAATAACCTCAATAAACACTTTTCACACACCCTATGATCACCAGATCAAAGTTTGGAATCTTCAAACCAAAGATCTATGTAGCTTTCCAACGGAACATGGATAGTGAAATCACACCCACAGACGTCAGTGAAGCTCTCAAAAGCCCTAGATGGAGAGCTGCTATGACAGAGGAGTTCAAGGCATTAATTAAGAATGAAACCTGAACCTTGGTAAAGTATGAACTAGGAATGAAGATTATAGGAAGCAAATGGGTGTACAAGATAAAGTTCAAACCAAATGGAGAAGTGGCTAGATACAAAGCAAGACTTGTAGCTAAGGGTTATCATCAAACAGCTGGAATTGACTACACTGAAACATTCAGCCCAGTAGTAAAATCAGCTATCATCAAAGTTGTGATAAGTCTTGCTGCACACTTCAATTGGAACATCAAACAAGTGGACATCAACAATGCATTTTTAAATGATGATTTGGTAGAAGATGTGTTTATGGTTCAACCAGAAGGATTTGAGGATAGAAATAGACCAAATGCTGTGTGCAAGCTTAAAAAGGTCATCTATGGACTTAAGCAAGCACCAAGGGCATGGTTTGAGAAGTTGAGAACAACATTAATGCAATGAGGATTCAAAAACTCAAAGTCAGACTTTTCATTGTTTGTACTCAAAGAAGATGAGAAGTTAATATTGCTACTTGTATATGTTGATGACATACTAATAACTGGTAACAGTGAAGAACTAAATGAATCAATGATTAAGAGATTAGATCAGACATTCTCCTTAAAGGTCCTTGGTCCATTAAGTTACTTTCTTGAGATTGAAATCAAAAGAGATCATCAAGGAATTCACTTGAACCAGAACAAGTACATACTGGATATACATAAAAAGGTGAAAATGTCAAGCTGCAAGTCATGTCCAACTCCCATGAGCACTGATATAAAACTGTCTAGAGACGATGGAAGAGAATTTGAAGACAAAACCCTTTACAGAAGCACCATAAGAGCTATGCAATATGTAACTCTCACTCGACCTGAGATAACATATAGTGTTAATAAGCTAAGTCAATACTTAGAGAGTCCTAAAATGCCTCATTGGTCAGCTGTAAGAGAATCCTAAGATATCTGCAAGGAAGCTCAAACCATGGACTATTCTACAGCAAAAATGGTAAGATGGAACTTGAGGGATATACGGATGCTAGCTGGGCAAATGATGCTGATGACAGGAAGTCAACAAGTGGATATAGTGTGTTCTTATGTGGCAATTTGATCTCATGGAGCTCAAGAAAGTAGAAATTAGTAGCCAAGTCAAGTACAGAGTCAGAATACAGATCATTAGCACAAACAGGTGCTGAAATAGCTTGGGTAACCTCACTACTATAAAAAATGCACATTAAACTGAACCAGAGACAAATTGTTTGTTGTGACAATTTAGGAGCAGCAGCATTGGCCAGCAACCCTATTTTTCATGCTAGGACAAAGTGTCACGTCCCAGACCTAAAAGATCCGACACACGACATCACTTACATTCATTCAAAATTGTGTACTCATAAATAGTATTCAACACTAAAAATCAACTCATAATATAACATATACACATAATCTTCTATTGAACATATTTAAACATTCATTTCAATTTCTTTCATAATTATAGCAATTGAATTATGACTGGGATAATTATTAAACTGGAGATACGCAGAGTTTTCTCAGAGATTAATACTCTACTACGTCACCAGTAGCAACTTTGTTACTGGAAGTTCAGAATATATTCATTGTAAATTCTTACTTAAAATCATTTAATAACCACACTTTATGAAACTTAAACCAAATCCAATCCACACACCATAAAATAATACACAAGTATTTATTCAATAGGGACAAATCAAATATCATATCCTACGTGTCCCCAAATGAAATACTCAGCAACCTATCAACTTAAGGAACCCAAGAAACAACAGAAGCCTTGCCAAATTCGCTAAGCACACATGCACCTTATTTATCTAAAATCATCATAAACTATAATGAGTATAAAACTCAGTAAGCATACTAATTTTTCATATATCAAATACAAATACATATATGTACACAATGCATATGTATGATATGCTGTGATCAATCAAAATCATGATCTTATCAAATCACATGTCATGTAAGCGCTTACACATTCTTTCAAAATATATAATAGGAATATCATCACTCAACTACTACTTAGTAGGACTTACATATCACATATCACATATCATATAATAAGTCAAATGTCACTCGTAGGTGACATACCGTATGAGAGGAATAGTACAAGTGAGGTTTTAAATTACACATGCACCAATACGCCACCATACGAATGTGATGACTCACTCTTCCTTTAGGTACCAATAGGATCCTCCCTACATACGGAACACATAACATATACCAATCCCGAAGGAAAGGCCACACATAAAGGCTCCAAAAATCACATAAAATGCCTACTAAGTTAACAGTGAGTTCAAGTACCCTCAAAACACAAAATATTTCTCATGGACATATTACACTTCAAAAGCTTTCTTTGTTAAATATATCTTATTTTGAAAGCTCACTTTCAAAAACACATGTATGTCCATGCTCAATGTCAATGCTCACATTCATAAACATATATTCACATTACATATCAAAATATACTTTGACATAACATAAACATATTCTTAACCCCATTTACAAAATCATACAAAACAATTATTATGTTTATTGTGATTTCAGTAAAAAGTCTAGTATACTTACCTCTTAGTACTTACAGCTACAAGGCTTAAATCTCCTTAACCTATCAATGGAGATTAATCCTTTCATAAGCCTCATAATTCATACAAAATACTTTAAATAACTTACAAAATTATACACAATGCATTTATCACATCAAATTAGTCTAAATACTTGGTTTCCCAAAACCTGTCATTCTGACCACTTACACTTAACAAAATTTTCTAATACATCAAATGATGTCCAATTACTCCAAAATCAGAATATTCATTCTTAACTCATATATCTTTCTTATATATGAATATTATATCAAAATTCCTACACAATCCATTCCATACACACCATCGAATCCAAACTACTAACCTGACAGGATCAAGATACTTATTGAACAGTATTCAATCTCCTAATTTTATAAAATCATAAACTAACTCAAAAATTATAAAACTACTATAGAAATACTCTTGACATATATCTCAATCCATGATAAATATTTCACTTCAAAATAACTGCCAAAAGTATTTTTAAACTATTTTATTCTATAGCTTTAAAAATCTATTAATCAAATACTGCAATGAGTTGATACACTTTAGAAAATCATAACACTTCAACCACATTGATCTAAATTCTTAATTCTAAGTATATAATATTAGACATATAAACTTATCATATTTCACAAATTCGTAATTTTTTAAGATCATTCAGCAGGGCAAAAATTATTTGCCACTGTATCATACTGTTCACACAAGAAATTTCTAGAATTTTAGGGTTATTTTGGTAAATTTACAAAAAATTCAATTTCTAGAATTTTGAATCGATTCAAAATCCCAGATGATCCTAAAAATGTCTAATTTCATATACTCAAAATTCAAAACCAGAATCGAATCACAACAATTTATAAAATTACTGGATCAAGAGACTATCAAGTAGAAATTCCACAATTCATTATGATTTATCAAGCTATCTCATAGATCATCATCAATTCTCACAAGATATTACGAAATACATATCAAATCTTCAATTATACATATTTTTAGAAATCAAAACTTAAAGGAATTAACTTAATTAATACCAATAAATTGAGAAATAGGTGTGATATACCTCTTAAAATCTAAATTTCTAATTTCTTCTTCTTCTTATTCTCTTTCTCTCCTCTCTATTTCTCTCTTCTCTCTCTCTAAAGGGATAGCTCGACTAAAATGAGCAAATTAGGGTTTCAAAAGTATATTTTTATACTAAGAGGCAAAGTTTTGATATTTACGAATTTGCCCTCAAAACTTTCAAAGTATTACAATTTGGTCCCTAAAATAAATCTAAAGTCTTACAAATAAATCCAATACTAATAGTATGTCCTTAACTTATAAAAATACTACTAATAACAATATAAAAATCAAGGATCACCCACATATAAATAAAATATATATTTATATATATATATATAAATACATATTCTTACCAGTTGTAAATACTAGTTATTACACAAAGCATATAGAAGTGGACGTTCATTACATCAGAGATAGGATTAATAACAATCAGCCTGAAGTCAAATATATATCCACAAAAGATCAAATGGCAGACATCATGATTAAGCCACTGTCAACTGAGAGATTTAATTATCTGAAGAACAAGCTCAAAGTAATTCCAGAACCTTGAGCTTGAAGGGGACAGTTGAACCAATATTACTTGGTGCAAGGTCTGTAAAAAAAAGGAGACAAAAGTGATATTTGAATGGATGCTTTACGGGCTCTATATAGAAGATCTTAGAATCACACAAGAAGGCAAAGTAATAATAGCTGTCAACAATTCATAAGAGTATAGTAGGAACCAATTGAAAAACAGTATGTGTAATGACACCCGTTTCAATCATTCACAAGCCCTGAATTTTAAGAAATTGTACAATGATGAAAAAATTATAAACAATTGTATTCTTTTGTATTCTTTTAGCTCATTAAGATATATATATATATATATATATATATCACATGTAACAACATGGTAGGGTGGTGAAGAAGAATAATAAAAAGTTTACTCATTTTTATACATTTTTTAGAATTCCTCTGCCCCCTTTAATAAGCAAATTAGTATTTTTCAGACTCACATTCACACCTTCACTTCGTGGGTTTGACTCGCAATACCAATCTCTCCCCTTTATTTGTAATATAATTTACGGAAAAAAAAGACGAGCATTAATCCTACTCTAGGGGATGACCCTTTGTGTAGATATGGTTTAAGTTACTACTAATTTTAATGGGCAGAGAAGAAAAATAAACAAAACTTTCGGCCAATTCCTATTAAGGGGAATTGAATTCTGAGAATCGATCGACCAATTTGTTAGCGTAATTGTCTTAAAGTTGTTCATCTGAGAAATAATTTTTCGAAAACTTCTTGTCTGAATCCATTAAATGTTTTTTTTTTAAACGAAGTTTCTAAATGATAGGGACTTATTTGGGTCTTAGTGCAAGTGATACAGAAGAGCTTGAAAGTAATTCAATATAATTACTTATTCTTCACAAGACTAAAAAGAAAAAAAGTTTCGGAGGAACGTAGTTTAAATATTCAGAACAAGGATATTACATATATATTAAAAATTTCATATTATTACTGTTCTTCTCACATCTAAGTGAAGAACTTAATGAGTAGAAGTTGATTATGTTGTTACATTCTGTGATGAGTATGAATAGTTGATGCAGAGGCTGAATTATTCAAATCTGACGTGGCAAATCTGAGATGACGTGGCAAATCATTAATCTGACTTGGAGAACAGCTCAGCTTTAAGCTGTGAAGGCTAGCTGGAAAATGTTTTATAAGTTGTGAAAAGTTAGTTACAAACAGCGGGAAGAAACAGAGACGTGCAGACTCTGCAATTTGCCCCCATAATCAAATCCAATGTTATATATGATGGGTACTCCTAATCCGAGTAGAAAATTAAGTACTGATACTCAGAACGGATTAGGGAAATCAAAATACGACTCGGACAAATTAATCCGACTATGCTATTATTACAAACCAAGTAGAAATCGGAATCTGCCATCTATAAATAACTCGCTTTTGCTTGCAAAATAGTATCATCACGCAATATCAATTAGCCATCGCTAAGTTTATTTCGATCAAGCAATGGCAGCGATAATCAAGAACGCCCTTTTCTCTCTGTTTCTTGTGCTAAGTTCTCTCTTTCTCGTCGCTCCTCCTCCTCCATCCAACGCACATGGTCTTAGGACTTGTGGGATTGACGCGATATATCAACTTGGAGACTCCATATCAGACACGGGCAATCTCATTCGTGAGCAACCTCAGTCTGTGTTTGCTCGGCTTCCATACGGAGAAACCTTTTTCAAGAATGCAACTGGTAGATGCTCAGATGGGTTGCTAATGATTGATAATTTTGGTAAGAAATCGATTTGCTTCTTTCTTCTCTCATCTGATCTTTCAGTTAATTTTGCTATATACTTATTTATAGGTTTGCTTTGAATGTTTCTCACTACGTATTAATGATGATGGTAGCTAAGTTGTATTGTCATAATTTATCCTGTTGCAGCTATATCCGCTGGGCTTCCCTTTCTTGATGCCTACTTGAATCCGAATGCATCCTCAAGTAATAGTCATGGGGTGAACTTTGCTGTTGCTGGCTCTACTGCTTTGCCTTGGCAGATTTTAGAAGAGAAAAAGATTTTAGCTCCAGTTACTAACAGTTCTCTCAGTATTCAACTTGGCTGGATGTCCTCCTATTTCGATGCAATATGTAACAACCAAGCGGGTAAGCGTCTCTATCTCCATTATCTATTAAGTTATTCAGTCTCTTTTATTTAAAGACATGTTCATGAGAATTATTAACTGTTTTTTTTATGTCTGACTGATGTATAGATTGCGCTGAGAAACTTAAAAATTCGCTATTCATGGTTGGTGAAATTGGAGGAAATGACTACAATTACGCACTTCTTCAAGGCAAAACCTTTGAGGAGGTCAAAGCCATGGTGCCTTATGTTGTCCGAGCCATAAAGGATGCTGCTACAGTAAGTCTTCTCGCTAGTTGCTATGAAGTCAATACAAATTAATTTTTGAGTAGTTTTAAACAATGATCTCAACTCTTTTTGATCTGGTTTTTCAGATAGCTATTGGTTTTGGAGCTACTAGAGTTGTTGTTCCAGGAAATTTTCCTATAGGTTGTATGCCAATCTATCTTACAGGATTCCAGACCAATGTTTCCGCTGCGTATGATGAACTCCACTGCTTGAAGGACTTGAACAACTTATCATTGTATCACAATGAAAATCTTAAACAAGCCATTCAGGAACTGAAGAAAGAACATCGTAATGTAGCTGTTGTATATGGCGATTATTACAACGCATTCTTGTGGATCCTACGCCGTGCTCGTTTGCTTGGTGAGTAAATAAAGATTGTTATCATACCAAATCCTTTATCATACTAAATCCTTTTTAAATTAAACTTATATATTATAAATGTTTCATCTTTATATATATATATATATATATATATTATATGTTTGATCTTTGCTTACTTTTTTTTTTAACTTAAATCAACAGGTTTTGATTCTGGATCAGTGCAGAAAGCTTGTTGTGGTGTTGGAGGTGATTATAACTTTAATCTCGCAAAAATGTGTGGATTTCCTGGTGTTCCAATCTGTCAAAACCCCCGCAAACACATCAGTTGGGATGGTGTTCATTTGACTCAAAAGGCTTACAAATACATGGCAAAGTGGCTCCTTCATGATATCTTGCCAAATCTTCGGTGTTAATAGTACTAGTTGAGATATATAGATTTCTTTTGTTGCGATTTTTATATTAGTGTGGTGAATGTTAAAAAAAAAAATAGTTTTTTTCTTTAGCATAGTTAGAAACTTTGTAATCTTTAGGGGAACTCATGTTGTGAAGTTGTTACTTTATATGAGTTATTTTTTATTTAGTAAAGATATTATTTTGTTTTTCCTTTGGAAGAAGTCTTACTTATGCTGTACTGTTTATTCAATAACTTAAATTTGCTTGAGCCAATCTCAGTAACATTTCGAGCGATGTTTATTCTCTTAGAATTTTTCAGAACCATGTCCGAAAAATATTTTTTATTCTCTTAGAATTTACTTTTGCGGTATAAGTCTATGAAATGTTTTTGACGAAGTTTCTAATATACAGGGACTGTTTTTGGGTCTAAATATTGAACATAATATCAATATTACTTGTTCTTTGCAGGATTAGAAAGAAAAATCATTGGACGTTTTATAACCATTCAGTACTAACATTTTTTTCTCTTACATGAATGCTTCCCTATAGGAGGAAATTTATTAAAATAAAAAGAAGGAAGTAATAATATTGGGGGGAACATAGTGAGCTTTACCCCCGAAGGATACAAGAGAAACTAAAAAAGGTCTGAAAAATAGCTAAAAGAAAATGAAAGGAACAATACATCTTAACTGAAACGATAAGAAGAATTGCCAAAGGCATTCCTAGCAATAAAAGCCTGCACTTCAGAACTGGAGAGTCTCAACGATCATAGCCAACCGAACGAAGAGCTAAATTAGCAAGACAATCAACCGCAGCATTTTTCTTGCGATATGTATGAGAATAACGAAATGCATAGATAGAAGAACTTGACAATTCAGCCACCGATTACGGATAGCCCAAGGGGTTTAATAACTAGGATTTCACAGGAAAAAATCAGTAACAGAGAATCCAATTCAATCCAAAGGTGATGGGGCAAGATGTCATTTACTTTTGAGTTGGTATAATTGTATAGGAGTATTTGATTTTGGATATGTAATTATACTACTCGGATATTCGATACTATAAATGTTGATAATTTTTCCTTAAATTCTTAGAACTTGTAGGTGGATGGGTCACATAGATGTAATTGGTGATGATTTTTTTTGTGTTATGGATAAGAAATAAGAAATTTGGAAGTATGGGTGCAAGCATGAAGCATATAGAAGTGTTGATTATTTGAGTTGTAGGTTTGGGTATGTTTAAAAAATAGGAAATTTTTTTCCAAAAAATAGAAAAAATTCCGCCAAAAAATTTCGGTAGAATTTCTTATGCAATAAAAGTGTATGAGAGTCACAGGATAGTATTGAGATTCACCCCATAGCTTTTAGAATACTAAGGGTGGGTTGTTTCAAAAGGTTATTCCAATCACGAGTAGTAGCATACTCAATAACAAGGATGTCAGTGTATATTTTAGAGTAATAATCCCATTAGTATCACAAAACAAAGCACCACTAGTCATCAAACAAAGATGTAACGGCTCGCTCTCATACAGTATGATATTGTTCATTTTGGGTCTGAACTTGTACAGTTTTGTTTTTGGATATCTCCAAAAGGCTTTATACAAATAGAGAAGGAACTCTACATATATATCCTAGAAATTTTTTCTAATTAGGCAATGTAAGATTCAGTTACTTGACCCTCATCTGATCTATTTTGGCCATGTTATCTATAGCCTTAAGAATTTTAGATCTTGGGTGTTACATTCTACCCTCTAAGGGGACACAGGTACATTAGGTTCTTGGGGACACATGGTTGACCCATGTAGGCTTGGCTCCTTAAGACATAGCTGACCAATGTAAGCTAGACCCTAAGGGTGTATGGTATGTGTGCACTATTTGTGGCCCAGACTGCAAGCTCATTGGCCTATACCGCAAGGTAGGTTCAACTTTGATACTATTTGTAACAATCCGCTCTCACGACCGTATGATATTGTTCCCTTGCTACACTTATGAGATACATTGGTTAAAATACCTTATCTCCAATGTTGGTTTTAATCATCCAAAATCAATTCCAATTCATTGTGATAGCCAAGCTACTATTCACATCACTGAAAATCTAGTATTCCATTAAGGCACTAAATATATTGAAATTGATTGTCATTTTGTTCATGAAAAGATCAAACAGGTCTTCTTAATCCTAGTTATCTTTTATGTAACTTCCAACCGTTAATGGTTTTTAAGCCAATTTGTCATCAACAAGTCATTTCTGAAAGGAGTTTTCTTAGTTAAGTAACAGTTTAAAAGCTATGGTTTTTAAAAACCATTGTGATAGCCTAGCGATTATGGATAGCCCAAGGGGTTTATTAACAGAATTTCAAAGGAAAAAGATCGGTAACAGAGAATCTAATTCATGCCAAAGTTTATTCCAATCACGATTAGTAGTATACTCAATGACAAGGATGGTAGTATATATTTTAGAGTAATAATCCCATTGGTATCACGAAACAAAGCTCCATCGGCTGCCAAACCAAAATGTAGCGGCCTGCTCCTATATAGTATAATATTGTCCACTTTGAGCATTGGCCTGTACGGTTTTATTCTTGAGTCTCTCCAAAAGGCCTTATGCTAATAGAGAAGGGACTTTACATATATAGCCTAGAAACTTTTTCTAACTATGCAATGTAAGATTCTGTCACTTAACCCTCACCCTATCTATTTTGGCCTCGTTATCTATAGCCTCAAAAATTTTAAATCTCAGGTGTTACATTCTACCCTCTTAGGGGACACAGGTTCAATAGTTTCTCAAATTTTATCTCGAATTATATCCTAAAATTGATGTGTTAAGGAAACATTAGGCGTAATAAATGATTTTAAAATTTGTATTATTTCACCATCCAATGTTTACTTGACACAACACTTTTGGGATGCCTAACATTACTCTTTTAAATATAGTTTTATATAGTGAAAACATGGAGGTTCTTTTTAAAGATATTTTTACGAAGAAATCCTTTTGATGTTAGAAAGAAATTATATAAAAGGATAAAGGACATCCACACCCCACAAGGTATTATTTAATATCCAATTACATCCCCATGATTTAATAATATCCATCTATACCCCTAGCAAAAGGGTATTACAGTAAATTGATAAAGTGCCACCATAAACAGTGTCTCGCCGCCACTTGTCAACTGAAATCACTCATTGGTAGATATTATTCAGCCGGCGAATAAATACTATTTACATGAACAATACCACACATGAACGGTACAGTGAATTGTTCAAGATAACTGTTGATGGTGAGTATTATATGCTGCAATAATACTATTCACGTGTGGTACTGTTTATATAAATAGTACACTCATGCACTATTCATTAAAATCGATTGTTCGGACATTAAATTAATGACCAAATTCCACCATTTCTATGCCCGCATCTATAGTTTTCACAACTTGGAGCACCAAAATTTGATCCATAGCAGGTGCAGGGAATGCTATGAGTGGGGCGAAACACTTTTAGGTAAGTAGAGGCAAAAGAGCTTTTTTAATATCCAAAAGCTCTTCTTTAATTGTAAATAAACACTTTCAAAATTTTAAAAAGAGTTTTTGGCATTAAAATTTTTTTTTTAACTAATAGAGAAGCTCGACCAAACTGACAAAATGACATTTGGCCTAAAAGCAGCTGGAGGGTTTTTTTTATACAAATATTATATTTCAAATCACAATATCAAATGATTATGATATTACAGTTCAAATATCAACTAATAATAATATATTCAACTAAACAACTCTCGAAGATAATTAGAGGACTAAAAATATAATCAACTATACAATCCTTTCATGTAACTAGAAAGACTAAAATTGGCCTCCCAGTAACTGGATGACAATATAATCAACTAAATAACATTTCAATCAATTAAACAACTTTGTCAAATAACTAGGGGAATAAATCAATTAAACAAGTCTCCCATATAATCAACTAAAACGACTCTCCCATGGAGGGAATAAAAATATAATCAACTAAAAACAACTTATATAATCAATTAAACAACTCTCATAGACAACTAGATAGACTAAAAATATAATTAATTTAAAAAAATTCATATAATCAACTAAACAATTCTCCTAGACAACTAAAAGAATTAAAAATGTAATCAATTAAACAATCCTATCAAACAACCGGAGGGATTAAAACTGATCTCCCAACAACTAAATGACAATATAATCAACTAAACAATATTTTCAAATTTTATTATACATGTATTCAAGCCCTTCCGTATCACTTACACTAAGACCCAAATATATGTCCCTATCATTTAGAAACTTCGTAAAAAAACATTTAATGGATTCATACAAGAATTTTTCTGAAAATTTATTTTTCAGACATGCATATGAACAACTTTAAGACAATTATGCTAACAAATTGGTCGACCGATCTCTTAGTATTCAAATCTCTGTAATAGGAATCGGCCGAAGGTTCTGTTTATGTTTTTTTTTTCTCTGCCCATTAATACTAGTAGCCACTTAAACCATATCTACACTAAGGGCCATCCTCTAGAGTAGGCACTTAAACCGTTGAGTTACTTCAACTTCAGTCAACGTTGGTTAATTCTAATCATCATTATAATTGCAAAATAATATTATAACCCCATTAGACTTTATTTTAAAAAGAGATATTATTAACGGTACTCATAGAGTAAGGTTAAATATTATTAATATCAAAAGACTTTATATATAGGATTTTTAAGGTCCATGGGTCCATATTGTCTATTCTCCCGACGGCATAAGAGATTTATATTCTAAGTGATTATTTCTATTATTGTGATTTGGAGGGTCACATACAAATGAGAATTCAAGTTTATTTTAATACTATTTATCATGGGTTAAACGTTTGTCATTGACTAAAAAGACTAGCCTATTAAATAATACTACATACCTACTTTATATACCCAAAATTTATCAAATTTTTATTTAATGTCAATGTGGCATACGTCTTAAGTAAACCTTAGTCCAAGTTATATCAAGAAAAGAAAGTTTAAAACAACTTAAACGATTCAATTCGAGAAGGACTCGCATTGGTGCCACACTACAACTGTTGATCTCATTTGATCGGTATTAGCTGATGTGGTGTTAACCGTTATGGCTCTTATACAAACCAAGAAAAATAAGAACTTCAAATTTTCTTGGAAAAATAAAGGAAAATGGCCAAGAAAACAATGAAGAGAAACTTTTTAGCTTTTCTTTTGAAAGACGACAAAACCAAAATATTTATATTTATCTTTACAAAAGATTATTTAACACACGGCTTTTCTAGAGAGGTCTAAATAGAAATTTACAACTTGCACAAATCAGTTGCCAAGATCACTAATTTGGCAGGAAAAGTAGCTAGCTATTCTGCTTCATAAATATTGCTTCTTAACAAACTCTGCATTACGAGACCCACTGCGTGCATATCCAAGTCAGCACTCCTTGGTCACGTCATCACCTTCAGTACCATCTTGCACTCTCTTGCTTTCAGCTTCGATCAAGCATTCTGGCTATGTTTGTGTTTACAATAGCTGTCATTTTTCTAAATTTAGGTTTTACAATTTATTTCTCAGTTTTCTTTAATTGTGCCGCAAACATAGTGTTTTTGTTTCAAACTAAAGAGGAATGAATTAAAAACTTGCATTACAAGTTTGTAATTACCAAAAAGGATAAAGACATTTAAATCTCTACAATTTGACTTAAAAAATAGTTTCACCCCCTTGTTTTCAAAATTGCTCAAAAAAGTCCCTTTCAGTAAGGCTGACAATAAATTTGGACTTATTATTGGTATTATCATATTTAAAATTTTGCGATTTACGTAATGATAGCATTGTTTCATTCAAAAAAGTGACAAAAAAGAGCAAAAGTTGATGAGAAAGATAAAAATACCCTTTAACAAAAATGGGTATTTTTGGATAATTATAAACATAAGGGATGAAACTATTCTTTGGATCAAACTTTAAAAGTCTAAATGTCTTTTCCCCTTACTAATTTTAACAGGAGATTAAATCACGTTTTCTTTTGTTTTTGTTTTAAAAAAAAAAGATTTTAGCCTACAACCTAGAGTTATGGATGTGAAAGGTTTTAACTGGGTCACCTTAACTCAGATTAAAACATCTTCATTAGGAGCGCTACCATGACTTTTTATAGGGTTTAATTTTAACCATGTTTTAATGTAGGAATATGCTTCAATGACGAAATTTCTATGCATGTTACAGATATGTTTCTTTGAAAAAGAAGTTAGACATTTAGCCTTTGCCCTGGAATATTGCTATTATTCGTTTATCATACAAATTATTCATATTTACATATCTGGTTCTGTTTTATAGTGGGTATGAACGTGCTTAATTATGGTAACATCTTTCGTGATTGTATAGAGGTGTTGGAATATATACAGATACGAAAATATTAAAAATTGCGTCGCTCTAATTATCTTTTATCTCTTCAAATAAATATTTGTTTTTCATTAACGAAATATTGGAATCAATTTTAATTTTCATTATTTGAGGTACTAAAAGACCAACGGAAATTTTGATTCTCAAATTATAAAGCAAGGAACGAAATTAGGGAATTTTATTAAATCTTAAAAGAGATTGACGTTAAACAGGTAGTTTTATTTTAGGCGCATGCGTGCTTATACATGCTCTGCGGTCAAGTAAGAACCCTAGAGTCTTCCTTCCACCCTCACTCCTCTGCAATAACACCATCCATTGTCGCAAAGCGGTGGGAACTTATCCTCACGATAACGACAAAGCTCTATGCAGTCTGAATCCTTTGTGCATTGATCTCCAAGAGCTTCTGTTCCACTCGGTAAACCTACATCGACCAATATATATTTTAAAAAGTGCTTTTGACATTCAATAAACTGCTTCTTGATGAGTAGAACTACCTTTTTAAATATAGCTTTATGTTGTGAAAGCATGGAGAGGCTTTCTAAAGATATTTTTAAGACTCCTCTCAAAACTTAAATTTTTATTAAATGGGTTTTTTTTTGGGTATTCTATAACTATAAGAGATGGGAATTCGAACTTCTAACCTTAGATCAGGGTGCACTTAAAGCGCTTGCCATTTGGCAAACCCCATGTGCTTTATTAAAATGGGTTTTAAGAAGTACTTTGACATTATAAAGAAAGTATATAAAATTGTAAACCATTCGGTGGAACAACAAGAGAGAGAGAGAGAGAGATTAATGCATACCAGAGGCAATAATGAGAAGCAGAACAACAAAGCAAGCTAGTTTGTTAGAATTTTTCTCCATTTTCTTCTTTCAAAGTTGATGTTGATGCTTTGTTGAAGAAATTAGAAGAGGGTATATATAGTTTCTAGCATGGATATATAGATAGGGTCCGTGTGAGGGGTTCCCGACTTTTTTGGCATCGAGAAATTATTATTTTCCAATTGAAAGTCTGGTTATAAGTGACCAAGATTTTGTTTCGTGATATTGGGATCAAATTTAGTAAAGATTAAAAAAACCTAACAAAATTCTCAAAACAGCCATAATTTGAAAGATATATGAAGATATGTTTCCTTAATTAATTGACCTACTCAATTCTTAGTATCAGTTTGTGCGTTTCCAATAAACCCATAAACTGATAGTAAGTAATAAATATTAGTTTTCCATTTAAAGAATACAAGTAAGTCATTCTTTTTTTTTTTTTAAAGAATATGCATTTTCCATTTATTACTATTTTTCATGATTTGTAACTTCTCATACACGTTAGTTTCATGATTTGTGTTAAATGTTTCAAATTTTAATATTACACATTTTAAATCAAAGTTTCAAATTTTGTTTTAAAAGTTTTACTTTCATGTTAAAGTTTCAACTTTTATGTACAACATTTTAAAATTTGTGTTGATTATGTATAGATACAAATCTATATTGTAGTCAAGTCCGTAAGAAGAAATCTAAGATACTGTAAAGTTTAGATTATATACTTATACAATAGATTGAATTATATATGTCCATTAATAAATAAAAGAAGAGTGTTAGCGTTAGTCGCTACTTTTTAAATACTAAAATAGAATTGTAATAGATATAAAATATTGATATAAAGGAACGTAATTAATAAAAGGGAACCACAGTCAAGAAAAATATTTGATGTCAATTTGTATTAACTTTATTCAAATTCATGTAATATATATAGATATGTGTACATGTATCGTATTCGTGTCGTATCAATGTAAGTTATTAACAAATTTTTATCATATTTATATAAGATTCGTTTACTTAAATAAATTAGGCACTCAAATATAAATTAAATTTGTTTAATATGTAAATTACATCACATAATATGATTGGACATGTTTAAATAAATGAATTAAATTTAATTCTTTTATACAATTATACACGATTCGACTTGTTTATAATTATATTTATTTAAACAAATAATAACATCAAATTTGATTCGTTTATATAAAATATTTGATTTATTTAATACGATTAAACATGTTTAAGTCACGATAAACATATTTTTATATATTTATATTTTATAATTTAATTCGTATCTTATTTGTGTCTTATGCAAATAGACACAACTTCATTTTTAAATGAATTAACCTAATTTGTTTAATTTAATTTGATTTAAATGAATTTGTAAATCGCAAAGTTCAAACTCGTATTCAACTAAATTAATAAACGGGTGATAAGAATTTGACTCGTTTATTAATCGTGTCAATTTTTTTACTCAATTATATCATAACTCATTTTGCCACTTTTAAGTATATTTAGGCAAGAGTAGAAGATATGAAAAAAAATTCAAATATACACAAAAAAAAAAATAGGAAGCTAACAACTCAAATTCAAAATGCACACAAATATAGGAAACTAACAAATCTGATGGTAACTAAAAGCCTAAGATCATGGACTGTCCCCCCTAAAGTTGGAGTTGAGATTGAAATGTCAATAACACCCAATTTGCGAAGTTGGTAAAAAGGTCTACTAATTGATCGGTGGATCGTAGGTAAGAAGGAGCAAGAAGATTTGCTTGAACATTTTCTCGAACAAAATGATTATCAATTTTAATATATTTATAAAAGACTAGACTTTCGGCAATTTAAATAGTAGTTTGGCTATCATAATGAACTAGAATTGATTATGGACGATTATAACCAAGATCTTAAAAAAGGTATTTAACCCTTGTAACTTGGAAGTAAGAGCAGCGAGGGAACGATATTTGCTTCTATAGAAGAATGAGAAACCATAAGTTATTTCTTAGTTTTCTAAAAAATATAACTGGAACCTAACTTGGTAAAATTACTAGTGGTGGAGCTTGAATAGTAGGATAACCTGTCCAATCAGAGCTAGTATATCCGACTAAGTAAAAGAACTAAATGAAGAAAGGAAGAAACCATTACCAGCAATATGTTTTAAGGTAACAAAGAACTCGGTTAACAACATCAAGATGGGAGGAATATGGAGGTTGCGTAAATTGATTGAGTGTATTTACAGCATATTGAATAACAAGGCGGGTGATAGTGATATAAAGAAGATGACCCACAAGTTAAGTTAGATTACCACATCAGGAAGGAAGAACCATCTTTTAGTCGTAAACAAAGATGTTGTTACATAGGAAAGTTGGATAGTCGACAACCAGTCATAGCAAAATCTCCTAAGATGTAAAGAGCATATTTGTGTTGACAAAAAAAAAAAATTGAATGTTTAGAGCAAGAAACTTCAATCTAAACATTCAATACCTAAAAAATACCAAAGTTTGCCAAAATCTTTCATGGAGAAAAATTAAACTAGAAATTGTTTGATGGCAGAGATGGTATCATCATTTTTTCTAGTGATAATAATATTATTGTGAGAATATTAATTGAAAATCACCAGTATATAATTTGGAGATTAAGCCAAGGACGTAGGGTACGCGAGGATCGAAAACGGATGCGAAAAACAAAGAAGGGCGTGACAGGCATGGATGCTGCAGCGCCAGGTGACGAGCGCTGTAGTGTCCAAGCGGGCGCACTAGCATCATAGCGCTGGGCGCGAGAATAGTTTTCTGTTTTGAGACCTCTTTACTCTACCACAAATAATGAACACTCAAACGATAATTCCATCCTAGTGCACATAAGCACTTAATGTCTACCCAATTCTTCTTTTCTCTTAGAGTCTCTCTTAATGTTTAATCTCAATAAAATAGTTTACAAGTGTTTATATAAAGTTTATTTCGTACTTAGTAACCATATTCCTTATTGGAGTAAGAGTTCTTTTATTTTGGTAGTCCAAAACTAAAAACTCGAATTAAAATGGACTTCTTGATGCTTTTGGCACCATAGCGTTCAGCCTTGGACGCTGCAACGCTGCGTGTATTGTGCCCATCGCCACGACGCTGGGCTTCTGTGTTGGGCACTGCGGTGCTCAGCACTGGTGTCCCCTATGTGCATTTTCTTTACTTCTTTCGCGTCTTCGAGTCCCGTTTCATTTTCTCCTTCGTGTCTCATACATTCTAGATTTCTCCATACATGTCTCATACATTATAGACTTCTTATGACTCTCCTCTTTATAATTCATCTCACTTATTGTCTATTCAAAATTATTGAATCACCAAAATTTTAACATATCCAAATTTGTGCTGCAATTTCAGCATATAAATACTTGGACGAATATCAGATGAGACAAAATTTAGAATCCAACTTCCAACGAAATCATTCATTGTTCCTATTTGGGAATGTTATCTTTCTCTTTTGGAAGTGGAAATAACCCATCAACAAAACTAAATTTGCTTTTAGTATAAAAGGTTGTTATGACTGCACGTCTCCCTGATTCATAATTGTCTCCAGACAGTGGTGGAGTAACAAGAATGATAAATAGACTATCTGAGTGATGAATGACATAAGGGTCTTTTTTAATTGAAGTTGAAGATGATGTGATGTTGGCGCCTAGATTTTCCTTGCACATGATGAAGAATAAAGGAGAAAAAAAAACCATGAATAGAAGGCTAGAAAATGATATATATATATATATATTTGCTCTGATGATATAATAAAAGGGAACCATGATAAAGGAAACAATAATGCTATGCATCTCAAATTTTAAAATTAAAATTTAGATCTTAAGTGTGAGGTGTTAATTAAGTAATAGATGGTTAAAATTTATAATTTTTAAAATTACTCATTACACTATTTTTTTTATTAATGATAGCTTAACATTTTATTTAAGATTTAAACTTTAGAATATAATTTAAAAAGTATAGAATTACTCTAAAGAAAAATATTTTGATGTGAATTTGCATTTACTTTATTCACTTTCGTGTAATATATAGGCAGGAGTACAAGATATGAAAATTTTTAAATTTACACAAAAATAGGAAGCTAACAGCTCAAATTCAAAATATAGACAAATAAAGGAAAGTAACAAATCAATTGGCAACTAAAAGCCTAAAATCATAGACTCTTTTAAATTCGTCTAACAGTAACTGATTTAAAAGTAACAATTGACACAATCACAGTATATGCTAGCATTACCCCAAATAAAAAATAGCTCTGATTTCCTAAAAGCCCAAAGCCTTGGTGTCCGAAGTTTTGTACAATAAGCATTTGCTATTATTTTAGCTATCAATTTGTTAACTCAAAATTCATGATTACGGATCCAGTATAAACCTTTTCATTATTGAGCAACAGTACCAATTTTGTAATTTTTTCTTTCTTTTGGAAATAATGATTAACAACTTTGCTTCTGCCTTTTGATATATGTTACTTAACATTTTTTTTTTTTGAGGAAATATGTTACTTAACATTTAAACATAATGTTTGTACATTTGCCTTATCTAAGTAGGAATATAAATTTAACTAAGCTTTTTACATAGAAAAGTCTAAATAGGACTAAGACTAATAATACTAATTATAATCCAAATCACATTAATTAATATTCTCTCTCCTAATGTGGTGTTCTTAAAAAATCAAAAACCTATATAAATTAGTACAGAATAACTAGGACTCATAGTACTAATTGTAATCCAAATTATATTAATTAACATTCTCCCCTTAATTTGATGTTCTTAACAAACCAAAGACCTATATAAATTAATATGGACTAGTTATATAACGTCCAATGATATTTTTTTTTTCTTTCTAATCCTGCAAAGAACAAGTAATATTGATATTATGTACAAGTTCTGAACTCTAACTTTTCATAGGTTCATACCGCGAGAGAACAAAAAAACATTTTTTGGACATGGTTCTGAAAAATTTTAAGAAAACTTTTAAGAGAATAAACAATACTGCAAAAATAAATTCTAAGAGAATAAACATCGGTCGAAATTTTATTGACATTGGCTCAAGCAAATTTAAGTTATTGAATAAACAGTACTGCAAAAGTAAGGCTATTTCCAAAGGAAAAACAAAATAATATCTTTACTAAATAAAAAATAACTCATATAAAGTAACAACTTCACAACATGAGTTCCCCTAAAGATTACAAAGTTACTAACTATGCTAAAGAAATTTTTCTTTTCTTTTTTTTTTTAACTTTCACCACACTAATATAAAAATCACAACAAAAGAAATCGATATATCTCAACTAGTACTATTAACACCGAAGATTTGGCAAGATATGATGAAGGAGCCACTTTGCCATGTATTTGTAAGCCTTTTGAGTCAAATGAACTCCATCCCAACTGATATGTTTGCGGGGGTTTTGACAGATTGGAACACCAGGAAATCCACACATTTTTGCGAGATTAAAATTATAATCACCTCCGACACCACAACAAGCTTTTTGTACTGATCCAGAATCAAAACCTGTTGGTTTAAGTTAATGAAAGAAAGTAAGTAAAGATCAAACATATAATATACATATATAAGTAAAGATGAAACATTTATAATATATAAGTTTAATTTAAAAAGGATATGGTATGAAAACAATCTCTATTTACTCACCAAGCAAACGAGCACGACGTAGAATCCACAAGAATGCATTGTAATAATCGCCATATACAACAGCTACATTACGATGTTCTTTCGTCAGTTCCTGAATGGCTTGTTTAAGATTTTCGTTGTGATACAATGATAAGTTGTTCAAGTCCTTCAAGCAGTGGAGTTCATCATAAGCAGCGGAAACATTGGTCTGGAATCCCGTAAGATAGATTGGCATACAACCTATTGGAAAATTTCCTGGAACAACAACTCTAGTAGCTCCAAAACCAATAGCTATCTGGAAAACCAGATTAAAAAGAATTGAGAATATTGTTTAACGCAACTTAAAAATTAATTTGTATTGACTGACTTATAGCAACTAGCAAGAAGACTTACTGTGACAGCATCCTTTATGGCTCGGACTACATCAGGCACCATGGCCTTTACCTCCTCAAAGGTTTTGCCTTGAAAAAGTGCATAATTGTAGTCATTTCCTCCAATTTCACCGACCATGAACAGCGAATTTTTAAGTTTCTCAGTGCAATCTATGTATCAGTCAAACATAAAAGACAGTTAATAATTCTCATGAACTTGTCTTTAAATAAAAGAGAATGAATAACTTAATAGATAATGGAGACAGAGACGCTTACCTGCTTGGTTGTGGCATATTCCATCGAAATAGGAGGACATCCAGCCAAGTTGAATACTGAGAGAACTGTTAGTAACTGGAGATAAAATCTTTTTCTCTTCTAAAATCTTCCAAGGCAAAGCAGTAGAGCCAGCAACAGCAAAATTCACCCCATGACCATGACTTGAGGATGCATTCGGATTCAAGTAGGCATCAAGAAAGGGAAGACCAGCGGATATAGCTGCAACAGGATAGATTATGACAATACAACTTAGCTACCATCATCATTAATACGTAGTGAGAAACATTCAAAGCAAACCTATAGATAAGTATATAGCAAAATTAACTGAAAGTCAGATGAGAGAAGAAAGAAGCAAATCGATTTCTTACCAAAATTATCAATCATTAGCAACCCATCTGAGCATCTGCCAGTTGCATTCTTGAAAAAGGTTTCTCCGTATGGAAGCCGAGCAAACACAGACTGAGGTTGCTCACGAATGAGATTGCCCGTGTCTGATATGGAGTCTCCAAGTTGATATATCGCGTCAATCCCACAAGTCCTGAGACCATGTGCGTTGGATGGAGGAGGAGGAGCGACGAGAAAGAGAGAACTGAGCACAAGAAACAGAGAGAAAAGGGCGTTCTTGATTATGGCTGCCATTGCTTGATCGAAATAAACTTAGCGATGGCTAATTGATATTCCGTGATGATACTATTTAGCAAGCAAAAGCGAGTTATTTATAGATGGCAGATTCCGATTTCTACTTGATTTGTAATAATAGCATAGTCGGATTAATTTGTCCGAGTCGTATTTTGATTTCCCTAATCCGTTCTGAGTATCAGTACTTAATTTTCTACTCGGATTAGGAGTACCCATCATACATCACATAGGATTTGATTACGGGGGCAAATTGCTGAGTCTGCAAGTCTCTGCTTCTTCCCGTACTTTGCAAGCAACTTTTCACAACTTATAAAACCTTTTCCAGCTGGCCTTTCACAGCTTAAAGCTGAGCTGTTCTCCAAGTCAGATTAATGAGCTGCCACGTCATCTCAGATTTGCCACGTCAGCTTTGAATAATTCAGCTTCTGCATCAACTATTCATACTCATCACAGAAAGTAACAACATGATCAACTTCTAATTATTAAGTTCTTCACTTAGATGTGAGAAGAACAGTACTAATATGAAAATTTTAATAAATATGTAATATCCTTGTACTGAATATTTAAACTACGTTCCTCCGAAACTTTTTTTCTTTTTTATCTGCTGAAGAATAAGCAATTATATTGAATTACTTTCAAGCTCTTCTGTATCACTTGAACTAAGACCCAAAAATAAGTCCCTATCATTTAGAAACTTCGTTTAAAAAAAAAAATTTAATGGATTCAGACAAGAAGTTTTGTGAAAAATTATTTCTCAGACATGCTTATGAACAACTTTAAGACAATTACGCTAACAAATTGGTCGATCGATTCTCATAATTCAATTCCCCCTAATAGGAATTGGGCGAAAGTTTTGTTTATTTTTCGTCTCTGCCCATTAATATTAGTAGTCACTTAAACCATATCTACACTAAGGGCCATCCCCTAGAATAGGAGTAATGGTAATTTTTTTATTTTTTTAATCTAAATTTCAGTTAAACTATAGGCATCAATACTCAACCGTTAATTAAAATTTTTTAAAAGTTAACTTAGGACCTCCATTTTAGTAGGGCCGCATGTGCGCCCTAGAAAATAATATTGTGAATTTATTTTTTAAAAGTTAAAAATATTATTGATTATTTTGTTTCTAAAAATATTAATGCTTTCTTATTTACAACATCTTTAACGGGTCCATTTTGGTTACATTTCATTAAATTTATTAAATAATGATTTTGTAATTTAAAAATAAAAACTTACATTAACAGTTATTCTTTAAAAAATTAATTGAAGACCAAACCATTTTTACATTCTTTTTTCGTTAAAGATGATTTATTTCCTATTTCCCCCCTTAAAATAAAGCCTCTTTTTTTTTATAGTTTGTATATTGATTCTATATATATATATAAGCAATTTAGTGAATAAAACTTTAAAAGGTCTAAGTATACAGAAATAACAATTTGCTTTCCAATGTTTATCGTTTTGTTCTCTCTTTAGTCGTCTCTTATTCTGATTATTTTGGCTATAGTTGGTTCATTAGAAAAAAATATTCTGAAAAGAAATTTGAAAAGATCACATTTATAATATTTGCCAAGGGCCACGGATGTTCTTGAACCGCCCCAAATATTGAGATATCACTTTAAAAAAAGTATAGTATAATTCTTATATATATACAATAAATTGAAATATTTTGAGTCAATTAATGGATAAAAATGAGAAAGTCTTGTAGGAAAGGAAAAACAACCTTTTGACTCTTGAGGTTTCAACTAATATCCATTTACCCTTATGATTTTAAAAAGTACCAAAGTTCTTCTACCGTTACCGTTGTTCATTGTTCCGCTATTATTCTATTATCATTATTCCGTTAATTTTAATTTTTTGATGAATTGATCATTTTAACCTTAATAATATATAATTTGACAGTTTTACCTCTAAATAAATGAGAGCAAAAAAAAGTGAGTTTGAAGGAAATTGAATCCTTGACCTCAAAAATAAAATCACTGATTTTCAATATTAGGCCAAACTAAAACTTACATAATATTTTATAAAGACTAATATATATACCTTATAAGTTAATTAAAAGAATTTTTAATTCTAAATTAAATAAATTTTGGCATTAAAAAATTATAAACAATAAAAAGTGAAAAATATCTTAATAAATAATAAATTTAATTACATATGTACATGTTTACAATAAAAGAATTAAAGATTAAGTTTTAGGAACTCATTATAAAAATGAATCATTTTAAAATTTCTTTAAATTATTCTAAAATAATAGAACAAACACTAAAATATAATACATACTAAAATAAAGTTATTTTCTAGCTCATACATTAATTTTTATTATTTAATATTAAATAATAAAATATATTTTCATTAAGAAATCAAAATTTAAATTATAACTTATGAGAATTCCCAAAAAGAAAAATGTGTAAAGAGTAAATATTGAGAATTATATTCAACTCATAAAAAATAATTATAAAGAGCCCATGATAAGCGCATAACGTGCACTTCTAGCATGTATACTACGTCCACTAAGCATGCAATACGCAGTATATTGCCTTTTTTATCTTAAAAAATATAATATTTATGAATACCCATTGCGGGTGTCTTCAAATTTTTTATAGAACCCGTACCAGTCCCAAATCTATTATGAATTTTAATTTTGTAAACTAAACTGCTTCAAACCTTACTAAATCTTTTTTAATATAGGCGTATTTTAACAGATTTACGAGTAATTTTATTATCCCTAGCTTGATCAGTATGAGTATTCAGAAAATATAATTTTATGACCACAAATATTGCATAGAGCATTAACGTTGTTGCAGATGATACACATGAGCTTTAAGTAACTATCTTGGTTGAGTGAAGTCAAGATGTAATGCAAAATTAGTTTTTTTCTAAGATAGGAGGATGCAAAAGGTATGATAAACTTTTTGACAAATTAGGCCTATCACAAGGTTTGCATGCACAATTATACGTTCACTTGCATAAATGTTCACCTGGTAGATCATTCTTGTTTTGTTGTGAATGATGGAAATAGAATTGGATCAGTGGACATTCGAAAAAGTCATATAGTTGTCGGAAGTTTGAATTTTGGCAGCTACCTTGTACTTATGTTATTGCAATATACAAACAAATTAGGATTACAATATTAGAGTCTTTGTTCATCCTATTACATGCCTAATTCATTATGTCATGCGTATAGTGAACTAGTTAATCTAGTTGGCCACTCGTCAGATTAAATTGTTCTAGAAGAGTTGAGATCTACATCCAACATTTTGTAGCCTATCAACAATTAAAGAGACATTGGAAGAAGCAAATTCCATTGTAAGGTAACGAATCGATGAAGAATTTGTGCAACCGTTATAAGCAATATGGACATAACTGCCAAATATATCGAAATCCTATTATTTTGCATAACAATTGATATGACATGTTAGTATGTATTTCTATGTCATATGTATTTAGTGTGTATTTCTATGTCACATATATTACTAAAAACCAACTGAACAGCACAACAAAAGTCACCAAAGCACGGCTCTGCAAAAAGAAAGGGCAGTGCCACAAAATAAAGAAGACTTTTACCACCTACTTATAATATTTTCTATATTGTGATTTGTAATATCAATAATATAATGACTCGGAACTATATGCTTGATGCCTTTTTAAATAATACTGACAATAGAACTATTATGCAGAACATCATCTGATTACGCGTCTGCCAAATAAAATAAATTGAAGCACAAAACGCAAGCCTATGAATTTTTGCCATAAGAGATTTTCCCTATGGTTTTCCTGCCAAAAAAAAAAAAAAGAAATTTTCCTTCTCCAAGTAAGAGGTCTTCTTCTGAATATCTGAAAAGCTTGAAGAACCTTTAACCATACATCCTCATATAAGCTACAATGAAAAAATAGATGTTGCACAGTTTCCTCTGCTTTGCCACACATCAGGCAATCTAAGGAGAAAAGGGTGCACTATGTAGCTATTCTTGTTCTTGTGTTCAGCCTATCTTTTAAGGCAAGCCAATTAATAAAACTGTAGCGGGGGATGTGTTGAGCACCCCAGACTAGCTTATACCAAGAAACCTTAGCCCCCCTTATTTGGCATGGCTCTCCAAGCGCTTGCAATAGAGAATCTGTATAATATTATTTTGATACTTTACTACATTTATCACTTTAAAAAATGGCTTAAAAAAAAGGGCCGACTCTGAAAAATTCCATAAAAACCTTGCTTCTGTCTTTTGATATATATTAATTACACATTTAATAGAATGTTTGTACATTTGCAACTAGTGAGTTTCGTCAAAACTCAATCATGATTACTTTACATTATTTTAAATTATTTATTTCCAATTATTAAGGTACTGATATCTAAATATTTTCAGTTTTAGGTGGAATCTTTGTCATATATACTACCTTAATTAAGCACATGAAACACATAATTATGCTGGATCGTTTGTTTGATGGTTAAGGTCCTCTTTGGCGTAACCTTGTTTTTGTCATGTGGTTTCAGATGTTCACTTGCATGATGCGGAGTTTTGATTATAGACATGTTTTTGAACTAGTGATTACTGTTTATTAATTAGTTAATTAATTCGTTTAAGTATTTGCAGGAATTATTGGTTTGCGAGGATGAAGCGGCGGCATTAAGCATGCTTGAGAGCGTGGCTTGACAAGACTATCACCTTGAATAAGAAAGGGAAAAGTTTGTTTCCTCTGCGTTTATCTCTTTTTGGAGTAATGATAATCAGAGATTATTGAACTATATAATAGCTTAATCTCCATTATTCGGATGGGTTTGCATCATGATCGTTTACTGTAGAAAAATGAAATAAAGGTAGAATGTGAGAACACGTTTCTTTTTTTTATTTCTTTCAATTTCTATTTTTAACAAACCAAAGATTCATTTATCTAAAAAAAAATAAAATTAAAGACTCGTATAAATAGATGCTTTGAACTTATCTAAGCAAGAATATTGTTGACCTGAAATTCTAAACGACTCTCACATCAATAAGTTGAATATTTTTTTTTTTAGGAAACGAACACATGATAGCAATTCTTCGCGTGGATGCTATAACGCCAAACACTGCAAAACAAAAAACCCGATCATGGCCTCGCCGACGAGGTTGCCAACAAGGACCCTTTGATGCTTACGTCAACCCCTAAAAATATGAGATATGATGAGAGAAAATATAAAAGAAAGGGAGGGTAGAATTGTTGAACCTATCTTTTTCTAGTGAATAATCTTTTTTATATAGTTGTGGGTATGAGTCCTTTTTGGTAGGCCATAAATTCATAATTAATTTTCTTAATTAAGGGGTATATAATTAATGCCCATGATTGGCACCATAATTGCATGATTGCCTCGTATTATTGCCATAATTATCATGATTACCCTAATTGCTTCATTACAGGGGTTTGACCCAAAATCTAAAGGGGACATGGGTTCACTAGTTTTCAGTATTAACTTATTAATACTAAAAACTTTATTGTTGTTTTCAAACTAAAAGATTTTACCCTCTGACTTTTGGTTTTATTCGAGAGTGTTTAAAAAGGCGAGAGCTCACGTTTTATTGAAGAGTGCCTTTTCAATATAACACAAGGGCTTAAGTTCCAAAATAAGGGAAAGAATTTCTTGGTGGAGCTCAAAATTTTACTACACATGTTGGAGTACAAAGCTATTTTATTATTGTGACGAACCCTCTTATATGGATCAACTTCAATCAGTAAGATGGGGCCTTGATGATCTTTCATTTTATGGAGTGGTCTTGAACTTCATATGAGGTCTTCAAATCTTTTTATAGGGTCTTCACTAGTCCTGGACCTGACCTCCCTTGCCAGGACTTTTTTTTTTCCTTTGTAAGTAAAAACCTCACATGAGGCTCTTTTGAGAAAACTCAAGGATCACTTGGGGTGTCGAACTGATGATGATGATGATGGGTACTTTCAAAGAATGTTGACCTACTCGATTCATCTTAGGTAGCCTCTTAAGTGCCACACTCTCGTAGGGACTATCTTTAAGAGCATTAACCCTTGTGGCTGATTTTACGGTTAAGCCCTTGAGTGCCACACCCTATAGGGACTACCTCTAAAGGTGTTAACCTTACTGCTAGCTAATCCTGAGTGACCCTTTAAGTGCAGCAGCCCTACAGGGACTACCTCTAAAAGCTTTGGGCCGTCTTCTCAATCATAGGTAACCTCTTAAGTATCGCACTCCTGTAAGGACTACCTTAAGAGCATTAACCCTACTGCTGATATTGCGTGACCCCTTAAGTGTTGCACCCCTACAGGGATTACCTCTAAAAGCGTTGGCCCATCTTCATGGAAGATCTTTAATGAAATCCTTGTTTTTCCTTTGAGTGAGTGTTTATTTTCTATAACCAGAAATGAGAAGATACGCAAAAGAAAATTCAATAATAAGTATAAAAAAATATCTTACAAAAGTTTTCATGAGAGCCTAGGTCAAGTGTTTGGCCTTAAAGTGGATTTTCGTGCTTGAATAAAAGTTAAGCCCTCCAAGTTTTGTGGTTGGCTCAAGTTCTTCCATTGAGAATTATTTTCTTGAGCTAGTGATTGTCTTGGAGTTAAGGACTTCTTCTTGAGTTTGTGTCAGACTTGGAGTTTTTTTTTTATCAAGAATATGATCTAGAACCTACTTCGGGAATTTTTGTTGAGAATTTGATCTTAGACTTGCTATGGGATATTTGCTCTTGAACCTACTTAAGATCCTTTAATCTTGAATTTGTTCGAAATTTTTTATTCTTAGACTTGTTCGAATTTTTTTACTCTTGGACTTATTTGAAATTTTTTACTTTGGATCTGTTCGGAATTTTTATCTCTTGAACCTACTTGGAATTATTTACTCTTGGACATGCTCGAAATTTGTCTCTTAAACTTGTTCAAAATTTTTGTCTCTTAAACCTGCTTGAAATTTGTCTTGAAACTGCTCAGAACTTTTTGGACTTGAACCTGCTCGGAGTTTTTAGTCTTGGACTTGCTCAGATTACTTTGGTCCTGAATGTGCTCGGATTTTCTTGGATTTGAACCTGTTCTGAATGAACCCGTTCGTATTTTTTTATAAAAAGAAAAAATCATGCAAGAATAGCATGGAACCTACTGCAGATGGGATAAATTACAAATTCTGTCCTCTTGTTGTCATGAAATGCAGTGTTACTAGCCCATTCATGCCTGTCACATGCACGCCCCTCTGCTCGGTATTTTCATTTCAATTTTTTTTTTTAGGTATATAGGTCATGCATCTAACACATGCTTCCTTATATATACACACACAGATATTTCTCAAAGAGGAAACAAGTCCCGCATGTTTGCATGGCTTCCATGGCCAACCTTTCTTTCCTTAATTGTTTTTTTTTTATTTTTTACATATTTCACAGAGAAGAACGAAGGGACGTGGCCATGCAGGGCCACCCACTTTCACCATATAACCTTGTGCATGACATGTGGTCATGGGTGGCTGCTTGTTTAAATTAATTTTTTTTCAACTATTTTTGCCTTACATGTAAATACCACATGATCCATAAACAAGATTATAACTGGCCCCTTGCTAATCTCTTTTAATTTGGTTATATGTTAATTACTGAGTCAATTGATTACATGTGATATGATCATGTTCCCACATATCATGAATATTTTTGCCTTCTTATATTGCATCGTTTGATGAGGCGGCCACTCTAAATTTGTCTAGAAACAATGATAACTTGTTTTTAGACCTGTTGACCTACTACCCTTTAAAAGGAAACAAAAACTTCTAACTTTGTGAGGGTAAACTCATACCATACAGGCTGTGCATTCACTACATTTTGGACGTGTACTTAAAAAAGTTAAGTGGTTGACCTCCTTTTTTATTTCATTTTCTCTGGAAAAGAAATCATTCGTGGGTGAGCCTTCCAAAGGAATGAAAATATTTTATGGCAAAAAAGGAGATACACCCAAACATGCATGGGAAGTCTTTCCTGCCTTTAATCGATTCTATTTCTCTCTCTCTCTCTCTCTCTCGCAAAAAGCAATAGCAGTTCCATACATAAATGTCCTTTTCACCACTATTCTGTATATATTATCTACAGATACGTACGTACTTTTTCTAATAAATAGATGAGATGCATGACAAAAAAAAAATAGTCGAAAATCATTACATATGAACATGGCTGATTTGTTTTTGGTGGATTCAGCCGATTGAGACCAGCAGGTTGATGATTTCCATGGCCTTTCATACCAATTTTCAGACGGCGTTAAACTCTTGATTTGAAAATATGAAGAAATCTTATGTCAGTTAAATTTTTTTATTTTAAAAAAAAAGTACGGTATCAATTTTTCACACAGATCTATAATGCTAAACATTATGAAACAAAAAATTTGGTGATGGTCTTATCGGCGGAGGTGCTAATGAGAATCATCTTATGTTTAAGTCAGCTCCTGAAAATATGAATGTGTTAGAGAGAAAATTTAAAAGAAAAGGAGTGTAGAATTGTTGAACTTGTCTTTTTTTAGTAAAATGTCCTATTTATATAGTTGTAGGTGTAGGTCCTTTTTGAAAAGTCATAAATTCATCATTAATTTCTTTAATTAATGGTATATAATTAATGCCCATTATTGCGGCCATAATTGCATAATTGCCACAATAATTGCATGATTGCCTCATTATTGTTGTTATAATTATCATGATTACCATGATTATTTCATTATTGAGTTTGACCCAAAATTTAGGATAAACAAAAACAAATCCTAATTAATGAACTCTTATATAAAAAAGTCTAAATAGGACCATAACTCATAATACTAATTGTAATCCAAATATCATTAATAATTTTCCCTTAATGTTATTTTTAACAAACCAAAGACCCATATAAATTAGTATAGAATAGTTATATAACATCCAATGATTTTTCTATCTAATCCTGCAAAGAACAAGTAATATTGATATTATGTTCAAGTTCTTTACTCGAACTTGCACTAAGACCCTAATAAAAGTCACTATAATTTAGAAACTTTGTCAAAAACATTACATAGATTCATACTACAAAAGAAAATTCAAAGAGAACAAAAAAATATTTTTTAGACATAGTTCTAGAAATTTTAAAGGGAATAAACAATACTGTAAAAGTAAATTCTAAGAAAATGAAACATCGCTCGAAATGTTGCTGAGATTGGCTCAAGCAAATTTAAGTTAATGAATAAGCAGTACTGCAAAAGTAAGGCTTTTTCCAAAGGAAGAAACAAAATAATATCTTTACTAAATAAAAAAGAACTCATACGAAGTAACAACTGTTGCAAAGTTGTTATGATATTCATAACGTAACGGAATAAAAAATAAAAATTCTTTAATCTTTATTTTCATTAGATAATAACACTTTTTATCTTAAGATCTTATAAATATATGAATTTAATGTTAAAATAAATAAAAATTAACAAGAATATACCTTGAATCTACGTTGAGTTTTCTTTCACCAAATGATTCCAAACCAAGCCTCTTATTCTACACTGAGAGGAAGAGTGGGCTTCCAACTTACTGCTAAACCAAAGACAACTCAGATAGAAAATATCTTCACTACAGGAGAAAATTTTCTTCAAAATTAATTCCTTTCTTCTAACCAAACCCTTTCACAACCAACCTAGCCTTGTACCTTAGTTGTAAATTATTTTCAGTCTTTAACCTGTAAACTCATTTGTTCTTCAGAGCTCTCTTACCTTTAGGCAGTTTTACTAACTCATAAGTGTGGTTCTCATGAAATAATTTTATCTCTTATTGCATAGCTTTAAACCACTAATTCTTTTGTTGGTGAGACATAACTTCCTGGAAGTTTTTATGTTCTCCCCTATCTGTAAGCATCACATACTCATGTAGTGGATATCTGAAGGAGTGGTGGTGCTCTCTCATATATATTCTTAACTAAGGCTCAACTGGTGGATCATATAGTTCTTGAGGTGCTTGCTCAACTTATTTTGTTGGACCATCATCATAAAATCTATTATCAAAATCTTCTTGTATGTCTTCCCCATAATCATCATAAATTATAGGTGGAGGAACTGATCTGAAAGTGTCAGGAATAGGAATTTCATCAGATTCTTGAGACTTCTCAACTTTCTCTACCCCATCAACTATCTAATCTTCAAGAAATGTAACACCTCTGCTTTTAATGATTTTCTGACTCACTGGATCTCATAATCTGTACTTAAAGTCTTCATATGCATAACCTAAAAATATAAACTCTCTAGCTTTATTGTCAAGCTTCGACTTCTCATCTTTTGGAATATAAATAAATATCCTGCAACCAAACACTCTTAAGTGCTTATATGAAACACATTTTTCAGTCCAAACTCTTTCAGGTATATGATCATCCAAAAGAGCTGAAGGAGAAAGGTTAATTAAATCAATTGCAGCCTGCATTGTTTCACCCCAAAAGTATTTAGGTAGCTTTGCATCAGAGAGAATACACTTGATTCTTTCTTAAATCATTTTGTTCATTCTCTCTACCACACCATTTTGCTGAGAATTTTTTGATACGGTCTTCTCAAGTCTGATACCATGGGATTTACAATACTGCTCAAATGGTCATTTGCACTTACCACCATTGTCTGCCCTTACACATTTCAACTGTCTCTCTGTTTCTCTTTCAACCTTAACATGAAAATCTTTAAAGACATCAAGCACCTAGTATTTAGATTTTAGAGCAAAAACCAACACTTTTCTATAACAGTCATCATAAAGTTACAAAATAAAGTGCACCTCCATGTATTCTAGTTTGCATAGTACATACATCAGTGTGTATCAAATCAAGTAAATTTGTTCTTCTAGATGGATAAAAATTACAAAAAGCAACTTTATATTCCTTTCCTGCCAAACAATGATTACAAGGTTTGAGATACTTACTTGCCAAGTTAGGCAGAAAATTCTTCTTGACTAGAACTTGAAGCCCTTTCTCACTTATGTGGCCAAGCCTTTTATGTCGCAACTCAATGTTAGATTCTTTTGCTGCTACATTGACATTTTCCTTTATAAGCTTAACTTCCATAACATCGAGAGTGTTTACCTTCCTTCCTTTGGTTAGAATTATAGAACCTTTAGTGAGCTTTTATTTACTTTTACCAAAGTAGTTGCAATAACCATCATCATCAAACTTATCGATGAAGATCAAATTCAGACACATTTCTAGAACATGTCTAACATTTTTGAGTAGTAGTCTGCTACCAACACTGACCTCTAAGTAAATATCTCATATGCCCATAATCTTGGATGCACCGTCATTTTCTATCCTGATATAGCCAAAATCACCACTAGTGTAGGATGTAAAGAAATCACCATTTGAAGTAACATGAAATGAAGCACTTGAATCAATTACCCAATCACTTGTATAACATGTGAGATTTATGGAGTTCCCATTATAAACAATAGTCATATCCTTATCAGCAACTGTTGTACTAATTACTTGTTCATTTTTCTGTGATTCATCTCTTTCCTTAACCTGTTCCATTTTTCATATTCTACACTCTCTCTTTATATACCCTATTTTATTACAATAGTAACATTTGATATTTTTTCTTTGAGACTTGGATCTTTCTTTGTAGCTGTCATTGCCAGAACTTTTATTTTGACTTTTTCCTCGCCTTTCATGCTTTTCTATAACAAGTGTTTCTGTCTCAGAAGAACTTATACATGTATTCTTTCTTCTGGCTTCTTCATTTTACATTCTATCCTTAACCATTTCCATGGTTAGCTTCTCATTTGGTACTAAATTATTTACTGACATCACCAATATCTCCTAATTATCTGGTTAGGAATTAAGTAATAATAATGTTTGTAACTCATCATCTAGTAAAATATTCATAGTTGTCAACTGATTCACTAGGCCTTGAAACTCATTGTGTACTCAGCTATACTACGCTCTTCCTTGTATTTTAAATTTACAAGCCTCTTCATTAAATTGACTTTATTTTGTGGTGTAGGCTACTCATAAATAGACTTCAATTTTCTCCACATAACATCAGCCTTGATCTCCTTTGCCATATAGTGAAACACACTCTAATCTATCTATTGTCTAATGATGCCAACACATTTTCAATGTAATTTGATTCACTCTTTATCACTCATTTTCTCGGGTTTTACAGCATCCCCTTCAATATGTTCATGCAGGCCTTTTACAAAAAGTAAATCCTCCATTCCGGACTTTCATATATCATAATTACATGTATTCAATTTAATTATGCATATAGAATTTCATCCATTTTAATCAACATAAATTAAACACTGCACAATCTGGCCAGCTCTGATACCACTTTGTTAGGAAATATCATAAAATACTACACAGTGAAAAGAATTTTTTCTCATACTTTATGTTATTAAAATGGATTGTGTATCACCACAAATATAAAATAATATTTCCACAAATTATAAATCACAAGCAATTCCAATGAACAGCAAATTTTTACGTGAAAAACTAAATTCGAAAAAATTCACGGGACCGCAGTCCAATATCAACACTTCTACTATGTAATAATAATGTGATTACAATAATATCCTCTCTAGAATCACACTAGAGGCTCACCACAACATCAAGAATATTAATCTTGGCTCAACAATAATAAATCTTACAAATTCTGCTCAAGTATACATTTACTATATTCTACTATATTAGAGATTAAATTAAAAATCAAATAGGGTAGAATTATAGAACAAGATGTTAAAAATTCACCTTCAAAATTTGAGTAAAATTGAAGTTTAAATTAACATCTAATTATTAAAAAAAATTAAAACCCTAAAAAAAAAATTTCTCATTCTTCTTAACTTTTTTTATTTTTGTCTTTTGCCTCTGCACTCCGCATTCTTCAAATTAAAATCTGAAATTAACACTTTAGTTACTGTATACTTAATAAAAATTTTCAGCCAAATCTTTTAATTTTTATAAAAATAAAAAGTAGCTTGTAGGGTTCACATGATATAGACCCACCAACATAAATTGCTTTAGCAAATTCAGATTCTAAATTACCGATCTGAACCTGAATAAATTATTATGGATTCTCAGGTGAACCATCCAGCACAATGCGCTCTTCAGTTATCGTCAATCCTCTCTATTTAGCTAATTACTGTTGCCAAGTTTTAGAAATAATTAGATAGATAATTTACCTTTTGAACTTTTAATTTTGCGTTTTTAGTTTATCATTGTTCCTAATCTATTTCATTTTTGTTAGTAAATGTAGTATGTTTGGCCCAGATGTAATTATTATCCTTGGTCCTTTCTATTTTATCTAATGTGTATTTTATTTTTGTTAGTAAAAGAAATGAATATCTATTATCAATTAATGACTCATTTAAGGTGATAGATAAAATTTATTACAAAATTGATTTTGCGATAGAATAAATTTTATCTATCACCGTATCTTACTAAAATAAATTTTCAAAATGAACCAAAAGTGCTTTATGCAAACTTCTACCCAATACAAAAACTGATCCTTAAAATGGCTTGGTGGAGTGTCTAAAATAAATAAATAAATAAAGATTGGTCGAGGATAAATATTTCAAAGTAGAAATTTTATTCCTTATTATCAATAAGACATGTTGATATTCAACATACTTTCATCAAGTACATATTACAAGTGATTATTTTTCAAACACAAGAAAACACTCCGACGATCAAGAGAGTATCTTGGTACCCACAATCTTTTGCCCTGTACAGATACAATGTCCATCATCATCGCACTTGGGATGAGGAGTATTCTCACATACAGGAATACAATCTTTGTCATACCAGCACCATCTATCATTTTCTTCTGCTCCGCTTCTTAAACCTACACACAGTTGACATTGTTTTAATTTCATGAGTTAATTACATCTCATGATGAACAATTTGATAGGTCAAAATAAACAACATGCTTCACAAGTATTTGATTAAAATAGATGAAGATTTTCAGAATGTTTATAAGAATCCTTGCAAAACAAAAACTTTTCAAGAAAATTATACCAGTAGAGGCAATTATAAGAAGAACTACCAAGCAAGCCAATTTGAGTTGGAAATTTTTCGCCATATCTTCAAGTTGGTTTATGCAAATATGAAAGACACGCAAGGGATAAAGGTGGTGTGTATTTATATAGTTTCTAACATGGCTTTGTAGGGTGGGTGATTTGGGTGATTTTGTTTCTTAATTTAGAGATGAGTAACGTAAAAACTCCCCCACAATAACTGAAAGGTACAACGGAGAAAGAAATGGAGATCAGATATAAGTTGCCCGATTTTATGACACTTTTACTGAAATCCTCCAATCATTCTTTGATAAGATAGCTATAGCTGTTATTACAATTATGTTATCAGTTCAAAGAAAATATTTACTATCAAATAACTCGGATTTTTTGTCATTAAATAAATGTTATTAAGAAAAGGGTCAAGGGATAGACACAAATTGTATAAGAATGGAAATTATCATGTGGATTTTAAAAGTGTTTACTGAGATTTTATGAATCGAACACAAAAAGCAAAAAATAAATCATTCCTAAAATGCAAATCCTACATATGCAATCAACTGTCTTTGAAAAAAAAAAAACTAAAAAGCTCTCAACTTTATCTGCAGCCGCCGCTCCTTTAGTTTTGCTCTTCGCCGGAGAGGGGGGCACCTGCCCCTCTTTGGCAGTCCCTCACCGCCCAATAGCTTAGTTTTAATGTTTCCAAATAATCTTTTTCCTTTCCTTTTCTCTACTTGTTTCAGCTTTGTTTCATCTCTGTTCTTTTCCGTCTCTCTCTCCCCTCCCTTTGGTGTGCACCTCATCAACTTTTCTGGTCGAGTACCAGTGACGCCGCCAAGCTGTCACGCAAGACTGATGCACTGGTGTGTGGCCTCCTCGCCGTCGCATCTCCTAGCACCCCATTAGTCCACTGTTTTTGCCACTATGCAAACATCAACTCCTTTCGATTTCGAGTTCTCTCCTCATCCGGCGTTTGCTTGATCCAGCCGACAGTGTGTCCTCCTCGCCATACCCCCTCCCCCCCGTGGCCATGCAACAAGACGATTCCGTGATGGATGCCGTTCCAGGTTAGATTTCAGTTTTGGGACGTTGTCGATCCAACCAGTCACCGCGAGAGCCTTTTATTTTTACCTTGCCCCTCATCTTTGGCTCCAAAACCGCTGCTACTGTTCTGGCCGCAAGCTCCGCAGCCGTCGGACACCAAACTTATATGTGGTCTTTGGCTATTTGCTGTGTACTGTAGTTTGGTTTAGTTCTGGGCATAATTGATTGCGGTGTAGAAGAGGTATTTTTGTAACTTTGTTTAGGGTAGTCATTTAGGTAATAATTTTTTTATATAAAGTAATTTTTTTTTTGAAGGTAATTTTTTTTTCGTGAGGTTAAATTCTTTGTATGAAAGTTAGATTTTTTCATTTGTAATAAAGGTTAAGATAGGTTCTGTTTTAAAATCTCGATGTATCTCCGCTATTAAAGAAATAAGTTTGAAAGGATTATGAAAATTTTATTTTATTCTTATAAAACGTCACAACAAATATATGATGTATATTATTAACAAACTTACTTATATACTATTGTGAAGTTATTTATAATATTATATTTGAAATTAAAAAAAAAACCTTTGTCTAAACATTTTTCTATCCGTTAAATTTTTTTTTCCTAATAGGGAGAGAAGGAATTGAACTTAGATGCTATTAAGTATTACATTTTTCAATTAGATTTCATCATATACGCATATTTAATTTGTTATGATTAGTTATGAGGTATATACTACAAAAATGGTACCAAAGATTTAAATCTCTAATAATAATAATAAATCCAAAGAAGCTTTAATGTCCAAAATATATTGATGGTCAATAGCTCTCTAGTCAAATAGTTTGTCAATCTTATCTATATATATATTCACCACATATATATAGCACATGCCTTCAAAATAAAATAAAAAAATTCAAAAAAAAAAAAAGAAATCTTGCGATTCTCTTAGAAACTTAGAAAATTTTCATAAATAATCATTTTTTTTAGAACAAATTTTAATTTAGTCAACTTTAAACTTTTGTAGCTTTTATAGCCAAAAAAAAAATATATACACAAGTACACTTAAATACAATTTATCTCTTCCTACAATCATTATCTTCCTTCTCCACACTTGCAGCATTGAATGGACGGCGGCAACGATCGGCGTAGATAGTGAACATCAAAATGAGGTAAACATTTTTATAATAGTGATTATAATTTAATTGAGGTGTTGATGATGAGAATGTCGCTTTAGATGAGATAATGACTTGAGATGAGAGTATGGTCAGAATACCGGCCGGAAAATGGCCGAGGCGAGAACATGGAATTCGGCCAAAAAATGGTTGAGATGGCGCGATAAAAGTCAACTCTTTGACTACAATTTTCTTAGAAACTTGGACTTAGCACTTATGGGCCTGACATCTAGTGATGATACTTGGATTCGTGGGCCTTAATATCACTAAACGGGCCGTTAGAAGCAAAGCCCAAATATTTTAGCCAGTCTTTCTTAAAAAAAAAAAAAGAACGAAAATTAGAAGTAAAATCATTTCTTCATCGGAGACCAAGCGAATCAGAGCAGCAACAACAGTGTCATCAGAAAGAGAGAGAGAAAATGGGAAGGGAAGTGTCTGAGAGCTGCGTGGATAGCTTGTTGACGGAAATCGTATCTACCTATTGCAATCGTTTCTACGCCAATAAGCCTGAGCTCGCCGCCCGTCGAATCGAGGCCATTGGTTATCAGGTCGGCCACCAGCTCTCCGAACGGTACATCCGCAAACCTCAACTTCAGTTTCGATTTTATTGCTGAAAATATTATTCTTTTTTTGGTTTTACTTCTTAGGGTTTAGTAGTATTAGATGATTTGGCTTTCAGATCTGGCTGAAAAATCTCAATTGCGTTGTTTGATTGGTTGTTTGGTTGCTGAGAATGTGTGGGAAAAGCAAAGATAGGGATATTTTGCTGCAATTGTGGAAGTTTTAGTATAAATTTTTTTTTTAATTGCTTAAATGTGATGTTTTTAGTTAAAGATTGAAACTTGCTTGAAATGATGCAATTTTTCTTTTTCTTGGATACCCATTATGTAAATGGCTCTGAAAATGAATAAGAATTGGAATAAATTTTAGATTTATTTAAAGTTTTCGCATTGTGAAGTTGGAGAAATGAGCATAGTATGCAATGTTGATGCCACCTAAATAGGGTCTTGCCTGAGGATATTCTGGATAGTTAGTCAAACCCTTAGCATTTTGCACAAAGTTATTGGCTTTCACTACTTCAAGCCATGCTCTTCCACTTGTTTGGTTTGGTTTTTGGGTAGTTGTTGAATCTAACATCAAAATGGGGTACTGCACAAGAACTTTGTTTGAAGCAATTGAATGGTATCGTGTGGAAGTCTTTGATGATTTGATAATCAAACTCTAATAACTCGCCTTTGATGATTCAATAATCAAACTCAAATAACTCTTTCTGTTTCTTAATTTATTGTAAGTGCCCAAATTGGGTGCAGTCCAAGTATGTAAGATGCTGCCTATGATAACAGAGATTTGGATTTTTCCAGGTATACAATGGAGAGGCCACGCTTTAGTGATCATCTAGAGGCAATAAAGTTCATATGCAAGGACTTTTGGTCAGAGGTCTTCAAGAAGCAGATAGACAACTTGAAAACAAATCATAGGGTATGTTTAAGACCAAATAATTGATTTGGGAGAAAAGGTCATAGTGTTCATTTGATGACTTGCCTTATTTTGTCTTGTAGGGTACATTTGTATTGCAAGATAATCGGTTTCGTTGGCTTTCACGTATTTCAATCGATCCTTCAATTGAAAATGGAGATTCTCAAGATCCATCTGCTCCAGCTGAAAACAAAGCAGCAGAAGCAACCAGCATGCATCTATATTTTCCTTGTGGAATTATAAGGGGAGCGCTATCAAACTTGGGAATTCCTTGTGCAGTTTCTGCTGATATATCCAATCTTCCTGCATGTAACAAACCAGCTCCTGAGTTTTGATCCTTTGCTTTCAGATACTCCTTAATTTATGTTTACAAATCTTAATTATAAATTTATAAGAACTTTTGGGTCTAGTAAAAAATTATACCATAGTTAAAGTGCTAGCTGCTGATTCTTTTGGATCAAGCTGAACATGCTTATCGATTCGCTTGTTTATATTCACAAGCTTTGGTAAATTACTTTTTATTAAAGTTTTTAGACGATCAAACTAGAATCCACAATGATCATATTCATTACTCTTTTTTTTTTTCAAATATCTTTGTCATAATGTTCTCCATATTGTTACAATCTCTTTGTTTTTTGTTCACTGCATGTTTTCCAAGCAATGGCTCCAACTACTTCTGTCTGTATTCAATCTTTTTTGGTTTGTTGGTTTGCTGATGCCATAGTGTTTTCATTTTAGCTAAAGCTTCTCGAACTTGGGCTATATTAATCCTCTGAAAATACCAATTAAAGATTGAAGCAGGCTATTATTTTCCTTCACTGCTCAAAACCTCACAATTCATACTGATATCTCCACTTTTCTGTGAATATGTTGTTTCACCAACCTAAAATTCATACTTATTTTCTTTAAATCTTTGAGAAACTCAACTTAATAACTTCCATTGGGTTGTCATCTTGTCATGATAACAACTTCCATTGGGTTGTCATCTCATCGTGTTAACTTCCATTGGTTTGTCATCTCATTGTGTTAACTTCCATTGGTTCTCTTTCTATATTTATCTTACCATGTAAGTCTGACCATTAGTAATGTGTCTGATAATTCCTATAACTTCTTCATGTACTTCAATGGACAGGTTCGTTTGTGGTCCGTATAAAGGCCTGATGAGCAATTGAGCAGAAATGTGAGATGATGAACCTGGTTGGAAAGAAGCATATAGCTATTGCTGATGGAGTTGTGTTTTAAAATTTACGGATCTGTTGAAAATATCCAAAGTGTACCACATGAATGCTTGAGGTGAACTCCTTTTGCATGTAGACTTGAAATATTGATGCTGAAATTGTGAATGTGTTGATAAGTGATGACCTGAATCTTTCCTGCTGCTGGTGCCAGTAGCAATATAAAAAGCCAGTGTTTTTCATTTTTCAATATTCTTTTTTGGGTCTTTTTCTTTTGGAAGTCACTGTAAGTTTAAGAATGTACACTATTTAATGGATTTTTCATAGGGATCTTTTCATTGTTCAAATGTTGAGATGACACTAATGGATTACTAAATTTTCCACCTTATCTCTTCCTCGTGCAAATTTTGAGATGATAGCAATGGAGGGATTTTTTTTCCAACTCAATTTCTTCGTTGTTCATATGCTGGGGTGCAGAATGGATGAATGATTTTTCTATCCTATGTCTAATCAGATGTCCTAGTCATTAATTGAAGTTTTCACTGGATATTTGTTGGTAGCTTTTTGCGCATTAAAGTTGATCATTTTTTTTTAGGCTAGCTTAATAACTATCATCTCTGATTAGTGGTTTTTAAACAACTGTTCAAAGTTTTATTTGACATCCAATTTGGACACTTAACATATTAGTGATATTAATTCCTAAATTTATGCTTCAAAAAAAAAATCTGAAATTTAAGGGCATGTTTGGTATGTGGGATAAGATTATTCTGAACAAAATGAATTAGGATAAATCATTATGGTTCTAATACAAATTATTCTAGGCCCACATTTTTAAACTATACAAGTGAGAATTATTTAAATCTTTATAAAAAAAATTCTAAATTAGCTTTTTAGATATTTATATTATTATTATTTATAAAATATTATTATTTTGTAAGGTATTTAGTTTTGTTTATTAATATAATGTAGTTGTTTTTATTATATTAATATACTCATTTAATTAGTATAAAATATAAAATAAATAATTTATTAAATAATTAATAATATATAACATTTAAATTAAATTAATAAATAATAATTTTTATTAAATATTTGAATTAGTTAAGAATAAAATTATTAAACTATTAATTGAGTATATATATTTATTAATATATCCAATTCTGTTATATCTTATCCTATTTTATCTAATCTGACCAAATTATATTCAATTTAACATATCAAACATATCCTACAAGTAGAACTCTATCTTTCTCTATTTATTTGAAAATAAATTTTAAGATTGTACTTAGGTTGGATTTGATCCATTCAACCTTGACAAATATATTAGTAAAGTTTGCATTAAAAAAATTCTGAATTAACATTAACATTAATTTAAGAGACACAGGATGATCATGATCATGGTCTGATGGATGGCAACCGTGTATGGCAGGATGATAAGGATCAAGTGGTGCAAATTCTACATGGTTATTTTTAGGATATCTTCTCTTATCACTGCGCACGGAGGAATATATCAGAACCATGAATGAATATATGGAACCTCGAGTTTCTAAGCAGTGCAGGATGCGCCTTAAAACTCCATGGTGAATTTAGACAGTGCAGGATGTTCCAAATGTACCCGACGACGGCTCCAGAAAAGACTGTTTACCAGCCTTATTCGACGTGGTAGCTGCAGGCATCACTGTGGCATGCCTTCAGTTTCTTAATAACAATGGTAGGGATCTCGGCCAAGTGAATGAAACTCTAATTGCCCTAATTTCAAAATGTGACCAACCCCAACGACCAGTCAAAGTTACGACCGATAACTCTATGCAATGTCATTACGAAGGTGCTGACAAACCGTCATTGGGATGTTGTGGGCACGGTAATCCCTGAAGCATAAAGTGCTTTTATTCCTTCCTAAAAGGTCAATAATCAATAATGTTATAATTGGATTCGAGTCTATTAAAAGAAGAAAGGTGGCTCATGTGAAAATTAGATATGTCCAAGAGGAGTTTTTTAGAAACTGTGATGAGAAAGATGGGATTTCTAGAAAAATGGTGCCAAAAAAATTATTTCGATATCATATTTCATTCTAGTTATTGAGAGTCCCAAAGGACTATTTACACCAACTAGGAGTCTTCACCAAGGAAACCCACTGTCAACACACCTCTTCTTGCTATGCGGATGGGGCTGTCCGCTCTACTCTCAAAGGCAGAACAATTTGTTCTACTTCACAATCTCAAATGCAATCGAAAAGGACTATCAATTTTACATCTTTTTCTGTTGATGATAACCTTATTTTCTCCAAGGCAATATGTACATACTATCAAACAATCAAGTTGATTTTAAAGCAATATGAGAAGGCATTAGGGTAAATAGTCAATTTTGACAAATCAGTTGTGTGTTTTGAGAGCTCAACAAAAGAGAAATTGGCATTCTAACTAGTAAGCAGTCTTGGTGTTAAACATGTGATTTGTCATGAGAAATACTTAAGGTTAGCAAATTTCAGTGGCAAGAATTTATTAAATAAACAAACAAAAAAAAACTCTTCACGGATATAAATATGGTCAAAGTTTTTTTTTTTTGGCTAGTGGAAGAGAGGTCCTACTTAAAGCTGTCGTTCAGTCAATCTAGACTTATGCAATGAATTTATTCAAGCTCCCCAACGCACTCATCAAGAGTTGTATAAGCTCAATAGTCATTTTTAGTGGGGTAGAGATGGAAACTGCCACAAGCTACACTAGTGCCAATGGAGCCAGCTATATGAAAATAAAAAGGAGGGGAGGCTTAGGGTTTTGAGATATATCTAAAATCCGAGTTTATTGATGGCTCCAGTGATCAAAAGCTTTTATTTTCCTAACTCCTCTTTTATGCAGGCTAGCAAAAATTCAACGACATCTTTCTTATGGAAAAATTTACTAAGGGGAATGGAGATTTTTTGCCAAGGAGTTCGGTGGAGAATTGGTGACGTTTCATCCATCATGGTGTACCGCTACAAGTGGCTTCCAAGACCTTACTCTTTCAAACTACTTTACCTGCACACCTTGCCAAAACATATAACAGTAGCGAAATTGCGATCAGAATCAAGTGGCTGGAATATTAACTTGATTAGTAGTTCGTTCTTGGATGAAGATCAACAATACATATTTAGCATACCTGTTCAGGCAATGAACAATAAGCACAAAGACTCCCTGATGCGGCATTTTAACAAACACGACCACTATTCAGTTAATTCGGGTTCCTGGCTTGCATCGTACCTAAAAGGCCAGGCAAGCAGCTCTGATTTCTCTAACGTTTAAGCCCGGTGAAAGCGGTTATGGAAGCTTAAGCTAACGATAAAGATAAAAAAAAAATTTATGAAAGGCATCATATGAGAATATTGATTGAAATCATTAGAATATGATTTGAAGAGCAAGCTAAGTACGTAAGGTGTGCGAGGATAAAAGACGAATGCTAAAGGAGGCAAAAGATGAAGGTGCGGTACCCAGGTGTGGGCACCGCAGAGACCAAGTGTTGGGCGCCGCAGCGCCTAGAACAAAACCTGAGCGCTGTGACGCCGAGTGACCAGGCCGCGATGATGAGTGTTGAGCGCCGCGACACTGGACGCGGGAACAATTTCCTATTTTGATACTTACTTATTTCGTTTTTCACTTGCTTCAAGACTCTTTAATACAACTCTCACATGTTTAGAGTAAACATAAGACGCACTAAAGCCTATATAAAAGTTATCTATTAGCTTGTAAACAGAACTTAGTGAAATTAAAGAGAGATCTTTGTGATCAAACATATTTTGTGATTCTTAATAAGAGAAAATTCATAAATTACAAGAGAGAGTTTTTTATTTGTGAATCTTTCTTATAAAAGGTATACTTTGTGAGTGCTTTGTGATTCAATAATAAAAGTGAGTGATCTTGATCCGCTGTAGATGTAAGCAAGTTACTGAACCATGTAAATTTGTTTGTGTTCTTTTTCTACATTTCTTTCTCTTTAATTCTTTAATTATTTGTTCTGCAGTATTTACTTGAGTGATATTATTTGTTTGTATACTTTCACTTCAATACATCACATGACTAGATACCAACCTTGGTAAATTTAAAAAGACATCGTATACCAACAACAAAAGCTTGCATAATATGTGGTGTTGGGGAGAACACTATGCATGCATTGTGGCTATGCACAATTCCAAAAATGGTGAGAGCGTCATGTTGTTTCATGGAGAATATTGCACGTCAGCTTTAAAATTTTTCATTCTCTACATGCAATAACTCAAGGCTGAGGAATTAGAGCTACTAGCACTAGCAGTGATATTATGGAAAATATGATTTGCTAGAATTTGGCTAATTCATGAGCAGATGACTATGGAGGTTGAGGCAAATGTTGGATGGTCGAAGGATGTTTTTGGACTAATTCAAAAGACATCAAGAGAAGGCTTCAAGCAAGGAAAGTAAGCCACTATCTCAATGGCGTTCCCCAGCTACTGGAAGCATTAAAATAAATACTGATGTTGTGCTAGACAATAAATGAAACATCAGTGGAATTGGGGTGGTATGCCATGACCAATAGGGAGATGTGCTCGCCTCAAGCATGTCAAAATTTTCAGGTCTCCTCCCAGTGCCGATTGCTGAGGATATGGCCATTCAAAACGGCAAGACAGTTGTGATACAACTCTATCGAAATCGAATCAGATTCGGCTTCAGTCATCAGCGACATTCTTTCCTAAACACAATCCGCTTCAAAATTAGGTTTGATAAATAATTCATAATATTTTAGAGTGTATGAAGTCATTTTCATGATGCAAAGTTTTTTTCATTTCCCATAGTTCAAATAAGGCAGCCCATAGTCTAGCAAAATTTACTTTAGAATCTAGTTCCGATATTATTTGGTAAAGTTCTGCACCGAATTATGTGGAACCAATTATTGTAGAGGATTTAAACCCTCCCAGTACAATTAATCAACATATTAATATGCCTTTCAAAAAAAGAAAAAAACTACATTTAACTATTTGTAATATTGAAAATGATTAAAATTTAATATTTATTATTAAATAATTATATTTTGATGACGTGTCATATCAATTTATTCATTTAACTTCATAAACAAATGACAATAAAAACTAATGAATTTAAATAAAATTAATATTTTCAAAATTTGTGCAATAAATTTGAGTATTAATTTAAACTCTAATGATAAAAATACCCCTTTTTTTTCTAAATTTATACACAAAATTATTATTTTTAAAATGTTATTATTTTAGGGATTAAGATTAATATTGACATGACTTTTATTTTAAGAAAATTATTAATAAATATTGTACCCATACTTATTATTAATTATTTATTATAATTGTGTTAATAATTCAGTACTGAAAAAGCTGACAATACATCTAATCTTACTCTACTCTAATGAGTATTGCAATTTCAAATTTCTCCCTCTCCCTTATCAAATATACATATATATTTATCTTTCTATTTTTTTTCCCTTTTACTGAATTAATTCTTTTTTTTTTCTCTTTTTCTCTTTTTTTTTTTTAATCCCTCACTCTAATATCAGCTACTCTTTCCCTTCTCTCCTCTTTTTTTTTTTTTTTTTGAAAGAGAATGTTCCATTTCACTAACTGAAATAGGAAAATTTTCCAGCCAAATACAAACAGAAGAAAGGCTCAAGGCCTGTTTTGCTAGCTTATGAGGCACTACATTTTGAGCTCTAAGAACGTAAAGAACCTGAGCTTGAAGGAATTCCTTCAAGAAATTTTGAATATCTTGCATCAACCATTTGATTTCTTTTAGGGAGATGGTTTGCCCTTTAACTAAATTACTAGATTTAAGGCATCAGCTAGATTCTAATCTAATATGCTGCACATTGAGATTTTTAACCACTTGAAGACCAAATTTCATGGCTTCTGCCTCTGCAGCCTCCACATCATTCTGATAAGCACCTGGAATAGCTGCCATTACAACTGTATTGCCATCTGCTCCTTTAATCGATACTCCTAAACCAATAGTAGCCTTGCCTGCATCAATAGCTGCATCAACTTTTACTCTAAACTAGCCAGCTGAGTGAGACTCTAAAACTGGGCACCTTTGTCTAAGAATCTGGGTGCCATTTGAGGAGGCGTTTGGATTTGCTTGAGCTGTAAGCCTCAAAAAAAAAAGCTTCAGCTTTCGCCACTGTCATGTGATGAGCTTCTTCTTTGTTCTACATAATCAGCACCATATGTTCCATACTACTGCACCATATGTTCCATAGTATTAAAACAAAAATGGCTACTTCCTCCTGGGATGAGATTGTGAATACATACTGAAGAATAGAACTCAAGTCACTCTTCTCCATTACTTTTAAAAGGCTAGCAAACACTTTAGAAAACCAAACTTTTCTGGACCATTTGAACCAGAAAAGAGCATGGCTGCTATTTCTTTATGACATCTGACACATGTTGAACTAGTAATAACCTTCTTAATAGCCAAGGAATGTCCTGTGGTAGTAGATTTTGAATTGCCCTCCATAAGAAAATTTTTACTTTTGGAGAGACAGCAATACTCCACACCTAATTCCAAAATTTCTTGCAGCTGCTGGAAGGCTCTAGTTCCTCAGTATATTTTATCTTATGAGCTACAAAATAGCCACTCTTAACTGAAAAAACACCTCTCTTGTTATAGTTCCAGCACAAGGAGTCTTCTTCTTCATTTTTAGGCAGCTGAATTTTGGATATTATCTCAACATCTTCTTTCAGAAATTTCTGGTTCAACAGGTCCATATTCCAGCATTTATCTTCACCTAACAAGCTTTCCACTTTGGAATCAATTGGTAAGGTTTGGGCTGATATTGGCTTGAGGGTGGAAATTCTAGGCATCCAGTTGCTTCTATAAATTTCCACACTCCTGCCATTACTTATAAGTCATCTAATTTCCTTATGTAGAAGTTTTCTTCTGGAGGATATTCCTTCGTAGGATATCTTTTTATAAATAAAAAATTTTAATTAGTAAAAGAATTATCATAATCAAAATTTTATGTTAAATCATCAAAAAGAATAAAATTAGAAGCATACCTGAATCTATGAAGACGCAAAAAAAATTAAGATTGATACCTTCCACGTTTAAATCTTTTTTTTATGAGAGAAAAATTACCGTCACTCACTGATGGGATGTGAATGAATAATACGTTAGGGTTTAAACCGGGGACCTCAACCTATTATTTATAGTATTTTATTTTATTTTGGCTCATCATAAAATAAAATAAAATAACTGAGTCTCTACACATTAAAGCTTATGCCATACGTGATGCCCTAAAAATCCAATAATAAATAAATTTTATTTGATCACTTTAATAGGCAACAAAATAGATAGCCAATAATGTACAATTAATTGATATATGTAGGCCCACCTTATTATATTATACTCAACAATTTCCCACTTGGGTCACATATGTCACTTTACAATTGTACATTATTAAATAACTTTATGAGCTCAATATTTGCTATCTTAGTAAAAGACATCTCTAAACAATATGATCCATCAATTATACTAATATAGGATCAAAGCGGTCTTCGTTATCTTTCTTGTAACTAGACTTATCAATGGCCATGTACATCAATATAATCAATGACATAGATCAAGCATAGATGTGTAGCATAGAAATTTCATGTAACGTGATCCCTTAACATGTCTATTTCCAACTGATCCTACTTTATAACTTATAAAAGTTTAACAATATACTTTCAAAACTTTATGCAAAACTGCAATTGAAAGAATATAACTTTATTTCAGAGTTTTCAATAAATAAATAAAAATGTAATACTTTAGTCTGATCAGAAAATATGTCAATTGTAATTGAACATCAAGAAACAAACTCCCACTATAGAAGCATATCATCAGGATAAACCACACCCATACGAGTCACATGCTCATAAAACACCTTAGGTGGTACATCCTTAGGAAGCGGATCTGCAATCATTAAGTTTGTACTGATATATTCAATAGACACCTGAAGACTCTAAACTCTCTCTTTAACAACAAGAAACTTGATGTCAATGTGCTTTGATTTTGACGAGCTTTTGTTGTTCTTAGAATATAACTCAACGGCTTTATTATCACAATTTATTCTCAATACCATCGACAATTTGTAGCCCAGTGATAAAATTTTGCAGCCATATTGCTTGATTTGATGCCTCATAGCAAGTTACAAATTCTGCTTCCATGGTGGATGAAGTTAGAGTGTCTGCTTGACACTCTTCCATGACACAGCTCCCCCAGCCAATAGGAAGACATAACCTGAAGTGGATCTTCTGCTATCGAGACAACCAGCAAAATCGGAGTTTAAATACCCAATGATCTCTAAATGATCTAACCTCCGATATATGAGCATGTAATCTTTTGTTCTCTGTAGATACCACATAACCTTTTTAACGGCTCTCCAGTGATTCATTCCTGGATTACTTAGATATCTGCCAAGCATGCCAACTACATACGTTATATCTGGACGCGTACAAACTTGAGCATACATAAGACTCCCTACTGCCGACGCATAAGGGATATTCTCTATCTCTTTCTTCTCAATCTCATTTCTTGGGCATTGAAGTAGACTAAATTTATTACCTTTAGCAATGGGTGTGTCTCTTGATGCACAATTCTTCATGTCAAATCTACTAAGCACCTTATTGATATATGCCTTTTGTGATAAGCCAAGTATGCCACGAGAATGATCTGGGTGAATCTGTATGCCCAACACAAAAGAGGCATTCCCAAGATCTTTCATTTCAAATTTATTTGAAAGAAATATCTTGGTTTCATACAACAAACCTATATCACTGCTTACTAGTGGAATGTCATCCACATATAAGACAAGAAGAATAAATTTGCTCCCACTGATCTTGTGATAAATGCATTGATCAACAGTGTTTTCCTTAAAACCAAAAGAGGTAATCAGTTGATCAAATATTCGATACCATTAACGGGATGCTTGCTTTAAACCATAGATGGACTTCTTTAATTTGCACACCAAATGTTTTGAATCTTTGGATTCAAAGTTCTCTGGTTGCAACATGTATATGGTTTCTTCAATGTCGCCATTGAAAAGCGCAGTCTTTACGTCCATCTGATGTATCTCTAAATTATAATAAGCTACAAGTGCCATAATAATTCTAAAAGAGTCTTTCGATGAAACCGGAGAGAAAGTCTCTTTATAATCAATACTTTTCTTTTGAGTGAAACCTTTTGCGACTAGATGTGCCTTATATCTTTTGACATTGCCTTTCGAATCCCGTTTGGTTTTAAAAATCCATTTACAACCAATTGATTTCGCTCCTTTAGGCAATTCGACAAGATCCCAAACGTCATTGTCTTGCATTGATTTCATCTCATCTTTAATGGCATCTATCCATTTTTGGGAGTTCACACTTTGTTTGACTTGACTGAAAGTTATTGGATTATCTTCCAATCCTATATCAAATTCATGTTCTTGGAGATACACGACATAATCATTCGAAATCGTTGATCTCCTCTCCCTGGTGAATCTCCTTAATGGCACTTCCAATTGAGGCTGTTGTTGTTGCCCCTCTACATGAGTAAGAGTGGGTTCTTCAATATTAGTGGGAGGTATCTCAGGAACGTCTTGATTATCTGTATTTGCATCCAGCATAATGACAGGTGCAATTACCTGGTCATTATCAATTGCAATATTATGAATAGTTACATATTCCTCTTCAAAAATAATGTTCCTGAGTTTAGCACTCCCACTATATTCAACATCTTCAATGAACTTAGCATTCCCTATCTCGAAAAAGGATCTGCTTGAGGGATCATAAAACTTGAAACCCATCGATCTCTCCGAGTATCCAACAAAGTAGTAGCTTACTGTTCTTGAGTCCAACTTTCTTTCATTAGGCTTGTATGGCCTAGCCTCAGCTGAACAACCCCAAACATGTAAATGCCTAATATTAGGTTTCTTTTCAGTCTATAACTCATATGGGATTTTAGCTACTGCTTTACTTGGAACTCGATTAAGGATATATACTACAGTCTTTAAGGCTTCACCCCAAAGAGATTCTGATAAAGAATAATAATTTATCATACTTCTAACCATATCCTTTAGGGTTCGATTTCGTCTCTCAGCTACACCATCGATCTCTCCGAGTATCCAACAAAGTAGCAGCTTACTGTTCTTGAGTGCAACTTTCTTTCATTAGGCTTGTATGGCCTAGCCTCAGCTGGACAACCCCAGATATGTAAATGCCTAATACTAGGCTTCTTTCCAGTCTATAACTCATATGGGGTTTTAACTATTGCTTTACTTGAAATTCGATTAAGGATATATATTACAGTCTTTAAGGCTTCACCCCAAAGAGATTCTGATAAAGAAGAATGATTTATCATACTTCTAATCATATCCTTTAGGGTCCGATTTCATCTCTCAGCTACACCATTTTGACTTTGAGTCCCTGGCATGGTGTATTGAGGAACTATGCCATATTCTTGCAAATACCTCGCAAAATGGCCTAGACGTTGTTCACCTGATCCGTTATATCTGCCATAGAATTCATCACCACAGTCAGATTTGATGACTTTAATATTCTTGCCAAGCTAATTTTCAACTTCAGCTTTATAGGCTTTGAAAATATCCAATGACTGCGACTTCTCATGAATCAAGTATAGATGCCCATAACGAGAATAATCGTCTATAAAAGTAATAAAATATTATTGACCATTCTAGGAAGCCGTAAGGAATGGACCACAAATATCAGTATGAATTAATTCTAAGACGTTTGAACTCCTGTTGGCACTAACTTTTTTAATATTTGTTTGTTTTCCCTTAATGCATTCAATACATATTTTAAAATCTGAAAAATTAAGGGAATTTAGAATTCCTTCTGACACAAGCATTTGAATTCTTTGTTTAGAAATGTGTCCTAAACGCTTATGCCATAACATATAAGAATTCTTATTAATTAATTTGCGCTTTATACCATAATTGCTTACATGCAAGGTTTCATTAATTTGTGAGGCGTGAAGATCCAATTGATATAAATTATCAACTAAAAAATCGGTACCAATAATATTTGAATTCCGAAAGAGACTAAACTTTCTATTTTCAAAAGAACAAGAGTAACCGAATTTGTCCAAATAAGAAATAGAAACTAAATTTCGTCTAAATGACGGTACATAAAATGTCTCATATAAATTCAAATAATAACCAGATTCTAATAGTAATCTAATAATTCAATTGCCTCAACAGGAGCCTTGTTGCCATCACCCACATAGATGAATCTTTCAGCATTAGTTGGCGGTCGGCTCTTTAGAAAACTCTGCATAGTCACACTTATATGAGTAGTTACACCCGTATCTATCCACCAAGTGTGACTTGGTACTAAAGCCAAATTAACTTCTGAACAAACAAAGTTGAGAAGTTTACCCTTTTTGTCAAGCCATTTTGCATACTTGGAATAATCCTTCTTCACATGTCCAACTTTCTTGCAAAAGTAACAAGAGATTTCAGTATTCTATTTCTTTTGCACCTTAGGCTGTGAAGTTCCAATGTCTGCAGCTCTTTTTCTTTTATTATTCCATTTCTTTTTCTTGTTGGCAGCATTGTCATTGGAAGAAGTTGCTAAATGAGCACTCTCTATCTTTTCTTGTTTCATTCTCTCTTCCTCTTGCACACATTGAGCAATGAGCTCATTAAGAGTCCATTTCTCTTTTTGAGTATTATAACTGATCTTAAAATGACTATATTGTACAGGAAGAGAGATCAAGACCAAGTGCACGAGAATGTCATCAGACAACTCTAACTTTAGTGCCCATAATCTTGTAACAAGATTAGACATTTTCATAATGTACTCCCTTATATTTCCTTTACCTTTATACCGCATTGAAACAAGCTTAGACAAAATGGTGCTCGTATCGACCTTTTCATTACCAGCAAATCAGTCTGCTATTTAGCTCAAGAAATTTTTAGCATTTTCTTCCTCAGGCACTACGCCCCTGATGGTATCTGGAATAGAGTGCTCCATGATCATCAGACTCATGCGGTTAGAACGCTCCTATTTATAAAGTGCCTTTTGTTCAGCAGTACTGCTATCAGTAAGAGAGGGAGGTTCTTCCATCCGAATTGCATAGTTTAGATCCATACACCCAAGCACAATGGTAATGTGCTTTTTCCATTTTCTGAAGTTAGTGCTGTTAAGTACTGAAATATTGTTCAAGTTGGCAGATATAGAAGAAGCATTTACTGTATAGAACAAACAAAAAAACTCACAATCAATGACCATGTCATTTAATTATGCATTCATATAAACACATGGTATAAGATATAATAAATTGGGCTATTATAAGATACCAAACACAACATTGCTATTTAGTCTTTGGACAGAAATAATAATTTGTAAACGGTACTCTAAAAAACTTGGACAATAAACATTGATAATAGATCCTGCCAATAATACGTCTTTCTTTGGACCGACATATTATATGCATAGAAAGTGTCAAAGTTTATCACATATTTACTGTCATATGTGTTTATTATTTGGCCAAAAAATAATTTTTTTTTGGGCCGATTATCTTCTGCATAAATTTAAACACAATTATTTATTTTCTTTAATAATACCCACATATCTTAAAATAAATTAATTTGCATAAAAAATGTCACTTTGATGGCATTTTAATTCAATTTAATTTATTTTAAAATACTAGATATTAGTTTGTACGAAAATAGAAGGAAAAAAAATAGAATGGTCGAGATCAAAGTCAAAATCAACAGTCAAATCATATTAAAATTAGGACGGGACCGAAATAGGTAGAGACTAAAGTGGTTAGGTCATGTCAAGCCTAACATTTTCGAATTACCCATACCCTAAACTTTATCCAATAACCTAAACCCAAATTGGGCCAAGGTCTATCCTAACTCACTTAATTTGGTCAATATGTTGGGTATATAAAATTTAGACCCGATAAAATTTTTATGGGCCATATAAATTTGACTTGATAAACTCCCAAAATTTATAAACACTAACTATCTGATGTGCACTACAATTAAGAGAAATCCCATTAAATTTAACATTCTTAAATAAAATTTAACTTCTATTTTTTTTTTATTAATTGAATGCATTAAAAAAAATTCAATAAAAAAACGCATGTTTCTAGAATCAAATCCATTAATTAAAACTGAATCCATGAATAATAATTCTAAAAAGAAGAATTAATATAATTTTTGTTTATCACTGCATGCAGTATATATAACTATTAAATTCAATTCAATACATGAAGAATATATAACCATTATGCATTCACTTTCACGCACTCAATAGATATATAATATAATATATATATACATTATATGATGAATGGCCAGTTTTTCTTTTAATTCGTATGTGCGAGGAGCTTTATAACTCTTTTGAATATAAAGTAATGCGTCTGATGATTATAATGAATATAAATTTTGATAATAAAATAAATAGTTTTAAAATTTTATATTTTAATGATTCGGTACGAGATGGTTCTGATACCACTTGATGGATAAAAATTTTTTAATTGGTAAAAGAATTATCATAGTCAAGATCTCATGTTAAATCATCAAGAGGAATAAAATCAGAAGCGTACCTGAATTCAGGGAGACGTAGAAAAAATTAGGATTGATGCCTTCCACGTCTAAACCTTTTATTTATGAGAGAAAAATTACCGTTACTCACTAATGGAATGTGAATGAATAATACGTTAAGGTTTAGATTGGGAAACTCAACTTATTATTTATAATATTTTATTTTATTTTATTTTAATCCATCATAAAATAAAATAAAATAACTGAATCTCTACACATTAAAATTCATATCATACATGATGCCTTAAAATTTTAATAATAAATAAATTTTATTTAATCATTTTAATAAATAATAAAATAATTAATTAATATATATATATAGACTCACCTTATTATATAATACTCAACACTTCATCTATAAGAGAAATTATATTAACTTTCATAAATCACCATCTCTAAAGTAACTAGTCTGTAAGATTTTAGCTGCTAAAGAGTCGAAATTTTGAATGATTCTCCGCACCTGTGGTGGCAAGAAGTGACTGATTGAAATAGGATAACTCTCTAAACCCCAATCCTCCAGCACTCTTGCTTTTGCACATAGCTTTCCAGGTTGACCAGTGAATTTTTCTACTTTGGTTTACTGATGATCCCCACCAAATTTTGGCCAGTATCCGCTGAATTTCTTCCTAGAAATTTTCTAGAAGGTTAAAAACTGACATTGCATGTGTGGGGATAGCTGAGTGTCACGGGTCAGGCGCTTATTATTGATCCAAAAGACTAACCTGTTAGGTAATGCTACATACTCACTCATATATACTCAAGATTCACCCAATTTTTATTTGATGTGGAACATGACATTCTCACTCACCCAATCACGTGACGCCCTCGTCACGGTACGGTCCAAACTCAAGGACCAACTTGACCCGTATTGCCCATCCTTCCGGGACTAGAGAACTCACTACCCACGTGACAATCTCCATTGGAGCTCAAGATACAGGATTTTTAGGGCCCACTTGACCCGTATTGCCTATCCCTTAGAGGATAAGGGACCCACATCCTATGTGGCAATCTCCATTGGGGCAATTTTTGAGGCCCACATACGAATGAGAATTTGGGTCTGCTCTGATACCACTTGTCACGGACCGGGCGCTTACCATTAACCCAAAAGACTAACCTGTTAAGTAATACTGTATACCACCCATATATACTCAAAATTCACCCAATTTTTATTCAATGTGAGACATGACACAAGGCTACAACTTTGATTAAAGTTCCCTCATCTCCTTGCTCTTTATAATTTTATTGGAACTTCTATTTATATAGTTTTGTACTCACAGCTACTATGTTTTAAATGATAAAAAAAAAAATTATCTATATATTTTTCTGTTTTTTCTAAATTTTTTTTTTAAGTCTAATGCATTTAAATGAACACAAATTAACTAATTTTAATACAACTAAATTTGGCTTATTCTAACTTTTCTTTAAAACTTTTTCCATTTTTAGAGGAGAAGATGAGTATATATTTATTTAATAAATTACATAATTTATTATATAAAAAATTATTAAATACATGTCAAAATTTTGTAATCTTTACTATTCAACTAATGTTTGGTTTCATTTTTCTTAAAAAAAAAATTTGAATTTAACATTATATATCTCATAACTTTAAAAATTGATCTTAAAAAAATACCTTAAAGTTATTCCAAAATATATATCTTTAGAATGAATTAAAACATTATTTTAGTATTAAACCAAAAATATTATTTAAAATAAATTATTTTTAAAATATAATTTTTTAATGTCGAACTGAGTTAAGGATCTGTCAAAATCATAAAAAAAAACTGAATCTCATAGTATAAGACATTTGGATAAGTTGAAATTTAATATAAAAAATTTTAAAAATAAAAACTAACATATAAATTTTTATTTTTTATTAATAATCAATCAATAATTAATATGTAAACATGATACAAATTTTTTTATTTTAATATTAAATTGTGAATAATTTTTTTATAATATTTACTGTTTAATTTAATAAATTATTTAATATTATAATTTAAAATAAAAATATTAAAACAGTATTATTGAAAAACACAACAAAAACCGTACCACTTTAATAACAGAGGAGGCAAAAATGACGTGGATACAGCTCATCTGAGTCCTCTGCTCCTTACACACAAAGAAAAATAAAGGCGAGAAAGAGAAGCCATTAATGCATGAAATATCTCATTCTTAAACCTAATCCAGTCACCAACCAAACCTAAACCTAAAAACCCATCATTATCACTTATCCATATACAGCGGCTTGGTTTCTCACCTACTAATTTGCATATATTTTTTCTTTTTTCAAGTGGGTTCTTTTTTTAAATATAAAATGAGACCTACAAAACATCATTGTATCCATGCAAGTTATGAGTACATTTTTTTTTATTTTTTCTTATTTTTCTTCAATCGTTTTTGTCATTCAAAAGTTGTTTTGATTTTGCTAAAAGTATTAGGACTCACCAAACCTTATCAACAATTTTGTGTTATCTTATTGCACACTCCACTTGCTCTATATATGTATATATATATGGCTCGTTCATTAGTTTGTTTTTATCATCACACGTACTCTGTTTCTCTGACTGGTTAGAATTTAATCCAATTCGAAGCACCCGAATCTAGCACCAATTACTCATTTATTATTTATTCTTCACTTAGCCACTCTTTTGCCATATATGTTGAATTGTTCAACTGGCTCATTTTAATATTTTCTTTAAAAAAATACAAATCCTTTACTTATGTCAGCTGTTGTTTAATTTTCTTTTTCAATATTTTCTTTAGAAGGGTAGTTTTGAATTCCAAGACAGATTCACCAACTTCCACTTCTTTGCCATTTATATTGCTCTGCAGACAGCACACTCCATGAATCAATCTCATTAAGCACACTTTCGCTTGTCAGCAAATTACTTTTGTTTCCTTACTTTGGGTTCTGTTTCCGACAACTCTATTCAAATGGGTCGTGTTGCAATCTTGAAGAATACAACCATGGTTTGTGCTCCATTAATGGCTCAATCTGTGGAGCAAATGGTGCGCGACATGCATCAAGCCAAGGCAGAAGGTGCTGATTTAGTTGAGATAAGATTGGACTGTATTGAGGACTTTCAGCCTCGCAAGGACCTTGAAACCATCCTCAGAAACAAGACTTTGCCAGTGCTCGTCGTTTATAGGTAATAGTTATAACTTTATAATAATCTTTCATGTTCTTGGAATTGCATGCTTTATTTAGAGTTTGGTATATTGCGATCTGGTTAATGGCATTCAAATTGTGCATTATTTCTGTTTTTACTAAATAGGGTAGTGTAAATGTTGTTATTTTACTGTTGAAAGATTGAGTAGGTAGGATTTAGTAATTAGAAAATGGCTGTTGGCTACTGGGTGATCTCTAAATTAAGATATATCCTTAAAAATTTTGCCTTTTCAGGGCATTATAAAGGAATGATGCTTGTGACCCCATTTCTCTGTTTGAATTCTATGTGGTCCCTTATAATATTCCCATCTTTTTTTGTTTTTATTGTTTTCTTATAAAGTGGATGAAGTATAAATGTATGCATAGACAAGTGGACATGCGATGTAGGCATTGACCACATTTCAGTGTTCTGTTAATAGTTATTAAGTGGTGGAAGGGATATCAAATCCCAAGCATATGTTTTATTTGTATTAAAAGCATTAGGAATATCGTTAGAAGCTTAAGATTTCTGTTGTGGGGTTGGAGGCCTAGTTATCGTCAATTTACTTTACCAAAAGTTACTATGGTTGCATCACGAATATGAAGATATAATGTTCTAGTTATCTCTACCCAACAAGAGCTAGACATGGTCAATTGGCTCCTCTCAAACTGAAAAATGATCCGAAAAACTAAATAAAGATTAATATTCATCATCTCGTAGCTCCTACCCAGTTCATCATATTGTTTACCGGTCCTTTCTACGTTTTGAACATTGTATATGGAACATGGTGAAATTGAACAGTAGAAATTGTTTTAGTTAGTCTACTGTATTGACTCTACTGCACTGTGGTTTCTAATCATCTTTAGTTGTCAATATCAGAGGATTTAGCAACATAGCTGCATGAACTTTCTACAAGGATCTTTGCCTAACCTTGTAGAATGCTCTAATTTGTACTGGTTTACACAGATCTCCTGTCTATTTCTCTGTTGAAATTTTCCTTTGAGGTGGCCATGTCCTTCTGCATACCTCTTTTTTTTTTGTTATGGTTTATTTCTTTCAGATGTAGACAGCACATTCATTAAACACAGATTGACGGTAGAAATATGCAACTCTCTCTCTATTACATGGACTGTATTTGTATGTTGTGTGACATAAATTTTACCATTCATTCTGAGTTGGCGGAGTTTCTCTTTGATTAACTTTTTAATCGGATTTACCAGAATTAAATAAAATATACGTGAAAGTTCAGTAGTTAACAAAAAAGGTTATAGTGGGGTTAGAAAGGGATATATATGTTATTGGGGCATCCTTATTGTTTCTTCTCTTTGTTATAAATAACCCGACACATTTCTAAACATATCAAAAGAAACTGAATGCATGAGCATCCTAATATGGAAATGTTAAAGTTCTGGTTTCTTATATGTCCAATGTTTTTGTAATTTATCTAGGCCAAAATGGGCAGGTGGTCAGTATGAAGGCGAGGAGCACAAAAGGTTACAAGCATTTAATTTAGCTGAAGAATTGGGTGCTGATTATGTTGATGTTGAACTCAAGGTAGTTTATTGAAATATGTGTAGGAAGTAATAATTCTTAGGTAGGACATTTGAGTCATTGTAAGAAAGTAGCCAAATTCTCCAATTTAGTTTTCCATTGAGTCACCTAAATAGATGCCTATGGCTGCATGAGTATCTATTCGTAGGACTTGAAGAGTCAACCTCATTACCGATGCTATTGTGATCTAAACATCCAGAATTGTTAAGTTATCTAATAATAGGTAATGTGAATGTTAGGTGGCTACTGATCTTATGGGGAAAGAGAAATCGAGTCATCACAAAGGTACGAAAGTTGTTGTATCATGTTATTTAGATGGCGAAACTCCTTCAAAAGAAGATCTCAGCCATCTTGTTGCAAGCATGCAAGCTACTGGAGCAGATATCATCAAACTAGTTGTCAATGTAAATGATATTACAGAAATATCAAGACTTTTTCACTTGCTTTCACATTGTCAGGTATGAAACTTCACAATTGCACTCTATGCAATTTACAAGTATCACAAAAGATGCTAGATTAGAGTGAATACAGCAATGTATTGACATGTTGAGTATCTGAAATGAATGAAAATGAAGACCGTGTCAAAGTTCATTTGTGGAATAAATGGTTAAAGAAAATTCTTCTCAGATGTACCAGAATGGAAGCCTCTATCTATTTAATGTTGGAAGATTGCCAAAATAATTAATACTACAGCACTTTTTAGATTTCATGGCTAAGAGAAGTGACTTTTGAGTTCAAAAAGAGAAAGAGAAGGCATTTATAATAGAAGAATGAAAAATCTATTGACCTTGTTTTGTCTTTGAAATCTAATGCAAGATAGAAGTTATTGATTCACAAATTGAGAATAGATATACTTTAGATGATTCTTTATGATTGTGTTACAGGTTCCAACAATAGCATACTCTGTCGGGGAAAGAGGCTTCATAAGTCAGATATTGTGCCCAAAATTTGGTGGTGTTTTAGTGTATGGATCTATAGAGGGAAATCCAGTTTTGGGTCTGCCTACAGTTGACAGCCTTAGACAAACTTATAAAGTTGAGCATATAAATGCAGATACTAAAGTATTTGGGCTCATCTCAAAACCAGTTGGTCACAGCAAAGGTCCTATATTGCATAATCCTACTTTCAGACATGTGAACTATAATGGAGTTTATGTTCCAATGTTTATTGATGATCTTGAGGAATTTTTTAGCACCTATTCAAGTCCTGACTTCGCTGGTTTTAGGTATGTTATTGGCAGTTCCATTTTGAGGCTCATGATGGTAGCTTTACTAAATCCCTTCTTATCACATTAGAGTATATGTAAATATATCTTTTTTGTTCTCTGGTCTGTGAAAAGTTCTCATTTCTATCATGTGTTAATTTTAGTGTTGGATTTCCATACAAGGAAGCTGCGATGAAGTGTTGCGATGAAGTCCACCCCCTTGCTCAGGTTGACTTGATCTTCCAATTCAAGATCTTACAATTATGTGAAAAAAATTTCCTTCCATTTGTATTACATTCCTTCATAGTATATTTCCTATTTCTACAGGATGCATCAAGCATACTTTAAATCACTGTTTATGGGCTAAATCTTGGTCAAGGTTAAACATCTCAGTTATCAGATACAAGATGAGCTAAGGTCCTCTGTTTGTGCTGTGACACTCTCTTGCTTGGTTACCAATCACAGAAGAGCTAGCCTTAGCTGGACTGCCATGATTGGTAACCAAAAAAGAGAATAGAGAAATGTACTTGAGTAGAACCCTACTGTATTTGATTTTTATGTTGTATATTACTGATGCATATGGCCACTTTAACCAAATGCAAGGCTACAAAATGATTGGAAGATGCTTTCTTTCAGACATTATATCTTGATGATCTTGATTCTCTATTCTTATGGCAATTAAGCTTTTTGTTGCCATTTTATGTTTTTGCGTGCTTGATCAGTCTATAGGCGCTGTTAATACCATTATAAGAAGGCCTAGTGATGGAAAGCTGATAGGTTTTAACACAGATTGTGAAGCTGCAATAACAGCAATTGAAGATGCTATAAAAGGTATTTATTTAACTCTTTAAGAAGTTAATTATATTAATCAAATTCTGATGTTGACCCGCCAGTATCTATTCTTTTCTTATGTCACAGAACAGGGATGCACTAATGGCAAAGTGTCTTCCAGCTATCCACTTGCTGGGAAAATGTTTGTGCTAGCAGGTGCTGGAGGTGCCGGAAGAGCACTGGCATTTGGTGCCAAGAGCAGAGGAGCCCGTGTAGTCATTTTTGACATTGATTTTGGTACACAATCTACAAGTCATTTGCCCACAATGCTTTAGATATGCTCTCTTTTACTTCTATACTGATAAGTTTTTGGTTTTGTGCTTACTGTTTGTCCAAAAAGAAAGAGCAAATTCTCTTGCTTCCGCTGTCAATGGTGAAGCTCGGCCTTTTGAAGATATAATCAATTTCAAACCAGAGAAAGGAGCAATCCTGGCTAATGCAACACCACTAGGGATGCATCCAAATGCAGATCGAGTTCCTGTGGCTGAGGTTCTTTCTACTATCATTATATCTCAAACATATATTTCAATTTGCTTTCCGCTACTAAAAGTCTTTCACCTTCTTTTTGTTTTCAAGGAAACCTTACGGGATTACCAGCTGGTCTTTGATTCTGTTTACACTCCTAGAAAAACCAGACTGTTAAAAGATGCTGAAGCTGCAGGAGCAATCATAGTGAGTGGAGTTGAAATGTTCCTTAGACAGGCCGTTGGCCAATTCAATCATTTTACCGGCAGAGAAGGTAAGTATCTCTTAATATTCTTTCAATTATCTATTTCACATTCTCTCCAAAGATTGGCCTTTTGGTTCAAACTCTTAATGTTAATTAACTCAAAATGTCTGGTTTTGACAATGTTACTGTCATGACCCCATTTTCCTTCCACTCTTTTCTTCTGTATTGCAGCTCCGAAGGAGTTCATGCGAGAGATTGTTTTAGCCAAATTCTGATGTAAGATTTATTATCAGCTCATTGTTTCATTGATTGAGACTACAAGAATTTGATCCAAATCTGGGAATCCAAGTCCTCTTTCGCCATTTTCAATATGTCAAGTTGCTTGCCTACATGTCTTTTGTTGATCATAGCTTATATTCATTCCAACTGTCTTGTGTTGGAGTTCAGTATTTATTAGTTGGGCTTTGTATTGGGCTAGCCTTGTCCAGCCTGAAGCTGGCTGCAGCCCATTTCTGTTAATTATTTAAAAAATAGAATAAAAATAACTAGTTATTTTATTTTAGAAAGTAATTTGACATTTTTTTTAAGACAAAAATAATAAAAAAGTAATTAATTATTAAAAAAAGCAAGAATTTAATCGATAAATCAAAAATAAAAATAAACACGATAGTTATAATTTCCTAATACAAAATGACTGTCGTCTAATGAAGCTGTTAAAAAGGAAACTAATTTTAAATACTTTCTAGTGTGCTAAACAGACTACCATTCATATGTTTGTTTTAATAGAAGTAAAGACAAGATACTATTTTGGCATATAAATGAATTACACAAACACCTAAATTATCTATAATTTGTGCTTTTTTTTCACCTCACCTCATTTTTATCTAAATTGTTTTAGATCTAACGACGTATGGCATTCATAAAGTTAAGAGTTAAAATTTATTTATTTATTTTTTCTCTTTTAATTCTAAGTGAAAATTGCTTTTCTCCTTTTTTTTTTTTCTTATTCATTCCCTATCATTAAATACAAAATTTTAATTTTTTTTATTTAATATGAAATAAATAATAATATTGTAAAATTTATTAAAATAAAAACAAAAGAAATAAAGTTAAAAAAATTTATGAAATATTTGCTAACCATATTTTTTACTCTTCTCATCATTCTTTGCAGCAACAAATTAATAATGACCATCATTCACAATTAATTGACCATCATCCCAATCCGCATGGTGAATGAAACTATAATATTTGAATAAAATAAAAAAACTTTGTTTTTCCTTTTTTTTTTTTTTGAGACTTTTTTACTTTGATAACAAATATAAGAAAAATAATTTTAAGCTCCAAACCTGATTTTTATCATAGTGACATAATTATTTATATAGACAAAATTCTAGACCCATTTTATGTAGATTTTTTTTTTCTTTAGACAACAATGTTTTATTTATTTTGAATGCATTTCATCATCCACAACAAATGAAAAAAAAAAAATCATGAAACTATATATATTCTATTACTAAACTAACAAAAAAAATATCCATTTAAAATAGCACAAATATTTCATATAAGCACAATATAAACCAAATAAAATGTTTAGTAAGTTTTTATGTTTGAAATAGAGCTAAAAAGATAGCTAAATGTCCAAAAGAATCACAGTTGTTCTATTAAATTGGTGTCATTTGAAGCTTGAAAATTTTTAAACCTAACGGAGAAATTCATGCTCTTTTTGCTCAAACTATTGATCAAAAAAATAATTTTTTAGATCAATGAGTCTTAAATTTATTTGTAAGCGAGAAACGAAACTCGAGCCTTGTTCTAACGAGGGTGGTTTGTACAAACTTGAGTCTCCTCTTTGTCACGAGTTATGAAAAAACCTACAAAACATAAACACTAACTCGGTAACAGTCTCGTTGGGGTGGTTCCAATAAAGATACTCCAATGCTTAAGTTAAAAAGAGCCTTTATTTTTTGTCGGGGGCTAGTAAGAAAACCGAAATAAAAAGGTTATCTAGAAGGAAAAGAAAAAAACCTCCTTTCTTTTGGCGTTTATTTCTCTGTTATTTTGGGCATCATCCTTCTCAATATCTTCTTTTTCTCTTCTTATAGCACTAGTCTTTTGAGGACCTTTATGGATTTTCTATCCCTATTATGCTTCTGATTCACGTTAAATATCTTTCTGTTTTGCGTTTGACACACACCAAATATTTTTCTGCGGATCTCCTGATCTCGCTTTTGTGACATGTCAGACACCCTTCTGATGTATTAAGCATATTCCTTAGAATTATCCTCGATTGTGATTTTGGTTAAATGTGAAGTTAGATTCAAATTGCTCGAGTCAAATTTTTAGTGGCATCACCCCATCGCCTCGATCGTGATTTGAGATCCTCTTAAAAGTGAGTCTTCTATTGATTTTACTAAATGTATCTGGTCGGCCTATCCGGTAGACGATTGATCCGGTTTCTTCGCTAACTACGCAAGCACTAGGGTGAACCAATCTGTTTAATGGATGGTGGCATCGGCTGCACCCTGGTTTACCTTACCGAGTGGGTGCTTCGGGTGACCGACCAGGTCTTTTTGAGTCCTAGCCGGTTCTTTGCTATTTAGTATTATCAAGGCCTAACCCGCTGGACGTTACCCTGGGCCTATCTTTGGGGCAGACTATTCTTCAACCAATGGTGAACTTTGATGAAAACTATTCCACAGAAAAATATCAAACTGGGTCCTTTGGAGATCAACCCTTATTGGGTTTGGAGGCCTTAGGCCCAAAAGAGAATTGTCTGAGAGAGGGGAAAACACAAACAAATCTTAAAACTTATTTGTGGGAATTGTTGATGGCCACTCCATGACATGCAATTAGGCATATGAAAATCTTGGGATAGCTCGGTCTATTGACGTAAATATGAAAAATTATTGTTATGATAAATATATTAAATATATATATATCAATTATATATATAAGTTAAAACAACTTACATGATAAGGATGAAAAATCATTAACAAATGAGGACTACTGCTAGCAACTGAAAGTAAATGGCCAGAAGTCTACATAGAATAAATAAATTAAATGAAGAATTTTTAGACAAACTATAAATTTATATTTTAAAAATATTTCAATACTAATTAGTTAATAATTTAGTAGTTACCTAAGATATTTGAAACCATGATGGATGATTTGTTGACCTTTTTTTTAACTAAAGTTATCCAAGCTACTTTTAAATCTACGTCTTCCATGAGACGATTCCTTCTTTTATAGATCTTTTGCTTTGACAATTACATTTTGAAGACAATCCAACTCGATATTTCTTGTGTTTTTTGTTGGAGAAAATTCACTATCTTTCTCATATACAGTACCACCTATTTTCAAACGTAAAGTATCTTCAACTAGCCTAGCCAAGTTGATTGCATGCTCATTTGCTAGCTTGTATGCCTTTTCACTTTTAGAAGCTCTACTTGATATCTTGGTGAAAGTTGAGCATAAAACTTGTATCAACTTGTCTATTGCAATTTGGGATCTGCTTGGATATCACACCCATGCATGTCTTGCATATATCCTGCTCTAGCATCTTTTGTCCACCCTTTTAAAATATATTGGCTAGGAATTTCTTTGATATTCATAACTTCTCTAAGAATCTTGATCCTAGGGCTATATAAAACTCTTTTCATCTCAAACATCATACAACTGCAAGATAATTTATTCTCATATCCACATAGAGCATTCTAATATCATCCATGGTAACTGTATATATAAAAGAGTCACCATCCATTACATAACTTGTTATTGATAGCTCAATAGACTCTTCAAATTGGTTTTGAAACTCTTGAAAATTTGCCTTTATATAAATATCTCTTGTTTGAACCAACATTTTAGCATAAATTTTTAAATTAACCAACCTATAACATGAATCATATTCTACTTCTAACTCCTTACATCATTTATCATTGACCGCCCTTTCATAGTGTAAAAAAATTTGTGCCATATTCAAATTTGACTTCAAATTATCTTTTAAGCTTGTTTAAAGCTTTCATTGAGTTGAGTACTCTTTATTCCAACATACTATACTTGCTTAACATAAATATAAGCCAATTTGTACTTCCAACTCAAATATACTTCTCAAACAATTATCATTATGCAAATCATACTCATCAAGCATAGGCTTTGATAAGACACTCTTTGCTGTACATGTACCTCTAAAGACGCCATTGATATGCAAACATTTTGCATAATATGCCATATGCAAAAGCCTATGACATGTATCAGGCATCACACATAAATTAGCCTTAGCCATTGCAGCATCTTAGTCTATGAAAATTATTTTTGGAGCCTTTTCAAATATGGCATACAAAAATGTCTCAAACAACCAAATAAAGGAATCAGCAATCTCATAATATATCAATACTGCCCCAAATATATTTATTTCTCAATGATGATTCAATCTAACAAATATTGGAAATGGTCTATTTTTTTTTTTATTAATCTTATAAGTTGTATCAAAACTTACAACATCACCAAATTGATAATCAATAACTATTTTAGCATCATCCTAAAATATATTTGTGATTTGTTCTTCATTATTTAATTGTATAGAGGAAAAAAACATGAAGGATTTTGCAAAGTCTGATTTTGAAAAATATTTTAGCACATACCTTGCTTCTTCATATGTCAACTTTTGTTTTTTGGTCTTTTTGATCTAAAATAATTAATTTGATTTAGCCTGTTGTATCCAAGAGACTCTTTTTCTCCTGCTTGCCTACCCATTAACTCATATGTAGATATCAATGGAATCCCGTATTCTTCTGCCAAATCTATTTTAATTGCTTGTTAAACAAATATTTTTTGTTGAGAAGGTAGCATATGAGCATACCCTTGAAGTATAAGAGGAAAATTATATGATTCCACAAAATAGGTAACATAAAATTTATTTTTCTACCTATTCAACTTAATACATAATTGAGCACCATAACCCGTTCAAGTCTGAGCTCTAAGTTTTTTTATCAAATGATTTTATTTATCTATTGATCGAAAATCCATCTTATTATAAAAAATTATCTTGAGGTGAGTTCACCAATATTTTTATTTTTACCATAGCTCTCTCTTCTGATACTAAACCAAAATCTCAACCCATACCCATTATAAAAATCTAATGCTAATTGCTCTAATACAAAACTCCATGCCAAATTTAGGTTCCAAATTAAATTCATCCACATGTTCTAAATTAATATTAATTACAGCCATTTCAAACATGAACAAGAAAAATTGGACAAAAAAATGTTTAAAATATTGAATATAACAGTGAAAAGGTCATAATGTGAAAAAATATGTTTGTATAAACGCAAACTAAATCATCATTCTTAAGCTTTTTCACTTTCTCAGATACTGGTTTTTGTCTTCAAGCAACTAATGTGAAACAAATAAAAAAATCAAGGCACTCACAATTTAATTATATTTATTAAAACAAATAAATAAAATTCGAAGCACTCACAATTCAAGGTACGTGGCAACCATGTCCAGGCATCTTACGAAGGACTTGCTACTTCACCATTCATAAGATGGCACATGTTATGTTATTAATTTCTAATGATGTGATACATGGCATGAAATTAGTAAAATTTATTGGACGCGCACTTAAGCACGAGCTTTTAAAAATAAAAAGTAAAGCTTTGAGGCGCATCTAGATATTTAAAATCATTTTTTTTACATTTGTTAACTTTTTAATTAGAGTTATGTATAAATTATTGTAAAGTACAGTTCATGTAATCGTACCCTACGAATAAGCATTAAATTCATCTAGATTATTTATAAAATAAAGTATAAAATATTGTATGGCTTTATTCCGATCATGTGACATTAACAATTTATGAAGTATATAAAATAGACACATTTTTACTGTATCTACATCATTGTCAAATGTAACGCTCACGAACCACGGATCTAAATCCCTGTAAATCAACTCACTTCTACCGAAAAATATTTATGACATAGTCTATCACCTAATCCACTTACTATAAGATAATCAATCATCTTCAAACCAATAATCAACAAAATTCTATATGAGAGAATTTAATACGTCTTTTGTCTATATAGAACCATAATTCTTCATATAAGTTTTTGATATGTACGCATCTTAATAAAATCTCATGTGCTAAAATACCTGAGAATGGAATATCTTATACATCCAAAAAATAATCAAAATATGTGGTTCTAAATATTTCAACTTACTTCGAAGTTAATTTGTCTTTTATATTTTGTATAACTTATAACTTTGAGTAAGCACGTACGTTCGCTCGATAGAAAATATTTTCGGTAATTACATAGTCTTTTGACATATTCTCCTTCCTGAAAAAATTAACAAAATCATTAACATATAATTTTTAAAAAAAAATTATTATCAACATATAACTAACTATTAAATAAAGATAAAAAAAATTACAACTAACCAAAATAATATACATAATTTTGACAAAATAATTTAAAATTATAAAATTAAATAATTATTAAACAAATAAAAATTAATAAATTATTAATAAATAAAATTGTATATTTTTAAATTAATAAAAAAATTAAAATAAAATAGCCACGTGGCGCCTTGCCCTGGCTCCACGTGGCTGCCCACACCCGCCGTCGGCTAGCGTCGTGTGGCGGGCACTCAATGGCGTGTGCCAAATGCTGTGGCATGCCGTTGGCTCGTGCTTCAACGCATCTGCTGCGTGAAACATATTCACCGCGCGTATAAGCAAGCGTTGGCACATGTCTCACAAAAAATGCTCGAAATTTACTATTTTCAACCATTTTTTATTTTACACACATTTTCAACTTATTTTTCACACTACATCTATTCATTTCTAATAATTAACTACAAAAATTACTCAAAATCATAAAAATCTAAATTTTAAAAATAAACTTACCAATTTTCTCCTATTTTTTATTTTTTTTAAACCTCACAATAAATTATTTTTATTTCAATATTCAAAATCTCTTAGTTTTACAGTGGATTTGAACAAAATTAAAGGAAAAATTATTTGTAAGCCGTGAGAGAGAGAGAGGCAGTGTCGATGGTGTGGTGTTAAAGAGAAAAATAGGTTTTAGGAGTAAGAGTAAAGTTATAAAAAAAATATAAAATTTGGTTAATATAATTGGAAGAATTTTGACTCAGTAAAAATAAAAATTTTATTAATATTTTTAGTAAATTATGAAAATTTCTCTAAAAATTAATTTGGGCTGTGTACAAGTTTTAAATATTTTTCTAACAAGTAAAATAATATTTATTTATTAAATTTTAATAGCATTTGATTTTATTGAAAAGGATTTATTTGAATGACAATAAAAACTATTTATAAAAAAATTTAAAAAATTTAGACTTTTTTTAAAAAAAATATTAAAGTTTTTCAATCAATTTAACTAAAAACTTTAACGGTCTCCATGTCAAAAACTCTTGGGAGAATTGCTATGGGGCACTTGCTGCTCAGGTAGAAACTGGCAAAATGCTCTGAAGTTGTTGACACATCAAAATCACCCAGAGGCATGTATTTAAGAGAATATCTGTATGATGTTGACTAATCAATAACTTACTATTTTTTGCATATACAATTTTTCTCTTTTTGTTGACGATTGACATTAAAATATTTCCTTTTCTAAGTCTCGGAAGAATCCAGATTCTATTCTTTTTTTTCTTTTTTCCATTTTTGTTTAAGAGTTAAGAACCAAAAAAACAAAATACGAGAATATAAATTTAGATAACGTGTCATGGGTGAATTTGAGAGTGCAAAAATAAGTCGGACAATAATTGAAGGCAGATTGTCGCTTAGTTTGTAGGGCATAATTTCTCACATAATTTGTAGCGTATAATTTCATTTAATTCAAATTTTCTTTGTATTAAAAAATAATAATAATTGAATGCGGACTCCTAAATTTTAAATAGATACTGATTAAATTTTAAGACCAGTAGTGCAGTAATATGTTATGTAAATACTCCCTTGTCTATAGAAAAAATTGTGAATTAGGGCCTTTTTTTTATTTAATGCTAAATATGGACTAATTTTATTTATTTAGCTATTAAGTTTGTTTTGTTTCATGTTTGCATTAGTTGAATGAATTTTATCCATTTCAAAAAAAATTAAAAATAAAAAAGTTTGTTTGTTTCAAAACATAATAGGAGTTTTAAGTTAAGTTTGGTTGAAATAAAATAAAAAGTGATTTTTTTTTAAAATTTTTGGTTTAATACAAGAAATCTGAATTATTTAGTTAATTTTCTTCTCTAAGACATTCTTACTCATATGATATATTTACATCTCTATTCATATCAAATCTTTTCTTTTATGTTTATTACATACACACTTCTTTTTTTTTTTGTGATATCTATTCACTTTAATATCAATTAATTCAACTCCTCATTTTTTTCAATTATAAAAGAAAGTATAATAAATTTAAGAGATGAATTTAATTTTATTATGTGATATATATTTAATGTGCATTAATTTGAAGAACTAAAATTTGCTGTACTTATTTTTTTTTTAATTGAATGATTAAATTATTCTTCTTGGATTTAAAAAAAAATCGTATGTTATAAAAAAATTGCAATAAAATATTTAAATTTACATTGTTTTAATATTAGTTTCTATAAAAAAATTATTTTATTAATACATTTTTAGTTTTTCTTATTCATTTAACCTTTTAAATTTATAAGTGTAAATATAAAAGTATTAGTTTTTAATTATTTTTAATAAAAATAGCAAATAACTTAATACTTATATTTAGATATTAAACAGAAAAACAAGCTTATTACTTAAATTTAGTCATTTATATATATTCAACTCTTTTCATAACTTCACCTTAAAAGTGTTACCTTGCTCTTTTTATAACAATTATTTATTTATGTTTTTTTAATACTTCATTATCTTTTAATAATTATCATTTTCCTTTTTAAAAATAATAATAAATTATTCCTTATTGAGATGGTAACAAAATATATTTTTTAAAAAAAGATAAGAAAATAAATAATATTTGCAAAATATTATAAAAGGTAACTGAAATTTTCTTATTATAGATATGTGATGGGATCCAATTTTTGACCTAAAGGGGTTCGATCCAAACATCTGTAAGGAAAGTGTTAGGAAAGCTCGAGGTTATTGTGCCTTTCATCCCCAAATGTCAAGTTGGGGCTACATTTTGGTGGTACGAAGTCTAAAATTGAGTAGCGAGCAGGCTAAACGCCAAGCTAGAGCTAGTCGACTTGCACGGCAGGCTAGGTAGACTGAGGGGAACCTAAGGAATACAAGAAAATTTAAATCAATGGCTGACACTAAAAAGGTGGTAAACAATAGGTCTCCGACGCTCAAGTCAAGTAATTGTTGTGTGGTGAACGTTCCTTATAGTTTATTTGCCTTAGAAAGAATGAAGAAAACTTTAGAGAGAATGAGAAAAAAATTCTTTTTCTAGATAGTTGCTCAAAATTCGAACAATATGAGTTATTTCTTACTATCTTTCAAATTTGAAGAGGAAACTTGAGTTTGAAAGGTGTCAACTTAGAGATTTGTCCTTAAGTGTGGCACATAGCGAACTGCGTTTGGAAAACCGTTCCTATCATAAAGGGGTATTTTGGAGAATTTTATTTAGAGGGGCAAGAAAGTCATTAAATCTCTCTTGACATTTAGAATAGTAAGAATATTGGTGATTAGTTGCTTTCTAAAGTCGTAAGTCCGAGTTGGTGAAACCTGAGAGCTCAAGGGGGTCATCTGACTCTATACCCTTGAGATCAGAGGGCGTTATGCTAAGTTGCCTAACTAGCCTCGACATCTTTTGCTCCATGTGTCAATAGTGTAAATAATGTTATCAGAAGACAAGGTTCTCTTGCCTACTGACTTAACACTTACTTATTGGCTCCTTGAAAATTCTCTTATCCAACCTTATATTTAGATATAATAGTTCAAATGATGTGGCATGAAGATGCTCTTTTAATGGGTTCTACCACTGACGTGGTAAAACTTGTGTTACATTGATGTGTATGAATGTTGATGAGCTTGTGATAATGTGGCCGGTGCTCAAGCTCTTGTGATGTATTCTTTGACATTAGAACTAAGTGGTGACACGTGTTATATGCAGATCCCATTAGATGAATTTTTTGAATTGAGTTTTGAAAATTGAAGTGTTTAACTATAAATTTAGTTCTATTAAAATAGTTTGTTTTGAATTAAGTTGTTTATGAGAAGGTCTAAACTTGAATATTAAATTAAGTATTACTGATCTTTATCTCAAATAATATATTATATAAAAATATGAAGTGTTTTTAAAAAATATATATATTAATTCGTGTGATTATTTTCCGTCTCAAGTAAAGTGAAAAGAAATACGTGTCCCTAAACATGATAAAAGTAGGATTTCAGAAAATATCCAATTGAAAATGTTGCTTTTGAAAAAAAAAAAAACTAATATGTGAAGGTTTTTTTTTTAGGCCTACGCACCTTGAAAGATTAAAGTAGTGCGACTCACAATCTAGCACGAGAATCATGTGACAATTGTTTTCAATTTCAGAAAATTATATGCTCGCAATTATTTTTCCTTTTTCAGAGAGTTGATAAGAAGGAATCTTTCAATAAAATTTTTAGAAACAAGGATATTTTTTTATTTAGAATTTGAGTTAATTTTTAATTTTATCTCAATTTATTAATTAAATTTTATTTTAATGAAAATTTTTATTTGATTATAAAAGTTAAAGTCAATCATCAAACGTTTGATCGTGCTGATATATTCATATATTAATCACAAATTAATTAATAATAAAATAAATAATTAAAAAATTAAAATCAAACTTTGCCAGCGCTGCCCCTCCAATGCTAAAACTAAAACCAAATCAATTTTTATAAAACTAAACACTTCCTCACAATCAAGTCCTGTCACTCAAATTCAATTTGCAACCACACATCTTCCAAACGGGTTTCATGTTACAAACAATTTAATCCAGGATCTAACCTAAAACACAAAATCCCAAAGCCGAACATTTCTCTATAGAATCAAAACAAAATTCTCTACAATGCTAGATTCCCAATTCGTCAAATTACCTCTGTAATCTCGTTGTCGATTTTTTTTTTTTTTTTGGGATTTGAAAGAACAAGATCGAGAACTAAGATTTTTTTTTTTTCGATTTGAACCTGAAAATTTTAATTTTCCCTTTTGCTTAAAGTTGCTGAAACAAGTTCAATAATATTTTAAAAAAATGTTTATAAATCAAATTGAGTAAGAATGGTGATGGGGATGTGTGAGGAAACATTGAACCTGCAAGTGGAAGGTTGAACATTGAGTGGTGCTCTTTCTAGATTGAAGTTATCTATGAAATATTAAAAAAAAAAAAATCATTAGAAACCCAATCTGTTTTTTTTAGAACATGATCTATTTTTATTGAAAACAAATAAATATTTATTTAATTTTAAAAGTAATTTTTTAAAAATAAATATTTATATTTAAATTTATCAAAATATACCATGTCAATTTTTAAATTATTAATTTAATTATATATATATTTTAAAAATGATGAAAATTTGAACTAAATAGAGCGTGTCACATCTTTTTTATTTTTTACTTTTATTAATTGTTAATCTCTGATTAACACACAAATATTATATGTTGAATGTCAATTTTGTTAATCTATTTTAAAATTTCATGTTAGAGTTTTGATTTTGCTTTTCACTGTTAAATCTAATAAAAACAAATTAATAGATTAAAAAAATTAACTTTTTAAAAATTTATAAAACAAAATTAAGAATTAATTCAAACTCTATAGATAAAAATGTTATTTTTCCAAAAACTTTTCTTTCGCTATTACCCATTCCATTGTCTTACTAAAATTCAATTTTTCTGCACTAACCATTTAAAGAATCCAATTGCGGGAATAGATAATTGAGGGAATGAAAGTTCTTCATTATTTAACTAATTTTTGTTTTCTAAAATCCTCTTATTCATTAGATTAATTTTGCAATCTAAGATAATTGACCACTTAATTGATTTTATTTTTTATTTTTATTATTATCAACTTGGACGTTCTAAGATAGATGGCATTTTGTAATTCATCGTTACAAATTGTGCTAAATTTAGTATCAATGATTAAATTTAGGGCTAGCAATATAAATTATAATTTATTTATTCACATGTATTAAATTCAAATTTTACGAATGTAGATCAAGAAAAAATTAATTCGAATAACAAACAAATCAAATTCGAATTTGCGAATAATAACAGAAGTCGAGTACATGTGTGAGCATCCTGGTTTGCTATTTCGCTTATGATTTAGTTTAATTTATATTAGCAAATTAGACAAATTGGAACAGATGTGATTTCGTTCAGAATGCATGTAAGATTCAAAACTGTAAGAATTTTTTTTTAAAAAAAAGAACATAGTTTTTATATTTTTATTTCAGTGATCTTTAAATGGATTGCTTATTGTTATTTGTTAATAACTTATTTCTAAATTTAAGTTAATTTTTGCATCAATAGAAAATTGTTTAAATTTGAATCAAATTTAGGTCAAATTATGCTAATAAAATTATTTATGTTGAATATAAATTATTTAGGTCAAAGGTGAATAAAATGAATCGAAATTTAAATAATTCATTAAAATAAATCATTTTAGCAACCCAAATTCGATCTTACCACATTAATAATTGTAATTAGGCCATTTTAAAATATCTAAAAGGTTTGTTTGGATTGTTATATATAAAAAAAAGATAAATCAAAGAAAGAGACAGAATTATACTGATTGATTTGATTGTAATATTAACTTGTTGCTGCCCCTCGTTGTTTCACTTTTCATTTCCTCTTGGTCCTCGTAAATTTAATATATAAACACATTTATCACATCAGTTTTTTTTTTTTCTCCCTATCTTTTATGTGATCAAGGCTAGCTCCTATATGTTCAAAGATGAAGATAAATTTTTATGATAAAATGGAAATAATGTCAATGTGAATATTATCTAAACTAAGCGATTACCGAGCATAAAATTGGGAAGTCTAAAAAAAAAAATTATTATCGGCCGATAAGAAAGCATTATTTGATCGGTGATTAGTTTGGTTCAGCCGATAATAAAGTATTTTATTGTGTTTAATATAAAATTAAAAAAATAAAATAATTAATAAAATTTTTTGGTTGAATCTTGTAAAAATATGACAATTATAAAAATATAAAAATATTATAGCTTTAAAATAATAATATATAAGTTGAATATAATTTATTTTGAGTAAGGGTACACTATTGAATTTTAAAAAAAAATATTATAATATATATAATATTACACAAATATAAAAGTTTAAAAAACTCAACTTCTAAAAAATTAAAATTTTTACAAGTAAAAGCAAATAATTTTTTTTAATCTTCCAAAGCTCTTTTCTAATTATAATTAAATATCATCAAAAAAAATTTAAATATTTTTTAACATTAAAAAAACTTTTTAACCAGTAGAAGAAGTCCAATAAAATAAGTGCTAATATTTATTCCTAATTTTTTAAATTTTTTAAATAACTAATTATTTTATTTTAGGAAGTAATTTTCACGTTTTTTTTAAAATTATTAATAAACAAAAAAAATTAATTACCCATTAACAAAAAGTAAGAATTTGATAGATAAATAAAAAATAAAAGTAAAGACGATAGTCATAATTTTTAATAGAAAATGGATGTCGTCATAATGCAGCGGGTAGCACAATTTTAAAATTACAACTTTCTGTTTATCTAGTTAGCAATACATAAATATCCTTCATTTTGAGTTTTGAAGTTAATTTATATAATTATCTTCCGTTCTGGAGTTATTTGGCAGAAAATTTGTGTTAGATATAATTATAAATCAAGAGCTCACCTGCAAAATAATCAAACCGAACAATGTTGACCTCTAATTATAAGGTAGGGTTTCTAAAGATATTTAATTGAAAATTTGTGTTAGAAAGTCCAAAAGAGAGGGGTATATGTTAATTATCCTGTAAGGGTATTTTAGAGATTTTATTCTTGAACTTTCGACATGTTTGTTGAATTACGGACCATGTGGTCGGATTCACATATCATATTTCCTGCAAAAATAATTCACCACATCTTATCTTCATTCTTGTTATCAACTCTTTCTATTTTCTGGAAAAACTGCCAAATCGTTAATCGCCATCCAGCGAAACCCAGAGAGTTCATAACAAAACATACCATGTCACCAGGCAAAGTACACTCATCTCCTTCAACCACCATTGATCCCTACAAAAAATTTATGATCGTTGCCAACCCCGACGGCACGCTCACGCGTAACGCTCGATTTCCAACTGTTGCGGCCACACCTGATCCTGCCGCTAACCTTTCGGTGCTCTCCAAAGATGTTACCATCAACCGGTCAAATAAAACCTGGGCCCGTATCTTTCTACCCCGTCAAGCACTTGATTCTTCCTCTTCCAACAACAAGCTCAAGCTCCCTGTCATATTTTACTACCAAGGCGCAGGCTTCATCTACGGTGGAGTAGCCACAACTATTTTCCATGGATTTTGCTCAGACATGGCGATCCAACTCCCTGCTGTCGTTGTATCACTTGAATACCGGCTTGCCCCAGAGCACCGGTTGCCGGCGGCTTATGATGATGCCATGGAAGCTTTGTACTGGACCAAAACAACCGAAGAAGAGTGGATAAAAAATTTTGCTGAGCTATCGTGTTGTTTCTTGATGGGCGGTTGCGCAGGGGGTAATATAGCTTACCATTCAGGATTACGTGCAGCTGCACAAGTTGACAGTCTGTTGCCATTGAAGGTCAGAGGGCTGATATTGCAGCAACCTGCCTTCGGTGGGGTCAAAAGAACCGAATCAGAGTTGCGGTTGGCGAATGATCATTTTTTATCAATACCTGCAAGTGATATGCTGTGGGGGTTTGCATTACCAATCGGAGCAAACCGTGATCATGAGTATGGCAATCCAAAGGCTGGAGGTGGGTCAAAGCCCTTAGATCAAATCAGAGCGGCAGGATACAAGGTGATGGTGGTTGGGTGCGAAGGGGACCCATTGATCGACCGTCAGATTGAGCTGGTAAAGATGATGGAGCAAAAGGGGGTGCAGGTAGTGAGCCATTTTGATAAAGGAGGCCACCATGGTGTAGATTTAACTGATCCTGCCAGGCGTAAGCTCCTACTAGCTTACATAAAAGATTTTGTCTCGTCTTTCCAAGCTATATCTTTGTCTGAGAGGGAAAACGCAGCCCATCTTCCCAAGCTCCGCGCCAAAATCTAAGACCTCTGTATTTCTTGTTCTGAAACACTGTTCACTGAAGACAATTTGTTTGTGGAATAAAAGAAGTTGGTTGAACTAGAAACAACTGAACAAGGCAATAATATGGTCTCGGAGTATGAATAAGATTCCATGTTGTGAAGAAATTCAACATGTTAGTACTTTGTTGCAATTGTATTAGATCTGTGAGATTGTTGTAGTATGTGCTTGTGAGCTTCTCTAGTTTCCCGTCATCCATTCTATCTAAAGCTTCCTTCTTCTATTATTGGTCCAGAAATGCTATGCGCTTAATCTTATTCTAACATTTTTAACTCACATGGTGTGATATGTAATATGACATTAGTTATGGTGATGATGAGATGGTATAATAAATTATCTTACTAATAGTATTATATATTACATTATTTAAGATGAATTTTTTTTGATTAATTTAGTTAATTTGAAAGTTTAACATTATTGTAATCTATTTTCTAGGTAGCTAAGTTGTCACTTACACTTTTAATTATATTTAATTTACAAGTGTGGAGGGTTTAATCTTTATCTAAAAGCTCTTTCTTTGGATAATTCAATGAGACTCTGTTAACGATGATGATGAGAGTTACATGAAGATTAACTGCGGCTATAAATTCAAATTAAAAAATTTAGATGTAATTATAAATTCCAAAAAGTAGTTTACAATAATATTAACAATTCATCAACATTGTGCATGTTGAAACTTTGAGTGGTTATTTTTATTTCATTTGCGTTTCTGAGGAAATTAAGAAAAGTTGAAGCTTTGAAAATTTATTTTATGTTCCTGAAACTCTTTACCATTTCTTAACTAGTTGCAACTAAAATTCTTAGCATATTTCTTTACCCTTTTAGCCCTTTGGCGTGGGGCTTTTTTGGGGAAGGAGATGATCCAAAATGCAAGGGAACTGGAGATCCTTAACTGCAGGTGGTTGTACTGAATGTTCCTGACATCCCTAGACCAACAGTTGGGCTATATTTTGGGGAATTAAAGATCCTGTAATTTGAATCTTCACAAGTCTCCTAACTTCCTATCCTTCTCGGTTTGTAACTGGAGTGTGTTTTATTGCATTCTTTGAGAAGGAAAACAACCGTATATTTTACTAAATAAAGCATAATACTGAATGACATTTTATATAAGCTTTTAGGTTAAAGTAAAAGAGGAAAATTGAAATGCAAACCAATTAATTATTTTATATATATATATACATACATATATATATATATATATATATATATAGAGAGAGAGAGAGAGAGAGAGAGAGAGAGAGAGAGATGAGATGTTTGAAAACTATACAATTGACCAACTAAGATACCTTTAATATTCCCCCTCAAACTCAATATGATACTAGAGTTTGGATGCTAGATCTTAGAAACAATGAAGGAGTAAAGACTTAGTAGTGAAGATATAGGTTGGCTAATCATTATAAGAGATGGGTAGAGATTAATCATTTTTTAGAAATATATTGTTCAAATAAAATGATAATTTATTTCTATGTGCTTAGTCTAATAATAACATACATCATTATGAGTTATCTAAATAGTACTTTGATTATCACAATAAAGAGGTGTAGCTTAAGAGCAAGAAATACTCATATCTTCAAAAAGCTATCGGAGTTAAACAACCTTTTAGGTAGTATCAGTAAACGCATGGTGCTCAACCTCAATACTAAAATGAGCAGTAATTGTTTGTTTCTTGCTTTTCTATGAAATAAGAGAATTTAATGAGAAAAACAAAACTACTGAATCTCAAGTATATGACATTTCAAGGACTCCAACTCTTGTCTTTGCTTGTTGCTAAATAAGATTAAAGCTAGCATCGGAATAAGATTGAGACTCATATAAGGAAAGAGTAATAAAAAAACATTAATAATCACAAAATTTAACAAGGAGTTCTCTTACTTGAGTAGAACGATGAGAAAATGGTATAGGAGAAATGAAAAATGTGTCTAATATATATCTTTCAGATGAGGTGGACAACTCAAAGCCAGCTATCATATTAACAGGTTCACCCACATGAAACTCATAAGAAGTATCTATATGTTTAGTATCAATAAATAAAGTAATTATAATATCTGTAAAGAATTGTGGGAGAGAATGGACACAAAATAAAAATTAGACACAAAAGAAAATATCCTATGCTCATGAAACACTAGACAACGAGATATTTAAAAATGTTTAGATATGAGATCCTAACACCTATAGCTTTTATGTTATATTTTATATCTTAAGAAGCAACATAATCGAGTATATGACTTGAGTTTAATGTGTTTATATTTTTAAAGTAGAACAAGGCAAACAAAATCAAATACTTTAAGAAGACTATAATTTGGTAGGGTTCTATAGAAACGCTTATAAGGCGACTTGTTCCCAATAATAAGATGAAAAAATATGATTTATGATAAAAATACAGTCAATACAGCATTTCCCTAGAAACGATTAGGACGAGAGGTAAAAATAAGAAGAGCATCAACTGTAGTAACCAGTATCCACAACTGGTAAGAATAAGTATTTATATATATATATATTATTTGTATGTAGGTGATACTTAATTTATGTATTGTTATTAGTAGTATTTGTATAGGTTAAGAACATATTATTAGTATTGAGTTTATTTGCAAGACTTTAGATTTATTTTAGGGACCAAATTGTAATACTTTAAAACTTTTAGGGGCTAATTCATAAATATTAAAAATTAGCCTCTTAATTTAAAAATACACTTTTGAAACCCTAATTCACTCATTTTGGCCGATCCACCTCTTTTAAAGTGAGAAAAGAGAGAAAGAAATGGGAGAGAAAAAGAAGAAGAAGAAGAAGAAAGTTGATATTTAAGCTTTAAGAGGTGTATTATAACTATTTCTTAGTTTTTTGGTGTTAAATTAGTTAATTTTTTGAAGTTTTAATTTCTGAAAATATGTACAATTGAGGATTTTATGTGGATTTTGTAAGATATTATGAGAATTGATGATGATCTATATAGATAGCTTGATAAATCATGATGAATTGCAAACTTTCTACTTGATAGTTTCTTGATCAAGAAATTTTATAAATTGTTGTGTTATGATTCTGGTTTTGGATTTTGAGTATATGAAATTAGACATGTTTAGAATTATTTGAGATTTTGAATCGATTGAAAATTCTAAAAATTAAATTTTTAGTGAATTTACCAAAATGATCCTGAAATTCTTGAAATTTCCTATGTTAACAGTATGATACAGAGACAAATAATTTTCGATCTGTAGAATGATCTTAAGAAATTATGAATTTATGAAATATGATAAGTTTATATGTCTAATATGATATACTTTATAATTTAGAATTTATATCAATATGGTTCAACTGTTATGATTTTCTAAAGAGTGTCAGCTCATTGCAGTATTTGATTAACAGATTTTTAAAGCTATGGAATAAAATAGTTTTAAAATATTTTTGACAGTGATTTTGAAGTGAAATATTTATCATGGATTGAGATATGTGTTAATAGTAATTCTATGATAGTTTTATAATTTTTGAGTTAGTATATGATTTTATAAAATTGGGAGATTGAATACTGTTCAGTAAATATCTTGATCCTGTCAGGTTAATAGTTTGGATTTGATGGTATTTATGGAATGAATTGTGTAAGAATTATAATATAATATTCATATATAGGAAGGATATATGAGTCAAGAATAATATATTCTAATTTTGGAGTAATTGAACATCATTTTATGTATAAGAAAATTTTTGTTAAGTGTATGTGGTCAGAATAACAAGTTTCGAGAAACCAAGTAATTAGCCCAATTCGATGTGATAAGTGTAATATGTGTAAGCTATTTAAAGTGTTTTGTATGAATTTTGAGGCTCATGAAAGGATTAATCTTCATTGATAGATTAAATAGATTTAAGCCGTGTAGCTGAAAGTGCTAAGAGGTAAGTATACTATACTTTTTACCGAAATCACAATAAACATAATAATTGTTATATATGATTTTGTAAATGTGGTTAGAAATATGTTTATGTTATGTCAAAGTATATTTTGATATGAAATGTGAAGATATGTGTTTATGAATGTAAGCATCAACATACATAACATATATATATATATTTTTGAAAGTGAGCTTTTAAAATGAAATGTATTTGACAAAGAGAGCTTTTGAAGTGTAATATGTCCATAAAAATTATTTTGTGTTTTAAAGATGTTTGAACTCACTGTTGACTTAGTAGGCATTTTATGTGATTTGTGGAGCCTTTATGTGTGGCTTTTCCTTCGGGATTGGTATATGTTTTATGTTCTGTATGTAGGGAGGATCCTATTGGTACCTAAAGGAAGAGTAAGTCATCACATTCATGTGGTGGCATATTAATGCATGTGAAAGAACTCACCAATGATCAGAGTGAGGGTTTAGCTTTTTACCTTCGGGCATGAACATTATATATGTGTAATTTAAAACCTCACTTGTTGTCACACCCCAGACACAAAAGATCCGACACACGACGTCACTTACATTCATTCAATGCATGTGCACTCATAAATAATATTACAAAAATTTTAAACTTTAATTCAACATAGGAATCCTTAGCAAGTTGCTAGTAAGTTCAACACTAAAATCAATTCATAACCTAACATATAAACATAAACTTTTATTTATAATATTTAAACATTCATTTCAATTTTTTTCTTCAGAATTATAACAATTGAATTATGACTAGGACAATTAGTAAACCGAAGATTCGCAGAGTTTTCTCAAAGATTAACACTTTACTATGTGCACAATGCATGTGTATGATATGCTGTGATAAATCAAAATCATAATCTTATCAAATCACATGTCAGGTAAGTGGTTACACATTCTTTCAAAATATATAATAGGAATACCATCACTAAACTAATACTTAGTAGGATTTACACATCACATATCACATAATGAGACAAATGTCACTCGTAGATGACATACCGTATGAGAGGAATAGTACAAGTGAGGTTTAAATTACACATATATAATACTCAAGCCCGAAGGTAAGAGCCAAACCCTCACCCTAATCATCGGTGAGTCCTCTCACATGCACCAATACGCCACCACACGAATGTGATGACTCAATCTTCCTTTAGGTACCAATAAGATCCTCCCTACATACGGAACACATAACATATACCAATCCCGAAGGAAAGACCACACATAAAGACTCCATAAATCACATAAGATGCCTACTAAGTCAACAGTGAGTTCAAGCATCCTCAAAATACAAAATGTTTCTTATGGACATATTACACTTCAAAGCTTTATTTATTAAACACATTTCATTTTGAAAGCTCACTTTCAAAAACACATGTATGTCCATGCTCAATATCAATGCTCACATTTATAAATATATGTCTTTCACATTTCATATCAAATACACTTTGGCATAACATAAATATATTAGACAATTACTATGCTTATTGTGATTTAAGCAAAAAGTCTAGTATACTTACATCTTAGCACTTTCAGTTATAAGGCTTAAATCATCTTAACCTATCAATGGAGATTAATCCTTTAATAAGCCTCATAATTACACAAAATACTTTAAATAGCTTACAAAATTATACACAATGCATTTATCACATCAAATTGGTCTAAATACTTGGTTTCTCAAAACCTGTCATTCTGATCACTTACACTTAACAAAATTTTCTAATACATCAAATGATGTCCAATTACTCCAAAATAAGAATCTATCATTCTTGACTCATATATCCTTCTTATCTATAAATATTATATCAAAATTCCTATACAATCCATTCCATACACACCATCAAATTCAAACTACTAACCTGACAAGATCAAGATACTTATTGAACAATATTTAATCTCCTAATTTTATAAAATCATATACTAACTCAAAAATTATAAAACTACCACATAAATACTCCGGACACATATTTCAATCTATGATAAATATTTCACTTCAAAATCACTATCAAAAGTATTTTAAAAATATTCTATTCTATAACTTTAAAAATCTGTTAATCAAATACTGCAATGAGCTGATACACTTTAGAAAATTATAACAATTTAACCACATTGATCTAAATTCTCAATTCTAAGTATATCATATTAGACATATAAGCTTATGATATTCCATAAATTCGTAATTTTTGAAGATCATTCAACAGGCCAAAAATTATTTGCTACTGTATTATACTGTTCACACATAAAAGTTTTAAAATTTCAGGGTCATTTTAGTAAATTCACTAACAATTCAATTTTCATAATTGTCAATCGATTCAAAGTCTCAAAGGATCCTAAACATGTCTAATTTCATATACTCAAAATTCAAAATCAGAATCGAATCACAATAATTTATAAAATTCCTGGATCAAGAGACTATCAAGCAGAAATTCTACAACTCATCATGATCTATCAAGCTATCTACATAGATCATCATCAATTCTCACAATATCTTACGAAATACACATCAAATCATCAATTATACATATTTTCAAAAATAAAAACTTAAAGGAATTAACTTAATTAACACCAATAAATTGAGAAATCAGTCCAGCTAATCACCCCTCCATATCTACGTGATACTGATCTCCACCATTGGTATGCCCCACCCTCAAGTAAAAATGTAGCAAAGGAAACTCTCTCATCATCAGTACATCTCATAACATCAAATATCCGTTCTACTCTAGTCAACCATGACTCTGCATCAGCTGGCTCTGTAGTGCCTAAAAAATTCTCTGCCCCCAAACTACGAACACGCTCTATTGTATTCTCTCTCTTAGGTGGTCCCTGTGTTTGTCTCTCCACTGCAACTGTAACTAAGTGAGCCAGTCTATCTATGGATTGCTCTAGGGCAGGTCTATCAGGCTGTCCCTGTGTAGGCTGTGTCACAGGTTGTGGTACTGGCTGAGGGTGCATCTCCTCTACAATAGGATCGGGCTGAATTTGAGGTATGGGTACAGGGGGAACTGACTCAGCTACTTCCTCTCTAATAGATTCATCCCTTCTATCTGATACTAAGGGAGCTCCCAGTTCAGCCACAAGTTTTGTGCGAGGTCGGTCACGTGGACGCATGATGAAAATCTATAAAATGTAACAATTTATTAATGACATCTCTAACATGCATGTATCATGTACTAGTCTACAGAATCTAACAACCATGCTCTGATACCAAACTGACAGGACCCGACCCGACCTCTCCTCGAGAATCGAGGCAGATCCTGCGATGACATGTGACTAACATACTCTTTACTCATACATATGATACAATGAGGCTACCTGCCTCAACAAAAGTGTACATCCAATATACAAAAACATATACAAAGACATAGACTAAGACACTTATGCAGCTATGCACGTTGGCCCAACCTCAAAAGGTGATGACTGTATCACACTACACAAATTCCTGTGACAACCTGGGAAAAATAGGGAAAATAGGAAAAAGGGGTGAGCTTGTGGCTCAGTGAGTGGACATAATCTGAAAATATCATATACTTTATATGTATTGTACACGTATAAATCTGTATGATAAAATAATCATAAAACTGTATACTGAGTAATCAATAAACTTGTACTGAAAATATGAACTGTCATAAAATCTGTGCTGAAATTAAAATCATGACATAATACTGGAATTTGAAAATCTGAAAGCGCAAACTATCATAAAATCTATTATCAAGCTGAATATATGTAACATAACTCTGGAAACCTGTACTACATATATATACTGAAAACCACACCAAACTTGTACCCAGGGAAAATCTGGTCTAACCTGGCGGAGTAACTCACGCACAGGCAGAGCGGGGGATCTAAGCTGGTCTAACCCGGCGGAATGTTACATCGCTCGGGCAGAGCAAACTAAACTGGTCTAACGCATGCGCAGAGCAACTACATTAAAGGGGAGGGTACGCATATGGTGGTTCAAAAACTACTACAATATAATATTGTGACCATAATTATTCTGAAATAATTATTTATGTACTGAACATAATTATAAACTGTACTATAATAAATTCTAAAATATTTCTGAATCTACTAAATAGTATAAATATTTTTCGGTCTAAAATAAATCATAATTAAATCTAATAACGCGCAATTAAATCATAATTGACTGTATTGAAAACATATAAAATATATATAGTTATCCACTCACAAAAGTGCTCTAATCCTGAGCTGGGTCTGGATTCTGAGATTTATCCGCTATCGGCACACCTCCTATATCATAGGGTGTAAAAATACATCATTAGTACCGATATGTATTATAAATATTAAAATCTAAATATTCTAATATCGTAAAACTATTACCCGCTAAACCACTGGGTATAATTTTGACTACCCAACTAATTTCCTAAAATTTTCTTTTTTTCTTTCTTTTTTTCTTTTTCTTTTCCTTTCCTTCTTTTTCTTTTTCTTTCTCTTTTTCTTCTTCTTCCCGTTCTTCCTTTCCCTTTCTTTTCCTTTTTCCTTTCTTTTCTTCTTTCTTTTCTTTCTTTTCTTTTCTTCCTTTCCTCGGTCTCTCTCTTCTTTCTCTGTTTCGTTTTTTCTTTCTGTTTCCTTCTGTTTCAATTCTTTCTTCTTAAGCAAAGAAAGTAAAACAAAATATATATATATAAAAGCGCCACCGCTTTAACCCCTTCTCTCTCTCTTTTCTTTTTTTTTTCTTTTTTACACTAAGCTTTATATATATAATACACGTGTATTATTGTAATACACGTGTATTACAATCTATACACTTCAGCTTTTATTCATTAAAGAATAACATAGATGTAGAATACCCATACTAATCTCTTAAATAAAATTCTTAACTCCTCTGAAAATTTTAATCCCTTCAACATATACTCATATGTCATAATATCATTCACTACCTTATATCATTCTTAAAATAAAAATAATGTAGCATTTCTACACAACTAAGTTGTCATTCAAATTAGAATGTTGAAGGCATTATCTTAAATGATCAAAAAAATTAACTTCAATAAAAAGACCTTTAGTTCAATTGATTCTTAAACTATAGATCCTAACATTATATCTCTTACTTTAACTCTTTAAAAAAAATAGTCCACCTTATTGGACATCATTTTCTCATTTAGATTGACATGTTTGTTTTTTTCTAATATGTTCAATTTCAAACAGAAAAGATTCCACTAGCACAATTACTGCGATGGCGAATATAGTTTTTCAACTATTCTTTTAACGTCATCCACGTAAAAGGAAAGGACAAAACGATTACTAATTTTCTTTCACGAAACTTTATAAATAGCCTAAACCTCATAATCATTTTTCTAGCAATAAAGAAAACTAACCCTCTTACCATCTTCATAATGAATCATATTATCATAACTCCTCCTATTCCTTTTACTCCACCACAATTTTCAGACCTAATCAGAACTAGAACACTCTATTCCCGTGTCAAAGAATTCATCAGACACTACGTCATCTTGGCAGTCCAAGAACACGGCCTCACAGTTCTTAGTGGCCCTTTGTTCAACTTGAAATACCATTTCTTTCACCTGCACTCTTTTTTCCTATTTTTCCAATGGTCCAAACCTATCCTTTACTTGTTATGGCTGTTGGAGCTGGTGCTCATGTGCCATTTCAATATTGTATGAATATTAATTGTTAATATTTATACAATAAACATTTCGAATATAGATTGATAATATCATATTAATATGGTAGAATGCTTGTAACATTATAGACATTGTTTGATTTGAAAGAGTCAGATCTGGTCTAAAGGAATTTAGATCAGAACTAATAGTTATCAAAGCTGAGAGTTATAAATGCTAAGAGTTAGCACTGTTAATAGTTATCAATTTATAAGAGTCAGCGAGGTCTAAAGAGTTAAAACCTTGTCTATAATGGGACAAAGACCTGAGAGTATACTTGTAATGATATAGTTGCAAAGAGTTGCAATAGGTGTTAAGAAATATCATTATGTAAGTATGTCTCAAAGATAATGTTCCTGATCTATAATCACCAATGCGGGTCTATCGGTGATTCACTTTATATAGATTAGTGTATGTCTATATCTGACTGGTTCAGATAGTTGTTTTTAGCTGACCATGAGCTTAGAGCTTGTATAGGCATGCGGGTATCTAGTCAAGACTGGATACTGAACAGACTTATGAGGACCCCAATAGATATCCTATGACACCGTCAAAGGAAGGTCCTCTCGAGTTGAGTAGTATTCGTGGTCCTTTGACCTGAGCGCCACAGTGGTCTTGTGAGTGATCCATCATGCTTTAGTTCCACATATGTCAGAGACCTTTCATGGTCTGACCGCTATGTGTCGCTGGGTATGGTCCGATGCTCATGGAGTCCGGTGTGTGTAGATACGGGATCCGTCAGCTTACGTAGGTAAGTTGTATATCCGATGCTCCGAGGTTGTATTTCATAAAGTCTTGTGGCCACAAGTATAAACCCGAGAAAAGAGTTTCCCACAGGGTTAAACAATATAGCAAAAGTGTTTGCGTATATTGTTTATCGAGATACGAATCTGGAGATAAGATTATGGATGAGCAAATGGGGATTTGACGATGCTGATCTATATCCCCGCACATCCAGGGTATAAATGATGAAAGGATTATACGTATACGTTATGACCTCAACTTGTATGGTCTGACACGCTGATTTGTAATATTCGTAACGTGTGCGTTGGGCATCGATTACGGATTAATGGAACAGTTCCATTTGACAAATCAGGTGTGGACCTAGAGAGTCCCAATATGAAATGTACTCTTTGAGCACTTGGGCAGTGTACCGTATTGAATTGTTCAATACAGTATAATTCAGCAATTACTAAGGTTACGTTAACTAAAGTATGTGGTTAAATTGGTGGGATCCACTTTAGGTTAACTTGGTAACCGAGTAAAGATATAATAGTAATTTCACTTTATGATTATTTAATTGTTAAATAATAAGAATAAATATTTATTTATTTAATTGTTAAATAAATGATTTAATTTAACTATGATTAAAGGTTAATCATATAGTTAATTAAGTTAACCTTACTTAAAGGTTAAGTAAAGGTTAACCTAACCATGGTTAAATTAGTTAACTATAGTTAAATTAATTAAATATTTATTAACTTAAAGATTAAGTTAAAAGAATCTAACAATGGTTAAATGTTAACTAAGGTTAGGTTAAGCTAAATGAAATTCAAATTAGTTTGGAATTAATGCATTAGTATATAAAGTGAAATGAAATTCAAAATTTTATTTGATTTAGTTTTTTAGGTTTTGCATTTTGGGAGCCATTTCAATTTGAGAAATTGGAATTCTTTGTTTTGTGTTTTAAGTGTTAGAACAACAAAACAAATTGAATTAATGGTTACTAAATGTAATAACTAAAAACAAGATTTGTTTTATTTATTCAAGAGTTGAATAAAAGGAAAAACAAAATTGATTAAGTTAAAGAGTTTAACTTTAAATCACGTTTAAGAGTTAAACACATATGCTGGATTAAGATGCTGCCATTCTAGACAATCAAACTCACCCTTGTTGATTGCTAGGATTGATCAAAGATTCATTTCATGGTGGACTTCAAAGAAAATTAATCCAAAGGCTTCATTGGTGATACTTTCTCAATCTCGAATTTCAGTTTAATCAAATGTTATTTTCTGTGTTCATTGTATATAATCTTCCGCTGTGCACATGTATGTATGAGATATGTATATTGTTTGTATGATGAACACAACCCACATGCAAGCACCCTAGTTAATTCGCCCAACACAACACACCCAACAATGGCACCTGTTGGATCTGTTTACAATCGCCATGGAATTTTCATTACCCTCCAAAAATTAGAAAAATGTGATGAAGATCATCCAGCCCTGATTTTTCTCCAATGGTTTTACCCAAAGACATGGTGGATAACTAAATTTCAACATATGATTGCAAACAACACAAATGCTGCAGTCCCCATACAACATCTTTGGTCTGTCTTAGTTCTCCAACGAAAGGGTATGATTGTTTCAGATTATGAAATCCATTATTACCCCACTGTCAAGAATTACTTCACCTTTACCTTTTTCACTAAAGGGATCAATTAAGCTCTAGCCTGAAGAAGTAATCTAGCAAAAGAGAGAACTTGAAAGAATTTTTGCTCAGGAAAATCAGATAATTCCTCCGTCTGTTTGGATCTCCCCAAAAGATGCTGCGCCTTGGGAACAAGTTGAAGATGACTTTGCAGAAGAACTGAATTTTGCCAATTTACACAAATCTCAACAAAGACAAAAACATCATCTTTCACATCAAAAAAATACAAATTACTCTACCCACCATCACCATATCCCAAACATAACTTATTATGCCAGATACAAACAAGAAATGGATAACCTTCACTAATAGCCTCAGCTAGCTGTCCCGACAGAACCTACCTAATCTCAGTCAGTTGTCCCGACAGAACGTGACCAACACCAACCTAACCTAGACTTATCCCTCTTTTAAGACTCCCAACCTTATCCAACCGATACCCAAATCCAAGAGGAAGCCAACACATCCCTCATCCAGACCAGCTCACCTATAGAAGATCAAGATATGATAGACCCACCTTCCACTTAATCAGAGCCCTTATTCAATGTATGGGAACAACAACTTCATAAGTTCCTCTCTCACGGATACGACACAGATGAAAGCGATCAGGGAGACTCATTTTGACCTACATTGCTCTTTCTATTTTTCACAGAAACTAGATCTGTGCCGCTCTATCACATCAAAGAGAGACTGACTACTGCTTTATCTTTCTTCATGTCTGCTTTTAATCTATCGGCCAAAAATCAATGTTAAGACCACAAAAATCCTTGTAATTAATAAAGTTAATTTGGCTTCAAGTCCGGTTGTTAGCTCAAAAAGTCTTCAAGTCATAGATGCATTATCAGCCATTAGTGCCAAAACAGCAAAGTTCCTAAGTCCATAAAATAGGCCTTTATTGACTTTTCTTAATCATCTTACCTAACTCATCACGCTTCCGACACAATTTTTATCACAATTACATATCAACAAATGTTTATTCAAAATTTTGCGGTCTATTATCCTTTATAAAATGATAAAGTAAAACTCATTCTTTTCTTTTTACCTCACAAGAATTGAGAAAAATATATACTTGAACATACTTACACATATGCTCCACAGCTATTATCAATTTGTTTCTCTATAAATACATTGTTTTTGCATCCTTATACAAACTCGAAAACATTCAAAGATTAGGGTGAGCGTAACAATAGAGGAAACCTCAGCTCGTCGATTCACAAAAATTTGTGTCTTTTGTGGATCCAACCCTAAAAATACTGAAAAGTTTACAAAAGTTGCAGAAAATCTTGGTAAGGTATTAGCTAAGCGAAATATACATTTAGTATATGGAGGAAGTAACTGTGGGTTAATGAGGTCTGTGGCAAAAGCTGCACATAATAAAGGTAGTCGAGTTTTGAGTATCATTCCAAAACCTCTAGCTATTGAAAATATTGTAAGAAAAATAGTTGGGGATATGTTACAAGTCTCATCTATGCACGAGCGAATGGCTCAAATGCTTAGGCATGCAGATGCCTTCATAGCTCTACCAGGAGGTTTCAGAACCTTGGAGGAAATTTTTCAAATTGTCTTATGGGCATAATTACAAATCCACCAAAAACCTATTGGTTTGTTAAATGCTAATGATTTTTATAACGGATTGCTATCTTTTCTTGACTATGCAGCGGAAAGACAATTCATCCCACTTCTAGCACGACGGATCCTTATTTCTGCTCCAACTGCTGATCAACTGATTGATCAATTGTAGTCTTTTATTCATCTGTCTAATTCAACATTACATCAGTTAGATTGGTCTACTTATGACAGTCAGAAGAAGCGCAAAATAGACTTAAATCTCACTCTGTAGCCTCTACTGTTCCTATATTGCTGCTATTGTTGTTGTTATTGTTTTTCTTTTCAATAAAAGTTGTTTCAATTGATGTCTTCAATGCTCTACTTCTCCATATTTTGACATTGAGAAAATTATCTCAATTTGCTCTATGACATGCAAATTATCATTATAAGATATTCGACATCATTCTTACTAAGCATATTAGCCACAACTTAAAAGAAATTCTAAATGGTAACATTAAGATCCACAAAAGTACCATTATCTACAATATCAACTGTAGTAACCAGTATCCACGACTGGTAAGAATAAGTATTTATATATGTATAAATATACGTATTTTATTTGTATGTTGGTGATACTTGATTTATATATTGTTATTAGTAGTGTTTGTATAGGTTAAGGTGATACTATTAGCATTGGGTTTAATTGCAAGACTTTAGATTTATTTTAGGGACCAAATTATAATACTTTGAAAGTCTTGGGGGTAAATTCGTAAACACCAAAAATTAGTCACTTAGTATAAAAATACACTTTTAAAACCCTAATTCTCTTATTTTGGTCGAGCTACCTCTTTTAGAGAGAGAGAAGAGAGAAAAAGAGGGGAGAGAAAGAGAAGAAGGAGAAGAAAAAGAAAAAGAAGAAGAAATTGGAATTTTGAATTTTAAGAGGTATATCACAACTATTTCTCAATTTATTGGTGTTAATTATGTTAATTTCTTTAAATTTTGATTTCTGGAAATATGTATAATTGAGTATTTGATGTGTATTTCGTATGATATTTTGATAGTCTCTTGATCCAAGAATTTTATAAATTGTTGTGATTCAATTCTGGTCTTGAATTTTGATTATATACAATTAGACATGTTTAGGGTCATCTGAGATTTGAATCGATTCAAAATTCCATAAATTGAATTTGTTGTGAATTTACCAAAATGACCCTGAAATTCTGGAAATTTCCTATGTGAACAGTGTGATAAGTGAAAAATAATTTTTGTCCTACTGAATGATCTTCAAAAATTACGAATTTGTGGAATATGATAATCTTATATGTACAATATGATATACTCAGAATTGAGAATTTAGATCAATGTGGTTGAAGTGTTATGATTTTTTTAAAGTGTATCAGCTCATTGCAGTATTTGATTAACAGATTTTTAAAGCTATAGAATAAAATAGTTTTAAAATACTTTTGGCAGTGATTTGGAAGTGAAATATTTATCATGGACTGAGATATGTGTTAAGAGTAATTATGTGATATTTTTATAATTTTTGAGTTAGTATATGATTTTATAAAATTGGGAGATTGAATACTGTTCAGTAAGTATCTTGATCTTGTCAGGTTAGTAGTTTGAATTCGATGGTATGTATGGAGTGAATTGTGTAGGAATTTTGATATAATATTCATATATAAGAATGATATATGAGTCAAGAATGATATATTCTGATTTTGGAGTAATTAGACATCATTTGAGATATTAAAAAATTTTGTTAAGTATAAGTGGTCAGAATGACAGGTTTTGAGAAACCAAGTATTTTGACCAATTTGATGTGATAAATGCATTGTGTATAATTTTGTAAGCGATTTAAAGTATTTTGTGTGAATTGTGAGGCTTATGAAATGATTAATCTCCATTGATAGGTTAAGGAGATTTAAGCCTTGTACCTGAAAATGCTAAGAGGTAAGTATACCAGACTTTTTACTGAAATCACAATAAACATAGTAATTATTTTGTATGATTTTGCAAATGGGGTTAAGAATATGTTTATGTTATGTCAAAGTATATTTTGATATGAAATGTAAATATATGTTTATGAATGTGAGCATTGACATTGAGCATGGACATACATGTATTTTTGAAAGTGAGCTTTCAAAATAAGATGCGTTTAATAAAGAAAGCTTTTGAAGTGTAATATGTCCATGAGAAATATTTTGTGTTTTGAGGGTACTTGAACTCACTGTTAACTTAGTAGGCATTTTATGTAATTTGTGGAGCCTTTATGTGTGGCCTTTCCTTCGAGATTGGTATATGTTATGTGTTCTGTATGTAGGGAGGATCCTATTGGTACCTAAAGGAAGTGTGAGTCATCACATTCGTGTGGTGGCGTATTGGTGCATGTGAGAGGACTCACCGATGATCAGGGTGAGGGTTTGGCTTTTACCTTCGGGCATGAGCATTATATATGTGTAATTTCAAGACCTCACTTGTACTATTCCTCTCATATGGTATGTCACCTACGAGTGACATTTGGCTCATTATGTGATATGTGATATGTAAGTCCTACTAAGTATTAGTTGAGTGATGGTATTCCTATTATGTGTTTTGAAAGAATGTGTAAGCGCTTACATGATATGTGATTTGATAAGATTATGATTTTGATTGATTACAGCATATCATACATATGCATTGTGTACATATATGTATTTGTATTTGATATATGAAAAACTAGTATGTTTACTGAGTTTTATACTCATTATAGTTTATGGTGATTTCAGGTAAATAAGGTACATGTGTGCTTAGCGGATTTGGCAAGGCTTCTGCTGTTCCTTGGGTTCCTTAAGTTGTTAGGTAGCTAAGTGTTTCATTTGGGGACACGTGGGATAAGATATTTGATTTGTCCCTATTGAATAAATACTTATGTATTATTTTATTGTGTGTGGTTGGATTTAGTTTAAGTTTCACCAAGTGTAGTAATGGATTGATTTTAAGTAAGAATTTGCAATGAATATATTCTGGGCTTCCGGTAACAAAGTTGCTACTGGTTACGTAGTAGAGTGTTAATCTCTGAGAAAACTCTGCGTATCTCCGGTTTACTAATTGTCCCAGTCATAATTCAATTGCTATAATTCTGAAAGGAATTTAAAATGAATGTGTTTAGAAATATTATTAAATGAATGTAAGTGATGTCGTGTGTCAGATCTTTTGGGTCTGGGGCGTGACATCAACAATCTTAATAGCTCTTGGATAATGTGTCATCTTCACAAAATCATACAAAAATTTAAACAATATATCAAACATTTACACAACAAAGCTACAAATACAATCCTATGAATTTGGCATCTGCTCAGTTCCCTTGACTTGACACCTAAAAGTCTACAGAATCATATCTTAGCTCTGATACCACTAAAAGCTGTCACGCCCCAGACCCAAAAGATCCGACACACGACATCACTTATATTTATTCAATGCATGTGCACTCATAAATAATATTACACAAAATTTCAATCTTTCATTCAACACAGGAATCTTTAGCAAGTTGCTAGTAAGTTCAACACTAAAATCAACCCATAACCTAACATATAAAATATAAACTTCTCTTGACAATATTTAAACATTTATTTCAATTTCTTTCAGAATTATAATTGAATTATGAGTGGGACAATTAATAAACTGGAGATACGCAGAGTTTTCTCAGAGATTAACACTCTACTATGTCACCAGTAGTAACTTTGTTACCGGAAGCCCAGAATATATTCATTACAAATTCTTACTTAAAATCAACTAATAACCACACTTGATGAAACTTAAATCAAATCTAACCACATAAATAAAATAATATATAAGTATTTATTCAATAGGGACAAATCAAATATCTTATCCCACGCATCCCTAAATGAAACACCAGTGCTGTTGTGGTGAGAGCTGAGCGCCACGGCATTGGACGCGGGAATCAGTTTTTCATTTTAAAACTTCCTTATTTCGTCTCCCACTTGCTTCAGTACTCCCTAATATAACTCCCACACGTATATAGTAAACTTAAGACATCCTAAAGCCTATATAAAGGCTGTTAATTGGCTTATAAACACATCTTAGTGATCAAATACAATCTTTGTGATAACCTAATAGATCTTAGTAATCATTAGAAGAAATCTTTGTGGTTCTTATTGAGAAAAAATCCCTAGAGTGCAAAAGAGAGTTTTTTTTTGTGATCTTTCTTGTAAAAGTCATATTTTGTGAGTGTCTTGCGATTCATAATAAAAAGAATATGATCTTGATCCTCCGTAAATGTAAGTAAGTTGCCGAACCACGTAAATATAGCTTACCGTATGGTGAGTACTTAAACACGTAGCAAAATTTTTTAGTACACAGTATATTACACAAAAATTATAAATTTTTTAAATAATACCACGTGACAATATTACTTTTCGTATAATGAGCTACGTAGCTAACTTAATCATCTATATATATGTGGAGGGAGGAATCGTCATTCTCCCTCTTGAGATTAGGTTAAAGCGATGAACTCAAGTTCAATCTTAAACTCTAACCTCTATACGCAGCAGAAAAACTTGTTTATCAAGTAAAATTGTAAAAATTCAAAGCAGAAAATAAAAGATTACAACACAATCTTACATGGTTCAGCCAATTGCCTGCTTCCACGGTGGATCCAAGGATCTTAGCTTGTCTTATTAACTCTCTAGAGATGTTACAAGGAAAACTCAATGAAGAACTCTCAAAAGGACCTAATGTTTAGTATACCTTTACTCTACCATGAACAATGAATACTCAAACGATGGTTTCACCCTAGCGCATACAAACACTTAGTGTTTACCGAGTTCTTCTCCTCTTTTAGAATTTCTCTTAATACTTAATCTCAACTAAAGAGTTTACAAATGTTTATATAGGGATTATTTCGTGCCTATTAACCTTATTCTTTGAAAAGTAAGAGTCAACTTATTTTAAAAATCTAAAACTTCTCAAAACTCGAAATTCAGATAAAAAATGAACTCTTTGTCGCTTTTGGCGCTGAGGCGCCAGCATCGTGGCACTAAGTGTGTCACGCCCGGTGCTAAGCTTCTGGTCTGGGCGTCGCGAGGCTCAGTCCTGGCACTTCCTTCGCACTTTCTTTCATTTCTTTCGTATCTTCGAGTTCTTTTTTACTTCTCCCTTCATGTTTCTTGCGTCCTAAACTTCTCAATACATATCTCACACATTCTAGACTTCTTAGAAATCTCCTATTTAGTATTCATCTTAATTTTTGTCTATACAAAATTGTTAAACCATTAAATTTATAACAATATATATACATCAAATTATAAATGCCATAAATAACTATAATATTGCAGAACATATAAAATGTACTTTATTATTGGTAAGTGAAATAATTGTTACTTACAACATGTTATGTAAAATTATTAAATTTAAAATTCTTATACTAACTAATAGACACGTTCTTTCTTCATTTTGATATAACTTTATGCTCTGTCTGTGATATGTTCTTTCTTCATCTTCTTATCCTGTCGCTATAAACAAACCGCATTTTCTCATATTTATGCGATATTGTAACAATTGGCTTATCAAAAGTCCTAAAAAAAAGCTTTTTTTTACCACTAACCTTAAAGAATTCATTGATAGTGGGAATTGATCTTGATATTCGATATTACCCCATTAATCCTTGTAATTAGATTTCGAAATATTTAGCCAAAAGGAATTTGCTTCGTTTGGATAAAAAGGCAAACCACAAAGAAAGACAAAATTATAATGATAGTGAGTTGATTACAATATCATCTTGTAATATATAACATTATACCCTCATTATTTCAATTTTCAATTTTAATATATATAAAATCATTTATCATGAGGTTTTTTTTTTCTTTTACATGATCAATAGCATCCTATATGTTCAAAGATGTAGCTAAAGTTTTTATGACAAAATGGAAATAATGTCAAATGTGAACATTACAACAATAAAGCGATCGCTAAGACAGAAATACGAAGTCTAATGAAAATTTGCAATCAACCGATCAGAAAGCATTTCATCTGCGATTCATTTGGTTTAGACTTTGACTTTGACAGTTTTATAATTTGTAGGACCCATTCAACCGTCATTCCTTAGCCACCTTCCGGAAGTTCCTGAAAGCCCTTCCAAATTGTTTTCAATTTGCACACCTATAATTCAATTTCTTTCTTTGTCTTCTTATCCACCGAATTATTCTTAGTTGATAAACCTAAAGCTCTATCACAACTAATTATTTTTATTTTTATTATTTTTATATAAGATCACATATTAATAATAATTATATCTTTAGTTATTTTAAAATTAAGATTAATTTAAAAGATTTATTTAAATTATTTTTTATCGAACTTTTAAAATATCTATTAAGTATAGGCTTATTATGTGTAAAGATCCAATAATAAGATAATAGTTAACCTTGTAAATAAAAATCTCTTTTAGAGTTATGATCTCGAGTCAAAGCATTAATTCATAGAGCTCTTTTTCACTTTTTATCATAAAGAGAACTTCATTGAATATTATACAAATTTGATTGTGGAAAGTTGTTATAATTTTTGTTATCACTGAAGGCTGTTGATCATCGCATTCTAATAATTATGGATTTCTCAGGTAAAATTTCTTAATATTTATTCTGATAATTTAACATAGTAGATTAAGAGAGGTGTATTTTATTAGTATCAATCCTGATTTATAATAATTTGAACTTCAAATTTATTTTGTATAATAAACTACTAAATGATAAAAAGAAATTGTGAACTATAATACATTTACTATGCAAGTTTTTTGTACAAAGACTTCGAATTGTTATACAACTTAAAAAAAACAATCGTTGAAAAAGGGATTGTTAATCTAAAATTTAACAAAATACAAACATCACAAAACAAAAGTGTTATATATATCTTTCTTAAGTGTATATGTTCATATAATTTAAAGGGTAGACTTTATAAAGTTCAATGCTAGATTTTATAACATCTGAATCAAAGAAGGACAATATAATCATTCTTAGGACTATATATATGTTTAAAAAAAAAATTGATTTAGGGGATGAAATTGCTCATTTTATAGTACACGACTCTAAAAAAAAAATTAGCATTGAAATTCTTTTGCAAGTTGATTTTCAACTAAATTTCAATGACAGATAGTTTTTTAGTAGCAAACTAACGTTGTTCACCTTAAAAAGTATGAAAGGCAATTCAATCTCTAATAATTTTTGTTGCTTGGCGTGAGACTTAACAATTAAACTATATCTTCGTCACATGCTTTTCTGAGATATAAACAGTCAAAATTTACGCAAGTAGTTGAGCTTGCATGTCAAAGAAAATGGAAGTAGGGAAATGGTTAAAGTTTCAAATAACTCCAAATCTTACGGTCTTACCCAGTTTCCAATTTATCCAACTAAATTTCCAAAGTAGAAGTTCATGTCTCGTAATTTGGTTGATATGTAGCTAGAGAGAAAGAATTTATGGCATCAAACTCTTGACCTACTCTTCCTCGGCAAGTGGAAAAAATAAATATTACTAGTCAAAAAAAATTTAGATGAATAAATAAATATATTTTAACTAAGAGCAAGATCACTAAATGGCATATATATATTTACAAGTCTCACCATATTTATATTACAACTCTTGCATATATACCGATATCTTGAATCCTTCACAACTGCGTACTAACAGTAGTTGAGGAACACACAGCAAGCTCAGATCAACCCAGCACGCAGCAGCATTTATCCAAAATGGGCAGCCTTCCGGTACTTGAAACAATATTTCTCCTCATAATCTACTCAGAATGTCTTCAAATTTTAAATTTGATGTCCAGGAATTCAGTGTCCGATTCTCAAAACTTTGCACCAAGCTCAAAACTCGGATTGTAATTGTTTCTGTTGCTTTTTTTTTTTTATGGTTTTTTTTAAGGGTCAAATTCAGTTCACTTTGCTTGTTTCATGAAAATTTATTCAACTATACTTTCAGTACTGTTCACTTGTGGTCGTTTTACCTTTTTTTTTTAAGGAGCAAGTTTTAGGTCACTTTGCCAGTTCAATAAAATTTAATGAGTCGATGCAGCTTTTTCTTGTATGGGTTGATCTTAAGGATTTATTCAATCTTATGTTCTTTCTTTTTTCAGTTCAGTACATCCGATCTCCAAACGAGCACTAGTGGAGTTCGGAGCAGTCCAACTCTGCTATGTACTCCATTGATGGGAACCACAGTTGATCATATGTTGATTGAAATGCGAAAGGCCAAGGATATTGGGGCAGACATTGTTGAGATCAGGCTAGATTGTTTAAGAACCTTCAACCCTCGACAAGATCTTGAAATTCTCATCAAGCAGTCCCCCCTGCCCACGCTTGTCACTTACAGGTAGTGACCAAAGCCTCAAAGTGATAGTTTTTAGTTTTTAATTTCTTTTTCCTTTTTCAGAGGTTATTTTGGTGAAACTTGCATTGCTTTTTATTAGTATTAATGGAGAATGTTAATTGAGAAGCATAACTCAATCAATCTAGAGAAAAAGAAGGATTCGTCTTTTTCTTTAAACCTTTTTTCTAGGAGATTATAGCTTTTATGGGTTGCAAGCTAGTGGTAAATTACTGAAATTGGGTCCAAGAGTTTGCAGTATGTTTAGCAAATACTTTTCCAAAAAAAATAAATAATTATTTTATGTTCATGGACATTTTAGACCAATTTGGGAAGGAGGTCAGTATGAAGGTGATGAAACCAAGCGACAGGATGCACTTCGTTTGGCAATTGAATTGGGAGCTAATCATATTGATATTGAGCTTGAGGTAGCTATATATCTTTTCAGTAATCTTTACTTCATCCTTCACTATTTAATGGCTGTGGCTTTTATAGTTAGTTTCTTGTTACAGCAAGTAGTGGTATGTTCAAATAAAAGGGATAAAATATTTATACGCTCATCGATTATTCAGGTTGCTCATGACTTCAACAGTTCAATTTCTGGAAAGAAGCCTGATAACTGCAAAGTGATTGTTTCTTCTCACAATTTTCATAACACTCCATCAGCTGAGGCTATTGGCAACCTTGTGGCAAGAATACAAGCCACGGGAGCTGACATAGTGAAAATTGCCACAACAGCTTTAGATATTACAGATTGTGCTCGAATTTTCCAGATAATGGTGCACTCTCAAGTAAGTATAGCACATTTCAGGAAAATGTTTTCCTAAATGTTGATTAGTTCACTGATTCATTACTCAAGAAACATGTACCAAATCTTTTCAGGTTCCAACAATAGGGATTGTGATGGGCGAGAGGGGTTTGATTTCGCGATTACTTAGCCCCAAATATGGGGGTTATCTCACTTATGGTGCACTTGAGGCAGGTGCTATATCAGCTCCTGGACAACCAACTGCAAAAGACTTGTTGGACTTGTACAACTTTAGAATTATAAACCCGGATACTAAAATATATGGCATTATTGGGAAACCTGTTGGTCACAGCAAGAGTCCTCTTTTATTCAATGCATCATACAAATCAGTGGGTCTTAATGCAATTTATTTGCATTTCCTAGTGGATGACGTGAAGAAGTTTTTCGATACCTATTCGACCCCTGATTTTGGAGGATGCAGGTATGATCTCCTACTGATCAATATCTTCAGTTATAGCATTCTACATTAAAAAATTTCCTACGTAGAACGTCGTTCGAATTAGCTCAAATTCCTTTAAAAAAAAATGAGAAAATAAATTCACTGCTTAAGTTTCCTAGTGCATATGTATCATCTTAATGTAAATGCTCCAGGAACATTCAGCAGAAAAAAGCAAAATTATAATGTTTGTTTTTGTAATGCAGTTGTACCATTCCGCACAAGGAAGCTGCACTTAAATGCATGGATGAAATTGACCCCATTGCCAAGGTAGAATTTTATCTTGCAATCACCTATCTATGGTTTCATTTCCTGTAATTGCAGTAAAATTAGTTGTTTCATTTTTTTTTCTTGATTCTTACAGAAAATAGGAGCTATCAACAACATTTGCAGGAGACCTGATGGGAAGTTAACAGCTTTTAACACTGATTACATTGGAGCCATTTCTGCTATTGAGGATGGACTCAGAGGTTGCTAACATACTTTATAGCATTTGATCAGTTCCGCTTTGAAAAACTTCATTCCTAGCTTCTGACTCGATGTTTTCTGTTCTACAGAATTGAAAAATGGCACGGCTATTGGAGTTGGCTCACCTTTGGCTGGCAAATTATTCGTTGTCCTGGGAGCTGGTGGCGCGGGGAAGTCACTTGCCTATGGAGCTGCACAAAAAGGAGCAAGAGTTGTGGTAGCCAACCGCACATTTGGTAATAATCTATAATTATATTCCATAGAATGCACCTTATTCTAAATTGAGTTGAGCACTAGAAGTTGATACTCAAATTGCTTCTATGGAAAAGCTACAACCTCTTTTCATGCAAAATGTTGTCATCATTCAAGTTAGTAATTAACTGGAGGCAATAATGTGAACTTTCATTGGGCTGTAGAACGAGCTAAAGAACTGGCTGATAAGGTAGGGGGAAAGGCTATGACTCTTGAGGACGTAGAGCATTTTCACCCAGAAGAAGGAATGGTTCTTGCAAACACAACATCTGTGGGAATGAAGCCTAAAATTGATCTCACCCCCATGCCAAAGGTTTGCTTAATTTGACCCCTTTCTATCATTTCCTTTTCTATTGTATTGATTTCATTTTTATGCAAAGACATGACTTTGTGTTGTAACTCTTTTGCAGCATGCTCTAAAACATTATTGCTTAGTCTTTGATGCCATTTACACACCGAAGGACACCAGGCTCCTGCGCGAGGCGAAAGAGACTGGAGCTGTTATTGTTTATGGAACAGAAATGTTGATCCGCCAAGGCTTTGAACAATATAAAAACTTCACTGGTTTGCCTGGTAAGATGACCAATTTGACAATTCTTATTAACACCAGCTCTTATTCCGTAATATATAACTATTAACTTGTTTGATTTGCGACTACAGCTCCGGAAGAATTGTTCAGGCAACTCATGGAGAAACATGCATAAGAATTAAGATGGAATCTGTCAGCAAGGTCATCAACAGTTTTACAATTAGCTGAAAGCTAGAAATCAACTACGCTCATCCCAGTTAACTTGTTTCAAATTTGCTTTGTATGAGAAGCTGTTTAAGTCATTTCTTTTGCTTTAATAAATATTCTCTAAGAACTCATGAGTTCTGCAACTGCAAGCTTGTGATCCTGTACTGGGACACTGCGTGACCTTCAATAGAGAGGAATTGATGCAAGAACAGGTTCATGTATGCCACCCCAATGTGTTATGATTTTACTTATTTTAGTTTCTTTATGCAATAAATGTTTCCAATTTTCCAAGAGCAGGTTCATTTAGTTAGCTGTCTGAGATGTTTGAGGATCAGTTGAAATGGTTGAAAATAAAGATCCTTTTTGAGACCTCTAGTTCGAGATATTATCAATTAATAGAATGTAATGACACGTTAACACAATAAGAATTAAAAAACGAAAATTTTCTAACAAAACGAACACCTACATCGGATAAGATATGAATACATAATTATTTTATAATTTATGTTGTACACATAGAAGTTGTGATATCAGAACAATTTTGAACTATAAGCCAAGTTTAATCCTCGGTTACATGACCACCCACAATTCATATCACAATAATTAAAGTGTCCGACAATCACAAAAGTTAAATACTTTCTGGTATTATTGTGCACTATAACATTATAGTTATTGGTCTTTTCGGTATAATTGTGTATTTATTTAATTTCTATTTTTTTTAATTACAAGCATTACATGTATTACATATAATAATATAATTGTTAGACTCTATTACAATTGAGATAAAGACTTCACTTTCATATTAATAAACTCAAACTTCAACCAACTAAGATAAGAACTGGGATAAAATTTTACTTTCACACTAATATAGTCCTATATATTAAGATTATAAGACTTCACTTTCACATTAATATACCTAAATTTCAATTAATTAGAATAAGATTTCGCTCTATTGAGATGAGATTTCACTTTCACACTAATACACATCCACACTTCAATTAACTAAGATAAAATTTTACTTTCACACTAATGTAATTCTATATATTAAGATTACAAAACTTTATTTTTACACTGATTACACTTCAAATTGTAGTCAATTGGGATAAGATTTCATTTTTGCACTAACATATGTTGATGCCACTCAAATTTTAACTAATTGAGATAAGATTTTACTTCCATACTAATGTAATTACAAATATCAACCCTATCAAATCAAAAAATATCCCCACTTTATAAAAAAGAATTATTATATTATCTTAACATTCATGAGATTTAAACCTTAATCTCTAAATTAAAAAAGTGCAGGGAGTGCTGCTTTCTAAGCACTTGGTGCATGTATCTATTTAACTTTTGAGAACATAATAATTATAGTGTTTGACAAACACTTTATTTAAATACTTGTTTTTATTTACCCATTTTTACTTCGCTAATAATGATAACTTTAAAATTATAGCACTGCAATACTAAAAAAACCCTAAGTCCAACAACCGGCAACAACCGCCATATCTTCATAAACAGAAACGGAATGTCTTGCCCTTTCCAAGAAAATTAAAAAAAAAAAGTTAGATGGGCAAGATGACTTTGAAAGAAAAGTAAACCCTACTTTTTAATTTGGTTTTAGAATGTTAGCATGCATAAGAATGATCAAGTATGTTTATAAATAATATGAAATCAACTTAATTTGACAACTAAGGTACAATATTAATTAATACCCAAATCTAATATGTCATCGAAGTGCTTACATTTGTAATTATAACAACATTACTTCCAAATCATTCTCGAAGTGTTAACTTATTCATTTTTCTTGAAGCTCTGATGTAATGAAGATAAACAATCCTTAAATTAATGTTCAAGAAATTAGTCTGAGAAATTTATTTGAAAGAGAAAAGGCTTTAAAATCCTAACTTGCTAAATTAATTTCATTGAATCCCCAGCCAACTGAATGAAACCTTTGTAACTGTAGGTCAAATACCTAGGAATGAAATTAAGAAACAAAGGCAAGTGCATAGTCTGAATGAAACCTTTGTAACTGTGGGTCAAATACCTAGGAATGAAAGAAACAAAGGTAGGTGCATGGTCCAAATGGGACCAAATCTATGGAGAAGACAATTTGATAGAACGAAACTTGGACTCATTGACCCCCACCCGACATGTCGGTCTTCTTATCTAACTCTCTCCCGATGAATTGCCGATTCTCTATGTCCCAAAAGGTAGCTAGCGTTTACCTTTTTTTCCACAAAAAAAAAATTGAATATAGTCAGAAATTTCATCTACGAATTACGATTTTTTATTTTTTATTTTTATTCAAATTTAAATAGCTGCAACCGTTAAGTACATTCACAATCATTCATCTACAAATCTCCAATTCTTTTGTTTAATTCTAATTTAAATAACTATAAATGATAAGCGCATTCACAATCAACCAAACTAGACACCAAAATTTAGTTGGCACTTAATTGATCACTGCACTTTACACATTAAATGATTGTTTATTTATTTATCTCAAGGAAGAGATTATTTCGTAGGTTGCAAGATGTGATTACCACTCTTATACTTTATTATTGTATTGATTTTCTTTAATGAAAATAAATAAAACTTTATAATATATTGATTTTAATATAGAAGAAAGAGATACTAATTATTTAAAACATAATAAATACTGCAATTTTTGCCATTGCATAATGCTTGACAATTAGATGCAAGTCAACTAAAATGTTTTAAGTTTTTCCTTTATGATTCTATATTAATATATTAAAATTTTGGTAAAAATAATGATTGTTTTTCATACTTTACATATATATAACCAGCTAACAGTCTTAGATAAAATTTGAACTATGTTATATGAACTTACAAGTAGGAGGGCATGCATGCAAACGAACTGAGTTTATAAAAATGCTATAAAGCCATCACAGGCATAGCTTCTCTTCCCCATATATAACCTAACTCGCCCACCAATCCCAGTGTCTTTGTTTTGCTAAACAAATCTCCCCACCTTCTCTGCCATTTCTTGACGACACGATGACTCTCGGCAGCGTTCCGGTAATAATGCTTCTTTCACTTTTTATAATACAGTCTTTCATCCTGTTTTCATGGTTTGCTTCCATTTGTTGTTTGGTTTCTGGGAAAGTGTAGGAAAAAGGAATTGATCAAATGCTGATATTCTTAGTTTCAATAGTTTTCTTAGCTTACGTTTAGAATTTGTGTTCTTTTATTTAATTTTGTAAGTATAATAACTAAAAAGTGTTCGTAAACACTAATTTATTTGTTCTCAAAATTAAGTTGATTTTGCTCATTTTGTGTAAAAGTATTTTAAAAAAATCAAAATTATGTGTATTTCTATCATAATATAAAATAACAATATTCTTACAATAATTTGCCAAACAATTAGTTGAATATTTTATTAGTAAACGTTAGAATAATTACTCGATAGATAGTATTCACCAAACGTTATTCATCCATTTTCACTTGGTAGCTGCAGCTTATAGCTTCTAATCCATAACATCTCATTCTCAAATATCAATTGTTATGAAGTCCCAAATGCTAAGGATGTTAAAGAATCTGCTTTCTTCTAGAAAAAAAATGTGAGAACAAAAGAGTGTATTTATTTTCAGATTTTGTTAGTACATAGAAATACATATATATATATATATATAAATAATTTAGTAAGTTATGTAGTTCACCATATGATAAGTAATACTGTCATGTAACACTGTTTAATTAATTGATAACTTCTGCATGATTTATAATATATTATAAAATTTTGAAACGTATTTAGGAGTTCTCCTTATAATGAATTATGTAATTTACTAGATCATTTCTCTCTCTATATATATATTAAAAATATTTTAACGATATTGATAGTGCGATTTAATAGTTGAACATCGTCACCTTTAATTTCCTAATTTGATCTAATGATCCAAATTATTTTCGGTATTATAAAACACTTTTATTCTAGTATGATAAAATGACTCATAAATTAATATTATTTAGTGAGTTGAATTTAAACCCTAGATTTTCACGTTAGTGAAGAGGTGCACACCAACTCTTTACAATTGGGCTGTAATAACCTATGCATTTTTTTTAATACTTTATGAAATGATTCGCCCCATTATTTTTTATAAACTTTAAGGTGAATCTTAACTGTTGTGGCATTCATATACTACTAAACCATTCATTTACAAATACTAGGAATTTAAGAAAATATTAATAATATTTATAGCATCAAATATCTAAATAGTATAATATATATCCAAAATCAAATACTCTTATAAAACTCAAAATAACAAAGAAAAATTCTTAGGTCTTAAACTCCACTAAATGAAAATCATATAAATATGCTAACTAAAAAAATAAATGACTTCTTGCCTACCATCTAACTTATCTTTTAAGATAAACTCCACTAAACTAATTAATTCTTATAGTCTTCTAAAAGGGAAAAATTATAATAAAATTAGGGTGAGTCTTCTAATTCAGTGAGTAAATATAGTTTTAGTTTTTTTTTTTAAAATCTCTAAATCATATAATATACACATAAAAAATAATCATAAATATGCATTTCTTTTACTATTCTTTTGTAAAAATATAGTGTATAAAATAATATTTAATTAAAACATAAAATTTCCATAAAAAAATAAATTTATAAATCTCTGTAAACAAATAAAAATTGGAATACAATTAGTGATGACTATCATAAAACACATGCTGAAGTATAAATATTTGAATATGCTATCATATCTCTTCTCACTTAATCATGATATAACACAAAAGGTATTTGAAATATTTTATACATACTAAAAATAACATTAAATTAGTACTTAAGAAAAATCTTGTTCTACTCAAAATACTCCCCAAGCAGAGCATTAGACGTGAACATTTTTATTTCATTATATATCTTCATCTTATGCATAAATAAAGTAAAATTCTCAAAAAGTAAAGTGTCCATACACAAAGCCAAAAACCTCTATATGTGTACAGACAAGTCTTAAAGGCTTTAATTTATCTTAAAGGCTTTAATTTTTTCTTTAAATCTAAAGAAAATAATACAATCTAGTGATTTTAAAACTATTTACTTTATATAATATATATACTTATAACATTTTCTCATACTATATCTTATACTTTTTAAATCTCAAACTATTTAAAAATGATTACTACTAATACAGGAAAAACATAATTTCAATTTTAAATATGTAAGAGTCAAAACCACAATATAAATGCACACTTTATAACACAAAATAAATAATTTCATTTTTTTTCTTGACTTAAAAAGTCAAACGTTGATTAGGCCAAATAAATGAATCTACCACTTTTATGCTTTATTGTATTATTTAGGTAGCATTTTTTTTTAGATGAATGCTAAATAGAGTTGAATATAGTTAAATGTTGAATATAGTTGAATGGCTAAATTTGAATAACATGTTTATTTTTTTACTTAATATATGAATATAAGTAAAAAGTTGTTTATTTTTTTCAATTAAAAAATAACTAAAATCTAATACTTTTATACCTTATAAACTTTCAGTCTTAAATTAATAATAAATATTAAAAATATATGAAAAAAATAATATTTTTCTATACAAATTAATATTAAAACTATGTAAATTTAAATATTTCATTGCACTTTTTTATAGCATATGATTTTTTTTAAGGTGTAAAACAACTTTGATTGTAACACCCGAGATTCAAAATGTTTGAAGTTATAGATAATATGACAAAAATGGATGAGGTGAAGGTAAGGTATTAAAATTTTACATCACTTACTTAGAGAAAGTTTTTAAGCTTTATATGTAAATCTTATTCTCAAACAGTATGAGACCTTTTGGGGAGACCCAAGAATAAAGTTGTGCGTGCCTAAGTTCAAAGCGGACAATATTATATTATGTGAAAATAAGTTGTTATAAATGGTATCAGAGTCAAACCTACCTCGCGGTGTGAGCCTGTGAGTCTGCAGTATAGGTTACAGATAGCGCACACGTGCCATGCACCCTTAAGGTCTAGCTCACATAAGTCATCCATAAGTCTCCAGGGGCAATGTGAACATGAGGCCATGTCCCATAAGGAGAATAGATTGTAACATCAGAGATCTAAGATACTTAAGACCATAGATAGTAGGACTAAGATAGACGAGGAGAGAGGAAGGTGCCAAAATCTCACATCGCCTAGTTAAAATAAGTTTTTGAGCTATATATGTAGAGCTTATTTTCAAACAGTATGAGACTTTTTGGGGGGATATAAAAATAAAATCATGTGGGTCAGGTTTAAAGTGGACAATATCATATTGTGTGAGAGTAGGTTATTACATTGATAATTCTAATTTATAACAACACAAAAAGAATAAGGAAAAAAATAATTATTCTAAAAATAATATTAAAAAACATAAAAATGAAAATTATCAAAATAATAAAAATGCAAAATTAAAAAATATAATTATATGCTTTAAGAAATTGATTTACAATTTCACCAAAAAAGAAGAAGTACATATGCAATCAACATAAAAGAAAAGATTTTATATAGACAAGGATGTAAATATATGGTATGAGTGTGGATATTTAAAAAAAATGAATTAAATGATTCACTTTAAGCCAAAAAAATAAAAAAAAAATCACTTTTTTTTAATTCAACCAAAATATTTAAATTTTCTATTAAGTTGAAATAAAATTTCATGGTTGAATAAATGAAATTAAGCTATATTCAGCATTAAGCTTTAAAAAAAAAGCCCCTTAAACTCCAAACTTAATTTGGACAAATATAACAGGAAAACAACAATTAAATAGAATTTTAAATAGCTTTACTGATAAAAAAAATTTAATTAATTATAAATGTTAACTAAATTTAAGCATATAATATAACTACTCATTCAGTTTCTTGTAAAATTAACCATTAATTTCTATTATATATTTTCAATCATCTAACAACACAAATCTATATCTAATTTCAGATTTTAATTGTCTGAATATTAAATGTAATTATGTTCATATATGAAACTGAATCATTTACATGAAAATAATAACAAGGAAAATAAAATGTATAAAATAAAACCACTCGCAGATAATAATTTCTCAGCTTCTTATTTTAGCATCTTCTTTCTCTGTTTCCTTTCTTTTTCTTTCTTTCTCTCCTCTTCTTCTCCCTTTTTTTTCTCCTTTTGTTCTCTTCTCCATCTCTCTCTCTTTTACTTTCTTGTCTCACTCCTCTTCTTCCTTTCTCTCTCGGATAAAAAATATAAAAAAAAAAACAGAACACCAAAATAAACAAAACCAGCCGTCCCAATTTCAAACCATTTTGTTTTTCTCTAAAAGGGTCCCATTACTTTAAATATAAAATACTTTCATTGAACCCATTTATCTAATAATAATATAATAATATATAATAATACATTTATCCACATATTTAATAATAATATAAAAATATATATATGGATATTAACGTTGTCACTATCTGAGGTTAGCATAAATTATATTTTTGCCACTGCTTGAATTTTAATTATACTGTTATTTCTCTTTTTAATTGAAAAAAATAAAAATATCCTTATTTTTTAAAAATATTTTAATTATTTATAAGATAAAAAAAATAATTATAATTTTTTTTATTTTTTTAATTAAATAAATAAGGTAACATTATAATTAAAATCAAAACTATTATCAAAATATAATATGTGCCAACTTCAAATAATGACAACGTTAATACCCAAAATATCTATAATAATCTATCGGTCTCTCACATGTCAATATATATATATATATTATTAGACATGTGAGGGACATACAAATTGCAATAATTTTTTAAATATCTTGTTAAAATTAATAAAATTATCATTATATCTCTTTTATGATTAAAAAAAATTAAATTTAAATATTTAAAATGAAGTTTAAATCTTTGATTTCAATATAAAATAAATAACCAACTAACTGCCTTAATATTTTATTTATATATATAATTAATAATTTATTAGAAATATTTTTCTTAATTAAGCTATTCAATAAATGAAGTATTGATTAGTATTGACAAATCATTACTTACTGTTGATCAGTCGTTGATCGTCATTAATTAGCATCTGTTGACTAGTATTAATTGACATTCATCGATGACTATTCACCAGATGTTGATTTCTGTTTAATAGCTATCGATGTTGATTAAAATTTTTATCTTTCTATTAAAAGCAACAATTTTTTATTTTTACCTTTAATATTTTTAATATTCTATCACCTAATAGCGTATAAATAAGATTTTTAAAATTATTAAGATTTATATATCTTTTTTTCTAAACTTTATGATCTTGATGTCCTTTTTTTAATATATATAAAATAAAAATATAAAGAAATAAGTTATGAGTATTATACTTTATAAGTAGCAAAATATAGCTCAAGATTCTAAAATTCTGATTTATTTGCATGATTTTTTCTCACCCTCTAAACATAGCATTCTACCTGTAAATTTTCTCCTTTCATTCTCTCTCCTCTTCTTTTTTTCTCTTTAAATCTCAGTCTTGTGTTAGTGCCGTTTTAGGCTCTTAGCAACCTAAAATAGTAACTAAGTTTTTTACCTTTGTGGTTAAGTTTGTTCAGTTAGCTATAACGCAATGCACTTTCTTGGCTTTGACGTGTTTGTTACATTCTTTGTTTTGTTATAATGAACTTTAGTTGGCTACTACGGATCTTGAGATTGCGGGTGGAGCTAGAAGAAATTCGACAATGATTTGTGCACCAGTAATAGCAGAAACAGTTGATCAGATGCTTGTTCAGATGGGAAAGGCCAAAGAGCTTGGTGCTGATCTTGTCGAGGTTCGGATTGATTTCTTGAAGAACTTCAGTCCTAAGAATGATCTCAGTGTTTTGATCAAACAAGCTCCTTTGCCCACTCTTATCACTTACAGGTACTGACTCTTTTACTGAGAGTATATGTTGTAACTTAAAAGCTTTTCCATAATTATTTGTTTATATATACTTATTTACTTGCAAACAATGGGAATTCCAATGGAAGACCTTTGCTTTAAGACAGGAAAATTAAAGTTGAGAATGTCCGTTGAGTTTGAGATGGGTGTTGCGCATTTTTAAGGATCAAATTGTAGCTGTTAGAATTTATATCTGAAATGGCTGTTCTAAGTACATCATAACAAGACAAAGCTTAAATTTTATGAAGAACAGGTCCTATTCTGAAAAATTAGAATTTCAATCTAGTTGTTGGCCTTATAAATTCTTTATATATGTATGTTTATATATGTAGAGAGAGAGAGATATAGATATAGCATCCCATGATGCACTGGAATTTATCTATATAAGATATTTTGTATATGAGGAGTTAAAGTTGTAAGAAAAAAGTATCATGTGAAGCATTTGGTACATGTTATCAACATTTAAGTCTGATGCATTAGAAATAAATACTGAAGCTCATTTCTCATGCGATGTGATAATTGATACTAATTAGTGTTCCTGCTGTGACTGATATTTTCCTTCTGTTTAATGATTTTTTTTTTCTGCGGATCATGTGCCTTCTAGACCAAAATGGGAAGGCGGTGAGTATGTTGGTGATGACAGCAAACGGCTAGATGCACTACGTATAGCCATGGAGTTAGGAGCAGATTACGTAGATGTTGAACTTAAGGTTGAGTATCATGTGCCATCTTGTCGATTTCAAATAATTGTTGCTTCAAAGCTTAACGTAGGATTCAAAAGAAAAAGCTTAATGTAGGTCTGTTTTGGCAGTTTAATGACTATTTTACTAAAGCTTCCAATTTTGCCTCTTAAAGGTAGCTCAAGAGTTCTACAGTTCCATTCAAGGGAAGAAGCCTGAAAAGGTCAAAATCATTGTTTCTTCCCACAACTATGAAAATACTCCACCAGTTGAGGAAATTGGGAATCTTGTAGCAAAGATACAGGCTACTGGAGCTGATATAGTGAAGGTTGCAACAACTGCTCAGGAGATCACAGACAATGCCCAAATCTTTCAAGTGCTTGTTCATTCTCAAGTAAGTAATTTGCATGTTATTTTAGTGCTTTATAAACTTCAGCAATCCTTCATTTCATTCAACTCTTCAATGTAATATGCCTGGTAATTTCCATGTTTGTGATAATTAACAATTTGCCTTCTGCAGACCTGAAAGTTTTATTTCTTGGCAACTCTTCCAAATTTGTTTCATTTCAAGAGAACCCAAATGTTTTCTACCTTTGCTTGCAAGTTTTCTTGTTATTGACATATCAGTTTTTCTTATTAAGTCCCCTTTTTACTTCACTTGATCCTTTTAGAAATATAGTAAATGAGATATTAACAACTGCAGGTGCCAATGATTGGAATTGTAATGGGCAAGAGGGGTCTTATGTCGCGGATTCTTGCTGCTAAGTTTGGCGGATTCTTAACTTTTGGTTCAATTGAAGCAGGAGTGGTATCCGCCCCGGGGCAACCATCTATTAGAGACCTGCTGGACTTGTACAATTTCAGAGAGTTAGGGGCTGATACCAAAGTACATGGTGTTATTGGAAAGCCTATTGGTCACAGCAAAAGTCCCCATCTTTACAATGCAGCATTTAAGTCCCTTAGATTTAATGGAATATATCTGCCTTTGTTGGTTGACAGAGTTGCTAATTTTATCAACACTTATTCATCCCCCGACTTTGTTGGATACAGGTAAAATCTCCTCTATCAAACTTCCAAGTTACATGTACTGTTAAGTCCACACTTCTACTGCATGCAAGCTTTTGAAATGATATTTTTGGTTTAGAAGTTCTGTTCTTTTGTTTTTTGGCAAGTGATTGCGGCTGGAATTAACTTTATTGATTCAAATGCAGTTACACAATCCCTCACAAGGAGGATGGACTGAGGTGCTGTGATGAGATCGATCCAATTGCCAAGGTAATTGATTTTCTCCCTTCACTTAATAATTTGCTTTACTGTTCCCTTGCCATCACCTAGTAGGATTTTTTTAGTTTAAGTTCCCCCGAGCAGTGTTTGTTCCATTGTTTCGGTACTAAACAAGTTCAATTAATTTTTTGCAGGAAATAGGAGCCATTAGTTGCATGATCAGAAGACCAACAGATGGTAAGTTGATGGGTTACAATGTTGACTATCTTGGAGCTATTGCAGCTATTGAGGAGGCACTACGAGGTATATATCTTAAACATCTTACAAGCATTTCAGTATTCTAATCTTCATTTTTGATTCTTTAGTAAGGTATCAATACTTTACTTCTCTGTGCAGCATCAAATGGTGCCACCCCTGCATCTGCTTCACCCTTAGCTGGTAAATTGTTTGTCGTCATGGGAGCCGGTGGTGCCGGAAAAGCTCTTGCTTATGGTGGATATGAGAAGGGAGCAAGAGTTGTGGTCGCCAATCGTACATATGGTGAGAATCTGTAATTTTATTGTATCATGTCAAACAAATTTTATGACAGCTACATATATTTAAAGCCAATATAGATTAGGTGCAACAATATTGAGTGGATATTCTTCTTGATGATGATTTGTAATTTCTTCTGACTCACAGAGAAAGCTAAAGAACTTGCGAAAAAAGTTGGAGGACAAGCTATTACTCTCGATGAATTGAAAATTTTCCATCCTGAAGAGGGAATGATTCTCGCAAATACAACATCTGTTGGAATGAAACCAAGAACTGAAGACACACCATTGCCTAAGGTAACTTCATGACGGGCCCTGTGGGGTAACACGAAAAAGTAAAATCAAAATTTCAAATGATTGGGGCAATTTGAAGAACTTTTGAAATTTTGGGTCATTTCTAGAATATCTCAAAGTAAGTCGGGTGCATTTTTAATATTAAAATTAAATAAAGAATTTGGGGGTCTCAAATTCATCATTCAAAAAGATTTAGTAATTTATAGTTAGCTTTACATTTTTATTTATTTATTTCAACAAAAATAATAAAATATAGCAATTTAATTATATTTATTTTTTTCTCTCTTTCTTTTTGTTATTTTATATACATGTAAAGTAAAATTTTCCGTTTTATGAGGGTTAAATAATTATTTAATGAATAAATATTTGAGTTAGATTATTAATGTGCTAATATGAAGTTGGTCTCAATAAATATTTTTTTGTTATTTAATGTATAAGTATTTTTTTAAGAAAAAATAAAAACATTAATATTGACTTTTTAAAAAAAATAAAATTTGTGAATTGTTCTAAAATTATATCAAATTTTAGGAATATGAATTTTTAAAAATAAAAGTAAAATATAATTTAGCTAAAAGTTTTATAATAAATGTATAATGACAAGATTAAACAATAGTTTAATAATTTTAATTATATTTTTTTTTTAAATTCAAAGCCCAATACTTTGAAAGAATATTGAATTGGGTTTTATGTTTTAAGGTCCATTAATATGACATATAAAATTTATAAAAAAAAATTGGATCTAAACTTTTAACTGTTAAATCTAATAATTAAAATAAATAATTTTAAATTTTGGTTATTAATATAAGATCGACCAATTAGCTAATTTATCATTAAATTTTTTAAATTATTTTATAATTAAAGTTGAGCCATACAAATGATTGATAATTTACTAAATGTTAACTTAATTAGGTTGTACTACTTACAGTGATACAATTTTCACTTTTTTTTAACACATGAACATCTATATTTCATTCTCTTAATGAATAAATATCAAATTTTTTTTCTCTAATGATTATAATATTAATTTTAAAAAAATAATTGAATAAATTTTAATTTTTTAATATACAATACTAAATAAATTAATTGAATTTTATGGGCCAACTTACAAAAAGACCCCAAGCCCAGCCCGATCAATGGGTGGCTTGAATTGAGTCTAATAGATGAGCGTAAATTACACTTATGAATTGGCTCACAAATATCAAATATTAAAAAAAAATTAACATTAGAAGATTTAAATTTAAGACTTTTAAGATGCACTGCAAATTTTTTTATCGCTTAATTATTTAAGCAAATAAATTAAATATTGAATGTTAATTATAAAGTGAAATTACTTTAAAAAAATTTTATAAATAAAATATTAATGAAAATTACAATAAATAATACACCATCAACAAACAAGCTTTGAAAAAAAAAAAACAAACAATTGGGCAAACATCGAAAATTTCAGAAGAAATCAGGGACTTGCCCTCTTCTTCCCTTTTTTTCCCCCAAAATTTTCCCTCGTTTTCCGCAAAATTTTTCCCTCGTTTTCCCCCCTTTTTCTCTCTAACCTCCACCCTCCCCTCCTCCCAATATTTCAACACTGTTTAGTGAGTTTATCTCTCTCTAAAGGTATTTTCAATTCCCTCCATTTCTCTATCTCTCTCTCACTTAACTCCTATTACAAATTTCTAGGGTTTTTCATTTTGTGTTCGAATTATTGTCTAATTTGCCATTCGTTTTGCTGCAGTTTGACCTACAACCCCAGCGTTTTGATTTGTTGGGTATGTTTTTCTTTACAATTTTCTCAATTAGGGTTTTTATAAACTACTGTAGCTGTTGATGTAGTAGTGTTTTGTTGTTCTGGGTTTTGGGTTATTTGCATGTATGATGTTTGTTTTGCTTTTATCGTTATGTAATTTTCGATTCAAATGCTTTGAGATTTAGGGTTTTTAGTTTAGTGTTTGATATTTGATGCCATTTTTATTTATTTTTTTAATAAAAGAATTTCCATGTCGGATATCTTTTATTGTTGAGAAAATGTAATAAGAGAGAAGACAATCAAATTTCATTTTCCTTATTTAATGATTTGTCTTGTCTGCTCTATGCTTTTGTTTGCTCAGTTCGGTGTAAGTTTCTCTCTATTGGACTCTATACTTTTGCTTTATTTTTCATTTTTTAGATTTTCCCGGTAACCAAATTGCTATGCTCTAGTTAGTTTTTTTTTCCCCTCCAGAAATGGGTTTGTTGTTTTCTTGAATTACAGTTATTTCCTAGTGCTTGCATGTCAGTTATTCAGATTACAATTTTTGAGCTTCTCTTATTATTTTATCTGAGTTCGGTCGTTGAGAACCAGCATCTAGTACATGATTTCCTTCATGTACGATGCTTGATATAATCTGCTTTTGTTCTCTCTTTCCCTCTAGGGTAGCAGTTGACCGTTCTAATTTGTTTGATTTTGATTTATGTTACAGGGGTAAGACTTAGAGCTTGGGCCTTCCGGTCTTTGGGATTGTTGGGGTTGGTTTTAAAACCTTCTGGTAGTGAAGGAAAACCACCTCGTATGTGATTAGCTTATCACCTTGTAATGATTCAAAAGAGGTTTATGATTGCTATCAATGTAATGGTGGTGAGTCATTGTTTCTTTTATGCTCTGATAAGTTGAAAGAAAATAGCTGATTGGTCAATTTGATTAATAATGTTTGGCTTGTGTTGGTTCAGAGTGAAGATTTGGATGACTGGTAGTATAGTGAAGATTTCAGATTTAGGGCAAGAGTTGAGACTATTGGAGTGGCTTTAGTTATGGAGTGCAACAAAGATGAGGCATTAAGGGCAAAGCAGATTGCAGAAACTAAGATGCAAAATGGAGATTTTGCAGGGGCACAAAAGATTGCTCGCAAGGCTCAACAACTCTACCCTGAACTTGAGAATGTTTCCCAAATGTTAACAGTATGTGAGGTTCACTGCTCAGCACAAAACAAAATTTTGGGATCAGAACATGATTGGTATGGTATTCTTCAGATTGAACGGTCAGCTGATGAGGCCACTATCAAGAAGCAGTACAGAAAGCTTGCACTTTTACTTCATCCAGATAAGAATAAGTTTTCTGGTGCTGAGGCTGCTTTTAAGTTGATTGGAGAAGCACATAGAATGCTTTCGGACCAGACAAAACGTTCTGTGTATGACTTGAAGTTAGGAGCAACAGAGAGATCTTCTGCACCCAGGCCGCGGCCTCAGCAGGCACAGAAGTCATTTATGAAGAAACAACATGGGAGTGTGAACAATTTTCCAAATGGTCCTTCACAATATGGGGCTGCAAATGCTGTTCCTAAAACTACTTCGCAGTTTACTGGTTTGAATCCTTTTGTAAATGCTGAAAAGACAACATTCTGGACAAGCTGTTCTTCTTGTGGTATAAGATACCAATACTACAGAACTTTTGTGAATAAAATACTGCGTTGCCAAAGTTGCCAACAGTCCTTCACTGCCTATGATTTGGGTACTCAGGGTGTGCCACCAGGATTTTGCTGGACCCAGTTCCACAATCAGAATGGGATTTCAAATCCAGGAATGCAGAATGGTTTTTCAAATCCAGGGCCCTCAAAAGTGCCTTCAAAAAACAATGGTGGAATGCCTTCTGGCAGCAACTTCGCTGATAAATTCACCCGGTTAGATTCTGTCTACAATGCAGGAAATGCTGCTCAGGCTGGTGGTTGTTCTAAAACCCAAGAGAAAGTATATGCTCGAGTAGATCTGAAGGAAGATATTACGAGGCCCAAGCCTAATTTAGCAAGTGGCAAGGAAGGTGCCAGAATTCCAGAGCCCAATATTGGAAAGCCCAGTGGATTGAAAGCTTCAAGAAATTCAAGCAAGAAGAGAAAAAGGAAGTCAGTGAATGAATCTGATGAAAGTTGTGAGGCTAGCACCAGTGATGAATTGGATGCAGAAGTTCAAGAAAATAGTGGTAAGTTTTCAGGACAGAATTTTGGGGCAGATGCAGGCCAGCAGCGTAGAAGATCTTCAAGGCAAAAGCAAAATGTTTCTTACAAGGACAAATTTAATGATGATGATTTTGGGAGCGCTTTGAAGAAGTCAGAGGGGAGCAAACCACCCAATTCTGGTAAAGAGGAGGTGCAAGAAGCAGTTGTTCCTGATGGGGTGTCTAAAGATGACACATCAGCTCGTAATGCTGATGAAGATCAAAAGTTGATACGGAAAAGCAGTTCTGTTGAAGAAAGTGTGCCAAATAAGAAAAGCAAAACTGGGGAATACAAAGCAGAAGAGAAGAAATCAGACATCTCAGATGATGATGACAGGAAAGCACTGATGCCAGAGGTCATTGAGTATCCTGATCCAGATTTCAGTGATTTCGATAAAGATAGGGCAGAGAACTGTTTTGCTGTGAACCAATTATGGGCTATTTATGACACATGTGATGGCATGCCAAGATTCTATGCTCAGATCAAGAAAGTTTTTTCACCTGGGTTTAAGGTACAAATTACTTGGCTAGAGCCTGATCCAGACGATGAAATTGAGATTGCCTGGTCTGATGCTGATCTGCCTATTGCTTGTGGTAAGTACACCATTGGTAACACGGAGGTAACTGAAGATCGTCTAATGTTCTCTCATCAGATAAGTTGGATGAAAGGTGGTGGCCGAAATTGTCACCTGGTATATCCTAAGATGGGAGAAACTTGGGCCATCTTTAGGAATTGGGATATTAAGTGGAGTTCTGACCCAGAAAAGTATAGACCACCGCATCAGTTTGAATTTGTGGAGGTATTGACAGATTTTGATGAGAAAGATGGGATTGGGGTTGCCTATCTGAGCAAAGTGAAAGGGTTTGTTAGCCTATTTCAGAAAACTGCGCGGCATGGGGTTATCTCATTTAGTATAAAGCCAGCTGAGCTGTATAGATTTTCGCATCAAATTCCCTCATTTAAAATGACCGGCAACGAGAGGGAAGGTGTCCCCGTAGGGTCTTTTGAGTTTGATCCCGCTGCTCTGCCCACAAATCTCAGTGAGCTTGATGATCTTGGCAATGTTAAGATAGAAAATGAACACCCGGTGACTGAAGCAAATGGTCCATATCCTAAGTCTGCTGAAGTTGAAGTGAAATCTGTGATAGATTCCAACAATCTTGCTACGCCAAAGAAGCTTGAGAATGATCCTGAGAAAGAGAACATATTCCTTGGAAGATTTCCAAGGGGTTCAAACAGTGAAAGGAATTATAACAATCAAGTTGATGGCAGTCAACGTACTAATCAAGAGAACAGTAGTGAAGATGTAACCAATGTTATTCCCACTCAGCCAAAAGGAGGAACCAAATGTTCTACTGATGACAGAATCAAAACCCCTAAGAAGCAGGCAAGTGATCGTGCAATGGATGCCATGAAGCTCAGAAGATCTCCCAGGGACTTGGGGAAGAAAACTGATCAACTAGGTGCAAGTCAGAGTACAATGCAGCAGGAAATCAGCAAGCATTCAGATTCTAAGGTCAAAAAGCAGGCCAGCATTCTTCAGTTTATGGGAAGTGCTTCCTCAAGTCAGTCTAATGATAAGAAGCAATTACATGCTAGAGATGGAAATTCTGCTAGGGTCATGGAAACCTTCAATGCCCCTACATCTGCATCAATGGTTCACACAGTTGCTGAAGCAGTGTGTCATGACTTTAAGGCAGAAAGATTGGAGGACAAGTTTCAGTTTGATCAGATATGGGCAGTCTACAGTGATACTGATGGAATGCCTAAGAACTATGCACAAGTTAAGATAATTGAATTGACCGCTGATTGCAGATTTCATGTGGTGCCACTTGAAGCCTGCTCACCACCAAAAGACTCAAGCCAGCCTGTTTGTTGTGGGACATTTAAAGTTAAAAATGGTAAAACCAAGGTTTTACCTTTGTCTGCTTTTTCTCATCAGCCAAAATCTGAAGCCCTTGGTAGGAATAGATATGCAATATATCCAAGAAAGGGTGAGGTTTGGGCCATAAACAAGAGTAGTGCCTCTGAGTTGGCAAATCTTGATCGGCACAAGGGCGATTGCGACATTGTGGAAATTATGGAAGAGAATGACCAAAGTGTGAAAGTGGTAGTTCTGTCGTGCATTGATGGATCTAGATCACTGTACAGGGTTCCAAGAAACCAAAGATCCAAAACTGGTGTTATGGAGATTCCTAGGGCTGATTTTACAAGATTTTCTCATCAGATTCCAGCTATCCAGCTTGCAGGAGAGAAAGATATTCAGCTTAGGGACTGTTGGAGTCTCGATCCCTCAGCAATTCCTGGTACTACTATTATTATAGACTAAATAGGAGGGGACGGGGTATGTTGTACGCTGTCCATTTTACTTGCCCCCTTAGTGTAACCAGGAGCTTTTCCTAGACTAGACTGCTCCATGTGAAAAATTTAAAATGAATCGAGTCGAATCTTTAACAAAAAAATTTTTCATAACATCTGGAAACAAGAAGAGTCGAATCTTTAACAAAAAAAATTTTCATAACATCTGGAAACAAGAATAGCGTCAACCATCCTAGTCTTTTTGCATGGGCCGGTTTTCATGTGACCTTTCAGGTGAAGGATTAGGCTCTATGGAATTTTTATAGACTCAGCTCAGCTGTGATCAGTTGCCAGAATTTAATCAACACAATTTGTGATACCTTATTATTTTACTTCTCCCACATGGAATGTAAGCGATGAGATGGAGAGGGTTTTACTAATTAGTTCAGGATTTGATTATGTATTCTGTGTTGGGTTTTAATCTGTTTCCCTTTCTTTTTTTACTTCTCTTTTTTGACAAGGTTAGAAAGTCATTGTGTCAATTTGAGACATTAGAAACTGTACATTACATGACGATTGTGGTTGGTACTAAAGAAATCTTTTGGGCATGTTGTCAGACAGCATAGAGGTCGTTGTAAATGTTATTTATCTCGATTACTTGTGAAGAGTTTTCCCTTCCATTATCGGTTTAATAAGTTCGTCAACATATGAAAGCTTGCACCATGTCGGCGCTTGGATACGGAGTGACTGATCGTGAAAAATATTTTATTTTAGATACAAGCCATTTTTTACGTAGCATCACGAGAACAAATGTAACTTCTTTCATGTAATTTGAAAATATTAGAGTTCAAAATTCTGTCATGCCTCTAGATATTAAAAATTTGTTCGAGTGGGAGTGGACCGAGCTTGTTGGGCTGGCATATATCGAAGAGTTGGATTTGGAGAACAAATGTAATTTGAAAATATTGATTCAAATTTTGTCATGCTCCCAAATTTTAAAATTTGCTTGAAATCTATTTTCAGGTAGCATCGTGATAACTATATAACTTCTTTTTATGTAATTGAAAGTATCGGGTTCAAAATTTGTCATGCACCTAAATATTAAAAATTTGTTTGAGTCGGGGTGGACCAAGTTTATTGGCTGGCATATATCAAAAGTTGAATATTGGACTGTTGTAGAATTTGTTGGACCTTCCGATGCTTCAATAAGACAATAAATTTATTTAAGTAAAAACTTTTGAAAAAAATTCAAAAAGAAGAAGAAATTTTTTGTTACATGTATAATATTTTTTAAATATTAAAATTTTGTTTGAGTGGGCAATGGACCAAATTTCTTGGGTTGTTCTATATCAAGGATTAGACTTGAACCACTTATAGAGTTCGTTGGCTCTTTAAAATTAAAATAAGATTGTAAATTTGGTGGTAAAAAATCTTAGAAAAAATTGTAGAAGAATGAGAAAATTATTTTCTTACTTGTTTAATGTTTTAAGTCACTTGCGTTGTTTGTGTTTAAAAAATTAAAAATATACTTTGAGTGTAAACAAAAAAAAATAGTTTGCAAAATTCCCTTAGGAGTGACAATATAGAGGGTCTCATATTCAATATAAGCACTTTGAAGAAATATTAAAGTTAAAGAGCAGTGCCAAGCGTCGTGATAAATATAATCACATCCTTTCTTTATTATATTTTGAGTCAAGTATTTTTTTTTTATTAATTGAGCAAAGGTCATAAGTATTTTAATATTATAACTTAAATGACATTTTTATTCTAATAAAATTTTGAGAGAAATATTGATAAATTTTTTTAATTTAATTTAAGTGCGTAAAACACTCGTTTATTTTTTAAAATATTTTGAAGACCCCTCATCTTTAATATTTATTATTTCTCTTTATAAAATTTTTTTTTAACAATTCAAAATTATAATTTTACCCCTATCATTACACATACATTTAAAGAAATATTTAATTAATTAAAAAAATCTATTTTATCTTTATTTATTTACAAATAAAAAATAAAAAAAATACCCTCACCTCCTTCTTCATTCTCTATTCTTCTCTCTCCAAAAAATAAATAAATAAATTCTCCTCTCAACAAATTCCACTCAACTCGATGTCTAAGAACCCACCCAGGAATTTGAGCACCAATTTTTAACAAAAATACATTAGAAGGAATTGCTGATATAGCCAGTCAAGAACTTCTGCTTGAAAAGTCTGTAGGGCTCAGGGTATTTCAACATTAATGCTATTGGTCCCATTCCAAAATTGGATATTCCATTACTCCAACTAATGTTTGGTGACTTCAGAAAAGGGTTCTCTTGTGAAACCTTATAATCTAAATCAATTACTAGTTGGTAGAAACTTTATTTTTGGATTGCAGCAAGATGCATGAAATTCCCTGTCACAATGATCACAAAGTAACATATTTAGTGTATCATCTGACTTGCCACAAATCTTGCAAGGCTGGGTAAAGCTATTGTCATTTCTAATTCCCGAAACTTCTTCTGAAGCACAATTTCTCACTGAACAATCTCCTAGAGCAAGTAAACCATGACTCTTTAAGAACAGAAACACAGAACTCTCTTACTGCAGGATTGTCATCTAATGCCTCAAACCCTGAAATATCAGAATTGGAAAGATCATCACCCTCAGTCTTTGAGTTACAATAGCCAAGTCCTATCTCTGACTCTTGACAAACAAATATTGCCAGATCTAAGCTCTTTAACAGACCCTACAATCTGAGGTTTAGAGTCCAAATTAAATTTACTGAAACGTCTGACTTTTAAGTAAGGTTTATCATAATGCCTTTTTGAATGTACATTAGAACGACCAAAATCTCCTACATATGGTGCCGCAGGAAGAGCTATAAAAACACTATTGTCACGCTCAATTCGAGTTTACATAGAACTCTTCTTAACTGCAGTTCTAGATCCTGCATCTGTTTCTTCATCTTTTCAACCCGATTCAGTGGCTATATCAGCAATTATTTCTAATGCATATTTGTAAAAAACATTGGTGCTCAAATTCATGGGTGGGTTCTTAGGCATGGAGTTGAGTGGAATTTGTTGAGAGAATAATAGTTTTACTTTTTTTTTTTTTTAGAGAGAAGAATAGGGATTGAAGAAGGATGTGAGGGTATTTTTTATTTTTTGTAAATAAATAAAAATAAAATCGACATTTTAACTAATTAAGTATTTTTTTAAATGCATGCATAATTAATAAGAGTAAAATCGTAATTTTGAGCTGTTAAAAAGTTCTATCAAAAAGAAATGGTAAGCATAAACCGGCGGGTGCCTTCAAAGTATTTTTAAAAATAATTGAGTGTTTTAAATTTTTAAGTCAAATTAAAGGAGTTTATCAATTTTTCTTTCTAAAATTTTTAATACCTAAATTTACTTTAATTCGTCAATTTTTATCGTTTATTTGGATAAAAATTTTATTTTTAATAGTTAGTTATTATTTTGTCCACATTATTAATATACTTTTAAAAAATACAAGAATGTAAACATGTCACCATATAATTCGGACACATGTTTTTATGTAATTAATTAATTATTAATAAACAAAATAATTATTAATTAAAAAATTTAACATTGTTGTCAAAAAGTTGCGGCTGACCAATCGCCGGCTACTATTTTTTAACAATGTTACAGTAGTAAAAATAAAATAAAATATATATTATTAAATTTTATTTTTCTTTATCTATAAATGGTGTGGTCATTTTTTACTAAAAAAAATAAAAAAAAAATTACCAAAATAAGTAGAGAGGGGCAGTGGCTGCCGATTGCTGCCTAAAAAAGGGGGAGGTGACTTGCACTGCCCCCACCCGTGGACAAATTTACTGTCGCCGGCCATTCTCCACCTATTTTGACTATTTTTTGTAAAAAATAATCAAACCATTGTGTATATAAAAAAAATAGAGTCTAATGATGTAATTTGATCATTTTTTATCAGTTGTCTGCCATTTTTTGGTGATATTATAACTTTGTTTTTATATTTTTTTTAATTTTTAATTAATTTTAAAAAATTAAAAAATTATTTAATAAAAATATAAACCAATTATATATTAACATGTGTTCAAAGTAATTAATCATATTATAACATGTGTCTTGTTCTTAAAGTTTATTTTTTAAAATTATATTAAATTAAATTAATAAATAAGATTGCGTCATGTGTTCAAAAAGATAATAAATAAATAAATTATACCATGTGTTCAGAGTGTAATTTATTTTTATGGTTAGATTTCTCTTTTACTTTTTAATTGTTAAAATTAATTAAAAAAATTATTAGATCAAAAAAATTATATATTAAAATAAAAATATCATTTATGTCATAATATTAGGTAAAATTGTTCTTTATCATTGTTAATTATATTTTACTCGGAACTACACTAAATATAAGTGGGGCATTTTAAGAGAGAAGTTAAGTGGAGTATGAGGGCTCAGCCTAGTTGGTTGAGCACCTCCAAGTCTCACATCCGGGTTCGAATCTCCCCTCCCCCCCAGGTGGTGCGGAAAAAAGAATATATGTTGTAATCCCCCCTTAAAAAAAAAAAAAAAAGAAGTTAAGTGGAAGGGATTTTAAAATAAGTGGGTCTTGATACATTTTCTCTAAAGGACAGGGGAGTCCGTATGTAATTACATAAATGCCAATTCACTATTATTTGCCCCTTAGCTAACCTGTGCGCAGTCCAAACTTCAAAACGACATCGTTATGCTGTGCCCTTATCCCTGTCCCTCCGTTTTTAATCAATTTTTAAGAACTTCTCTGCTTCCGATTTTTCTCTTCAATCCTCTCTCTCACAATCGGATTCTTGAAAGGTATATATTTATTTATGCTTCATCACTATTTATCTCTGTTCAGATTTCATCTATATCCTGTATTTTATTTATTCATGCATGTAGCTATTTAAATTTAGGTTACGATTAAAAGCTGTTTTTTTTTCTTTTTTCTTTTTTTTAAGAAAAGAACCTTATTCTGGCGTTGAATTTATGCTAAATAGTAATTGGTTTCTGAGAAATTGAATTGTTCTATCTAATTCGGGGCACAGTTTAATTCTGTTTAGTTAATTGGATTTTGTTTGATTTGAAATAATTTTTCAGTATTATGCCAAAGTGGAATGAGGTAAACAACAGCTTCGAAGTTTTACTTTTTTTTTTCTTTTGTAATTTTTTCTTTTTATTTTTGGTATTATGTACTTTGTATTGAGCTTGTCTTCGTGTATAACTGTGAAGAAATGCCCGAATTTTTCGCATAATCTTCCAAAGGATTTGGAGTTGAGAGTTAATGAAATGGGGTGTTTAAGATTCTAGATACTTATTTGTTAACCTTTAATGGTTATAGATACTTGAGATGCATTTCAATTCACTACTCTGTCCCCAGAAATTAGTGGGAAAATTGCTAGAAGCCAATGGTTAATCGGTTTTAGATACTTGATGTCCATTTATTTGTCCTAGGAGACAGGTTATGAAAACATGTGTTTAGTGATTATGATTGTAAAAGGTTAATCTCTTGGAAGTTTTTTTGTAAAATAAGATGCTTAAAATGGTATAGGGAGAAGAGTAGGAAAGGGTTTTATTTATTAATCATAGTTCTCTAGATGGTTCCCAAGATGTACAAGTGTGGTGCGTTTCCAGCTACCTGACACCTATGGCATAGATACCTGTTAGTTGAAATCTTGGTCCGTGCCTTGTTTGCTAATTTATTCAATACTAATTTAATTGGAACTGACATTAATCAATTATGTCTCTGAATGGAAATATATAGGCAGTATGAAGAAGGAAAGTAAGATTAGGTGTTTTAGAGGGATTATTATGTTACTGTATGAATCTTGTTTAACCATGTTACTGGCTGTGAAATAAATATGAAGGAAAAGGACAAGGAATTATACGTGTGTAGATCTGGAAGTATTTTTTTTATCATAATAATGGGTTGACCTTTCATGTTGTTTTATTGCTGCTATTAGATATTAGAGTTCTCTAAGAAATTGTGATGGTGTTGGAATGTTTTAACCATATCAAATCTTGGCTATGTCCTAGAGCAAGCCGAATATGATTGCTCCTTGCATATTATCTGATTCCTTGTATTATGATTTCTCATTGTATACTATCCGACTATGATTCTCATTGTATATTATCTCATTCCCTTGTATTTTCTCAATCTTGTAGTTGAGCTCTGGCCTTTAGAATCTATTTGAAGAGGAGCGATTCTGACTGACAGCGTATCTGTTTCAATTGTAAGACAATCAGCTATTTTTCATTATGAAGGCATAATAAATATATTGTTTACTGACAAAACTTTGATTTTTCCCTTATTTGACTTTTTTCCCCCTCCCCCTGTCTTTTCCTGGTCTTCTGAATTCTGTAACCCCTGTTGTAAATAGTGAACACTAAAACCACTAAATTATTGTTTGGGTGAAGTAATTGGTCTGGGAAGCGTGGTTGGTTGGGTGGAATATGGAACAAGAAAATGAAGAGAAGGAAGCTGGGATTGCTGTGGAAGCCTCTGCTGAAGCCCAACCATCTGAAAATAAAACCCCAAAGTCATTGAAGGCCAGCACAAAAATTGCAAAGAAATCACCAGTTAATGGCTTGAAGACCAAAAAAGCCAGACCTAGTTTACGGGCTCGACGTAGAGCTGAAAAGAAGAACAAGAAGAATCTTTTAGATGACAGGAAAGATATTAGCAACATTGTAGAAGGGGATTCTAAGCAGACCAATTCCAGGGAAGAAAACATTAAAGAGAACCTTTCTAAACAAATGGGCACAAAGATGGGCCATCAAAGTCAAAAGAACCAGGAGGAGACTGGTGGGTCAGATAAGAGCCACCCAAAACAAAGGGGTGAAGAGAAGGTTCCTGTGTCAGACAAGAGTCAAAAGAACAAAGAAAAGCAAATTGATGTAGGAAAGAGCCCAGGAGAGGAACAGAAGAAAGAAAAGCTTGGTGGTTTAATATTTATGTGTAGCAAGAAGACAAAGCCAGATTGTTTCCATTATCGTGTCATGGGTGTATCGGCCGGTAAAAAAGATGTTGTGATGGGTATCAAACCTGGACTTAAGCTTTTTCTCTATGATTTTGATCTCAAGCTTATGTACGGGATTTACAAAGCATCCTCATCTGGTGGCATGAAGCTCGAGCCAAAAGCTTTTGGCGGGGCCTTTCCTGCTCAGGTCACATTGTATTGTTGTTCACTTTTGCCTTTTTAATCAATTGAACTTTTTTCTCTTTGCTGACATCTTTTAAGTTCAGGTACGGTTTAATATCGACAGAGATTGTCTGCCTCTCCCTGAAAGTGTTTTCAAGAAGGCTATTAAGGAAAATTACAATGAAAAGAACAAGTTCAAAATTGAGCTAACCCCTAAACAGGTAAGAAGTTCATATTTCCTTTGGTGGTTTGGTGGCAATTTCGTCTGACATCCTTGAATTTGAGATATTTCAAAATTTCCTCTCAGGTCAGGAAGCTCTTGGAACTTTTTCGTCCAGCTTCACTCCATTCAACTGCATTGCCTGCCCCCAATCACTCGGTGCCAAGAGTTCAGGATAAGGAAGCTTATGCAGGAGTAAGAGAGTCAAACCAGGAAAACTATGCTAGAGATCCATATGCCAAAACTAGTTCTAGGAATTATAGCGGACTTTCTCATGAAAGGGAGCGTATTACATCTGGAAATGTTGGATCTTCAGTCAGAGAGGAAGGTCCTCGTGATTTATATTTGACTGAAAAAGAGTACCGTACTTTTGGTCTTCAGGGAGACAGGAAAAATCTAACTACTAATCATGCTGTTTCTCCTTTAGACCTGTACCAGAGAGGTCATGAAAGAGAGCACCAGCTCCTTTTAAGACACCCAGAACCCGTATATATTGACTCTATCCCTGTCTCCAGAGAACTTGTTCGTGCTGATCCACTCTACTTGAGTGAGAGAGAGTATCCAAATTATAATCTTGGTGCTAGACATGAATTGCAATCCACAGTATCTCCTGTAGCTGTCCCTGTGACCGCTGCTGCTACAACTTTAGACTCTTACCCTAGGGATCCATGTAATAGTTACTATTATGGTGCTTCATCTTTGGACCCATATCTGCCACCTCGAAGGAGAGAGGACGTCACCTCAGGTTCCTACTCTACTGCTGGGAGGAGAGAGTCTTACTTGGTTGGAACTGAATCCCTAAGAAGGACAGAAACTGATCAAGCTGATAGGTTATACTCAACATATGCTGCTAGTGCTTTATCAAACTATAACTGGCAACACCACTATGAAGGGCCCAAGTCTGAATCAACAGGTGCACCAGTATCGTCAAGGTACTCTTTTGCTGGTCCATCTTTGTCCTATCGCTGACTCGTGTTGTAATGCTCATCTCTCTGTACCGTCTAGATCTTAAGCCTTTTTTTTGGTAATGCAACTCTTAATAGAAGCTTGATTATAGACAAGTGGCTGTCCTCAATGCATTTCACTGCTGTCGAGCCTATTAGCTTTATTAGGCACCTTGACTTATAGAAAGTCCGTATTTTATCATGTTACTAATGGTCATGCAGCAAGGAAGGTAAAATCCAAATCTGGGTTTTAGTACTTTCTGGACCTGGAATTGGATTCAATATGTTTTTCCCAGACGCGGTGCTGTCCTGTCTGGGTTTTACCTGCACAGGTACTTGCATACCTGGGTTTTGTACTTAATGAGTTCAGGCCATAAAATTAGATGAATGATGGCATTGGGCACTCAGCAATCCCACCCCCACCCTTTGACAATGATAGTTGGAGATATGGTTTATTTGTGAATTTAGTGTTTGCTCTTATATTCATTTCCTTCAAATGTGTTTCCTGGAAAAGCTGAAAAAATAGAGGTACCTATGATATTGATAATTGGAGTGTGAGAGGTCGGGTTTGTGTAGAAAAGGAATTTAGACAAAAAGAAAAAAGATATGGCTGGAAAATATTGGAATATTCAACTTTTATGTTGAGTCTCCACTTTTTCTCCTCTTGGTTCTGGTTCCTTTTATTTTCTTCCGTGAGAACTTAATTAAATTTCTTTCAATCTCATGAAGTCTTGGGTTTCATGGAACAAGAACCCAAGTGCGTTCATTAATTATCCTTCAATAGGAATCATAACCTGACGGGCTTACTTGGCCAGAGGGGTATTCTGTATTCATGATGAAACTATACTTGAAATAAAGCTAACTTTATATTGATACTGGGAGGAAAATTCTGATAGGAGTTGCATAAATAAATGATCAGGTACTACTAAAGCATTACTTAGAAGGAAAATTCTTGTTGGTTGTTTAGCTACATCTATAATCCGATGTCATTTTATGATTTTCATGTTTCCTTTTTTCTAATTTTTAATTTCGTCGAAGGAACTATATAGTTGGAATCATCACTGGTCCATTAGTCCTTTGAAGTTCAGCAACCATTTTTGGTCTTGAATCGTTCAACTGATGTTATTGTTTGGCAAATAGGAACATTTTTTTGTTATTGGGACTTTTCCATCAACTCCGTATTTGTGAGTAGTAGTTGATTCGAGTTCAAGGTAAGATTTCTCAAGGCAACGCACAAAAAGTTTGGATCTCCAATCCTACTAAACCAAAAAGCTTCAAAAGAATTTACACCTTCAATTTTAAAGCTCCCCAAATAGCTCTCTCCCCTTCATTGAAATCAGGAATTAATTAAATTAGTCGGGTCGAATCGAATTAACCCGTTTGATTTGATTTTTATGTTAAAACAATTAAGCAAATTTAAGGATAAAAATCGAACGAACTGATTGGTTACCTTGAAAATCAAAACTAAATTGGCAAAATCGATTTTTAAATAAATTTAATAATTTATAGCCACATGTCAAATCGTTACTGGCCAAATATAATTGTTAAAATAAATTTGCTTGCACAGAATGCTTCTTCTATAAATTTTAAATTAAAAAGCTTTATGTATCTCATGTGAGTCACGTTTCTCTCAATTCTTAAATTAAAAAAATCTAACCCTAAATGTTAAATTAACACAAACTGTATCTCAATTTTTTTTCACGTGTCTATTTTAATTCTCACGTCTCTCTCTCATCCTCATTTAACACACTAACATCCCTTCACACTGTCACGTCTCTCTCACGATTCTCCCGTCACCGCTACGCCGTCTTGCCTCTCGTCTCCTCCTTGTCACCGCCTTGTAGGACTGTCGTTTGTCTCTACAATGTGAGTCATTGATTTCTTTAATTTTTTATTTAGTAATTTTTGGACCGATTTGATTTCCTTGTTTAATTTTTATTTGATTTTTTTGCTTTAAGTTGGATGAGATCAAATGAGAAAATTATTAGGAAAAAAAAAAGGATTAAAGATATTTTTATTCCTATAATTTAATTAAATATTTAAATTTATTTATTTTATTTTAAATTACTCAATTTTATTCTTACCCGATAGATAACTTTGGTTAAATTTAAAATTGAAGGGCAATATTATAATTTAATAAAAAGATATATATATATTTTAACACATGTTAAATAATTATTGATTATTAATTAAATAAATAAATAAAATCTTTATCACCATTTGCTAGTGATGTATTGTCATCGACCATAAATCTTTGGTAATAAAAATAATTAAAATTTATATTATTACATTCTATTTTTTATAATTTATATAATGGTGTGGTCATTTTTAAAATAAAAAATTATAACCCTACTATTTGACAGCAAATGATGATGGCTACCATCTTTTATCATGGGATGGTGATTGTCGTCAAATGAGGGGGTGTTACCACCACCATTGGATAGATTGACAAGTAGTAGTGGCATCTTCCCTCTTATTTTATTTAGTTATTTTTTGGTCTTTTTTTTAATAAAAAATAATTTTATCATTGTATAAATAATAAAAAATAAAGTTTAATAATATAAAATTTGATTATTAGAAACGGGTGGCTGACAATAGCCTACTATCGATCAGAAGCTTATTTTATTTTAAAATAATTATTAAAATTAAAAAATAAATAGTAAATTTAATCCTATTCAAGTGTGCCATGTGATTTTTTATTAATAACCAATTATTAATTAATATGTGGACACAATAATTGACACATGAATTCTAGCATAGAAAAGAAATATCATTATATGAAAAAATAAATTTTTTCATTAAATTTAATGATAATTACTTTACGAAAAAGAATAAAATTGAGTAATTTAAAATAAGGAGGAGGAACTTAGGTATTGGGCTAAATTATAGAGACAATAATGTCCTTAGCCTAAAGAAAAAAAAAATGGTTTTGGAAATTAAAAATTCAGAATTTGGAGATTATAACAAAAGTGAAAAACTGAATTGAACACAAAAAAAATCGATTCAATTTTATATATTATTTCAGTTATAGTCAATTCTCTCATACAAAAAATCAAATAATTACAATTTCATTTAATTCTGATCAAAATCAAATCGAACTAAACCGCACACACCCTTACCCCTATCTTTACTTCAAATAAACGTCTTTCTTATTAATAACAACCCAATGATTTTCACCTCTCCTTCCAATATTTAAAGAGAAATTTAACTTTTATTTGGTCTACTGGATATAATTTTGGGTTTAAAAATTCAGGTGGACTATGCTGGATTCATGCCCCAAATAATAGAGCTCTGCCCGATTGCTGGATTCAAGTCTTTCACATAGGTGAATTACTTCACCTACTCTGGGATATGGTTTTTGGAAGTAAATTAGAAAGTTAACCAAAAGTTGGAAGAATTTGTGGACTAAATGCGTAAAATGTTGTTAACTTAAAAACAATTTGGCCAAGACGAAATTCATTAGGTTAGGGAGCAGAATACAAATTAATATAAGTTTATGAGTATATCGTTTACCAACTAAAACTACCTACACCTAATTTTCATTTGTCTGAAGGATAAGAGCCTCCTATTCATTTGCATATATATTGACTCAAGAGAATTAAAATTTTAAGCTCAAATGGTTGTCATGAAATTTCGGCCAGACGAAATTCGCATTAATTAAAACAAAAAAGCCTTTGCTTTTCGAGAGTTCATAATGCTTTCTTATTATCCAAAGTTTAGTAATAGTGTGTCCAGATCACTAATAATATTTCTGCTTTTAGAAAACTCGATATAATTATTTAGAGAAAAAATGTTATTTTAATCTTTAATTTTATCGATATATACTAATTTAATTCTTATTTTTTAATATATATTATGTTAATCTCTATAAGGACAAAAATAATAATTATTCAAAGATAAAAATGATAATAAAAAATTACCAAACGTGTTTGTACAAGAATTAATATGGTATATATTAAAAAAATAAATATTAAATTAGTATATATTCATAAAACTAAGAACCAAATTAATATTTCTCCTTATTTAGGGTTCAAAGACTCTAAATGCTGAAGTTTCATGGCAAACTAAAAGTAGACTTGGAAAGTTTTTATGACTCTTGCGTTAGTTCTGTACAATTATAAACACACTAAATTTTTCGTTATTATACACCAAATTTTCTTTGAAATTTAAAATTTAGGAATTACAATAAAACAACAGTTGGAAACTATAAAGAAAGCCAAAACTAATAACTCAAGTCCTTTAACATTTTCATTTTGTTATCTGTTTGCATGGTGCCGCACATTAATGTTTGTGCATATATTAGCATCACAACCTAGGGTTGATTTAGGATTGAGGTGCATCTTTTAGTTCACAGCTACTATAAAACGAAATCAGTACTAATTGTTATGTATAATCAAGTGGGTGGTTGATAAACATGCTTAATTATTGAAATAAAATGAATGTGTAGTAAATAGGTATTGTAGCTTCAAAATGAAATTGATGCATAGGAGTTATATGAACGCACCCTTTGATAAGTTTGATGATATACACAAGACTTGATTTACATCATCGTCTGCATGCAACTTCATGCTCATTTCATCGTTGCAAGAGTTTCGTCATAGCTAGATAGTTATCAAATTTAAGTTTATTTCGTACGTAGACTTCAACAAAAAGTTCTCCGTTACCAATTATTTTTTCTCGAGCAAAGTAATATATATATATATATATATATATATATGAAATCCATTCACAAACTTTCATATTGAACAAGAAGTTCTACATATATACATGGTCATTTCAACCACCAATTAATAAGAATTTCTTGCATGTCATTCAAATATTTAAAATTAACAAGAAGTTCTTTTATCTATATCAACTATTAATTTGGACAATCCTTATAACAATTGAATCTTTGATTAAGAGACAATGATATAAAATGAAGAATAACATATGTTAATATTATCCCAATGTTATTCTTTCGTTTTATCCAAAACTTTTTACTTGGCAAATAAGTCATTGACCTAAGTATATATCTTGTACGAACTTATAAAATGCATGACTTGATTAATCAATGTCCAAACTAAATCATTCACAAAACCAATGAACATGAATTATTTCAGTGAGCAATACCAAGGGAAGTTGAATAGTCCAATTCCATGGCCTTTCATTATGTTTCAATACAACTTATCAATTCCTAACGCAAATTAAATTGTATCCTTTGTCCCCGGATATAGAAGTAGAACATATAAACTTAGGGAGTTTGTCACTTCTGACTACCTAAAATAATACATAGATATAATTAATTAATCAATAACATTTATAAATCACCTCCAATACATAAACATTTAAGAAGTTTACTTGATGGTCTACTCGGCAAGACAGATTTTCATTAAGCAAAATTTCAATAATGCGACTCTATATGAATATTGATACAATTCAAAAGTTAAAGCAAGATTTTGACCAATGTTGTTTCTTAAATAAACAAGCATGCATGCATTGTTCTTGACATATATAACAGTTGAATTAAATTGCTAATTACCCATCTTGCATAATGAGGGATCTCAATGGAAGTGCCATTTTGTTGGTCGTTTAGATGTATCTTTAGTCCTATATATGTTTTCAAAAGATCAAATTCTCTTGTTAGAATCATCATCTATGACTCGTTACAAGAAAGATCGTAGTTGAAGTTCACGACCCACTTACAATTACATATAATGTTGATCATTCAGCTGATTCAGGTTCTAATTGTTTGCCAAATCATAGTACTGATTCCTTTTTTGGGACTTTTTATATATCTACTCGGAATGATAGACTTTTAAGTGCTGCAACTGGATGCATTGGTGAATATTAATTTGGTTCAATCTGTAAAATGCCTTGAAATGATGAGAAAGGTTTTAGGTTTCTGATTCCACAAAAGGCAAAAGCTCTCAGATGAAAAAGCACATCTTCATTGACTAATATTACTTGTGTGAAAGGCAAAATGATTCTTTCTCCATTTTTTTTTCTCTTCGACTGACTTGGATATCTTCTTATCCAACCCCATTTTTATAGAACTTAATTTAGAAGTATAATTCACGAATGATACATGTGGTATGGACAAACAAAAATGGGATAAGAATATTTTTGTCCCATGAATTTAACTTAATTCTCAATTTTATTTTAAGAGTTTCAAAATTTTTTAATTTTGTCATAATCCGTTAGTAAGATTCTGTTAACTTTAATACTGGAAGGGCAAAATAGTCATGACATATCAATAATAAGATGACCTAACACAAAATATCCACGTGTCAATCATTGATTTGTCACTTAAAAAATAAAATAAATAAAAAGAGAGCAGCTGCCACCGCCGTTATCAGTAGTAATCGGCCACCGGTGACCAATTGCGATTCGACTCAAAATTTATATAATTGGATTTACAATTTTGTGATCTACGCAATAGTAAAATTTTTTTGATCAATAGAGTACTGTAGATATGTAAAAAGTAGAAACAAAACACTATAGGAGGCAGTGGACACCGTCGATTGCATGTCGAGCAGAGGGGCGGTGCACGCCTACTGTTGGACAGATGGGCCGCTGATCTATTCAACGGTGGGGGTAGTGCAAACCATCGCCTTGCTATTCGACCTGCGACCGGCGGTGGGGGAGTTGTCAGCAGCCACCACTGTTCGCCGTGGAACGGTGGGACGGTGGCGTGCACTGCCCATATCGTTGGATAGATCAGCCGCCAATTTGTCCAACAGTGGAGACAGTGCACGCCACCGCCCCACCGTCCCACGGTGGCGCGAGGTGGCTGCCACCCTCCCCCTATTTTCGATCTATTTTTTAGCCACCTTCTTGTTTTTTTTTTTTACAAAAATGATTCCACCATTATATAGATATAAAAAAAATAGAATCTAATGACATAAATTTTACTTATTTTCATTACCGAAATTCGGCGATTGGTGGTGATCGACGACGATAGTCGCCGGTTTTAGTTGTTCAATTTTATTTATTTTAATTATTTTTTAATATAAAATAAAATTTAATATTCATTAAAATTTTAAACCTATTAAAACTAGTCACGTGTCTTTTATTTTTAATAACTTATTAAAAACCGACACATGTATATTGTTTAATGTACTCACATCACTATTTTTAATTAACATAATAATTATGGGCAAATTTGTCAATATACAATGAAAAGAAATTTTCAGTTAAAGTTAATAGAATCTTACTAAAGAATTAGGACAAAATTAAAATTTTTAAAACTCGTGAGATAAAATTGAGAATTATGTCAAATTTATGAAATAAAAATATCCTTATTCTAATAAAAATTAATTTTTTGCTGTTACTTTTTAAATTATTCCTTTTTTTGACAAAAATTATCTATAAAATACCAAGACTTGTCTTCAAAAGTAGATAATTAAAATATGGAAACTTTTCAAACTTAAAGTTGACAAGTTATGAAAATTGAGTAGATATTAATATATTCTAAGATGGTTGTTCTACCTTTATACAATGAATGAATAATACCATATTAGTTAGAGAAAGAAAGTGAACTCAATAGTTGTTGAAAGTGATAATTCAACAATCATGTATAAATATAAATTGAGATAAATATTAAATAAAAAGTTTAATACATGAAAGTTGAGCAAGAAAATAGAAAAATAGAAAAAACAAAAGAATGAGTATTGTTTACGCTGTGAGTACTGTCCACACAACAATTTGTGTGTATTTTTTATTTTGATTCAATTGATTTTTTTAAGTAGGATTTAGATTTCTACAAACATGAATTCTTATTTTAAATAGGTTTAGGGTTTCTAGAAATTTTGTAAATATTATATAAACTCTTGAAACCTCTTAAAATTATTTAAGTATCTAAAGCATTAAGATATAAACATAGGAGATAATAGAGAAATTAGGTAAGCACTAAGTGCGCGATGCACCAGAGTATAACCTTTGAGGATGTCTTTGTGTAAACAAAAAGAGAACCAAAAGATTATTTTAAAAGTGTTCGAGCTATTCTTTATTCTTTGAGTTAAATATCTTATAGAATATGAAAGATACTGAAAAGTTTTGTAAAATTCATAGTGATTTAAGAGATATTTAGAGGTTTATAATAAGAGATACTAAGAAATTTTGTAAGATCATGATGATTTAAGAGATATTTAGTGATTTGATTAATAAAAAAAATTAGATCATGGATCTCTTGTGGACATAAACTTTTTGTCGAATTACGTATATCTTGTATTTTGTGGTTTATTTTTTTTTATCTTTATTAATATATTGAGCTTTTATATTTTTTATTATTTGTAAATTAAGTCTTCTATACTTGTATATGATTTATTTAGAACACATGCCAAAGAAATTTCTAATAAAAGAATATTAATGTAAAAATTAATCTCATAAAAAAAATTAATGTTAAAACTAATCTCTCGACAATGACAAATTAGGCTTTCCAAATGTTCTAAGAGATTTCTCAAAAAAACAAACAGTATAATACTTGCTCTGAAATATTCTTATTTACGAATGGGAGCAATACATGATTATTTATAGTGTCGAAACTAGAGCTAAATGAATAGTAAAATATTTGTAACTAACTATGGTATTTTGGTGGGAAACTGCTCCTAAATTCCCACCTTAAATTAAGCTACAGTAACAAGCCTTCTAACTACTCTTAACAGCACCAACTGCGTACTTTACTCGGTAACCCCTGTAATTTTACTTTACAGTACCCACAAACCTAAGCTTCTCTACACTATCCAGCTGAGCATCCAAATCATCAACACTGTCACTCTCATCGGCACCATCTGCTAATTACCAAAGAACAATTATGTATAACTTAGTGGGAGCAATTTGAAAACTACCCAAGTTCCACAAAATTAACTTAAGAGGGTTAATCGCCCTCCTAAACGTTTTTCATAGATCCTCCCCATATTAAGATGGCACGATATATCCGTCATACTTAGTTAAGTTATTCTCGTAAATAGAATGCAAAAAATTGTTACCTTTGTAGTCTATAGTAGGAGAAAGTCTTGTAAGGGCATCAATTTTTCTTAAGAGCCCAAAGAGTACTCCAAACGATGGAACTTCATTGCAAACTACAAGCAGACTTGGAAAGTTATATTATCTGCATGCATGGTAATTACCCGACAAGCAAGCATTGGAATTATCATGTGTTTGCATGCATGGCATTTTTCCAGCCACCGAGACATTGTTTGGTATGATTCATGATTACGTTATTTATTATACGATAAATAATATTATCACGTGATACTATTTAATTAAATTTATATTTTTTTATATAATTTATGATATATTATAAAATTTTAATACGTGTTAAAGAATTTTTCATATGGTGAATTATATAATTTATTAAATTATTTTTTTATTTTTTATTTATATATATATATATATATTTTAAGAGTCATTTTCGAAAGCAAATAATTAAAATTAAAATAATACTAGATATCTTAAATTATATCTTAAAAAGTTATGTGTTAAATAAACATTAGGTATAATAAATAATTTTAAAATTTATACTATTTTATCACCCAATGTTTTCTTGACACATCACTTTTATAATTTAAGATATAATTTAAAATCCTTAACATAACTCTTAAAATTTAAAATTATGACGGAAAAAATGGAAAAGTTTCAAAGTTAAAAGTAGATTAGAGGTAGGGAAATTGACGCGATAATATTTTAAAGATAGTTTTTAAAATCAACATATTGGTATTATGGTATAATTTAATTTTCGTTTATACAAATGATGAGACTGAAAGAGCCTTGATTCCTTATATGTATTGATTTCACGATAATTAAAATTTTAATCTCATTTAGCTTTTTCATGAAGTTTCTCTGAACAAGTGACATTAATAATGCTCTCTAATTACATATATAAGCATTACTTAGTTCTTTTATTTTGTATAGGATTAAGCAGTAGCATTAGCTTAAGCAAAATGATTAATTTGGTTCGATCTGTAAAATGCCTTGAAATGATGAGAAAGGTTTTAGGTTTCTGATTCCACAAAAGGCAAAAGCTCTCAGATAAAAAACACATCTTCATTGACTAATATTACATTCGTATGAAAGGCAAAATGATTCTTTCTCCCTTTTTTTTCTTTCTCTTCCACTGACTTGGCTATCTTCTTATCCAACCCCATTTTTATGCAACTTAATTTAGAAGTAGTATAATTCGACGAATGGTACATGTGATATGGACAAATAGAAAATAAATTTGTCCTGTTACTTTTTAAACTGTAGAATACCAAGAGTCGTCTTCAAAAGTCGGTAATTAAAATAATGGAAACTTTTCAAAATTAAAGTTGACAAGTTATGGAAATTGACCAGATGTTAATATAGTCAAGATGGTTGTTCTACCAACATGTTTATACAACGAATGAATAATAGCATATTGGTGAGAGAAAGAAAGTGAACACAGCAGCAAATCAAGCTTTCCAGGAAAATGTTTTGAGAATTTTTCCAGGGAACAAACAGTATAATACTTGCTTTGAAGTATTTATTTTCTTCTTAATTATTTACAAATGAGATCAATACATGAGTATTTATAGTATCGAAACTAGAGCTAAATGAATAATAAAATATTTGTAAGGAACTTTGGTATTTTGGTGGGAAACTTCTCCTAAACTCCCACCTTAAATTAAGCTACAGTAATAATAACATTTTAACAGCCTTCTAACTACTCTTAACAGCACCTTAAATTAAGCTTCTCTACCTATCCAGCCAGCATCCAAATCATTAACACTGTCACTCTCATCGGCACCAGCTGCTAATTACCAAAGAACAATCATGTATAATTTAGTGGGAGCAATTTGAAAACTGCCCCAAGTTCCACAAAATGGGTTAATTGCCCTCCTAGATCCGCCCCATATAAAGATGACACGATATATCTGTCATGATCTGTTGAGTATTATTCAAGATTTGTAGTCTATGGCAGGAGAAAGTCTTGTAAGGGCAACAATTTTTCTCAAGAACCTGAAGACTCCAAAAGAATGAAACTTCATTGCAAACTACGAGCAGACTTGGAAAGTTATAATATGTGCATGCATGGTAATTACCCAACAAGCAAGCATTGGAATTATAGCTTGTTTGCAATTGCATGCATGACATTTTCCAGTTTGGTGCAATCGATGATGACATGAAACCCACAATATTGTGTTTGAATTGCATTTATATGTTTCAACTTCTATGGAAAACAGCCCCTTACCCTCGGGACACGCGGCTTTTATTATTATTATTATTATTAAAAATGGGAAAGTTATCGGTTTAGCCTCTAAAATTTTATTGAATTATTTAATTGGTCTTTATATTTTTTAAATAGTTCATTTAGTCCCTATAGTTAAAAAAAAAAAAGAAGAAGTTTAAAGGATATTTTTTTAACATGGAAGAGAAATGATTTGAATTCAAAACCTTTATTAAAGTGGAGATAAATGCATTGCTAATATATAAAAAAAATAGAAAAATCATTAATTTAATCTCTAAAATTTTGTTGAATTACTTAATTAATCCTTATATATATATTTTAAATAGTTCAATTAGTTCATACCTTAAAAAAATAAAGTAAAGACAATTTTTTTTTAACATGAAGAGGAGGAATTTGAATTTGAAACCTCTATTAAAATGGAAATAAATGTATTATCAACTCTTTATCATTAGGTTGTTAGCACAAGTACTTTAAAAGACATTTTTTTAAAGGCATCAAAATAAATTAAAATGTCTAATCATAATAAATAATGTCATATTTGATTAAATTTATCTTAATACCTTTAAAAAAAATTACATTTTAATTATTATTTTTTCAAATCAAAGTATTTAAAATTATATAAAGCTAACAGAATAATTTAATTAAACTTAAAAAATTCAACTAACAATTTTTTTTTTTATAAAAAAAAATACAAACGTCTATACTTTTCCAAAGTTGGTATTCGAAAACAGTAACTAATTAACTTCACTTTGTCGTGTTACTCTTAACATTATTACCTTTAATTTATATACATAGAAAAAAAAAACTTCATTTGTGTTTTAAGAGTCACTTTCTAAAGCAGATAATTAAAATTATGTGGGACAAAATGGAACATTTTCAAAGTTAAAAGTAGACGAGAGGTAGGGAAATTGACACGATAATATTGTAAAAAAATAGTTTTTAAAATCAATATATTGGTATTATGATGTAATTTAATTTTCGTTTATACAAATGATGAGACTGAGAGAGCCTTGATTCGTTATATGTATTGACCTCACGATAATTAAAATTATAATCTCATTTAGCTTTTTCATGAAGTTTCTGTGAACAAGTATAGGAGTAATGTTCTCTAATTACATATATAAATTATGGATAGCGTGTGCTGACCATTTACTCCTCATAATTATCATATGCTAGGATAGCTTAAGCAAATAGTTTTTGCTTTATCAGGTCTCTCTTTTCTCCTTAATTAACATCTAACAAAGGATTAAGAAGGAATATTTGACGATATTATTCATTTAAACATTTCTTAATTATTTTATTTTGTAAAAGATTATAAGCAGTAGCAGTGGTTAATTTAGTGAATAATGCAGTAAATAATTGTAAATGGGTGCTGAAATCTGCAGTCTCTGTTCTAGATAGTCAACCTGGAGACTTTTATTAATTGTAATGTATACTGAAACTTCACTGCAAGCTACAAGCAAGACTTGAGAAAAGAAAATTTTTATATCTGCATGGTAAGTCCACTGCCCAGCACGTGTTTGCATGCATGGCCATTTTCCTCCTGCCATGGGATCGAGCAACAGTTGGTCCCGATCGATGACACCTCACACCCATTACAAATTAGACATCACTGCAAGTGATGGTCACGCCCGGGTATTTGTTAAGATTAACAAACAGCATTAAAAATTGTTGAATTGTTATTTTTATAATATTTATAATGCAGTAAAATAGAATTTTTATTTTATTTTTATCAGATAAAATATTATCTATATTAATTAATTAATTTTATCCATATATAAAATATATATATTTAAAAACTATTTTTTAGATACAAATAATTTGTGTAATAACACAATTCTTTTTTAATTGTTCACTGTAATAACGAAAGAGCTAGTATTGGGGATGAATGAACTTAAAATTTTAAGCTCTAATAAATTTTAAATAATTAACTAAATTTTTTAATTAATTAATTCAATTTATTAATTTTAGAGTTATTTCACTAAAAATTTGAAATTACACTTTTAAAATTGTAGATATAATTTACTTAAAAAATTTAGAGTAGTTCATTGATTTAATCACTACATGCAATTTAACTATCTATATATGGTTCATAATTAGAGTTAGGTCAATTATTATTTTATCCTTCTAATTATTTCTTTATCCTTAAGTATCATTAATTCACCAGTGAACAGTTAATTTGTAACATTATTACAAATTGAACACTCTAATTGTTCAGTTTTATAATTAACCCTTAAGGAAATATTCTTTCTAACTTCTGTTAAAAATGAATGAATTTCATATTTATAAATTATATTCTCAACTGTTTATTTCATTATGTCACCAAAATAAAAGTTTTTACCCTGTTATTTTACACAAACCATAACAAGTATGTCAAATGACACAATAATACAAACAAAAATTTATAATCATTCAAGATTAAGGTTGATTTACATATGATCATCAGTTGACGTTATTTGAATTCTTAATTAACTACAGTATTTTACATAAAAAATTTAAACTATGTCTAGTCCAGTCTTATATAATCATATTATATGAAGTATCTCCACTATAATATCACTATATTAGTGATTCGGATAAAATCATTATATTCCAAATATAGGTGGACTACACTAATAATATTTAATTAAAAATTTTAAACTTTAATTAATTTATTAATGACTTTTTTATTTATTATTCATAACTTTAATCCTCTTATATATAACAATTATATACTTAAGTTATAATTATATAAATAAATAAATAAATTTTTTTATATTTATATCATAAAATTATAAACACTTTTTAAATATAAAATTACTACTTTATTAATTTTAAAAAAAATATAAAGACATACTTTTAGTGTACTATCCTAACAAAAATTACATATAGCTCATATGAGATCTAATTTTGATGATACATACAAAAATTTATTTACACTTTGGAACTTCACTGTTATGTCATGGTGCTTTACGTTATTTGTGTTTCGTCATAGCTATAGTTGTTGAATTAACTACATTTGTACGTAGACTTGGACTAAAATGTTCCCATTGTTCATTACTTTTCTCGTTAGCAAGTCGTTGTTTATAAAAATTAATCCCTTTGACGGGACTTTGATATGAAACCAAGAAGTTCAATTTGTGTTTATAATATTTTCCAACAACTTCCGACAACAACTACAATTCTTATCCTAATTTGAATAGGATTAAAACGTTAATGATATTAGCTTGTTAAGTTTTTTTATTCATTATTTTATGGAATTAATCAAACTTAATCCCATCAAAATGATTGAGTTTGTGCGCACACATTCTTGTTTGTTGAAATTTAATAATTAAAAATTATGTTTAAACATAATTTTGAGTTAAAAATTAATAAAGAGTTGACATAAAATTAAGTACGCATTAAACGTATGAAAAATATATTAAAACAGAAAATTAAAAACAAAGAGTAACTTGAAACGCGCATAAATAGTAAGAGCGGGCTTAGAACACGCGAAAGGAGCAATTCAGGTTTTGGAGTCGCAGTCTCAGGCAAGCCAAGTGGCAGTACCACTTTGAGCAGAGGCTAAGCGTTACGGCACCAATAAGTGCAGAATTTTTATTTTTTTCTTGGTTCGACTTTTGTGAGTCGGATTTCCACTCTTATATGCGTGAACTTTTATTCCAATTAAAAATAAGCCTTTTAGAGATGATTTAGATCTTATATAAACCTATTAGATTGTTAAGCATAAATAATATAAACATAAGAGAGAATAAATAGTTAAGTAAGTACTAAAGTGGTGAGTGTACTAATGAGTGTAATTATGAGATTATTAAAGTATTGAGCGTGCAAGAGAGTTATGATAGATTTTTTGTGAAAGAATTTTAACTATTTGTTGTATTTATTGATTAATTTCTCAGTATAAAATCTTTGTGATCTAATAGGTTTTTGTAACCTATAATTTTTTTGTAAATTGAATAAAAGAAATTGAATTTTTAATCCATTATAAATGTAACCATTTGTTGTTGAATCACGTATATCTTGTATTTTTATTTATGTGATTATTTTTTTTATTACTATTTTATGTAATTTTTTAGATTCTTAATTTCTTGTTAATAAAGTATTTTATAATGCGTTTAAGTAATTTTTGAATGTTTTAGTATAAATTATGAAGATATTAAAATAAATAAAATTTTTAATAAATAATATTAATACTATAATTAAAGTTAATACTTAAATGATATCAGATTAGAGAATTTAGTTGATTTCTCAATAATATCAATGTCAAAAGCATAACTTGCATATTCTTGTAAATGACATAATTAGATAGAATTGATCGAACGTAGCCTAATAATATTAGAATGTGATACCCAATTCTTATACGTTATTGTTTGGTTTTATATCAAAAACTTTTACTTGTAAAAGAAAGCCATTGATCTATTCTATTTCTTACAAACTTAATAAAGTCTATGACTTCGTTTATCATTATCCAAATTGAATTAGTCAATTCATAAAATCAATGAACATGTATTAATTAATTATTTTAGTGACCAATAATATTAATAGAAATTCAATTAGACAGTGATCTTTCATGATTTTTCACTACGTACAACCTACCAATTTCTATCCAAAATTCTATCTATTGTCTTCATGTAATGTAACTTATTGTTAGTATCAAAATATACATAGATCAAATCTAAATTTCAAAATTTTAATTTTCTTCTTCTTATTATTTGGACCCACGACCTATCAAAATAGACCAAATCTAAATTTCAAAATTATTATTATTATTAATTTTCTTCTTAATATTAATTATTAAGTAATTATACCTGTAGTTATAACATAGTGTTTAAAAAATATTATTAAATAATTAAAAAATCTAAAAGAATTTTTTTTTTAATCTTAAATTTTAGAAAAATTTAGGTCATAAGTGTGTCAACTTATGACATCTCTTTAATAAATTGGAATATTGTAAAATTTAAAAAAATAAGTTAAAATAAAGTCTCAATCTTTTTCCCCAAGCTTCTGAGAAAAACGCCCAAGAAGAAACCGCCTCAGTGCTCAACTCTATAAATAGCGAAAAGAGCACGATTCATTTCATCGCTGAGGTCACGGATTCACGACCAAACGCAGTCTTAATCAGTCCCCGGAGCCTCTCAATTTTATCACAAAGCTGAGAGCTTTCTGTTAATTTCTGATAAACAAAATTATTTTGCTTTTCAAAATTCTCTGTTAATTTCTGATAAATTAGAGGTTTGTTTTTCCAAAGAATAAAAGGAATACAGAGGAAAAAATTAAGGTTAAAAAGAAAATTTTCATACACAGTGAGAGGAGAGAGAAAGAGATGGGATTGTGCATGTCAGGTGACGTGAAGGGCGGCAAACAGGCCGTAGGCAGGGCCCAACTCGGGCCCACATCGGCCCACAACAACAACAATAATGCTGGTCACAACGACGCCATTGACTTCTTCTTCAGATCTCGTGGTCTCCATGCCCTCTTCACTCAGATCGAGGTATGTTCACTATTATCCAAACACACATCTCTCTAGTCTCTACCGATGCTAAAAGAATATTTTCTTTCATGTTTTTTTTTTTTTGTTTTTTAATGCTAAAAGAATCTTGTCAAAAATTAAGCTGATATGTATTTTGTTTTAATATTAATATCATTATTTCTTAAAAATTTTGTTGCTCTGGTTTTATTATTTTGCGGCTCTGTTTTGAATCTGATAATGTATGTAACGCATTGGAGGATTAAGTAGGAAAATTCTGAGAAGAAAAGCATTAAGAAATTCTTTTTTGGTTGTGAGAATAATTTACTTGGTGCTGCTACAAAGAGTGTTTTCGCATAAAGTTTCCAAATAGAAAGGTTTTTGCAGAACTAATTTTCAAAAAAGCACCTGTTAAGTGCTTTTCAATGGCCCATCAAGTGCTTCTTTAAAGCCTTAGTCCAAGTTCTTTTTGTCTTCTCGTTTTGCTTCTAATATCCCAAATACTTGTATTTTATTTCAGTCAAATACTACAAGAAGGACATAAAAGTGCTTTTGGAAATTTATAAGAAAAAAAAATAGTAATATCTATTGTTCTGGTGTTCATATTCTGGATGTGAAGGTGAAACAGGTCTGGTGGTGAAACCTTGCTGACAACATTGATTTGATGTTTTGTCATTAAGAAGTGCTTTTGCTGTGAATATTGGGCAGTGATGGATACACAACGATTGAGAAGGTTGATGCATTGATATATGGTGTCACTGAAAGTAATAGCTCAAAAGATGTTTTAAGTGGTTGAAATTTTAAAGGTTCTTGCAAGTTGCAAGTTGACCATTCCCGTCGAAGAGATTGCTCCCCTGGAGGGAACATGGATTCGTGAATGCTGGTTTACATATATAAGACAGATTTGTCTTAATTTAATAGTAATACCTTAATGGCTATTGGAGATGATCAAGTTTATTAGTCATAATGCATAAGATAAGAATGTCTCTCATATCATGGACCAACAGATGCTTTTAATTTTTAACTTGTTGATATGGACAACTGGGAATTGCCTGAGGGCCTACTTGAGTTCCTTCTACTTGGAAACTTTTCGGAAAAGTGACAACTAAGTTATATACATATGCTAACAAAATAAACATGAAATTGGATGCTTGTAATCAATACGCCAATAGAAAAAACAATAAAATGGACGCATGTAATCAACATGTTGCACTGCCCATATGTAGCACTGAATAATATTGAGTCGGGGCTACTGCCTATATCGGGGCTGTTGCCTATAGGATTTAGTATGATGAATTGCTTACATCTGTTTATGACAGATGTTTACAGCAGGTCAGTCAACCTGGTCTCACTTCTCACAATGGCGATATTGTGGACGATGCATTGCATTTCTATATGAATGGATTTTCTTTTTTGTTTTTGCATGCTTCCCGTACTCATTCTTATAAATGTATTATTTGATATGCATTGCAGTTATCTTTATCTGCTTCAAACTTACGTGACCGTGACATCACATCAAAGGTATGCTCACATTATAGTTGTCTTAATGTCTAATAATGTCATGTTCATTCTACTGGGTGCAATGTATAGTTTAGATGCTAGATTCTTATGTTATCCTATCTTGTATCCCTTTGCGTGAACATTTTATTTGTTAATAATGGCCTCACCTTTTATCCTTTCTATGGTCATTAAGGGTCTACAAATATATGATCTGAATACACATAGTGCTGGTATAGAAAGTCTGGACTTTGCAGAAGTGGCATACTTGTTGATGCCATATATCTAAATTTAATCCAAAATAAGCAATAACTAGAGAGCTTGAAATAAAATATTTCAAGTCATGGTTTTATGGCTTTTACTATTTTGTGCATTGTGATAAAAATGCTTTCATAAGAACATGTGATTAGGGGTATCATCCTGCTAGCTTTTACTAGCGCATGTAAAAACTTCTATATCGATTTGATAGTTTACGAATTTAGTTATCTTTGTATATAAAGACTTCATTACTTACATAAATGTACCTTTTTTACATACTTGTATATCTTGTGTTTATTGGGTTTTGTACTTAAATGACACATATGGAAACTTACAAGCCTTTTGTTATGTTAGAGTGATCCCATGACGGTTGTGTATGCAAAGAAAAGAGATGGGACGCTGGAGGAGATTGGACGTACAGAAGTCATTATGAACAATCTCAATCCTGCTTGGATTGAGAAGGTTTCAGTTGCTCATCAGTTTGAGATTGTCCAGCCTTTGGTGTAAGCTTCCCCCCAATTCCTAAGTATAACTTCTCTTGATAGGTCTTTTACATGTTTTCTTTGACATTGTTTCACGTTTTCTCTTTTATTTTCTTTCTTGTTTTTCCAGCTTTCATGTGTATGATGTGGATACCAAGTATTATAATATACCTGTGAAGGTATATTAACTTTTATCATAATCTTAGTTCTGGTGTAGATGAGATACACATTTACTATGATGTTTTGTTCAGCCGCAAGTTTATAGTTACCAAGGCGTCTAACTGATCCATTGGTGAATTTGCTAATATTTAGTAGACTATAAACAGACAATATGGTAAAAGACACAAAAAGGTGTCCTGTAATCTGCCAAAAACATATTAACTATGATCAGAGACTTGCAAGGAAGAATAACATAATTTAAGATGAAAAAGGTGAAAAACACAATAAAATTGCAATGTATATGTTCTTTGAACCTTTTCTGTAGTGGTCCCAGATTACTTTCATTTTTCATAATGAAATAATTGTGCTCAAGTGTGAAGTTTAAAGTTCATTCTTAATTGTGTTGCTTTGCAGATGCTGAAGTTAAATGAACAAGACTTCCTAGGAGAAGCCAGTTGTGTTCTGTCTGAGGTTAGTTTCCTGTTTTATTTTGTTGGATGAATATACATAATTTCCTTATATTCAATGAGGTGAAATATTCAGATTGACGGATTCAATGCACTTTGCCATCATTTTCTATCTTCTTTAATTTGTAAGGAAATAACTACTAACCTATTATGATCATTGTAGCATAACCTATTATGATCATTGTAGCATCTCAAAAGGAACTAGTTCTTTCGATAATGCTAATAAATTTAAACTTAGTTGTTTATTTTCTTTAACCATTTATTAAGCACTAACAGGAGTCCCTTTTCTCCCCTTTTCAATGGCAGATAGTTACCAAAGAAAGTCGGACTATAACCTTAAATCTTCAAAGCAAAAATAGAGCTCGAGTTTCCAGAAAATTTGGTACACTCTCTGTCCATGCCGAGGAAATAGTTGCTTCTAAGAGTGCCATAGAAATAGCATTCCGCTGCTCCCACTTGCAAAATGTAGACCTGTTTTCCAAAAGTGTATGTTCTCATGAAGCAGATACATTTAGGGCTTCACTAATTGATCTAAACATTTTTATGTTCATTCTTCTTTATATTATCATCTTATAGGATCCTTTCCTAAGAATATCTAGAATTGTTGAGAGTGGAAATTCTGTTCCAATCTGCAAGACAGAGGTGATAAACAACAACTTGAATCCCATTTGGAGACCAATAACTCTGAGCATGCAGCAATTTGTGAGCAAGGTAAGCTTGTCATGTTCTTATGATAATTATTTAGATGTATATTCGAATTCAAAATTTGGTTATGGGGAAAAGACTTATAGTTTATGATGTTTCTCTTTGGTACAGGATAACCCATTAACAATTGAATGTTTCGATTTCAATATCAGTGGTGATCACGTACTCCTAGGGTACTGCTTGAATTTCTTTCTGTCATTAGCTTTCCATTTTTTTCCTTTCTTTCTAATGATGTTGGGTTTATCTATATGTGTTATCAGTAAAATTCAGAGAACAGTTGGGGACCTGGAGAAACTTCACCAAGAAAGAACTGGTGCAAACTTTATGTTACCTTCTACTCAACGTGGTCGTGAGAAGGTGTTCATTCATACATAAAATTTTGATAATTTAATACACTATCTCCCTTAATCTCCCTTTTGCCTTTGTAGGTTCTGAAAAGTCAGTTGTTTGTTGATAAGTTTATTGAGAAAGAGCAATATAGTTTTCTTGATTACATTTCTAGTGGATTCGAATTGAATTTTATGGTTGCAGTTGACTTTACAGGTAAAAAAACTTTTTACATTCATAGGAAAAAAGAAGAGATTACTTGTTCTTGAAGATAAAATTTTCTCTTTAACTTGTTGTGTACATCCGTATTTCCATCTTATTTGGTCTGATTTTGTCTTTTGTTTCTGGTTCATGCTTTTAATTCATAATCATCCAGCTTCAAATGGAAATCCTTGGAGTCCAGTTTCTTTACACTACATAGATCCTTCAGGAAGATTGAATTCTTATCAGCGGGTAAGTTTGTGCTACAACTGATACACTTTGTAGGGGTCTCTGAAGGTTATGAAATGATCATTTTGTACAATGATCAGACCAGCCAAACCCTTCCGAACACTCGTGCGAGTGGGATTTTGATCCCAAGAGACCTTTCTAGCCAAGCTAGTAACCAAAAATATTAGTTTAAATACTTATTATTTGTAGAATTATTTTAGTTTGTAGAGAAATTTGGGACCAAACATCACTGATTAGTGTATTGGCCACTAAATTTATTGACTAAATTATTTACAGGCTATAATGGAAGTTGGGGAGGTCATACAATTTTATGACTCTGATAGACGCTTTCCTGCTTGGGGATTTGGTGGGAAGACCTATGATGGCACTATATCACATTGTTTTAACTTGAATGGAAGAGCAGATGGCTCTGAGGTAAGACTATTAGAGTTGCTTTGTTATAATAAATTCAACTTTCAAGTTGTTGAGTTGGTTGACATCTCTTCTGAGCTTTTTCATGCTAAACGTTGAAATATATGCATTTTTACCTTTTTATTTTTTCCTTCTTAGAGATTTGATGTCTTCTAACTTTTGGTTGGAAGTGCAAAAGATGTATATTTTTACTTCCCTCTCATGCGGGCTTTTTTGAAAACCTCAAGAGTGGGTCAGTCCAAAGTGTATCCCATTTGAATTTCACCTTTTCAAAAATTACAATAACAGCTGACTTCCATATTTAATAGGTTGAAGGAGTTGACGGCATCATGGCTGCTTATGGAAGTGCTCTACGCAGTGTTGCTTTGGCAGGACCGACTCTGTTTGGTCAAGTAATCAACATGGCTGCACGAATTGCTGGTCAGTCCCTCTCACGTGATAGGAGCAAGTATTTTGTCTTGCTCATTATCACAGTAAGTAAAATTATTCTATTTACTGTTTTCTTTTTCTTCTAGCATTGTATTTGGGTGATTATTCAAATTTGTAATCTTTTCTAGGATGGAGTTCTCACGGATCTTCAAGAAACAAAAGATTCTTTGGTAAGGGCGTCTGATCTTCCCCTATCAATTCTTATTGTGGGAGTAGGAAGTGCTGATTTTTCACAAATGGAGGTAGACATTATTTTTCTAATATAACTTTCACAGTACTCAATTAAATAGTTCCTTATTGTTATTGGACTTCTCTGCATTAGTTTCAGAGGATTCCATTTGGAATACATATGTGATCTTATTCTAACTTCTTGGCAGATTCTTGATGCTGATAACGGCAGTAGGTTAGAGAGTTCTACGGGTCAGATAGCTACTAGAGATATTGTTCAATTTGTTCCAATGCTAGAAGTTCATAGTAAGAGCACAAGAATCCTTGCAAAAATGTTTTTCATGTTAACATTGGTTACATTAACAACTGTTACTTCACATGACTTGCATTTAAGATAGGATTGGTGCTAATAGTATGGAAAAACCGGACAGTCTTGTTAGGCTGAATATACCATGCCACCTTTAAGAGTGGGAGGGGCTATAGCATTCCAAAATTAGCTCAGATGACTTATATTTGAGCATGAATTGACAAAATTCATGTTTTTTTGGACAGGTGGGGAAATCTCTATTGTTCAAGCCCTTCTGGAAGAGCTACCCGGACAGTTTCTGACCTACATGCGCGGCAGAGATATTAAACCACTCAATGTTCAGATGTCCTAAACATGAGCTTGATAACATCTTAACATACAGATGTTATCAAATTTTCAAAACCATCTTGAAGTGTTTAGGGATATTAATTGCATAGTAGAAATTGACGGTAAATATGTAGTTGTTCATAACCGTCAAGTTGGTTTAGTGATTTGATTTAGGGATGATGAGACTGATTGAAATTGTGTTTATAATCCTAAAAATGATTTCTTCAAACTTGTTCCTTCAGTTGAGTCTCTTTAGTTGTGTTCATCGATACTGAACCTTATTCTATGTGCTTTCCCTAACACACAATGTTCACAAAACTCTAATGGTTGAAATTTATTCTCACTAAACGCCTTTTAACTAAATAACTCTTTTAAGTTTTTTTTACCTAAGTATGCTAGTCTAATATGTCACAACTTAGTTTGCATATTCTCATTATCTATAGAGAATAATGCCAAACTCTTTATAACCTTTCCCTTCAGCATTTAAATACATTTGCGCTTTTCACTTCTCATTATAACTATAGAATCCCTTAGTACTCTTAAAACTCATTTGTTAATACTAATGGAACATTCATTCTAGTCTAAGGTTCTTAGTGAGATTTAAGTTTCTCTTGAGGTCAGGATTATATTTAACGTCTGACAACTCTCTCACTCGCCCATCATGCAACTTAAGTTTAATACTACCAATTTTCATCACTTGACAAGTAACATCATTACCCATTAACACTAATTGGTTGACAATTTACATACCATGATTTATGCAAGCACATATAAAAAGTACAATAAGAATCTAGAACCTAATGTTCGATATTCTTATCATCAGTAGCGACTAAAGTCTTTGCGTTGTCGTAGTTATCATCATAGGCAAACACAGTATTCACTTTCTTCTTGTCTTGTGCTTTTTTTTTTTCAAATAATCTTTTATGAAGTACTTATCTTTCTTATAGTAAAAGTACTTTTTAAGAGTTCTAGACTTTGATCTTGAGCCATTCTTTTTTCTATCTCTATTTAAGGATTTTCTCTTATAGATAAACCTTCTGCATTGCCCTCAATTTATTTTCTTAATAACTTTGAGTTTAATGATGATTTTGCATTACTCATCGTTAAACTCTTTTTTTCGTAGAGCAACGTATCAATAAGTTCTCATAACTTTTGAGAAAAGAACTCAGCAGGATGATCTCGTTATCTTCATCTTCTATCTTTATATTGATAGATTCAAGATCAATAATGACCATGTTGATGGCGTCTATATAGTTTTTCATCGGTGTCCTCTTTGATATGAACAACTAATACAGCTTCTTTTTTATATGTAATCTAGTGGCCAATGATTTTCACATGTAAAGAGAGTTAAGCTTCTTCCAAATACCAATGTTGTCTGCTTATCTGCTACTTTCCTTAACACTCCATCGCTCAATAATAGAACGATTATATTGTGAACCCTTTCTTGAATGTCTCTTCTTTATGCTTTAACTTTAGATGATTCTAGTGTCTTCTCTTATTCACTAGATAGAGTTGCAGTCTCCTCTGATGTCGTGCCTAACCGTTAGCTCATCGACAACGTCCTTACCTTCAACTTTCATCGATTGAAGTCATTCGTCTCATTGAATTTATTTACCTTATACTTAGGTATAGCCATGTTTACTTAGAACCAAACTCTGATACTAGTTTGTTGAAACAGAAGCAATAATTCCTAGTATATGATATAGCCACAAAACAATTAAGAGTAAATTAGAGAGAGAAAGTAGAAGAAAACACATAAAATTTACGTAGTTTGGCAATTTGTCTATATCCACCGTGAATCAAGATCTCACTATTTTATTATTGAATCACTAGGTACTCAGAAAGTATGCCTTTTACAAGAAAGAACTTAAAAACTCACAAAGAACTCTTTAAATTATTTTCACTCGTAATCTATGATTTTTTTCTCACTAAAAATTACAAAAGTTACTAAGATTTGTTGTGATCATTAAAATATTACTAAGACTTCTTATAATGTATTTACAAGCCACTTGAAATTCTTTATATAGACTTTGGATGTTTTAAGTTATTCTTAAATTTAGTAGAATTTAGTTTAAAAAATCTTATTTTACTTAAGATATAAATTAGAATACTAATTTATAAAATTTTATTTCACTTAGCATATAAAATTTTAGTTCACTTAAGAGTAAAGGTAATTTTTAATCAAAATTTCATAATATTCGATAAATATCAAATATCCTCTCCAAACCTATCAAGAAATATCCTGGACAAGGTAGTTTAATCTAAAACTTTTTTATTTAAAATTTTCAAATTTCTAACACATCAACAGTTTCATGAAATGGCTAGACTAGCTTTTAACACTCACGAAACTGAGAATTTGGCTGAACTGTGTTCCTAGTAGCATTGAATATTTTGTATCGGATGATTTTCATCTTTTGAACTGATTAATGAAGTTCCTTTATTTCAAAAAGGATAATCAGTTTCACATAGTAAATATATATATATATATTCCTATAATGAAATGATTGTCATGTCTCAGAACCACTAAGGTCAAAAATATTTTAAATTACAATCCTGACTTTTTGATTAAAAAAAACATATATTGCGAACAATATAGATAAACCCCCTTCCCCAATTCGATATGAGTTTAGACCAATTAACTAGCCCCCACAGAACCCTCACTTGAATTCAAGCAAAATTTAGATACACATAAAGAGAAGTATAGCACAAGTTTTTTTGTCCATAACCAATTGATCTTTGCGTGTTTAACAAGAAGCGAGATGATAGCTTTCGTGCGGTAAATAACTTGAAATTTCTGACAAAAAGTTACTATACCAATTTTGTTGATTTGGAAATTTAGAAATTTTTAGATTAATGAGTTAAATTTATTTTTTTTTGTCAAAAACACTTTTGTAAAACTAAAAAATAAAATATAAAAAAAAGTGAAATAAAATACATAACGATTCAGTTTAATTTAAATTTACGTCTATTTTACTGAATTTTAAACTCATTTATATATATTATTTTAACAAAATATTTATAATAAAGTATCATAGTCATTATAAAAAATAAAAGAAAAATACAAAACAAATTATCTAGTGTGTAGTCTACTCATGTAGAGAGAAAAATCTCTCTTTTATCTTTTGAAATGACCTCTTTTATAAGTGTAATAAGTTGACCTTCGTTAGGTATATCATCAATCCTCATTAATCACATGATTTCATTCCTAATTTAATGGGTAATTATTGCCTCATAAATTTCTTAATTTAAGGATAATAATTTTCTATTTAGCCATATCATTAATCCCCATTAATCACATAATTTCATTCTTGATTTAAAGGGCAATTATTATCTCATAAATTCCTTGATTTGAGGACAATAAGTTTTTATTTAAACAGGCTCCACAATTTAAGGAATGCATTTACTCTATGATTTGATTAGGCTTCCTAAAAGAGAGGGACCTCGTTTTTAGGCTCAATATTTGACCCAAAATCTAAGGGGAACAAATTTAATAAATTAAATTGAAAAATTAGTAAAATATTGATATTATTCTCTAATAATTTTGAGTACCCCATCAACTCAAATAAAAGGATTTGTTTATAACTTTTGCATGGATGTTACTCCTACAAATGTCAAACTTTGCTCCTTGTCTCTTTTTTCTTGACAAAGATAAACTTGAACTTGATTTTTTTTTCTTAAGATTTGTCTTTACTTTCTTTGCCTTTGAGATATATGATGGCATTGATATAACCACAACCTTCAACTTGACCCATTTTTAACTCATCTTTTGCTTCTTGTTTTCAACTTGCCTCTGATATTGACTCCAAGATCTTTGACTTTGTTTTGATATTGCTCAAGTGTCTTTAACTTGGCTCTAACATTAGCTCCAGGGTTTTTGACTTGACTATGATACAACTTATTAGTATTTTACTTCTTATAACTTGTTTAGAAAATATAGTAGAAGCACATTAAACATAAAAAATAATTAGTCGCACAAAGAACAGAAGGAATTTAATGTGGTTCACCTTAATTTGGGCTACAGCTATGAATAAAATAATAATATTGCTGAAGGGAGACACCCTTCTTCTTGTGATTAGGTTAATTGAAGAACCCTAAAAATAAGTTCAACCTTGAACCCTAATCTCCTTGTGCAGTGGAATACCAAAATATTAAGCAAATATAATAAGAATATAGAAGCAAATCAAGAGCATAACACAATTAATATACGTTGTTCGATCAATTGCCTACGTTCACGGTAAATCAAAAGATCATAACCTCTTTTATTAACTATTCTAGAAAGCTTACAAGAAAACAATAATGAAGAACTCTCAAATGATCTATGAATGACGTACCTTTGTTCTCCTAAAAATAATAAACACCTAAATAACAGTTTTACCCTATGCATATAAGTACTTAGTGTTTATTTAGTTCTTTTATTTCTTACAGTCTCATAATGCTTGATGATCAATTTAAAAGATTTACAAAAGTTTATATAAGGGTTATAATGTGACTAAAAATCCTAAACCTAATTAGAATAAGAGTTTACGTATTTTAGGAGTCCAAAACCACTTCAAACAAGTTAATCTAAAACCAAAACTTATTTTCCCACATCTGGTACCACGACATTGGGTGGCCAACGTTGCGACAATGGCTTCTCTACTTCCTGTGCCGCAGCCTTGGTGCCAAAGTACTAAGGCTTAAACAATAGACCAACGCATCATTGACTTTAATGTGACTTTTCTATTTAATATTCATTTTAATTATTGTCTAAATAAAATTGTTAAATCATCAAATCCAACAAATATACTATAATCTTATAAAATATAAGAAACAACAACAATAATTAATAATAAAGTGAGATGAAGTTGATGTTCCTTCTTAGAGTTTCACATAGTAAATTTAACAAAACATAAACTCCAATCACGAAATGATAGCTAGCCCTAAACAGAAGACATAGATAAAGATGTCCAGAAAGATGAAATTGAACAAATCAAAGTCTTTTGTGAACCTTTTTGCTGACAGATTGTAAGTTTGTGCTTATCAATCTAGGACATCCTATTATCTCCAATTGCTTCGATGATGGAAATACAAAGGCATGAAATCCAAAATGTAACTGTAATTAATCAAAAATTCAAGGGCCTTATTAAGTTTTGTTCCGAAGGCATATAATAAAACAAATCATCGGGAATAATGATAGGGGCATAAAAGCACTAGTAGGATTTGTACTTAACTTTCGTATTTTGCTCCAAATCATAAGTATTTGATTATTTAATTGTGTTTTTTGATCATAAACAAATGCATGATGGAAATTGTGACGCATAGGAACAAACGGGAGGCAAATCAGACGTCAAACGAAGAAGTTACACTCAAAATACGAAAGTAGCGCAGCAACAGGTGGCTGAGCGCCGCGGCGCTCGTCGACATCTTGACAGACCTGTACTCGTGCCCAGTGCCGCGGCGCTGAGTCAGGGGCACTGCGGTGCCCATGCGGATGTTTAAATACCCTTCTAAACTCGCCTATTGAGGGGGGATTCGAAGCTCCTCGTGCCTAAGGTGTCTCATAGCAACAAAAATACTCTTTTGAGGCAAAAATAGAGAGACTTAGCAAGGAGAATAACACAAGCAACAAACACACATTCAAGCCAAGAAATCAAGGTGAAGTTATTGAAGATTGAAGATTGGGGAATCAATTCTTGAGCAACCAAGACAAGAGGAAGAAGAACAACTCAGGGGATCACTTGTTTTGTTTTATTCCTTACTTTTAAGAGATGATTTCGTTTATTATATTTTCATACTTTTGCTTTGATATTCTTGTTTTGAATATGAGCTAATTTCTCTTGATCTAGGGTTAGACGTTATTGAACTTAGTATGTAATTGATTTTGTTTAAATTCTTAGTTATGAACTTTTATCCCTTAATTGATTCAATCTATCTATGTTTAATGCTTTCATTATACTTGATCACTATTTTGATTGTTTAGGAACCATGATAAATTTGACGAAAGGAATCATGTGTTTAGCCTATGTTAGATTGATACATGATCATAGGGTAACATCTATGAGTTCCATCTAGGATAGACATATGCCTAGGTGGCATGTATGGTTTGATTAGACTTAATCTTAATGAGTTGCATCTTATTCGGATTACCATAGACATATAGGTAATTGTTAGGGTGTGATATTATCATTCGATTGTCGACAGAAGCTTATGATGAATTCAGTGTCTAGCCAATCAATTGATAAAAAGGGAATAACTAAGGGGTTAAAGGATTCAGTGAACTACTAGGGGATACGTTGATACCCTAGATTACTTATCAATTTAGTGAATTCTATCTTTAAGTATTTGCAATATTTTAATTAGGTTCAATTTGATAGCAATAATTTAGTTAGTTAAACTCTATCCTTGAAGCTAGTCTGGATAAAGGTAATATAGAGTAATTTTAGTATTCGATTGAAGAAAATAGAAACAATAGTCTCTGTGGGATCGATAATCTGGACTTAATCCTATATTACTTGATACAAAAAGCGTGCACTTGCGTTAGGTCAATAAAATAGACAATCAAATAAGATTATTGAAATTGAACAAATCAAATTCTTTTGTGAACCTTCTCACTGGAAAGTGTATTGGGAACATCAATATCATCTTCCAAAATTATTTCATCGAACTGTAATTAATCAATTTTTTCTTTTTTGCGCATGAGAAGTTGAATTGAGAATCATTTGTGCAAAGTATCGTGAATAATCATGAACCGGTTGTGCTGAGTGTTTGTTTTAACGGTAAAATTTATATACCATTTAATTTAAGTTAGGAGTTCAAATTATGACAAAGTTTAAGATGATTGTTTAATTAAAATTTGCACTAAGTAGAAAAGCAAAAACGATAAAGAAGCACGAAATTTTTGAATAAAAAAAAGAGCATTCATTTTATTAATATGAATATGTTGAAGCGGAAGCATATAAACAAGCAAAAAATTCACCCAAGTAATATAATAATGCAGAACAAGTTATTAAGAAATAAATAGAAAAAGGGGTAGAAAAAGAACACACAAAGAATTACATGGTTCGGCAACTTGCCTACGTCCACAACGGATCAAGATCACACTCTTCTCTTATTATGAATCACAAGGAAAACACAAATTAAGCCTATTACAAGAAAGATCACAAAGAAAACTCTCTCTTGCACTCTAGGGATTTTCTCTCACTAAGAACCACAAAGATCTCTTATTTTTCACCAAGATTACCAAGATTTCTAGTAGATCACAAAGATGTGTTTACAAGCCAATTGGTAGCTTTTATATAAGCTTTGGGACGACCTAAGTTTACCTTATATGTGTGTGAGTCGTATTAAGGAGTCCTGAAACAAGTGGGAGATGAAATAAGAAAATTTCTTTATTTCGAGATACTGTTCCCGTCTCCAGCGTTGCGGCGCTGGGATTTCATCGCTGCGACGCTGGCGCGCTTCTGCTGAGCGCTGTGGCGCTAGTGCCTGGTGCCCCCTTCTTTATTTTTTGCCTCCTTTCACGTCCGTCTTCGATCCGTGAGCACCCTACGCACTTAGCTTGATCCCCAAATTATATTCTGATGACTTTTAATCAATAATCTCACAAATCTCCTCCTTGATTCAAAATCATCCACAAAGTAACTTGATCTCTCATTTCCGCATCTTCGGTCACTCTCACAAAGTAGTGACTCCGGTTAAGTCCTTGCATAGGACGAACTTAACCGAGGGTAGTGGCTTAGTCAACATATCAGCAGGATTTTTAGATGACGCTATCTTTGTTAGACTAACTTCACCACTTTAGACAATCTCACGAATGTAATGGAGCCTCACATTAATGTGCTTCAACCTCTCATGGAACACTTGATGCTTGCTTAGGTGTATGGCACTCTGGCTATCACAATACACACCGGTGTTCACATCGTCACTAGCTAATACCTCCGCGCATATGCCTTTTAACCACACGGCCTCTTTGATAGCTTCTCCAACAGCTATGTACTCTGCCTCTATGGTAAATAGTACAACCACATGTTGTAGAACTGATCTCCAACACACACTACACCCAAACACTGTGAATACGTAGCCCATCAACGATCTTCTCTTGTCTAGATCGCCTGCATAATCTGAGTCTACGTACCCTTTTACAATTTCATTGTTGTCCTCATCCTTCTTATACACTAGCCCGTGATTTGACGTTCCTTTGAGATATCTCAGAATCCACTTTACTGCAAGCCAGTGATCTTTTCTCGGATTTGACATGTATCTACTCACCACACTCATAGCTTGTGTTATGTCTGGTCTTGTGCAAACCATTGCATACATGATGTTCCACACAGTGCTTGCATATGGTACTTTGCTCATCTGCAATTTCTCCTCATCGGATGTCGGCGATTGTGCTGCTGAAAGTCTGAAATGCATGGCCAAAAGAGTAGAGACAGCCTTCGCGTTTGACATTCCAAACTTCTCTAAAATTTTGACTATATATCGCTGTTGGGACAAGAAGATAACATCTCTTCTTTTCCTCACAATATCCATACCCAAAATTCTCTTTGCTGCTCCCAAATCCTTCATTTCAAACTCGCCACTCAATTGCTTCTTGAGCTTCTGTATTTCTTCTATGTTCTTGCACGCGATCAATATATCATCGACGTATAGAAGTAAATACATCATCCCACAACTTATGTTCTTGAAGTACACGCATCCGTCATACTTGCTCCTGCTAAAACCACAAGCCATCATAAACTCATCAAATCTCCTATACCACTGTCTAGGTGATTGCTTTAACCCGTACAATGACTTCTTTAGCAAATAAATATGATCTTTTTTTTTCGGGCTCCTCGAACCTTTGCGGCTGTGCCATGTATATCGTTTCTTCAAGCTCTCCATGTAGAAAAGATGTCTTTACATCCATCTGCTCTATATGTAAATCAAGATTTGCACACATGGCTAACAAGATCCTAATAGATGTATACTTGACAACTGGAGAGAATATCTCATGAAAATCGACTCCCTCTCTCTGAGTAAAACCTTATGCTACTAACCTAGCCTTGAATCTCGTAGGCTCAATCCCCGGTATCCCCTCCTTCACCTTATATACCCACTTGCACCCGACTAGCTTATTTTGAGGTCTCTCTACCAACTTTCAGGTATTGTTCTTCCTAAGAGAACAAATTTCTTCTTCCATGGCCTGTTGCCATTCTTTCTTGTTTTTACTCTTCAGAGCCTCACCATATGTCCTAGGCTCATCATACTCAAGAGTGTAAGTAGAATTAAAAGCATGAGCAACTAAGTTTGCTTGTGCATACCTGACTGATGGGTTAATCGTTCTTCTTAGCCTGTCTCTAACAAGCTGGTACTTTTCAAGTTCCAACTCAGGAGTTCTAGTCTTCTTTTGGGTGGACTTGGAGGAACTCGCCGGTGTTCTTGGTTCATCTTCAAGGATCTCCTTGTTGAAGTGTTGATCTGGAGGCATATCAGATCCATTTTCAGGCGCTACTTCAACTTTTATTGACTCGGGTGCTGAGTCTTCCTTGATCACAGGTTCTTCTTCCTCATCTTCTTGGGAGGTTTTCAGCATCGTCATCTCATCGAACGTCATATCATGACTTATGATACTTCTTGGTGGTGTTAAGTCTTTACACCACACCTTGTATCCTTTCACTCCTTCAGGATATCCTATGAATACCCTTTTGATAGCTCTAGATTCTAACTTTCCTTCCTTAACATGTACAAAGGCAGGGCAACCAAATATTCTGAGGTGGTCATACTTCAGAGGATTGCCAGACCATTTCTCTTCTGGCGTCTTGAAGTCAATTGCTAAGGAGGGACTTCTATTAATCAAGTAAGCTGCAGTCACCACAGCTTCTCCCCAGAATGTCTTGGACATCTTTGCATTGGTAAGCATGCATTTAACCCTTTCAAGTAGGGTTCTGTTCATCCTCTCAGCTACCCCATTCTGTTGCGGTGTTGATCTTACCGTTCTATGCCTTGCAATCCCATGCTTGGCACAAAACCCATCAAACTCTATGTACAAAATTCGAGGCCGTTGTTAGTTCTCAATCTCTTCACTCTTTTGCCAGTCTGATTCTCAACAAGAACCTTCCAAGTCTTGAATACTTTAAAGGCTTGATCCTTACTCTTTAACACATAGACCCACAGCTTTCTCGAATAATCATTAATCAAGCTGAGAAAATACCTGGCACCACCACGAGTAGCTGTCTGAATTGGTCCCCAAAGATCTGAGTGTATGTAGTTAAGAGTCCCTTTAGTCTTGTGCTCGCTGGTACTGAACCTCACTCTATGTGCTTTCCCAAGGATACAATGCTCATAAAACTCTAAGGGTTGGAACTTATCCTCACCAAATGCCTTTTGACTATATTACTCCTTCAGGTTTCTTTCGCCTAAGTGTGCCAGTCTAAGATGCCACAACTTGGTTTACATACTCTCATCATCTACAGAGAATAGTGCAGAACCGCTCACGACTTCACTCTTAAGCACATAAACACCTTTGCGCTTCTCTCCTCTCATCACTACCATGAAACCTTTCAAAACTCTTAAAATATCTCCGTCGATTCTGATGGAACATCCATTCTGGTCTAAAGTCCCCAGTAAGATCAAGTTTTTCTTTAAGTCAGGAACATACCTAACATCTGTCAACTCTCTCACTCGCCCATCATGCAGCCTAAGCTTAACACTACCAATTCCCATCATCTGACATGCAATGTCATTGCCTATTAACACCTTACCACCACTAATTAGCTGAAAATTTGAGTGGGTACATGTGAAAAGTACAACTAGAATCTAAAACCCATTGTTCAGAGTTCATACCATCAGTAGCGACAAGTGTCTCTGTGCTGTCATAGCTATCATCATAGGCAAGTGCAACATCCGCTTTCTTTTTGTTTTGTGCTCTCTTCTCAAGACAGTCCTGTATGAAGTGCCCCTCTTTCTTGCAGCAATAGCACTTCCTAGGAGTTCTAGACTTTGACTTTGAGCATTTTTTCTTCCCATCTCTATATGAGAGTCTTCCTCTTACAGATAGACTTTCTGCATTGCCCTAAGTCTGCTTTCCTAATAACTTTGAGTTTAATGATGATTTCACATCACTCATCGTTAAACTCTCTTTGCCGTAGAGCAGCGTATCAACAAAACTCTCATAGCTCTTGGGGAGTGAACTCAGCAGGATAATTGCTTTATCTTCATCTTCTATTTTGATGTTGATAGACTCAAGATCAAGGATGATCTTATTGAAGGCGTCTATATGATCTTTCATCGGCGTCCCCTCTGACATGGACAGCTGATACAGCTTCTTCTTTATATGTAATCTGTTGGCCAATGATTTTCTCATATAAAGAGAGTCAAGCTTCTTCCAAAGACCTATTGCCGTCATCTCACCTGCTACTTCCCTTAGTACTTCATCGCTCAATGACAGAACGATTGTGCTATGAACTCTTTCTTGAATGTCCTTTCTTTCTGCCTCAGCTCTAGATGACTCTGACGTCTTCTCTTCATCACTAGATAGAGCTGCAGTCTCTTCTAATGCCGAACCAAGCCTTTGGCTCACCAACAACGCCTTAACTTTCATCTTCCACAAATTGAAGTCATTCGTACCGTTGAATTTCTCTACCTCGTACTTGGGTGTGGCCATGTTTGCTTAGAACCAAAGCTTTGATACCAGTTTATTGAAGCAGTAGCACACAAACAAGCAAAAACTTTACCAAAGCAATATAATAATGCAGAACAAGTTACTAAAAAATAAATAGAGAAAGGGGTAGAAGAAGAACACACAAAGAATTACGTGGTTCAGTAACTTGTCTACGTCCACAGCGGATCAAGATCACACTCTTCTCTTATTATGAATCATAAGGCAAACACAAAGTAAGCCTATTACAAGAAAGATTACAAAGAAAACTCTCTTGCATTCTAGGGATTTTCTCTCACTAAGAACAACAAAGATCTCTTATTTTTCACCAAGATTACCAAGATTTCTAGTAGATCACAAAGATGTATTTACAAGCTAATTGATAACTTTTATATAAGCTTTGGACGACCTAAGTTTACCCTATATGTGTGAGAGTCGTATTAGGGAGTCCTGAAATAAGTGGGAGATGAAATAAGGAAGTTTCCTTATTTCGAGATACTGTTCTCGTCTCCAGCGCTGCGATACTAGGATTTCATCGCTGCGGCACTGGCACGCTTCTGCTGAGCACTGCAGCGCTAGCCTCCTGGCACCGTGGCGCTCAGGTTCTGTTCTGGGCGTTGTGGCTCCTACGCCTAGTCGCCGCGGTGCTAGCGCCTGGTGCGCCCTTTTTTATTTTTCATCTTTTTTTACGTTCATCTTTGATCCGTGTGCACCTTATGCACTTAATTTAATCCCCAAATCATATTGTGATAATTTTTAATCAATAATCTCACAAAATATAATAACCATAACTTTGAACGCATTTAAAAAAAATTATTTAAAGAGTAATATTTTTTTATAACAGAAATAGAAAATCAAATTCAAAGACTCGCTTAAAAAATTAATATACTACAAACTCTTTATCACTTAGCCATTTAAGCAAGTGTTAAAGAATAGTATTACTATACCAAATTTTTACATCACAATTACAGTGTTAGTTGATTCGGTATCATAAGGATTACTTATTACATTATCTTATCAATAATGCCTCATCAACGGACACATAACTTGGTTTTGAAAATTTAGATTACAACGTGAGAAAATTAAATTATTCATCTAAATAAAACTTTAATTATTTCATATATAACTTGATTATTTCCTTATCCTTAATATATTTAAGGTGTAAAAATTATAATAGAAAAATTATTTAGCGTAATTTGCCTTCAGAAAGTAGGCATATGGTTATTTTAAATTAATGGTTTGTTCTTTTTATATATAATTTAAGAATAATTTAGGATTCATATAAATAAGAACCATGTAACTAAGTTAAGACACGATTCGGTTCGATTTTCTCTGAAATTAAACCAAATTGGTCTGGTTTAATTTTTTTAAAGAAGTAATACCAAATCAATTTTTTTAAAGGAGAAAAAACTGAACTAGGCAGGATCGGTTTTTTCCGGTTCGGTTCCAATTTGTTTTGGTTTTTTAGCTATTGTTTTTTTAAATTGTAAACTTTCTTTTTAACTCATTTATCTGAATAATTTAGTGGATCATTTTAATTTATTTTTTTAATTTTTTTATTACACATTACATAAACTACTAAATTTGTTCTTATATATTATATAAGTTTTTAAAAAATTAAATTGACTAAATTATGATATATTACACGCTACATTACACATTATATTATATAATCAAAAAATATTTTATTACACGATACATAAGCTACTACATTTGTTCTTATATTTGTATAACTCTTTAAAAAATTAAGTTGACTAAATTAATGTATAATATACCTTACATTACACGGTATATATTATTACGCATTACATAAATCTCTAAATTTATTCTTATGTATTATATAAGCCATTAAAAAAAATTAAGTTAACTAAATTATTATATATTACACGTTACATTATACATTATATATATTGTATAATAAAAAAAATCATTACATGTTACATAAGCTAATAAATTTGTTCTTATATATTATTTAATTCTTTAAAAAATTAAGTTAACTAAATTAATATATATTACAAGTTATATATTATATAATAAAAAAATTATAACACATTACATAAACCATTAAAATTTTTCTTATATATTATATGTTCTTAAAAAATTAAGTTGCCTAAATTATTACATATTTCGGTTTTAGGCAATTTTTTGAGTTTTTTATTTTATTTTTTTAATTTTAAATTGTAGGCTTTATTAAATTTATTTGTCTAAATAATTTAGTAAATCATTTTTTTGACCTAATTTTTGGGTCTATTTCATATCAACATAATTACAATTTGTTTAATTTGAGATAAATTTAAACTTTTTATTTATTAATAAAATACTAATTTATAATAATATCTATAAAATAAAATTTTCCTATTTAATGAAATTACAATTAAAGTTTGTTCAATTTTTTATTTTAATAATGAGTGAGTGAAATTGTGTGTAAGTGAACATATGTTTGTATTTTAAACCCCTAATTATTTGGTGCCACGTGACAATGTAATTAAAATTTACTAAAAAAATCTAATTTTTTTAGTTTGGTTATATTTTTAGAAAAATCGAACCGAAACCTATTCGAACCAGTCAATTTTTTCAAAAATATAACAAAATCAATTTTTTAGCAAAAACAATTCAATTAAACTAAAATCAACTAGTTCGGTTCGATTTTTTGATTATCAATTTTTTTTGTCCATCCTCGCATGTGACTATAATAACCTATCTTCATTAATTACATGTCAGTTACACTTAAGGAAAATTACTAGTTTAATCTCTAGTTGTATTTGAATATACCACTTTAGATCTTAATTGTTTTTTTATAAGTCCCTACCTTCATAACATTTTATAATGTTAACACTTGAAATATACTTTTTATGGGCAATAACATCTTTTACAACCATTCTTACAAAAAAAAAACTGAAATGTTTTAGTCAAAATAACATTATTTATTAAATTCTAAATAGAAAAATTGACTTTCAAAATAATACATATTGATATTGACTATATGACACATATCCATTGAAAAGAGAAAATCTTTTCAATAAAGATAATTGTTCATCTCTTAACCTGAAACATTATTGTAACCTTTTAAATAAGGACCCTTCCACCATTAATAAACCTGAAATGATCAAGTGAAAGAAACACGAGTTTTGTAACACTACACTTTGGAAACAGATTTTCCAATCAAGCAAAGCCACAGCTAAAAAATAAAGAGAGACACAGAAGGACCATCTCACCATCTTATTTTCATTGAAAGAACAGGGGCTGCAATGTCTTGTAACTATACAAACAAAAGCCTTATTCTAAGTATTGCATAGATGGATGGCCTGAAACAAAGAACTAGACATATTGAAGGTCAAAGCTCAAACTACATTCTATATTAAGAAACAGTGTTGCTTAGGAAAAGAGATATAACTACTTTCACTTTCTATATATGTAATTTCATTTTTGCTACATCACCCTTATCTATTTTTCAATCATATGAATCACCTTTCATCTGAGGATAATGGTAGATTGGTTAACAAATGAACCAATCAGATTTAGCAGAAATATCAACTAAACAACATAATTAATCAACACAAAAGTATCAAAACTTTGCAAATTTACCTTATCAACCTCTCTTGGATCTCCTTTATCATTCACCTCAGACATTATAGAACATCTAATACTCTTAATAATCTTCTGACTCCTCTTCATCCTCAAACTCATGTTCATCATCCTCTGGGTCTTCTTCATCCTCTTCCTGATATTTTTTTAAGCAGTCCATGTTACGTAAAAGATAAAGTAAATTTTGTATTTCATCGGTATTATGCGTAAGTTATTTTTTATGGAAGTCAATAATATCTTTTTCTCAAAACTAACAAGTCAATGAAAAGCGTACCACTCCTTCACGTAGGTGTTGAATTGTTGAATTAAGGTCGCCCTTCCACCACCCTTTACCCCGGGAGTAGTATTTCTGAACTTTGCATAACTTGGGAGCGCTTAATTCTCCTCCACAGAAAATCTTCATGTTGGGACAGTCTTCCACAATTACTAATTCCAAAGATGGGAATTTCAATGTCCAATTGCCAGAGAAAAAGCTCGTGAGACTGTGTAAACTAGTAATCGACAACTCCTTCAATTCGCTGAAAACAATTTCCTTTTTGGCTGAATCTCCCTCACCATCTGCCACTACTTCTTTTATCATTTTGCACTCATAAATTCCCATTTTTCTTAGTCGTATCAAACTCTTTGCTGTCGAGGATGTTACTATATTTATCAATCTGGCGCAACCCCCTATCATCAGACTTGTTAAATTTTGAAAAGATGTTGAAGATGGCAATAGATTGATCAAATGGTCACACCAACGTATGTCCACATCAACCCAATTGTCCATGTTAGACTCTTGTTGCAAAATGTGCTTCAGCTCAGAAGACTTGTTTACATAGGTTATCAATACCAACATCTCACTTCTATACTCTTCACCATACCATTGAGAGCAACCTCCAGATATTTGGAGTATTTTCATGTTATGAAATCTTTGGATCAAGAAATCAAGTGGTCAAATGGTCACACCAACGTATGTCCACATCAACCCAATTGTCCATGTTAGACTCTTGTTGCAAAATGTGCTTCAGCTCAGAAGACTTGTTTACATAGGTTATCAATACCAACATCTCACTTCTATACTCTTCACCATACCATTGAGAGCAACCTCCAGATATTTGGAGTATTTTCATGTTATGAAATCTTTGGATCAAGAAATCAAGTGATGAAGTAATAGCTGACTCATCGAACTCGACCTCAAGACATTTTAGCTTCAAAAGGAGGTCTTCCGCAAACTGCAGCAGCATCGCTATGCCACTACCATCGACTTTCAATCTTTCCAAATTGGGAAATACCTGGGCGACCAATTAGAAAAAAAGAAAAGAAAAGAAAAGAAAAGCATGGAGTTGATGTTCATTCAGTTGGAAATTGATTTTGAAAATCCAAAAGGCGTTCAGGTTACCTAGAAGAGTCTTAGAATATCAATATGTATGAATCAATGTTCAATTATTATTGCGTTCGACAAATATCAAATATCCTCTCCAAACCTATCAAGATATATCATGGGCAATGCAGTTTAATCTAAACCGTATATTTTTTGCATTTTTCAAATTTCTAAAACATCAACTGTTCCATGAAATGGCTGGACTAGCTTTGAACACTCATGAAGTTGATAGAATTTGGCTGTAACGCTATTCCTAGCCAGATTGAATATTTTGTATCAGATGATTTTCATCTTTTGAACTGATTAATGAAGTTCCTTTATTTCAAAACAAAAAGAAACAGTTTCACATGGTAAATTTGTCAAGATACATATTCCAATGATGAAAAGATGGTCATGCCTCGGAACAACTAAAGCCAAAACTATTTTAAATTAGAATCCTCACTTTTAAAATATCTATATATATTACAAACAATATAGATAAACCCCCTTCCTCAGTTTCATATGAATTTCAGACCAATTAACTAGTGCCCACAGAATCCTCAATTGAATTCAACAAAAAATTAAATACACCTAAGAAAGGTATAGCACGAGATTTTGAACTTAATGATTTCTAAGTCGAGCTCAAACTAATATCTAGTATATTAGAGAAGAAAGATTGTTCCCTGCATGTGCACCATCCCAATGAACCACAGTAACTAATAGATAGGTATTTATATTTTCTATTTATACTCCAAGAAAGCAGAGCTTGTACCTTTTCATTGACTAATGCCAAGTTTTTGCTTGTGAATTCAGGACATCCGGTTATCACCAATTGCTTCAATGATGGGAACGATACTGCATCCTTCCTTTCTTCTTCCCTTAATTCTCCTTCGTCATGGATGACTATATGTTCTAAGACAGGGCAGTCACATATTTCAAGATGTTCGAGTTCAACAAGGCTCTTAATCATAGAAGATGTAAATATACATCTTAAATTACAACCGTCTCTCACGATCAAGCTTTTTAAATTCTGAATGCCGTAAGACTTGGCTGCAACTTGGTTTTTCCAAATCCTTTCAACTTTTATTCCGTTCAGAAACAACTTCTCCGAGTTCGGTACCATAACGTGCTGTCAAATTAACTTCTTGTTAAAATATTCTTCCATCTTCCTTATGATATAAATAAAATAAAATCCAACAGTATAAATGATTAGAAAAATTGATGGCAAGAATTTATTTAACAATAAAATAAAAAACCAAAAATAAAACAAGAGCAGCAGCATATACAGAAAACATGCACTCGTGACATCTTTGGAATTAGTGATCTTTGATCTAGTTTATATCAAAATTGTTAATAAAGTATATATTTTATGTATTTCATATATCTTGTATTGAAGCAGTTATATTTTTGGAAGAAGTCAACGTCTCATTCTCAAAACTACTAAGTAAAGGAGTGCGTACCATTCCTTCATGCATGAGTTGAATGGTCGAATTGAGGTCACCCTTCCACCACACTTCATTGTAGGCCCGGTGTTTCTTTACTTTGTGTAATTTGGGTGTGCTCAAATCTCCTTCACAGAAAATCTTCATCTCGGGACAATGATCCACAATTACTAATTCCAAAAATGGGAATTTCAAGATATGATTACCAGAGCAGAAGCTTGTGAGATAGTTTGAACTAGTAATCATTAACTCCTTCAACTCACTGAAAATAATTTCACCTTTTGCTGCTTCTCCCTCATCATCTGCTACTATTTCTGTTATCATGCGGCATAAAACTATTGACATATATCTCAATCGCACCAGACTCTTTGCTGTTGAGGATGTTACTATATTTTTCAATCCGTGGCAACCCCATACCGTCAAAGTTGTTAGATTTTGGAAAGATGTCGAGGATGGCACTAGATTAATCAAACTGGGGCTCCAACATACTTCCAAATCAACCCAATTGTCCATATTGAACTCTTGTTGTAAAATGTGCTTCAGCTCAGAAGACCTTCTTACTTCGGTTATCACTACCGACATTTCACTTTTATAATTTTTACATGGTGATTGAAGATAACTTCCATAAATTTGTAGTACTTTCATGTTGCAAAATCTATGGATTAAGAAATCAAGTGAAGAGGTAAAAGACGACTCATCCAACTCGATCTCAACACGTTTAAGCTTGCAAATGAGGTCTTCTGAAAACTGCAGCATTGTTGATATACCTTTTCCGTCTATTTTTAATTTTTCCAAATTGGGAAATACCTGATGATCAATCATAAATAATAATAATAGTAATAATAATAATAATGACAACATTAATAATAATAATAAAGAAATATGAAGCTGATGTTCCTTCTTACAGTTTCACATAGTAGTAGGAGATTTTTTATCCCAAAACTATTGATCATAGTGTTTAATGAGAAGAGAGATGATAGGTTTCATATACTATATAGTTGAATTACTTCTAACAAATATGTACCTATACGATTTAATTACTCCTATCAAACGATTTTAAATTTAAAAAAATTTAGTCTATATGAAATTTAATCCGATGGGATTATATTCATTTTAAATTAGATGGAAACTATCTAAAATAAGCTAAGTTTGCTATAATAATCTTTAATGAAATCAATATAATATTAACATTTCTAAAGTGAGTTGGTGGTGCCAAATCATCTTTCATAATTATCCATGCCCAAGGAAATTCCGATTTCCTCTAAACTAAGAAATACAACCCGCAGCACTCTATGTCATTAACTGAATAGAAGACAGAAATAAAGATGAAATTGAACAGATCAAAGTCCTTTATGTACCTTTTCACTGACAGATTGTAAGTCCGTGCTTATCAATTTAGGACATCTTATTATCTCCAATCGCTTCAAGGATGGAAATACAAAAGGATGTAATCCAACATGTAACTGTAATTAATCAAAAATTCAATGGCCTTGTTAAGTTTTGTTCCGAAGGCACATAATAAAACAGATCATCGAGAATAAGATTATTGGGTATAACGGACCTTCTCATTGGAAAGTGTATTGGGATCATTAATATCATCTTCAAAAATTATTTCATCGAATTGCGCTGCACCTGTCGATTCTTCCCGTCTCTGATGTGAAGTAGAAGGTGTCTTCAGTTTAGAGCAGAAGCTTGTGAGTTGCGGAAGAGAATTGAGTTTAAGTGAGCGCAACTGACTGAGTTCACTCTTATTGTTCAATTCCTCTTCTCCCATATCAAAGATTACTTTCATATTGGAGCAGTTGCTCACTCTAATTTTTTGGAGTTGTGAAAGGCCTCGAGCAATGAAGAGCGGAAAGATCATTTTCAACTTATCACACCTTTCCACCTTTATGATTTTTGATTTGCCAAAAGACTCTGCTGGGAATTGACCGTGGCATATTTTCTCAAGGTTATTTAGATCTTCGAGATGTAATGACTCCAAGAGTGGGAAAGCATCAAGAATTGGATGCTCTATCGAGTCAATGAGACACATAAGGTTGGGATTATTTCGGACCTGAAGATGCTTCAATTGTTTAAAACCCTCTTTGTCTAATCCATAAAGAACATTCTTCATGTCCTGCAATCCCTCCAGACAAAGATCTTGAATTCCCTTCAATTGCATGATATGCCCCTTGTTCAAGCAGATGTTGGTATTGATGAGCTCGAGTTTGAATTTTCTTGAAATCCTAGCCGATGTATCGTCCCAAGACCACCAATCTCCTATCAATATTTTGTACCTTACAAGCTTTTTGAAGAACAATTCTCTTGGTAAAGTACTGGCATCTTTGATTTGTATTTCTAAACAGGCCAGGTTACGCAAATGCTTCAATTCATCAAGGCTAGCATTTCTTCTCTCTGTGCTGATAAGCCCATCCACCTCCCATTCAGTAAAGCTACCGCCGATATACAGTTCTTCTAGATTGGATAAATTTGATATAATATTTGGTGGAATAACTTTTAGATCATAACAAGATCTCAAGTCAAGTGACTTTAACTGAATCAATTGACCAACCTCTAAAGGCAACTGCTTAATTTGACATTGTCGAAAGCAAAAAATTTCCAATCTCTTCAACTCCCCTATAACAGCCATGTCTTTCAGTTTACACCCTTGCAAACAGAGTGTTTGAAGGTTTTTCGGGAGACAAAGTGATGAAGGCAGTGATGACGAACGCATTTGAGTTAAGTGCAAAACTTTAAGCTCTATCATCCTTGCAAAACAATCTTGTGGAATTTTTAATGAAGAATCGTTAGCCCTCACTGATAAAAGTTTCAATTGCGGACATTCCAACACTTCCAGAAGCTCACTGATCATCTTGACATCATGTAAGACGATTGAAGTGTAATCTTTATCTTGCCATTTCAGTGAATCGACTAGCTCGTTTCTCGCTGTAAATACATGATGCTCTGTAGATGCAATTAATATGGCAACATCACGAACAACATCATGCACTGAAAAGTCTTCACCCCATTTACCCTCAAGCAACATACAGGAAGTTTTTAGTTCAAGCACCGATGCTCGTACTCGACGTTGTGCTTGTTCCATCCTATTGATGCCTTGAAACAAATCCAAACCTACACCATACATTAACAACTCATCAAAGGACGTAATGTAGGTGTATGCTATTAGCAAAAAAGTTTTTTGAAGTTCATCATTTTCTAATTTATCGTAACTCAACTTTATAGCTGTATATGCTTTTGGCTGTATATTCTTGAAGTTCGTTGAGGAAGGTGTCCTTAGTTTCTGCAAAACATCCTCCCAATACTCAAGTGGTTTCCTTCCCCTTAATGCGCTTGCTACCGTTACAATGGAAACAGGCAAACCTGCACATTCCTCTGCTACCTCTGTTGCCACAGAATTGTATTCAGGATCTTCAATATAATCACCAGCTTTCTTCTTAAACAGAGTCCAAGCTTCTTTTTTGTTTAAAAGGTCAACTGGGAAATTTTGTTGAGAATCCATCTCACTTGACAACACATTTTCACTCCTTGCTGTCAACAATACTTTACACCCCCTATGATCGTCTCCCAGGGGAATCCCTACTGCATCCAAATCTAGCCTCGCCCAAATATCATCAAAAATTACAAGAATCTTCTTCTCTGTCTTCAATCGATCACATAGACTATTTGCCCTTCCTGATTCACTCTCTTCACCAAATTTCAGACCTAATTGATCCGCGATTTCTCCTTGAATCTTTTTTATGTCCGGTCTCTGGGATACCTCGGCAAAAACTACCCGATCAAAGAGCTTGTGTCTCTCGGCATCCCTAGCAACTTCCTTCACGAGCGTCGTCTTGCCGATGCCACCCATACCATAAACCCCAATCATGTTGAAGTCAGGATTACTTAAAGCGCTAAGTATATCCTTCAAAATGGACATTCGTGATTCAAAGGCCTCATAGTCTTTGGTAGATGTAACCCGTAAATCCTCTGGAATGGTTCGATAGGAAACATCGTGGTGAAATCTCGGAGCTTCTTGCCAAAGTTCAACAATAGGCATCACAATTGTGGCCGCTTTCTCGCTAAGCTGACAGCGAACTATCAAATTCGGACACCACCCATTAACACATCCTTTATCCGATGTCTCTTCTTCTTTTATAAGTTTGTCAGCCTCATCAATGAACTCGCTCGCCCTTTCCAGCCAACTTTTAACATTGTCTTTAATTGTTTCTCTGTTATTTCGAGCCTCATCAACTCTGGCCTGTATACTCGATCTTTCATCCTTCAGCTTTTGGAATTCTGTCTTGAGTTTCTCAAAGTTTGCATTGTAGTCGCGCAGATAACTTAATTGTTGTTTTGCCCAGGAAGTCAACCAATCTGTAATTCCTGAAACAACAGTAGAAATGCTCTCTGCCATCTTCAATCCTTTTTTTGCTTTTTTTTTCTTCTTTAAAATGGAACCAAATGGAAACTAAATAATAAAACACAGGTGACTACAAAAAGAAAAACCAAAGGAGTGTAAAACAGAGACAACCGAACAAACTAATTAGAGAGCAAGACCAATTAATCCAAAAAAAAAAAAATTGCGAGGCAAGATGAAAACAAGAAAAAGGTTTTCGAACAAGTTCAAATAAACGATCTGATAGAATGACTGGCAAATTAAAGTGATTTAGACTACGGTAATCAAAGTCTAAAAGAAACAGTGGCTCAGGATGGTGGAAAGCTAATATAATTAATAACAAAACTACAGGAATGACAAGAAACAGAAGCTAAAGACGAAAAGAGAGGAAGGCTTTTACGATGAGAGTGGGAGAATTGGATGGGAAATTGAAAGTGATTTTGAATACTGTAAACAACCTCTAAAGTAGTAAATACACGAGAAGATGCTTGCTGGTCAAATAAATTTCAAGCAGATGCAAATTAACAGATCTGATTTCGATCTTCGTAAAGAAATAAAACATTTTACTAGAACGACGTTTGAATAGTGAGTCAAATATAAAGACAAACTACTACAGCAGCAAACAACTTAGGCGTCGAGAATAAAATGTCAACAAAAAGATTTCCTAAAATATATCATATAAAATATGCCATAGTGGCAAGCATTTTTTTTTTCTTTGTCTAAATTGATATGATGATTTATTCGGTCGAATGATGCTTTTTCTTCCGAAATTCTTTAACTTCTGTTCATACAAAGCTAATGAATTTTCTAATTACAAAATTTGCAACTCCCTTTAGTACCTGTAATCATTTTTATATGGTTTTTATTTTGTGTTTTTTTTCTTGATTCGTTTTAGCATTAATTTCTCGAGAGGGGAAGACAAAATATTGGAGATTAGATTAGATGAAGAAAATGAGATTAGCATTAATTTAAATGTTTTATTAATGATGCAATTGATAAGACTCGTTGCTAATCTTGCCTTTGCAATTGCATGCACAAAATCGTGAATTCTCTTTTTAATTTGAAAATGTTTCACGAGTTTCATGAAACGGCAAGCTAAATAGTAAACACGGTTCCTGCCAAAGAATCTCGGGCCTTTAATTTACTTGAGGACAAGTTGCTGCACGCCAATCTGTGATGTTTGCCTGTCAAGCATTCAAGTCTTCAACTCCAAAACTATGACACAAACAATCATATACCAGTTGGAATCATTTAAAAAAAGATGGAAGCTCTATGTATTAACACTGTAAGAGGTTGGTATAAATTATATTTTAATAATAATTTTAATTTTAATGATATTGTTACTTTTTTTTAATTAAAAAAATAAATAATTTATAATTTAATTATATAAATAATTAAAATATCTTAAAAAGTAATGATATTTTTATATTTTTAATTAGTAAAAAAAAATAACAATCTAATTAAAATTAAAATTATCATCAAAATATAATTTGTGTCAATTTCAAAAAATAACAGTGTTAATGTTCCAAGCTTTATGGGTTATTCATATTTTTTTTTATTTAAACAAAACTTTCTACTCAACAATGCAGGTCAAAACTACCAACTTTCTGCATTAAAGTATAAATTATTTTTTAAAAAAAAAATTAAGAATTTAAGTTTTGGTTCAAAAACTTGCATTAGATAAAAAAATCCTCTTAAAACTTCATCAGTTAAAGTCAGGATATCTCTATCGGGTACATTTTTAGAAATAAGTATGGCATAATTGTTGATAAATGCCATAGATCTATTAACGTTGAAATGTTTTAAGAACAAGCATAACATTAGTTTATGCTTCTAAGAATAAGCATAACATCAGTTTATGAAATTATGTTCTATGTGATTTCATAATAAAATTCCTTAAATCTAACATTTGCCCCCCTAATGTTTGAAACAATTTAAATCAACTTATCTCCTCTATTATATCGAAATTCTCAAAAATGAAAAACTGACATTATCAGGAATTTAACCAATTTTTTTCAGATAGGCTTTTTTGTTATCATTTCATAAATTTTAGTGGTACTGAAAAAAAATTTCATAGGGGAAAGACATAAAAAAAACCATACTTACCAAAAAAAACAAATCATAGTAGTATTATGATGTTAATGTTGTGCTTAACGATGTCTCAAAGCATAAAATTCATTTATAAGTTCTGAATTAATAAACTAGTGAGTTGTTTTTCAATACAACAATTATACAATTTGCAATAAACTCATATTCTAAATAAACTAGTGAGTTGTTTTTCAATACAACAATTATACAATTTGCAATAAACTCATATTCTATTTTGTACAAAGCATATGCTATTCTTGACAAAAAAAAAAAAATAGAAGAGTCAACACTGTGATTTGAATTATTAAAGTAAAAAATAATTATTTAACTTTTTTTTATTTCAAATAAATCCTGACATAATAATTCTAATAAATTAAATAAATCACTCTAATTAAATTTACTTTAAAACATACACATTAAAAGAAGGTACTTATTTAGATAAATATAATTTTATGAATCTAATTAAACACTGTTGGAGCGGAATCACACAAACAAGTTAAATAATTTACCCAAGTAATATAATAATGTAGAATAAATTATTAAGAAATAAAATAGAGAAAGGGTAGAAGAAGAACACACAAAGAAATTACGTGGTTCGACAACTTGCCTACGTCCACGACGGATCAAGATCACACTCTTCTCTTATTATGAATCACAAGGCAACCACAAAGTATGCCTATTACAAGAAAGATCACAAAGAAAACTCTCTCTTACTCTCTAGGGATTTTCTCTCACAAAGAACCATTAAGAATAATCACTAAAATTATTGTTGATCACCAAGATCTCTTTAAGATCACAAAGATCTCACTAACTTGATCACAAAGATTGTCAAGATCACAAAGATATGTTTACAAGCCAATTGATAGCCTTTACATAGGCATTGGGACGTCATAGGTATTCTCTATACGTGTGGGAGTCGTATTAGGGAGTCTTAGAGCAAGTGGGAGACGAAATTAAGAAGTTTCCTAATTTTGGGATACTGTTCCCGCGTTCAGCGCTGCATCGCTGGGATCTCATCGCTTCAGTGCTGGCGCGCTTCTGCTGAGCGCTGCGGCGCTGGCTTCCTGGCGCTGCGGCGCTGAGTTATCTATTCTGGCGCCGCGACGCCCACTCCTCGTCACCGCGGCGCTGAGTGTTTTATTCTGGCGCCGCGACGCCCATTCCTAATCGCCGCGACACTGATCGCATAATGTACTTTCTTATTTTTCGCCTCCTTTTACACTCATTTTTCACCTTTTCTTATTTATTTTTTTCTATTTTCTTGTCATCGTATTTGCAAAAATACAAACTATTAGTATAACAATCATTTAAAATATGCATTAAATGCTTGCACAACGGTAAAGCTTCGTAAAAATTAGAGCAGTTATTTAGTTCATACCAGTTTTAAGCCAGAACTCTACTCATAAAGAGTTCTTGACAGTTAAAGATAAGAAAAATTAATGGCAAGATAATGACTCATTTGGATATATTACTAATTGTCAATGTCATGACAGCTAAAGATGAGAAAAACAATGACTCATGTTGATATATTACTAATATTATAGTCACTGTTTACCAATTTTCATGCCTCAATTATTAAGAGAGAGGAGAAAAGAAAAAGTAGAAATTAGGTGATGAAAATGAAATATTTACTTGTTTTTATTCAGACCCAACAGCTCTAAGCCACGGCATTCAATAAAATACAAAATATAGAAAGCAACAATCCACCAACTTTTTGCGATATAATATTAGAAGTCAAGTGTAACGAAAGAACTTGAATCCAGGGCCAAGAAAAGATTATTCTTTTAAAAAACCTGGGATATAACCAAGTGGCAGCCTCCACGTGCATGTTGGCTAGAATTTGTAATTTGTTAATAATAAATAAATAAAAAAAAGTGAAGAAGAAAAGTAAAGACAATCATGGTGAAGTAGAATAATCCTTCGGAATACAACGAGTAGTATTAAACAAACGATGCTGATATTTTCAGATTTTGAGGACAAAAAAATAATATTTAAAGGGTAGTATTACTATTACTAAGCTATCGGGTAATAATATACATGCCAAATTTTTTACATCAGAATTACTGTGTTAGTTGATGTGGTATCGTAAGGATTACTTATTGCACTATCTTTTCATGCACGTGATAATATGCCTCATCAATCGAATACAAAACTTGAAAATTATTCAACAAACTCTTTTTCTTCCAGGATAATAAATTCTTTATCCTATTTGATTTTTCTTGTTCAGAATACCCCCTAACAACTTTTGTGCCAAATGTTATATAATGAATTAAGAATTTAATTAACATGCATCTTAATCAGAAGAAGCCACCATTTAAGGTATTAAATACGTACATTATTTCATATGATATAAAATATTTTCCTTTTCAAAAATATTTTTGCTAATTTTTCGTAAATGACCAAAATTTTTAATGTATTGTTTTTTTTTTTGAACTACAAACCAACTTCATATTCTTTTTAGCCAAAACTCAGATAAAAAAAATAAAATTGCCTTGTTGTATAACTAAAAAATTAAAATCAATACTCTCAAATTACTTTTAAAATACACACTTGAACATATTCGAATTCAGAATGTTCAATCTTGTAATTACAAAAACGTACAATTATTTTCTATCATTATGAAATAAAAATTATTTTATATATATTTATAAATTTCAACTTTACTAAAATTTGAGTTACAAACGTAGTTTTGAGTTATAAAATTGTTTATATTTATCTTATAAATATATGAACACATAAATATAAAATGTAGTGTAATTTAATTTATTGGAGAAGAATAAAGGTAAATTTAAAAAATTTTGAAGTTCTAAATAAAATAAAAAATAAAAAACCAAAGAAAGTGCGTAATATGCAACCGTGGAGTCCCCTCGTGGATGATATTTTACTTCTGTCAAATAAAACTTATTATTTGTTAAAAATTGGTGATTTAACAATTTTATATAAATAAGAGTTGAGATAAATACCAAAAAAAGAGTTATTATGAAATTAAGTATGTATTGGGTATATAAGGGAAGAGTAAAACGGAAAGCAAAAAAAAAAAACTGTTCATGCAGTGATATTATTCACGGCGAGCATTGTTGCACGCAGCGACGGATACTGGTTATGGTAGTTACTGTTCACGCGTGGGTACTGTTCATGCAGTTACTATTCAGGCGGCAACTTTAAGATATTTTCTATTTTTGCTCAATTGACTTTTTTAAGTGGGATTAGGACTCCTACATGTAAGGACTCTTATTCTAACTAGGTTTAGGATTTTTAAAGGTGTTTTATTCACTATATAAATCATTCTAAACACGAGAGAAATGTAAGCATATAAGGTTTCAAGATGTAACTATAAGAGAGAATAGAGGAGTTAGGTAGGCACTAAGTGCGTGGTGCACTAGGGTGTAACTTTTGGAGAGTATTTTTTTTAGGTTCTTAAGTGAACAAAAGAAACATCATAGATTCTTTTGACTTAGATGTCAGGCTATTCTTGTGTTCCTTATAAAAATCTCTTATGAGGAGATACTAAGAGGTCTTAGGGAGTTATGATGATCAAGGGTAAATACTTAGAGATTTCTATGGGAGATACTAAGGGGTCTTGTGGGATCATTGATGATATAAGAAGATACATAGTGATTTATATCAATAATAAGAGTTGGATTATGGATCTTTCGTGAACGTAGGCAATTTTAGGCCGAACCACATATATCTTGTGTCTTATTGATTGGTTTGTTTTTTTTATCTTTATTGGTATGTTGATCTTATATGGTCTTACTTATGGTGTGAGTTATGATTTTTTCGCTGCGCATAAAATAAAAGGAGTATCAAGGCTGTGGCTTAGTTGATGCCATAAGGGTGTCAAATTGAAGTGCATGGTTTGATATCCGCATCAAAAATATTATAAAATCAAATATGCAAAGTATCATATAACACATTATTTAATTTGTCAAAGATAACAAATTTTCTTAAATCATATATTCAGAGGTTACTCATATCACAACACCGCATCCCCCATAACCTAACTAATAATAGAATCAACTCGGCCTCTGTCGGCACTCCTTTGAAGTTGACTGATGAAGGCCTTCAAAATTCTCGGAAGGTATACCTCTATAATGGCAAGGTATTGTTTCTTAATGCCTTTGCTATTGCTATCAGCAAAACTTTACTTCCCTTGTGATCACCTTCATAGGGAATTCCAATAGTTTCCAACTTAAGACATTTTCAGATGTTATCCAAAACAACATGGATATTTCTCCTTCTTAAATCATATACATAAATTGTTACCCTTGCTGCGGGTTCACTCTCCTTCTGAAATGTTAAACCTTAACTTGTCTGCAGCTTCTCCTTTAATCTTCTTTAAATTTAGTGACAGGATTCGACTCGAGTTCTCTTTGAAAGTCAAGACAAATTCTGTGAAAATATGAGACTAACATACATTTCACTTATTGTATTTGATACAACGAGACTACGTGCCTCAATAAAAATATACACGTATATATAAATATATAAAATATAACAACTCATGCAGTTATGCGTGTAGCATGTCAATCTCAAAATGTAAAAACTATATCACATCATATAAATTCCTACAACAACTTAAAAAAAATAAAGAAAAAAAATATAAGCTTGAGACTTAATGAATAGACATAATAATTTAATAATAATAATACTATATATAATGTATGTAAAAATTTGTAATATAAAATAATCACAAAATTGTATACTACAAAATAAATAAACTTGTATTGAAAACATAAACTATTATACAATCTATTTTGAAGCTGATTATGTATAACGTAACTATGAAAACATGTACTAATAGATACAAAAAATTACACCAAACTTGTATTCAGAGAAAAGTTAGTCAATTTGGTAGAGTAATTCACACACAAGCAAAACGGAAGATTTAAGTTGGTTTAATCCGATAGAATGTTGCATTGCTCAAACAAAGTAACATAAACTGGTCTAACGTATGCGCAGAACAACTACACTAAAAGAAATAGTACATATCTAATGAGTTAAAAACTACTACTATAATATCATTTAAGTATAATTATTCTAAACAAATATTTTCATACTGAAGTGATCATAAGCTTTAATATAATAAATTCTAAAAATAATTATGAATATACTAATTAAAATAAATATTTATTTATTTAAAAATAAATCATGAATAAAATAAATCTGATAACATATAATTAAATCATAAATTATTATATTAAATATATATAGTTATCCACTTACAAAAAATATACTAATCCTAAATTTAATCTAAAATTTAAAGTTTACTAATTATCAATACTCTTTTTATATCATAAAATAATAAATACATTATTAATATTAATATAAATTATAAATATTAAAACACATTCATTCTAATATAATAAAATTATTACCGATTAAATTACTAGACACCAATTTAATTATTCAAACTTATTTTTTAAAATTTTTATTATTACTTTTTATTAATTTTCTCTTCGTCCCTCCTTTCTTTTTCTCTCCGTTCCCTCTTTCTTTTTTTCCTTTCTTTCTCTTTCTTATCAATTCTGTTTCACTTCTCTTTCTCGACTCACATGAGCAAACGAAGCAAATCTATTCTCTTTTATAGTAAATTCCGTCACCCATAAGACCAATAGAAGGCCTCCAATTGCCGTTTAAATAACTAAATTCTAATTATTTTATTAATTTTCAAGACCATATAGTAATTGTGTCCCACGTGGCTTCCACTCCTTGCATAAGAATGTTTGCTCATCAAACATTATTTATTCTTCAATGCCACTAATCCCATGCAAATGCCACTCATCTCTTAAAATAATGTTATCATATTTCTCCTCTACGTAAACTCAATGCGTACAATTCACAAAGCAGGTGTATTACATCTAGGCTCTGTGATACCTCTGCAGAAACTACACTCAGATCAAAGAGTTTGTCTCCCTCTACTTGCATGGCAACTTCCTTCACTAGGATGGTCTTTTCGATACCACCCGTACCATAAACCCTAGCCATGTTGACATTAGGATTAGTAAAGTGCTGAGTATATGTTTAGTTTTATTTTAGATTCAATTTAGTCAATGTTGACAAAATGAAGGGCCAACATTGCTATTATAATTAACGCTACCTTCCTTGGGAATTCAATTAACGTACTAAATTTAAAAATACTAGTGAAGTCATTTTAGAAGCATATATAATAATAGGTGAAGCTTAAGTTTTTGAAATGAATAAATTTATTAATATGATATAAGAGTTAAAAATATCAGAATTTTATTTTAGACCGATCACTTAAAATATAAATTTTATATGTATTTAACAACTTAAGTATTTTAATTAAAATAAAAGTGATTTATATATACCTCTTGATAGGATAATTCAAATAATCTTAATTCAATTATGATATAAAATATGTCCACTATAAATAAAGTATGTTCTTGGTGAAAAAATATACCTACTACAAAAAGTAAATATATTAATTATGGTATAGGTCTATAAACCATTCAATCTCTTTTAGTATACATCATCATATAGAGATTGATTAAAGTTTAGAAGATCCTAAATATGTTTAAGTTTAGTTTCAAATTTTTAGAGTTATCAATGATTGGTGGTATGTCAGTTTTAATTTTATTTTAATTTTATATTAATCTAATTACTTATTAATTTATCAAACATGATTAGATTATATAAAAAAATTAATAAAAAAAATTCTGAACTCAGAAAATTCAAAAGAAAGTAAAACAAAGAGACAACATCAAAAATAGTAAACAGGGAGCAAAACCAAATAACGAACACCAGTGATTACAACAAACAATGAAAGTGTCTTTTCATATTAGAAGATGAAAACAAGAACAGGGTTTCTTGATCAAGATGAAATGCAATGAACTTCTTAATGTCTTGTCTACTGCTTCTAATTGTTGTGTGCAGGATCCAAAGACCGGTCGGACGCTCGGGATAGGTCGTAAGGTTGGACGTCTGTATGAACTTATCTCTTTAGATTTATCCTTTCTATATCCTTCGTCTGCAGCATCTACCTTTTCGGTACCTTCGTTACATCTTTGACATTTTTGTTTGGGTCATACGTCAATCAATCGCATCCGATCTCTAGTATCTAGTGGTCACTTAGGTATTGTTTCTGATAATAAAGATGATTGCCTTACATGTCCTTTAGCTAAACAACCACCCTTACCTTTTGATAATAGTACTACTGTCTCTCATGCTCTATTTGATCTTGTACATTCTAATATATAAGGTCCTTCTCCAAATCCTACAATAAGAGGATCCAAATATTTTGTGATCTTCGTTGATGACTATTCTCGGTATACTTGGTTGTTCCTTATGAAACAACGATCTGAATTTACTAAAATTTACTGAGATTTTGCTCAGATGGTTAAAACTCAGTTCTTATGTCCTATTAAGGTTTCCCGTACTGATAATGCTATGGAGTATAGAGATTCTGATTTTTTAAATCTTTTGCAATGAAATATATTCTCTTTACATTTCTAACATGGTATCAGAGCTTTGGTTTCTTCACTGTCATTTTGTTTAGGTAAAGATTTACCGGAAATTTTTTCAAAATCCGACGAAATCTATCGGAGTTTTTCGAAAAGTCATTGAAAAATTTTGAAATCTTGCCGTCTTAGACACCGCCCACACCAAACGAATCCTCCATCATCGACCGTTCAGTGCCGCCGCCGACATGCCAATCTGAGGTCAAAAACCGCCGGACGCGCCACCAGAACTTCACTGCCACCGATTACTTTCACTTCAGATCCCGACCGTTATACAGCGGTGTGATCGACACTGCCCAAACCAAAATAATCCTAAGTCATTGGCCGTTCAAACGCCGCTGAATTTACCTCAATTGGAGGTCGGAGCAAGCCGGACGCACCATCTGAAGTTTACTAGGTTCTGTTAAGGGCCTGTTTGTAAATTTTTCAGTATTTCCAGGTCAGATCGTAATTTTCTATTTTTGGGCCTTTTTTGTAATTTTCAAAAGTTTTGGGGCATTTTTGAATTTATAGTATTTTATAAGGATCATTTTGTAATTTTTGAGACATTAAGGGCTATTTTGTAATTATTATATTTTGAGGGTTAATTTATAATTATTAAAAGTTTGAGGGTTTACTTGTAATTAATACAAGTTTAGGGACTAGATTGTCATTAAAAAAATGGGTTTTTTTTTTAGAATTTATGGATAAGTGCAGTACTTCTGCCGATTCTACTCTACTTCAGCTATGCCACATATCTGGAACATCTCAAGGTGCGACTTTTACAGGAGCTACTGTTACTATTGCACAAGATAGTGTGAATCGTTCCCTTAATAATCTTGAATCTTTACTCCGTTTACTCCTCTTTAATTCTAGTAAACTCTTAATTTCTGCTTCTTCTAATATTTCAAGTAATTCTTCTTGGTATTTTGACTCTGCATGTTGTAATCATATGACTTCTGATCCTACAATTTTCTCCTCTAAAACTCTTAATTCTTATTTACCATCTATTCAAACTGCTAATGGTTCTCTCATGAAAGTTAACCATGTTGGTCACGTGTCTTGCCCTAATCTTTTGTATCTGACACCTTTTTTATTCCTAACCTTACCTTAAATCTTTTGTCTGTTGGTCAATTATACGAACTTGGTCTTAATGTCTTGTTTACTACTTCTGGTTGTTGTGTGCAGGATCCAAAGACCGGTCGGACGCTTGGGACAAGTCGTAAGGTTGGACGTATGTATGAACTTATCTCTTTAGATTTATCCTTTCTATATCTTTCGTCTGCAGTATCTACCTCTTCGGTACCTTCGTTACATCTTTGGTGTTCTCATTTGGGTCATGCGTCAATCAATCGCATCCGATCTCTAGTATCCAGTGGTCACTTAGGTATTGTTTCTGATAATAAAGATGATTGCCTTACATGTCCTTTAACTAAACAACCACCCTTACCTTTTGATAATAATACTACTGTCTCTCATGCTCTATTTGATCTTGTACATTCTGATATATGGGGTTTTTCTCCAAATCCTACAATGGGAGGATTCAAATATTTTGTGATCTTCATTGATGACTATTCTCGGTATACTTGGTTGTTCCTTATGAAACAACGATCTGAATTTACTAAAATTTATCGAGATTTTGCTCAGATGATTAAAACTCAGTTCTCATGTCCTATTAAGATTTTTCGCACTGATAATGCTATGGAGTATAGAAATTCTGATTTTTTAAATCTTTTACAGTGAAATATATTTTCTTTACATTTCTTACAGAACTGATAGAATGAGTGTGAAAGTACTAATTAGATCATGGTAATACGACACTTAAGGTCGAATATTATAAAGCAACAAATAATTGTTTTTTCCTTTTTCTTTTCTTCACTCGTGAAGAATTAAAAATTAAAAATGAATTTCACTAAGCATTAAAAAACTTACTATAAATATCATCTAAATACAATAAAGTCATAATTCTAAATAGGGGCAGGACAGGGGCGAGGGGATCTTTCTCATACCCCATCCTATTTATTATTTTGAATCCTATTTTCATTCCATTTTTTTATAAAAATTTAACTGAACGAGGATAAAGAATCTCTATATAGAGAATGAGTTTTTCATCTTCACTCATTCTCCATTTCTATTTATTAATATTAAATATTAATTTATATTCATAAATTTTAATAATATAAAATTAATTTATATTATAATAAAAAGAAATCAAACAATGAACTAGAATAATATAACAATATTCTTAAATAATGTGAATAATAAATAAACTTTAAGTAAATAATAAACAAACAAATAATAAATAATATTTTTGTACCTAGTATCACTAATTTCCTGTTAATTAGTTCGAGTAATGTTACACATTTAAAGTTATATTCTAAGTAATAATGTGTTAAGAGATAATTAGGTGATAAAATGGTGTAAACTCATTACACCATTTTCACTATCTAATGATTATTTGATACATGATTACTTAAGATACAACTTGGAATATAAACTTAGAATGTGTAGCATTATTCAATTGTTTCGATTTCTCTCATTAAAAGTCACGAGATTAAGATTTTATTTTTATAAAATAAATAAACTACATTTAATTTCTTATTAATTTTATTAAGATAATGTAATAAATAATTTAACATAATTAAATTTATATGCCCCCAAGGGCATGGTCTAGTAATTGTTAGGCCTTTATGTCATGTTACCACCCAGGTTCGAACCTAGGGGAGGTAAGGAGATAAAATACCATTTGTACTTGCATATCTCCTTATCTTTTAAAAAATTAATTAAATTTATAAGAAATTAAATTGTAATTTACCTTATTTAAATTTTTAATAAATATGTAACATTGAGTTTTTGTTAAAAAAGAAATCTTGAATTTTAACTTGATAATAAAAATAAACCATATATGAACTAGTTAGTTAAAGCCAAATAAAATTAAAATTAAAATTTTTACAAATAATACATAATTATATCATACATTTAATTTCATCTCGTAACTAATCTTGAGCACACATCAAAATCTCTAATATCTTTAGATGTAATATGTTATGATGAAGACTTACAAATCTAATTATTAAAATATTTCTTAATAATCTAATTAAATACAAATTATAAAATAAAAAATTAATAAACTATATAAATATATACTAAATATTATATTTAATATATTTATATAAAACATGGTGCCGGGTAAGGAGGGGACAAAGAGACTAAATCCCATTTTCGTTCTATTAATAATTCAAAAAACAAAATTTTCTTATGTTTCATTTTATTTTTACAAAAATTACCATATCTCCACCCCATTTCGAGCGAAGCCCAACAGGTTCCGAATTTTATTATCCTAATTCTAAAGCAACAAACAACTTTCTTTTATTAAAGATGAATCGCACTAAGAATTGTTTTTTAAAGAAAAAGCTACTATGATCATAAAGTGTTATTGTTTGTTGTCAATTATTTACTTGAGGAAGTGGAAAGAAAAAAATGTCCCAAATCATGGATCTAGATTCTTTATGTATCAAAAGAATTTTTTTTTTAGCACGGCGATCATACCTCAGTAAAAAAAATACCACTTTAGTCCTTATATTTTTTGAATTATTGTATTAAGTTCTTACAATTTAAAAAATTATCAATTACTCTTTTTAAAGACGAAAATTATCATGTTTTAAAAATAAAAATAATAGTAAAAAAATATATTTTAGGAATAAAAATAAAAGCAAAAACATTATAAATAATATAATTAATCATTTTTAAAATATTAAAGACTAAATAAATAATTTAATAAAAATATAAGGGTTAAACTGTTAATTTTTATATCTCAATTTTCAAAATTGAATCATATCTCAAACTTTGTGCAGCTTAATGTAGTTTCGAACTACATATTCTTAGCCCACAAATTAAATACAACTTTTTAAAACTAATAAATCGTATTATTTTTTTAATTTAACTTTACTTAATACCTAAATTAAAATTACCAATTTATCGCTGGTGAATCCTTAAATTACTAACTACCTCCTCAAATCTTGATAATGTCAAAAGTCCCTTTTTGATACTTTCTTTCCCTTTAAAATATGACTAATTACCTTCAAAATAAAAATAAAAATGAAAGTGGTAATTATCAATTTTATTACAGGAGCAAAGTGACACTCAAAATAATAAATTCTTCTTTTCTCTGGACTTCTTTCCTCCCCCTTACAAGTATGTTTTTTAAGTTTGAAAAATAAACACAACACATTAGGAAATCACAAGAGATAGAAGTAGGAAATTTTCAATTTTACACATTAGAAAAAGTGAAGGAGATTAAAAAAATGTGCACTTAGCATTTGTCCAAGCGAAAATAGAGATGAGCATTGCCTCGGTTAAACTAAAAATTGAATTAAACTGAATTATAAATTTTTGATTTGATTTGTTTTGATTTAAAATTTAATTTTTAATCAATTTTATTTATTTGAAATTGATCGGTTCAATTCTAATTTGGTATTGATTCAATTCAATTCAGTCCAAACTGAAAAAATACTCTTCAAATAGATTAAAAATTAAAAAAAAAATTAAACTGAACCAGTTTAATTTAATTTTTTTTATGTTTGAATCGATTAATTTCATTTATAAAAAAATCAATCCAATTCAATAAGTTCTCTGTACTTTCTGACCTATTAGGGGTTTGAGCCCAAGCGAATACCAAAATTGAGTTAATTTTCTTTCATCGTATGTGGAGTTTTTTCCTTATGTGAGGCCGTTATTCCAAATATTTATTAATGCGTAATATGCTTTAATTTGATTATTGTAAATGATGTACCATTAAAAAAAAATGTAAGATGAAGTGAAATACTCCCTAATAGAAAGTAAAAGTTTGTGTTTAATAGGTGAGATTTCTCATCCTATCAATTTTTTTTTTGTTAAATAAAATTTTAGACAAACCTTGCTGAATCTGCTTTCAATTTTTTTTTTCTTTGGAAGTAAAATGTAAATAAAAGATAAAGGTCGAGATTATTTGATAATCTAGTGCTGATCATATCTGATAATAGAGGTAGAGAATATGTAGTTATTATTTTTATATAATTTCAGCTAGACAAATTTCATAATAAAATGTCAAAAGACGCCAGAAATCAATTACACATATAGTACAAGGAGCGTGCACAAATGATGAATTTATACAAATTTTAATTTACGTATATAAATTATCTCTCGGTTTCCTAAAGACATGGCAGCTGATTGAGGCGAACGTATTTAAGTAAACACAAGGTCTGTAACAATCTCAAAGCTGTAGCGACAAGATGAAGTAAAAGCGAAACAATGAAGATGGAAACAGAACATCCCTCAAATTTTACAGAAAAAATGGCCTTATTCCAGATGCCGTGTCAGAAGGCTAATCTGAATCTTCTTCAGAACTTGGACATTCCGTAATCATAGAGCACACATCAGGATCTGAGCAAGAACTGCAGACACTTTGCAAAAACAGCTCAATAACAAGTGCTTTTCCATTTTTTTTTTTATCCTGCCAACCATAACGCAACTCATAAACAAAAATTTTGAAAAGCAAACCAGAAGATGCTCCTGATTGTAAAATCTGATGGTGGCTAACAAAAAGTAACAGGGTATTGAAAAAAAAAAAAGCTAAGTGATTATTGTCAAAATAAGCAACTGGCAATTTCTAAATAATCAAAAACAGAACCTACCAATTCATGGCATAATTGTTAAATCATTTTATTTGAAAAAGATCCCCGAAAGCATTTTACGATTTCTTTTCTTTTCACTTTTATATGTTTGTATAAATTGAGCCATTATAACTCAAAAATTAATAAGAGTGAAAAGTTTTATTTTCGTAATAAATAGTTATATTTCTTTAAAAATACAATTACTAACTGAAAATTCTTTTCAAAATTAACAATAAAACAACAATGCCTTAATCAAACAATTTAGCGGATGATAAAATGAAGCGATTTAAAAAGACTATGAAATGTGCTCAAAGAAACGAAAATAAATTTAATTACCTTGGACTTCATTCTTCAGATCCAACTAATAAAAGCCGATCAAAGAGTGAAATTAGGCATTCATAATCGATGCATATGGCCTCTCTATCAACTGTTAGAAATAAAAAATGAAATTTATTCTGATCTATTAATACATCAATGCAGATAAGTAGATATTCTTGAAAACAAAAGAAAAGCACATAGAAAGGTGGAAAGAAGGTTAGCTTAGAGAATTTGCTTACCTTTTGATTATATAACTGTTGTATGGTTGTATTAAGGTCACCATCCCATCCCCATTCATCCTCTCCCTTGCCATACCGGACTTTTATTCTCTGTGAGCTTACTGCCCCTCCAGAGAGACACTTCATCTTGGGACAATTAACCACTCCAGCAATTTCCAAAGATGGGAACTTGAGGGTGTGGTTGCCAGAGTAGAAACTTGTGAGACTTTCTAAATCAACAAGAGCAAAATTCTTTAATTTGCTGAAAATGATTTCGTCTTCTTTTGCAGCAGCATCTCCGGCCTCCTCGCTTGTTACTATTACTGTCATTTCATCGCATCGACCTACCTGCAATCTTACGAGACGCACTAGACTTTTTGCCGTGGAAGATGTTACTAAGCTTGTTAATTTCTTGCAATACCACAAATCCAGCTCTGTTAGATTCCTGAAGGATGCTGAGAACGGCGATAAACGGATTAGTTTGTCACAACGAAATACGTTAAGAATCTCAAGATTTTGAAAAATAATGTCCCCTATGGAGTTTTGTTCCCACAAGATCTCCAAATGATGAAGTCCCAAAATCCTGAACTTTTTTATCTTAGCGAGTTTCCATTCCTGTTTCTCGACCTGTCCTCCATCAGAGAATATCTTTTTGTATGAACTAGAAGTGAGTCCAAGGTTTTCTAGATTCTGAAATTTCTCAAGTAAAGTAATTGGAAAACCAGCTGACTCATCACGCACAGCCTCAAGAACTTTAAGTTTGACTAAAAGGGCTTCTGGAAACTCGTCTTGCCAAATCATTGAGACGTCGTTCCCGCTTAATTTGAGCTCCTCCAAGTTGGGGAAGACCTGACCATCACCAATCAGACATTTTCATTATATAGTTATTAGGGGGTGCCACGACGATTTACAAATCTTTGGAGAATAATTTCAATATCGTCAAAGAAAAATGAAATTAAGCATTTATACCATAATTTAAACATGTACATTTACATTAATTTATCAATTGTTCTTACCTTTTCGACCAAGAAGAGAGGCTGTTGTGCTTCGATATCAAGTTGCCTCTCCGCATTAGTTTTTTGGAAGCTAAATAATTTCGAATCGAATATCTTTAATCGGGGGCAATAAAAAGCCTCCAGCTTTTCCAATACCGGCCATTCCGAAGTATGCATTCCAGGGTATAAACATCTAAGCCTTGGCAATCTGTAGAGTATCAAGGTGGTCATTCGCGGAAAAACAAAACTAGAGGTTGTTTCTGCTTCTTCTTCTTCTGCAATGATCTCCTTCAAAGCCACACAGTCGCATATCTCAAGATGTTGGAGTTGCTCAAACCTTCTGACTATAGATGATGAAAAAATGTATTTTAGGTTATGACATTCCCACACGATCAATCGTGTTAGTCTTTGAAAGCAAGGAGACATGGCTGGAAGTTGATTGTGCCAAATCATTTCGACATTTATTTTATAAAGATCCAAGGCCTCTAAATTGGGTAATACAGCCTGCATACAAGATTCTTGTCAAATCCAAAATCGAATGAAATGTTTTAAAGAGAAAAACATTCATCGGTTGCAAAACATGAAAAATGCAAATGAAACTTGTGCAATCCTATTTTTGTTCAGAGCTTAGTGAATGTGTGAGATCTCTTCTGATTGAAGGATTTTTTTTTTCTACATATGTCAAAAGTAAGAAAAAAATAGAGAAAAAGCAATTGTTAACCAACCTTCTCATTGAAAAGTGTTGTGGAAGCCATCCATTCTTCTTGGCCATCAGGTGTTGTGGAAGCCATCAATTCTTCTTGGCCATTAGGTGATATAGAGGGTGTCTTCAACCTGTAGTAGAAGCTTTTAAGCTCTGGAAGATTTCCAAGACTTAAAAAGTTTAATTGAGGAAACTCAATCTTATCATCGATCTCATCTTCTCCATAAAGGGCAAAAATTTCTTGCATATTCTCGCAATCAATCACTGCAATCCTTTGAAGTCGTGGAAGGCATTGGGTAGTAGAGAGTGAAAATACGTTCAACAAATTACCACATTTCTTAAGTTTTATGGTATTTAATTCCGAAAAAGACTCTGCTATGAGTAGATTACGATGTATCTCCTCCAAGTTAACCAAATTGTGAAGAGTTAGGGACTCCAAGAGTGGGAAAGCATCATAAGATACCTGTTCCATTGAGTCAACGATACACAAAATGTGGGAATTATTCTGGACGTGGAGATGTTTCAGTTCTGTAAAACCCTCGTTGTCTAATTCAAAAACAACATTTTTGACACCTGGCAACATGTCCAAGCACAAGTATTCAACGTTCTTGATGCCCTGCAGGTTCTCTGAGAAAATGTTCATACAATTAAGCTTGAGTTTCAAATTTCTTGATGTCTTGTGCGTTTCTGAAAAATACCACGAATTAAACCTGAACCAGTCTTCGGAAACGTTACCCAAATAAGACTCAAAAACTCCGCTTCCTATTGATATTTTATACCTTTCCAATTTTTTCGAGAAAAATCCTTTCGGTAAAATATTCTCTCTTTTAATATCTATCTCTAAAGTGGTCAGGTGATGCAAATGCATCAACTCATCAAGACTAGCATTACTTCTTCTGCTATTGAGTCCTTCAATCTCCCATTCAACAAAACAATTTTTCATATGTAATTCTTCTAAACGGGTTAAGCTTGATATGACGTTGGGTGCAATAACTTTCAGTTTATGACAATATGTTAAATCCAACAAACTTAGCTTAGTTAATTGACCAAGCTCTACAGGCAACTGCACAATATCAGAATACCTAAAACTAAGGATTTCTAAATTCTTTAACTTTCCAATAATGGATGTGTCTCCTAACAACATGGCATGATCTAGACACAGTGTTTTAAGGTTTACCAAGAGATGAATCGAAGATGGCACTGAAAATAACTGCATAGTCAAATCTAAAGCTCTAAGCTTTCTCATCCCTGTGAAGAAGTTGTCAGGGAATTTAACACTAAAATCCCTGCTACTCATATAGAATGATTCAAGTTGCGGACATTCCAAGCGTTCAGGAAGCTCTCTGGTACTACTATCTATTATAGAGATTGCAGTGCATTTTGTCAATGTATCCTCATCTGGCCATTTCCCACACATCTTTACTTCTCACCACAAGTACATGCTGATCTCGGCAAGCAATTGATATGGCAACATCACAAACAATATCATGCATAGAAAATATTTCACCATCAGCCTCAAGCAACAAACAAGAGTCTTTAAGCTCTTGGACTAATGCATATATTTTATTTCGTGCATCTTCCAACCTATTGACTCCTTGAAACATGCCCAAACCTATACCATACTTTAACAAGTCCGAAATGGAAGCACGAGGATGTGACAATAGACTACAGAGCATAAAAGTTTTCTTGAGTAGCTTACCTTTTAAATACTTGTAACTCAGCTCAATAGTTGAATATGCCTCTGCCGGCACTCCTTCGAAGTTTGCCGATGAAGGCGTTCGGAGTTCTCGCAAAGCATTCTTCCATTCAGGCAAACTCTTCTTTTTCAATGCCCTTGCTATTGTAACTATGGCAATAGGCAAACCTTTACATGCCTTGGCTACATCCATCGCTGTAGATTTCAACTTACGGTTTTCAACATCATCACCAACCATCTTCTTAAACAATCTCCATGCCTCTTCTTCATTTAAAACATCAATAGAGAAATTATTTTCGGAACCCATACTTAACAACACATTACTATCCCTGGTTGTCAACAATAGTTTGCATCCCCTATGATCATCTCCGTAGGGAATTCCAACCTTCTCCAAATCAAGATATCTCCACAAATTATCCAAAACAACAAGGATCTTCTTCTCATTCTTCAATCGTTCACTTAGCCGACTTGCTCTTCCAGATTCAGTTTCCTCCCGCAGTTCAAGACCTAATTTCTCTGCAATTTCCGCTTGAATCTTTTTGATATCAACAGTCTGCTGGGAAACCTCTGCAAAAACCACTTGATCAAAAAGCTTCCCTTCCTTCGCTTGCCTGGCAATTTCCTTCACTAGTGTCGTCTTCCCAATGCCGCCCATCCCGTACACCCCGGTAATGCTTCCATTAGGATCGCTTAATGCGTTTTTAATGTTCTTCAAAGTCGAAAGTCTTGATTCAAAGGCCTCGTAACCCCTGTTAGATTTAAGCCATGTCTCCTCCGGAATGACACGGTAGGAAACTTTCTGAAATTTCCCGGCCTCTTCAAGGAGGTCAACAATAGTCTTCGTCTCAGCAGCTGCTTTCTTGCTATGCTGATAGCGGTTCTTCAAATTTGGACACAACCCCATAAAACATCGCTTCTTTGCATCCCTTTCATCTTCAACAAAATTTTCTACTTCACCAATGGTTTTGTTGACTCTGGTCCTCCAATTGTCAACAATCTCCTCAATCTGTTCCCCTTGTCTTTTAGCCTCATCAACTTTGTGCTGATTACTCGCCCTTGCACCCTTTAGCTTCTCAAATTCTTTCTTGAGATTTTCAAGGTTGCCAGAGTAGTTGCGCAAGTGACTTAATTGGCGTCCGATTGGACCCAATAAACACTTGCCAACTTCCAGAGCAACACTTAAGATAGCATCTTCCATTTTCAACCCCTTCTCCCCTCTGTTTTTTATATTTTGGTTTTTTTTCCCTTCTTTTCTATTTAAAAAAAAAAAAAGAAAAGAGAAAAGCAAACGAAAGGGAAATAAAACAGAGAAAAACAGAAGCACGATTAAGTAGGGAACGAAACCGAATGACAGAACACAAGTGACGACAAGAAGGAGGAGTAGCAAAGGAAAGTGTTCTGTTGATTTAAAGATGAAAAATAAGAATGGATTTATTGATGGAATATGATAAGTATTCAGGATATAAAGAACAGCTAGCAAAGCGTTCTTATTGGATCAAAAGATCAAAATAGAGGACTTTTAGATGAAGTACAAAATGCAAGGAGTAGGATAGAATCTGATGGCGAAATGAGAAGTGATTCAGGTGATAATCGAAGTCTGAATTACTTGATGATGATATGATGGCAAAATAAGATGTGCTTTGGGTGGTAATCAAGGTCTCGGTTAAGGATGATAAAGAGATGCAGAGGCAGGGTATTTTGTGACGTAAAGCGGTAATATCAAATCCTGAAATTGAGTAGTTAAAATCCACTAAGAATGTAAGAGAGAATAATGCAGAAACACAAAACTGAAGAAAGAGAACGGATAATCGTAAAAAGCTGTTGAAAAACACAAATAATTTAAGAGGATAATGCAGAAACACAAAACTGAGGAAACAGCAACGCATATTCGGAAATGACGAAGCAGTAGCCAGGTGTTCTTGGTATCAAACGAATTAAAATAAGAACATTCAGAATGGTAGCACCCATTGGATAAGAATGAATTAAAGAATGTCCATCGACTGAAACAGAATGATTCGAAGGCAACAAACTAAAGAAGTGCATCCTGGACCAAATTAAAGAAAATAAACTTCCGAGCTTTAGCAAATTCTTTTCTTAAGAAGAGAAAAAGTAAAGTTAGCAGTCAGGTACCATCAAAAGCCAAGTGATTAAGATGCCTTGTTAAAGGCACCCTTTGTCCTACCACATTATTCCTACAATTAATCCAAAAAATGTCTTATGATGTATACATTTATTCTAAAAGTAATAAAGAGACGAGAAGTGCCTGCTACCAAAGGCACACTGATAATATGGCTTATATATAAAATTTCTTTATACTTTTGCGTGTTGAATCTAATAATAATTGGTTAAAATGCAAACCTGTTAAATGTCCATTCGCGCTTCTTTCTAAGGAAAAATTTAACATTGTTTTGTTGAGAATAATGGAACACAAATAAAATATTTTTATTAATATAATAAATTTAAAATTTATAATACAAATTTTAGAAATTCACACTTTTTTCACTTACAACACAACACGCATAATTCAACACTCACACACTTTTTGTTGAGCTTATTATTTGCTCAACTCTCTAACATTGTAAACTCTCAATAATTGATCAAATACTTGATCAACTCTTTATTCTTAACTTGTTTGCTTGCAAAACCAAATGAGAAATGAGGTATTTATACTTAGTTTCAATAAACCAAAATCACACAAATAAAATAATGTAAAAATTTATTAACCATATAAATTTATAATATTTATCTCCTTAATTATTAACTTCAAAATATCTTACCTAATTTAAAATTTTCAAGAATTGGGCTTATAAATATTTGAGTTTAATCTTGGGCTTGATATTGTAATTAACTTCATTTGGTGTTGTAATTTTAACACTCCCCCTTAACACCAACTTCTGTTCTTCTAATCAGGTTGAGTTATCTTCGAAATTTTTTGAACTTATCAACACCCAAGCCTTTTGTGAACAAATCAACCACTTGATCTTCGGTCTTAACATACAGCAACTCAATTTTTTCTTATAGAACTTTCTCCCAAATAAAGTGAAAATGAACCTCCACATCACAATATATTAACACATTATAATCTATTGGCTGATGTAAATCCTCAATCAACCGTATCAACCATGTACTTTCTTGAGCTGCCATTGTTGCTACTCTGTACTCAGTTTCAGTAGTTAACAATGATACAGTCGGTTACCTTTTACTACACCAAGAGATTGTTCCTGAACCAATCTTGAAAAAATTCTCAATGGTCGAACGTCGTGTGTCATGATCTCCAACATAATCAGCATCATAATAGCGAACTATTTTATAATTTTGGTCTTTCTTATAGAAGAGATCATAGTCAATTGTAGCTCTCACATATCTCAATATTCATCAAACTGCTTCTAAGTAAAGTTTCTTAGGATTTTGCATGTATCGACTTATTACTCTAACTACATAAGAAATGTCTGGTCGAGTCAATGTCAAATAGGTAAGACTTTCTACCAATTGTCAATACATAGTTCCATCTTCTAAATTCTTTCCTTTATGACTGCATAACTTGGCATTGGTTTCTAACGGTGTTGAGATAGACTTACATTCTAGCATCCCAAACTTTTACAACAAATTTTTGGCATATTTTTGTTGTCCTAAAAAAATCCCTTCTACTATCCAAGTGACTTCGAGCCCAAAGAAATGCTTAAGTTGTCCAATCTCTTTTATTTGGAAGCGAACTGCCAAATTCTCTCTTATTTTACAAATCTCTTCTTCATCATCTTCAGTGATAATTAAGTCATTCACATATACCAGCACAATTGTAAGTTTTCTTTCATTAGCTTTGTTTTACATGCTAGAATCAGCTAGTGCTACAGAGTAACTACCATGTGTTAGAAAGTCTTCAATTTTACCAAACCACGCCTTTGGAGCTTGCTTTAATCCATACAATGCCTTTCTTAATTTACACACATAATCAAGATGAAATTTACTTTAAAATTCTATTGGTTGAATCATATAGATCTCCTGATCCAACTCTCTATGTAGAAAAGCATTCTTTATGTCCATTTGCCACAATATCCAATCTTTGTTAGCTGAAAATGCAAATAGAACTCGTACTGTGGTGATCTTGACTACTAGAGTAAACATTTCATCATAGTCTAATCCATACTGTTAAGAAAATTCTCGAGCTACCAACCGAGCTTTATACCTCTCCACCAATCTATCAGAACGTGTTTTGATCTTATACACCCACTTATAAAATATAGGTTTCACATCCTTTAAATTTAGCATTAAATACCAAGTTTGATTTTGCTCCAATGCTATGATTTCTTCTTCCATAGCTTTGATCCATTTAGTGCTCTGTGATGCTTCTTCAAAAGTCTCAGGCTCCTTAACATTTTCCTCTTTCGTCATAGCTACATTAGCATATTTGGGATTAGGCTTTCGTATTCTTATTGATCTTTAAGGATGAGATTGAGGGTTGCAGGTTCTGCTCCTTTATATTTAGCCTCTATTGTTAGTTGTTGATAGATGCCAATTTGTCAAGGACTTTGAGTTGTCTCTTACTCGGTGTTGTCATCACTGCTTCCATCATCAAGTTCTTCTTAACTCGGTCAAATTTTAGCAATTTGCTCATCTATCCTTTGGTGTAGTTTTTCTTCTATTTCTTTTAAATCTGGAAGCTCTTCTTTTTATGGCGACCACCATGAAGATACTTCATCAAATACCACATTCCTTGATGTGTAGCACCGCTCACTAGTAGGGTCACAATATTTTCATCATTTGCGCTGGTTATTATATCCAACAAAGATACACTTGATTGTCTTTTTGTCGAATTTGTTTCTCAAGTGATTTGGCACAAACACATAACATATATAACAAAATACTCAAAAATAACTCACTGTAGGTTTCGTATCCTATAACTTCTGAAAGGGTGATATGAACTCTAACCTTGGTTGAGAAAGCCTATTAATCACGTGAACTACAGTCTTCATTCCTTTGGCCTAAAATCTTCTTGGTACATTTTTTGCGTGCAATATACTTCTACAAATCTTGCAAGATGTCAATTTTTTCTTTCTGCAACACTATTTTGTTGTGGCGTGTTAGCACATGTGAACTGATGTCGTATTTTTTTTTCAAAGATATTGTGAGAACTTATCAGAGGTATATTATCCTCCATTATCTATGCGAAGATGATGAATCTTCCTTCCAACTTCTCCTTCAATTGTTTCTCTAAATTCCTTGAACTTAAAAAAAATATCTGATTTTTCCTTCATAAAGAAAACCCATACATACTTTGATAAGTCATTAATAAATGTCACCATGTACCGCATACCACTAATTAATGGCTGCTTGACAGGTCCAAACACATCAGAGTAAACCAACTCCAATGGCTATTTAGCTCTAAACTTTGACTCCTCATATGGCAGTTGATGTGCCTTGCCGTACTGACATCTCGCACATACTATATCCACTCTCACATCAAGTTGAGGAAGACCTTTAAGCATTGCCTTGTTTATCATCACTTTTAGCTTATGATAACTTACATATCCTAATCGTGTATGCCACAAATTTATTGTCTCATTTTTTCAAGTCTTGTCTACATAAGCTGACTCTGCTGATAGTACATAGACTGACTCTAGTCGTCGTCCTTTCATTGTTGCTGTTTCTATGAATTTTATATCTTGGTATACTTTAACATCTTATGGATCGAACAAGACATATTGTCCAAAATATGTTAACTGTGATATTGACAATAGATTCTTTTTCATGCCAGAGATATGATAGACATCTTGAAGTGTGACCTTATTAGGACTGTAACAAGGTGCAATGACTGTGTTACCGATATGAGCTATAGGCAATCTGGAGTTATTGGTTGTCACTACCACGTGACTTCCTTTATACTTAGTCATATCTTGTAGCTTTTCTTCGTCACTAGTCATATGATTTGAACATCCTGAGTCAACGATCCAATCATTTTCATAGTCAATCCATCCAGGCATTATTGCTAAGAGTGATAGGTCTTCTTCCTCTCATCTTTACTTTTTCTTTCTGATTTTGATGTGGCAGCATTACCCTCAGTAGACCTTTTCTTGGACCAACAATCTTTTGTCATGTGTCCTATTTTTTCATAATTGTAACATTTTCCTTCAAACTTTTTCTTTTGGCTGGACTGAATATCATTGCTACGAGTCCTCCATACTCCCCTTGTTTGTGAGATACCTCATTGGTTATTACTCTTTATCTTGTTATCATCTTTTTTAGATCCTCTACCAGCACAACGTTTAAATCAACCTTTCCTTTTGTCGATGTAAAGTGCTTCTTCATCACCTTTTAATGAGACCCCACCCATTTGCTTGGCAATTGCTTCTTGATTAGCAAGTAAATTTTTAAATTCAATAAGAGATGGTTAGGTTGGCCAGCCTTGTACAGCAGTAACAAAACTTTTATACTCGGGCCTCAAATTATGGATGATAATTCTTTTTATTCTAGTTTTAGCAATAGCAGCGGCATGATCTAACTTAGATATTTCACGACACAACTTTACCTTTGTGAAGTATTGGTTGATCGTCATGTTGCGTTGTGCATTCGACAATAGTTCATTCTCTAAAAGCTGTAGTTACGTGTTGTTTTTCTTTAAAAAAAGTGATGCAAAAGTGTCTCATGCTTTATTTAGCGTCTTGACCTTTTTTATGTGCTCTAACATTTCTTCTTCAATTGTGGTCTTAATGGCGAACATAGCTTTACCAGTTTTTACCTTCCACTTCTTTAAAATGGCTTCGTCCGTTGGCTGCTTCACTTCATTTCCGTCAACGACCTCCCAAAGATCTTGGCCTTAAAGGTAAGACTCCATCAATGTCGCCCATGTATTGTAATTTTGGTTGTTGGGCTACTTGATTCCTCCAACAATTTGAAGGTCACCCATCGTGTTGGTAGTACCTTAGTAATACCAAACAAGTTTTGTCAATAAACTTGCAGAATCACAAACTACTCATGACACACAGAAGCTCACTTACTCACAATTTCTAGAAGCCCTTTCTGATGTGGAAGATCAGTCAAAACTGCAACCACATAGCATACTAAGAATTTTTAGAAATCCTATAACTTGAGCAGTCCCAGATAGTCTCGCTCTAATACCAGTTGTTGAGAATAATGAAACACAAGTTGAATACTTTTATTAATACAACAAACTCAAAACTTGCAATACAAATTTTAGAAACTCACTCTTTCTCACTTATAACACAACACTCATAATTCAACACTCACACACACTCTTTATTGAGCTTATTATTTGCTCAACTCTCTAATACTCTAAACTTTCAACAATTGATCAAATACTTGATCTACTCTTTATTCTTAACATGTTTGCTTGCAAAATCAAATGAGGGGGGGGGGGGGGGGGGGGGGGGGGTATTTATACTTAATTTTAACAAACTAAAATCATACAAATAAAATAATGTAAAAATTTATTAACCACATAAATTTATAATACTTATCTCTGTAATTATTAACTTCAAAATATTTTACATAATCTAAAAATTTCAAGAATTGGTATTGTAATTAACTTCATTTGGTGTTGTAATTTTAGCAGGTGTTGGGGTCAATTTCTTGCTAGCATTTCACCAAATTAATAGGTAATATGCACAGCATGCACGTAGAAGATTTTAAATTCATTTGAACTGCCACAACTTGAAAAAGAAAAGGATGCCCGTGCTGCTATCAACCTTAAATAATCAGATGAAGGTAAACAGAAGAACTGCAACACTTAATAATTAGAGGAAGGTAATGACATTTCGCGCTCTGTTGTTAAAATACAGATAATAGGATTCAACAGAAAAACACCTATCAAATAAATGAAAGAACATTTATCATCAACTACGTAATATGCATGTACAGTCAACTACGTAATATGCATGTAGTGCTCCTGTATGCAAAGCGAGATCTCTCCTATTTGAGCTACATCCCCACTACATGCTTTGTCTTGTTTGCGAAATACTGAATGATGACCCTTAGTTAAGCAAAATGAAACATTTCTACCCACATGTGATGTAGTACTATACGGGTTAATTTAGAATCAAATCTACAAGTTGCTTAAAATATTTATAAACAAGTCAGAATGATTAAAGCAAGAATCTTTAAATGTTTTTAACTGTTATTATTTATCTTGAATGTTCTCGTTCACTAGCTGAGATGACAAACAAGCGATTTGATAGGTAAAAGAAAAATCAGCATTTCCCAACTAGATTAATCTAGATGACATACTGAATATGATGACATTGAGAGCTCTATTGCACGCCAAAACATCCATAATAGTAAGGAAACACAAAACCTTAAACATACAAGTTGTTCCAAAACTTAGAGCCTCAATGACTATGCTTGTAATACGCGGTTGCCATATTTTAAGGTGGAGAGAATTGCATAACCACGTAACTATAGTAATTAGAAATTTTTTTGTGTTTGTGTGGTGATTATTATGTTTCAATAGACAATGATAAGATGTTTGGTATTGGATTAATTTATAAGATTTTAAATACGAGTGACAATAGGGCAGATTGGGGTGGAGATTCCTGAATGATATGAGAATTCTCATACTAACTCCATACTAAATTTATATTTGGGTTCGGGTAGAGAATCTTCATAGGTACTCTATACCCAATTTATTGTTTAAAATTTTTAAATACTCTTTTATTTTTATTGATTTAATTTTATAAAATAGTTTTTCATCTCGTACAATCTTAACATACAAAAAATATTGTAAACATCACATGAAAATATAAATTATATCAAATCTTCAACTACTAATTTTAAACATAAATAACATGAATTAAATTCTAAAAATTAATGGTTTCTTTGAATTTTAGTATCTAAATTATCATGCTTCATTTGTAATCTAAACATCAAGTCTTTACTAAGATTTCTCGCAAATATATAACATAAAGTAAAAGAAATTTTGAGCTAGATAAATTATGACTAAGAAACTAAGAATGGTAATAAAATCATTTGCTTCTTTTGTTTGTTCCTTTTAATCTTCTTTTTCTTTCTCAACAAATAAGTTCGCTCTAATTTCGAAGCAAGTATCTAATATTAACTATAATTAAAAAAATAAAGAAATAAATTAAAAATAAAAAAAAGAATAAGAATAAAAAAATTTAAAAATATAATGCAAGTAAATTTTATACCTCTAGATTTAATACGTAGCAAACTTTGATTTGTATAAATAAGTAAAAAAATTTGTATTAGATTTTTTTTAATTTTATTTTTAAATCGAGTATTTGAAGTAAGTCTGAAGAAATTAACTAATTACCAAACCCAACTTAAATTTAATTCGGGTTTAAATTAAAGTGCCCAAACCAACCCCATCTCCCAAAATACGTAAAATATAACCAAAATTACTCTCTATTTAGGGTAGGTCCCCACAAGGCCCTAACCCTGTGAAAAATTCTACCATTCCTAGTTTTAAAACTATTTCAATAGGATCAAATTGTAATACTTTAAAAAGATTATGGGCTAATTTGAGAATAATAAAAATTAACCTTATATTATAAATATACCTCCTTTCTAACCCTAAACTCATTTTTTTTTTTTAAAGAAAACATACAAAAGAGAGAATGGGAGAAAAAAAAAGAAGAAGAAGAGGAAATTGAAGAAAGAATTATTGTTCTAAGGATTTTTTTAAAGATCATAATAGGTGTTTCTTAGCCTACTTATATATATATATATATATATATATATCACATAGAGTTTGTATACACCTTATTTTTTTTATATATTTTTTCTTTAAGTTGTGTTTTCAATTAGACAATATTAGATTTTATCAAGTTGGCTATAAAGTGCTACAAGGATTTTTATTTTTCTTTCATTTATTAGATGCTTATTAAAGACATTTGGATTTATGTTTATTTGAGATAATTTTATGTTATTAATTTTCTTATCACAAGTTGAATATTTTTTTTTGTTGAGGGAGGGAACACCCTTCTTTCTTTTGAGATTAGGTTGAAGTAAAGAACTTCAAGTTCAACCTAGAACCCTAATCTCTTTGTGCAACGGAATAACCTGTTTTATCAAGTAAAATAGTAAGAATCCAAAGCAGAATATAAAAGAGCACAACACAATCTTACGTGGTTCGGCGAGTTGCCTACGTCTACGGTGGATCTAAGGATCCTAATTTTTTTTATTAACTCCCTAGATATTTTACAAAAAAAACACAATAAAGAACCCTCAAAATGACCTAATGTTTAGTATACCCTTACTCTACCATGAACAATGAATACCCAAACAATGGTTCCACCCTAGCGCACACAAGCACTTAGTATCTACCTAGTTCTCCCCCTCTCTTAAAGTCTCTCTTAATGCTTAATCTAAAATAAAGGGTTTACAAGTGTTTATATAGAGGTTATTTCGTGCCTACTAATTCTATTCCTTATTGGAGTAAGAGTCCTCTTGTTTTAAAAGTCCAAAACTTTCCAATACTCGAAATTCGGATCAAAACGGACTTTATGTTGCTTCTAGCGCTGCGTGTATCACGCCCATCGCTACGACGTTGGGGACCCAATGCCGCAGTGCTGGGCTTCTGTGCTGGGCGCCCCAGCGCTCAGCCCCGGTGCCCTCCCGCGCGTTTTTTCGCTTCCTTTACGTCTTCGAGTCCCGTTTCGCTTTCCCATTCGTGTTCTATACGTCCTAAACTTCTCCATATATGTCCCATACATTTTAAAATTCTTGTGACTCTCCACTTTAGTAATTATCTCAATTCTTGTCTAACTAAAATTGTTGAATCACTAATTTTTTTATATTTTTATTCTATTTTTGTTAAAAAATTTAAATAGAATAAAATTTTGATAAATTAGTTTTACTCAAATTAAAAGTGGTTAAAATTATAATTACTCCTAGAGAGACCAAATGGGTCGTTTCAATGCTCATCTTCGTTGACAATTCCTACTTAACCATCTTCATTTTCCATTTTTCCTACACAAAATCAAATTGAATAAACAATTTCAGCATGAATAACATAATTAGTCACCCATGAATCAAAATTCCCCCAAAAAAACCTCTTCACTGACCTCTTTATGTTCCTCCTACTAGCAATATCAGATGTTGATGTTTCAAACTCTTCTTCATCCTCTATTCTAGGACGTTCATCCTAATTTTACCATAACACGAATAAAGTCGACAGAGAGTTGCTCAAGTTGCTTCACTAGTGGAATATATAAGTAAACGGGTGAAATATGAGAGCAACCAAGTACTCTGCAACCTTTGAAGCAACAGCAATACGATTTCAACCATTTTAAACCCTCTTTTGTTTCTTTCCTTTTTTGTTCATGTTTAAAGAAATAGATATCAAGCAAGCAAACCAAAGAACAGAACAACAGTGAGAACAAAGTAGCAGCTAGCAAGTTGTTCTTGAGTCCAAATCATTGCAAAGAAGAAATCGGGCTAAGTCCTTGGACAACAAGGAATTACAGAATGAACAACAATCATCAATTGGCGGATAAAGGATTATGCAATTAGCAGACTAAATAAAAACATATTTGAAAGAAATAATCACTTCTTAACAAAACTTCCAACTTTCTATATTGATTTCTTCACAAAAGAGAAAAGGAGCAAAGTGTTTTGAGTCTTTTAAAATTAATTATGGCAGACAACTAACGCATGTCATCAAAGTTAAAGCAATCCTATGCTCTTATAAGAGTTCTTGTGAAGCCAAACATCTGATTATATTATTAGAGAGATAATGGGGAATTTCACTTTCCATTGTGTTCAATTTAATTATCGTTAATTTTTCAGAAATGCAAACCTGATAAATTGTCTAAAAGAGAAACAAAATGAACGAATCAATGAATTTAATTAAATGTAGATGCAGGGGATCGAACCCTGTACCTCTCGCATGCAAAGCGAGCGCTCTACCATTTGAGCTACATCCCCATTTTGCAATAATTGTATAGAAATGAGAAAGAGAACTTGAATACAATTTCATAGAAGTTAATAAGACTTGACTTTTTATTGTCTTAAAATTTTGAATTAATTTTTCAAGATCCTGTATTAGACATCTGTTTCTGAAAGCATTCAACTAGAACATGTTTTCTTGAGATTGAAAATAAATACAAGTTACAAATTAGACAAGCCATTAAAATCTTCTTCATCTAGTGTAAGTAGCATCTAAGATTGTTGTTAACAGGAAAACCGTCATTTATTTACTTGACAACTGAGCATATTACTCTTTCTAAAAAATACTAGATTAAAGATTAGTAGCACATTGTTCAAGTGTAAATCACATAAACAGAAGAAAACATTAACCAGATTGATTTAACATCAAAATACATCAGAAATTCAATACATTAACCCTAGTCATGAACAAGTAGAGCATTCATACATCCAATAGATCTTAAAAACTTTTATTTGAGTGCCAAGAACATGGCAGCTCCCCGGAGCTGATTCATTTTAGATAATAAATCAAGTTTACTGCAACAACTGAAAAATGTTAAAGACCTTCCATACTGTTACCATCTCAAATGATCAAATAGAGTAACTTTTTAAGTAGTGTAAAACTTTCCAGCAAGCCATATTGTTGTTATGGGGAAAGCTAATCAATGGAGATATACGCAGATGGCGGTCTTGCAATTTCTACAACAGCAGGAACATGAGCAGGATGGTCATGGAAACTGCACGTCAATCTTCTTTAGGACCCTACAGATTCTGTAATTGTTGAGCACAAAACTTTTAATGTGAAAGAGAAATTTGTAAATGGAGAAATGTTTCTTTCTGCAGTTATTTATTCAATTTTCTTATTTTCTCTTATGATTCAATTCAGTTATTTCTGAACAAAAAAGGGAAAGTTTATGGAGAGCTTGTGCTTAAGTTTTCTGGACAACATATTGTAAGGAGATAGGTAATTTAATGAATCAAATGCATACCAATTTTTTGTGGAACTCTTGTATCACCGAATTGATGTTACCCTCCCAATGCCCTTCATCTTCTCGCTCTGTTAGCTGTACTTTCCGTAACCTTGGCGTGACCACGACTCCTGGAGAGAAAATCTTCATATTGGGACATCCTCTGACAGTTACTTCTTCCAAAGAAGGGAATTTGAAGGTGTAATTTGCAGAGCAGAAGCTCTTGAGATTTGGTAAAGAAGAAAGTGACAAACTCTTCAATTTACGTAAAACAGTCTCATCTTTTGCTACATCTCCCTCATTTACTGCCACTCCTGTCATCACTGCAGATTCACGACTCCCACATGAAACCTATTAGTGAAATGTAATTTATGTTATTTTGAGAGCTTAGTAAAAGTCTGAGATTCATTTTTCTTTTCTCAGAAATGTTTATAATTCACTCTTGAATGAGAATTGAAAAAAGTAAGTGTAATAGAGAATAAGGTTATGGTTAACAAACCATTACACTTGAAAGTGACTTAGGAGTATCGAGCTCGCCATCCCAAATGATTTTACATAAAGATATTGAGCGAGTTCGAAGCTCGCTTGCAAGGACTTCACTAATCAATAGCTTGGGGTTAACAGGCTTATCCTCCAAGATTGCTTCATTTTTGTTGCTATTATCTTCTATTTCAATATAAAAAATCTCTTCCATGCTTTTGCATTCAGTGACTTCAATTATTTGAAGTTGCGCAAGGCCTCTGGCAATAGATACCGAGAAGATATTCTTTAATTTGTCACAATTTCCCACTTTTATGATTCTCAACTTGCTAAAAGATGCTACAGTTATCTGACCATGACATATTTTCTCCAGATTAACCAAATTGTGAAGAAACAACGACTCCAAAAGGAGGAAGGCGTCACAAGCTACACACTTCTTCATTGAATCAACAATAAATAGAATATATGAATTATTTTGAATATGAAGATGCAACAATTGCGGAAACCCCTCTGTGTCCAATTCATAAAGAACATTCTTGACATACTGCAATTCCCCCAAGTATAGGTCTTCAATTCCCTTCAATTGTGCGATAGTCCCATTCTCCAGGCAAATTCTGGTATTGAGCTTGAGTTTCAATGTTCTAGAAGTTTCATACTTACCATGCCAGTCCCATTCATCTCCTATGAATATCTTATACCTTTCTAGTTTCCTGGAAAACAAGCCTCTTGGTAGTCTTGGCATCTTTGATATGAATTTCCAAAGAGATCAGGTTAAACAAATCCTTCAACTCATCAAGGCTGGCATTACTTGTTTCACTATTGAGCCCTTCAACGTCCCAATTAACAAAGCTATTACCCATATACAGTTCCTCTAATCGAGTTAAGCTTGATACAACATTTGGTGGAATAACTTTTAGTTTTAAACAGTTGCTTAAATCTAACAACCTGAGTTGATTCAGCTGACCTAGTTCTCTAGGCAACTGCTCTATATCAGAACTGGAAAGGCTAAGGATTTCCAGTTTATTTAGGTCTCTTATAACAGCCAAGTCTCCCAATACACATTGATCCAAACACAACGTCCGAAGGTTTACTAGGAGCTGAAGTGAAGAAGGCAGTGAGAATAAATGCATTTTAGTCAAATCTAAAACTCTAAGGTCTATCATCCCCGCAAAAAAATTATCTGGAATATGCAGGACAGGATCCTTTGCAAAGATATAGAAAAACTTAAGTTGGGGACATTCCAATCCTTTGGGCAGCTCACTAATGTCATTATTATGCAAGGAAATGGCAGTGCAAATTTTTAGTTTATCCTCATCTAGCCAATCTCGTGGAACAACCTGATTTCTCAATGCAAACACATGTTGGTCTCTAGATGCAATTGATATGGCAACATCACGAACAACATCATGCATAGCAAACATTTCACTTGTATAACTATCTAGCAACAAAGAAGAGGCTTTGATTTTGTGGATCAATGTATATACTCTATTTCTCGCTTCTTCTATTGTATTGACCCCTTCAAATAAACCCAAACCTATTCCATATTTCAACAAGTCTAGCAAGGAAGCATTGTAAGTATATCCCATTAGACTACAAAGCAAAAACGTTGACTTGAGTTCCTCACCTTTTAAGAAATTGTAACTCAACTCTATAGTAGAACAAGCCACCGCCTGAATTCCCACAAAGTTTCTAGAGGAAGGCCTTCTTAGTTCTAACAATGCATTCTTCCATTCAAATAGATTCTCTTCTCTTAATGCCCTAGCTATAGTTACAATGGCTATTGGCAAACCTGCACATTCCTTGGCTATATCAAATGCTAGAGATAGTACATCATGGTTTTTAATACGATGACCCAACATCTTTTGGAATAGGCTCCAAGCTTCTTCTTCATTCAAAGTACCAACCAAGAAATTGTTTTCAGAATCCATCCATCTTGATAACACATCTCGACTTCTTGATGTCAGCATTATTTTACAACCCTTGTCTTCATCTCCAAATGGGATCCCTACTCTTTCTAAATCGAGTCTCACCCAAATATCATCCAAAATTAGAAGGACCCTCTTCTCTTTTTTCAACCGTGCACATAACCTCCTTGCTCTTCCAGATTCACTCTCCTCACGTAATACAAGACCCAATTCATCAGCAATTTCTCCTTGAATCTTTTTTAAGTCTGGAGTCTGGGACACATCTGTAAAAACCACCTCATCAAAGAGCTTGTCTTTCTTGAGTTGTCGAGCAACTTCCTTCACTAGCATTGTCTTTCCAATGCCACCCATCCCATATACCCCAACCATGTTGACATCAGGATTACTTAATGCATTTACTATATCCTTCAAAATGGACAGTCTTGATTCGAAGGCCTTGTAATCTTTATTAGAAGCAAGCAATATCTCCTTTGGAATGGAACGGTAAGAAACCATATTGAATTTACCTTTTTCACGAAGTTCAACTGCAGCCTTCACCTCCCTTGCTGCTTTCTTGCTAAGCTGATATCGGGTCTTCAAATCGAGACACAACCCTTTGACACACCGGTTCTTAGCTTGCTCTTCATCTTCAATAAACTTCCCAGCCTCGTCAATAATCTTGTTCGCACTAATCAGCCACAACTCGACATCCTGCTCAATCTCTTCCCCTTTTCTTTTAGCATCACCAACTAAATGCTGCACCCTCTCTCTTGCATCCATCAGCATCTGAACTTCTTTATTGAGTAGATCAAAGTTGTCGTTGTAGTTGCACAAATAACTAAATTCGCGTCCTATGGACTCGGCAACTTTTGCAACAACAGAAGCAACAATTTCAACAACAATCTCAACCATTCTCAACCCTTTTTTTTTCTTATGATAATTACAGGACAAGCAAATAATGATGGTGTGTGACCGCAACAAAAAGGTTGCGAAGTGATTGATGCTCTTGAGATCAAATCATGAAAACAACAAAAGGGTTTCTAGATTGAGTATAGAGGCAAAAATTAAGAGCAAATTTGAGTAGATTTCTGGTTAATCAACGTTTGAATTACCTAATACACGAGATAAAAATTATTTCCAAGGAAATATATACATATGTATATATATTTATATATGAAAAGGATTTGGCATTGGACTTGGCAATTTGAAGTATTGTAATAAAGAAAATATAAACAGACAAACAAAATTAGAACTTTCGAAACAAGAAGCCGGCAACTTTCTTTGCTTAGACCACGTCCTTCTTCACATTTGAATTGACTGTTCATATTTTCTAGGTGCATTCTATGGTACTGGATAAGATTGCCGGTATTAATAACCAAAACAAATTTAGACTATTAAATTTATTTAATGGTATATAATATTTATTAAAATAAAAAAATTGATTTAATATTTAAAAAATTATCAAGTAAACAATGATGCAAACTACACATATTATATGCAAATTCGATATTAAATTTATATGTCAATATCAAATTTGTAAATTATTATTTTTATTTGTAAAGTAAATTAAATATTATAAATATAATGTAAAATTTATAAATCAACACTAAATTTTTATATTTATATGTAACATATATATATATATATATAACTGTTGATAAAAAAAAAATGATTCTTCGAATCAACGAGTTTTGAATTTATTTGTTAGTGAGAATTAATATTTGGGCCTTATCTTGGTTGGGCTTGCTTGCGAAAGTTTGGGTTTTCTCTTCCTCGTCAACTATGGCAGAACCTACAAAATACAAGCGTAACTATCATGATGGTCTCGCCGGGGTAGGTTTCGACAAAGACTCTCCAATGCTTAAGTCAGAAAGGATTTTTATGGTGGGAGACTAATAAAAAGGTTAAGCAAAAAACGCTACAAAAATAAAGGAAAAAAAGACCATTTTCTTTTTGTGTCTAGCTCTTTTGTTTCTTAAGCTTCATCTAAGGTATCAACCGGGCATTTTTTCATCATCCTCTGCTTCTGTCTCTTTCTCTCTTTTTTTATAGTACTAGTCTTTAGATAACTTTTTGAGTATTCTCCTTCTATTGTGCTCTTATCATACTCAAAATATTCTTCTAATGTGCTTCTAACTCTGCTTTTACTGTACTTCTATTACATGCCAAATATTCTTCTGATATGCTTCTGGCTCTGTTTCTGCTATACTTCTATTACACGCAAGATATCTTTCCGACATATATTAAGAATATTCTTGGCATATTCCTTATGTCTGTCTTCGTTGGTAGATTTGATTAAGTGTGAGGCTAAGTTTGATCTACTCGGGTCAATTTTTTAGTAGTCTCTTCCTGTTTGACTCGGTCGTGGTTCAATGTCTTCTCAAAGAGTTGGTCTTCTAATGACTTCACTAACTATACCTGGTCAGTCTGTTCAGCAAACAACTGACCCGATGTCTGTTCTAACCCAATTTCTTAGTTGATCATGTAAGCACTGAGATAAGCCAATGTGGTTAGTGTGTAAATGGTGGTTTTGGAAGTATCATGGCATGTCCTGCTAAGCAGGTGCTTCAGATTACTGATCAGATCTTTTGAATTCGGGCAGGCTCTCTGATGAACACTTGAAATTACACATTTAATGAGAATTTTACATCATTATTTTATATTACTAGTATCTTTAAACCCCCTAACTTAAGTATGTTTACAATATTGTACCTAATTAACTTTTACTTATTTTGTAGTAAGGTTCGGAAAAATAGCATAACTTTTTACCTAAAGATCCAATTGAGTGATTCTTGATTTTGTGAAGAGCTGATTCAATAGGCTAACATATTGTATTTCATAAAGCATTTGAAATTCGAGCGTTTAAATGGTGAAAATGGCCTAAAACAGAACTGATCTGCAGTATAGGCCCAGTCGAAACAGTCATTAGTATTTGGCCCATAACTATAGCAATGCATATCTAATACGTATGAGACAACTCAAGTTAAAAATATTAAAGACTTATCTACAAGTTTGATGTTTTCAATGATAGCTAATTCGAATCACATCAATTTTAAATTGGATAATCAAGTTGATGCATTACTGATAATCAGTGTAAATTATTTGCCACCATTCTTGACTTTTATCATCCAAGTAGTTCCCTCTTTATTTGTATCAATTTATCTATGTTTTTCTATAAATAGATAGAATACTTATGCTCAAATGATATAATTAGATAGTTAGATTTTAGTTCAAAACACTTGTCTTTTGTATTATCTCTTTGTAATATTATTTCTCTCATTTACTATTGTAAAGTCATGTTATCTCTTCTTCCATTTCTTTTCCTTTGCTAAGTTGAAAGTGTGAAACTCTTGGCAATGTAATAAGATATATTTAACTTTTATTGATGAATTTAATGTTTCATTCTTAAACTATACAAATTTATATATAATATATTTATTTTGTTTGTAATATTAATACCCTTTTTTCTAAAGTGGTATTTCTTGATTTATTATAGACAATATTTATAGTTGGCATAATAAATTCTTGAAACCATTTACAAGATTTGACATATTACCATTTCTTGTAAAGTGGGAGTCTTGATTTATTATAGACAAATATAAAAATTGGCATAATAAATACTTGAATCCATTTATAAGATTTGGTGTATAATAATTGAAAGAAATAAATACTAGTTAATATATAAATGTTAATGAACTTTAATTGTTATATCTTTCGGTTGGAACCTCTTTTGTGTGAGGATTCCAATTAAGTTATAAAAAGAGTTAAATATATTCTTACTTCTTATGCCAAGAGTGGATCCCCTTAACCTTAACTTTTATTTGAATTGGTTAATTGAATTAATATTTGCAAACATCTTATACTGCATTAATTGTCTTTAAAGTATTTATAGTTTGTAATTTTAATTCTATTTCCCTGTGGATCGACCTCGTTCTCACCAGGTTATTTATTACTTCGATAATCCTCCACTTGGGAATAAACTCTTATATTCTGGACGTGTCAAATTTTTGGCGCCGTTGTTGGGGAAGTGAAATTAATAATTTTTTTTATTTTATTTTCATGGAAGGCTAAGCCTCCTAACTTGCTTTACTTTATTTATTATTCGTTTTTTTTTTCATGGAAGGTTAAGCCTCCTAACTTGCTTTACTATATTTATTATTCGTTTTTTTTTTCATGGAAGGTTAAGCCTCCTAACTTGCTTTACTATATTTATTATTCGCTTTTTATTTTCATAAAAGGTTGAACCTTCTAACTTGTTTTACTTTATTTATTATTCACTTTTTATTTTCATGGAATACTAAGTCTCCTACTCTTTATTTATTAACGTTTTATTATATAATCTAACACTGACTAATTTAACTTCTAATTATTTATCTTTATTTTATTTTAATTTTAGTTTTGTCTATTTTATTTACCTGCGTTTAATATTTTATTTTATTTTCTCTTATTTGTATTATTTATTTTTATTGTATTTTGTTTTATTTCTTTATATGAGCGGTTTATTTCGATATCCTAATTCTCATCGTTTAGTGAAATATAATTTAGGAATTTTTTTTGATAATTTGTTGGATTCTCCTTCATCTTATCATTCTTCTTCATCTTCTCATTCTTCATTAATTAATACTATGATCGAAAATTAAATTGAGGGACTCATAGACCCAGGGACAATCAGTCTCAACATAATGACCATAACCAACCTAGGATACTTAGAGACTATATGAACCTTACACGAACTGGTGCACCATCTTGCTTAATTTTTTCTCCGGATGCAACACATTTTAATTTTAAATCATGCATTATCCAACTTTTACCTATTTTTTATAGTTTAGATGCAGAGAACTCTTATCTACATCTAAGAGAATTTGAAGAAGTGTGTAACACGTATAATGACCAAAATGGTAACATTAACATAATTCAACTTAAGCTTTTTCCTTTTTTTTTAAAAGATAAAACTAAAATATGATTACAAAACTTTAGGCTATGATCTATTTTTTTATGTGATGAGATGCAGTAACAATTCCTTTAAAAAAAAATTCTTTTAAGGATTGAAGCTTACACTTAATTAAAAAAAAAAATAACAAAGGGGAGATACATGGCTTTAAAATTGAATATGTCAAAAGTTTATGATAGAGTTGAATAGACTATTTTGCATGCAATGATAAAAAAGATAAAGTTTCTGAAATTTGTTCCTTTTTAATAGGGTCATGCTTAGGAAATAAGGGTGGCGCATCATTAAGTATTCGAATGTTAATTTTTTGGGTCACGTTTAACCTGAGTCATATACCCTGCTTTTAAGCTCTAGCCCCTAAAACGTTTGATTCAAAATTTCAACATTACCCTTTCAAATGCGTTTTTCATATTTTGATCCCATAGAGTTCTGTTTTTTTTTCTGTTTTTCATTATTTTATGTTTTATCCCCATGGACCCCAACTTCTAAAGTCTTTTCTCCACCATTGTCAATTGTCATCACGATGGAAGCTAATGTTAAGGGGGTGATAAATTACTTCTTCAAACTAACCAGAATAAAGTGCGACTGACTGAAATTAACCCAACTTTTAAAGTAACCTTATGGCTATTCAAAATTTAGTCATAAAATAAATGTAGTTTACGTCAAGGGCAACTTTACTCAAAATGGGAATCATTTGGGTTCTATTTTGTTATTTTCCCAAAGCAAAGGGATGACTTTGATAATCACCCTAAGCATTGCAAATGGAAACAAAAAGGTAACAGTAAAAATGAGAAATGCTGCAATTCTCGAGCGGCAAAGAACAAGAATCCCTTATATTGTTGAGGATTCAAAAAACGTACTAATTATAATTCAACCAAAATCTGCAATGCCGTTTCTACAAATTGAGATGTGTATTAATTTTCCTAATTTTAAGAACAAACATCTCACCATTATACAGGCATCTTCTATACAAAAGACCGATACATCCTCAAAGTTTTACCGATGGGCACAATTAATCGGACACAAGGCTCGATACTTCAACTACAATCCTCCCATTGAGGCTCGCAGCAAGAATTTATGAATCAGAACTATTAAGTTAATGAGCCATCTAAGTGAAGGGAGTTTCTTTCTGCACTGTCAGCTGGACTTCCATTTGGTTCGCAAAAATGACCGTCTTGTTGAAAGGGGATATATGACCTCCCAGACATTGTGCAGGGCGCCTTTATCATAAATGTTATTTGTTACAATGGTCTCAGCATCTTCCAAAGGGGATCTTCGGAAAAATGCTTTCCATTTGCTCTCTGGAGGCTTGCTTTCGCTGCTCATCCCACTGATTCTTGCTTTAAGAGCTGCAGTACTCGTTCTTGCTTCATTTAGCTTCCTCTGCCAATTTACTTAGTCTTGCCACTTGACAGTCTGCAGTTTGAGTAGATGACCATAATTAAACAGGGTCTCAATAACAAGCTTTAATGTTGTATGAAGTTATAGATGTAAATTTTCCAGTAGAGATATCAGGCAAAAATTATCTCAATAGAGTTTGTTATTATTAAGAACCAAAGTTGTCCCACAAGGCTTATTTCAAACTACCTGCCCTATTATATTGCAATAAAAGATGAATAAAATGATTTATAAAAATCACCTCATTTGTTGTTTTATTTCTGCGACAAAGGTTGGCATGATACCCAAAGAAACCAGCCAGTAAGAGAGCAACAACAGCAAGAAACACGATAAGAAGTATCAGAGTGTTATATGCGCCCAACAACCACTGTTACACACCAGAAAAACATTAATCAAATATCCAGAAAGGGTGTGTGAGTTGAAAAAGTCTCGACATTGAACTTTGATTAGATACTTATAATGCAAAGAAACAATCATATGCACACACAAAACATGATAACGAGGACCAGTCAGTTGTAATATATTTGCTTGGCATCAGAAAGGACAGTTAAAGCCTTTTACAGTAAGTTAAGAAAATGCATTTCAGCATCTCAGAACTCATCTCAACAGATGAGGAATATACTATTATTTCTTGAATCGAAAAGACCAATTATCTTCCAAATGTAGAGTCTACCGTGAGATAATCAACTTACTACAGAAAATTTTTCAGCAAATTCTGCATGCCATTGGAAAAAAGATATTCTTTGTTTAAGTTGATTTAAGGGACAAGTTCAGATATTAGTAGCGTGATAACTGAAACACTCACCTGTACAACATGTGGAACTAAGCTGCGAAATGAATTTTCTATGCCATAATAAGCTGCAAAAGGGATGAAAAAACGGCATGCCACATTGAGATCCATAAGCAGATCATCCAACAACTAGAAGATCTTAAATTCAAATAAGCGTTACCCGTTAGAATATATACAACTCTTAATTCTTTCAATCTTCCAGCAAGAACAAACCCAACGGCAATGGCTCCGTACAAACAAAGAAGTAAATGCCTGAAAAACACTAACAAAACATTTAACATAAATAAATAAAACAGAAAAGTATACAACCAGCTTATTGTACTATATATATGATGAGATTCGGGCCAAGTGATTCATATTAGGGATAAAACAAGAGACTCTGCTCAGTGATTGACTACTCTGAATCTTACCATTAGAATTTGATAATTTTTTTAAAATGAAAACTAATGCAATATTAAAAGAGATATTTAGAACCCTTTTGATTACAATCGTGAGAGATATGTAATCTACTTTCCAACACATGGGAACTAGATTTCCAAATTGAAGCAAAATAAAGAATCTTAGACCTTCATTCAGAACAATTTAGTAAGATCATAAAAGCTATAAAGATGGGTATAAATCATCGAATACTCACCACAAAAGAAAAGCCATGAAATATCGCGTATTTCTCTCCCCTATACAATTATTCTGCAATAGTAAACAAGTTTCAGTCAACATAGACTCTTTTCAATGTAAAACATGTACAACATTTAAATATTATAAAAAATAAAAATAAAACCAAAAAAAAAGAAAGCTAACCATCCATCCACAATGATGGTCAAACCGGGCAACACAGCGATCACATATGCTGCAGTGCTTGGACCTAGCAGGTCTGAATCAGAGATTAAAGAAGAATCCCATCATTATAGATAAAACAGAAACTTTTAAAGAATGTTCTTACTAAGGAAACAATGAACTCACTTTGGAATTTTACAAGTAGAACATTCTTTCTCTGTGTATATGATGTTGTCATAGGGATAAGCAGATTGATATTGAGAAACATTCTTGGCTGTGACAGTCCCTGGATCAGTAAAGCTGGTCAACAAAAATAAAAGAACACCAACACCGACTCCCAGCAAGCTTGTATACCTGGAAGCGTATACAAATAATTAATAAAGTTCAGATTAAAACAAGCAAAGGTAATTACAGAACCACTAAATGAGTAGGCTATCCTCGAACAGGATTTTTACCTGTGAATTCCACTTAAATAATATCCAGGAATATAGCTAAAGGATGACTTTGCAATAAAATAATAAATCCCACCAATTATTGCCAAATATAATATCTGCAATTAAAGAGAAATTTTAATAAAAGAAACATTTATGATGCAATAATTACGAAAGGGAAACCTTTTTATAAATCCAATCAGCAAAACATGAAACAATTGTGCAGAAATTGAAAATGAGAAAGACATTAAATCAAATCTAAGCAACTTTGATGACATCAGGAAAAATTCTATATGTACTTATTTTTTAAATTCTTTGAAGTTCGAGACAACCTCAAAGTCCTACCTCACCATATCTCACACCTTTTGGAATCCAATCATGGCTCATTTTTCCAACAAGTTAAATATTGGACCTTCTTCTTGGGCATTTTTCTTTATAAAACCATGTTAAAGTTCATAAAATCGCAAAAGAATAATCATTAAGGTTTAGACATTCTTACAATTAATGTATACGAAAACCAACAAAAATATATAGTAAAGGAAGAGTAGGTAAATCCATCAAAAAAAAATTTTAAAATGCTTCTAGAATTGAATCTATAGGTATCCTCCTACTTCAAGTCAAAACTCTCATAACCATTTAATCCCAAAATCAAATTATTTGCTATCTTCATCCATAAATGACCTATTCCAGATCACCAAGTGTAAAAATTAATTGATCACTATCACAGATCCGACAATAGTATGTCTTCTTGCACAAATTGTTGAAAACAGAGATCTCCCTATCTGCTATGCGCAGTTTTGTTGCTCAAGATAATCTCCAGTGTGACAAGCACATTCAGCGGTATGCAATTAAACCCAAGACATTAAAAAAAAAAAAAGATGAACCAATGATTCACCGAGGGATGGCAGAATTTAGCATAAAAATCCAAAGCTACAAAACCAAGCCAAAAACTCAAATGCCAAAGACATCTAATGGTCCATTTTAGAGAGCTTTTTAATACCACCAAAAACGCTTTATAACAGCAAAAGAAAATACATTTGTGTCCATTTCATAATATTTGGACAAAGTATACAAAGCGCTTTCCAAGACCAAAATGCACTGGTTAAACAACGGTTTACTCAAAAGCTCTTTCTGGGTCACTAAGGTACTTAAAATTCTCTCAAAAAGCACTAGCTAGATGCTTTTCCATGTATTGGCATTTTGCAGACAAGGCTTCTAGTCATAGGGACTTATTACAGAAAGCACTCAAAATCAACAGCTTATAAAACAATCCCTTTTCCAAAATCCTTTTTCCTTTTGGCCAAAACTATCACAAACAACATCATATTAACTTGCATGTACATGAACACACATTCATATTAAAAAAAAAATTAAAAAATAGAAAATTATCAACTGGGGCTCAATTGATAAAGCCTCTTGGGTTGAAATAAGAGTTTTGGGGTTCAAGACCCGCTCAAATGTTGATTCTGATGCTAATTCTTTGCAACATATCCGTCAAGCAAAAAAAGAGTTGGATGTTCTTCTGTATAAAAATGAGGTGTATTGAAAGCAAAGAAGTCATGTGACATTACTTAAAATGGTGACCATATTTTAAAAAAAATTCACTATAAGGCATCTAACAGGTGGGAGAAAATACGATTGATGGTATTTTTGACTCATAAGGCTTGTGGCAGCAAGATATTCATCAGATTGTGCAGATTCTAGTAGAGCATTTTGGGAATTTGTTCACTTCTACAAAGTCATCAGAGGTTGAGATTCAGAAAGTTGTGGATAATGTACCTACAATGTTATCTAAGGAAAATAGAAGACGGTTGGATGCTCTTTTCATATCGGAGGATATTCGCGCAGTTGTGTTCCAAATGTTTCCAACAAAGGCCCGTGGAAAAGATGGTATGCCAGCAGCTTTTTATCAAAAATTCTTGATATTATTGGTAGAGATGTTTCACTTTATTGTTCGGAGTTTTTAAATAATAGTAGTGATATCAATTTGTTGAAAGAGACTTTTAATTTTTTTAATCCCAAATGTGATAAGCCAATTTATCTTGTTGAATATAGATCGAAAATCCTTTTCAATGTCAGTTACAAAATTATCTTAAAGGTTTTAGCAAATAGGCTTCAAGGTGTGCTAGGTGAAATAATATCGAAGTTATAAAGTGCCTCTATTCCATTCCAGGTAGGCTGATAACTGATAACGTTGATATTGGGATTGAAGCTTACACTTGATTAAAAAAAACAAAGGAAGGCGAACGAGGAATACATAACTTTAAAATTGACTATGACAAAGGCTTATGATAGAATTGAATGGGCTTTTTTTGTGTGTAATGATGAGAAAGTTAGGTTTTTCTGAGGGATGGTGTAGTAAAATTATGGAAAATGTCATATCTGTATCTTATTCTATTTTAATCAATGGCGAGTTGCATGGACATATACAACCAACAATAGGGTTGCGACACGAGGATCCACTATCTCCTTATCTTTTTATTATTTTATCAGAGGGCTTGTCATTTTTATTTCATCAAGCAGGGTGTCGAAAAGAGTTGGAAGTGTTAAAATTACAACACCAAATTAAATTAAATTAATTACAACATCAAGCTCAAAATTAAGCTCAAATATTTACAAGCTCAATTCTTGAAGTTTCTAGATTAGGTAAGATATTTTAAGTTAATAATTAAAGAGATAAGTATTATAAACTTGTGTGGTTAATAAATTTTTACATTATTTTATTTGTGTGATTTTGGTTTGTTGAAACTAAGTATAAATACCCCCCTCCCTCATTTAGTTTTGCAAGCAAGCAAGTTAAGAATAAAGAGTTGATCAAGTATTTGATCAATTGTTGAGAGTTTAGAGTGTTAGAGAGTTGAGCAAATAATAAGCTCAACAAAGAGTGTGTGAGAGTTGAATTGTGAGTGTTGTGTTGTAAGTGAGAAAGAGTAAGAGTTTCTAAATTTTGTATTGTAAGTTTTGTGTTTGTTGTATTAATAAAAGTGTTCCATTTGTGCTCTATTATTCTCTACAATTGGTATCAGAGCGGGACTGTCTGGGACTGCTCAAGTTGTAGGATTTCTAAGAATTCTGAGTATGCTCTGTGGTTGCAGCTTTGACTGATCTTCCACATCAGAAATGACTTCTAGAAATTGTGAGTGAGTGAGCTTCTGTGTGTCGTAAGTAGTCTGTGACTCTGCAAGTTTGTTGACAAAACTTGTTTGGTATTACTGAGGTACTGCCAACACGATGGGTGACCTTCAAGTGGTTGAAGGAATCAAGAAGCTTAACAACCAAAATTACAATACATGGGTGACGTTGATGGAGTCTTACCTTCAAGGCCAAGATCTTTGGGAGGTCGTTGGTGGGAATGAAGTGAAGCAGCCAGCAGACGAAGCCACTTTAAAGAAGTGGAAGGTAAAAATTGGTAAGGCTATGTTCGCCATTAAGACCACAGTTGAAGAAGAAATGTTAGAGCACATAAAGAAGGCCAAGACGCCAAATGAAGCATGGGACACTTTCGCATCACTCTTTTCAAAGAAAAACAATATGCGACTACAGCTTCTAGAAAATGAACTGTTGTCAATTACACAACGCAACATGACGATCAACCAATACTTCACAAAGGTAAAGTCCTTGTGTCGTGAAATATCTGAGTTAGATCATGCCGCTGCTATTGCTGAAACTAGGATGAAAAGAATTATCATCCATGGTTTGAGGCCCGAGTATAGAAGTTTTGTTACTGCTGTACAAGGCTGGCCAACCCAACCATCTCTCATTGAATTTGAAAATTTGCTTGCTGATCAAGAAGCAATTACTAAGCAAATGGGCGGTGTCTCTTTAAAAGGCGATGAAGAAGCACTTTACATTGACAAAAGGAAAGGTCGATTTAAACGACGTGCTGGTGGAGGATCTAAAAGAGATGATGACAAGATAAAGAGTTATCACCAAGAAGGTAGCTCACAGACAGGGGGAGTATGGAGGGCTCGCGGCAATGGTAGTCAGTCCAACCAAAAGAAAAAGTTTGAAGAAAAATGCTACAATTGTGAAAAAATAGGACATGTGGCAAAAGATTGTTGGTCTAAGAAAAGGTTTGCTGAGGGTAATGCTGCCATATCAAACTTAGAAAGAAAAAGTGAGGATGAGTGGGATGCTGAAGCGTCTGTCGCTATAGAGGAAGAAGACCTATCACTCTCAGTGATAATACCTGGACGGATTGACTATAAAAATGATTGGATCGTCGACTCAGGATGTTCAAATCATATGACTGGTGACGAAGAAAAGCTGCAAGATATGACAAAGTACAAAGGAAGTCGCATGGTGGTGACAGCCAACAACTCAAGATTGCCTATAGCTCACATCGGTAACACAGTCTTTGCACCTCGTTACAGTCCTAATAATGTAACACTTCAAGATGTCTATCATGTCCCCGGCATGAAAAAGAATCTATTGTCAGTATCACAGTTAACATCTTCTGGACACTATGTCTTGTTCGGTCCACAAGATGTTAAGGTGTACCAAGATTTAAAAATCACAGGAACACCAACAATAGAAGGACGACGACTAGAGTCAGTCTATGTATTATCAGCAGAGTCAGCTTATGTAGACAAGACTCGAAAAAATGAGACAGTAGATTTGTGGCATGCACGATTGGGACATGTAAGTTATCATAAGCTAAAAGTGATGATGAACAAGGCAATGCTTAAGGGTCTACCTCAACTTGATGTGAGAGTGGATACAGTATGTGCGGGATGTCAGTATAGCAAGGCACATCAACTACCATATGAGGAGTCAATGTTTAGAGTTAAGGAGCCATTGGAGTTGGTTCACTCTGATGTGTTTGGACCTGTCAAGCAGCCATCAATTAGTGGTATGCGGTACTTGGTGACATTTATTGATGACTTCTCGAGGTATGTATGGGTTTTCTTTATGAAGAAAAAATCAGATACTTTTTTTAAGTTCAAGGAATTTAAAGAAACAACTGAAGGAGAAGTCGAAAAGAAGATTCATTGTCTCCGTACAGATAATTGGGGAGAATATACCTCTGATGAGTTCTCAGAATATCTTCGAGAAAATAAGATCCGACATCAGTTCACATGTGCCAACACACCACAACAAAATGGTGTTGCAGAAAGGAAGAATCGGCATCTTGCAGAGATTTGTAGAAGTATGTTGCACGCAAAAAATGTACCAGGAAGATTTTGGGCTGAAGGAATGAAGACTGCAGCCCACGTGATTAATAGGCTTCCTCAACCAAGGTTAGGGTTCATATCACCATTTGAGAAGTTGTGGGATATGAAACCTACAATGAGTCATTTTCGAGTATTTGGTTGTATATGCTATGTGTTTGTGCCAAATCACCTGAGAAACAAATTTGACAAAAAGGCAATCAGGTGTATCTTTGTTGGATATGATAACCAGCGCAAAGGATGGAAATGTTGTGACCCTACTAGTGGGCGGTGCTACACATCAAGGAATGTGGTGTTTGATGAAGCATCTTCATGGTGTTCGCCACAAAAAGAGGAGCTTTCAGATTTAAAAGAAATAGAAGAACGACTACAACAAAAGATAGATGAGTAAATTGCTGAAATTTGACCGAGCTAAGAAGACCTTGATAATGGAAGCAGTGATGACAATACTGAGCAAGAGACAACTCAAAGTCCTTGGCAAACTGGCATTTATCAACAACCAACAACGGAGACCAAATATGAAGGAGCAGAACCTGCAACCTCTCAATCTCATCCTCGAAGGTCAATAAGAATACGAAAGCCTAATCCCAAATATGCTAATACAGCTATGGCGAAAGAGGAAAATGTTAAGGAGCCTGAGACTTTTGAAGAAGCATCACAGAGCTCTGAATGGATTAAAGCTATGGAAGAAGAAATCATAGCGTTAGAGCAAAATCAAACTTGGGATTTAGTGCCAAAACCAAAGGATGTGAAACCTATATCTTGTAAGTGGGTGTATAAGATCAAAAGACGTCCTGATGGATCGGTGGAGAGGTATAAAGCTTGGTTGGTAGCTCGAGTATTTTCTCAATAGTATGGACTAGACTATGATGAAACGTTTAGTCCAGTAGCCAAGATCACCACAGTACGAGTTCTACTTGCATTGGCAGCTAGCAAAGGATGGATATTATGGCAAATGGACGTAAAGAATGCTTTTCTACATAGAGAGTTAGATCGAGAGATCTACATGATTCAACCAATTGGATTTGAAAGCAAATTTCATCCTGATTATGTGTGTAAATTGAGAAAGGCATTGTATGGATTAAAGCAAGCTCCAAGGGCGTGGTATGGTAAAATTGGAGAATTTCTAACACATGGTGGTTACTCTGTAGCATCAGCTGATTCGAGCTTATTCGTCAAAGCTAATGGAAAGAAACTTGCAATTGTAGTGGTATATGTGGATGACTTAATTATCACTGGAGATGATGAAGAAGAGATTCGTCGAACAAAAGAGAATTTGGCAGTTCGTTTCCAGATGAAAGAGTTTGGACAACTTAAACATTTCCTTGGGCTTGAAGTCACTCGGACAGTAGAAGGAATTTTTCTAGGACAACAAAAATATGCCAAAGATTTATTGCAGAAGTTTGGGATGCTAGAGTGCAAGCCTATCTCAACACTGCTAGAAGTTAATGCCAAGTTGTGCGGTTATGAAGGAAAGGATTTAGAAGACAGAACTATGTATCGACAACTGGTAGGAAGTCTCATCTATTTAACATTGACTCGACCAGACATTTCTTATGCAGTTGGAGTAATAAGTCGATACATGTAAAATCCTAAGAAACCTCACTTAGAAGCAACTCGACGAATATTGAGATATGTGAGAGGCACAATTGACTATGGTCTCTTCTATAAGAAAGACCAAGATCGTAAAATAGTTGGCTATTGTGATGCTGACTATGCTGGAGATCATGACACACGACGTTCAACCACTGGGTATTTTTTCAAGATTGGTTCAGGAACAGTCTCTTGGTGCAGTAAAAGGCAACCAACTGTATCATTGTCAACTACTGAAGCTGAGTACAGAGCAGCAGCAATGGCAGCTCAAGAAAGTACATGGTTGATGCAATTGATGGAGGATTTACATCAGCCAAGAGATTATAAAGTGTTAATATATTGTGATAATCGATCAGCAATTTGTTTGGCAGAAAATCCAGTTTTTCATGGAAGAACAAAGCATGTGGAGGTGCATTATCACTTTATCCGGGAGAAAGTTCTGCAAGAAGAAATTAAGTTGTTGTATGTTAAGACTGAAGATCAAGTGGCTGATTTGTTCACAAAAGGCTTGGGTGTTGATAAGTTTGAAAAGTTTCGAAGACAACTCAACATGGTTAGAAGAATAGAAGTTGGTGTTGAGGGGGAGTGTTAAAATTACAACACCAAATTAAATTAAATTAATTACAACATCAAGCCCAAGATTAAGCCTAAATATTTACAAGCCCAATTCTTGAAGTTTCTAGATTAGGTAAGATATTTTAAGTTAATAATTAAAGAGATAAATATTATAAACTTGTATGGTTAATAAATTTTTACATTATTTTATTTGTGTGATTTTGGTTTGTTGAAACTAAGTATAAATACCCCCCTCCCTCATTTAGTTTTGCAAGCAAGCAAGTTAAGAATAAAGAGTTGATCAAGTATTTGATCAATTGTTGAGAGTTTAGAGTGTTAGAGAGTTGAGCAAATAATAAGCTCAACAAAGAGTGTGTGAGAGTTGAATTGTGAGTGTTGTGTTGTAAGTGAGAAAGAGTAAGAGTTTCTAAATTTTGTGTTGTAAGTTTTGTGTTTGTTGTATTAATAAAAGTGTTCCATTTGTGCTCTATTATTCTCTACAGGAAGGAGTTAGATGTGGAAGATAAGGATCAATAATATCTCATCTCTTTTTTATGGATGATAGCCTTATTTCTCGAAGGCCAGTTTGTTAAATTGTCGAGCTATACATGAGATTTTGAAGATGGCAAAGCTTCGGGGCAAATTGTGAGTTTTAGTAAATTGTTCTCTGCAATAGGCATAGAAATTATGATTAAAGCAATAATTCAAGTGATACAAATCTATTCCATAAATTTATTTCGCCTCCCTACATCTTTAGTTCATAGAATTCATAAGGTGTGTACAAATTTTTGATGGGGAGGTATAAATGAAAAAAGAAAATTACATTGGTATAAATGGAAGACTTTATGTTGTAGTGAAAAAGAGAGTGACTTAGGATTTTGAAATTTGTTCCTTTTTAATAGGCCAAGCTTGCAAAATAAGGGTAGAACTATTGGAGCTAGTAAAATAAGGGTAGAACTATTGGAGCTAGTAAAATAAGGGTAGAACTATTGGAGCTAGTGCTCACGTATCATTTCAATTTTATATGAATATTAATTGTTAATATCATATTTATATAGTATAATGTTTGTAACATTACAGACATTATTTGAATTGAAAGAGTTCAGATCTGATCTAAATGAGTTTAGATCAGAACTAATAGTTAGCAAAGCTGAGAGTTATAAATGCTAAGAGTTAGCAGGTTATAAGATTCAGTGAAATTTAAAGATTTAGAACCTTTTCTATAATGGGACAAAGACCTGAGAGTATACTTGTAATGATATAGTTGCAAAGAGTTGCAATAGGTGTTAAGAAATGTCATTATATAAGTATGTCTCAAACATAATGTTTCTTATCTATGATCACCAATACGGGTCTATCGGTGAATTCACATTATATAGATTAGTGTATGTCTATATCTGACTGGTTCAGATGATTGCTCTTAGTTGACCACGAGCTTAGAGCTTGTATAGGCATACGGGTATCCAGTCAGAACTGGATACTGAACAGACTTACGAGGACCCCAATAGATATCCTATGAAGCCGTCAAAGGAAGGTCCTCTCGAGTTGAGTAGTATTCGTGGTCCTTTGACCTGAGCGCCACGGTGGTCTTGTGAGTGATCCATCATACTTTAGTTCCACATATGTCAGAGACCTTTCATGGTCTGACCGCTATGTGTCGCTGGGTATCATCCGATGCTCATAGAGTCCGGTGTGCGTAGATACGGGATCCGTCAGCTTACGTAGGTAAGTTGTATATCCGATGCTCTGAGATTGTATTTCATAAAGTCTTGTGACCACAAGCATAAACCCAGAAAAAGAGTTTTTCACAGGGTTAAACAATATAGCAAAAGTGTTCGCGTATATTATTTATCGAGATATGAATCTGGAGATAAGTTTATGGATGAGCAAATGGGAATTTGACGGTCCTGATCTATATCCCCGCACATCCAGGGTATAAATGATGGAATGATTATACGTATACGTTATGACCTCAACTTGTATGGTCTAACGCTCTGATTTGTAATATTCGTAACATGTACGTAGGACATCGATTACGGATTCATAGAATAGTTCCATTTGATAAATCAGGTGTAAACCTAGAGAGTCCCAATATGAAATGTACTCTTTGAGCACTTGAGTAGTTTACCGTATTGAATGGTTCAATACAATATAATTTAGCAAATTACTAAGGTTAAGTTAACTAAAGTATATGGTTAAATGGTGGGACTCACTTTAGGTTAACTTGGTAACCTAGTAAGGATATAAAAGTAATTTCACTTTATGATTATTTAATTGTTAAATAATTAAAATAAATATTTATTTATTTAATTGTTAAATAAATGATTTAACTTAACTATAGTTAAAGGTTAATCATATGGTTAAGTTAAGTTAACCTTACTTAATGGTTAAGTAAATATTAACCTAACCATAGTTAAGTTAGTTAACTATAATTAGAATATTTAAATATTTATTTAACTTAAGGGTTAAGTTAAACTAATCTAAGGTTAAATATTAATTAAGGTTAGGTTAAGTTAAATTAAATGCAAATGAAATTCAAATTAGTTTGAAATTTATGCATTAGTATATAAAGTGAAATGAAATTCAAAATTCACAAGTTTTAGGTTTTTAAATTTTTTTTTTTTTTTAGCCATTTCAATTTGAGAAATTGGAATTCTTTATTTTGTGTTTTAATGGTTAGAATAACAAAAAAAATATAAATAAATTATTACTAAATATAATAACTAAAATAGATTTGTTTTAATTATTCAAGAGTTGAATAAAAGGAAAAATAAATTTAATTAAGTTAAAGAGTTTAACTTTGAATTAAGTTTAAGAGTTAAACAAAATGTTGGATTAATATACTGTCATTCTAGACAATCAAACCCACCCTTATTGATTGTTATGATTGATCAAAAATTCATTTTATGGTGGACTTCAAGCAAATTAATTCAAATACTTCATAGGTTATATTTCTCAATCTCATTTTTTATTTAATAAATATGTATTATATGTGTTCATTGTATTATTTTAATCTTCTATTGTACACATATATATATGAGATATGTATATTTGTTGTATAATTAACACATCTCACATGCAAGCACCTTAAAATAATCAACACCCAACAAACACATCATTAAATATTTTACTTAATGCTAATTTTTTAGGTCATTAGCAAACATCCAACCTGTGTTGCATACCCTGCTTTTAAGTTCTAACCCCAAATCGTTTGATTCAAAATTTCAACATTACCCTTTCAAATGCGTTTTTCATATTTTGATCCCATAGAATTCTGCTTTTTTCTGTTTTTCATTATTGTATGTTTTATCTCCGTCTACCCCAACCTCTAAAGTCTTTTCTCCACCATTGTCAATTGTCATCATGATGAAAGCTAATGTTAACGGGGGGGTGATAAATGACTTCTTCAAACTAACAAGAATAAAGTGCGACTGAATGAAATTAACCCAACTTTTAAAGTACCCTTGTGGCTATTCAAAATTTAGTCATAAAATAAATGTAGTTTACGTCAAGGGCGACTTTACTCAAAATGTGAATCATTTGGGTTCTATTTTGTTATTTTCCCAAAGCAAAGGGATGCCTTTGATAACCACCCTAAGCAGCAAATGGAAACAAAACAAAAAAAAGTAACAGTAAAAATCAGAAATGCTGAAATTCTCGAGCGGCGAAGAACAAGAATCCCTTCATATTGTTGAGGATTCAAAAAACGTACTAACTATAATTCAACCAAAATCTGCAATGCTGTTTCTACAAATTGAGATGTGTATTAATTTTCCTAATTTTAAGAAAAAAAACCATCTCACCATTATACAGGCATCTTCTATACATAAGACCGATACATCCTCAGTTTTACCGAGGGGCACAATTAATCGGACAAAAGGCTCGATACAATCACTACAATCCTCTCATTGAGGCTCGCAGCAAGAATTTATGAATCAGAACTATATGTTAATGAGCCATCTAAGTGAAGGGAGTTTCTTTCTGCACTGTCAGCTGGACTTCGGTTTGGTTCGCAAAAATGACCGTCTTGTTGAAAGGGGATTTATGACCTCCCAAACATTGTGAAGGGTGCCTTTATCATAAATGTTATTTGTTACAATGGTCTCAGCATCTTCCAAAGGGGATCTTCGGAAAAATGCTTTCCATTTGCTCTCTGGAGGCTTGCTTTCACTGCTCATCCCACTGATTCTTGCTTTAAGAGCTGCAGTACTCGCTCTTGCTTCATTTAGCTTCCTCTGCCAATTTACGTAGTCTTGCCACTTGACAGTCTGCAGTTTTAGGTAGATGACCATAATTAAACAGGGTCTCAATAACAAGCTTTAATGTTGTGTGAAGCTATAGACGTAAATTTTCCAGTAGAGATATCAGGCAAAAATTATCTCAATAGAGTTTGTTATTATTAAGAACCAAAGTTGTCCCAGGAGTTCTTTTACATACAGAAGGAAGTGGTTCTCTTTCAGAAATAGAGCCACAAGGTTTATTTCAAACTACCTGCCCTATTATATTGCAATAAAAGATAAATAAAATGATTTATAAAAACCACCTCATTTGTTGTTTTATTTCTGCGACAAAGGTTGGCATGATACCCAAAGAAACCAGCCAGTAAGAGAGCAACAACAGCAAGAAACACGATAAGAAGTATCAGAGTGTTATATGCGCCCAACAACCACTGTTACACACCAGAAAAACATTAATCAAATATCCAGAAAGGGTGTGTGAGTTGAAAAAGTCTTGACATTGAACTTTGATTAGATACTTATAATGCAAAGAAACAATCAAATGCACACACAAAACATGATAATGAGGATCAGTCAGTTGTAATAAATTTGCTTGGCATCAGAAAGGACAGTTAAAGCCTTTTACAGTAAGTTAAGAAAATGCATTTCAGCATCTCAGAACTCATCTCAACAGATGAGGAATATACTATTATTTCTTGAATCGAAAAGACCAATTATCTTCCAAATGTAGAGTCTACCGTGAGATAATCAACTTACCACAGAAAATTTTTCAGCAAATTCTGCATGCCATTGGAAAAAAGATATTCTTTGTTTAAGTTGATTTAAGGGACAAGTTCAGATATTAGTAGCGTGATAACTGAAACACTCACCTGTACAACATGTGGAACTAAGCTGCGAAATGAATTTTCTATGCCATAATAAGCTGCAAAAGGGATGAAAAACGGCATGCCACATTGAGATCCATAAGCAGATCATCCAACAACTAGAAGATCTTAAATTCAAATAAGCGTTACCCGTTAGAATATATACAACTCTTAATTCTTTCAATCTTCCAGCAAGAACAAACCCAACGGCAATGGCTCCGTACAAACAAAGAAGTAAATGCCTGAAAAACACTAACAAAACATTTAACATAAATAAATAAAACAGAAAAGTATACGACCAGCTTATTGTACTATATATATGATGAGATTCGGGCCAAGTGATTCCTATTAGGGATAAAACAAGAGACTCTGCTCAGTGATTGACTACTCTGAATCTTACCATTAGAATTTGATAATTTTTTTAAAATGAAAACTAATGCAATATTAAAAGAGATATTTAGAACCCTTTTGATTACAATCGTGAGAGATATGTAATCTACTTTCCAACACATGCGAACTAGATTTCCAAATTGAAGCAAAATAAAGAATCTTAGACCTTCATTCAGAACAATTTAGTAAGATCATAAAAGCTATAAAGATGGGCATAAATCATCGAATACTCACCACAAAAGAAAAGCCATGAAATATCGCGTATTTCTCTCCCCTATACAATTATTCTGCAATAGTAAACAAGTTTCAGTCAACATAGACTCTTTTCAATGTAAAACATGTACAACATCTAAATATTATAAAAAATAAAAATAAAACCAAAAAAAAAGAAAGCTAACCATCCATCCACAATGATGGTCAAACCGGGCAACACAGCGATCACATATGCTGCAGTGCTTGGACCTAGCAGGTCTGAATCAGAGATTAAAGAAGAATCCCATCATTATAGATGAAACAGAAACTTTTAAAGAATGTTCTTACTAAGGAAACAATGAACTCACTTTGGAATTTTACAAGTAGAACATTCTTTCTCTGTGTATATGATGTTGTCATAGGGATAAGCAGATTGATATTGAGAAACATTCTTGGCTGTGACAGTCCCTGGATCAGTAAAGCTGGTCAACAAAAATAAAAGAACACCAACACCGACTCCCAGCAAGCTTGTATACCTGGAAGAGTATACAAATAATTAATAAAGTTCAGATTAAGACAAGCAAAGGTAATTGCAGAGCCACTATATGAGTAAGCTATCGTCAAACAGGATTTTTACCTGTGAATTCCACTTAAATAATATCCAGGAATATAGCTAAAGGATGACTTTGCAATAAAATAATAAATCCCACCAATTATTGCCAAATATAATATCTGCAATTAAAGAGAAATTTTGTTAAAAAGAAACATTTATGATGCAATAATTACGAAAGGGAAACCTTTTATAAATCCAATCAGCAAAACAAGAAACAATTGTGCAGAAATTGAAAATGAGAAAGACATTAAATCAATATAAGCAACTTTGATGACATCAGAAAAAATTCTATATGTACTTTTTTTTAAAGTTCTTTGAAGTTCGAGACAACCTCAAAGTCCTACCTCACCATATCTCACACCTTCTGGAATCCAATCATGGCTCATTTTTCCAACAAGTTAAATATTGGACCTTCTTCTTGAGCATTTTTCTTTATAAAACCATGTTAAAGTTCATAAAATCGCACAAGAATAATCATAAAGGTTTTTACATTCTTACAATTAATGTATACGAAAACCAACAAAAAATATATAGTAAAGGAAGAGTAGGTGAATTCACCAAAAAAAATTTAAAAAAATGCTTCTAGAATTGAATCTATAGGCATCCTCCTACTTCAAGTCAAAACCCGCATAACCATTTAATCCCAAAATCAAATGATTTGCTATCTTCAATCTTCATCCATAAATGACCTATTCCAGATCACCAAGTGTAAAAATTAATTGATCACTATCACAGATCCAACAATAGTATGTCTTCTTGCACAAATTGTTGAAAACAGAGATCTCCCTTACTGCTATGCGCAGTTTTGTTGCTCAAGATAATCTCCAGCGTGACAAGCACATTCAGCGGTATGCGTTTAAACCAAAGACATAAAAAAAAGATGAACTAATGATTCACTGAGGGATGGCAGAATTTAGCATAAAAATCCAAATCTATAAAAATTCAAAAACTCAAATGCCAAAGAAATCTCATGGTCCATTTTGGAGAGCTTTTTAATACCACCAAAAACGCTTTATAACAGCAAAAGAAAGTATTTGTGTCCATTTCATAATTTTTGGACAAAGTAGACAAAGCACCTTCCAAGACCAAAAATGCACTGGTTAAACAATGGTTTACTCAAAAGCTCTTTCTGGGTCACTAAGGTACTTAAAATTCTCTCAAAAAGCACTAGCTAGATGCTTTTCCATAATGTGATTTTCCATGTTTTGGCATTTTGCAGACAAGGCTTCTAGTCATAGAGACTTATTACAGAAAGCACTCAAAATCAACAGCTTATAAAACAATCCCTTTTCCAAAATCCTTTTTCCTTTTGGCCAAAACTATCACAAACTAACAACATCATATTAACTTGCATGTACATGAACACATATTCATATAAAAAAAAAGAGTTTAGAGGTTCAAGACCCGCTCAAAACAGGGTGCAATCAAAAATTAAAAAATAAATAAAAAGAACTACAAAATCATTAAAAAGAATAAAATGAAGATGAAAAACCTGTAAGATAGGATTAGGGCGATCGCAGCAAAAATACTCAACGGAGAGGATCGCATTGGCTCCCTTTTCACCAAACACGAACTCCACAGACCGGCTGCAACAAAAAAGACCCAGAAATAAAATCGTCACGGGGAATCAAATTCAAATCAATAAGAGAGGGAGGGAATTGGGTGTGGGCGAGGAGTACAGGAAGTAATCGTAGGCGCCAAAAGTGAGGAAATCATGGATGCGTTGGATTGGAGTGCCTTGAAAGATCGGCCACTGACCGCAGAGAAACGAGACCACCACTAACAGAGTCAACAGGCCGTGAATTATCAGAAGCCATTGTACGTCCATTGTTGTTTCACTTTATTGGCCGCAAGCGAGAAGAGGAAGTGTTTTAGAAAAGAGGAGCTCTCAAGGTTCTTTTGTTTTGTTGATCATGTCGTTCGAGTTTGACCGCAGGTGAAAATTATAATTCTTAAGAAAATGTAATAACATTCAGGTCCCTAATTTTTTACAATTTCTCAAAGAAGGATATAGTTTGTCTATTTATATCAAATAGGTTCCCCAATCTTGAATTGACCGGAATACCTTCACTGTTTAAAGTTACATGCTGCTTCTTTGCTTTTCATCTACATTATAATGTTTGACATTGACAGTATACATAATCAATCCAGTGTGACAGAACATGTTGCAATATTGAATATGTTGGAAAGTATTTGAACTGCAGCGTGCGCCATTTGTAACCCAGTTGCAATCAAATGTCTGTGTCCTCTATGCTATCTTCTATAATTCCAATGCAAGATCCTACAGAGTTTCCCTTTGACATGGCTTCTGCAAGTTTAGCTCGGGCTTCTTCGTGGCGACGCAAGAGTAGGACAGTGTTTATTACAGACCATCTGACTGGAGAATCTGCTTTCTTCTGTGTGAAGCCTAAGCCTTTTAGTAATATATCCAACTGTTCCATGATCAAACAAGCTCAGTTAGTAATGTTAATATTCATAGTTCCTCAATTGAGTAGAGGATTTGTGTGAACCTTATTTATGTCAGCAAGGCCACCCTCAGCATATCCATATAATAGATACTCGGTTGCCACACCAGCTAGTGCTATACACGAGAATCTGTTCAATGTCTGATAAGTTGAATTCAACTTTTAGAACTATCCTCAAATTTCAAGAGAGGAGAATTGGTGATTTTTAGAGTAACATACAATCTGCCATGTTTATTAGAAAGTGATTAAAAATTGTGAGAAGTTGATAACATACCGTAGCTGATACTTTACCAGAATTCACCTGGATGGCAAGAGAAGCGGGCATAATCAGAGTACAATAGAAATGATATAATGAAATATTATCAAATAGAAGGAAATCACCAATGGTAGTTAGATTTTGGTTGGTTAAGATATTATCAACTATTGGTGTGCTCAGACTGTAGCTTGGGGTGCTAATCAACACTAACCATCAAACTCCATACTGTAAAATTTTCCAGAATTAAGATATTGCATAGTTTTCCTCGCTTGACAGGTAATGATTTTAGTTTAGCTGTTCTCTACTAGTAAATTTGAAGCTGGGCTGAAGTAATCTGTCTATTTCATGGCATTGGCTGAAGCAATCTGTCTATTTCATAGCATTGGCTGAAAGTGTATATTTAATTAATATTTATCCTGCATTTTCTTATGATCCTTTCTATCATAATACCCTCAATCAACCACTAACAACTAGACAGCAATCATAACTATTAGTTTTGCCAGTATGTTTCTCCAGTTTCCTTGTGAAGAGGACATAGTAAAAGCAGAAAAGGGGGATAAACTACAAAATGCAAAACCTTGCTGCAGGGCAACAAAGGACATACAGAAGAAAAGCTACCAAAAGAAACCAAATTGAAGAAAAGAACCTACTTCTTCAAGAAATTCAAAATCCACAAATGCAGTCCCTCCTTGAACATTCAGTGATCCTTCTTTCTTCAAAGCTTCCAGACTAGACAGTGTATATCCCTTGGGAAGAATACCCACCAAGTAGGCAATCAAGAAATGCCCAGCTTCATGCTGCATAAATGATGATAATTACATAATTAAATGGAAATCTTTCTCAGTTGTACACGATAAACTATCTCAGTTATATTAGACGACAAACTAGTCAGAAGATAAGTAATGCAGATACTATGCAATCAAAATATTCAGCACACGGCTTTGAACATGTAACAGCATGAGAAAGAAGTAGCTTCGCTTTTGCTATGATTTGTATGTAAAATGATTTTCCCATAAAATTAACTGAATAATTGTTCTTTCCTTTTTTTTGGGGATGAAATAGTTATTCATGAAATGGCGCAATTAGAATATAAAGAGAAAGAGATGTTTCTCACTTGAATTACCCTGTTGTGGTACTTCTGACTAAAGGTGTGACCAATTGTGTCAAGAACCAAGCTGCCAACCCCTCCATTGAAAGAGACCTATGCACAATGAATATGATTAAGACTGTAGGAATTCAGTAGACAGGAAACCTTGCTCCCACTATAATGGATTGACCAGCATGCGACTCAACCAACATGCAAGATGTGAAGTTTAGAAATTACGAAGTCCAGAGTCCAGAGGAACAACAATGCCACGGACAGGTAGAAAACCTGTTGTGGGCTAAAACCAAACGCATTCCAAGCAGCAACTCCCCCTGCAATGGCCGCAAGCTGCAGATTTCGTTCTATAGAACCAAGAGTTTCATCCACCGGTGATAGAAGAGAAAGCGTCTCTATTCCGTTCAGCTTCAATTCATCTAAGGTGTAGAGCCTTTGGGGTACCTGCAGATTTATTTTTGCTTTTCATGATGACCTTATTGAATCTCTGACATTGAAGTCATAATTTTCATAATGTTGAAGTCATCCAAGACTAATGGCTGAAGAAGATATATTTTTCTAAGACAATGAAAAAGGTTTTATCATACTAAAATCAAAACATGAAACTCCATGACCTGCAATGTACCTACACATCTTTAAGAATCAAGCAAGTAATCCTAGTATGAGATATTTCAAAATCCACATTAATCCTCTCAAGTTTAGTTTCTGATCACCAATCTTGACTCACTTTCCCCATACCAAAATCAGGAAGTTAGCTCATCCTACAGAAATACCGGGATCCATAAAGTTCAGAGTTCGAGTTTCAAACTAGAGCATTACAAAAATGTGCAGCACAATATTACTAATTAATTCGTGAAAACTGCCAATTCTGAGAGCTAGTACTTTTGTGGACCATAGACTCAAAAAGGATGAAAAAGAAAACAAAATACTTAATTAGTGCAAGATACATTCTGCTTCATCCTCTTTTTGTGGTTTACAAAAAAATCCTAAAGGGCGAAACCAGAGCCCCTAATAAAGTCAATAGCTTAAATTAACCCTTGTGAAACCCACTTGGGTCAAGATTCTACTACAAATATCATCTGGGTTTAGAGACTAAGCATATGTAATTAATTTACATTAAGTCGAACCTATAAAGCTAATTAATCCCAGAAATCAAAACAACAATGAAACGAACCTGACGGGCAGCGCCAAAACATCGAAGTCCACCTGGCTTACCCTGTAAATCCTTGACCAAACCAAGCGCGGCCTTCTCATTTCCCTTGCTAAGCTCCTCATCCACTTGCTCCAAAACTCGTCGTTTTGACACTCCAACATCAGATGATGAACTAACAATTCTATTACTCCAAGACAAGACTCTCACTCGTGAACGTGAAGATGACAACACACCCAAGTTATTATAAATCAACGTGCCCATTCAAATTAGAGAAACTCAGAAGACGGAAATTATAAAAATTAAGAATTTAGCAATTAGTGAAGCTTTTTAACGGTTACGTCACGTCGCGCCAGATCATTGTCCAGATAACGAACTTCACTTCACTAATATTTTCCCTTAAATACCAGAATAGCCCCTGTAAATCAAAAAATATTACCGTGTGACCAGTCAAACGGCGTCGGTTAATATAGAGATTTAAGATCTTTTCCAGATTATCGACTGTTAATTTCATTTGGTTCCTGAGAACCAAACGAAAAAAAAATTAAGACACGATGTACTCGGCTAGTGTGAGCTGCCAGCTCGGACGGGAGCTAGCGGTGGCCGGAAAGGAAGCCGAGCTCAAAGCAATACGGCGCCATCGAGCTCTTAGAAGAGTGGACAGGGAGCTCTCGAGAGACAATCTGAAAGCCGCTCTATCTCTTGTCAAGCAGCTACAACGCAATCCCGCCGGTTGCCTTCGTGGCTTCGGCGCCGCCAAACAGGTCTTCCTCTCTCTCTCTCTCTCAAACACTGATTTCTCAATACGAATTTTTGTACGGACACGTACGTATTTGTGTAGGTACCTAAAAGACTGTTATCGTTGGACGAATTAGAGCTTGACGCAAAGGAATTTTTAACAATTCAGCCATTGATCGATTCAGTTATGGACTCAATAGAGAGATGCAATCTTTTCGATTCTTTAGATGAGGTATTTTATATTTATAATTATATTAAGAGTAATACTATGCCACGCTCGTGGCAATTCAGCGCCGATTCCCAATTGCTAATAATTTTTGTTCCATTTTGTGCCCTTAAGAGATTCGAGTATTAAATGAACCAATTTAATGATTTTGATTCATTTGTGAATGATTGAATTTTCATTTATCTCCAACACATTCTCGTGCTATTGTACTGATTCTTCAGTAAAAACTCAAGATGGGTAGTTAATACTTATAATTTTACAGGCTCCGAGTGATGGAGTAAAAAGTTTTGTTGAAGATGAAAGCAATGGGTCTGTTAGTGAAGAAGATTATTTGACTTGCATGCAAGTGAGAACAACTTTTGCTTTAAAACAATCATCTTCTTGAACTTGTTTATTATATCTAATGGAACTTGGCATAATATCTTTCACAAGGAAGTAGTATTTAGCGGCGTAATGTATATATGCGCAGCATGAAGCTGGTCATTTTCTTGTTGGCTACTTGCTTGGGGTTCTTCCACAAGTTTATGAAGTACCCAGCGTTGACGCCCCAAGGCACAACAAATCTGCTATAGGAAGAGTAAAATTTATTGGTTTTGAATTTCTTGAAGAAGTAAGTGAACTGTTGTCTTTTACTTGGTTTCATTCAATGTTTTTTATTCTCAGATTAGTTTCCTTTAAAAGATATAATGGCAGTATCCGGACTTGTGCATCTGATTATTTTGCTCTCTTGATTCTTTCAATTTTTTTACTATTGTTGCCTTTATTTCTTATATATTCAGAGCTTACTGCGGTTAACTATGATTTTGCTCTGTGATTTTTTTCAATTTTCCGACTATTGTTGCCTTTATTTCTTATATATTCAGAGCTTACTGCAGTTAACTGTTTCTCGAGATTCTGTTTCATTAATACATGTAGTTCAGATTACTATGGAATGCCAAAAGATGGATGATTTATCGGTTTAAAATAAAGGGATTAGTTGCTTGTGAAGTCATTTCTTATTTAGCTTAATCCATTGTTATGATATTATTTTATGATCTGTCTCTGCATGCAGGTTGCAGTTTACAAAGATAATGGTCAAGTAGGCAGTAGGGTAAGATATCTCTTCCCCATTTCTTAACGAAATTATCAGTATTTGATTCAGTAAATGATACTTTCAGTTCAACCCTGTATGCTAATTTATTACAGCTAGTTTTTATTTCTTCATATGATTATTTTGATAAACTTATTCTGGTTTATCTGTAATTATATCGTACAGGCTAATAGAGGCAAAATATCATCTAAGGTGAAAAGCTTTCCTTTTGCCTAATTACACGAATACAGCACACTTTCAATGTTTTCAACTATTTTTTGCCATATCTACCCATTGAGAATTCAAGTTTAGACATTGATACCTAAATGCACGCACTCAAGACTTATTTAGACAACAATCATGTGAAGGGCATCCCTAACAATGTGTTTCTCCACGACAACAAATGAGTGCAGACTTTGAACAACTTTTCATGTGTAATATTAGGAGGCTTGGTAGCAGAGCATATAGCATTTGGACACTCAGAAGGCCATCTTTCTGATATTGACAAGGTTAGGACTCTTCTCATTATTTGTAATGTCATAACTAAAAACTCAGTTCAGGCTATTTTAACAACTGCTAACATTTGGATTTGGGTTATAAAACAGCTGAGAAATGTCTTCAGATGGTTGGGTTACAAAGAGAGTGAAGCTCAATCTCAAGTGAACTGGGCTGTATTGAACACTGTTCTTATTTCACAGCGACACATTGAAGCTAGATATAGACTAGCAGAGGCAATGGCATTAGGAAGATCAATTGGCTTATGTATTAATACAATAGAGAATACCTTGCATGGCAAAGATATCTAGGTAGTTATCTTTCCCAAATAACTCATCAATGGTTATCAGTTTTATCTCATTAGATCAGAAAGACTTCTGATTTTGTTAAGACTCTGTTCTCATATACCGTGTGCAAGAAACAGAGACACTCCAGAAAAATCAAGGAAAAAATTTTGTGAGAATTACCAGCACACATAGGGCTAAATCTTGAATAGATTGATTAATATTGTGAAAACATTAACCTTATGCAATTGGAAATATGGAAACCAAAAACCCATTAACATATTTTTTACACCCTTCAAAAAGAGAGACTAGCAAAATCTTCAAATCCTAGTCTAGAACTCCTGAGAAGCAGATCCAATGTCACCTTTTCCTTTGCCCGTCTTCTTTGGAAGCAGAGTCTGGTGAATGTTAGGCAGAACACCTCCATTAGCAATGGTAACTGAGCCCAGAAGCTTGCTCAATTCCTCATCATTTCTCACAGCTAGTTGGATGTGCCTTGGCACAATACGATTCTTCTTGTTATCCCTCGCTGCATTTCCAGCAAGCTCAAGCACCTATAGAAAGAAATAATCAACTTAGATATTCCACAAGCAAAACTGATTCATCATCCCATGAAAATGAAACCATTTTATCCCGTGTAAGCATTCAAAATTCTTACATTTTCAGAGCAAAAGGACAAAGAAACTTGAAAAGAAACCATATTGAACCATTGCTTGTTCATTTTGAAGCAACAAATTTTTTTTTCCAAGATATAAATCAAACCATAGTTTTAGATGCAAACGCAAAAGAAAAATGACATTTTGGACGCAACTTTTAAACAGCCAAAACAAAAAAGGGCTGAAATTTACATTTGAAACCAAGAAGTAATTGTAAGTCCAAATAAAAAAACAATTTTTAAGCAACTTCAGCAACTCGTATAACAAAACCAACGCTATTTAGCAAGGACTGAATCACAAATCAAAATCAAATCTATACAATCAAACACCACCCAAATACAAATTTTCTCTAAAAGCAAAATAAAAGATACCTCGGCAGCAAGATACTCGAGGACAGCAGAGAGGTAGACGGGAGCTCCGGCACCGACACGCTCAGCGTACTTTCCAGCCTTTAAGAACCTGGCGATCCTACCGACGGGAAACTGAAGGCCCGCCTTCTGCGACCGCGACACAGATTTTGATGCCTTCGGCTTCCCTCTGCCGCCCTTCGTAGATGCTCCTCCAGTCGAACTCATCCTTCTTATAAAAACCCTAACCCTAGCCTTAATTAAAAAAAAATTCTAAAAAAAGCTTTTAGATTGAAACTTCTTAAAAAATGGGTAGGCCAAACAGACTCAGACGGGAATGTCTTTTATTTTTTCGATTTCGAAAAAGGTGGTGCTGGGAGCATTTATATAGGGACGCTGGCTGTGATTTGATTGGTTAGTTGAGGAATTCGCGGATTGCCAACGTGGCACCGAGCATTTCGGGTTAGCGGGAAATTTGTGTTTGTTTGGACATGTTTCGCGGTCAGCACTTTAAGTCTCGCGCATGCTCCGAAACGTCGTCGTGTTTGTCCTTCTCTTTTTTCTTTTATTTTTTTCATCAATTGTGCAATATTTTTTTTTTTTTTGCATTCTATTACAAAATCTAATTAGATGGTTTATAATTTATGTACAATAATTTTTCTGAAACATATTCATTCTTTCATAAATAAATCATTTTTCCAAAAAAAAAAAATATTTCACTAGTATTTAGTTAAAAATATATATTTTTAGGCCAAGTATTAAGTGGGTTCCTTCCTTTCATGCCAATTAATCCATTTAAAAAAGAAAATCAACTCAATTCATCCATTTAAAAAAAAAAACCATTTGGGAAAAGAAACTGAAGTACATTGAGCAATTCTTTCTGAATTCATAGTGTTAATGTAAATGTAAAATAGTAAATAAACAAAGACTTGTCATCAATTGAAAGCCTAGCTAATGAGCAGATCATTCATGAAAAGTAGGATTTCTCATTAGTGTTTCACTTCAAGTTTGGCTTGCACCAACTAGCCTTCAATACTCAAATTCTTCACATAATTTGGAAAATTTTCAGAAACAGCCTCTTGTTTAAGGGCTGAATTCTTTTTTAAATATAAGTCAAAATATTAATTTTTATTAGGTAAAATTATGGTAAATTAATTTAAAAAATTGCTTATTTTATTTTTTTTTTCTTCTTCCTCTTCGTTTTTTTTTTTTATCGCTCTTTATGTTTTTAGTAAAAAATTTCAGTTTTCGATATTGAATAGTTATAGGTGTAGTTGCAAATTTAATTCATTGGAAATCATGAGAATTAAAATTATAATTTAAATTTTAAAATCAAGAATTTTTTTATTAAATTAAATTATAAATTTGTTGTTATTAATTATTATTAAAATAAATAAGAACTAGTTAATTAAATAATTAATTAAAATAAATTATACTCAAACAATTTATTAAATAAGAAACAAAATGTTTATTAAAAAAATAAAGAAACAATTTATTAAAAAAGGAAATTAAAATTTAACAATTTACTAAAGAGATAGTAAAAAGATAAAAGAAATTGCCATTTCACGCACTCTTTCCCGCATGCGGGAAAATGTTTCGTGCACGAAAAAGTCCCACACAATGAAATTTCAACTCACAAAATTCGAAACTTCTTAAATTTTTTAAATTATAATTTTTTTCCTCTTTCATTCACTCAATTTCTCTTTGTAATTTTATTACTAAATATTAGAGTGTATTTTTTAAGATAAATTTTCAAAATCCTCAATCAATTTTTATAGGATTTATTTTTAAGAGTTTTTTATAATTATATTTTATCAACAAAGGCAATTGTGTTTATTTTATATTGTTTTAACTAATACAAATAAATCTATTACGCTGTGATTAAAATAAAATTACATAAAAATACTGACAATTTCTTAAAAATTCCCACATAATTTTTTACTTAGTTCTTGGCCCTTTTCAGTTTATCCAAAAAGCGTTAAATGTTTTGTAGGCGATGAGAATTGTTGAATGAGTCTGGATTTGGGCCATACCTCTTTGTCTATATGAGTTTGACTGATAAATTTCTTATAAAGCATCAATTCAATAAAATTACACCAATCAATCTTTGTTCAAAGTAGAACTTGCATTAAAAGTTTAAGCGGTAAAATGTTTGCAGTGTATTTATTTATTCATTTAAATGAAAGTTCTAAGTTTATCGTTTATTTAAGTAGAAATTTTGAATTTTAATTCACCTTTTTTTTTATTAAAAAAAATTATTAATTTTGTTCAAAAAAAGTTTTATTAATTGTTTGAATAACTGTAATCGTAAATAATTATAATTTTGTAATTTCTTCTTAATAATTAGAGAAATAAAAAACTTTTTTTTTTATATTTACAAAGATTCAAACTTCTAATTTAAGTCAAAAAAAAAATACACACACTTTATCATTATAACAAGCATCTAAAAAATATTTCTTAATCTATACAAAAGTTAGTATATCCATCATTGCATATTAAGTGGCATAATTATGGTTTTGTCAAAATCTGAGGTTTTATGATTACTCTTTTTTTTTTTCTTAATGAACAAGCTGGAATGGAGGATTAGGTATGGCCATAATCTAAACGCTTCTGTTAAATTGTCATTCATGCAACAATCTTAAATAACTCGTGTATTCTATAACTTTTCTCACGTTATTTTGTTTTGAAGTGAAAATATTAATTTCATTCGATAAAAAAATGTAACTTTATAACCCAAATTAAAAAGAGAAAAAAAAACTTAAAATAAATAAGAATATCAAATATATATATATATATAAAGGTATCAACAATCTTCATTATCAAATAATCAATCAACCCATATCGGAGACAACTTTGTTCCTCTTTCAAATTGTCTTTTATAATCAATATCGATATTTTTAAAATAATTTTGGAATTAATTTTTTCTCAAATGGCAATATTTGTACAAAAATGATTTTTAAATAAAAAAAATTAAAATTATAAATAGTCAGAGAGTTTCGACTCAACTCAAATCAAGATCTAAATGATTAAAAATAAATAACTAATTCATATTAAGATCTAGATTACGAAAAACAACCTTAATCAAGGTGTAAATTTTAATTAAAGAAAAGATAAAAAATTAAGAAGGGGGAAATAAATTAGAGAAAAATAATGATTTCCACCCTTCACCATTTTTGCAGTGAAAAAAAAGGGAAAGAAAACTGAAATTGTTTTAGTTTGCACATGATCTCATATTCTTAAATTCTAATCCAATAAGTTTTTGTCTACTTTATATTCTTCTAATAATAAAATATAGTCGCAACTATATATGTAATATTATATGGTTTTTAAAATAAATATTATTAAATAATAGGGATATATTGATAATTCTCTTCAATCGAGTTTGTCCTAACTTAAAAACGTTGTCGTTTTGTATTATATATATATATATATATATATATTCTTCCTATTTTTTATTTCTTTTTATATATTGTCATTTTTGACTACTTCAAATTTGTGAGAGTTTTGAGAAAAGAAGAGAGATTCAAGGTTAGGGTTTACTTATCCTTTTTGTTTGTTTTAAGATTTGTACTCTTTGTTCATGTATTGAAAGTTCTAAGTGATGATTAGTATTAAAGTTGTAATTCTTTTAAATAATATATAAAAAAATACATATATTATTAAGCTCGAAAGTAAATATAGATTTCGATTTATAATTGAACCACTATAATCATGTATGTCCTCCTCATTTCTTGTTTTGCATGTGTTGATTCTTAGTTTATTCTTAGTTTATTTAAGTATTGGTGTTGTCAAATTACAACAATACACAAAATCCTGATATATGAATACAAACACAAAATAAGCTTGAAACAACATTGAAAATACAGACACTCTTTGATGTGCTCAAGAGAAGGAAAAAAAAATATAAAAAAAAAGCCCTACTCATGATCTTTGAGGCCAAATGATTTCAAGTTTCAACATATGTATATAACTATTGTCTCAGATCAATAAAAGGGACAACAACTTCTGTGATCAAATTACTTTATCTTCTTTATATGGATTTTCCTCAAACACTACCCACCTTTGGTAACAAATGCATTTTCAGGTTTTCAATTTTCAAACTTATGTTATATTCTTAACCCCCAATTATTTTAAAACAATCAAGAGGCTGCCTTTTGACATATTCCAAAATGACTAGATATATGCCATCAATGTGCCTGTTTTCTTCTTCATGGAATTCTGCAAATAGAAGCTCATCCCTTCGGGCCCTCTCAATCCAACTTATTTCCCACTTTCTTTGCTTCTTTCTATATATAGAGTTGTGTCAAATGCAAAGAAAATGTTACACCCCACAGGTTTTGGTATTAATGTGTGAAGGAATTTATGGTGATGGCTAATTGATTGCAATAGCAAAGCAAATTCATTCAATTTTATATATATATATATATGTATGTGCTTGGATCATTTTCTCTCATCCCTCCCCCCCAAAAGAAAACTATTTTCCACTCCCAAAAAGGAAGTAAACCCTAATTTTGATTGTCATTTTCACAATGATTAAGCATCACCAGTTGTCCCAAATGATCATTCCACAGTAAGTCTAATAATGCGTACAATAACACCAACACACCCACCCCCAAGTGATTATTTTGTTTTCTTTTGAACATGTCCAAGTGTTTTGTGTGACATTGTGATTTGTCGAGTTGACATTGTATTATTGCCCTTTAAAAATGTCAATTAAATATTTCATTTTTGATATATATATATATGTAACGTGAGTATAATATTATCATTAATTAATATTTTGTTTTAAATTAAATTTACTTATATTTTAAAAAATGTTTGAGTACGTTTAAATATGAGTGGTTAAAATTTATTTATTATTTTTTACGTATTTATATTTATTTTAACTTAATTGGAAATTCTGATCTTATTGTCGACCATTTATGATTTTATTACATTGTATGAATAATTGGAAATTCTGATCTTATTGTCGACCATTTATGATTTTATTACATTGTATGAATAATTGATAATTCAAAATTATTGTAGGAAATGTACTTCTTAACAACGAAAACAACATTAATAATTAGTTTTGGATGATTTGGTCCTGACAAACAACTTATAATAATGGGATTGGTTTATTATGATTATGATTTTTCCCATACTTTTTTATTTTAACCAAAAATAAAATAAAAAATAATATCAGTCACTTTTTACATTAATTTTAAATAAGTAATATATTTTAAAGTTAAAAGAACTACAATGGTACAATATCAATCTTCTTAACAAATGAAATAAAACAAATAACTCTCTCAATAAATATAAAAAAATAAACAACTTTCGGTCTGATTTGAATCCAATATTTCGATAATAAAAATTAGTACTAACTATTTATATACAAGAATTTCAATGTTGCAGTATCAAAATGTTAGACAAATTATTATTATTTTTTTTAATTTTAGGAGAGCATTTCTCTTATTTCTTATTAAGAGCAGACAAAAATCATTTGAACAGAGCTCGGGGTATTAAAAACAAAACATCTCACAATCTCCTAACTAATCTTTAAAACTTAAAAAAGAAAGAAGTTAAATTTGGCAAGTTGATAGCCATTGCTTCACTTAACTCAAAGCACATATTTAAGGATCAAATTAACACACGTCTTGAAACAAAATTAAATAATTCGAAACAAAAGGTGGGAGATGAGCCAACAAAACACACACACAAAAAATAAAAAAATAAAAAAATAAAAAATAAAGAACCATTTGCATTGATGTGGTGAAATTTGGTCCATATAAGCATTGCACATAAGATATTGAATTGAGATTGACAGAAATCAAAAGTAAGGGGGAGAATATTGATATTTTGCAATACATATATATATATATATATTTAAAGAAAAATAATTTAATAAATTATGTAATTTATTATACGAAGAGTTTTTGAATATATGTTAACGTTTTATAATAAATAATAAATAATAAAATATATAATTTATTAGCTTATTTCTCAATATTACTTATGATGATGGATTGGAAAAGGTTTAAGGGAGAAAGAAGAAGGCATGGCAAGAGCAGTTCCTAGTTGTTGTTGACACAAAACTCTTAATGCTTACAAAAGATCACTGTGCATTGTGGGCTTCATAATAATAGTGAAGTCCCTAAAAGTTGCCCTTATTGATAGTGAACTTCATGACAATGACTCTTTTTAGTACATAAGAATTTCCCTACTACTCCCTTTGCATATATCATTATCAATTCATATAAGTGAAATAGTTGTTGTTTTTTTTTTTTTTGGGTTTCTTAATCTTTTGTAAATTATGAACATATAATAAATAAAATAAAATCCTTATCTTACTATTTAAACCAATTAATATCCAAATAAATTCATATAATCTAAATGACTTTAAAATTATGATTGAATTCTATCCAAGTACTCGCGTACTTGTCGAAATGCAAAGGACAGGGTACTTTTTTTTTTTAATGAAAGAAAATGATGGGCCCTTGGATTTCCTTTATGAGCAAAAAAAATGGACGGTTTGATTCACCCCGACGTTTCTGCATATGGGACTGTAAACCTTCTTCTGAGTCCTGATCCCAACGACGACCAATCACAGCTGGGCATCCATGATCAAACGGTGTAGAATTTTCTAACTTGGATATATTTATATATATATTATCGGACACTAGATAAAAAAAATAATAAAATATATTTCTTTTAAATTTTTTTTTGATTTGTTCAATAAATTTGCAGAGACCTTGAAAAGAGTTTAAAACGGACCCCGTTTCCGTTTGTCGTCACGTGGCATGGCGTTGGCCGCACGCATGGAAGCTTTTGTCTTCTCCCCGTTTCCCTCCATTTCTTTGTTCCTTTCTTTCCCCTCCCACCCAAAAAAAAATTCCCACTTATTTATTACGTCCAATGAATTAATAAAAATAGCAAAAATAAAAATTAAAAGCAAAAGACGAAAATTAAATTAAATTAATTAAAATCTGAAAATTTTGAGCATTCTGGGTCCCACAAACCAGATATCTTTCGGCCGCTCGCTTTGTCGTTTATCTCGTCCACATCCACCCTTTCTCGCGCACTTTAGCATTTGTTGTAACAGTTTGCTAACCTACACCATCTCTTCTTATCACATCACCCCTTCGCAGACACTGATACACACTCTCTCTCTGTTTTATTGCAGTCAGATTTTCTCAAAAATTTTATCATTTATTAAGTGATTACTGCTATTACTTTATCTAAAGAGAGGGAAAAGATTGAAACTTTATGGGTGCTTTGCTTTGTTTGTTTTAGTGTGTGATCTTATTAGTGCGTGAATGCGGAGGTGATTTGGTCTGTGGAGTGGGTGTTATTATATACTATGCGGAAAATTTTGAACTGGGTTTGCTCTTAAACAGGATCTGTGTTAAAGTTTTGGCTTTTATTTTTGGGATCTATATTTTTTTTTTGGAGAGCTAGTATTGATTATGATGGCTGCTAGTGATGAAGTTAACCTCAATGACTCCAAGGTGTGGTTTTTTTCTTTGAAATTTTCTTCACTTTGCTGATTTTTGTTTAGAGTTTGTTGTGATTCTGTGATGTTTAATGTGTAAAGGTGGAAAGCTTTGATGGGTTCGTGTTGGTCTTTTGTTTGTTGTGAGTTGAAATTAAGCTGATTATAGGTCGGTTTTTGGGGGCAATGATTCATTTGTTCATGATTTGTTTTAACTTGTTTCTACAATTGTTCGTGTCTTCTTTGTTATTTGAGTTCTGGTCTTGTGCCTTTGCTTATTTTACTCTTTGAATTTGGAGCAGTTTTCTTTCAGGTTTTGATTTCGTATATGAGTATGCTGAGGTTTGTTTTATGTTTCTGGATTCCATCAAGTTTGGATTTTGGGTTATTTCCCTTTGTATTTCTTATTTTTCAGCAGAAGTTGAAAAGTTGCTGGCTCTAGTTCTGGTTTTGAAGCTGTTGATTAGGATATTGATTGAATTTGAAATCATTCAAGGGTTGATCATTTGCGGGGTTTCAAACTTTTCCCTGCTTTATCTTGTTTACGGTTTTTAGTCTCTTCTGTATGCAATAGCTGCAAATCTTGGTATGAAGTTTTGTGTTAAATTTGAGTTATCCGGTAATTGTATTGTAAAGATTTTTACTACTTGCAGTCTGTGGTGTTCTTTTACTCAAAATATGAACTGGAATTTCTGATGCTTTTATTTTCTATCTAGATGGTGGTCCCATTGCATACGTGGGTTCTTATCTCCAATTTTAAGTTGGCTTACAATCTTCTTCGCCGCCCTGACGGCACTTTCAACCGCCACTTGGCCGAGTTCCTTGACCGGAAAGTCCCAGCAAATGCAAATGCAGTTGATGGAGTCATTTCCTTTGATGTCATTGTCGATCGTGGCACGAACCTGCTCTGTAGAATTTATCGACCTGCTAACGGAGAAGAGCCTCGGCTGAATATTGTCGAGCTTGAGAAGCCTGTGAGCTCTGAGGTTGTTGTCCCTGTAATCATTTTCTTCCATGGAGGAAGCTTTGCACACTCCTCTGCAAATAGTGCTATATATGATATCTTATGTCGCAGACTAGTGGGGAATTGTAAGGCTGTTGTGGTCTCCATAAACTATAGGCGTGCACCTGAAAATCGTTACCCTTGTGCTTATGATGACGGATGGACAGCTCTTAAGTGGGTTAAATCGAGATCATGGCTTCAAAGTAAGAACTCCAAAGTTCATGTATACTTGGCTGGGGATAGCTCTGGTGGTAACATTGTGCACCACGTTGCTTTAAGAGCCGTAGAATCAGGAGTTGAAGTATTGGGAAATATACTGCTCAACCCAATGTTTGGTGGGCAGGAGCGAACTGAATCTGAGAAGAGATTAGATGGAAAATATTTTGTGACCATCCAAGACCGGGACTGGTATTGGAGAGCTTATCTTCCTGAAGGAGCAGATAGGGATCATCCAGCATGCAATCCATTAGGTCCCAATGGTAAAAGCCTTGTAGGAATGAACTTCCCTAAGAGTCTTGTTGTGGTGGCTGGTTTGGATCTTATTCAGGATTGGCAGTTAGCTTATGTGGAAGGACTAAAGAAGGCCGGCCAAGATGTAAAACTTCTATATCTGGAGCAGGCAACAGTTGGGTTCTATTTCTTGCCTAATAATGATCACTTCTACACTGTTATGGATGAGATAAATAATTTTGTGGGTTCTAACTGTTAATATACTTAACTTTTATCAACAGCCAGTCATACCTGACAAGCTTGACATTGCAGTTGGAGTAATTAAGGGGTTGTTTGTAGTTTATATAGCTGTGTAGTATTAGTATATTCTGTTTATTGGTGGTGTTTAGTGGTATTCTGCTACGATGGTGTCTGCATATTTGAATTCACGAAATGATTAGGCCTGGACTTGGTTATCAGGAGCAGGTGTAGTTTGGCAACTAGCTCGATATGGATGTGTTATGTTATTGTATAATTATCTGCATTTGGGTGATATGGTTCAATGAAGCTTTAATTTCAGCAGGAGCTGTTTGACCAAGTTTAGTAGACCTGCCAAATCTAAGAGTACCCATTCGGGCTTCCAGCCATGCAGGAGAGGAAGACCAGAGTCTCGGGATATAACATTTGGTGGCCGATCAATCAGGTCGGAGCCTGGCTAATATTATATAAGCTAATTCTATAAACATGGATGGGAAATCTTCCATGGTATATGTGATCCTGTTATGTGTGTACATATGTTTTAGCATATATAAAGGTGTTGCTCATCTGTTGCATCTCTCTTTTCATTTTCTTCTTTACCCCTCTTTATTGTTATTTTCTTTGGCTTTTATTTGTGCCTGATTATCTACTTGGTAATTGTAAATATAACACTATTGAGTAATGTTGAAAGTTTTGATTTGAGTCCATTTTTCACTATTGTACTGTTATGTAATAATAGATGATTATCAGAGCCAACCTTGAACATTCATGCTTTATGTTTGTGTTAATCCATCAGTTTATTGCCTCTTTGGTGTTTATGGGGTTGAGGAGAAGTGAATGGACCACTGATTCATATACAAGATTTGCTATTAATTTGTTGTGTGTTTAATGGAAAGATAGGGTTATATGAAGGACTGCATAGTGCACATGTATGTTGACATTAAAGGGGTAAGATTTTCTTTTGATTGATTGGCTTTTGGCCTAAAGCTAAATCTGCACAAAATTAACTAGCAGAAGATAATTGCTTAACAACTTTAAGATGCCGCTATTTCCTCCACACTACTGAATCCTGTGTCCGGAAATAAGCTTCAATTCAACCCCACAAAAAGAGGGTATAAATAAAGATACGGCTTCGAATCATTGGAAGCAAATTCAATTAGCCTATTTTGGCCATGGATAGAGATTGATGTGGTTCATTCTTGTCACTTCTTGAATGCCTGTTAATGGGCGAGTAATCTGGAGCTTTGAGAAAGCAGAAGATACAAAAATTGGCTTGTTTTGTAAGTGGAGAACCCCGTGTAATATAATGGTAGTTACACTTTGGATGCATTTCACGGGACCACTTTAAGAAACCACACATCTCTTTTAAAGATGTAGGATTTGCTTTCAGGGTGACAAAAGAATATTAGCATAGTGATAAAAGAAACAGCTAAGATTTTGATAAAGACGTAAAACCCTGATTAATTGAACCTTTGTGGACCAACTTAAGCATGATCTTAGCACCCTCGCATGCGAAGAGCAATCAGCTAAAGCGACAAATTGTGTTTGCTGTTCAACAATAGTGTACTAATCTCGACAAAATTACTGGAAAATAATGCTTTTCTTTGTGAGTCACGCATTATCTGTAACATGCATTGTCGTATTAGTAACATACAACTGCTGATGTGATATCACAAGCAGGAACCCATGCTATTGCTGAACATGGACATGCAGATGCAGTCTGTGAAAATGCACTAGTATTGGTTACCATAGAATGTAAATCACTCACAGGTTCTCATGGGACATCGTTCGTAATTAAATTTTGCTATTACAATGCATAACAGAAATCTCATAGAAATAAAATCTTGCCTTTACTATGCCATAACAGAGATCAAATGAAACATAGTTGATATATGTGCCTCTACAAATGCCAGAACAGAACTGAATGACAATTTTGGGAGTGGGGTTGATAGATATCTGCACAGCAAATGATGAATTTAATTTATTGCACCTTGCGAAAACGTAAACAAATAGGAAAGGAGAATAGCAAGATAAGGATAAAGATAAGGAGAAATTGGTTGCCACAAGGGTTACCCACCATCTGACTGTTGTTGATAACCCACATTACAATGTTCAGCAGTTTTGCAACCTCAGGTTGAACACTTGAAGTCGATCTGGACATCCTATGCCTATATTAATCTTTCTCTAAATATCCACATAACAGCACTTCATAATGTGAAGAAAAATAAATTGTAAATTGATCCAAAAACAGGAATCAAAAGGAAAGAGAACATGGTGATGCAGGTAAAGTAAAGGGCAATAAGCTTGATGCTTCATATTAGACTCACGTAAAATAGAATAATTATGTCAAATTTTTTTTCATCTCAAATGCTTGACTGAAACAAGAGATCACATCCACGTCCAATATCTAATCAAGCAATGGTAATTGCACTCAATAGAGCAACATCTATGCATACAACATATTCCAATATATACTAACACCACAACAATAACCATTATGATAGCATTATGGTGGCTTAATAGGAGCTCTGTAACTAGGAACAATAACATCACAGCAGCTGCACTTGATATCCACTATTTAATCAAGTTCCCCTATTAATATAACATTCATGAGTAGAAACAGAAAGAGTTAAATGCAAATGTAATCGACATATTAGAGGAACAAGACTGCATATTGATATTCATAATCATAAAGCAGTACAACATTTTCATTTAATGCTGTGATCTCAGCATATCATTCAGAAAACATTATTATCATAGATAGAAGTAAAAAACTATCAAAATCCACATTTGGTTAAGAACATGATTAGTCAGCGGATTCTAGCAACATACGCCACCGAAGCTGCAGCAAAGATAGTTGTTGCAGAAGATACCACAGTCCAGAAGTTTTTCTTCTTATGTGCCTCCGCCACAGAATTTTGCATAACCTCAACTTGCTGCTTCATGTCTTCTACCAATTTCTCCTTGTTCCTAAATGCATTTTTGATTGCTTCCAACTCAGGCACATATTGTTCAGTTTCATCTTGCAGCATCTTCTCATTAACAATCAGTTCTTCCTTTCCATCAAGATCATTTGTAGATTGACACACCATAGCTGCAGTGCTCTTCAACATGCTCAAAGCTCGATCAGAGTTACTACTGATTGATTCAACTTCAGCCCTAAAATCAGCAGCATTTTGTTTTGCCTCCAAAAGATTTCTCTGCACCAGTTCTTTTTCCTCCATCAACAGTCCAATGCAAGTCTCCATTTTCTTCCTTTCTTCAACTAGGTTCACACGCTCACTACTAATTTTTGCTAACTCTTCTACATTTTCTTCAATCCTCTTTTGCATTTGTGAGACTTGCAACCTCAAGTCCATGGCATTCTTTTTCTCCTCATCCAAACCATTTTGAGCATTATCTCTTTCAAGCATAGCTTGATCAAGTGCATTTTTATAATCTCTAACTTGATTAACTAATTGTTTGTTTTTCTCTTCTTGATCTCTACAAGATTCCTTCAGTGAGAAAACAGCATCCCTCAATTCACCAATCTCCTTATGCAACCCTAGAATTTCACTCTCCTGACTAACTTTTCTCTCCTCAACGTCATTCTTCTCTTGAAGCAATTTCTCAACTTGTCCCTTCTTATCATTTAAATCCACCAAGACATCCTCATACAATTTGGAGATTCCCTCCTTTTCCTTCATCAGTTTCTCAATACTTCTCTGCTTCTCTTTTTCCCGACAGACCAAAGCATTGATCTCCAATGACATCCCTTCCTTCTTTTCCAACGTCTCACTGTAACTCTTTTCCAATTCTGAGATCTTTTCATGCAAAACTTTCTCCTCCTTCTGCAAGTCAGAAACAATCCCATTTAAGTTCCCAACTTCTTTCTCCAACCCGTCAATTTTCACATTTTGCTTGCTCTTCTGCATCTCAATTTCTTTCTTTTCCCTCAGAACTTCTTCAATCTCCATCTTCAAGACATCAATTTCCTTCCCTATCTCCACAGATTTTCTCTCAAGCAAACCTTTCTCCTTCTTCAAAGCCTCAATATCTCCGTCCCTCGCATTTTTCTCCTTCACTAACCTTTCACATTCATTCTTTAGCACCAAAATCTCATCTTTTAAATCTCTTTCTTTTCCCTCCATTTCAATCAATCTTTCTTTAAACCTAGTTGCTTCTTTAACTCGACTATCAAGATCACTCTTTATCAAATCCCTCTCTCTACAAGCCTGACAAGATCTTTCTCTCTCATTTTCAAGACTATCTATCAGCCCACTAACTTCACTCTTCAAACCCTTGATCTCATTTACCCTCTCAATCTTTTCTTTCTCAAAACCAACACCCATTTCTCTCATCTGGGTCATCACAAAAACACAAAACAAATTCCTCTCAATCTCCAAGCTGACATTTTTTTCACTCTCCTTGTTCAACTCAGCCACCAACTCACTCTTTTCAACACCAAACCGCCCCAATTCAGCCTCTAAAGCCTCCTTGTTATGAACCAAAGACTCAACCTGTTGCCTCTTCTCAAGGGTCTCTTTGAGAAGCATTGAGTTCAGATTCTTCAGATTCTGCAGCTTCTCAGCAGGGTCTTCCATGGAGTGTTGGTGGGTTAGGGTTTTGTCCTTGGTCAGGTTTTGGTTCATTTGCTCTTGTGGGGTTTCTTCTCTGGTGTCATTGTTATTCTGGGTCACTTTCTTTTTGGCCATATTTGAGGTGGAGGATGATGGGATTTGAGATTTGAGGATTAGGGTTTTTTGTTTTGCTAGGGTTTTTATGGTGGAGAAATAGAGTTGTAGTTGTGGAGATAGAAAGACAGAGAGAAAGTGGAGGCTGTTTTCAAGAATTCAAAAATTGGGGCCCAAAGTTTTAGGAATTATTTTGGGACTTTGAATACCTTAAAAGATGGGATATATTAATTTTGGGATTTGGTTTTTGATGCAAATGTGGTGTGCTTATTTATTTATGAGCAATGGAGCAATGTACGCTCCTCAAATTTTATGCAAATTTTTTATATAAATTAACTTGTTAAATAATTATTAAATAATAAAATTATTGATTATATTATTTTATTTTATTTAATATCTTATTTAAAATATTATTCTTTATTTATTATTATTATTATTAAAATATTTATATACAAACAAGAATAATATTACATATTTTAAATAGAATCTTAAATTTTTTCATTTAAAATTGATATGTCAAATTTTAGAATTCGCACAATTTTGACATTTAATAAATATTTGAAACATTATTTTGAGATATACTTAAAAAAAATGTAGTATTATTCTGCTGAAAAATATTATATCAAATATTATTTTAAAACTTTTATTTAAATTAATGTGTTAAAAAATATTAAGTAGTGAAAAATAGCAACTTTTAAAATCACTGTAACACTATTTTATCATATTGATAATAAGAAATTTTAAAATAAAATTTAGAAAGTGTAATATTATATATATATATATATATATATATATGAGTTTGTGTATTCTTAATAGATTTGATCCTCTCTTAAGTTTTCTCTTAACTTGAAAAATAGTAAAAAAATAAAAATAAATTTTGATATTCATGCTTAATACATAATCAGTGTCAAAATATTATTAAAAATTTAAGTAAAATTTAATTTAAGAGAGAATTCTAATTTATTATTAATAGGATAATAGATGTGTATATTTGTTAATGCCATGGTGTCATTAATTCATCAATATATATATATATATATATATATATATGTGGCCTGGGAATTGTTTAATTTGATCTAATTCAAAAAAATTTGCTCAACAGTTGATATAATTTAATTTCCATATAGGATTTTGTAAAAATAAGCAATCATTTTAAAAGAATTAATGTTTTCAAGATTACATATAAAATAGCTAACGGAAATGTTTTACTTAATTTTTTTTTTTCTTTAGATTGTGTGTGTGTTTGTATTTGGTTAAACGATTAATATTTGAATCATAAACCACACTAGCAGGATAAAAATTGTTATAGTAAATCAATATAATCGATTGGCAATTTATTTTTTATATGGTTGATTAAAATAATTTACTTTTATTATTGATTAGCGATCGTGTCAAGACTTTTTTTTATTATTTATTTAATTATAAATAATTTTTTTTAAAATATATAAAAAGATAAATTAGGATTATAGATATAAAAAAAATTATAACTACACACTTTTTAATAAAAATTTTATTAAAACAAATAATAAGTACTAACGAATGAGATGTTTTAAGGTTTTTTAAAAATCAAGAGAAGTTTTCAATCAATTTCGTTAAATCATGAAAATTCAGAAAAAGTCATAAACCTTAACAAATCTTTAGATATATTTACATAGAGATTGGGGTGGAGTTGCTGAAGTATAAAACAAGAAACATTTATGTTTAGATAAAATTAAGAGAAAGAAAAAAAAAAAAACCTCTGACCTTCGATGTACTTAGATAAGATTATTGAATTAAATTAGTCTTTAATTATGATCGATTTTTCCATTGGCAAACTCAAGGGACAAGTCCATTGACCATTACTTGTGGGTCAAACTGGTGTCTCTTCGTTTTCACAAAAGTTTTCCAGTGTATATTCCATTCCATTGGCCAAGTGTTAAATTCAACCAAAATATATATATATATATAATTAATGGCAAAGAAAATTTGACTAATTATTTTCCTCAAACACATCATGTCCACATTCTCTCTTTTAAAATTACATTAATTATATTACATTATTGGTATTACACTACTTATATTATAATCAAACTGTATACTTTGAGATTTTTTCGAAGGCAATCATATATCTTTGAAGCGTATTGTATTTAATTATTGGGATCATTGAGAGTGATATGTATTGTTTTAAGCACATTTTACTGTTTTAACAAAATAAAAAGAATAAATCAATCGTCTTAACATCTGCCAATATTTAAAACCCCAACCTTAATCAAAGAAATATACAAGACTTGCAAAAAAGCCCTCAAGTGCTCACATTCTCTCATTTAATCCTTTGTTTTTTTTAAAGAAACTTCTCTCACATCCAATTCTAATTCATATATTCATCACCTTAAAGATTTGCAAACAAGATTTGCTCTCTCATTCCTCCCATATATTACTAAAAGGAAGTAAATCTATAGCTAATGGCATTAGATGAAAAGTTATCATTTGTTATTTTACATTTGGTTATTTGGACATTCATTCTTAAAAGAGTAACACTATTCCTTCTAAGGACCAACACAATTTAGCTACCACTTTTAGAATAATAAAAATTAATTACTTTAGAAAGAATAATCAATCAATTGAAGAAATATAATTTACCACACTTGATAAAATTTGTTACTACAACTATTACATTACAATGACAAATTTATTAAGACTATAATAAGAAATTTATTTGAATCAGTCTTGGTAAGGATAATGATACTAGAAAGAATGAGAAATCTTGTTCCAATAAATTACAAATATTCTCCATATAAAACTAAAGAGAGAAGTGAGAATTATCCAACCAAAAAGTGGTTGAAGAATTTCATTGATAAATAGCAACCACATATACATTTTTTTTTAAGAAACCACATATTTACATTTGAATCCACCTAAGTGTTATAACATGCAAAATCTCATAGGTGGCTCCAAAATCAGAAAAATAATTAACTAATTTTACTCATAGTATAATTTTCTGTTGGTTTCCATTTCTTTTTTAGCTCTTGAAGAGAAAAATCTGATACTCTTCCCTCCATTTTAGCACTCTATTGCATCTGCCAGGATTCAGCACTGGGAACATCTGGTTCACAGTTAAAACAAAAAAAAAAAAATGGCATTCTCTACTCTATTTTTAACTTGGGAAGATGCTAAGTATTTGTCAAATTGGAGGTAAATATTATGATTTGTTTATAACCTACTGAACTTACTATTATGAGTCTTGTTATGGACATAAATATAGTGTACTGTGAACTAAATCCATTTTGGTTTGTGTTCCTAAGAGTTCATACATATAAAAAAGTTTGGAGGGAAGACAATATATAAATTATTCTTTTTCTTTTTAATCTTCTGTGTGAATTATAACAGAGCCATGGTGTTGCTGGGGATTATTTGGATAGTACTTTTGATTGGATCCCTTGGAAACTTTTCGGAGTCTAATCAACCTCGCCGGATTCTGGTAGATACAGATGTTGATGCAGATGATGTTTTTGCTCTCTTTTATCTGTTGAAGCAAAACAGAACGGAATTTGACTTGCAGGTTCTTTTTTCTTCATGTACTGTCCTCATATCATTACACTTCTTATTGAGTAAATTTGATTTTGAAGGGGTAAAAGGAAGCTCTCAAGAGAGATAAAATCCAGTTTTCATGGAGCATCTGGCATTCTTTATTATGAAGCTGTTTGTGCAACTTGGGTTAGCATTAGCATTAGTAGTTAATGCAAATAAATGGTTTTGATAAGTGAATAACGCATCTTATCATATTTTTACAGTAATTGCTGCACTGTTTGGTTGGTGACACTGTGGCAACCTGCTTCCCTATGGCTATTTCAACATTTCCACCTGGATGTTTAAATAAAAAATTAGGCATATGCATAACCGTTAATGGTTTTGATTTCTTGTTTGTTTAGACCTGGCTGTACAAACAATAATAACATCTCACAGAAAAACAATGGAGCAGGCAATCAGTATTACTGCAAATGCATGGAGTGATGCTGGGCATGCTATTAATCACGTATATGACATCCTTTTTATGATGAGCCGCGATGACATTCCTGTTGGAGTTGGAGGAGAAGGTGGCATTTTGCCTAACGGAACTATTCTCCCAGATGTTGGTGGATATCAACCTATTATTGATCAGGTAAATCTCTTCTGTAAATCCATCAATCCATGGTACAAAGAACTTATATTCTGAACATGAATGATTTGTGCATACAAACACCATGGCAATTTATTCACATCCAAGTACTCATAAACAGTTTCTCATTTGCAGTTGAATCAAAATGGTTCATTAACTTTTGTGACAGGGCATGTTAACAGTTGATGAGTGTAGATATAGACAAGCAATCCCAGTGGGGAAAAGAGGCCGTTTAGATGTTAACACAAACTATGGCCTTAGAAAAGGCTTCCTTCCCCAGGTAACCCCCATGCATGAAGCAAACTCTTCAGAACCTTTTGATTTATATATTTTATTTTAATTCTTTTTGATTCTCCTCTTATTGACAGGGCACATATAGCCGATTATGATATGGTTAATATCTTAGCATATTTCATTTTAGCTTTTAGTCTTCTAGTTACCAATAACAGAAACTTCTTCAATGCTTAGTAGTTTTCTTATGAAACATGGTAGGTTTTATGGTGAATTTTAGTTTACCGAAATAGATGGTTAAGTCATAGGTTTTTATTTTTTTATCACTATTATTACCTTTTAAGAATGTATCTTATAAGAGCAGTACATCTTAACTTACATGTCTTGGTCTGGTACAGGGTGGTAGGAAATATACTCCTCTTCGGCAACTTACTGCACAGCAAGTGATGATAAATGCAATATCTGCAGGTCCTATCACTGTTTTTCTTATGGGATCGCACACAAACTTTGCTATATTTCTTATGAGTAATCCTCATTTGAAGAAAAATGTGGAGCATATTTATGCAATGGGGGGTGCTATTAGATCGAACTGCTGCTTGAATATTACCAACTCCTCCCAGTCAGAGCAATGTAGTACCATTGGTAATCTTTATCCACAAGATAGCAACCCATATGCAGAGTACAATATATTTTCCGACCCTTTTGCTGCATACACGGTAATGTAAAGTCATTAGCCATTCATTTTGAGATCACAGATGCAGACGTTATATGTAGTAATTGCTGCATTTCCACAGCTTAAATTTTAAATTTATGTGTATTTGTATCTGCAATGGTTGTCTCCAAAGCAGGTGTTACATTCTGGAATTCCAGTCACACTCATTCCTCTAGATGCAACAAAGACCATCCCAGTTAGTAAGAATTTCTTCACAGAATTTGAAAGGAGACAGACTACATATGAGGCGCAATATTGTTTCAAATCATTAAAAATGATACGTGACACATGGCAGGGTGATCAATTTGACAAGGTAGTCTTCTAAAGCAGCTAGGCCATTTAATTCTTCATTTCATATATGTATAAGAAAACTGCATGGTATAATGAATTCATTTTTTTATCTTACATGAAATGATTACACTTTCAAAGGACTACTGTTTGTGGGACTCTTTTATGGCTGGCGTAGCGCTATCAATTATGCGTAATTCCCAAGATCCTAGTGGGGCAAATGAATTTTGCGAGATGGAATATATGAACCTGACAGTAGTGACTTCAAACAAACCGTATGGAATATCAGATGGCTCAAATCCACTTTTAGATGGACTGGTTATCCCAAAATTCAATGTACTGAACAATGGGGCACATTCTGGTCATGTTCAAATGGGAATGCAAGATCCATTTTGCCTTGAGGATGGGAAAGGAAAATGCCAAGTACTTTCTTTTTTCTTTATAAGTGATTACAATAATCTCAGGTTATTGCATCATATTTTTTGTAATTACTAACTGAATAACATTCACAACTGCAACAGGATGGTTACACTAAGGAGGTCACTGGTCCAGAAGCAGTCCAAGTTCTTGTGGCTACGAAATCTAAACGAAGTCAAGACTTTGGAAGCTCACTTGAAAAAGAATTTTATAAAAGCTTTTTGGATGTAAGCTTTATGAACTTCCTCTAAAGCAAAAATGGTATATTTAGTCCGAGTAAATTTCACGGATGAAAGTGAAGTACTAATGAATTTAATGTAATGTATCATGTTAGCAGTACATAGAATATGCTATAAGACAACCTAGAAATGAATGATGGAATGATTACTCCTTTGACTTTCTTGCATTCAGGCAAGTTTCTATAATTTCTTTGCGCATGTCATAAGAATGATAACTACAATTACATTGTCAAATGCAGGTATTAAACCTTCCGGAGCAGGCTGGTAGGTTCAATATCAGTACACAGTTTCCTTATTATAAGGAAATTCTTTATAAACCAGGCTTTGCAAAGAAATCAATGGAAAAATTTATAGTGTTTGACATGGATATGAGTGCTGGGGACTTTCTAGCTCTTATATATCTCCTAAAATTACCAGTAGAATTTATCAACCTCAAGGTACAAATTTCGTCAGCTTTGCTAGGCTCTTGATTTGGAATTAAAGAAAAATCTCTCAATTTGGTTTTATTAGCATAATTTTTCTAATGTGCTACCAGGCAATACTAATTAGCTCGACTGGCTGGACAACTTCTGCAACAGTAGATGTTGTGTACGATTTATTGCATATGATGGGCCGTGATGACATTCCAGTTGGTCTAGGAGATGTATTTGCCATGGGTGAAGTGAATCCAACTTTCCCTGCTATTGGAGACTGCAAGTATGCCAAGGCAATCCCTCATGGCAGTGGCGGTTTCTTGGACTCTGATACTCTCTATGGACTTGCTCGTGACTTACCTCGTAGTCCCAGAAGGTAAGCCTCAACTCTTCATTCTGATGACAGTTATTCGTGCTTTATACGTAAGAGGGCTAATTCATTAGGTTCATAATATATTGAATTTTGAAGTTAGCTTATATTCTGTTGTATTGGTTTGGAATTATAATAATTCCAAATATCCAAATGCTAATTTCAATTTCAGATACACAGTAGAAAACTCTGTAAAATTTGGAGCTCCGCGGGATACTGATCACCCTGAACTTAGGCAGCCATTGGCACTAGATGTTTGGAAGGCTGTAGTAGCATCAATGGAGCCAGGATCAAAGATTACTATATTGACCAATGGGCCATTGACAACTTTAGCTCAAATCATTGATTTAGGGAACTCAAGCTCAGTGATTGAGGTGACTATTCTTGTTATATATTATACGATTCGGTTGATTTTCACCAAGACACTAGTAAATGGTAATGGCTTGGTTAGTTTCTGTTAAAAGCTTCAAGTAATTGAGTTTTGGGCTAATAATAGCCTCTGGTTAATGTGGTTGGTTTCATAAGTCAGTTAAGTTTCAATTAGTATGAAATCATCATGCATTAATCGTATACCATCCTGTGTGCTGATAATGTTTGTGATGCAGGATGTATATATTGTTGGAGGTAACATAGGCCATGACAATGAAAAAGGAAATGTCTTCACTGTTCCTTTGAATGAATATGCTGAGTTCAACATGTTACTTGATCCTTTAGCTGCAAAGGCAGTTTTAGAATCAAAACTGGACATCAAGCTCATTCCACTGCACATGCAAAGAAGAGTTTCTTCTTTCCCCAAAATCCTGAATAAGTTGCAGAACACAAATAGGACTCCTGAAAGTTTGTTTTCCCGGCGTCTACTCTCTAGACTATGGCGATTACAACAGAGACATCACAGCTATCACCATGTGGTAATGTACATTCGAACTTACAACATCATAATGACAACACAAAATATTATAGAATTGCCAAAACTATCACCATTCAGGATGCAATATGCATAGTACAGTTGTCAGCTTTCGCTATGCAATGACTTAATAGTTTGAATTTCAACCCATAATGTCACTTTGCAGGATACATTTCTTGGAGAAATCCTTGGTGCAGTGATATTGGATGGCTATCTGTATTTGAATCAAACTTACAAGATCAAGCCTCTGAAGATCTTTTCAGATGGAGACATATTGAAAACCGGACAGATTATTGTTAATGAAGCACAAGGAAATTTAGTAAAAGTATTGGAAAGTCTTAATGTGGCAGCATACTATGATCATTTTGCTGAAGTATTAGGAGATCAAAGGCAGGCTGCTGTAATAGGAAGCTTTGATGACCAGAGAAGAATATGGAATACACCACCAAACTGGACAGATAGCATAAATCAGGGAAACTCATCAAATTAATATAGGAATTGAAATGTTGTAAGCCACTATAGAAAGAAATATACACATAATTAGCAGATTTATATTTATAATTTAAAGTATTTATAATGGTATTTTATGTGGTCAGATTCACTGTTACAATTACTTTCAAGAAAAAAAAAACTTGCTGTTATAGTAAATATGACCATTATGGTCTAAATTAGTCATTAGCAGATATAGGGGCTTGACCTATTACATATTGGACATATTGTATAAATTACCATTTTATATATTTTTTCTTTTAAAAAAAATATAATAATTTTAAATTTAATAATTATCTTTCGGTGATTATGTTCATTTAAGAAATTCTTTCAATGATCATGATTATTGAAGAGATTGACTTCGTGATAGAATAAGAAAATTTGAGCGTATTAATATCAGGCTCACTGCCTGTGATTATGTTCATTTAAGAAATTCTTTCAATGATCATGATCATTGAAGAGATTGACTTCGTGATAGATTAAGAAAATTTGAGAGTATTAGTATCAGGCTCACTGCCTGATGGAAGATTCAAGAAACTGAAGATTCAACTTTAGTTAGATGGTGAAACTTGGTTCAAAATGAGTGAGTTAAGCGCTAGTTCTTTTAAATGCGTGAACAAACTCATACTTGTGCATGTATATCAATCAGTACACACAGGTATGGCCCTCTGATTAAAGTATTGCAATACATGAAACATGAATAACAAATCCATGTACTTCAAATTAATTTTTCTCAAAGTTTTAAAATATTATAGTACAGCTTGTGGTGGAATCTGCCAAGCTGGAAACATATATTTTTCCCCCACATTAATCATTATTTAGTTATTTAGTTCTGTCATACATTTCATTTTCAACCCCACTCACAAATATGCTTTCCATCTTTTGAGACAACTTCACAACTTCAGGCTTTTCTCTTAACTTTAGTTTTGGCAATCATGTTACTTTTATAAAGATGATTGATATCCAATAAGGGTGAAAGTAAATGAAGCTAATTGATTTGAGAGTTTCAACTTTCAAGTCATAAGCAATCATCTATTGACATTACACAAGCTTTTTTAAATTTTAAAAATGAATGAATGATGACAAACAGAAGTAGAATAGTTGGTCATATTGATTTTTTATTTTGCTTGAAAGCTATAAACAAGTGATTATAGAATATAAGATTTAACACATTATCTGCAGACCAGGGGACATCCCACCCCATGTGTTAACAGTTGACTATATATTTTAAGCTTTGTAATACAATGAATGTTAATAGAGATTGTGAAATGGTTGGCCTGGAAATTGCAAAACTTGTAAACAAATCAACACAACAACATGGGGATTTCTTGTCCATTTATACACCAATGTGCATTGCTAACCACTTGTTTTGCCCTTAAAAAACGCAAATAAGATAGCAAATAAGTTAAGGCTGATGGTCGGTGGCATCAAATTTATAATGCCAAAGCATATTTTTCTTCCTTGAAGCAAGGCTTTCGTACATAAATACACATGGCCTGATCAAAACAGAATTGACCCAGATGGGGACATGGCCATTCAATCATTTATGACATAAATTTGGATGTTGTAGTAGTTAGTGTTGATAAGAATTTTTGGTGTCAAAACATTATTATAGCTCAAATATCTGTTTGTGGGTGTCAATTAGTTCAACTGGTAAAGTGTCTTGAGGTGATATAAGAGGTTTGGGGTCCAAACCCAGCTCACACCGAGTTAGGAAAAGGTTTGGTTTATATTATGTGTAATAAAAGCTGAAATATCCCATTGTTTTTGTGCTCAAGTTCTGTTCTTGAGATAATTTTGTGCTTAACTTTATAGCAAAGGGTAAATAATGTGGAGTAAAAGTAAATTTATAAATCAAGTGCAATTCTTGATGAAGATAAGGGAGGGTTTATTCACATTCTTTATCATTGCTAATACATTAGATTTAACACAAACTGCAGCTCAAAAACTGATTTAACCCTCTACCAGCTCAAATGCTCAACTAAAAATGACAGAGTAACAACAAAGAAAAAAAAAGACTTCTCTATCTACAAAGCCATAATCCACATGGCTTTCTTGCTTATATCTGCAGATGATAACTCTGATGCATCTTAGATTCTTAAGTACATAGGAATTGACCCACCTGCCGCCAACAATTGTTTCTCAAGCTGCAATAAAACAGGGTGAAAAATTAAGGCTTGGAGACAAATGAAGCTTAATTTGTTTAACAACATCAAGTACTAAAGAAATTTGAGCCTTTTTTAACATACCTTCATCAGAGTCTCAAGCTTATTTTTAATAATGGCATACTCATGCCCCACTTGTTGCAGATGTTTCAGGCACCTAAACCAGATTACATTACAAATGTGCCATTAAAATACTGGAATTTTAATAATTATGGTACTGAATAAGACTGGTTAAATTGTTATTATGAACTTACCCTTCAACATTCTTCTCTTCACAGCAGTTGCGAAAGGCAATGCATTCATTGTGAACTTTGTTGCAACCAATGCTGTTATTTAAAAGCATACAATTTTGATCAACACTGATGACAGTAAAATAAAGAAGAGACTTCATAAATAATGACGAATATGTTTAGTACTACTATATATATGGTTGAAGGTGATGTTGGACAAGATGTTGGAAACTACTATGTTTCAAGTACCTAAGATTAATCAACCTTAAAAGAGTATAAAATTAAGAAATATATAATTGGAATTTGCATTAAACAAAGCTGATGTAACAGTGGTTCCACAAAGATAAGTACTATGAAAGTAGGAAATATGGAAAATCAAGTTGCTTCCACTAATGTTCAAAACAACTGCACAAGTTATTTAATGTGATTAATGAGTCTAGTTATCTACTAGCAGTAATACAAAGTCCTTGTGATACATATGTTTCAAGCAGTGACTTCTGTTGTGTTGAAGAATTGGCTTTGGGATACAGTGAAATTCTGGAAAATGGACTAAAATTTCTGCTGTAGAAATGGAAAGAAATTCCAACTTGAATATCTCCTTGGCTTAAATGAACAGAATTAGCTTGTTCCATGAGGTGATAGAAAATGAAGGAAAGATATAATACCTGGAGCTGCTACCCTTTAATTGGTGAACAAGGGTATCCAACTTTCTGAAATCCACATTATGCTGATCTCTGTGTGACAACCAAAACGAAAGAAAAACAAACCAAAAAAAAAAGAGAGCCCAACTGCATCAGAACATTGAGAACTTCATAGTGGAAAAAGCAATTTTCACTGAAATAACAAAAGAGAATTTTTAAAAGAGAGAGCTAAAGCTTCTTACAAAGTACTGGCCATCTCATTGATAAGCCTCTCAGAATCATCAAAGTAAAGATTGATCACTTCAACAACAAAATCTGGGCTGGCCTCATCTTGCAGTTGCTGAAGTTGAGTAAAATACTGCTTATCAAGAAACCCCTACTCAAGAAACCACAAGAGCCCATCAGCACAAGCAAACTAAAGAAGCAAAAACAGAAAACAAATTAACACATCCTTAAAGACTTTCAAATTCTGTTCATCTTTTGAATTGTGTAACCTCATGAAACAGTGACTTAATGTAGTCAACCAACTGCTTTTGCAACTGAGTAGCACCACCCTCCATGATAGCTTTCACCAAGTAATTTATCCACTTGCTTACTGATCTTGTTCTTTGTTAGAACTAAGTGATCATCTTCTTTCTTGCTTTGAAGAGAGAGTAGAACAACCAAAGAGAGGGAGAGAAATTTATACTGTTGAGGGTGCCAAAGATTCTGTGTGTCCTTGGAAGAGACTGAATATTAATGCTATATGTGAAGTCACTGTCTTTGTCCTTTTCCCCTCTAAGTTGTTTTGCTACTCTTTTTTTTTGTTTTGTTTCTCTAACACATCATCCATGGACAACTTGAAACTCTTGAAAAAATATAAATGTATATTACATCATCACAAGATCCAAAACTTGATGCCATGAACCTCTCACATCTTTTTTTTCATAATTATTGCTCTGTTTCTTTCCTTCTCTTTTCATTATTTCATTTTTTTATAATTTCATTACTTGTTAATTTTACTTTTGTTTTTCCTCTCTTATGTCCTAACTTGTCCCCACCTAGTTAAATTCTTGCTAATACCTAGCAACCTAGTTACTGAGCCTCAAAATCCTAACTGACAGTATTTGGTGTAAAAAATGATTGTGACTGAACTTTGAAAAAGAAAGTAAGATTTTGAATTTAGGATATCTAAATTTATTGTTCTGTGTCACATTTATTTTTCATAAGAAATTTTTTTCCCACAATCCCATGTTTGATAAAACTGACTCATAAGAGGATATACCCCTTGGTGTATAATTTACTTTTCTTGTAAAAGTGTGAATTTGAATATGCAAGTGTTATTAAAGAAAAAAAAGAAGAGATTTCACCTGTAGTTTAACAAAGTTCATGCATCCATATATCTCTTTCCATTTCTCACCTACTCCCTCTTCTTGCTTTTTCCTTTTTTTTAAAATTAATTTTATCTTCCCCCATTTGTCACTTCATAGATATTTTCAAGAATCTTATAAGGATTACAACAGGGGTCTCACTGTATATAAGTTTGTTGTTATTTAAGCTGTTGTCAAAATTTGATTGGTGGGTAGGTTTCATTTTACTCCCATCATTTTGCTTTGCTTTCGAATAATAAAGAGAGAGAAGAGTCACTCACTCAGGAGGGTATATCTTATCTTTTACCTCTTTTAATGGCAGAGTAGAGTACTGACTGCTGAGGTTTACTGTTCAATCTTAAAACCCCGTGACGTTGAAATGTTTCATCTTGGCACGTTGGTTTCAGAATTTTGGTCGCAATTTTGGGTGATATCATATTATTGCTCAAGTTTACGTGTCGAATTTCGGGGGCGTTTTGTAGGGGCACCATCTCTTTTTATTTGTTTTCATTTGCATTACTTCTACTTTCAGTAATGTATCATTAATCGATTATTATTATTTATTAAATAATTATTAATAAATACATAAAATATTATATCAATTGAGATACAAATTTCTTATCTCATTTTATTTATGTAAACACAACATTTCTCTCTATTGATTTACTTGTAGGGTTGAGTTGTGTAAATAATATTATCTATGAAGATCAACATCAACTCTTATTGAAACCTTAATACTATTTTTGGGTCTTAATCCAGTTCTTCATTAGGTAAGTTTAGTAAATTTTTATTTGATAATTTTATGTACTTTTTAATATATATTTTTTAAAATTTTAAAAATAAATATTAAAACTCGAGGCCTTCAAATTAATCTAAAAATACGGTAATTAACCTTAGATTTCGCTTTGTGACCATTTTCTTCTTTTTTTTTTTTTTTTTTTTGTGTTAGGGGGTGGGGGGGGTGGGGAAGGAATAATATATAAAAACTTTGTCGTTTTCAAAAAAATATAAAATCCGGACCAGTCCCATGTCCCATATTAGACAGTGAAATTATTGATAGGCCCCCACCCCGCGTGAATTACAAGTCTTTTCAACTCCAGTCTTCTCTTGTCCTTTTCTGTCAAATCACACATTTCCTACCCTAACGGGTTTAATTCTTGGAAACTTTGAACCATAAAAAGGAGTTACTTTTTGTTCTACTCCCTTAAAGTTCAACCCAATCACAAACTGGCTCTTCTCATTCGGAAGCAAATTTTATGACAAGTTTTATAAAAATCTCACGGGATATTCCAAATCCACACAAAATTGAACCAGAGAATTTATGAGAGCAAATCACAGACCTAACATCTTCACAATTCGACAAATCCCTCATCAACCTTGAGGTATTCGATGAGTTCAAAATCATCAGGATCCATATGTAGTTTATGGAAACCTGACTGACTACAAAGGAGTTCAAAGGGACCACTATGAATGCATCACCTTGCTCTCTAAATTTTCATATGAAGGGCACAAAAGTGGGGGCCATTTCACACAGTTGATATTCAGCCATTATTGTTATAGCTGCCACAAGAATACAAAGTTATAGGATGTCTGGGTATCCAAAGTCATGAATAAATGTATGAATTTAAGAGAGACCATCGACCCACTAGCATGAACGTTTCTATCTAAGTACCCACAAGAACTGATAGATGCACAAATAATGTGCGAATAAATGATCTGGACCCATCAATAATACATCCCCTAAAGCCTCAACCCCTCATTTTCTTTTTGTCCTCCTCTATTTCGATATAAAACCAAATCCCCTCATCTGTCCATTCAAACCTCTAAATTTTTTATACCACACTAAGAGGTCTTATCAATTCAATCATTTCATACCCGCAAAAGCCTCACCTTGCTAAATCAAAACTCCAAAAGGAAACCAAGAGAAATAGTAACATGCTGGCCAGCAGCTGTTGCCAAAGTGGGGCTATTTCATCTTTGAGTTAAGAAACTTAAATCACATAATTCATTTCTTTTTGCAGATAATAATTTTATAGTCTTTAACTCTCAATCATTATGATCCGTCATAGGAAAAGAAAAAAAAAATGCAATTATGGTATTATCAAGTGCTTTTGACAAGCACTATGTACCCGTCAAGTTTTCCATGCATTCTAGAGCGTGATGCCCTATAGAACAAATATGATTTGCAACAAAACTATACATAAAATTTGTACAGAAATAAATCTTTTTCCTTTTTATTTTCTGTTTCAATTTTGAAGAATGATTAATGTTACACAGAATAGAAAGATCATATCCACACAATTCATCTTAAGAATATGAATTTACAAGGATGTACAAGAGAATTAGAAGGGTAGATACCAGGCATCTGTCCAGGCAGCACCATGATAAGTCAAAAACATATAGCTCGTTGTATGAATCAGTCAGTATCAAATCCAGTCTCCAAAGGAAATTAACCACACTTATATCAATTAGTATCTGACCCTCCAAAAGGCTGACCTTTGACCAACCTTCGACAACTATTTAATTGTAGATAAAGGATACATGAGTTTCAACCACATGGAGGAATATATATGTCAACCTGCAAGAAAAGAATCGGCAGCATCATTAGGGTTAGCCCCAAACTACCAAGGAAATGAAAATGTGCACCAAAGCTACACATTTCCTGTGTAAATTTACACGCACAGATTACCTATCAAATCAGACAATTAAGTTCAGGGTTATAGATCCTTTAAGAAGTTTGTATACATGTAGTAGAGCCTAAGATAATTTTTCAAATCTTTCGGACAACTTTGGTTAAGCCAACTACAGTTCTTATAAGATAGATTTCCGCTTAGAGATATAGATATGTCACCCATTTGGAAATCTTTGTATCAACACTCCTGTCAAAAGAAAAAGAATCATAATCCTTAACCCAACATTAAATTGTCTAACACGAGTGAATTTGTAGTGCCAATTCTTTTTGTTGGATTAAACACTAATCAATTGGGCATCAGTTGCAGGTTCTACAAAATTGTATATATCAAATTTAATGATAGTGGAGGTCAGCAGCATTTAGAATCTTGATTTTATTAAAACAGCATCATTAATTTAAAATGAATGACAAAATAATACTTTAATTTACCTTCTTCAGAGAAGGCAAAAACACCTCCTAGCATGTCATCATTGTCACTGTCTTCCTCAGACTTATCATTGTCACCATCTTCCTCAGATTTCTCCTTATCACAAGGAGTGGTGCTTCTATCAACATCAGTGACAATTCCTGTTGACTCATGACATCTGCTCAAGGCCGATGCTTCACAGGACTCCTCTTGAAAAAACTGTTCAGAATCCAGCGAGCCATTCACAGGGCCCTCATCTAAAATGTTCATACTTAAATCAGAATGATTAGTAATAATGTTTGAGATTTCATGTGTCCCGCCAGGGGTTGATGACTGAACTTCTTTCTCTATAGCTCTTCCAGCAGAAACCGAGCCGTTTGTTGAAGATGATACAGCATTTGGAAAATTACCATCTTTTGTAGGAGAAAAACCAACTGCAGATTGTTTGAAAGAAATGAAACCACTATCTTTTTTAAGCGAGCTTTGTTTCAGGATGGGTGATGACAAAACAGAAGTGCCTCTTTTTGTCCCGAAATTTTCATTCTCATATTGGAATATGGGTGGATAAGTAATCTTTGATGATCCTGATAGAAATGCCAGAAATCAAATAAGTTGCATCATTTTGCAAGAGTAATATAATATTATTTATATAAAAAAAAAATACTAATACCATCATCTGAATTATCAGCTGAACCATGTGATGCTGACTTAGACTGGGTAATTATAGCTTCTTCAGAAAACTTCTCTTTACTTTCATCAAAATTAGAAGATAAAGGTAAAGATCTTCCTCCAACAATACCCCTGCATAAAACAATAGATTAAGTTGATTTCTACTAAGAACATGAAACAAAGGTTGATACTCAAGATACATTCACAGTAGGCTATTCTGCTACTTTCCCCCATGCTTGGCAAATAACATGTTCCCAACCTTACCCTCCATCAGAATTTACAGGAACAGAATATATAATTGGGCTCATAGGCCTTTAGAAGTTTTGGATAACACTACTAAATTTGTTTTAATCAATTATAATGGCCTTTAGCAGTTTCAAGTCCAAAATTCCTCAAACAAAAGCCTGCCAGCACCTAACTCGCACAAACTGATCAATAGATTGTCATTCTAATAGTCAAACATTTGGTAATCACCACGCTGATAAACTTTGAAGCCACATATTTTTATCCTACCCAACTCAGAACAGACAATTTTCTAAAAAAAGTTTTAGGAAAGAACTTGTACATATGGCTTGGTCGGCATGAATTTGGATGTGCCAATGAAGTAAATTCTCAAGAGTAAGACAAGACACTAAGTTAACCTAGTGAAAGCTATATGGATGACTATATTATCACTTGTATAATTCTATTAAAGATTAACAATCAACGGTATCAGTTTCCATGTAACACTTGTTTGTGATAATAGCATCAAGAGGAAAGACATATTAAGAGTCCAACAATTAAAGGACGGCAAATGAACAGACAGCACGAAACCATGCAGACAGACACCAATAGGTGCTGGGATTGTGTGAAGGAAGGCACTTTAGAATAATGATTCTTTGTGTCAAGAGAAATGTGGTTTGACATACTCTTTATAAATATAACTATGATGTTTGCATGACCAGATAGCAAGGGAGCATGGAATTACCTATCACTCCAATCAGTTTGAATCTTGTGGAAATGGTCAAAAACAGGCAATAAATCCTTCCTCCTAATTTCAATGTAATGAGAAAATATTTTCTCCAATTCAATCTCCCCGCCAGTATGCTCTTGTGTGGAATACTGCTCATTGGTCTCCAGAGGACTCATCGTATAGAAATGTATCTAAGATATATGTAAGAACATAAGCAAGGTTGATAATAGTGAAAACACACAAATCCCACAATTCTATGTCACATATACCTTAGAATTTTGCCAGATTGGTATCCTTCCAGAGCTCATCTGCACCTCTGCATTGGAGATGTAAAAGTGAGATTGGTCGTGTAGTTTTACAAATTCCTTATTCCCAATATCATTATCTTCACAATCAAAAGTATCCATTATCAACTCTGAAGCTTCTTGTTTAACAAGAGTGATTCCAGAAATGCACTCCTCTCTTTCAGGCCACTCTGTTCTCCGGCACACATCCCATGCTTGAACAGCTTCAACTTTTACTCCTAATTCCTCATCTTGCATCTGCATGGAAGAACCTGGCCCACTTCTTATAGAAGTTTCATTTGTCTCTCCCCCCATGGATGATAGCACTTTATATTGAACAACATGACCAGAAGGAGTGTAAACCAATAGGTGCTCCAAAGCATTGACCTTTAAGCGAACAGTTTGCAAATCCTGAGGCACGGAGCTAGGAAAAACAGCAGCTAGAGCACCAGATGGGATGGAGGCCTTTGCTGCCACAGAAGATGCAGCATTGCTAACAGTATTAAGCCAACCAGAATTATTGTTTTTTATTCTGCTAACCACAGAGAGTGTAACAGGTGGTGGCGGTGGTGGCAAAGAAAAAGATTGCTGGTTTATCACAAAAGATGGACTGGACCACCATGGCAGAGATAGAACTGGTGAGAGAGTAGGACCATCGACATGGGAATTCTGAATTTGTAGAACGACCTCACCACCAAAAGGGGCAAGAGCAAAAATATGGCAAGTTCCCCTGGATGAGACAATGGCAACCCACTGACTATAATGACTAAAGCAGATGTCTTGAATCACCTGTATGATAAAAGCAAGGTAAAAAAAAAACTCCATGAACCTTCTAAAAATAACAGTTTTGAAAGACGGGCCAGGAACATACAGCTGATGTCATGCCACGATGGAGCTTGTAAAGGTGTACATGAGAAGAACCCCAATCATAATTTTGAGTGGCTGAACCTGACCGATGTTTCGAGCAGGATGGCATGATTCGAAAAATATTTATGTTATTTCCATGTATTGAAGCAGAAACCAATAGCGTCCCACTTGGGTCAAAACACAGTGCAGAAATTGGACTAGTATGAGCCCTAAACTGTGATATGACAGCTCTGGAGACAAAATCTTTGACAACAACCTGCAAAGAAGCCAAACAAATAAGAAAAAAGCAAAACTTGACTCATGCGTAGATGTTGATTGACTAACAGGTTAAGAAACCCAACACATCCCTCTGCTTGCAGTACATCTACCGACTATTATAAAACATGCTTCTCAGAGATTCTACTTCATGTCAGAGAAACTCAAAGACAATCTTTACACAACACAAAACACAAGCAAAGAATGAATAATGAACATTATTTTTCTTGTGGATACAATGAGAGACAATCATGAGTTTAATAGTTACATGAAAAGTAATGATTCTGAGGTTTTCAAAGACTGACCATCCCAGCAATATCAGCATCTGACGAATGTGATGCACTGCGTCCAACTTTCCAGCTTGAATTTGAAGATACAGGGGAATTAGAACCATCAGGGATAAAATCTTGATAGTATCTAGATAAAGTTTTGTAGCCCATGTCCCCTAGATTGATTAACCCAGCAGCTAACTGCTTACTAGATTCCATAGCATATCGAGCCATCAGACTTCCATTGCTGGGTGAAGTTGATGGACTGACACTAGGAGGAGTTAGACTTTGAGGACTTAGACGGCCAGTATTTGGGAGCAGTGGATTGTTAGAAGCATAAGCTAACCATCTAGGTCCTACAGCCAGTGGACCATATCCAATATTGACCCCAGACATTCCTTGGCTTCCCAATTGAGGGACAGGATAGGTAAGGACACTGAATTTACTTTCAAGAGTGAGGGCATCAAAGCAGTATATCTGTAGGAAAACGAAATATTAGGGATACATTAGCCAGATTTAAATTGTTTACTTCATTTGAAAACTTTGTCAAATGAAATCAATAGCATTCGAGTTTAGACAACAAAACACCCCCTCCAAGGACAGTTAGCATGAGATAATTCTTACTTGAGCTGCAAGACCCACAGCCACAATCCGCGGACTGCATCTAACCATATAGACAGTTGACCGAAATCTGAGCACATGAACATAGTTGTGAGACCTTAGTGAGTAAAACCGAACAGCTGTAGGAGACATGGAAACATTTCCTGTTTGAACCTCGTCATAACCATCTCTTAGTGCCCCATCTCTTCCCATATGCATTGCACCTGAGCTCTTCGATTCATCACATGCAACAACCAGGAGTAAAGGGTGAGAATTTCTAAATCCTTCACAACCCTCAGACTTGGCAGGGAGGGACTGTATCTGTAAAAATGTAACAGGATCATCCCGCCTTGAAACAAGCTCACTGACATTGCTGGCATCTTCCACATCAAGGACTTGAAACCCGTTGGAGTATCCAAGTAAAAGAACATTTTTATATGAAGTTGGACTAAGCTCTAGTCTATCAAAAGAAGACCATAGCACCTGCTCAACCAAAACAATTCAAATCATGCCAGTGCATAACTAAATACAACGTATCACATCAACAAAAATGGCCCCAAATGAAGAATGTAATTACTACTGTCTCGTCAATTTAATCGAATTACTTCAATATAGATAAAAATGCTATCTTGTTTTATAATACAACTGATTTGAGTTTTTGATCAATCATGACTTCATTAATTGCCTAGTTAACTTTTCACTTTCTTTTACCTCGCTTTCTCAGCTGCCAAAGAAAACAGAGTTTAAATTTTCTCAGCGACCAAACAGAATGATACATGTCTAAACTAAAAATTTACCATCAGCCAAACAAATTCGATAGAGATTCAAACTTTACAATTAACTTAAAAACAATAATTTTTTACAACTTTATTTATTTTCTTCCAAAAGAAAAAAGAAATTAAAGATTCAAAACCTGGTCCTTGTGTTCATGCGAATCGCCGGAAATGGAGGCGGCAACTGAGGCGCCAGCTGACCGGACACCGGAAGAAGCTGTTTTAATAAAACAAGAAATGAATTTCAAAGAATTCGGAATCAATCCATTGCCGTGCTTGCCGTTGTTGTTATTGATATTGTTGTTATGATCGCTCTTCATAGTCAAAGTGATTGACCAATAATTTGACCGGCCACCCAGGCGGCGATCGTCGATAGCATATACGGTCGCGAGAAATTCAAAAAAGTTCCCCGGCGAGAAATTGGTCCGACGGTTGTTGGCTTTTTTTCCAAATAAATTTTAAAAAAAAAAGGAAAATGATTTTTTTTTTGTTTTCGATCTTTTAATGGAGACGGCTTACGTTTTCTCCTAGGCTTTGTTGCATTGGGGTTTAATTGAACTGTAAGCAAGTTTTGGGAAATTTCAATCGAGGCCCTTGAGGTTTGAGAAATATCAGAGGAGGGCTTCGGAGTGGGTTTGAATTTGATTGAATTATGATTTTGTCCTCGATCGGTTAATGGTTGTTGACTTCTTCTGGTAGGTCGAGTGATTTGAATTATTATTTATTTATTTTATTGGTTAATTAGAAATCCTCAATCCCCTTTTTTTTATTTATTTAAAATCGCATATCTTAGAATAATTTTAGAAAAAAATAAGAAAACTTTTATTTATATATATATATATATAAAGGAAAGCATATTGGAATTTACAACACATAATCCATGATTCATTTTCACATTAGATTAGAAATATTTTTAATAATACTTTCGATGTAAGATTTAATATTTAGAATATATACTGATTTTATGTATATATATAAAGGAAAGAATATTAAAATTTACAACACATAATCCATGATTCATTTTTACATTGGATTAGGAATATTTTCAATAATACTTTCGAAGTAAGATTTAATATTTAGAATATAAACTGATTTTACAAATAATATTTTTGAAATAAGATTTAATATTTAGAATATAAACTGATTTTACAAATAATATTTTTGAAATAAGATTTAATATTTAGAATATATACTGATTTTAGAAATAGGCACCAATGCACAATTGTTAAAAAATATTTCAAAGTTTTTAATAATCAATAGATAATAAAATAAATGTAACAATTAATCTAAGGCCAATAAAATAAAAACAATCATTAAAATAATAATGAAATGAGAAACCCTGGATGATTTTGATACTTTTTTATCTATATAATAAAAAAAAATTGAATACCTTTGCATTTATATAAATGATTTTTTAATCTTAAATGTAATTTTTTTTCTTTAATTTTATTTTATGAATTGATTTTAATGATTAGGATGGTTTTGAGTTATGATTTTTTTAGATGCTGAAATGATATTGATGATTAAAATGTTGAGATCACGTTGATGATTTTTTTTATATGTTGAAATTATGTTGGTGATTTATTTTCGAGATGATGTTGATTTTTTTCTTTTTTAATTTGAATAAAATTTTGTTGAGATGATGTTGATGATTTTTTTCTCTTTAATTTGAATATAAATTTGCAAATTTTTTGGTAATTTATTTTTAATTATTTTTTAGAGATTAAAGATGAAGTGTTAAAAAAGATGAAATTTTTTTTAAAAAAAAAATCAAAAAAATCAATTTTAAATTAAAGGAAAAGTAGACATTTTAAGTATTTGTCATAAGTGTTAATTTTAATATATAAAAAAAGTACTAACAATTGGGCATGATATTTATTTTCGAAATTAGTGGGTATTTTAAATATTAAGTCTTACTTTAAGAGTATTGTTGAAATTATCTTAGATTATTCGTTTGAATTCATTTTAATCTTTAATAAAAGATAAACATGAATAATAAAATATACTATATAAAATATATTTTTATGGATATATATTTTATATTTATTGAAGCTTGATGAGTTTCAATTGATATTTTAGATAACACAAGAGATTTGGATTTTGAAATAATTTGTTTTATATTTATATAGTATTTAATAATAAAATATTTAAAATTTAATTTCAAAAGAAAAAAAAATAAGTAAATTTCTATTTAGATATATATTTTTAAGATGAGCTCATCCTTATCGAATCATTCATACATCTCTATGATAAACATCTTTATGACGATATAGAGATGAGCTTATCTATTTTATTTTAGTATGAAAAAAAATAAAATAAAATATATTTCCATCATTACAATGCCTTAGCAATATTTGTTTGAGATTAAAAAATGATATATTTGTTACTTATACTCATAGTAATGGGTTTCTTTTTCTTGTTTTTTTTAATAAATCAATAAATCAAATTATTAGTGACTTATAAAGCTTAAAAATATTTAAATTTTATTAACAATAATTTTTTTTCGACACAGAGATAAGAAATTTTGAACTCAAAACTTTCATCAAAATAGAGATAAATATAAATATAATATTAATCTTTTATTAGTAAGTTGTTAATACAAATACTATGAGCGATGATTATTGATAATATAGAATTAGATAAAAAAAAATGAAAAAGAAGTAAAACTTGGAACAAATGATGCAATCTCAAATTTAGGGAGAATGAAAGATTAGCGGGAGGAGGGATCGGTCTTTTTCCTAGAATTCAACCAAATAATAATAATGTTCAAGGGGTAAATCGAAAATTACAAAAATACACAGGGCAATTAAAGTAAATAAGAAACGAACGAGGGACGACAATGATAATAAAGCGAGACGTAAGAAATGAAAAAACAGGGACATTGGTTACGTTACGACAAAGGACGAGAATATCTTAAAACAAGATGCCGAAGCCAATCCCCCTTCGCATTTTTTATTTTGATTTTTACAGACCAGATTTTGTTATGGGCACGCATTACAAATTGCGTGACGTGCCATCTTCGCTCTCTCAAGCCAACCTTATATTTTTATATTTTTATTTTATTATTTTTGCTACCTTATTTTATTCTTATGATTTAAATTTTGTTTACATAATATTAAATATATTATTAAAAATAAATAATACTACACATTTTAAATGAAATACTAAATTACATTTTAAATAATGATGTATCAAATAATTATTAAATAATAAAATAATATAATAAATAATTTTATATTATTTTATCACTTAATAATTACTTGACACATTATTATTTAAATATAATATAATTTTTAAAATTTATTATATTAATTTATTACTCAAATATTTGACATATTATTTAAAATAAAAAATTAAAATATTATTTAAAAAATATTATATTATTTTTTTTAAATTTATACTATTTGATTATCCTACAATTACTTAATATCATAATTTAAAATCCGAAATTTAAAATATTTACTTTTTCAAATATTGGTTTCAACCGCAGCCCATAAATATTAAATGGGGCTTTTGGTTCTGTCTCAAAACTTTCGGATGTTTGAAAACATTACGACATGCAGAATTTTCTTCACGATGTCAACACTATTTTTCATTATGTAGGTATAGCTTTCAAAAGCATATTCATGTTCAAGATCTACGAAGTTCAAAGTTTATGTTGTGCATACAATGTCAAAGTTCCTAAAAGAAACTTATATATGTACAGTAACGGAAGACTAGGGGAATGTTTGGGCATCCAATGGAAACAAATTCATTTCATACTGTTTTGCATTGAATTAAATTCTAAACAGTTAGTACATGATTTTATTTCTATGTGATTATCAAACACGCCCCTCATAAAAAGCCTAGATGGAACTATCGTAAGTCCTGTTCCCTATTCTATTGGTTGCTTTCAAGTACCCAACACGATCTCTTTGAATCGATTCATATCACCTAAATACCTTGTCGAGTTGTAATCTTGTGCATCGAAGAGCTCTTGTGAGTAAGTTCTCCGGAGTATATGCTTTTGACATTGTTTTGCACGTTGTGTAACGTCTTCATCACCTCTCAGCAGTACAACAACCTGAACCAACAGAAGAAGATAAATCAACCCACCATCCCAGATTTGTTTCCACCCACCTATTTAGAATTGTTGCTAGCGCAGGGTGAACTTCTAGGAATTAAGGATGAACAACCTTCCACTTTTTTGAGCCATAATGGAGAATAGATATTTTCAGATGACCCTTTCTTATGATATGCCAATGGTGGGTTTAAAGGAAATCTAGGAAATGCAAGATCAGATTTTTCCATATAGATAACATTCTTCCCACTTTCTCACTTAGCTCACTTCCCATTTATATCGCATCACAAACAAGGTGAAAAGACACACATGGTCATTTTATCACAAAGAGCAACTTAATTACTGCAATGAAGTTGTTTTCAAGTGAAAAAGGTAACATAAATGATGAACTTCCTCCGAAAGGAAACCAAATGAGTACTATAATAGATTCATACTTTTTTTCAGGTTTTACAATTTCTCGGTTCCATTGATGGTGCAATGCGAAAGAATACGGTGTTACCCAAGACATTTCTCTCACAATCACAACACATTAATTTATCAGATTGGAAAAATGGTAATGTGAAAGCTACAGAAAATATGAAACAAGGAATGCAAACACAATGCAGTTTTCTGTACTTAATCCTTACCTGACTCATTCTAGGACGGAGAATAGGAGACTGCTGAATACACAAAGCAGCAGTCAAAACTACACGATCCATCTCTTCAAGGTCATAATTATCACCAAGAGAAGGATCTATAAGCTCCCGAAGATCATTGCTATCAAGCAAAGGCTTTGCCTACAAGGTGAACAAGTCAAATAAGATAGGATAATAGTTCATATAACAATGTGTGGAATGATCAAATTGTGCAGAACATAGAATTACCCATATCACAACACTTTGCTGTAAATGATCCACAGCTCGGCGTCCTGTTATGAGCTCCAAAAGCAAGACCCCAAATGCATAAACATCAGTTTTCTCATCAACTATGCCATGCATGAAGTATTCAGGAGCAAAGTAGCTGCAATTCAAAGAACGTGGTTACTCCCCATACTCCATTAAATAAAAAACAAGAAGTTTTAGGCAAACAAACCCGAATGTGCCTTCAAATTTTGATACATTGTGGTGAGTCCACTGTCTTGGTAGCCACTTTGCAAGCCCAAAATCACAAATCTGAATCGTCTCAGATAATTAATAAATGAGAAACTCCAAAAGAAACAAGATATGCATCTATATAAGGCCACTTGATATTCATGCACAACATCATAGGACAAGTAGCATAAAAATCTTTGTGGGATACACGTCATAAATTTTCATCAAATCGAGCAAATATTATGCCGTTACTGTTGGCAGAACTTGGCTGCATATGTTATTTAATATAAAACCAGCATAAGGAAAATTAACAACATAAAGTAAAATTCAAACAAGAAAATGACTGAGAATAATTCCACAGAAATCAATAAGCAGTTCAAATATCTGGGAAATTGTTTTACTTATTTCTTCATCCTTGAAGCACATATGCTTCTAGTTCTTGGAAGTTGCAAATAATATTTAGTAGTCTCAAAGAAACCATACGAGGGAAGTATTTATAATACTTCCATAACCATTAAAATGCATGCAGCTGTACAGTGAGCTCCAAGAAAACACAATAATTAAAAGTTTTTAAATTCCTTTGCATGTCCTCATGTGAAGTTTACACAATGTAAAAGGTGAGAGTTGTCCACAAATCATGTGCCCCAAAGATTTCAGGCTTGTATAGGGCACGTGTTGTGTAAGGCTTACCTTAGAAAAGATAGCACGGCACATAGTGATCTGTTAGCAATTTACAAGGAATCACTAAATGAGTGACTAAAAACAAAGTTGTTTTCTATGATGGGTTTGAACTCAAATGTAACCTTGAATGCAGCATTTTCACCTCCAAGATTACTCTTTCATATAGCTCTTCCACGCAATTCTCATATTCTGTGGCAAAATTTACACTTAACTCTCATAAGCGATTCTTGCTTTTCTACTCAGCAATTCTAAAGGTACACACAGCCTGATTATATGCTTCACATGAATGACGCACTAAATAAAATCAGGAATAGGAAATATTATACATTTCATTAAGAGAAATATTTAATTCTGCTGTTGTTAAGAATATGTTGTTATTCCTGAATTAGTTGTCCTGATTCCACATTCCGGTTGAGATTGCATGGACACTTCAGACATTTAATGGTCAAAATTATAACAGAAGCATACTTTTGGGGCATGGCATCATCTTACCGTGTTAGTAAGAGCACCTAGTTCATCTTTCTAATTCAAATTATCTAATGAAAAAGTAACTAGCAAGGACATTTCTCGAAAATTCCCAGTGTATAAGACACAGATGGCTGGATGCTCCTTTGCATTGGTTAAACATTTTCTCCCAAACCTTTTAGACAAGTATCATTTATCAGAGCACCTTATTTATTTAGACACTAGTAAAACAACATGTCAGCATTTACACGGCAGCACAATAGTGTTTAAACCCTCAAATGCAATGTGATTATACATTAATATAAATTCAATGGCCATGGATTGTATTAGCAGGCATAAACAAAATGTAGAAAAGGTTTACACTGAAAAACTTGACTAAGTTATCTGCTCTGCTCTGCATATTAAGAAACTGTTTCCAGAAAACAAACTACAGAAAAGCACAAATTTCAGTAATGATTGAAGTTTTACTGTTGGATGTTCTTGGTTATGAAACTTGAAATATACCTGAGGCTCAAAATGTTCTGTGAGCAGAATATTATCAGCCTTGATATCTCTATGAATAATTCGCTTTTGACAACCCTCATGAAGATATGTAAGACCATTTGCTGTCCCCACAGCAATTTTATATCTTTTACTCCAATCTAGTTTAATCTTTGAACCTATAAAAGGTAAATTATTAGTGCTTCAGAACAGATGAACATAGTTATAAAAACTCAAAAAGGATAAATAAAAGTGTAAAGCGAACCATGAAGAAGAGATCCTAAACTCCCCAAAGGAGATAATTGAAAGACAAGGTGCATTCCCTCATTGTCACAACCAATCAATTTAGCCGTATTTGGATGGTCTACATGGGCTATAATACCAATCTCGCATAGAAAGACAGAGGTCTTCTCATCCACAGTTCCTTTGGTAAGTCTCTTTATTGCTACCAGAGTCCCATCTTGTAAACAACCCTTGTAAACTTCAGAACAGCCACCCTTTCCAATTAAATTATCTACAAGAATTGCATGACTAAATTCATAACCAATATTATAGAAGCAATTTGCTAGAAGCAACCTTATGAAAAAACTTCATTGTTCAGCAGTGGATTTTTCTATCAGATCCTACCACATTATGCTATGCAACAAAGTAAAAGACTTGATGGAAGGTTTCTAAACTTCGGGAAAGAAGTACAGACCATTGCTAAAATTGTCAGTTGCAGTTTGGAGCTCAGAGAGGGTGAACTCCTTCAATGACGACTTATAGTTGTATACATGTGTCATCTCAGGATCCTCTCTAGTACTCCTACTTCCTCTTTTCGATAACTTTCGCACGTGAAGAGGAGCAAATGAACCCAAGTGCTTCGTTGAACTTTTTTTCCATAATTTGAAGAATCTGCTCCAGTTAGTAACTGCCCTTGATTTTGGACAACGGGTTTCAGATTCTGTGGTGTTGTCTTTGAGAGAAGCTGCATCAGATTCTGAGACTCTGAAGCAAGATTCTAAAACTACCGTAGGAGATGATACATCTTGTCTCTCCTTTTCCACATCTGAACACCTCAGCTCTACAACAATAGGAATTATAGGATTTGAAACACGATGGGAGCAGAAACTAACCATGTTTGCACACTTACATATGGAGAGGTGACAAATAAACAAGAAGAGACAGAAAATAGTTACCATAAGCTGAAGACGATGACTTGAGCATGATAGATCCCTTCTTATGTGTTACTGAAACTATCTCATCTTGAGTTTTCTCAGGTACCTCATCAGTTCCTCAGCATTATTTCTGCATTAAAGATATGGCAATGTTGCCAAAGAATGTACAACCAACCAAAGTACGAATCAATAGGTCAACAATGACGTGTATGTGAGGAAGAAAGAGAGATTTGGCATTGGTGGAATAAAGAACACGGCGGAGAATTGTAAAAGACAAAATTTTACTATAAGAAAATTTGAACCCTTTAATTGAAGAATCTGTTTTATACTAAACATTGCAAAGGACAAGAATGGAAAACAGATTAAGACTATTATATTGAATGGTTATGGCTAAATTTGAACTGCCCCAAAGATAAGGAAAACTATAACCATCCATCTTAGTCCAGAAGGAGAAAAAAGGATTAACAACCAATAAGTTTAATTATAAAGGGAAAAAAATACTCATTTAATAAGAAAACATGAACATGAATAACAAATACCTCATACTCATAGAAGGAAAACAAAGAAAAAACCCATTTCTTCATGATATGTGAACAATTTTCCAAAATTAATCAGCGAAAAGTAGATTAAGCAACATTGCATGAAAGGTTAAAAAAAACACACACACATTATAAACATAAAGACATCTAAATATCCTCTCCTTCACAAGCATCTAAACAATTCCCATATTCATCTACCAAATCTCAAAATACATAAAAAAAAAAAAAAAAAAAAAAGACAGGCACAAGCTAGTAATCTAAATAAAAAATAAAAAAACAAATTAACAAAATCTATTGTATCTCTTTTTTTGTCAAATCAATACAGAAAATTCTAATAGACCTCTAAGCTAACACTCAATAAGCACCAAAAACGAAAACATACCCAGATGACAATTTTTTTATTAAAAAAAAACCTCACGTACTAAGAAGGAAAAAAAATTCTTTGACCCTTTTTAGTCATCCTTCCAAATCCGGAAACTTATTATTCCAAAGATGCTAAAAAATAGAAAAAAGAATCTCTCTCTCACACACACACAAGACAACCTCTATATCTTCTCCATGGCACAAGTAGACAAAATCCAGAAACCCCATTTGCTTAAACTTAATAAACATTGTAAAAAGGAAAAAAATGGATATTTACATTAGACATAAACATACCCAAATGTGAGAACCTGATAAACATCGCAAGCATACCATGGAGCGGCAGCTTTACCATCACCGCCATGATTTGCCATGAACACCAAAACTCACACAACAACGAACTCAGAAATCCAAAAACACAAGAGACCAACAGAAATAAAAACATACAAAGAGAGAAAAATAAATAAATAGTGAGTTTACCATACATTACATACATGCATTAAGAACTTGCAGTTTTTTGTTTATGTTATTTTGAGCGGTTGAATCAGATAAGGGACTCCAAAAGCAGGAGCAAAGCTAAATACGGCAAAAATAAAACTTCTCATTTATTGTTCTCCTTTCTTTCTTCTCCTCATATGAGATGAATAGATAAAAAAACTTGAAAAGATGAACAAAGTTTTTTTTTTTTTGTATTGTAATGAAATGTACGGACTCTATTTTGGTTTTTCTTACATCTTGTTTCTTCCTTCTCGAGTCCCGCAATGGTCGCTGGCTTGGTCTACTGCGTTGCTGACAAGTGTTCAATGCTCTCCAGCGACTTCTGCTCTCACCACCTTGAAACACGCCTACTCAGTCACTGTGATTAAGAGAGAAGGAAACGTTGTTGCATTAATTTCAAAGTTGGCAAACTTTTTGAGTCTATTTGTTATTTTCCTAAATTAGAGTACTACCTTCATAATTTGAGTTTTTTTATATATAAATTACATCCCAAATAATATATTATTTTTTAAAAACTTTTTCTAATGAATGTATTAACATAACAACTTGATGTTGTTTTATTAATTGTTGTTTTAATTTTTTTAAATTTTATATAAAAATGAGAAATCTTATCTATTATATTTTATTATTATTTTTTATTTTTACTCAAATTCAGATAATTGAGAATACAGAGCATATTTACAATTATACCACTTATATAATTATATTCTATAAAGCGATGAGACCTCCCGCTAAAATACTTTTAAATATTTAATCAACTTTTGATTAATATTAATTTCAATATACCTTGTTTAATTAGGTATCAAAGTGTGATGAGTTATTTTTAACATAACTTTTTTCCTCTACACACAAATTATTCTTAATATCTAAGTGCTTTGTTGAAAAGGTCTCATGAGCAGGAAAGCTTTTAATTTACTTTGGTTGAAAATATAAAAACTTATTGACATAACATCCAAATCTGTTCATGTTTTATATTTAAAGGCTTCTTATGTTTGACCCCAATTTTAAATGGCAAAATTTTATAAATAACTCTCTTATATTTTTATTTTTTCTAATTAATTGTAAATTAATTATACTTTATTAATCAAATGTTTCATTTTTAGACATATTTGTCTTAATACAAAAATATAAACTTCTCTCCTTTTTTTTATCAAACCAAGAATCATATTGATGAACTTAAAATCATATTAATGATTGAATATTTTTAAAGTTGTTATTACAAAAATTGAGTGTTGCTAAGTATATTTATCACTTCAAATTAAGAAAATAGTTAAATCTTGTAAGTTTTTTAAACTTTTTTTAAAAATTTAATTTTAGATAGAAATTAAATAAAACTTACATTTAAAGTTAAAAATATGTGTTATTAATGAATTAAATGTGAAAAATGAGTTAAAATTGTGTAAAGACGTTAAAATTCAGCCAAAAAGAAGATTTCTAGTGTGTTTGACGAAAATCAGATGGCGGTCGGTGCGACAGCCATCAATTTAAGTATCTCAGGGCCATTTCGGGCTCGAGATGTGCCCGAGATGCGCAATTACGCGTATCACCGGGCCATTCCAAGCCCGAGATGGCCCCGCGATGCACGTAATTACGCATATTTTTTATTTTTAAATAATTATTTTAATTTATTTTTAAAAAATTGTACTAATTGTCATTTTTTTCTCAGGTCCTATGGAGTATGATGCAATTGTTATTTGTTTTGGAAGAAAGTGGGAGAGTTCTAATGATGGGAAAAAAAGTTATGTTGATTATAGTAATTTTTGAATTTTGGTTTTGAAAGATATTAATTTTAAAGATCTTTTAAATGTAGTATTTTATACCTTGAGAGTCGACAATGTGAACTGTAAGATAACTTTGAAAATCAAAATTGATGCAACGAAGTATAAGTTAAAATCTATTGAGATTAGAAACGACGGTGATGTTTAATTTTTTTTAGCGCCAATAGAAGATCATATTGTTCTTTATGTGTAACCGTGAATTCTAGAGTTTCCATTTATGAAGATGATGTACAACCCCTCAATGAAAACCCACCATCGATTCATACTCATTTTATGTCAGCTATTGTCATATATTGGAACAACAGAACCCAGGTACAGTCACGCATTTGTAGATTGACGATTACAAGCACTTCAGATATTCCTTCATTGCTCTTGGATCATGTATTAGAGGGTTCCAGTCTGTCATCCGATCGGTTATTACAGTTGATGGTACATTTTAAAAAAATGCATACTTGGGAACAATGTTTGTGGCTGTTTGCAAGGATGGAAACAACCAAAATTTTTCACTTGCACGGGGTATTGCTAACTCTGAAAATGATGCTTCATAGAAGTGGTTTATGACAAAACTCTGGGGAGTCATTGGCGATCTTGAGGACCTTGTATTTATATCTGATTAACATGCTAGTATCGAGAAGGCCATTAGAGATGTATTTTCTAATGTATATCATGGTGTCTGCATCTATCACTTGAAGTGTAATTTGGTAGCACGATATAAGATACTGTCCCAGACAACAAAAGGAGTGAGATATTTGACTTCTTATTTTGTTGCTGTCAAGACGTATCGTATTGCTGACTTTCAAAGGAAAATTAATAAGATACGAGAAATAAAACCGGAGGCAACGAGATACTTGGAGGAGGAGGTTGGTTTTTCAAAATGGGCTCGATCAATGGGAGCATTCAGAAGATATGATATCATGACTACCAACATTGCAGAGAGCATTAATGCTATTGCGAAGGAAGCACGTGGCATGACAGTGACTGCCTTAATTGAGTGGATTAGAGAGTTAATGCAAAGATGGTTTGTTGAGAGGCATGAGGCTGCAGAAAACATGTCAAACTTCTTGACCACTTGGGCATATGACAAGATTTGGAAACACAATGATATTCTGCTCGCATGACAATGCATGCAATAGATCAATCTCATTTTGTCATTAATAACGGAAAAAGAAATGAAATAGTGGACATCCCGGGGATGTCATGTAGTTGTCAAAAGTTTGATCTGTTGCAGTTACCATGTCTTCATGCACTTGCAGTATGCAGGCAGGTCAGATTTCAGTACCAGACTCTTTGTTCGCAATATTACATGACTGAGTCTTTGTTGCGTGCATACAGTGAACCAATAAATCTGGTTGGTCATCCATTAGATTAGATTGTTCCAGAGGAGTTGAGAGTTGCTGACATCCAGCCTCCTATAGTACGCCGACAATTAGGAAGACATCGGAAGAATCAAATTCTATTGCAATGTGAGGCTCCCACGAAGAGTGTATGCAGCCGCTGTAAATAGCATGGACATAATCGACAAACTTGTCAAAACCCAATTCCATTACATGATAGTTGATGTGTTCTTAATAAAGTATAATATATTTGTATTTTTAAGCAATATAATTATAGGCCTTATTTGACTAGTTAATTTGTACTTTGTTACGATTGTGTTTAATTAATACGTTTATTATGTTTATTTTTTCCCTATTGTCATTAATAATGCATATATAAAAAAAACTTTACAAACATTTAATTTTCTTTTACTATTTTTTTGCACATTTCCACAAGTCAATTATCATTTTGGTCCTAAAAAATGACCCATACTCAGGACTAAAATTTAGGGGACGACACAACATCAAAAACTATATAAATATATAATATAAACCCCACAATTCACTGTTTGCTATAACACTCAATTCTTTAATCTAATTACATGAAAATAGGTTAAGTCAGGTGTAATTTGTCGTTGCTCATTAAATCTATAAACATCTAGGTAATTGGGTAACAACGTAGATAATGGCAGGACATGATTCTCAATCACGCCATCGGCAAATCCCTTAATGCTGGAATCGTAGATCACTATTTACCGATGCAAGATGTCTACCTCAACTGTCACTCAATGTTGTTGATTATAGTTGACAGGAATATAAATTTACATAAAATTCAAATAAGTCTCACAAATAGTACTACAAGTTATAAACAAAAGTAACAACATTCATGCAAAATATTATATTTTACCTTATTAACCTCAAACCACATTTGTGCACCGAGTAAATCTTCTTTTGCGTCTTTGGCATATGCCATCACTCTATACAATGCCAGTCATGTCATTTTTGTGTTCCTCATAAAGGAGTTTAAAAGTCTCCTAAAAATATAATATTCCTGTAATAGTTAATAATTAATAAAGATTAAATAAGAAAATATAATTAATTTAATTCAATACTCACAAAGAAGTAAGAATCCACAGAAGTGGACAATTGAGTCAATGCATTACTGTAATAGTTTTGCCTAAGCCGAATCACCTTCAAATACTCATTAATATGCTGTATTAACAAACAATTACAATGAGAGATTTCAACATATAATTACCGTAAAGTGAATGTGTAAATTTAAATAAATAAAATTAAAATGAGATAAAATTATTGAATATATATTTTACTTATAAAGTCATCCAGCTAGCAATGTAGCAATTTTCGAAATCATGTCGGGTTAGCGTAAAGCCTAGGTAAGATGACTACATCCTTATCCTTATCCATCCAGGCCTAAAACTTAACCATGATAGCCGAGTCTATCTGCTGCAATAGATTCATGTCTGTTTGAGGTTGTACTTCAATTTCAATTTTTTTCTTCTAATGTATCCTTTGTGAAAATGAATTTGTATATGAGGTGTGCAAATACCATACAGGCCTGTACAATCTCTTAAATTAACTCACTCCCTTATACTGGGCAGGTAAGATCTCAATACTTACAGGACTGTCAATCAGTGGCTGGAGCAGTATATCATGACTAGTAGCTGGGGTCTGAAAACCATATTGATAGCCTGCTGGTATGTTCTCTCTAAACTAATATATATATATATATATATATTAAAATAAATCAAACTGCAATTAAGGTAAAAGAAAATTATTTCGATTTTAAATTTATTTTGCTTACTATATTATAGCTTTCGTTCTGTTTGAATGAGCATAACTGCCTAAAGCACATCATTATCAGCTGCATTTGCTGTATAAGATCGGTCCGGAGTTGATCAACATTTGTAAAAATTTCATCTCTATCCTTGTCCATTCTCTGCAAAAGTGCAGCTCAAATCTCTTAATCATCTCTTTTCATAATTGTTCAATATAATGTGTTACGCTATGGTTTGCAGATACACTGTGTTTAGACTACAAAAAAACATAATCATAGTTAATGATTTATTTAGAAATATATGATAATTTCTCTTTAGTTAATCACGTAGATAAGTAATATACCGTTGCTCCTGGCACTGGTGCTGATATTTGTGGGTTTGTCCATTCATATCTATCCCCCTCTACATCTATAACATCATCGTTAGGGTCGCTGAAATAGGCATTGGCCCTGGGGCGCTTGCTCTTGCTCTCGCTGTAATCAGACATATTTGGTAAGTCCCCAACATAACTTTCGCTTGGAATGCCTACACGTCTAACCAGTTGCACAATTGCCTCTTTCTTCTTATAGTCTTTTGGTACTAATTTACGATGTACCGAAAAAACTTGTAAATATAATATTAAGTTAAGCTTAAAATAAATTAAAAGTTATAAACAATATATTTTTCATTAATATCAACAAATACCAAATCCTTCAATATTATTGTATTCTGAACGTCATCGAACTGTGGAGTCCCTCGAGTCGTCCAATTTAAAATACGAGGAAAACAATCACCAAAATGATAACAAAAAATCTCTCCGCACACTGAAATTGCCTCGAAAATTCATTCCTAATATAATTATTTTTCAAATATAAGTTTGACGTATACAAAATAAATAAATAATTAAAATAAAAAAGTTAAGTACAAGAAAATTATGGAGTATAAAAAATGCGTGCAAAAATTCATACACGTTGTAACTCTCAAACTTACTCTCTGCAAACTCTTTCCTATTTATTTTCTCAAGTTTTTGAAATGCAGCCTTTTTAAGTGAGCTATGAAATACGGTCCATGCAATATTGCCCCATGGATACTTATTAAACTCATCAAGGTTGTCCACTAAACATAGAACAAAATTTTGAATCCCACTACACTCGTCACGTGGGATCAAAACACGATGCACAAAATAAAATAACTCAACTTTGTTGCATCTGCATCGTCTATATTCTTCAAATTCAAACGTCCGTACCATTTATTAATAAATATGTATGATAATTTTTTTACCCCTGAAAAATATGTATCACATAATCGAGTGCTCAATTTCCTATTCAGTTGTTGGGCGGGAGGGTAATCTCACATTTGTAGTCCAGTGATTAGTACAAACTTTTGTTGGCTGAATCGGATGCATTTCCTTCTTATGTAAAACCACATCTCATCTTCTAAATTGGAGGTATGCACCTCACGCAACAATAACTCGTGCACCAAAATACCCAAGAATGTTAAATCTGACATATTTAAGAAATGCCCCATACACGTCTACCTAAATAATATTTTTTTATTTTCTGTCAGTTTATTTTTTATATAATTTAGACCCCATATCTTCGCATAAGCCGTCACTGATGCACGAAAAAATATATGCTCTGAAATTTTATATTTTTTCGATACGTTCTCTTTCATGTAATAATTAAGAAAATAAATAAAATTAAAAATTAATATTATGAAATATAATAACAAGCATACATATATTTTAAATGACAGACAATATGATTTATTAAATAAAATTAGAAAATTTACAAACAATTAATTAAATAGACATAAAATCAGCATATTATAATAATTAATTACTAACATATTAATCAACATATTATAATAATTAATTATATATTAAAATAAAAATAATTATATATAAATTATAATTACAAAAGGTATTTATTAAATAATAAATAATATTACAAACCAAAATTAATGAGTCATTTAAACAATTTATCAATTAATTACTAATAGATCTATTCCTTTTAAATTGGATTTTATTAATTTTAATTAAATTACATTTAATTTTAATTTTTTTAAAAATTAATTTAAATAACATTAAATATAATTTATTTCATAAAATTAAATCTACATTTTTAAAAAAATAAAAAATTATTTTCGCCACATGGCAGCGTATACAAACACCACGTGGCGCAACAGTGCGGCATCGCGGACATTGTGTTCGCGATGCACCTTAAGGGTGCATCGCGGGGCCATCGCAAGCCTGTGGTGTGCGCCCGCGATGTGCACTTAAGGCCCGTCGTGGGGCCATCTCGGGCCCGAGATGGCCTCGAGATTGACAACGCGACCAGCCGCCATCTGCATCGCAACTTACACCAAAAATTTTATTTTTTGACCATTTTTAACGTTTCTTACACCATTCTAACTTCACATATAATTTAATAATTTTACCTATTTCTAACTTTAAATACAAATTTTAATAAATTTCTAAAAAAATTTAAAATTTTGTAAAAGTTAAACAAAACTTACCAAAAATCGCTCATTTCTTTTGTTTAAAGTGAAAAATATGTTGTATAAGCCCCGATTTATGCAATGATAATTTTAAAATTTTCGATCTGAAAGTTCAAATTTTTTGAGTAATTTTCGGTGGAAATTTCACAAATTTTGGTATTAGGACAAATGTTTCCAAAAATAAAAAATTTGGTTAATAAAATATAAACAATTTACATTTAGTTAAAAATAATAATAAAAAAATATAAGAATTATTTATGAAATTTTCCCGTTTTAAATTATAAGCTCTAAATTTTGTCAACTTTTCCTCATTAATTGAGTTATCATATAAATTATTTTCCCTTAATTGAGTTACCATCTTACAGTTTCACTAATGGCTCTCTTTTCTTCGAATCAAAATGGCTTTAAGTTTAATTGGTAATAATATAAAAAAGGAAAATTTTCTTTGAATCAAATGGTAGTTTCATCCTACTTTTTTAAAAATTGCCCAAAATTATTCATTTTTGTTAATTTTTTTAACCAATTTTTTGCTTTTCTCTAATGTTATTTTTATTGAGGATGGGAAAAAAAAATTGAGAACTGAAAAATTGAACCGAACTAGCTAGTTCGATTCAGTCCCTTTTTTTAATGAAAAATCAATTCGATTTTTTTAAAGAAAAATCAATTGATCCGATTCAGTTCTGGTTCGATTTTTTCACCAAAAAATTAAAAAAATAAAAAAACAGAAAAAACAGAACCAAAAATTAAAATAACCTATAATTTAAAATAAATAAATAAATAAAAACAAAAAAAATTGAATTGGACAAAATTGAAAAATCGAACCAAAAAAATTGAATTGGACCAAACTGAAAAATCGAACCAAAAAAATCGGTTAGATTTTTTTTATTAAAAAAAATAATTTCGATTTTATCTTTTAAAAAAACAAAGCAAATCGAATTGTGCCCAGCTTTATTTTTTTATATGAAATAATAATATTATTATGTGAATTGCAAAGTTTTAAATATGATAATATTAATGATAAATTAAATTTTTGGTGTTGCTATTACCGAAAGGAATTTTTTTTATATAATTTTAAAAATTAAATAATGAAATCGTTTTTTAATTAAATTTTGAGAGTTTCTTGCATTGCCAAACAAATAAAATTGAGACAGAAAAGTACGCTCATTGGGTACTTAAATTTCAACCCATCTACATATACAACACATTTAAGAAAAAAATTCCTAAAATATATATATTAAAAAGATAGAGAGGGAAAATACATGGTTTTTTTTCCTCGATGTCAGAACAATTTGATAAAAAAGAGACCAGAAAAAAAAACACTTAAATGGGAAAATCAATGAGCTGTAGTCCATGTAAATGGCAAAATAAAAAAAGAAGAAAACTATTTGGCTTTTATGGCCATGGCTGACACAAGCTTATAAGCTACTCAGGCTGCAGCTTGCCCATTCTTTGATGTCTTACACCTTCTATTATTTTATTCTCATATTTTCAAGTTCTTAAAATAAATTTTTGGTGAAGTAATTTATATATTTTTTAAAAACTTTTGTAGAGCTCGATTTCCGATACCAATTCTTGTTGAGATTCACATTCTTCTATTTGTCTTGGTGTTAAGATTGACGTATCAAAATTAGCGGAAAAAATTTTAAAAATAAAAGATCTCTCAATTCTTAACAGTCGCACTATTTGAGATTTAATCCTCGTCTTTGGCGGCCCCTCGCCACTAAATAGTTTAATTTTTTATGGTTCTAATAATCTTTTCTTTTCTTAGTTTTGTTTCATTTTCTTTTACTTTTCAGTTTTTAATCTCTCTCCCTTTCCTTCGGTGTCCAACTCGTCAACATTCTTGGTTTGAGAATTTACGATGCCGTCAAGCCATCATGCAAGATTGATTTATTGGTGTGCGGCCTTTCACCATCGCATTCCCCAGCGGCTAGATAGTCCACTGTTTTCACCGCCGTGTAACCACCGACTTTTCTCTGATTTTCAGTCTCTTTAGCCAACTTTTGCTTGGATACAGCCGATATCGCTTTTTCATTTTCGTCTCTCTCCCCGACGACCATGCAGCAAGATGATTTTACGATAGAGGCCATTCGGCTATTGTTTTGACTACAAGTTCCGTCATTGCCAGCTATTTACTGAAGTTATATATTGCATGCTTTTGCTTGTTTGTTATGAACTATAGTTGATATGAATTTTGTGTATTTTATTGTGTTGTGGAAGGGTATTTTGTAATTTTATTTAAATAATATTTTAGATAATAATTCTCTTATATAAAATTTTATTTTTTTGTATGAAGTAATCTTCTTTTTTGTAAGATTAAATTTCTCGTGTGAGAGTCAGATCTCCTTAATTGCAATAGGGGTAGATATCTCTTATGGAATAAATTTCACTTCGAGACCTTATTGTATCTCTGTTGTTGGAGAAGTAGGTTCGAGTGGCCCATGAAAGTTTTATCCCATCTCTCGTCCCGATAAACGTTTGATGTATATTATCAAACCTACTTGTGTAATATTGTGAAATTATTTATAATATTATATTTAAAATTAAAAAAAAAAAAGATTGACATAATCTCATGGACACGAAATCAGAATTTAAAATGGAGTTATATGTTAAAATTAAAAATTATATCGAGTTAAAATTTAATTATATACTATTTTTATATTAAACACAAAATTTTAAGAGATTAAATTATAAAATATTTATTTTAAAAAATCAAATTATAAAAATTAATTATTGAGTTTAAAATTTTTTCGGAGTCTAGACTCGGTAGCCCTTTAAACCCTAAGACAAGTGTACTATTTACAATTTTATATGGCGCCGATAAAAATAAAAATATTCTCTTTATATATACAGTAAATAGCTCTTTTTTATTGAATAATGTAAAATTAATTGTTAGGTTTTATTATTTTTTATGTGGACTTACATATTAACAATAATTATATATTATGAATTATTATAAATTAATGATCAATTTAAATAATTTATTTAAATTATCTCTTATTGACCTCTAGAACATCTATTAAGTATAAACTTATTATACATAAAACCTTAATACTAGTAGAATTATAATTAATAATATGATAATTAAATTGTTTTGAAGTCAAATTATTATACATATAATTTTTTTTTATTCTCATAACAGAGAAAACTCCATTAAATTTTATACAAATTTAACATCTTTTTTATTTTTTATTATAGAGAGATCATTATTAAATATTATACAAATTTAATTATAAAAAGATACTAAACTCTTGCATTCTCATTAAAGATAATTAATTCTTGCATTTTAATTATTTTTTTGAACATATATTATGATAATTTGACAACAAAAAATGATATTATATTTTATGAGTATCAATTTTTTTTATAATAATTATGATGTCCGCTATGTCTAACATTAGCGGACAGCTTGTGTAATTTTATTTTCTTAAAAATATTATATATATATTTTTTATGTTTTTATTTTTGGAAACTCGCCATTTAGACGTTAGAGGCATGCCTGAGCAGAAAACAGTAGTAGCCATGTTGGGTTTGATCAGAAAGGAGGTCCAGCTTGAAGTTGAATTTTGACAAAACATGAACTGGGACTGACATAAATGTACAGAGTTTCTCTGTTAGGTACAGGTTAATCTTGATTCTTGTGAAATCAAAATCAAACATGGTCCCAGCTTCTGTTAGGATATTGAAATTTCAAAGAACCTCGTTTCGGGTTTCTTCTTTTCGCAATTCACACGACCCAAAAAAATAAAAATTTTAACCTAACATGTTCTCAACGAGATCGAGATTTCACAACCTAGTCGAGATCTGGTCAAGAATATTAAGAATATACGAGAAAATTTGGTAATTCCTTATCCTGAAAAGGAACATGTTAAGCTCAGTTTCAAAGCATTCACTTCTGATGGACTTATTATGGCTAGTAATTTGTAAACATTTCAATCATTTTTTTTTTTATTATTAGAGATTAGAATCACTTTAATTTTTAAATGAAAAAGTTTGATTAGATTAGAACCGTCGTAAATTTTATCGAGACAAAGAAACCGTTAAAATAATAGGTTTATACTTGATTTTTAATTTTTTTTTTTAAATATATTTTTTTAAAAAGAGGTCTGTTCAAATTTATGATCAGTGCATACTTTTAATGTGAGTCGAATTTAACTTCAAATCTTTTTTATGATTTTTTTTAATAAAAAAGATTACTTAGGACTAAGTTTACGTTAAGCTTAGTTGTAGTCAGATCAGAAATCTACTCTTGCCGAAAAACCCATCAACATTTATAAAGAAGAGAATTTTTTCTTTTAAAAAAAACCTAGTCTCATATACACACGTGAAGATTGAAGACCCAATCTCTCTTTAAATTCTAATTTTTTTTTAAATAATAATTTTGAAGGATCCTTGACCAATTCTCGACGAAAATTCTCAAATTAATGGAGGTGAGCTTTTAGTCAATCTTTGGTGCGAGAGTCCGCAAATAGGCTTATAATTCGGTGCTAGTTGCTTCAATTGGTATTATATTCTGATGAAATCATGTACTAAACTTGCCGTTTGTGAAATATTAAAAATGATATTAAAATTTAAAAATCAGGTCTCCCACGTATGGGTCGGGTGGTGGGTAACCTTAATTTTTAATTTGAAATCAAAGTTCGAATCACTTCTTATGTATGGATAAGAATAATTTTCCTGAATTTTAGAAGAGTAGGTTTGATAATTTTTTTTAGAGTAGATATCTTTGAGTTTTTTTAAAGTAGTTTTGAATATTCTTAAATATAAATTTACAATTTGCGCTGCAATAGATACCATCGCCATAAATTCTAATAAATACTTGATTGTAAATATTAATACAATTTAGTCTCTTAGGGTTTTTTTTCTTGGTTATTTATTAGGTCTCAAATTTTTTTATAATACCCAATTTAGTCTTTATAGGTGAAAAATTAATATTTGCATTACACTTTTTAAAGGCAATAAAGTAAATTAATATATGTAATTATAATAAATAGTTTCATATTAGATTGAATTTATCTTACTACCATTAAAAAATGCACTTTAGACATTATTTTTTTAATTATAAAGACTAAATTGGATATTTAAAAAAACTTAAAAATTTAATGGGTAGTTAAAAAAAATTAGGGATAAAATTGACACTTTACTAATTAAGAGTCGCAATATATCACTATATCACAACAAAAAAAAAATCTACACAAACTATCTCATACAAATTGATGTGACATATAATCATTAATCTATATAATTTATTTTAATTTATTTCATTAACTTCTATATTTTATCCGACCAATGCCACATGCTACATCAATTTGTATAAAAAAGTTTATATGTTTAGTATCCTTTGGTATAATCTCTTCCGTTGAGTCTATCCCATACGGTTGTTTTTAAAAAATAGTGCAATAAAAAAATATTCAATGGACGAATTTTTTATTGATTAAATATTTACATTTTAAATATGCAAGGTATGCATCTAAGATAAGACTCAACATCTCGATTCTAAACACATTCATTCAACAAAAAGGCTTAAATTCCTCTTTACATTATTGTAATTCCTACATCTACTATTAATTTTGTTTTATTAGTTGTATTTTCAAAGTTTAATCCAAACTTTACAAGACGCCTAGATATATACTTTAAGATGTCTAAAATTAAGGAAACACTAGTTTTTTTTTGTTTTTTTGTTTATGATAAAGTTAATTAAAAGTTATTGTAATATAATTTAAAGAACAAGTTAAGTATGTTGGGTGCGCAAGGAAGTAAGACGGACATGAAAAAAAGGCAAAGAGAGAAAGTGTTGCTGTCCAGGCCTGGACGTAACGGTGTTCGTAGGCTAAAGCTACAACGTCGTGAGGCTAGGGAGACAACACCGCAACGTTAGTGCGAGAAAAAGAGTTTTTCATTTTTTAACTATTTCTTAATTGTACTTAGACTTCTTAATACAATTCTCACACATTTTAAGGTTAACTTAGGTCATCTTAAAGCATATATAAAGGCATCTATTGGCTTATAGACACACTTAGGGAAGATTACAATAATCTTGGTGATTTGTGAGCTTAGTGATTCTTTATGAGAGAAACTCCTAGTTTACAAGAGAGAATTGTGTTCTTTATGAGTTCTTGAATTATTTCTTGTAACAGATATACTTTTGTGAGTGCCTTGTGATTTAATAATAAAAGAGTGTGATCTTGATCTATCGTGAACGTAGGCAAGTTACTAAATCACATAAATTTTATGTGTATTTCTCTTATACTTTCTCTTTTTAGTTTTCTTAATTGCTTGGTTGCTGCGTTATATACTTCCGCTTCAATAAATTGGTATCAGAGTTAGGTTTTAAGCAAATATGGCTATACCCAAGTATGAGGTAGAGAAATTCAACGAAACGAATAACTTTAATTTGTGAAAGATGAAGGTTAAGACGTTATTCATGAGCCAACGGTTAGGATCGACATTAGAGAAAATTGTAGCTCTATCTGGTGAAGAAAAGAAGAAGCTAAAGTCATCTAAGGCTGAAGCAGAAATAAGAGACATTCAGGAAAGAGATCACAATGTAATCGTCTTGTCATTGAACGATTAAGTACTGAGAGAAGTAGCAAGTGAAACGATGGCAATTGGTATTTAGAAAAAACTTGACTCTCTTTATATGTGAAAGTTGTTAGCTAATAGATTGTATATAAAGAAGAAGCTATATCAATGGTCCATGTCAGAGGGGATATCGATGAAAGACCATATAGGCATCTTCAACAAGATCATTATTGATCTTGAATCTATCAACATCAAGATAAGGGATGAATATAAGGCAATCATTTTGCTGGTTCACTTTTCAAGAGTTATGAGAACTTTGTTGATACGTTACTCTACAATAGAGAGAGTTTAATAATGAGCGATGTGAAATCATCATTAAACTCAAAACTATTAGGAAAGCAAATCGAAGACAATGTAGAAAGTTTATCTATAAGAGGATCACATAGAGATGAGAAGCAAAATGCTCAAAATCAAAGTTCAAGACTCCTAGAAAGTGCTATTGCTGCAAGAAAGAGGGGCACTTCATAAAAGGACTGTTCGGAGAAGAAATAACAAGACAAGAAGAAAGCAGATGCTACGCTTACCTATGATGATAGTTATGATAGTGCAGAGATTCTAGTCGCTACTGATGGTAAGAGTACTTAACAATGAGTTATTGATTCTGGTTGTACTTTTCACATGTGCCTGTACAAGTTTTAGTTTATAAATTTTCAGCCCATTAATGGTAGTAAAGTGTTAATAGGTAGTGACGGTTCTTGTCAAATGATGGGAATTGATAGTATCAAACTTAGGTTGCATGATGGGTGGGTGAGAGAGTTAACAAAAGTTAAGTATGCTCCTAATCTTAAGAGGAACTTAATTTCACTAGGGACTTTAGATTAGAATGGGTATTCCATCAAGATCGACGGAGGGATTTTAAGAGTATTAAAGAGTTCCATGGTTGTAATGAGAGGTTACAAGCATAAGTTTATATATTTGCTGAAGAGAGAAATTGTAAGTGGTTCTACATTATTCTTAATAAATAATGAGAATATATAAACCAAGTTGTAGCATATTAGACTAGCACACTTAGATGAGAGAAACTCGAAGGAGTTATATAGTCAAAAGACGTTTGGTGAGGATAAGTTTCAACTATTAGAGTTTTGTGAGAATTGTGTGTTTGAAAAAGTACATAAAGTGAGGTTTAGTACTGGCGAGCACAAGATAAGGGAATTCTTGACTACATATACTCGGATATTTAGGGACCATCTCAAACAACGACTCATAGCGGGGCAAGGTATTTCCTTAGTTTTATTGATGACTATTTGAGAAAGCTGTGGGTTTATTTCTTGAGGAGTAAAGATCAAGTGTTTGATACATTTAAGTCTTAAAAGGCTCTTATTGAGAATTAGACTGACAAAAAGATTAAGAGGCTAAGAACTGACAATGGCCTCGAGTTTTACAGTAGATAGTTTGATGGATTTTGTGCCAACCATAGGATTATAAGGAATAAAACTATGAAATTAATACCGTAGCAGAATGATGCAGCTGAGAGAATGAATAGGACCATACTTGAAAGGGTTAGATACATGCTTACTAATGTAAAGGTGTCCAAAGTATTTTGGAAAGAAGCTATGGTGATTGCAGCTTATTTGATTAATAAAAGTCCCTCATCGGCGATAGATTTCAAGACACTAGAAGAGAAATTGTCTGGAAACTCTCCCAAGTATGATCACCTCAGAATCTTTGATTACCCTGCATTTGTTAATGTTAAGGAGGAGAAATTAGAACCTAGAGCTATCAAATGGGTATTCATAGGGTATCCCGAAGGTGTAAAAGGATATAAGGTGTTGTGTAGAGAGTTGACACCACCAAGAAGTATCATAAGTCATAATGTGACGTTCAGTGATATAATAATGTTGAAAGCCTCCCAAGAAGATGAGAAAGAAGAACTCGTGTCTAAGAAAATCTTAGCACTCGAGTCAATAGAAGTTGAAGTGAAGCCTGAGTGTAGATCTGATATGCTCTAAGATCAGCACTTCAACAAGAAGATCCTTGAAGATGAGCCAAGAACACTGACGAGTTTCTCAAAGTCCACCTAAAGAAAGACTAGGACTCCTGAGATGGAACTTGAAGAGTACCAGCTAACCAGAGATAGGCTAAGGAGAACGATTAACCCGTCAATCAAGTATGTAAAAGTATATTTGATTCCTCACGCCTTTAAATATACTTACACTCTTGAATTTAATGAGTTTAGAGCATATGGTGAGGCTATCAAAAGTAAAAATAAAAACGAATGGCAACAGGCCATAGAAGAAGATATTAGTTCTCTTAGGAAGTTGGTGGAGAGACCTCAAAAGACACTAGTGGGATACAAATGAGTGTATAAGGTTAAAAAGTGGATACCGAGGGTGGAGCCTACAAGATTCAAGGTTAGGCTAGTTGCACAAAATTTTACTCAGAGAAAGAGAGAGTTAACTTTCATTAGATATTCTCTTCAGTTGTCAAGCATACATCCATTATGATTCTATTAGCCATATATGAAAACTTTGATTTACATATAGAGCAGATGGATGTAAAGACAGCTTTTTTACATGGAGAGCTTGAAGAGACAATTTATATGGCACAGCCGCAAGAGTTTATAGAGCTTATAAAAGAAGAGCATGCTTGTTTATTGAAGAAGTCATTATATAGGTTAAAGCAATCACATAGACAGTGGTATAAGAGATTTAATGAGTTTATGATGGCTCGTATATTTTATTGTCAGGGGGGTCTAATACATGTGGGTGTATGCATGTGCTATTGTGTCTATTTCCTGACAGGACCCGACCCGACCTCTCCTCGAGAATCGAGACAAATCCTGCGATGACATGTGACTAACATACTCTTTACTCATACATATGATACAATGAGGCTACCTGTCTCAACAAAAGTGTACATCCAATATACAAAAACATATACAAATACATAGACTAAAACACTTATGCAGCTATGCACGTTGGCCCAACCTCAAAATGTGATGACTGTATCACACTGCACAAATTCCTGTGACAACCTGGGAAAAATAGGAAAAATAGGAAAAAGGGTGAGCTTGTGGCTCAGTGAGTGGACATAATCTGAAAATATTATATACTTTATATGTATTGTACACGTATAAATCTGTATGATAAAATAATCATAAAACTGTATACTGAGTAATCAATAAACTTGTACTGAAAATATGAACTGTCATAAAATCTGTGCTGAAATTAAAATCATGACATAGTACTGGAATCTGAAAGCGCAAACTATCATAAAATCTATTATCAAACTGAATATATGTAACATAACTCTGGAAACATGTACTACATATATATACTGAAAACTACACCAAACTTGTACTCAGGGAAAATCTGGTCTAACCTGGCGGAGTAACTCACGCACAGGCAGAGCGGGGGATCTAAGCTGGTCTAACCCGGCGGAATGTTACATCGCTCGGGCAGAGCAAACTAAACTGGTCTAACGCATGCGCAGAGCAACTACATTAAAGGGGAGGGTATGCATATGGTGGTTCAAAAACTACTACAATATAATATTGTGACCATAATTATTTTGAAATAATTATTTCTGTACTGAACATAATTATAAACTGTACTATAATAAATTCTAAAATATTTCTGAATCTACTAAATAGTATAAATATTTTTCTGTCTAAAATAAATCATAATTAAATCTAATAACGCGCAATTAAATCATAATTGGCTGTATTGAAAACATATAAAATATATATAGTTATCCACTCACAAAAGTGCGCTAATCTTGAGCTGGGTCTGGATTCTGAGATCTACCCGCTATCGGCACACCTCCTATATCATAGGGTGTAAAAATACATCATTAGTATCGATATGTATTATAAATATTAAGATCTAAATATTCTAATATCGTAAAACTATTACCCGCTAAACCACTGGGTATAATTCTGACTACCCAACTAATTTCCTAAAATTTCCTATTTTCTTTCTTTTTCTTTTCTTTTCCTTCTTTTTCTTTCTCTTTTTCCTTCCCGTTCTTCCTTTCCCTTTTTTTTCCTTTTTCCTTTCTTTTCTTTCTTTTCTTTTCTTCATTTCCTCGGTTTCTCTCTTCTTTCTCTGTTTCGTTTTTTTTTTGTTTCCTTCTGTTTCAATTCTTTCTTCTTAAGCGAAGAAAGTAAAACAAAATATATATATATAAAAGCGCCACCGCTTTTTTTTTTTTTTAAACTTACACTAATCTTTATATATATAATACACGTGTATTATTGTAATACACGTGTATTACATTCCTATTATGCGTATCATATACGACTTTAAACATTGCGGAAGCGTGAAACATACAATAAACACAATAAATAAATATATTAATCACATTAATATATTAGAAAGGTTGAGAACTCACTTTAACGTGTAACGTTATACACGTATTTTCTCGGAGTCCGTATGGAGACCAACTCGCGGGTGGTTCTAATCACCAATATGGTGGGCTTAGTGAGCTAGAATAACAGTCCTCTACACAGCACTGGGTTTAACTCTTAAACCCCCAAATGGTCGGTGTGTGTTTTTATATCATTTTCTCTAAAAGGATAAAAAATGGAGAATTGGAAGCAATCTACCATTACTTCAATTGGAAGCATAAAGAAAAATGAAACAATTTTATTTTTCTCTATATTTTCTTTCTCTTCTTCTTCATTCTTTTTCTTTCTCAATTTCTTCTTCTCTTTTCTCTCGGCCAAATGGCCACACATACCAAAAAACATACACCTCTTACCTTCTCTTTCTCTTTATATATATATATATATATAATAAAATTATAATATATTAGTAATTAATATAATAATATAATAGGTGCCAACTATTTGGCACTCAAATATAATAATAATATATATAATATTATATAATATAAAAATGAAATAGAATGATTATTTAACAATTAAATAATTATAGTATAAAATGACTATTTTGCCCATCATAAATAATTACTAAGTCTACCATCTAGTGAGTCCTACCAAATTTCACACTTGGATAAACTCAACTGAGGGTCCACAATACACTACGTATCATTATATAATTAATAAATAATAATTATTGACTAAATATTGTATTTAACACTTAAATACAGAAATGCACGTATTTCGTGGTAATGCTAAATATTGCTGGATTAAACACTTTAATCCGGCACGCTGCCCTAATGCATAATAAGTACACTCTATATTGCAGGACTCCTTAGGTCCTACGCCCGATTTTTCAAATGAAATTATTTCATGAATCCGTGAACAATGCTTCACGCACACGTTACGGATATACAAATTAGCACGTTGAACCGTGCAAGTTGAGGTTACAACGCATACGTATAGTCCTTCCATCATGATATCCTGGATGTGCGAGGATATAGATTATCACCGTCAAATCCCCTAGTGCACATCCATGTCCTATCTCTAGACTTGTATCTCACTAAACAATATGTGCAAACTCTTTTACTATATTGTTCCACCTTGGCAGAACTCTTTACTGGGATGATTGCTTGTGGCCACAAGACTTTCTGAGATACAGTCTTGAAGCATCTGGATATCTAACTCCATATGAGAGATGACGGATCCCATATCTGTATACACCGAACTCCATAAGCATCGGACCATACCCAGCAACACCTAGCGGTCACACCATGAAAGGTCTGTGATATGCGTAGAACCAAAGTATGATGGATCACTTACAAGCCCACCGTGACACTCAGGTCAAAAGATCATGTATACTGCTCAACTCGAGAGAACCTTCCGTTGATGACTTACATTGGGTGTCTATCGGAGGCCTTCGTGAGTCTGTCCCATATCTAGTCTTAACTGGATACCTATATGTCAATACAAGCTCCAAGCTCACAGTCGGCTAGGAACGACCATCTATACCCTATAGGTACGACATATGCTGATCTATATAGAAAGTATCCACCAACAGACTTGCATTAGTAGAAATAGATCAGGGACAATTATTCAAGAACATACTTGCGCAACTAGTATTTCCTGGCACCCGATTGCAACTCTTGTAACTATGCAGTTACTAGTATATTTCCAGGTCTATATCCTATTACAGATAAGGCTCCAACTTTTGGATGTGTTGAGTATTATAACCAGCTAACACTTAGTTGTGCTAACATTTAGCATTTATATCTCTTAGCGTGGTTAACTATGAGCTCTTATATAAACTCATTTAGATCTGATCTAAACTCCTTTAGATCGTACAATGTCTATAACGTTACATGTATAGAACCACATAAATAAGTATTACCGATTTAATGGAAATGTACACTTATATATATACATTCAGGGATGACATGTAAGCACCGACCCTAACAGATTTAGTAGGAGCAAGTATGACAGATGTATGTACTTTAAGAGCTTGAGCAGTGGGATGATATATTTGATTTTGTACGTTGATGATATGTTGATCGTATGTAAAAATATGGAAGAAATATAAAAACTCAAGAAGCAGTTGAGTGGCAAATTTGAGATGAAAGATTTGGGAGCAACAAAGAGGATATTGGGTATGGATATTATGAGAGAAAAAGAGATGTTATCTTTTATCCTAACAACGATATATAATCAAAATCCTAGAAATGTTTGGTATATCTAATGCAAAGGCTATCTCTACTCCTTTGGTTATGCATTTCAAACTTTCAGTAGGATAATTGCCAATGCTTGAAGAGGAGAAACTACAGATGAGTAAAGTACCGTATGCAAGTGCTGTGGGGAGTATTATGTATGCAATGGTTTGCACAAGAAAAGACATAGCACAGACTAAATGTGGTGAGTAGATACATGGCGAATCTATGAAAAGATCACTACTTGTAGTGAAGTAGATATTGAGATATCTCAAGGGAACGTCGAATCATGGGTTGATGTATAAAAATGCTGAAGATATTAGTGTAATGGTAAGCAGATATGTCGACTCTAATTATACAGGTGAGTTAGACAAGAAGAGATCGTTGATGGGTTACGTATTCACGGTGTTTGGATTAGTGTGTGTTGGAGATTAATTTTATAACATATAGTTACATTATCTACCACAGAGGTAGAGTACATAGTTGTTGGAAAAGCTATTAAGGAGGCCGTGTGGTTGAAAGGCATATGCACAGAGGTAATGACTATTGAAGATGTGAACATCAATGTGTATTGTGATTGTAGTAACCACTTATCCAACACCGAAAAAAATAAATATTTATATATATGTATAATATTCATATTTTATTTGTATGTGGATGATACTTAATTTATGTATTGTTATTAGTATTTTTTGTATATATTAAGGTCATAATATTAGTATTGGGTTTATTTGCAAGACTTTAGATTTATTTTAGGGACCAAATTGTAATACTTTAAAAATTTTTGGGGGTTAATTTATAAATACTAAAAGTTACCCTTTTAGTATAAAAATACACATTTTAAACCCTAATTTATTCATTTTTGAGTCAAGCCACCCCTTTAGAGAGAGAAAAGAGAGAAATAAAGGGGAGAGAAAGAGAAGAAGAAGAAGAAGAAAGAGAAGAAGAAGAAGAAAAAGAAAAAGAAGAAGAAGAAGAAATTAGAAATTTGAATTTTAAGAGGTATATCATAACTATTTCTTAATTTATTGGTGTTAATTAAGTTAATTCCTTTAAGTTTTGATTTCTGGACAAATGAAAAATTGGAGATTTGATGTGGATTTTGTAAGATATATTGAGAATTGATGATAATTATGTAGATAGCTTGATAAATCATGATGAATTACAGAATTTTTACTTGATAGTCTCTTGATCCAGAAATTTTATAAATTTTTGTGCTTCAATTCTGGTTTTGGCTTTCGATACTATGAAACTAGACATGTATAGAATCATTTGAGACTTTTAATCGATTAAAAATTCCACAAATTGAATTGTTAGTGAATTTACCAAAATGACCCTGAAATTCTAAAAATTGTCTATGTTAACAGTATGATACAGTGACAAATAATTTTTGATCTATTGAATAATTTTCAAAAATTACGAATTTCTGGAATATAATAAATTTATATTTCTAATATTATATATTCAAAATTGAGAATTTAGATCAACGTGGTTAAATTTTTATTATTTTCTAAATTGTATTAGCTCATTGCAGTATTTGATTAATATATTTTTAAAGTTATGGAATAAAATAATTTTAAAATACTTTTGACAGGAATTTTGAATTGAAATATTTATCATAGATTTAAATATGTGTCAAGAGTAATTTTGTGATAGTTTTATAATTTTTGAGTTAGTATATGATTTTATAAAATTAGGAGACTGAATACTGTTCAGTAAATATCTTGATCCCGCTAGAATAATAGTTTGGATTTGATGGTGTTTATGAAATGGATTGTATAGAAATTATGATATAATATTCTTATATAAGGAGGATATATGAGTTAAGAAAGATATATTCTGATTTTGGAGCAATTGGACATCATTTGGTATATAAGAAAATTTTGTTAAGTGTAAGTGCTTAGAATAACAAGTTTTGAGAAACCAAGTAATTAGACCAATTCAATGTGAATTGTGAGGCTTATGAAAGGATTAATCTCTATTGATAGGTTAAGAAGAATTAAGCCTTATACCCAAAAGTGCTAAGAGTTAAGTATACTAGACTTTTACTGAAATCACAATAAGCATAGTAATTGTCTATGTATTATTTTATAAATATGCTTAGAAATATGTTTATGTTATGCCAAAGTATATTTGATATGAAATGTGAAAGACATATGTTTATGAATGTGAGCATTGACATTGAGCATAGACATACATGTGTTTATGAAAGTGAGCTTTCAAAATGAAATGTGTTTAATACAGAAAGCTTTTGAAGTGAAAAATATCCATGAGATACGTTTGTGTTTTGAGGATGCTTGAACCCACTATTTACTTAGTAGGCACCTTATGTAATTTGTGGAGCCTTTATGTGTGACCTTTCCTTCGGGATTGGTATATATTATATGTTCCGTATATAGAGAGGATCCTATTGGTACCTAAAGGAAGATTGAGTCATCATATTCATGTGGTGGCGTATTAGTGCATGTGAGAGGACTCGCCGATGATCAGGGTGAGGGTTTGGCTTTTACCTTCGGGCATGAGTATTATATATGTGTAATTTAAACCTCACTTGTACTATTTCTCTCATACGGTATGTCACATATGAGTGACATTTAGCTCATTATATGATATGTGATATAAAAGTTCTACTAGGTAGTAGTTGAGTGATGGTATTTCTATTATATGTTTTGAAAGAATATGTAAATGCTTACCTGACATGTGATTTGATAAGATTATGGTTTTGATTTATCACAACATATCATACACATGCATTGTATACATATATGTATTTGTATTTTGATATATGAAAAACTAGTATGCTTACTGAGTTTTGTACTAATTATAGTTTATAGTGATTTCAGGTAAATAAGGCACATGTGTGCTTAGCAGATTTGGCAAGGCTTCTGCTGTCCCTTGGGTTCCCTAAGTTGCTAGGTTGTTAAGTGTTTCATTTGTGGACACATAGTTTAAGATATTTGATTTGTCCCTATTGAATAAATACTTCTGTGTTATTTTATTAAGTATTGTTGTATTTGATTTATGTTTCACCAAGTATGGTCATAGGTTGATTTTGCATTAAACTTACTAACAACTTGATAAGGATTTCTATGTTGAATTCAAGTTTGAAATTTTAAGCAATATTAATTATAAGTGCACATTATTGAATAAGTGTAAGTTATATTATGTTTCAAATCTTTTGGGTCTGGGGCATGACAGTGATAGCTAAAGTGCCAAATACCCAAGCAAGCATTAAGTGTTTCATGAGAGGTCTAAACACATTGATGTGTGATTCTATTAAATTCGAGAGATTGTTCAAAGTGGTAAGATTAGTCTAACAAAGATAGCATTGTTTGAAAATCTTACTAATATGTTGACTAAGCCATTGCCCTCGGTTAAGTTTGTCCTATGTAAGGACTTAACTGGAGTCACTACTATGTGAAAGTTACTGAAGATGCGGATATGAGAGTAGTAGATACTTTGTGAATGATTTTGAATCAAGGAGGAAATTTGTGGGAAAGTTGATTAAAAATTATTGTAATATGATTTGTAGAACAAGTCAAGTGCGTTGGGTATGCAAAGAAGTAAGATGGATACAGAAAGAGGCAAAAAAAAAAAGACGGTGTTGTTGCCTAGGCCTAGGCACTGCAACGCTAGGATGCAGTACCGCAGCACTTGCAGGCTGAAGCTATAATGCTGCGGCGCTAGTGTGGGAAAAAGAGTTTCTCATTTTTTTTACTTTTTCTAAGTGTACCTAAACTCTCTAATACGACTCCTACATGTTTTAGAGTTAACCTAGGTCATTCTAAAACCTATGTAAAGGCTATCTATTGGTTTGTAGACACATTTAAGGAAGATCACAATAATCTCAGTGATTTGTGAGCTTAGTGATTCTTTATAAAAGAAACCTTTAGTTTACAAGAGAGAATTGTATTCTTTGTGAGTTTTTAAATTTTTTTTATAATAGGCATACTTTGTGAGTGTTTATGATTCAATAATAAAAGAGTGTGATTTTGATTTATCATAGACGTTAACAAGTTGTCGAACTGTATAAATTCTGTTTGTATTTTTCTTCTATTTTCTCTTTCTAATTTTTTTAATTACTTAGTTGTTATGTTATATACTTTAAATTTATTGCTTATTTATTACCTCCGCTTCAATACTCTTAGACCAAGAGAACCTTAAATGTGTCTAAGATTTTGACATGTGTCACTTGCCCATTTATATAGCTCAAAGCAAAAGAGGGATTCTCTTAAAAAAATCTTATCATAAGCTTAATTTGTTAACCATATTAGAGTTAAAGGTTTCACTTTTAATTTCCAAATTTTAAATTGGGATGGTAGCAATATGATTTATTAACCATATTATAAGTTATAGGTATCCCTTTTAATAGCCAAATTGTTAAATGGGATGGTCCAGCGATAAATAATCACTATGCAAAGATTCTTCTCCTCTTTCTAAATCTAGGGATCTGAAAGACCAGTTTAGACATTCACTTGCTGTCCATTCGCTAGCTGCCAATACTGGCCATTAGAGCAAAGATGTTATAAGAAAGAGCTGATGGTAATCTAAAACCTCAGCGTTGAAATGTCATTAATTAAGCTCAATCCTCTTGATGTCTATCTAGACTTAGAGAAACTTATTATGGTTTTCAGGTTTTGTCAAATCTTGGTCTTGAAATGTCACTCCTACCAATTTTCTTGTCAATTTTCTTTGTATTAGGATCAGGCTTATCATATTCCAGCTCTAATATTTCAATTGCTGATTCTCACAGAAGCTCAAATAGAAGCTTTGTTGAAGCCTTGTCCATTGAACTTCAATGTTATCCGAAGATTAATGAACGAAGGTCCTACAAGGCCTATGCTTATTGACATGCACACAGAGTATCGAAACATTCTTATGGGATCTGTTTGCTTCGAGCTGATTATCTTCAGACAAATGGGTACTTTCTTCCTCCTGATGACACTTCTGAGGAGTGCTGGGAATCATACTAAGAACTTAATTTCTGAATTTGTACAGGGTTTTGACATGAAAACAGTTTGTGGGTACCATCCACAAGGGATTTTGGATACCTGTATGAATATAACATCTCAGGCACAGTTTGAGAACCTAATTCCTGAATCTAAATTGCACGAGATTAAGCATCACTGCAATCAATCCTTGGAGAATAGTGTTGCTTGTGAATCATGTACAAGCGAGTTGTCAAGTTTCAGGGAATTTTCTTCTTTTGGTCTTGGAAATGGGAATGTATCAGATTGTTCAGGTTACCCTTCTCTGTATGCTGCTGCTGTTGTCAATCAGTTTGGACCGACAGATAGAGGAATTGCCAGGTGCTTGTTTTTATTTCATTTTGCGAGACCGTTCGGGCTCAACTCTAAGAGACATGAGATGGTTATTTCTGGGGTTGTGTTAGGTTCTCTTATTAGTATCCTGGAGCTTTCTCTGCAGTTTGGTTTGTAGACTCGACCAAAGAAACGTGACGAGAAAGTGAAGAAAATTTCAAGAAAGATTAGACTAGTTTGATCTTGGGATTAGGACTACAAAGCAGAAGTACCGACTTGGTCAGGTTCAAAATTGAGGAAATAAAGGCAGCAACATTGTTTCTCCAGGGAAAATATTATGGAATGGGAGAATATGAGAATGTTTACAAGGGGATATGACCAGATGGGACTGAAGTTGCATTCAAAAGGTTCAAAAATTGCTCAAAAGCAGGTGGTGCAAACTTCAACACGAAGTGGAAATTATTGCAAGTGCTAAGCCTATGAACCTTGTTTCTCTGAGAGGTTATTGTATTAGAATTTTAATGCACTTTCTAAAAAACAGAAATTACTATGTAGGTGCAGAATTTTTCTGTGAAATTAGTTGGGACAATGCTGACCTAATTAATGTATTGTTAAAAATATATGCAAGCCAATTAATATGCTGCCATATTAATTAATATAGTTGAGTGTTGGCAGCTCATGTATTACATCTATAAATAGATGTCTGAGCATTTGTTGAAAGTAATCAATTTATGAGAAAAATGTAATGTGAGTGTGTAGAAAACACAAAAATAAAAAATGCAAAAATTATGAATTCTGCAGTAGCAACTTAAGAGAAATTTTCTATCTTGATTTTTATTTTTATTTTAGCTCTAGTTCAAACACACAACTTAAATTCTAACAAAATGGTATCAAAGCAAGTTTTGAAGATCAAAATCTGAGAATTTTAGTAATATAAAGCATTTTAGTGACGTATTCCTCTGCAGCAGAAAATTCATCATTCTCATATTCTGCTCTTTCAATTTTTGGAGGGGAGAATTATGAATTTTGAAAAGTTAAAATGAAGACTTTACTTATGGCTAAAAGGCTATGGAGTATGGTTGACCAAGGATTTGAAAATTCTAAAAATGAAGATCAACTCTCTGCAGCACAAAAAGAAGTTATGAAAATAACAAGGAGGATTGATGTAAGAGCCCTCTCAAAAATTTTAAATACAGTTTCAGCTATCATCTTTTCAAGAATCATGAGAGTCACAACTGCTAAGCAAACTTGAAAAATTTTTGAGCAAGAATTTCAAGGAGACAACTACGTAAGAACAGCCAAACTTCAATCCCTACGTAAGAAGTTTGAAAATCTGAGGATAAGAGACAATGAAGTTGTTATAGACTATTTTTCAAGAGTAACCGAAGTAGTAAATAAATTAAAATTTTTTGGTGAAGAACTCATAGACTAAAAGATCATTAAAAAAAAAAATCTAAATAGGTTACTTGAAAATTTTGATCATGTTGTTATTGTGATCGAAGAATCTAAAGATCTTAGCACTTTGATAGTTGAGAAAGTGATTGGATCTTTAGGGTCACATAAGTAAAGAAGATTAAAATGCAGTGAGCATTTCATTGAGAGTGCCTTTCAATTAAAATTCTATTTTAACTCCCAAAGATTTTCCAAGAATGAGAAGAAATGGAGAAAGGAGATTCAAGCAAGAAAAATGCTGGTGATGACAACAAATTCTCTTGTAAAATTTGTAAGAAATTGAATCATGATACATCAAGTTGTTGATTTTAGGGGAAACCACAATGTTATGCTTGCAAAAGATATGAACATACGAAAAAAGTATGCAAGTTTAAAGCAACAAATTAAGAAAATTTCTTTCAAAGATAAGATGAAAGAGATGGAAACATGTTCTATGTTTCACATTTAGCCTTGGACAAAGATGAAGGCAACGTTGAAGACCAAAAGCCAAAGAATGGACAAAATTTATGCCCAACGCTACGACGTCCAAATGACACTGCTACGGCCCCAGTTAAAAAATCTGCATAAATTTTGTCAAATGCCGATCCTTCCTCCTTTAATACAGCATTGAATTCAGTTTCTATCCTTGAAAGCTCATGGTATCTTGATAGCGGATGCAGTAATCACATGTTATGTAATAAAGAAATCTTTACTGATGTTTATTTTTCTGTCACACCTAAAGTAAAAATGAGAAATATGGCCATTGTGCAATGAAAAGGAATTGGAAAAATTGCTATCATTAAATCGCTAATGCTTATTTATATGGTATTATACAATATGACAATATAGATATTGTATGATTTGAAGGGGTTCGGATTTGATCTAAAGGAGTTTAAATCAAGGCCCACAGTTAGCTACGCTGATAAATATAAATGCTAAGAGTTAGCACAGTTAAGTGTTAGTTGGTTATAATACTCAATGAAGATCCAGGAGTTGGAGCCTTGTCTGTAATAGGACATAGACCCAGAAATATACTAGAACTGTAAAGTTGCAAGAGTTGCAATCAGGTGTTAGGAAATGCTAGTTGTGTAAGTATGTTCTCGAACATTGTCCTTAATCTATTTCTGCCGATGCGGGTTTATCGGTGGATATCTTTTTATAGATCATCATATGTCATACCTATAAAGAATAGATGGTTGTTCCTAATTGACTGTGAGCTTGGAGCTCGTATTGACATATGGGTATCCAGTTAGGATTAGATATGGGAAAGACTCACGAGGACCTCCGATAGACATCCTCTGTAAACCGTCAACAGAAGGTCTTTTCGAGTTAAGTAGTATATGTGGTCCTTTAACCTAAGTGCCATGGTGGGCTTATAAGTGATCCACCATACTTTTGGTTTCACATATGTCACAGATCTTTCATGGTGTGACCGCTGGGTGTCGCTTGGTATAGTTCGATGCTTATGGAGTCTGATGTGTATAGATATAGGATCTGTCAGCTTGCATAGGGAGTTAGATGTCCAGATACTTCGAGACTGTATCTCAGAAAGTCTTGTGGCCACAAGCAATTAATCTTAGGAAAGAGTTCCCACCAGGGTTGAACAATATGCACAAACTCGGAAAGAGTTCCCACCAGGGTTAAACAATATGACAAATGAGTGTGTGCATATTGTTCATTGAGATATAAGTCTGGAGATAGGATATGAATGAGTATATGAGAATTTGACGGTGATAATGTATATTCTCGTATACTCAAGATATCATGATAGAAGGACTATACGTATGCGTTATGACATTAGGTTGTATGGTTCACCATGCTGATTTGTAATATCTGTGACGTGTGTGTGGGGTATTGTTCACGGACTCATAGAACAGTTCTATTTGACGAATCGGGCGTGAACTTAAGGAATTCCGCATATGGAGTGTACTCGTTGTACACTGAGGTAACGTACTAGATTGAATTATTCAGTCTAATAATATCCAGCACTACCACGAGAATGTACACATGTCCGTATTTAAGTGTTAAATATAATAATTAATTAACAATGTTATTTACTAATTGTATCATGTCACGTAGAGCATTATAAGCCTTCGGTTGAGTTTACCTAAGTGTGTAATTTGATGGGACTCACTGGAGAGTATACTTGATAACTATTCAAGAAGAACAAAATAATAATTTCACAATTTGATTATTTAATTATTAAATAATAAAAAATATCTCATTAAAATATATTATTTTATAATATTATATTATTAATAATATTATATATATTAATGCATGCTAGTTGTTATGTATTAATATATATAATATTATCTTATTATTATATTATTAAAATTAAACTTGGTGACCAAGTTTAATGCTTTTATTATTATAATAGTATTATTTTAATATAATTTGGATATATATATATATATGTGTGTGTATGTGGAACGTTTGAAGCACAGAGGATTTGCTTCATTTTTGTATTGTTGTCTTTGAAATTAAAAGAAAAAGTGTTAGTTTCAAAGGATGGATGGCCATGTATTAAGCAACAAATGATTTGATCTAAATTTTAAGTTAATTTCAAGTATTGAAATTAATTTTTTTGTTTGTTTTTATTGGCTATTAATTACAAAAATACATAAATTTATTTTATTGATCAAAGGAAAAATAAATTCAAAAGGTTTAAGTGTTAAAAAGGTTTAAGTGTTCAACCCAGTGCTAAATTTGGAGTTGCTGTTCTAGCTTACCAAGTCTACCGAGTTGGTGCTTAGAACTGCCAATAGGTTGGTCTCCAGGCGGACTCCTAATTTACACGTGTAAAGAGTTACAATTGTTTTTGGTGAATTCTCAAACTTCACACTTTGTATATTAATTTGATTAATATATAATTTTATTGTATGTTTTAATATTCCGTTGTGCCTAAATATGTATGTGATACGTATTTTGTACAATAAAAATAGTTGCACATGCATACACCCACATACAAAAGATCTCAAATAACATTGACATATGCGGCCCAATGCAAATGTTAACAATCAGTTAGAATATGTATTTTCTCTTGTTCCTTGATGATTTTACTCCAATGTTTGGGTGTATTTCTTGAAAGAAAAATAAAAAACCTTAAAGGTGTTTAAAAAATTTAAAACACTTGTGGAGAAACAAAGTAGTTGCAGCATTAAATCCACAGCAACAAAGGGAGAGAATACACCTCTGAAAATTTTGAAAAATACTGTCAAAATGAAGGCATTTGGAAGTAATTGACAGTAAGTTATAGGCCACAACAGAACAACATTGTAGAATGCAAAAACAAAACAATCATGGAGATGGAAAAATCAATGCTAAGTGAGAAGAACTTGCCAAAACAATTTTGGACAGAAGCTATATACACTGCAATATATATTCTCAATCGATGTCCAACAAAATTGGTGAAGAATATGACCTCATTTGAAGCTTGGAACGGAGTAAAGCCTTTGATAAGGCATTTGAAAATTTTTGGTTGCATTTGTTATGTACATATTCCATTTATAAAAAGAACAAAATTCGATGAAAAAAGTAAGAAAGGTATTTTTGTGGGTTATAGTTCTAGCACTAAAAGGTATAGATTATTTGATGTTGAGTCTAAAAAAGTAATTGTGAGTAAGGATGTAATTTTTAATGAAAAAGTTTCATGGAATTTGGATGAACAAAAAGAACAGGTAGTGCCACAAATTGTTGTTCATGAGCAATAAAAAATTCAAGATGTGTCGCAAGATGAACTTACTTCATAAATATTTTCAAGTTTCAATAAAGAATCAACATCAACAGATTCTCTTCCAAGAAGAGCAAGAATGCTGAGTGAGATATATGAATCTTGTAATTTTCTGCACTTAAACCAGATACCGTTGAAGAAGCTTAAAAGGAGGAAGTGTGTGTGAAAGCCATAGAGGAAGAGATAAACATGATCGAGAAGAATCAAATGTGGGAGCTGGTAGATCCTTCAAAGGATCGAAAAATCATTGGAGTCAAATGGATTTTCAAGACAAAACTTAATCAAGATGAGAGCATTTAAAAGCACAAAGCAAAACTTGTGGCTAGAGGTTTCACACAAAAGCAAGGTATTGATTTTTTCGAAACTTCTACTCCAGTTGTAAGGTTGAAAACTATAAGAACCTTGATTGCGTATGCTGCCCAAAGAAGATGAAAATTGTATCAACTGGATCTTAAATCAGACTTTTTAAATAGAGTATTAGAAGAAGAAGTCTATATTGAGCAACCCTAAGGCTTCTTGATTGACGGTGAAGAAACCAAAGTCTACAAATTAAAAAAGGCTCTTTATGGGTTAAAGCAAGCACAAAAAACATGACATGTAGAAATTGATAAATATTTCTTGAAAAATGGCTTTCAAAGAAGCCAAAATGAACTAACACTTTATATGTTGAAAAAAGTGTGTTGGTGTTCTCATTGTTTCTTTATATGTTGATGATTTAATTTTTACTGGTATTGATAAAACATTGATTCAAGATTTTAAAAGAGACATGATGAACACTTATGAAATGAGTGATTTAAGGTTACTACATTATTTTTTAAGATTTGAAATATCTTAAACAAAAAATAAGATTTTCATTTTTCAAAAGAAATATGCCCAAAATGTATTGAAAAAATTCAGCTTGTTAGGATGTAAACCTATAGAAACTCCAATTGCTATAAATGAAAAATTTAAGAAAAAAGACGGCGAAAAGAAGGTAGATGCAACAAGGTATAGAAGTCTAATTGGCAGTCTTTTATACCTCACAGCTACCAGGCCAAATATTATGTTTGCAGCGAGTTTAATCTCTTAGTTCATGCATGAACCAAGTCAAATACATTATAGAGCAGCAAATAGGATGTTGAGATACTTGCAAGGTACTCTTGATTATGGCATCCTTTAAGAGAGTGTTGAAGACTCAAGATTAATGGGATATTCAGATAGTGATTAGGTTGGATGTTTAGATGATATGAAGAGCACTTCAGGCCACGTTTTTTTTCTCTTGGTTTCAGAATATGTTCTTGGATTTCAAAGAAGCAAAAAATAGTGGCACAATCATCTGCGGGAGCAGAATATGTTGCAACAGTCAAGGCAACTTCTCAAGCTATAGGCTTAGAAGAATTCTTGAAGATTTTGGAGAAACGCAAGTCAAAACCACTACATTGTTTTGTGACAACAAATCAACCATTCCATTGCCAAAAATCTAGTCCATTATGATTGCACTAAGTATATTATGATCAAATATCATTTCATCAGAGATGCAATTGAAAATGGTGACATTTAAATTGAATATTGTAGAACAGATGAGCAATTAGTTGATATCCTAACCAAGACACTTCTAACAAAAAAAATTTGTTACCTTGGAGAACTCATTGGAGTTATAAAGAAAGTGCATTAAAGGGTGAGTGTTAGAAATTTAATGTATTTTCTCAAAAATAGAAAATACTTGCTAGTAGATGCAAAATTTTTCTACAAAATTAATTGGAAGTATGCTGTCCCAACTAATATAGTGTTGAAAATATTTGCAGGCCAATTAATATGCTACTATGTTAATTAATGTAGTTAAGTATTGGCCTCTCATGTATTACATTTATAAATAGATGTCTTAGCATTTATTGTAAGTAATCAATCTATGAGAGAAATGGAATGTGCGTGTGTGCAGAAAATACAAAAATAAAAAATGCAGAAATTATAAACTTGCAATAACAACTCAAGAGAAAAATTTTCTATCTTGATTTTTATTTTTATTTTAGCTCTAGTTCAAACACAAACACAACAAATACACAACTTAAATTCCAACATTTAGTACTGCAACAGTTCCCCTAAAAGCTCACTAGAGAATCATTGTGTGTGATTTGTAGCATAATGGAAGGCTCCATGACCATCTCTTCGGTTCAAGAATGAAGAAGAAGCTAAGCTGGCCAATACGTCAGAAAATCGCCCTTGGAACTGCACGCGGACTTGCCTATTTACACTACGGCGTATAACCTGCCATCATTCACAGAGATATCAAGGCCAACAATATACCTTTGGATGAAACATTTATGGCAAAAGTAGCAGATTTTGGGCTCCCAAAGTTCAATCCTAAAGGAATGACACACTTGACTACTAAGTAGCTGAAACTCTTGGTTATGTTGCTCTGGAGTATGCTTTATGTTACAATTATAGCCTATATTTCAAGAATCAATCTAACACATAAAGAACCAAGAAAAATAGATCAAATGCACAAGAACACCGAGATTATAGTGGTTCAGTCACTCAACTGTGACCTATATCCACTTGAGCTCAACAATAAGCCCGATCTGCATTATAATAATGAACAAAATACAGCCCTAGAGATTACAAGTATGACTATACACGATCTACAACCAGACTGTGTTCAATAAGAATTTACAAGAGCCCTAACCTTAGCCTGTGAGAGAGAAACAGAGAGAAACCAGAGAGAAAATCCTAGAAGACTCGAGAAGACGGCAACAAACATTTACCCTTCTCATAAATCAACCCAACAAACATATATATAGTAACCTTAAAACAGCACCGTATGACTTAGGGTTATTACCCTTACATTTGTAAAAACTAATATACCCATGCTGGCCAGAATGTCTTCTATGCCCTTAAACATAAAATGAAATTACTTTGGGAACCATTTTTCTTACACATTCCACCTTGGTTTCCAAAGTTAATGCTCCAACCATTGTGCATATCTTCACTTTATGCATCATAGCTCTATTGTTGTGCTCTGTTCAAACCCTGTCAATATTTAACAAGCTAAGCATAAATCAAACTTGCTTCTTGGTAATACTTTTGTACCCATATATGCAGGATTGTCTTCTGTAGAGATCTTTTTAACAATCACCTGTTCTTTTGCAATGATATCCCTAATAAAATAAAATTTCACATCAACATGCTTAGTTCTCTCATGATGAATAAGATTCCTGCACAACAGTAAAGTACTTTGACTGTCAGTATATATAATTACAGTTTTATTCAATATATTTAATTCATTTAATAAATCCTGTAACCATATGCCCTCTTTTACAGCTTTTGTTAAGGCAATGTACTATACTTCAGTACTGGAAAGTGCCACAATCTTCTGAAATTGTGACTTCTAGCTTATACAATTTTCACACAAAGTGAAATAATATGATGTTGTTGACCTTTTCTTATCCCTGTCCCCTGTAAAATCAAAATCTACATACCCAACCAACTCAACATCAAAGTTAGTATTTTTATACGAAAGTCCAATATCAGTTGACCATTTAATGTATCTTAATAACCACTTTATACCTGTCTAGTGTTCTTTCCCAGGGTTTAACATAAACCTACTTAGAATACTAATAGAATGGGTCAAATCTGGCCTTGTACAAATCATTGAATACATGATGGATCCTATTGCATTTGAATAAGGTATACTACTCATTTCTTTCCTTTCTTTATCTGTGGAAGGGCACTGACCTGTAGAAAATTGAAAATGTGCAGCCTGAGGTAAATTTACAGGTTTAGAGTCAAAAATTTTAAACTTCTTTAAGACATTTTCTAGATAGGTTCTTTAAGATAAAAATAATTTATGATTTCTCCTATCTCTTATAATATCAATACCTAAAATTTTCTTAGCCTGTCCCAGATCTTTCATGTCAAATTCAGATTTTAGTAAACCTTTTAACTCAATTATTTCTTATTTATTACTGCTAGTTAATAACATATCATTAACATATAACAACCAATAGACTTCATCAGAGTTATTAATTCTTTTAAAATAGAAACAACTATCAAAACTACTACTTTTAAACCCAATATTAACTATAAAAGCATCAAACCTTTTATACCATTATCTTAGGGACTGTTTTAGTCCATAAACGAATTTTTTAAGTAAACATACAGAATCAGGTTTGTCTTTATCTTCAAAACCAAAGGGTTCGTTCATATAAATGGTTTCATATAGTTCACAATGTAAGAAGGCAGTCTTAACATCCAATTGTTTCAATTCCCAACTTGAATTAGACACTAAAAATAAAATTAATCTTATAGTTGTGTATTTTATTACAGGTGAAAAGATTTCATTATAATCTATTCCCTCCTTTTGTGAAAAACCCTTTTCTACCAGCCTGGCCTTAAACCTAACAGATGGAGTATTACTTTCTTTTATTTTATAAATTCATTTACAGCCCACTGGTTTCTGTTTTAGAGGTCTAGGTATTAAAGTCCAAGTTTTATTAAGCATCAAATATTTCATTTCATCACACATAGCAGCAGCCAAAAGGTTGAATACTTACTACTAATTGCTTTATCATAGGAATTAAGGTCTTGTTCAATAAGCAATCAAATCATATGAATCAAATTTAGAGGGAAGCTTAGTTTGTTTTCTTTCCCTATCTCTAGCTAACTAATAGGTATCTAAAGTTGGACCCTCTATTTTAGATATATGACTCTGTTGACTTCCATTGAGTGGATGATTTAGATCACCACCAATTGGTTTTTCTGTGTCAGCAAACTGAAGTGGTGGGATTTCCACCTCAAGATGAGCCATCTCTTCTTCCAAGGGTATAACAGTGTGCTGGCTAGTACTGTTTCTCCCTGTATTTTCAGTAATGGATTTTAAATAAGGCATTTCAGCTTCATTAAAGATAACATCTCTACTGGTTATTATCTTCACACCTGGACTATCCCTTAACCAGAGTCTATAGCCCTTAATTCCTTCAGGATATCATAGGAACACACATTTATTAGATCTTGGTTCAAGTTTATCCTCAGTTTTATGTGTCTATGCAGCACAGCCAAAAATTCTTAAGTGAAAATAACTAGGCGGCTTACCTAGCCATAACTCCTCAGGGTTCTTAAAATATATTGCACTAGAAGGTGATCAATTTACAAGATAACAAGTTGTATTAAGAGTTTCTCCCCAAAAACTTTTATTCAAACCAAAGCTAATTAATATGCATATTATTTTATTTAATAATGTTATGTTTATTCTTTCGACAATACCATTTTGTTGGGGTGTGTACTTAACTGTTCTATGCCTTAAGTTACCATTTTCTTTACAAAAGTTATTAAACTCTTCATTGCAGAATTCCAGACCATTATCAGTTCTAAGAGTATTTAGACCTTTTCCAGTTTGTTTTTCAACTAACTGTTTCTACTGCTTAAATTTTATAAAGGTATCACTTTTATGCTTAAGCAAATAGACCCTTAATTTTCTAGAATAATCATGTATTATAGACAGGAAATATCTATTACCCCCATGAGTTGCAGTGTTTGTGGGTCCTCAAAGGTCAGCATGAGCATATTCTCTAGGATGTCTTTGGATCTATAAAAACTAGTTTTAAAACTTAGTCTCTGTTGCTTACCCAAAACACATTGTTCACAGATCTGAATTTTTGTAATCCTATCATTACCAAGTAGACCCTGTTTACTAAGTTCATATAGACCTGGGTTGCTGATATGACCAAGTCTTTTATGCCACATGTCTGTTTTATCTAGATCTTGGGATACAACAATAATATTAGGTTTGATTAATGTTTTACCCTGTAATATGTATAAACCATTCTGTTTTTGACCATTCATTACAACTAGTGATCCATGTGTGATCTTTAATAATCCATTCTCTAGTTTGCATGTGTATCCACCTTCATCCAAGACCCCTAAAGAGATTAAATTCCTTTTTAATTATGGAATGTACCTGACATTCTCTAAAGCAATATTATTATTATCAAACATTTTGATGATTATGGTTCCTATACCTTCAACTTTACAAGGTTGATTATTGCCCATTAGAACATTTTCTCCATCACAGCTTTCAAAGCTTTTAAACCAGTGTTTCTTCGGACACATGTGATATGAGCAACTTGAATCTAAAATCCATTCATCTAAGTTTTATTGTTCAGAAACTGTAAGTGCATCAGCACTTTCATACCCATCAGTAACAACAGATACTTCAGTCTTATCACTTGTTTTCTCTTCTTTTTGTTTCTTAAGCCATTTATAACAGTATTTCTTAATGTGTCCTTATTTATTACAAAAAAAACATCTTCTAGATCCTGTCCTAGACTTTGATCTAGATTTACCCTTAAATGTATTTTTAACATCCTTTTATCATTCCTGCCTCTTACAAACAGGTTTTCATCACCATTATTGTTCATTTTTTCTTGTTTGAGTTCTTGTTCTTTAGACCTTAAGGTAGTAAGACAGTCATTTAGGGTCAGTGACTCACGTCCATATTTAATAGCTGATTTAACATCTTTAAAGGTTGATGGCAAAGAATTCAGTAAGATTATTGCCTGGTTCTCGTCACTGGTTGTTTCTCCGGTATTGGCTAGGTCCATACAGAATTTCTTAAAGTCATCTAAGTTTTCTTCAAGTCCTTTATTGTAATCCATTTTAAAACCAAATAATCTTTCTTTAATCAAAATCTTACTAGATAAGGATTTTGAAATGTAAAGAGATTCGAGCTTACCTCAGAGACTAGCTGCTGTGGTCTCTTCGTTCACCTACCGAAGGACGTTGTCTGCAAGATGAAGAACTATAGTGCTGTAGGCAGTTTCATCTATCTCTGTTATCTGTTCTGGTTTCATGGTTTCTCGCAAGATGATAGAGTCTGTCAGAGCTTTCGACACTTTTCGTTGAATTAGAAGAGCTTTCATTTTCTTCTGCCATAAGGAAAAATCACTGTGCCCAGCGAACTGCTCAACCTCAAACCTTGTCGAAGTCATGATTCTTGAAATTCTTGAATCGGTTCTTTAACACACTCGAGGGTCTCAAAGAAAAAACAAGAAAAAAATGGTAAGTTGTTGAAAAAGTTTCAAAAACCCTAAAAAGAAAACGATCCAACAGGCTTTGATACCACTGTTACAATTATAGCCTATATTTCAAGAATCAATCTAACATATAAAGAACCAAGCAAAACAGATCAAACACACAAGAACACCGAGATTATAGTGGTTCAGTCACTCAATTGTGACCTACATTCGCTTGAGCTCAACAATAAGCCCGATCTGCACTATAATGGTGAACAAAATACAACCCTAGAGATTACAAGTATGACTATACATGATCTACAACCAGACTGTGTTCAACAAGAATTTACAAGAGCCCTAACCCGAGCCTGCGAGAGAAAAACAGAGAGAAAACCCTAGAAGACTCGAGAAGACAGCAACAAACATTCACCCTTCTCACAAATCGACCCAACAAAACATTTATATAGTAACCTTAAAATGGCATCGTATAACTTAAGGTTATTACCCTTACATTTGCAAAAACTAATATACTCTCGTTGGCCAGAATGTCTTCTATCCCTTTAAACATAAAAAGAAATTACTTTGGGAATCATTTTTTCTACACTTTATATGGAAAATTAATTGAGAGGAGTGATGTCTACAGTTTTGGGGTAGTGTTGCTTGAGCTTTTGAGTGGGAAAATAGCGTATGAAACTAATGATGAGGGAAAGGCTGTGCTTTTGGCAGATTGGGCTTGGGGGTTAGTGAAAGAAGGCAAAGCAGTGGACGTTATTGAAAAAACATGCCTGAGGTGGGGTTACCAGAAGTGATGGAGAAATTTGTGCTGACTGCTGTTGTTTATGCTCATATTGGAAAGTGATTTTCCAGCTCGTTCGGTTCTTGGATGTTATGTTGATTCTTTTCACAGAGAGGTGGTTAGTCTGAGCCAGAGTTACATGTCAAGTTCTGCTTACAGCCGCTGAGATTGATTATCTTCCCATGCATGGTGCTGATTGTAAAATATTCTTTTGACATTAATTTGATGCTCTTGCTGATTATGTTAATTTATTGTGTTTTTGAACTTTTATCAAGTTCAAGAATTTTTTTTTAAATTATGCAAAATGTAGACATATTTTTCAAACGATGTCCTTTCTACCAAATTCAAGTTCTTCCGAAAATTTAAATTTGAGATTCTCTCGACTAACATATATAGGTGCAATATGAGCGCCAAGTCCTAATAAAGGAGAGTCAAATAAAACATAAAACTCATATTTATTCTTTTTTCTTTGTTGCTACTTGTAGCCTGACATAGGAACATAATTTTGATGTAAAAGAAAAATCTGGGATAAATTATCCCTTATTCTTTTGCTATTATTTATAACCAGTTACATCTCTTGTACTGATATAAGAGGTAGAGAGACTGAATCTCTCGAACTCCCAAATTTTTTTTTTTGTGGAGTTAATCTTTTTCTTGTTATGATGAATAATTTAGGGGTGGACAATTTTGAATTCAGGTTGAGTTAAAAAATTTTTGAATCATTTCTGAACTCGATCAAGACGGAGACTTTGGGTTGGGTCGAAAATTTTCAATTTTTTTAAATATCAAAATGTAGTTTATTTTGAGACGAATCGAGTTATTGAAACGATATCATTTTAAGTTGTTTATAAAATTATAAAAAAAAAATTTGGGTTCAAGAATTTTCCAAACCCAACTTGATCCATTTGGGACAGAATATGAATAAATTGCTATTTTCATTCTTATTCTGTATTGACCCAAAATTTCGAGACAGTCAGAAATGGACAAATCGCCCACCCTAATGAATATGGAGTTAACGTTTTGCATCTGCAATTTATTTATTTATCATTTTAGGGTTTACTGGCAGAATGACAAATTTGAGTGAGATAGGGATCCTAAAAAATAGTTGACAAAACTTGTCCAATTATCATAAGAATCCAATTTTTATGGAGTTGGTTATTCAAATCTCAAAATAGTAAACAAAATCAAAATCAAAATCAAAATCAGGGGCTCCATGATCAACCCATATATTTATAGCAAAAAGAAGTTCACATATCTGAAATGTTAACTTAAGTAACCTTCTGCCAGAAGAAGGTCAAGACTGCATTTCATCTGCTATGTAAATTAAATTAGATATTTCAAGTTTCAAACTCCAGATGTGAGATTTATTTTTATTCAATTTTTTTGTTAATTTACAATTTTGCAGCATATTTTATACTATCTCGCTTGTCTTTTTGCCATTGAATTTATTTCACTGCCAACAAAAACTTGAAACTAGAAACTAACCACCTTTATGACTCATTATTTCGATTATTGAGGTGCTGTTGAGTTCTAGTCAAACAAAAGTTATTTATTTCTTTTATTTATTAGGAGGGTTGCTTTGAGATATAATATTTGTATTCTTTCGTTAAAAAAAATATGAAACTAGAAGAATCATATTCATTTATACCAAGATTTTTTTAGTGAAATTGAAAACACATTTAATTGGTTGAAAAGTTTTGAAAAAAATAAGTTTCACATGCAATTCAAAACGTAGTTAAAAACTTTAAAATTGGGAAGAAATATTTTTTCTCAATCGTATTAAAAGCTGAGTTTAAGTTGTATTTAAACACTAATTAATAGAGTAATATTACACTTTTTAAATTATATTTTAAAATTTAAATTTTAAATGAGATGTTAAACTATTATTGAATGAAGAAATAATATAATAAATAATTTTAAAAATTACAAAAAGTAATCATTGAATAGTTAATTGACACATCATTTAAGATCCAATGGTAACTTTCTTAGTTCATCTAATCAACAATATTTTATTATGCATCTTTGTTCATCTTTCTTTTAAATAATCCTTATTTTAATTCCCTCACTCTCATCTAAATTCTCTTTGATCTCTCGAGGCAATGCTTCTTCTTTATTTTTTTATTTTACTAAAAACTTAGCAATCAATTATTCTACTTTTTTTCAGCCACATTAAAGACTTTACCAATCCAAGTTATTCGGTATTAATAGAATTACCAAAAAAATAGAGAATTGACTCGTATCCATGTCATCCCATGCCAATATCATACTTTTTTTTTTCTTTATATAGCAACATGATATGTTTTTGCTTGTAATTATCCTATTTCCAGCCACACACAGCGTTTAACATCGATCAAAAACTTGCCATAATAAATTTAAAAGAAAAAATCTAGATAGATTAGAAGGCTTACCCATTAAAGATCTCAAGTTGGAGAATATTATACTCATTCCCACGTCAGACAACCATGGATAACAATAACACCATATAAACTTTCTTGTTGGATTTTCTCAGCAACCAAACATAATCAATTGTTTTTTCATTGGACATCTTTCACTGGTACTTCATTCTTTTTTGTATTTTTTTTCCATGCATGCGGTATATATATGACATAATATATGAAAGGTTCATGTACATAAAACTTTAAGTGGAATATAAGCATTGATTTGAAATATATTCTGCAAACAGGTTATGCACGTTAACAAATGTTTTTTCTTTGCTTTTTTTGTTTTTGTTTTAATTGCAGTATTGATCAAATATACACAGAAAAAATGGCCACAAAGAAAGATATTGAAGGTGGAAACATCAACTCATGGGAGCCCAGGAGCAATGAAAACGGCAACAGCTTAAAGGAGCCATTGATTGACAGAAAAAGGGAAGCAGAAGAACAAATCCCAAGTTACAATGACGGGTTGTGCATGGTTTTGCTCAGTACGTTCGTCGCAGTTTGTGGCTCATTTGAGTTCGGATCATGTGTAGGCATAAATAGCATTCATGTTCAAATGATGTCTCCATTATATAAATCGTTGATTTAATATTTTCTTTTAGGCTTTGTATACACCAAAATATTCCCATAATGATAGTACCAATTCTGGTTTTGCAGGTGGGATATTCTTCACCAGCCCAATTTGGCATTATGGCCGACCTTAAAGAGTCTGCTTCAGATGTAAATTTGATATTGATGAATTCAATATTTTTATGCCATGTACAATAATTGAAATATATGGATAAATAGTTGATGATGGGGAGTTTTTTTTTTTTATTAATTTGCAGTACTCAATCTTTGGATCAATATTAACAGTTGGTGCAATCTGTGGTGCAATCACAAGTGGACGCGTTGCTGATTGGCTTGGCCGGAAAGGGGTAGGAGGAACAAAGCCGAAATCCCGTTGCTGTTTCTAGAATCTTGGCCTGTCACACATTTTAATGTTGTTTGGCTTCGCTGTATTTGTGTTTGCAGGCCATGAGATTGTCATCCATGATATGCATAGCTGGATGGCTTACAATCTCCTTAATTTCTGTATGCCTTTTCCTCTATTTTCCAGATTGAATAAATTAATGCTGTGTGATTATGTGTTTATGATCCTCTAATTCTGTTTCTTAATATATAGGTCGATGCACTGCTAGATTTCGGGAGATTTTTAACGGGACTCGGAATAGGAGTAATTTCTTATGTGGTATGTTTTGAGTTTCCTTCTTTGATCTTAGTACTACAACAAATAAAATGCAAAATTGGGAATTCATGAGCACATTTGTCTTGCACTCTTTGAACAAATAGGTCCCAGTATACATCGCTGAGATAACCCCGAAAAACATGAGGGGAGCACTAGCAACAACAAATCAGGTACCGAATTCACTCTTAGCTTTTTAAAATAAATTCATTACCAACTTAGATGTTGTTCTTTGCTCTAAGTTAGACTTCTGATTACACACTATCTTCTGTGCAGCTCTTTATTACCCTTGGGGCGCTTGTTGCCTTTGTTATAGGTGCATTGGTGTCCTGGAGGACACTGGCTCTGACAGGTAAGAATCACTTGCATAATTATGAAATTATGCAAATGATCGAACTTTTGCCAACAAGGCTTATTGAAGTAGGATTCTTAATTAATTAATTAATTAATTTTGTTGCAGGGATTGTCCCCTGTGTGGTTATGCTAGTAGGACTTTTTTTCATTCCAGAGTCTCCCAGATGGCTTGTAAGATTGGATTTTGAGTTTACTGTACTGAATATTGTCCCATGACATTTGATCCAGCGTTCCTATATCATATATAACCATAAGTTGTGCCAAAACCAAATCTTAATCTTTTAGGTGCATTTTTTTAGTACATTAAGATCTTTTCCTGTAATTCAGTGCGAAGCCAGTTTTAAAGATGTATAATAATAATAGTAAAACTTCTATATATGGAAATAAATCTGATTCCTGTGCCGCAGGCAATGGTTGGTCGAAATGAGGAATTTGAAGCTGCACTCAGCAAACTTCGGGGAGCTAATGCTGATATTTCTGGAGAAGAGACTGAAATTCTAGTACTTGCTCCATTCCAAATGCAATTTATCAATTTTGTTTAAACTTTATGCTTAAATTTATTATTTCTTAGTGAGGTTATCTCATTTTACAGGAATCTCTAGCACTTCTTAATCAACTCCCCGAAGTCTCCATACTGGACTTGTTCAATAAAAAGAACATCCGCTTTGTCATTGTAAGATATTCCTGCACTAATAACTTCGTTTCTGAGTGGAAACGATAATATTTGCTTTCTCTATTCTCTGACTCTTGCAACATTTGCAATCAGGTTGGAGTTGGATTAATGGCGTTCCAGCAGGGAATTGGTATCAATGGCTACATATACTATGCTGGTGAAATATTCGTGTCTGCAGGTAAGCCCACATTATCAATAGGCTGTAATTTTCATTCACCATTAAATTATTCTTATGCTAATTGTTAAAAGTTTGATTTTTAATCTCAGGAGTTTCTCCTAGCCTTGGAAGTATCATATATGCTTCTCTCCAGGTTGTTCTGACTGCAGTAGGTGCATCGTTGATGGATAAAGCCGGCAGAAGACCGCTTTTAATGGTAATTAAAGGGTTCGTTGGTATTGTAGTGCTATGGCTTTAAAGCTACGAGAACTGCAAGTGAAATTAGGTGGGTGTTTGGTAAACATTTCCGGGTAAATGTTTACCAATACACTTCCACTGTTTTGTTTTCACAGAGTTAAGGAGAAGCACAACAATATTAAACAGACGCTATGCATTGTTGAATAATTCCATCGTTACCCAGAAATACAATGTGATTAGACAACCAAAAATAATTCAATCCTATGTTCTGATTTTTCCATTTCAGATTTCAGTAACAGGGCTATTTCTAGGCAACGTATTAACTGGAGTTTCCTTCCTTTTGAAGGTAATTATCAAGCTTAATTACATTTAGTGAATCACATATATATTTAAGGTCCATCTAGCTCCTAACAGATTGATTATCTATTTATTTATTTTTTCACCAGCAACATCATATGGCTCCTGATGTTGTTCCAATTCTTACACTCACCGGAGTCCTGGTAACCTGAACTTTATTTTCTCTTCTTTTATGATGATGATCTGCTACTGTCAGAGTATGATGCATTAACAATACTTTCTTTTTGTAACTTCAGGTTTTCATTGGCTCCTTTGCAATTGGGACGGGTCCAATTCCTTGGGTTATAATGTCCGAGGTAACACTATAATAATGAATTACTAAAAATCTTCCACTCATTATGCAGCTATTGCAAATTAAACAAGCTGGAAAACTTTGGGGAAAAGGAAAAAGTATTCAAATTTGCTGTGTCTCTCTCTATTAATTCAAACTGCTTCAATTTCTTGCAGATTTTCCCACTCAATATAAAGGGACCTGGTGGAAGCCTAGTGACTTTAGTGAACTGGATTGGTTCTTGGGCTATTACCTACTCTTTCATCTTTCTTATGAGCTGGAGTTCATATGGTAAGTCTTCTTTGTACCTGCAAAATCAATTTGAAGCTACTTTTGCTTCTTATATTTCAAAATTTTAATTTTAAGTCATAATGCATATAGATACACATTTGGCCATTGGCTTCTAACAAGTTTCTGATAAGCTATGCTCTTTCTGATATTTCAGGAGTATTTTTCTTGTATGCCGCATTTTGTGCAGCATCAATGCTTTTCACCATCAAGTTTGTACCTGAAACAAAAGGCAAAACTTTGGAAGAGATCCAAGCATCAATGAGCTAAAATTGAATTCATATTCACACTTGTACAAAGGGAGACAGAATTTTCACTTTTACATATCGGCAAAATTGAAGCTTGTACAAAATATTTGTACTCCAAAATGTGTCAACAAAGCTTTGAGCTGTTTCCCATAATAAGTTCACAATATTCTTAATCGGCTTGGTCCTCATTTCAAATTTATAAACCCAACACTGGTTTCTCACACCAAGATTAGACATGGATTTTGGTTTTACATGATCCTGATGCATGTACTAAGCAAATTTTAAAAACATATAGAAAACAATTTGCAGTCTTTTTTTTTTTTTTTAACTTTTCACTCCTAAGATTTGAGTTCATATGTGAAGAAAGAGCCTTATTAAAACTTCTCAGGAAATTTTGTTGCAATGTCATTATCTCATACTCCTATAATTCACTTTCAAATATTGTGTATTATTAGCAAAAGCTGGTCCGGTTGGCATTAAACACTTCACTCTCTTACGTATAATAGAGGAAATTGCCGGTTATCGTCGTAATTTTTTTTAATACAATTATTACATCTCAAATCTCAACTCTAGATAATTACAATATTATAATTTCAAATCAATTAATAACTATATAATCAACTAAATAACTTTTAAGACAACTAAAGAGATTAAAATTGGTCTCCCAACAACGAAAGAAACTAAAACTCCCTCGAGTTTTATCGAGATTTGAATTCTAACCTAGGTCAAGAGTGTACAAATTTTACCACTGTAGTAAATCTAGGTGCCCTCTTTGTAAATTCTCATATTAACCACTTATATCATTCTATTATGATACCATATTATCTTTGGACTATCATATTTGAAGACATTGTTTAGGGATAAAAATGTTAACTTTATATTTAAGGATAGACAACATCTTTACCCTAAAATTTAATTAAAATAATATATTTACCTCTTATTTTTAGTAATTGACATTTGCAACCTGGTTTAAAATTTTTATAATTAATATATTTTTATCTATTATTTATATTTTAAAAAATATTAAAATTTAATTATGAAATTGATTTTAATAATGAATTTTCATAGGTTATAAACAGTTTGAAAAAAAAAGGGATATAAAAAAGTATCCCTATGTATTAATCACCATTTTAGTAATTTAACTAAAAATAGATATTTGTAATTAATACGGATACAAAAAAATGTCCCTATGAATTTATTATCATATTTTTTATAATTTAGTTAAAAACATATTTTTAATTAAATACAAATATGAAAAAAATACCCTTATAAACTAATAACCTTATTTTGTATATTTTAATTAAAATTACATTTTTTAATTAATATGGGTATGAAAAAATATCCCCATGAATTAATTATTGCATTTTCTATATTTTATTTAGAAATATATTTTTTTTATCAATTTCTTTTTGAAATTTATCATAACTCATGGAAATTTATTATTAATATATTTTTTTAAAAATCTGAATAATAGATAAAATAAATTAATTAATAAAAAAAATTAAATTAGGGTGCAAATATCAATTACTAAAAGTAAGAGGGAAAAAAATAGGAATGGTAATTTAACTTAGATCCGGAAAAATTCTGAAACTCGAAAACATTGCTTGGGCCTTTGGGTTTTTTTTTTTTGATTTGAATTTATGTCTAATTCGGAAAACTCAAGGCAGAACCCAAGTTTTGTCTTTTTTTTTTTTTAAAAAAAAAGTTTTAAATTAATTCTTAAAATTCATAATCTTTAATATATATAAATTTAATAATTTATTTATAAATAAATACTTCAAAATTTTAAATTTAACTTAAAAATTAAAAATTAAAAAAAATAAGTTTAACTTGGATCCAAATTACTCAAATTCGGCACAGGTTTAAAAAATTTAAAATTTAAGTTTATAAAAAAATACTTATATTCGAATTCAAATTTTGTCATCTCTAATAAAAATATTATTTCTATTAAACTTTGAGATGATAATGTTATTACTTAGATATGGAAGTAGGGGACTAATAAGGTATTAGGAAAAAAAATACTAAGTGACTATTATAACAGTTTATAGTGGGAATAATAGACAATTTCCCTACAATAATAAACTTAATTTGGAATAATTGAAGAGAAATTAATTTAACACAACGCTTATGATGCAGACTAATTAACAACCCTGTATTAAAGAAAAATTGAGTGTTCCCTTTATTAGGAGCAAAAATAAATCTATTTATCTTATTTGAACTTGTAGTTTTCTATTTCTTTAGCTTTACATTTATAAGGGGCCTCCCCTGAATGGTAGAATTCTTTCACCCACCACAAATGTGATCTGGCCCTCTGCATAGAGAATCAAGTATAATCACATGGTCACAATTATTGTTCATCTAATTGAATTACTCTGTAATTTAAACACCCCACATGCTCAAAATAGTAAAAGTTCTTTATTTTTTTTATAAAAAGGATGATGAAAATTAAAATAATGTTTTTTTTGGTAAGTAAAATTTTTTATATAAATGCTAAATTCCGCTGGTATTACAGAGTAAAGATTCAATAAAAGAGAGAAAGTAAAACAATACAATCCCAGACAGTTAACTACATTTACCAACCAACTGCAATGTGGTCAATCCCTTGGCCATTTACAGCACTTATACATCTAATCCAAATAACATCCTTAATCTTTTGGTAAACTTCGCTTGTAGAAGGAGTTTTCTGTTGGAAGACCTTCAAATTCCGTTCTCTCCAAATAAAGTAGATTGTAGCGCAGAACGATACTCTTCTAATCTTACTAAGAGTGGATTTGCCTTTAGATTTCCTGCACATGAAGGAGATTACTCGTTGCCATCTGTTCGGACACTGATTGAGTTGACACGCCCTTAGTACTTTGTGCCAAATTTCACTACAAAAGTTGCATTGGAAGAATAAGTGTGTGATTGTTTCCTTGTCATTACCACAAAGGGGGCAATCATCTGATGGGATAACCCCCCATTTTTTAAGTCTCTCTCTGGTAGATAATCTGTTCTTCAAAGCTAACCAAGTAACGAAGCTGTGTCTAGGTATATGTTGCGTTCCCCATATCAGTTTACTCCATCCCACCTTAGCCTCATTGTTCTTAAGATATCTCCAAGTACTCGCAATGGAAAACTTTGCATTGGGACTTGCGGTGAATGAAATTCTATCTTCTCTTTCCGAAATTGAAATATTTTTACGGAGATAGTCCCATACCTGAGAAGTGTACTCGTCCAAAGGGTCAGGAAGGTTCCAATGACCATGCTGCCATAGTTCATTAACCTTTGCACCCCGAGGAATATCCGCATCGGAGATTTGTATATGGGGGAATTTATTAACTATTGATTCTCCACCCAGCCATGGATCCCACCAAAATTGAAAGGACTTGCCGTTGCCCAATTCATAGGAGAACAATTGTTTTATCTGACTTCTCAATCCCAGCATCTTCCTCCAATTCCAGCTACCATCCATTGGCTTTGTGATGCCCCAAAAACTTAGTCTCCGCAGTTTGTTATCAATTACCCATTTTGCCCACAATGAGGCTTTCACAGCAACCAGCTCCCAGATGTGTTTAGTAACTGCCGCTGAATTCCACAAGCTTATAGATTTAATGCCAAGACCCCCCTCAATTTTATCTTTGCATACCTCATTCCAGCCCACTAAACCTCTCTTCCCCTGCTGGTTACTTCCATGTCATAAGAAATTACGACATTTGCTTTCAATTTCTTTGGTGACCGACTTAGGCAGGGTGAACATAGAACTCCAGTAGACATGCATGCTCATTATGACTGATTTTATTAATTGCAACCGCCCAAAATTAAAATAATGTTGCACTTACGATATTGAGATATGAATATTATATTTTAATTAATGAGATATTATATATAAAATAATTATTAATATATTATTAATAGAGATAACAAAATTTAAAATCGATTCAGATTCAAATTTTGTTAAACTTGAATATGAATTATTCTATGAACACATAATTTAGATTTTACTCAATTTTTTTTTGAATTGGGCTAAATTCAAGTTTAAACCTAAGTTTTTTTTTTATAATTTTGTTTTTTTAAATTTTTATGTTAAATTTAAACTTTTAAGTATTTATTTTATAAAATAATTATTAGATTCATATATATTAAAGATTAAAAATTTATGAATTAATTTAGAATTTTTTTTTAAACAAAAGACAAAATTTGGATTTGAGCCAAATTTTGGGGTTCTAACAAAAACCCAAATTTAGATATAAAAAAAACTTGAATTTTTTAAACTCTAGACAAATCTGAATCTAGCTAGATTTTTAATTTTTTTTTTTGAATTTAGGCCAAATTGACATCCTCTTTACTATAGTAAGCAAAGAAAATTTTAGTGAAATGCCAATAAAAATAGTACGCTTTAACAGACCTGAAATCATAGTTTTTTTTTGTTATATATACCAATTTATAATTTATATTTTAAAAAATAAACAACAAAATACTTGAAATATATCCCAAAAAAAAAGTTGTGAAGGCTGTAACATACATTTAGATGACAGTTTCTTTCTTTATTATAACATTTGGTCCCAAATCGTGATGATCTCGACGTGTAATTAGAACACATGGGCACATGCAGCTGTTATTTTTATCATTAAAATTCTGTCAGGTGTCACTTTCTGTTCTGATAACAATTTATTGATAAGGAATAAAGGAAGCACAACCTTCGAACTTATGATTGAGAATCTAAGATCATGTAAACTTTTTGTGGCTCTCAGGAGTTATATACACAGGCGATCGGCTTTATCACTTTTCTCAAATACCCAACAGAAATTCAACTTCTATCATTCAAATTTGACTTGATGACTTTCAGTTGAGAGCCTATGAACTTACTGTTACCAATTATTGAAGAAACTTTGAGAAACTACCCAGCATACAAAATTAAAAAAGCAGTAAAAAAAAAAGGGGGGTTGACAAATGGGAGTAAGACATTCGTTTCAGCCTGGAAAATTTAGTTGTTGGCTTGACCTAAATTGTCTGAAGTTTTTCTGTTCATGCAATTACAAAGCAAAGCTAAAAAGCTTATGATAGATCCGTCAAATTATTTAGAGCGTTTGATACTTGTGTATACGTCCACTAGAACATGCTTCACTCTTTTCCAATATTTGTTGTCACATCAATTAGCTGGTTGATTTGATTTGCAATCACATGCGATGCTAGCAAGTCATAATAATTTTCCCAACAAAAGTTGGTTACTAATTTTTTTCAAAAAAAAAAAGAAAAAGAAAAAAGGGTAAGAAAGTTTTACAGTTGATTGTAATTTAAAGGGAAATTGCCTTAAAAAAAAGGGGAAATTGACAGTTTTATTTTTAAAATTTATTTAATTTACTCAGTTAATTATATATATATATATTAAACATACTTTAGTTAGATTTCATCGTTGAAAATAATAACGTTTTATATGCAATTTTAAAGGTAATAAAATAAATTTGATTAAATATTAAATTATTTACCATAATTAAATATATCAATTTATTTTTTTGCCTTAAAAAAGTTTTTTTAAACATTTTTTTTAGCAACAAAGATTAACAGAGAATTTAAAAAAAAAAGACTAATTAAGTAATTCAATAGAATTTCCTAATAATTTCCATAATGTAATATATATATATATGTACTTTACATAAATAATTAAACAAATTTATTTACTAGTTTTTGCGGATCATCTTAAAGTTTGATGGTTGATAATTCATTATTTTGCTAAATTGGGGATGTGGGTTCAAATTTCTTATCAAGTTGAGTTATAACATAATTTTTTTCTCTTCTTGAATGGAGTAATAACATAATTATTAAAAAGTAGATTTTCGGTAGATTTTGGACTATGATGTCAATATTAAAAATATTTTATTTAATTTCTTGAAATTGACTTAAGTGGATCTCGAAGATGTCTCACTAAAATGTAATGTAAAAGAGAGATTTATTTAGTTGTTCGATATTAAATTTAGGGGATTTAGTGAAATGGAGGAGGAATCTGGAATCCATGTCAATGAATCCTGAAATAGTAGTATCAGTTAATTTTCAATATTAGTTGGTGAACGACCCAGTTTTGCACATAAAGTCCACTTCACTAAGGTATTTATATATATATATATTTAATGTTTCGTTTGAAAATTACCAATTAGTCCATTGTGGTTTAATGGTTTTACCATTTCCTTCTATTTTCTTAAAAATATTTAATATTTGGGGTCTAATATTTAATTAATTATTTTTAGAGCAAAGATAGTATCAATAAGAGTGTAATGTACATGATGACTTGGTTGGTGGTTAAGTGTGCACTTTCTTAATTATAAGGCTGAGAGTTCAAATTTTAGCGTACGTTAAGATAGTATAATAATTTTTTCTCTTTTTAAGGGGTTTCTTCTTCCTTTCATGTATGATCTATGTTTCTCTTTTATAGGGTATACAATCTCTTTTTTCTTTTGTCTGAAGTCTGTGTTCTATTTTTACAGAGTCTATTTCTCCAATATGGGGTATATATTGTTCTTTCTTCATTTGTACAGTATGGTGTTTCTTTTTTTATATGGTCTATGATCTCTTATTCTCTCTGTGTTGGGTATGTGCTTTCTTTTCATAAAGTATACTTTTCTTAATGTGAGGGGTATGTGTTGTTCTTTTTTCTTTGTAATCTGTGTTCGGGCACGCGTTAGTGTGAAAATATAATGTCAGTGTGGGGTGTTTCTTTATTTTCACTCTCCTTATAAATTATAATCTCTCAAGTTATTTCTTTATTTTTCAATTTTCAATCATCCAATTCTAATTTTTAAATTATAAATTATTATAAAATAAATTCTCAACCACTCCAAAATGAAAACAATAATATTCATTCTCAACCTTATCATGATAGTGACGATGAAGATTTATTGCAATTAATTTACATAACGTAACAACTCAATAAAAATAATTTCAAATTATTATATAGTCATAGGCTTAATACAAACAGTTAATAATCATATTACAATATTGTATTATTAATATTATAACCAAAGTTTAACTTATACTAATCATTTTGGCCTAGCGCACATCGTTGGCATGCTGCGAAATGTATGGAGGATCGTCGAAAATTTTTTTATTTTGAGGTTTAATAATTAAATTGTGTTATTTTATTTTTAGATATTTAATTTTCTTGAGATATTTTAAATATATTTTTTAATATTTGTAATTAATTTTCTTATGATATTTTAATTACAATTATAAATATTATAATAATAATTAAAATTATTAGTTACAATTATAATTTGTTGATAAAAATTTATTGAGATAAGATTAAAAAATTGTGTTATAATCATAATTGAAATTCTAATTATAATTTGTTGATAAAATTTTTTTATCGATATTATTCTAAATATGAAATAATTAAACACAAATACAAAAATAAAAGGGTCAAATTTAAATCACTATAGTTACAATATATTCCAATTAGTTATAATTAGTAGATCTTAAGCCATATGGATACAATTCAAATGGAAGAAGGTAGTGGTTGGAATAAAAGATTGGATGAGAGTTCTCAATTTGGTGGCTAGAACAAGGGACTAGGTAAGAGTTCTCAAGTTGTATAATAACAAGGGACTGAATGAGAGTTTCCAAGAAGTTCCAGCCACGAACTACTAGCTTGAACCCTCACCTAGTCTCTTATTCCAGCCAGCAACATGAGAACTATTACCCAATTTCTTGTTCTAGCTACTAACTTCAAAACTCTCATCCAATCCTTTATTTTAGCCATCAACTTTAGAACTCTTATAGTTTCACTTAATGTTAATGTTAGAGTGGGTTATGTGTTGTTCTTTCTCCTTTGTAGGGTATGTATTTGGACATGTGTTAGTATAGAAATGTAATATTTCTGTGAGGTGTGTGTTGTTCTTTTCTCTTTTGTAAGGCATGTGGTCAGATATGCATCAGTGTAGAAATGTAATGTCTTGTCCTGATAATTCTTTGGTTGTAGTATCAGTGATCATCTAATGTAATATTAGTACCTTTTCTTTGTTGGTAATCATTGTTCTCATTTCATAGGATCCATTTCCCAAATATGGGGTATGTGTTGTTCTTCTCTCCTTTGTAGGGCATGTATTCCAGCATGTATCAATGTAATGTAATGTCTTACTCCGATAATCTTTTGATTATAGTATCAATAATCATCTAATATAATATCTTATACTACCAATAGTCTTTTGATGTAATTTTAGTACTTTGTCTAGATAATCCTTTGGTTGTAGTATCAGTAGTCCTCTCATGGGGTTTACTTTTTCAGTGTGGAGTATGTGTTGTTCTTTCCTCCTTTATAACATATGTGTTCAAACATGCATAAGTGTAAAAATATAATGTTAGTATAAGGTATGTGTATGTGTTGTTCTTTCCTATTTTGTAGGGTATGTGTTTAGGCATGCATTAGTGTGAAAATATAATATCAATGTAGGGTATGTGTTATTCTTTCCTCCTTTGTAGGGTATGTGTTCGAGCATACGTTGAGTTGTAGTATTAGCGGTTCTCTAATTTAATATCAGTACTTAAAAAAAAAAGAGTTATAGGGTATTTTTAAAAATAATAGAGAAAAGATAGTCAAAATGGTAAACCACATAACATTAACAAACAAATTCTTTTTTTAAAATTTTTTATATGTATATATGTACAATTCTCTGACCCAATTATTATTATTATTTTTAAACAACTTCAACCGTTTGAGTAAAACTTAGCCATTATATAGATTTAAGTTGAGCAAGGAACTCTCATTCACAGTATCCCTCTCTTCTTTGCTCCATTTGCTAGCCGTGGTTCAGACATGGAAGAAGGTTCACTAATAACCACTTCACTCATTTTCAAAAGTGGAGTCTCCATCACAAGCTATGTAGCAATGGACAGCTGCAAACTGAGCATTCATCTCCTTCGCCGACTCATAAGGTTATCTTCAACAGTTTAATTGCCGTTTGCATTAGTGTAGAAATGTAATATCAGTGTAGAGTGTGTGTTCCTTCCTTTATAAGGTATATGTTCAAGCATGCATTAGTATAGAAATGTAATATCGGTGTAGGGTGTGTGTTGTTCTTTCTTCCTTTGTAGGGTATGTGTTTAGGCATGCGTTGAGTTGTAGTATCAATGGTTCTCTAATGTAATATATGTACTTAAAAAAAAAAAGTTATAGGGTATTTTTAAAAATAATAGAGAAAAGATGGTCAAAATGCTAAACCACATAAAATTAACAAACAAATTCATTTTTTAAAATCATTTATAAGTGTGTATATATGTACAATTCTCTGACCCAATTATTATTATTATTATTATTATTACTATTATTATTTTTAAACAACCTCAACCGTTTGAGTAAAACTTAGCCATTAAATGGATTCAAGTTGAGCGAGGAACTCTCATTCACAGTATCCCTCTCTTCTCTGCTCCTTTTGCTAGCTGTGGTTCAGACATGGAAGAAGGTTCACCAATAACTACTTCACTCATTTTCAAAAGTGGAGTCTCCATCACAAGCTATATAGTAGCAATGGACAGCTGCAAACTGAGCATTCATCTCCTTCGCCGACTCGTAGGGTTATCTTCAGCAGCTTAATTGCCGTTTGCAGTTCCTATGTCTATGGCCATGCGGTAAGTACTCATCTCCATCGTATCTGTTTCTTATTTTTATATTATATTTGATAAATCAGTGGCTTCAAAATGATGAGGGAAACTTCTTCTCTCCGAATAAAAAATCTGCTAAAAACTGATTGTACATAGGACATATATGCTTTTGATTTTCCATTTCTTGACAAAGGTTTATGTTTCAGGTTGCAAATTAAGATTATGTATTGGTAACATTAATACACTCGCTCTTCCTTTATCATTAAGAAATTGATAAATATGTTTACGGATGATGATTAATGCTCGAACTTGAGGTGTAGTCTGCTTTGATTTGACTTGCAGGTGGGGTATTCGTCACCTGCTGAGGCTGGAATCATTGAAGACCTTGGCCTTACTACAGCACAGGCAAGTACTCTGTACCAAAACCACTAAAAACTGCTTCACTTATTCGGTCATTCCTCTGCTCTTTTGATTTGATTTGATTGGTCTATTTAGTGTTTACTTTTGTTTTTTATTTTTATTTTTTGAGGATATACATTTACTGATACTAATCTCAGCATTTATCTACCTTATTGTTGCACAATTTTTTGATTGATATTACACCAAATATTTATTATATAATATATATAACTATTAGAATTAAAGATTAATGTTGCATCAAATATTTATTAGAATTATATATCACTTAATACTATATTCGTACTCATACTTTTATAATAGGAAAATCAACTATTCTAATAAAAAAAATTTATCTTAAAAATATTACCTTGACTTGCGGCCAAATTACTCTCACAAAAAAAATAATAAAAAAAATATTACTTTAAATTACTATCAAAGCTCGAACCCCTAATATTAAGTTGAAGTACACAAATCTTACTGTTTATTCAGACAAGGCTATTGGTGGGTTGCCCATTTATTGCACATATCTACAACAAGTGATCAGTGGAGGGACTAGAGCAAAAATTTTTAATAGGTGAAGGAGTATTTTAAAACTATTAATAAGTGAGAGTTTTCATTTAACGTTTGAAATTGTTTGTATGCTTTAATAAAGTGAATTATTAATCGATTACCATATGTAATTGTTTTTTTTTTCAACCCCTTATTTTTCTGTTTTACTCTTCTTTTATCTCTCATGAACTGAGACAGAGTATATTGGTCCCTTTGCTTTGATGCCCATAAAACATGTGGCGATAACTGAGGTCAAGTTATTTGCGACAATTATTGTGGTCAAAGGGCTCTTAAATAATTAACCATTGCTGTAAGTATTACTTGAGTCAAGGGCTTCATCGCAATTGACCAAGGGGATTGCAGTATTATTTGAGTACAAGGGCTCAAATGACTTTAACCAGGGACTTCTACATAATTAATTAACTGAAAGTTTCACGATACAGGATTTCAGTGAAATTAACCTAGCGCCTGAGGAACTTAAATGTAATTAACCAACACGTAAAATATTAAACCACTGGAGGGGCTTTGGCGAAATTTTGTTCCTTAGGGGGCTTTGGCGAAATTTTGTTCCTTAGGGGGCTTCTTTATATTTAACCGAGAAGAAAAATATCATTTGAGTCTGGGGGTTTTGTCGAAATTTACTGGGGGGGGGGGGGGGCTGAATGTTCTTAGGGGCCTATGTGTAATTAACCTTAGGAGGAAAAATCCAAGTCAACGGGTTTAACTAAAATTAACCTAGGTAGAAGGGGCTTCTCAATAATTAGCTGAGTAAAATATTAGTCAAGTCCAGGGGATTTGACGAAATTGACCGAGGGGCTGTCAGAAATTTGGTTATAACAGGGGCTTTTACATAATTAACTAATATAATGTCATGGAGTCAAGGGGCATTACTGAAATTTATCGAGTACATGCAGAGAGGCTTTTACTTAATTAACCTACACTTCAAATATCAGTTGTGCAGGGGCTTGCATAAAATTTACTTAGGGGCTGGCTGAATATTTTTTCTCACAGGACTTCTATGTAATTAACCATCGAGGAAAAATAATTAAGTATACAAGATTTTAAATATTATGGTAAATAAAGCTGGTTTAGGGACAAATATTTGATAAGAAATCTCCAATTTATGCTAATTATACTTGTGTTCTTTTCAGTATTCTGTTTTCAGCTCAATATTGACAATAGGAGCAATGTTAGGTGCAGTTTTGAGTGGGAGAATTGCGGATCTTATTGGTCGAAGAGGTGTAAGTTTCTCAATTCCCTATTCTTAAAATTCAATTCAATATACTTTTCCAAATTCTACATATGATCAGTAAACAACATTGATTCATCTTGTAAAAGCAGGCTATGGGAATTTCACAAATCTTTTGCATTTTTGGTTGGCTTGCAATGATACTGTCAAAGGTTTATATCCTTTCACCAGAAAAATGCATAGTTATTTCATTCATACTTAACAAAATCAAATTAAGATTTTTCAATGCTTGTTGATAGGATGTAATGTGGCTAGACCTTGGAAGATTTCTACTAGGATGTGGAATCGGGCTGGTTTCTTATGCGGTAATTGCTCCAAGCTTCCTACATATATATATATATATATATATAGATTTCTTGTTCAATTCACTAACTCCTCTGATAAATATTGATGTGATCTTCAATCTATTGTCACATATAGGTACCCATATATGTCGCAGAAATTACTCCCAAGAATGTTAGGGGCACATTTACTGCACTAAATCCGGTAGATATGTACTCCTTTTACAAATTTTGACTGGAAGGGTCTTTTTTTTTAATGCATTAAGTTAAAGATCAAATATTCTACATAGTTGCCTAAATATTGTTCATTTTACAGTTATTAATGGGTTTTGGTCAGTCTTTTGCGTTTCTCTTCGGTTCTCTCGTCAACTGGCGCATCTTGGCTTTAATAGGTCACTTCTAGATATATTCCACAGGACATGTATTGTTTTCTATACAAGTATCACCAGAGTGGCTCCATTTGCTAAATAATTTTACTTTCGATTTCATTTCCAGGAATTATTCCAGGGTTAATACAGCTGCCAGGCCTATTTTTCATTCCGGAGTCCCCTAGATGGCTGGTGATTAGTCTGTCTCAGTTGATCCAAAATTTGAAATGTTGCCGCATATGAAGTTTAATAATAGCTTATGTAATAAGCTCAAACTATGAGTGCAATTTCCTGCAGGCAAACGTTGGCCGAATGGAAGAGTTTGAAAATGCTTTACGTGGCCTCAGAGGAGAAAATGCTGATATTTCCCAAGAAGCTGCTGAAATCGAAGTAGAAATCTTAAAAATTTAGAAATAACTGCTCTATCGTTTTCTCTTTCCTCTGTTTTAACTTTCTTGGTGTAGAAAAAGAACTGAGACCCCTTTTTTTTCCTTGTGGGGGTAATTGAAAGGAATATACCAACTACCTTCAGCAGATGTCAGATGGATTTCTGAACTTGTTCCAGCGGAAATATGTTCATTCACTAATTGTGAGACTCAGATTATTTATCTGTCTCGTGGCCCTCACTTTTTAAATGCGTTGTTTGATTTACAGACATTTCAAACCGTTTATTTTTTCAGGTTGGAGTTGGCCTGATCTTATTTCAAAGATTTGGAGGAATCTATGGATTCCTCTTCTACGCAAGCACTATTTTTGAATCAGCTGGTAATCTACCTCACCATTTTTTATGTACGATTCATAAAACTGAGGAAAACAAGCTGTTACTCGGACATATGAAAATCATTTTTGTTTTGGTTATAATTTTTCAATTTTGTTGCAGGTTTTTCAAGTAAGATTGGGACTATAGCAGCAGCTATTATACAGGTTAATTACTCCATTTATAACTGTAATTCCTTTATGAGATAATAATTACTTGGTTTCTTTTCTTCTGCTGGCATATATATCTTTTCAAATGCTGATTTAACAGTAAACTCTGTTTATCTTTACTGGTTAATTAGGTCATATATTAAAACATGCTGCACTTGAGAATGACTGAAAAAAATCTCAGGCTGCTAACATCTGCATGTGGACGTCAACTTTCTGTACAAAGAGTTGAACTGATTTTTCTTTTTTAGTAACTCTCTTTACTGAGAGTTATAATTGTTGTTGCTGTTGTGCAGATTATAACAACTGCTTTGGGATTAATCTTGATAGACAGGTCTGGAAGACGACCCCTGCTGCTGGTCAGAATGGATATTTAACAAATTGTACTTTATTTCACTTACAAACCAAATCAAGTTTGTAACATAAATCCTCAACAAATAAACTAATACAGAATTAATTCTACCAATATCTCTGCAGATATCTTCAATTGGATCGTGCTTGGGTTGTATAATCACTGGATTGGCATTTATATTCAAGGTTTTTTTTAAAAAAAATTTATATTAGGTCCCTTTGCCTGCCCTTGGCTATTTTTCCTTTTTGTAATTATTCTTTTACTTGCTTGCATGAGCAGGACCTTAACTACACCAGGGACCTCTCAGCCAGTTTGGTCGTCGTTGGCGTACTGGTAATGCAATGGTGCTTTCAAATTTTGGGATAACAAATGGCCAGAGATTAACCATTATTAACATATAGTTTGTTTTTTTATTCTGCAAAAAATAGACGTATTTGGGATTTTTTCAGGTTGGCTTGTCAGGAATACCCTGGATTCTAATGTCAGAGGTAGGATTTTATGCTTAATTCTTCTGCTTTCAAAATTTGTTTTTGGTTACATAATATGAAATGATATGGGTTTTAATTTTATTTATTTCAGATATTTCCTATAAATATTAAGGGCTCAGCTGGGAGTCTTACCATTCTTGTTAGCTGGGTTGGATCCTGGATTGTTGCCTACACTTTCACCCCTTTGTTTAATTGGAGCTCAATAGGTGATCCCTTTCTCTCTCTCTCTCTCCTTCCAGATTTTTTATCTCATTAAATTCTCGCTAGAAATTTCACCTAAAATACAAAGCAGAAGCAGATCCTACTGGTTCAAAAATTCTTTAACAGTCTTCCTTAAATTTTTTCAAATTTATAAACATGCATCAAAACCTTCTCAAAAATCTCTGGCAAACGAATTTCTGAAAGATTTGCACTTTCTATGATTTTTTTAGAAGTGGTTCTTGGAGATGAATGTATTATTAGTAATTTACAATGTTTCAGGAATATTCTTCATATATGGTGCCATTTCTGGCCTGGGGGTTTTATTCATCACAAAGCTGGTTCCGGAGACTAAAGGTCGAGCACTAGAAGAAATACAAGTATCAATGATGAATGATAGCTTATAAGACACAAGTGATTATACAAGAGATACAAAATGTTCTTCTACTGCATTTTGAGACACATTGTATCAAGCTGATGTATCTTATAACAATATTCAATCTAGAACAGAGAAAGAGAAAAAAAGAAGAAAGAAATTTTCTTCCACAAAAAATAGAGTCTGATGATAAATTGAACAAGCTTGTAAAATGTTTATGATGATTTGAGCTTCAGGGTGCTGCGAAATTTTGTGAGCTGGATTAATTTTATTGGATTATATCAAGCATTTTCTTCTTTTGTTATAAGAGAATAAATTTTTCAGTCGAGCAAATGAATATAATTGATCATTTTTTGGCATCATTTACCAGCTTCAAAATTTTGGTTATTCAGACTTCAATCAAGTGAACTCCTCGATTTTGAGAAGAATAGCATAATTTTTTCACTCCTAAAATCATTTGATTCAAGAGTTATTTAGTAGTTGTATGATTATTTGGTATAAAATGTGCTACTGTATATTTGAGATGTTATTAAGAGATTGTGACATGGCATAATTTTATTAATTATAGTGGTCCTCGCGTGGCAAGCTAGGGCTTGAAGAGTGGATTTCAGCCTCTACATTCTTGTTAATTCAAGAGTAAGGCCCACCAAACTGAGTTCAACAATAAGACTCACTAAATCTTAGAAGAGTTCTTAAACTAGGCTTGATGTTGAAATTTGCTCCGATTGTCTTGAAAATAGAGAAACTTTTTAGATAAACCAGCATTGAATTGTGAGAAGTGATGGAGCTAGACTTGCACAATAAATAATGGAGAAACATATGTATTAAAGATGAGGTATATATTAGTATGGATAACGTAGATTAGTTAAAGGCATTTCTTATATAAGGAAGGTCTAAAATTTTAAGCCGTAAGAATCCTAGTTTAGAGGGCTAAAAAAAAAGAGAAAAATGTGAAGGAGTACATTGTCATGTTTGTAAAAAAATAAACTAGGTAAAACTAGAGGTTATGTTCTAAAGTTTCCAAGCCATAACCTGCGACAACGAGTAAAAAAGCTTTTGTTTGAGTGTTTTAGGTGTCTTAGTGGCAATATAAGAATGCAAGAGTAGCCAAAAGGCAAACTAGAACCGTGCTTTAATAATAGTGAATGATTGTGAGTAAAAGTTGATAAATAGCTGAGAAAGATGTATAATAGTTGTGAATGAGCGATGAATGATGATTCTTATGTGTAATGTAAGATTTTTTTTTATAAGGTTTAAGGTTTGTATTTGTTGAGGTATCATGTTAAGCTCTTCAATTTGACATCATTAAGGCATCAACTTAGCCATAACTTTGATACCAATTTATTACAAAAAATTAGTCTTAGCATTACCACTCCTTTGTTAGGGTATACGTTCCATGATACCTTTTGGCCTAATATTTAGTACTATAACACCATATGAGCTTTGCAAAAGACTTTATACATAAGTTAAAGATCAACCACACAACAGAGAAAATAATCACATACATAAGGCATAAGAATATACATGATTTTACACTAAAAAAAAGAGAGAATATACGTGGTTTAATAATAACCACTTACGTCCTCGATGGATCACTAGATCATTGATTCTTTTATTTAATTCTTTTATACACAGAACCCCTACAAGAGAAATTCAAAGAATACAACAATGGAGAAACTTCTAAAGGGTTTACTTAGTGCTATTTTACACTTATGCCTAGTGCTCAAGCACTCCATGACACTTTTCTATACTTATTCCTAGCACTAGAGCTGTCATAACCCTCTATTATCTCTTTTGTTGATCCATTATTTATTTTAATTAATTATAAAAATATATATAGGTTTTATACCACCGATAGAAATTATATTTCTTATTGAAATAAGAGTCCACATAAAAATAAAGTTTAAAGCCGCCCAAAACATACAATCGGAGATAAAACGGAAAACTTCTTGTAAGTCAGCACTGTCCAACTCCTCCTTAATTTTTAACTCAAAATCAAACTCATCTTTGATTTTGAATCACTAAATTCCAACAGTATTAAATTAAAACACTTTATTTAATTCTTTATCCTTTTAAAATCTTGTATACTTAATAAGTTGTAATCTCATTAAAAGAAAAAATGCATTTGTTAAATAAAATGAGTAAAATACTAATTTTATTACTATTAGGTGATTTAATTATTAAATTAAATAAGAAAATTTATAATTTCAATTTTAAAAGAATTTTAAAAGGAAAATAAAATATTATTTAGAAAATTTCTATTTAAATTTCTATATATATTAAATCACAACCTATAGAGTAAGGATCCATTTTAGAGGTATTTAATCTAAAATTAAATATACTAATTACCAAGTTGCGCCACTATGCACCTTTGGAGCTTAGCCCATATGGGTCAACCATGTGTCGTTTAAAGGGGGTATATTATAACACCCGAGATCTAAAATTTCTAAGGCCATATATAATAAGGCTAAGATGGATGAGGTGAGGGTCAGCCATGTGTCTTCAGAGGCTTAGCGCATATAGGGTCGTGTGTTCTCTAAAGGGGGTATATTATAATGCTTGAGATCCAAAATTCCTAAGGCCATAGATAGTAAGGCTAAGATGGATGTGGTGAGGGTTAGGTGTTAATGGATGAGGTAAGAGTCAGGTACTAAAATTTCATATCGCCTAGTTAAAAAAAGTTTATAAGACCTTATGGAGAGAGTCAAGAATAAAACCGTGCAACCTAAACCTAAAGTGAATACTATCATTGTAATATCTAATCCCTATTAGTAGTATTGGTGCCTAGATTTCGGTATAGAGCAACTAAAACGCCGTAGGGTTACTCGATTTTAACCCTATTAGAAATATTTCCTTTATAATGCACGTGAGAGATATTAGACCTAATTTGGTAATTTCACACTCGATCGGTGTGCCGAACGACCCTAGAATATTTTTGAAAATTTTCTCCATTGGCTTAGAAAAGGAAATCCTAATTTACTACATGAATTTTCATTTAAGAGTGATGAATGAAACAAGCCTTTATTGAGAAATATAATCCATATATTAGAGAATTGACCAATTAGAAGAAATCTCATGGATTGCCAAGTTGGAAGTTCTAGTTAGTTCTTTGAACTATTCTAAATAGATAGTTACAAATGAACTAATTACACAATTAGTTTTCAACTAATGGTAAATTAGTAATTTTGAGTAAGTTGAAGGGCAAAATGGTCAATTGAGAGAGCACTATATATATGTTGGAAGTGTGTAGAATTTTCAAGTGATCAAAAACCAACACTTAGAGCAAAAAAAAGAGAAATTCGTGCAAGGTGAAGAGGTGCTGCTACAGTGAAATTTTAATTTTATTTTTCATGATTTTTCATGTGTAATCAAGCCAAAATAAGGTTATATACCAATCCCTAAGCTCAATTGAAGCCTCAATTAGTGAAAATTTAAGAAAAAGAGGTAAGAAAAGCATTGTTTTATGAGTTTGATAAGTGAGCTTTCAAGAATGCTTAAATTGATATTCTTGTGTGTATTCTTGGCTTAGATTGAGTTGAATTTTAGTGTGGAGCTTGAAGGAGTCATCAATTTGAAGAAATTGGCAATGTAAGAATTAGGATTTTTGGTGATTTTATGGTAGAGATTTCAATTGGTTGTAATTAGGGCTTTAGAATGAAATTTGCTTGATTTTGTTGTAATTGGAACAAGAAATTGAGAAAAGGAATGTGTTGGAACCTAGGGTGAAATTCTACTACTTTAGGGAAGTTAGGGATTGAGTGGTGTTTTGATTGAGTTGTTGTGTGTAAATGGTGCATATTAAAAATTGAATGTATATGGTTGATGAAAAAATCAAAAATGAAGAAAATGGGACATAATTGTCCATTTTAGAAAGGTGAAGGGCAATTATGTCCAACTAAGTTATAAGGCGTTTCATAATTTTCAGGGCGCCAGATGGTGAGTTAGATTAGATTAAATGACTTGGTAAATAAAAATCGAAAAGTAGTATGCATTCGGACTTTATATGTCGATTAGGGTATTTAGTAGTTAAATGAGATTCTAGCATTCGATTTGGTTCTAAATGTCATTTATGGCGCGTAGGTGAAGATAACCGAGAGCGATAACGAGAGTAGAAATCGGGAGCGAAATTGAGCGTGGAGCGGTTGTGAGTGAAAATCTACCATTTCTTTTACTTTTCGTTTATTATGTTTTAGCATAATGAATATGCATATTTTATGAGCTTTCGATGCATAACTATGATTTATGATCTTGATATATGTTCATAGACATGCCTTTACATGTTCGAATTGAGAAACAGTTTTAAAATTTCTGCATTCGTTTTTAAGGCCATTGGTACCCTCAGATTATAGTGGTGATGATTGTATTAGACCCAGCCGATATATCTCGTGCACATGGGCAGGTCTTGGGGGTGTGTCATTAACTCCGGGAAGTCGGGATGTCGAGTCATGTGAGTCGCTCTATGTGTACGGGGTATTGTCTCGCTATATGCAAGCGATGTAGGATTCCGCTGCATAGCCAGTGAGATGTCTTGAGATGTCACTGTGGGTGCTGCTAGTTGAGGTGCCCCGTGACCTACTCACGTGTGCGGTGCTAGTTGAGTCGCTGCGTGAGTATAGAGCTTTAGGGTTACCATTGGTACAGTTTAAAAAGAAAATGGCCAAGCGAGAATTTTACTAGTTTTCGATTTACCGATAGCATTTATGCATTTATATGCACACAGCAGTTATTATGTTATACAGATTCTGAATATAGTTTTTCAAAGATGTAGATAAAACCCGCTCGGTAAGATTTCAATAGCATATGATATTAGAAACCATTTTACAGTTTTACATCAGTTTTAGAATCATGATTTCTGCATGAACTTTAGAATTTGCTATCTATACATGATGTTATTTTATTGAAATCTTATTTGCACTCACTGAGCTCCTTTAACTCACTCGTTTTGTGTTTTATGTTTTCTAAACCCCTTTCCCAGGTGTAGGTTTCGGTACGAAAGCTGCTGATTCTCCTATTGCCGAGTAGTGGGCCAAATTCGAAGATTATTTTTGTATATGTAAATGTGCTAAGTAGTACCCTTTACTTTATGCATAATAGTTTTAGGCATGTATATTTGTATATATGTTTTGAACCAAGAAGAAGAGATTTAAATTTTATGATGATCGTTTTTACTTTTTATGATTATGCCTATTTTGTGATTCAAATGAATAATTGAGTTGTGTTGGATTTGATTTGGAAAGGATCAGAGGTCCGAATCGGTAGTATTGAGATGTATTGGAAATAGAAGTGAAATTTCTTTGCAAGTTTTATATGGATTTTTTGAAAAACAGGGGAAACTCTGTTCGTTTTTTTTTTAAATTAAGATTGTCATTTTCATGTATATTGCAAGACCTTCTCAGTAGTAGTAAGAATTAAGAAGGGGTTCGCCTCGCGAAATTTCTCAAATTACCCAATTAGGTCGAAGGAACTTCTGTCGGGGTACCCGGCAGGACCGCTGGAATCTATAATAGAGGGTCTCGGGTTGAGTCCTGTCAATCATACTGTGTGAGAGCAAGCTATTATAATTAGTGTCATATCCCACATTGTTTATGAAGATGAGCTTGAGATAATTTATAGGACTCAGCTCCCTCTAACTAAATAGATGGTGAAAGACGCTTAATGCAAGATAAAACACAAGTGAATCTCTTATCCCAGTTGAAAAAATCTTCCAAGATAAAGTGACTGAGCATCTTATCAACAAGCACTAAATTCAATTGCAGCCTACGAACATCGAAAGATAAAAGATAAAAGAAGAAAAGAAAAGAGAATCTAAAAATGTCCAGACTTAGCCATTATTTAAAGGCTATAAACTTTAGCCAAAAACTATTTGGCTAATCTTTATTAGCCAAGAAAATAATGATTGAACGAAATTATCTTTGTTAGTAATGAAATTAGAGACCAAAATGCTAGACATAGCTAAAGATTCTCGCGCAAGCCTTGCGGTGCGAGGTAGGGTGCACGGCTTTATCACTGGGATGTGGTCTCGACCTTCTTTTATGACTTTTTTTGGGCAAGAATTTGCCTTTTTTTTTACTATTTTTCGGCTATTTTTAATTAAATTTATCAATTTTTAATATATACTACTTTAAATCTACTCATTTTAACTAATTTTAAAATGTGTTTTGAATCAAAATTTTAAATACTTTTTGAGAGGGATATAAAAATACTTCAAAGATAAAATATTTTGAAAATTAGATGTTTAACTAATAAAATTCATAAATGTGATAAGAGGTTAAAAAATATTTTTACATAAAAAAGAGGCTATTTTTAAAAATTTCCCAAGAAAATATAAAATCAGAAGTGGTGCAAACAAATTGATTCAAACAGTGATTTTTGTCTTCGTTTTGGTTTTTTGGAGAGCATACAAGCTTCAGAAACAATTGCGGCATAAAGCATTACTGTGAGCTTGAAAAGTCTTGGCTGCAAGTATTAATGTACCGTAATGATTCCACTGTTGTTTTTGATACAATTCTTTTTTGTTTTTTCTCCCACAAAACTTGAGATTTGAGAGATTTTTTAAATATACTCGGATTCATATTTCATATGAAATTTTTTTTTATTTCTTAGCTTTTTTAATTTCTCAGATCATTCTTGGATCCACGTTTTACATGAGAATTTTTTTTTGATTTTTTGGTTTTCTTTCACGTGAGACGAATTTTTTAGTTTCTTAGCTTTCTTAAGAAATAGGAGATTTATCTGTTTCAAACTTATTCGAATTCACGTTTTATATAAAAAAAATTGTTAGAGACTTATCTTTAATATTAATATTAAGTCATCACCTATCTACTTAAACTTTTAAATTAAACAATAAACTAATACATATAATGTTGGTACGATGCCCCACCGTTTGCTCTGGTTATCACTTTAATTACACTACATTTCTTTTTGTAATCATTGTTGTAGATGGAATTACTATCATCAAGTGAAACGCGTACACATTAATGAATTTTGCATGGGCGCACACGTGTGCTTGTGCACTAAATGGTTTTTCAGGGTCAAATACTGTAGCCTAAGTTTGTATGAACTTTATTTATCTATAGAATTTGCATTTCATAGATAACTTGGCCTTGTTGAAAAAAGTTGAAACTTCTCTCACTGAGATTCCCAGGTCTGCGGAGATTCCAGACTCATCAGTTGATGAATATCCAGTCTGCAAACCAATAATTAATCCTTACCCCAGTCAATGAACGCTAATCATGTGACTGATGGCCTATGATTAAAGTAATTCCCCCAGAAGTGCTTCCTGAAAGCCTATTGTTTCAAGCATTGAGCTTGTTGCTCTACTGAGAAAATGAGGAATGAATTAACTAGATTTCCAAGTTCAAACATGCAAAATCAAGTTGAATGAAATGTTGGTACACAAAATTGTGTGATACCATAAAACTGCTGATAGCCTGATAGACTCTAGTTTTTCACTCTGAAAAATTCTTACTTTTACTGTAAAGTAAAGAACATAGCTAAACATACACCGCCTAATATCCAAGTGCACCCTTTTGGATTAACAATGTAAGCCTACTTATTATAGAACTGGGACAGGATAGAAATCAATTAAAGAGTTCTCAACTTTATGGTAATTAAGTCATTTCTTCAAATTATGCAAGAAAATGTATTGATTTTCTCTGACAGCATGATAATGGAACTTATAGAACAGCTAGAAGCAAATGAACCACAAATGGCCACCAAGGTGCTGAGGACAACAGCAGGTGTAGCTGAAGAATCACTTTCTGGCATGGCACTGCCATCACCAATTTCATTAGGCTTTGGCTCAAGAAGTGATGAAGACCTTGGCATTGAAACTTCCTCCAAGCTTTCTGATCTCTCCATGTCTTATTTTCTGGAAAGAAGTTTTGTGGACAACTACTATATATGGAAGTATAATGAGTCTGAAAAGAAAATATAACCCACTTGGGGTTTCTATTATATTATAATAACAAATTATATTAGGATTTGAGAATCCTCCTGTTTCATGTGATGCTGAAACTTTCAATGGGGCATCTCTAAAGTCATGATCCATTACCATAAACAACAAATGTTAAACTTAAAACACTTATATCGTATTGTTAAAACATGTACACATAAAAAAACTTTTCCAGCTATTCTGTGGAATTAATAAATATCTATATTATTGGGATCTTTCGCATGGAAGTTTGTCCACAAGTATTCAAAAATTGTAAAAGATCATATAAAAAAATAAAGTTAACATTTAATCACGCATAAAACACATAAGAATTTATATTGTTCAACAAATTGTCTACATCTAGAGTGAAATAAAGGTTCTAACTTCATTTATTACTTAGTGATTACCACGAATTACTCAATGATCACAAAAATCACACAATAGATTACAAAAATTATCTAATAGAACGAGTTCTATATAGCACTCTCTTATACACTCAGTACTTAAGTACTCTGTAAGCTCTCTGTTCTCTCTCTTCTAGATGCTTTTTAATGCTATGACAATAATTTATATAGGCTCTAAAAAAATAAAAACCTTATATCTAATTAGAATATGAGTTCACATGTAAAAGAACCCAAATACAACTCAAAAAAGCTAAAATTACTTAATAACGGACTATGAAAGCATTAAGGGCTGTGGTGCCCAGCCTATGCCAAGGCGGGGACACGGGCACGGCCTGGCTTGCTTGAGGTCATGGCCCCAAGCCCTAGAAATTGCATTGGTTGTCTTTTAAGCTCCTCATTGCTTTCGACTTTTCATTTTCATTCCTTTCTCGTCCATCAATTGCGTTCTCGACCTTATATCGTCTCCTCATTGATTTCAGACTCATAATTATACTAAAATACAATTTTTATTGTTTATTCTCATCTCATTTAATCTCCATCTATCCCAATTTTGTCATATTATAGAAACTTAACTTTTAATTTAAGTTAGCTCTAATGCAGATATTGATATATTTCTAAAATATAAAAGCATAAGACTCCATACAAAAATGACAAAATTTTGTTCGACTTTTAATATATGTACAAAGAATTGGGCAAAAACAAAGTTTTGTTGAATTCTCTATACAAGGGCGGGCTGAACAAAACTTTGGTAATCCAACAATTCTCTGCCATCCTCATTCTAACAAAATGTGATTATGTACACCTACTAACATTTAACCAAGTAAATAGCAAGTAACCCATGATATGTTTTGTTTACAAGTTCTGCAGCCAATCATTTTGTAAAGTTGTACCCCGAGTGGACATGAATATCATTTTTTATTATAATACCATTAATGGAATCAGTAATATTTCTTTGTAAGACTCTTGATATCAAACTATAAGATTATCGAGACGCTACACAAGAATTAAGTAAATCTATTATAACTCGTTAGACCTATTACTTTTTATATGGAGAGATACAGACAAAGTTCATAATGGAAAAGTATCTCAATTGGGGATAACTACTCCTATTTAGAATGAAAAAAATCTACAGACAAAGTTCATAATGGAAAAGTATCTCAATTGGGGATAACTACTCCTATTTAGAATGAAAAAAATCTACTTTCATACAAGAGGGATCAAAACAACTCCCACGTAAGAAAGAACAAACTATAACACCTCTCTAATTCCTTACTTCCTTGACAATTACAAGTTTAACCTTAACAAACTTCAACCATTCACTAACCACAATTAAAACAGATCACAATACTACAACCAAGATAATAAAACAGTTAGACATTAATATCATTGCACCAACTAAAAGTCAGCCTTGAACATTTAGTCTCCATTTTTATTTTTTTATTTTTATATTATCTTCTAATTTTCTTTTTAACCTTCTTCCTCTTAGTTTTGTCTTCTATAGATTCCCTCAACTTCAAATAATTGTTCAAATCATACTACCAAACTCCACAGGAAAGATATAAACGAGTTTTTCCATTTAAAGATCCATTATTTGTCACATTCCATATCATTAACGAAGATGAATTTGGTAGTATTTTACTTTTATAATAATGTCCGTGTTTTTAGTGCCCAAAAGCAACTACCATTTAAAAAAAAACAAGAAAAAAGAAAAAGAGAGTCCTAACTGTAAGTCACTTTGCAAACTCAACACTATTTTAAGCTCACTTGTCTCGGTCTTCCTCTTGTTCATTTCACTATTTTTCTTCCAAGAAAAACTGAGTATGGTTAGAGAAAGCTTGGGAGAAGCACAACTTCTACCAAGTTCTTCACTTGTTGAGCCAAAGCATATTTTTGGTGACAACGGGGATGCCAATGCCATCCCTGAAAGGGACTCGTCAGCAACACCAGTGGTTCTGCTCAGCAGCTTCATTGCCGTATGCGGTTTCTTTGTTTATGGGTGTTGTGTAAGTAGTACTATACATATTGAAATGATTTCTTGGGTAATAACGAAAGGTTATCAATTATAATTTCAATCATATCTTAATATGAATCTAGGATTGTAATTTACAATTGCTTTGCAGGCAGGATATTCATCACCTGCTGAATCTGAAATCATAGAGGACCTTGGCCTTTCAGTTGCAGAAGTTAGTACATTTGCCCTTTTCTATCATGACTTGTGTTCTAAAACATCTATACATTGGAATGTATATTTGTTTCATGTATAAGCTCAAGGTTGTTAGGAAAATGTTTCTACATAAATTAAGACCATAATCACCACATTGACTGTTTATCGCAGTACTCAGTTTTTGGTTCAGCATTAACAGTTGGAGGACTTGTAGCTTCCTTAGTAAATGGGAAAATAGCTGATCTTATTGGCCGGAGAGGAGTAAGTTTATATGTTTCCTTTAAATGTCACTAATTCACTAGTTTTGATGTAAAATTTCACACAGTTCTACTAACATTTTTACCAATTCTGATATCATCTGGTGGTTGTGAATCAGGCAATGTGGTTATCAGATGTATTCTTCATCATCGGTTGGCTAGCTATAGCATTCTCCAAGGTTCAAAAATCAACTTCAGTCGAGTTGATCTCATCTTTTTTCCTCTCTTTTTTCTCCCCACTTTTCTGAAAGGACTTTCATCAATTAAATGCTTGTTTGAAAGGGTGCCTGGTCACTTGATCTTGGAAGAGTATCATTGGGAATTGGAATTGGGCTTATTTCTTATGTGGTATGTCCAATTCTGCATTGCATAGTTGATCAATTTCTGTGGTTGATGTATATATGACTGCAATTGCTTTCTTGTTACAAGACAGGCACCTATATATGTTGCAGAAATTGCACCTAAGAACATCCGAGGAGCATTAACGGCAGCTAATCAGGTAAAATTTTCTTTTGCAGTTTGAATTAGATTCTGTTTCTGAGCCTAAATGATCGTTTTGCACAAATATTTTGTCAACCGCACAGTTAATGCTCGCCTGTGGCATTTCATTTACATTTTTTCTCGGGACTGTTGCTTCCTGGCGCATCTTGGCTCTCCTTGGTAACTTCTTCTTGCTCTATCTATGTACTAAATGACTTTAGGTGTTTCATTTCTCAAAGAATTATAGGCAAGCCATTTGTTTAAATTTTCAGGTCTTGTTCCATGCTTGGTGCAACTTTTTGGCATATTCTTTATTCCAGAATCCCCTCGATGGCTGGTAAGTCCTATTTAATATTGCCGTTTTGTTAATATAGTTAGTGTAGCAAATTTTTAATGAGAACCCATCAGAATGCTTGGTCTGATGACATCTGTCAGCAGGCAAAGAGTGCTCAAGAGAGAGAGTTCTACGCTAGTCTTCAGCGCCTTAGGGGAAAAAATGCTGATATTTCTCAGGAAGATACTAACATTAAAGTGAAATTCCCACATTTAAATCTTGAGCTCCAACAAGAATAAGTTTTTCATATTTTGAAATTTCAGTAAATCTTTAGTGAAGAAAAGTGATATGTTTCTATCCTATTATTGAGCAGGATTATACAGAGGCCTTTGAGAGGCAATCTGAAGATAGATTCCTTAATTTGTTACAACGCAGATATGCTTATTCACTTATTGTGAGTACTATTATTGTTGAAAAGCCTCAAATCCCAAGAGAAGAAATTTATATTTAGCTGGTTTGCTTTTGTTGACTGGTTTGTTCTTTCTATGAACTCCTTGATTTTGTTTAGGTTGGACTCGGTTTGATGTTACTGCAACAACTCGGAGCCACCAATGCGATTTTATTTTATGCTAGCTCTATCTTTGAAGAGGCTAGTAAGTTCAAGCCTTCAATAGTTTTCCAAATTGATGTGGTTTATGTTGAATATGACTTGAATATTCAAAAGTGAGCACCCAAATGTTGACAATTGAAGAAAACATTTGTCTTAAATAGTAGGCACTGAATTGTGCCTACAATTGATGATTTTTTTCAAGTTGTTTTTCACACTCAAATGTCAATATTTGTGTGTCATGGTTTTGCTATAAATAAAAACAAATGGTATGATACACAAGTGAGAGATACAAGAATTTAAGGTATCTAAATTTGAGAGCATTTGAAAGAAATTGTATATATATACAATTTCATTAGTCAAGTGTTCTCTTGAGTGTATTAGGTGTATTGGAGTTTTGGATTGTGAGGATTATTTCCACAACAATTGTATACTTCTATTTGTTATAATGAAATATTCTTTTGTGTCTTTGTCCGTGGACGTAGGCTATAAAGCCGAACCACATAAATTTTGTGTATTCTCCTTTTGTTTACTTTGTCACATTTATCTATTAACAACGTCATCGTGAATTTGTATGATTATTACTCAACCCAATACTTCCGTACAACAATTGGTATCAGAGCCTGGTGTAGTAGTGTGGATTGTACATGTCTAGGAAAGTTCTGTCAAAAGAGCTAATATTACCTAAGGAGTTTGAATTTTAAGTGGGACTATTTATGACCCCTCTAGTCTTTTCTAGAAACTTTTATAGTATACACATGAATTGACACATAGGCATTGTTAATTTGGTGCTGTTGATTTGAGTTGAGTAATAATTACTATTTACTTATACTGTACACGATATTGTTCACATTTATGAAAGTACCATTCACGTGTACAAAAAAATGGCTAAGACATCAATTACGTCTTTGTTATCAAGGCACACGATGACAAATGCCAAATTTGAAGTAGAGAAATTTAACGGTATCAATAATTTTCATATGTGGTAAAGTGAAGTACTTGATGTTCTATATCAACAAGGTTTAGACATAACTCTTGAAGAAAAGCACGAAGATATGAATAACAAGGAGTGGAAAAAGATCAACAAGTAAGCATGTAGTACTATTCGACTATGTTATGCTAATGAGCATAAATACTTTGTAATGAGGAAGACATCAGTAAAGAAATTATAGGAGAAGTTAGAAGACAAGTATATAAAAAAAGGCTTAAAAGTAACCTTATTTAAAGAAAAAAATTGTTTCGATTTACATACACATCGGGCATGTCTATGGATGATCATGTAAATGCCTTCAACAAGATAATTTTCAATTTGGTCAATTTAGATGAAGAAATTAGAGATGAAGATACGGCTTTATTGCTGTTAAACTCAATTCTATATGAATATGATCATCTCACCACCACTTTGCTTCATGGGAAGGATAAAGTTACCTTTGATGTTGTATGCACAACCTTTCATAACAGTGAAACTCAGAAGAAAGATAACAGAGATCACTGTGTTACATCAGGGGAAGCCTTAACAATAAGAGGTTGTTTGTTAAGCCATAAACTTGGGAAGAGAGGCAAGTCGAAGGAAAGACCTGCAAAGGATGAATATGTTGCTAAACAAAAAGATGATGCAAGTCCAAAGTGTTTTTTGTCGAGAAAATGGGCATTGAAAAAAGAATTGCCCTAAGTTGTAAAGAAAGATAAAGGCAACACTATTTCTGATGCATATGTTGCTAAACAAAAAGATGATGCATTAGATTTTTTTCTAGTAGGCACAACATTAATATGTCATTCTAATGAATGGCTAATAAATTCGGATTGTACTTATCACATATGTCTTAACAAAGATTAGTTTTTCAAGCTTCAATGAGCTAGATGAAGAAGTTGTTTATATGAGAAATTATGATACCTATAAAATAACTAGGATAGGTACAATCCACTTGAAGAATCATGATGAATCAATCTAAATTTTGACAAATGTCCGTTATGTACCAAACTTAAAGAAGAATCTCATTTCATTAAGAGTGTTAGAATCGAGAGGGCACATAATCATTGCAAAAAATGGAATCTTAAAGGTAGTGTTGGGTGCATTGGCAGTGATGAAAGGCATAAGAAGAAATAACTTGTACTACTATTATGGTAGTATAGTTATTGGATCTGCATTAATAATTTTTGAAAAAGATGCAGATTTAGATCCAACCAGGTTATGGCACATGCTTCTTAGACATGCTCATGAAAGAGTTTTGCAAACATTGGCAAGGTAAAGCTTATTGAAAGTTGCAAAGTCCTACAAACTAGATTTCTGTGAACATTGTGTAATGGAAAAGAAAACTAGAGTGAAGTTTGATGATGCAATCTACTCTACTAAAGGGATTCTAGATTATTTTTACACGGATGTTTGGGGACCTACCAAAACTGCTTTGATTAGAGGTATGCACTATTTTGCTACTTTTGTTAATTATTTTTCGAGTAGATTGTAGGTATATTTAATGAAAAATAAAAGTGAAGTCATAGGTATTTTCCTTAAATGAAAAAAAAAGGTAAAAAATTTAACTGGCAGAAATGTTAAAAGGCTTCAATTCGATAATGGTAGTGAATATAAGAATGATCCATTTCTCCAAAGATGCCAAGAAGAAGGAATTGTTCACTATTAAAGATACACTACAACATAATAGGGTGGCAGAATGTATGAACTAAACTATATGAAGAAAGTTTAGTATATGTTGTCCAATGCTGAATTGGGCAAGAAATTTTGGGCTGAGGTAGTTGTTTATATATGCCATCTTATCAGTCGTTTACCAACAACTACCATTGAAGGTAAAACTCTTATGAAAGTCTAGACTGGTAAATTTGCTTGATTATAATTCTTTACATGTTTTTGGATCTACTGCTTATTATCATATAAAAAAATCTAAGTTAAACCCATGAGCCAAGAAAGCATTGATCATAAGTATAAACGGGGGAGTAAAAGGATATCAACTAAAGTGTCTTACTTCAAGAAAGATAGTTTTCAGCAATGATGTAACTTTTGATGAATCTGCAATGTTGAAACAAGTTGATAAATGAGATCTTTAAAATGAACATAAGTTCAGTAGTACTCTACAGCAGGTGGAGCTAGAAAGAGTTTTAATTGATCCAATTGATGACAATTATGAAGATGAAGATGAAGAAGAGGTTTCAACCTAAGAACCTCTATAGCAACAAGATTCAATTACAATTAAAAGGACGTGAAGAGAAATTCGTAAACTTGCTCAATTTATTGATATAGCGGCTTATGCACTTTCAATTGTAGATGTCGACATTCTTTAACTTATACAGAAGCAATTTGCAGTCCAATAAGTAAATAATAGAAGCAAGCTATGAGCAACGAAATAGAATTCTTGAGAAGAATAAGACTTGGGAGCTAGCTACACTACCTAAGTGTAGAAAGGTAATTGGGTGCAAATAGGTATATACAAAGAAAAAAATATTTCTTGATAAAAATGAAGTTCGTTATAAGGCTAGGCTGGTAGTTAAGGAATACGCTCAGAAGGAAGGAATTTATTATAATAAAGTATTTTCTCCAATTGTAAAGCATTCTTCCATCTAAGTGTTACTAGCTATGGTTGCACAATTTAATCTTGAACTAGTTCAACTTGATGTGAAGACCGCGTTCTTACATGGTGATTTGAAAGATAAAATCTATATGACTCAGCCAGAAGGTTTCAAAGTTATTGAAAAAGAAGATTGGATTTGTAAATTGATGAAATCATTGTATAGCCTAAAGCAACCTCTGAGGCAGTGTATAAACTATTTTATCAATTTATAAAGAGCTAAAGGTACACAAGGAATGAACTTGATCATTGTATGTATTTTCGCAAGCTATATGATGGAACCTTTATATATTTACTCTTATATATTGATGATATGTTAATTGCATCCAAGAGCAAAGATGAGATTGAAAAGTTGAAGACTCAACTTAATTAAGAATTTTAAATATAGGATTTGAGTGAAGCCAAAAAGATTCTTGGTATGAAAATTTATAGAGATAAAACTAAAAGTAAGGTTACTTTGTCCCAACGACAATATTTGAAGAATGTATTACAACAGTTTTCCATGAACAAGCAGTCTAAACCTATAAATACACAACTTGCTTCTCATTTTAAGCTTTCTGTATCATTGTCTCCAATTACTGATGAAGAAAGAAAGTACATGCTGCAAGTTTTATACTCTAATGCAGTTGGTAGTTTAATGTATACAATAGTGTGTACAAAGCCCGATATTTCAGAAGCTGTCAGCACAGTAAGTATATGCACAATCCTGGTAGAAGACATTGAGAAACTGTGAAATGAATTCTGCGGTACATTTTAAATACTGTAAATGTTGGTTTAGTATTTGAGCAAGATGATACTCTTGGTCAAGATGTTATTCGGTATGTTGATTCTAATTATGCTGATGATGAAGATAAACAACCCTTAAGTACAGGCTATGTGTTTACACTTGCAAAAGTTTCAGTAAGTTGAAAGTCTATTTTACAGTTTACTGTTGCTTTGTTGACTACAGATGCCGAATACATAGTAGTTACAAAGGTTGTTAAGAAGGCTATTTGGTTACAAAGGTTGCTGAAAATCTTGGGTCTTAATCAAAAGCACATTAATGTGTATTGTGATAGTCAGAGTGATATCTTTTTAGTAAAGAATCAAGTTTTTTATGGACGTACGAAACATATTGACGTCCGATATCACTTTGTGCAGGAGATTACTAAAGAAGGAAAAATATTTTTTCAAAAGATTGACACTGGTGACAATCCTACAGATATGATGACTAAGGTGGTAACAACGATCAAGTTCAAGCACTGTCTTAACTTGATCAATGTCCTAGTAATTGAAGTTTGCAAATTGATGATAAAGATATTGAAGCATATTTCTCCTAAGATTTTGATTATTCAAATCAATGTGGAGATTTGTTGAATATGACTTGAATATTCAAAAGTGAGCACTCAAATGTTGACAATTGAAGAGAACATTCATCTTAAATAGTAGGCACCGAATTGTGCCTACAATTAATTATTTTTTTCAAGTTATTTTTCACACTCAAATGTTAATACTTATGTGCCATGATTTTGTTATAAATAGAGGCAAATCCATGAGGTAAAGGGTGTGAGACACAAGTGAGAGTTACAAGAATTTAAGGTATCCAAATTTGAAAGCATTTAAAAGAAATTGCATATTTATGCAATTTTATTAGTCAAGTATTTTCTTTAGTGTATTGGGTGTATTGGGTTGTAAGGATTGTTCTATAATAATTATATACTCTTATTTGTTATAGTGATTTATCTTTTTGTGTCTTTGCCTGTGAACGCAGATTATAAAGTCGAATTACGTAAATTTTGTGTCTTTTATTTTGTTTACTTTGCCATATTTATTTATTAATAACATCATCGTGAATTTGTATGATTATTACTCAACCCAATACTTTTGCAAAACAGTTTAAAGACAACACTGATATGAATTTTTAATTTAATGTAAGACTTTTCAAGCTCTATTGGGACTATATCAATGGCGATTCTTCAGGTGCTTTACTTGAACTCCTAAAATGCAGAGCGCTAGCCTTTTTGCACTTCTTCCATATACCCACTGAACTTTTTTGCAGATTCCGGCGGTCATTTATCTGTAATCTTGGTAGATAAATGCGGAAGAAGGCCACTTCTCTTGGTTTGTCAGAATGGCAAAAGAAGTCAATTTAAGTTATTGAAAAGTCAATCAATAAGCAAATAGTGAAGTTTCTAATTGGATGCAGGTTTCAAACACAGGAACATGCTTAAGTTTGCTCCTTGTTGGCTTGTCGTTCTGTCTGCAGGTATCTCCTAGAACAGAAAATAAATTATCTTTACTTTCTTGTTTATGATTTCATATGCCAATTAAGAAATGGTCTTTATAAGAAAATTTATGTCTTTATTTGCAGGATCACCAATATTGGAAGCAGATCACTCCAATTTTGGTTTGTATTGGCATACTGGTAATACAAAGTTGCTGAAAGACAATTTTCCTTCTTTTCTTTGACTATATGATAAGAGCTTCTATCTCTCTCTACCTTAAAATATAAATTATATATGTACTTCTGTACTGGTTTAATGGACTGAGATTGAATTTAAGTAATATGGACTGATTGATGCTACAATCTGCTGTCAGGGTTTTTGTGTATCTTTCTCAATAGGCATGGCAGGATTACCAATAGTAATAATGTCCGAGGTAAAGTACAGCTCTATCAAACTTTCATTCAAGACTGCTTTTCTTTTTCTATCTCATCAAATATGTTAATAGAGTTGTAGCATGGTAAGAAGGTTTATCAGTCAAATTGAAACTTGAGCTACTGATCTTCCATTTCAGATATTTCCTATAAACATCAAGGGTTCAACAGGAAGTATTATGGTTTTTGCCAACTCTTGCTGTAGTTGGATTGTTTCATACTCTTTCAACTTTATGATGGAATGGAGCCCAACAGGTACGGATGATTTCAACTTTATGATGGAATGGAGCCCAACAGGTACAGAATCATCCGAATTTGCACTACAAGTTTTATGATATATATGCATGAAAAGCTCCTTTAATGGATGAAAATTGTGCATAACAATGGCAGGAACATTTTTAATATATTCAACCATCAGCGGTTTATCAGTTCTATTTGTTGCAAAGCTGGTGCCAGAGACTAAGGGGAGAAGACTAGAAGAAATACAGGCGTCAATGACCTTCCTTCACCAACAAGAAATATAAATATTGCCGTTAGTGGAGAATCAAGTGTAATAAAGTTTGAATTGATGGAATTGTATTAGGAAAAAGAATTTTGGCAAATTCACTCTAGAGAACTCCGCAAACCTGCTATATGCATTCTACAAATTGATTGCTTTAAATAAATTTGTTTTTGCTTTTCTTCCCGGTTCATGCCATGGAAATAGTCTGTAATTGTTTTGCTGGCATCTAGTTGTTGCAAGTTATATGATGAGAACCTGCAGAGTACTTAAAAAGAGTTTGGGCCTATTAAGTTTTACAGCTTCATAAACCAAGAGCACGAATGAAAATACTATACGTTGACAAAATTTTAACATCCTGGAAAACTAAAACTAAGTAGTTCACCAAACTAATAGGTGATGTATAAAGATAATACATCAATTTGACCGAAAAAAAATGTTATTGTTAACACTCAAATCTCTGACGCAAGCACGGGCGTCTCATTGTGAAAAATCCGTAATAGATTCTTGTATTTCTTCTCTTTTTGGCCCCTTGGTCTCTGGAACTAGAATTGCTGCGAATAGTATAGTTAAAGCGCATTGCATATGCCCAGGGATATAGAAAATGTGTCTGTTGCATACTTGTGTAAGTGTAAAGAAAGAGAGAACTAGAAAGAAAGAAAATGGAAAGGTGAGTTCTTGCTTTCAGATACCTGCTGTGGTCCATTCCATCATAAAATTGAAACTGTCTCACAATCCAAGAGCTGGACCAGTTGGTTAAAGTAGTAAAAGGCTTCCTCCTAATGCTTTGGTGTTTATAGGAAATACGTAGAGTTTAACACGTAGTGGAATACGTAGTAAATACAAGTAATGAAGTAGGTAAATAATCCAAGCAAGAATAACAAATTAATTTCAAGAGCTAAGTATTGACAATAGAGAAAAGTAGAAATATACCATATCAATATGCAAAATATGTGGTTCAGCAAATTATTTATGTCCACGGTGGATCAAGGATTCAAGTCTCTCTTATATAATGTTTGATTACAAGAGAATTGATCTTAGAAGATCAAGGAATGATACAATTCAATTTGGAGTTTTAGGGTTTATTGTATAGTGTTTTGAGAGTATTTCTCATGTTCTCATTTAACTCTAAGTATAATGAAGTATTTATATAAAGTCTAAAATACCCAAACATGTAAAGGAAAAGCCTAAAATTCGTATATTTGGGTTAATAAACAGTATCAGTGTCAATGCTCCGGCATTGACATTCTGGTTCCAATGCCTCGGCCAATGCCGGGGCATTGGTGGAGGTATTGGCCAATACCTCCACCAGCGCCGGGGCATTGGCCAATGCTTCCCAATACTCCGACGCTCACACTTGAGAATTTTCTCCTGTTTTCTTCTGTATTTTGTCAACTGTTCCATTAGAATTTTACCTCTTCCAAACATGCTTCCGGCTCCAAAATAATTCCGACATGTTCCCAAATTTGTTCCAAACATTACCAACATCATAAACATGATTTTGGATCACAAATTCCCTCCTTGATACAAAATCACTCCAACAACACCAAGAGAGTAACCAAGGATCCATCCTCCACATCACAACCTTAATTGTAAGTTGTGATTCCAGTTAAGTACATACACAACTTGAACTTAACTAAGGACAACGGCTTAGTCTACATATCAGCTCTCTGACGTCAGAATTTTACACAGACTAATAATGCTACTCTGCATAGTATCCTAATTGAAATGTATCCTAACATCAATGTGTTTCGATCTTTCATGAAACACCTGATGTTTGCTTAGATGTATGGCACTTTGGCTATCACAATGTATAGAAGTATTAACTTCATCCATAGCCAAAAGTTCAGCACATATACCTTTCAACCATATAGCCTCTCTAATTGCTTCTCCTAAGGCTATATACTCGGCTTCAGTAGTTGATAGTGCTATAACATGCTGTAATACTGATTTTCAGCATACGCTACATCCAAACACCGTGAAGATATACCCAGATAAAGACTTTCTATTATCTAAGTCACCTGCGTAATCTGAGTCCACGTAACCCTTCATCATTTCATCACCTGTGCCAACCCTTCTGAATAGCAAACCATAATATGACGTCCCCTTTAGATACTTAAGTATCCATTTCACGGTCATCCAATGCTCCTTTCCAAGATTAGCCATGTATCTACTTACAACACTCACCGCTTGTGCTATATCTGGCTTTGTGCAAACCATAACATACATGATAGAACCTATAACACTAGCATACGGTACCTTAAGCATATGCAATTTTTTTCTTCAATTTGTGGTGATTGAGATGCCGATAGTTTGAAATGTATTGCCAATAAAGTCGACACAGCTTTGGTATCCCTTATTCTGAACCTGTCAAGAACCTTAAGTATATACCGTTGTTGAGACAAGAAAATAACATCACTGCCTCTCACTATATCTATACCCAAAATTCTTTTGGCTGACCTCAAATCTTTCATTTCAAACTCACCACCCAACTGATTTTTCAGCTTATATATCTCTTCTATATCCTTACATGCAATTAACATATCATTAACATATAGAAGGAGATACATATGCTTACTGTTATTCAATGCTTTGAAGTACACACATCCATCATACTTGCTCCTTATGAAGCCACAATGCAGCATAAAATCATCAAATCTCCTATACCATTGTCTTGAAGATTGCTTCAGCCCATATAAAGACTTCTTTAGTAAACAAGCATAATCTTTTTTACCCGGTTCTTCAAAACCTTTCGGTTGTGCCATGTATAGCTCTTCTTCAAGCTCACCATGAAGGAAAACTGCCTTTACATCCATTTGTTCAAGATGTAAATTCAGATTTACACACATGGATAATAAAATGCGAATGGATGAGTGTTTTACAACAAGAGAAAAGATTTTATGAAAATCAACCCCTTCCTTTTGTGTGAAGCCCTGTGCAACAAGCCTAACCTTAAACTTTGTAAGCTCAACACCCGAAATCCCCTCTTTAACCTTGTAAACCCATTTGCAGCCAAGTAACCTCTTGTTCTTTGGTTTCACAACTAATTTCCAAGTCTGATTCTTATTAAGAGAAGTGATCTCTTCTTCCATAGTTTGGTGCCATTTAACACAATTTACACTCTCAATGGCTTCAGCATATGATTTTGGTTCATCATATTCTATAGTGTAAGCAGTATTAAACGCATAAGCTATCCAATCAGCATGTGCATACCTGCTCGGTGGTCGAATAACTCTCATTTATCTATCTCTAGCAAACTAGTACTCTTCAGGTTCAGCTTCAAGAGTGCTAGACTGCAATGGTGCTGTTTCAGAGAAAATTTCAGGTTCTTGTTCTTCATATGCATCATCATTGAAGTGCTGACCTATAGGAATGTTAGGTATTAAATCATGTTTCACTTCATGATGTTCAGTTTTAGATTCAAAAACTGAACTTGGCACATCTTCCGGCTTCTTCAAAACTGAATCCGAATTAGTTTCTAACAATGTAGATTCATTAAACGTCACATCCCTACTAATGATACTCTTGTATGGATTAAAATCAGTATACCACCCCTTATATCCTTTAACACCTTTCGAATATTCAATAAATATCCCCTTTAAGGCTCTTAGTTCTAGTTTGCCTTGCTAGATGTGTACAAATACAGGGTATCCAAATACCCTCAGGTGATCATATTTTGGAGTGCTTCCAGATATTTCTGTTCTGGTGTCATAAAGCCAATAGCTGAAAAAGGACTTCGGTTTATCAAGTAAGCTGCAGTTACTACCACCTTCCCCTAAAATGCCTTAGACAATCTGGCATTGGTTAGCATGTACCTTACCCTTTCAAGTAAGGTTCGGTTCATCCTTTCTGCCAGTCCATTCTGTTGTGGTGTGTACCGCACCGTTTTATGCCTTACAATACCATACTTAGCATAAAACTTATCAAACTCAATATTACAAAACTCAAGACCATTATCCGTCTTATGTCTTTTGATTTTCTTACCCGTTTGATTCTCCACAAGTGCTTTTCATTTTTGAAATGTGTTCAAACACCTGCTCTTTACTCTTCAACACATAAACCCACAACTTTCTTGAATAATCATCAATGAATGACAAAAAATACCGTGCACCACCATGAGTGACAGCTTGTGCAGGCCCCCAAAGGTCAGAATGTATATAATCCAAAGTGCCCTTGGTGTTGTGTTCACCTATGTTAAACTTAACTCTATGAGCTTTCCTAAGTACACAATGTTCACAAAATCTCATTGGCCGAATCTTTCCCTTGCCAAATACACCTTGATCATATAACTCCTTAAGACCTCTCTCACCCAAGTGCCCTAACCTCAAATGCCATAACTTAGTTTGCATATTCTTATTATCAACAGAGAAAGATGCAGAACTAAAGATAGCCTCTCCACTCAACACATACAACCTGTGTTTACGCTCACCTCTCATTACAACCATTGAACTCTTAATCACTTTCAATGTACCACTCCCACCCTTGAATGTGCAATCGGATTGATCAAGCATGCCTAAAAAAATTAAATTTCTTTTAAGATCAAGTACATACCTTACATCTAACAACTCCCTTACACTTCCATCATGTAGTTTTAGCCTAATATTACCCATCCCCATGACTTGACAAGCCATATTGTTGCCCATTAATACTTTACAACCATTAATGGACTGATAGCTAGTGAACAAATCTTTATTAGGACATATATGGAAAGTACATCCAGAGTTAAGAATCCACTCACCGGTGTTCTGCCCATTCGAAGTAACTAATGTTTCTGCAACTTCATAATCTTCTTCATAGACTATAACTACATCTGCTTCAGGTCTCTTTTCTTGATACTTGGCTTTCCTTTCCGGACAATCCCTTCTTAAATGACCTTCTTTCTTATAGAAGTAACACTTCTTGGATCTGCCCCTCGATTTTGATCTTGAAGAATTTCTCACTTTAGTTTCTCTATTCTCAGCTCTCCCCTTCACAACAAGTATAACTGTAGAATTTTATTTTTGTTGTTGTTGTTCTGACTTCTTGACTAACATCTTTGAGTTTAAGGTTGCTCTAACATCCTTCATTATCAATGACTCTCTTCCATATAGAAGAGTATCAACAAAATGTTCATAGCTTTTAGGAAGTGAACTCAATAACAGAATTGTCTTATTTTCATCACTGATTTTAACATCAACTGTCTCCAAATCAATGACAGCCTTGTTGAATGAATCAATGTGTTCATTTAGTGAACCACACTCAACCAAAGACAACCCAAACAAATTCTTCTTGAGATACAACCGGTTTACAAGAGACTTAGTCATATATAACTCATCAAGTCTTTTCCACAAACCTAGTGCTGATTTTTCTGTACCAACTTCCCTCAAAACTTCATCACCTAAACTCAAAATAATTTCACTCCGGGCTTTTCTATTAATGGTTTCAAGATCCATGTCTAACTTAGATGTTAAAAACTTATCACTAGTACTAGAGGGTTCCTCAAGGGCTGATTCTAGTCATTGACTCTCTAACAAAGCCATCATCTTAAATTTCTATAAGTTGAAATTATTATGCCCTGTAAATTTCTCTATTTCATGTTTATGTGGTGCTATGTTCAACAAAAACAAACTTAGACAACCAATAACAGCTCTGATACCAATTTGTAGAGTTTAACACGCAGCGGAATACGTAGTGAATACAAGCAATGAAGTAGATAAACAATCCAAGCAAGAACAACAAGCTAATTTCAAGAGCTAAGTATTGACAGTAGAGAAAAGTAGAAATATACCATACCAATATACAAAATATGTGGTTCAGCAAATTGCTTATGTCCACAGTGGATCAAGGATTCAAGTCTCTCTTATTTGATGTTTGATTACAAGAGAATTGATCTTAGAAAATCAAGGAATGATACAATTCAATTTGGAGCTTTAGGGTTTATTGTATAGTATTTTGAGAGTGTTTCTCATATTCTCATTTAACCTTAGGCATAATGGGGTATTTATATAAAGTCTAAAATACCTAAATATGTAAAGAAAAAGCTCAAAATTCGTATATTTGGGTTAATGAACAGTACCAGTGTTAATGCCCCGGCATTGACACTCTGGTTCCAATGTCGAATGCCTCCGCCAGCGCCGGGGCATTGGCCAACGCATTGGCCAATACTTCCCAATGCCTCGGCGCTCACACTTAAAATTTTTTTCTTTTTTTCTTTTGCATTTTGTCAACTATTTTATTAAAATTTCATCTTTTTTATACATGCTTCTGGCTCTAAAATAATTTCAACATGTTTTCAAATTTGTTCCAAACATTACCAACATCATAAATATAATTTTAAATCACAAATTTTACAAAATATCTAAAATAGGGATATAAATAACTATGCTACCCATTTTTTGTATGGGACAAAGCTCAATAAATAAACATTGAGCAACAGTCTTGCTTGCCTTTATATATCCCAATGTTGTCATTGATAGTTATAGCAACAGGAGGGAGAAAGTTACATGCAAATAAGAATTTAACAGTAGTTCATTGAAAAATAACACTATTCATCGGAATGTCTAAAATAAAAAAAATATCCTAATTGCAAGTCACTCTCTCCAAAATTTTCAACATTCTCAACACCATTTTATGCTCATTTGTCGAAGTGTCCGCTCTTATCCATTCCATTATAATTCTTCCAAGAGAACAGAATGTGGGGAGACAAAGCTTGGAAGATGAATAACTTCTACCAAGCTCTTCCCTTTATGAACCAAAACAAATTTTTAGTAACAGTGGAGATGCCAACACCATCCCTAAAAGTGTTTCTTCAGTAATACCTGTGGTTCTGCTCAGCAGCTTCATTGCAAAATTTTCCCATCAACAAAAGAGGAATTCAACAATTTTGCAAATTTTGATAGTCAAACCAATTTAGTGATCCAGCCTCAACAATTTTCAAATAATGTTCCGAATCAAGAAAACAATTATATTGTCTAATACATGATTTCGTATTAACAATATATATGCACATGATAAAACAAACTAAAATACAACACAAAATGTATTTTCAATGATCACCAACAAACCACAATTGCAGTAATTCAACAACAATTTCTCTAATTATTACTCTAAACTATTTATTCAAAATTGTGTAGTTTATCTAACTTACACAATTTAATCTAATCTAAGAAGAGCGAAAATTGTATTTCTACTCCTTGTAAATTAGTAACATTGTGATAAATTTAAACCACCCAAAATATATCAAAAACTATCACAAAAACATGTAAAAAATTCAAAGTGAGTGTTATTTATGCATAAAAATGAAAATAATAATATGTAAAATATTGTTGCCAAAAATATAATTAAGAAAGCTTACAAAATGGCCTCACATTTGCCCAACGCGCCACTGGTGCGCTTTTTGTTTTTTTAAATCGGGTCCTAAAAATGACATGTCGTTTTCCATAAATGACAGCACTGGAAAATGACATGTTGTACGTTGTGCCAGGTCAAATCTGCCACTCGACCAAAACGACGTCTTCTTCACCCGAATTGCAGAAAAAAAATTGGCCAGTTCGCCGACAGCGGTGGCAAAGATTTGGTTTTTTTTTTAATTATTAATTTAATTATAAAATAAAATTTAAAAATAAATACTAAAAATTTAAATTTATAAAAATGCCGTGTGTTTTTTTTTTAATTTTAATTTTTTTTGTGTCACTTATATTATTGAAATTGTGTCATTAATAAAAATATCATTAGATAGCAAAATAAGTTTTTAACTAAAACAAACAACAACAAACTAATGGATTGAATATAAATTAAAAATTTTATATTTATAAAAATTAATGATATTAAGTCATATTTCAAAAATAAAATTATCCTTTAAACAAAATTAGTATTGAGTTACATTCTAAGAATAAAATTATCCTTTAACACTTATATATATATATATATAATAAATTCTAAATCATGTATGTTGACTTTAATACCCACTTGTGAAAAAATCTAATAAACAAATAAACATATCTTTATACATAAATGAAAGTTAGAATCACAATCTTAGTATAGGAAATTGGAAGCTTACCCATTTGAATCATTACAAATTTACAAATTAATTGAGCAGTTATGGGTTTATTGCAAGTCTTCCTCTTTATAATCTTTATCCTCAGAATGGTGGTTCTTAATGGGAAAAAAATTATATTGTTGCAAAAAATTGTCTAAATTAGAAAGGAAACCTAGCAATTTTATATATAATGGTGTCTTACTAGGCCCTCCCATAATGAATTTTAATATGACCCAAAATGTTTATATTTTACCACTCAATTAAATTTTTATACAAAAGATGTTATAACCCAATATAATAATTAATACAAATAAATTTAACTATTTCTTCTATGAAAGATTTTTTATTAATAGAACAAACATTTAATTCATGGTTATAATGTGATTTTACTCGTATATTTGAGCGTTTTATGTAAAAAAAGTAGCCAAAAATTAAAGGCCTGAAAAAGTTAATAAAACTTAATTAGATTTTTTTTTTTTTGTAAGAAAAAAAGAGTCAAAAAAAGATAAATGCAAAAGTCAATTATTATTTTTTTTTTTAAGATATGGCAATACTCTATTTATTATAATATTTTATTACAATATCTATCCTCTCTCTAATGCGGACTTAAATGTAACACTTTAAAGTGCCAAATTAAATGAAAAGACTCATTCATCCTTTATTTGGCGAATCTAGTTCGACTCAAACTTAATATTGAATATTAAAAAAATATTGACACCAACTATTGAGCCAACGTATAAAAAATAATAATTATTTACTTTTTTTTGAAGAAAAGATCTATTTAATTAAGTGAGAATAAATAAGTTGTAAATTTTTAGTAATACTGGGATTTGAACAAATAAAATGTAACTTTTTCTGATTTAATCAAATTAAATTTTGATAGGTAGATTGTAACTTTTTTTTTTAAAAAAAAAAGAGTTGATAGGCTGAAACAAGGAGTATCTAGAATAGTAACAATATATGGCAATTTTCTTTTTTTGTCAGGAAATCTTGGCTGTGTTGCAGAACCTTGGATACATTTTTGGATCAGAAACCTGGGAAAAAATAAATATACATGTATAGCCCAATGAACTTCTTCTTGAACTAAACAATGTCAGATTTTTCTTTTTCTTTTTCTGGAAAGAACAAAATCAGACAAATTACTTACACATGCATGCATGCAACTAATTACAATTTCACTTTGGCCCAATTCAATGTCTCACCATCACATCAAAATCTTACTAATCCCACAAATTATAGTATGAAAATCCCAGCAGGCATTGCATGATTAATATATATCTATATATATATGCTCTACTGTTCTATATATATCTGAAAGTCCAATGCATGTTCTCTCTATCAATCTTAGCAAATTATCTTTAATTTCTACAGTTTAAAACCCTTTTAACAACTTAATTTTCAGACAACTTTTTCTTTCATTTTCCTTCTTTTTTTCTCAGGAAAACGATGGGAAACATGGAGAGAAAAAGCTTGGAGGAAGGACTACTTCTTCCAAGGTCTTCACTTGCTCAACAAAAACCTATTGTAATTAGCAATAGCAGTGGCATGACAGAGGGTGATTCTTCAGCTACTCCTGTTGTTATTCTCAGCACTTTGGTCGCCATTTGCGGTTCATTTGCTTCTGGGTGTTCTGTAAGTAATAAGTATAATATTTTTCATTGTGTGTTTTTGCTTACTTTTCTTTAGTTAGTAGGAGATAGTTGTTTTGATTTATCTGAGCCAATTAAGACATTTTTCTTGCAGAAAATGAAGAAAGTGACTTGTATCATATGAATAGATAATTAAGCTGCAGTCCATGTGTCAGGAGAAAATTTTTGCATGAGTCTTAGTAGGATAGTCTATATTCAATAAAATCATATTATATCAGTCTAAAAAATAAAATAAAATCACGTAATATTTTGAAGTTCTCTTTATAGTTATGATCGGTATTCTTGAAAAATAACACCACAGTTACAAATTTATTACTCAAATTTTTATATAGACTAAAGTGACATGTAAGTGTTGATCGGATAAAATATATTTTTTTTATTTTAAATATTTGGATGGAGATGAGAATTTTTTCTTACAAAACTATAATCTTTTCCTTTTTTTTTACTCGAATTTGGATGGTTGCAGACGCCTTGTGTATTCACAATCAGTCGAATTATACTAAAGAGTGTTAATTATATAAAACATAAATATTAATAAAATAAATTAGTACAAATATTTATAATATCATATCATTTACATGACATAGTTTGTATATATATTATTTTTTATAGCTAACAATGATTATGCATATAATTAAGAGTATACTTCTTAAGTTTGATTTTAACAATTTTTTAAGTGATGTGTTAAATATTTATTGGATGATTAATTTTTGTGATTTCAAAGTTTATTCATTACATTATTTTACTGTCCACCATCCAGCGAACTCTTAACATTACTTAAATGAAAAATGCTGTGATCAAAATTGGAAAATGTAATATTATTCATAATTAAAACGTCAGCTTTCTTGAAGTGAGCTAAATACTGACTGATTATTACTTTTGCAGTCAGGATATTCATCGCCTGCTGAGTCTGGAATCATGCAAGACCTCGGCCTCTCTTTGGCAGAAGTAAGGCGTTGTTTTGAATTTCCTTGAACCAAGAAAATGTTCTAAAAGGACATGTTTACAACTACTTTACTTCCGTTCAATTTGAAAAAAACAATAGCTAAAATAGCTGGTAAACACTCACTTTTACTTGGCAACTAATGATCGGTATTCCCTTCGTACGTTCTCATTGTGCAGTACTCAGTGTTTGGTTCACTAATAACTGCTGGAGCGTTAATGGGTTCATCTGTAAATGGGAAAATAACGGACCTCATTGGTCGGAGAGGTGTAAGTACTTATTCTATCACCAGTAAGATGCAAGCTATAAATTAACAGTCTAAGGTTTTCAACTTGGAATGCTTTTTCAATTTTATTAACGGTACTTCATCAATCTCATCTAAGGCAGACAATGTGGTTGTCAGAAATATTCTGTATTGTTGGGTGGCTTGTGATAGCTTTCTCAAAGGTTTGTTTGTTCTCTTTGCCTTGCTCACCCATACTTCTACTTTGTTCGATTTCTTAGATGAATGTTTTCTCATTAGTTAATTCATCATTTTGAGAATTGGATTAGAATTACTGTAACACTCAAGATTCAATACTTCTGAGGCTATAAATAGTAAAATCAAGATGGTCGAGGTGAGGATTAAATACCAGAATCTCGATTGCCTAGTTGAAAAGAAGTTATTGATCTATATACATAGAACCCATTCTCAAACTGTCTCGGACATTTGGTTAAAATCCAAAAGAAAAGTTGGATGAGCTTAGTGCCAAAGTTGGCAGTATCATATTGTGTGAGAGGCGAATTGCTGCAAATTATTGTATTGTTCACACATGTTATGTAGCGTTACTCAAGCTTGTAAGTTGCCCAAATCAACCGAGAGATAGAAAAATATCATAAAATCAATGTTTCTACTTTATTTTTGTTCCATCTTTTATTTGCATCTTCTATTTTATTTTAATATCGATGGTGTATAACACAAATTTTTCTTTTTCAATGCTTGTTGAAAGAGTGCTTGGTCACTGGATCTTGGAAGATTTTCACTAGGTATTGCAATTGGACTTATGGTTTATGTGGTAAGTGAGGTATATAATTTCACAGTTGCTCAAAATTCAAACATGAGAGCATGATAGCACTTCATTCTTTTTAACAAAACAGGTACCAATATATATTGCGGAAATAACACCAAAGAATATTCGGGGGGCACTTACATCAGCTAATCAGGTATATCCAAATCATAATAGATTCAACTGTTATTCTAATCACATTGTTTGCAACCAATATACCTTGTCAAATCTGCAGTTGATGATAGCTTGCGGCTTTTCACTAATGTATTTTCTTGGAACTGTTGTTTCGTGGCGCACCTTGGCCCTAATTGGTAACATTTGCTTGTCCTTCTACTGCATTGATTTATACAAAAGGAGTTCCATTGCAATCTCTTATGGTTCTAATTTGGTGGTATTTTCAGCTGCTGTTCCCTCTCTGGTGCACATTGTTGGTTTGTTCTTCATTCCAGAGTCTCCCAGATGGCTGGTGAGTCCAACACAAAAAGCTTTTGCGACTTTCTTGTTTTGCAATTGGCATGTATGATATGACTGCCTACAGGCAAAGATTGGTAAAGAGAAAGAATTAGAAACTACTCTACAGCGCCTTAGAGGAAAGAATGCTGATATTTCTCAAGAAGCCGCTAACATAAGAGTAATTGTCCACTTAGATGTTGAACTCCAATGAAAATGAAATGAGCTTTGTAAGTTTTAAGACATCAGAAGTATAGAACATGATCTAGGGATCCTATTGTTGGGCAGGGTTATACAGAGACCTTCGAGATGGACTCAGATGATGGAATCTTTGGCCTGTTCCAACAAAGATATGCTCATTCACTCATTGTGAGTCTTTGTTTGTACATCTGTATTAGTTACTAACATGTAGTCAAGTCCTCTTGATCTTAATTTGCTTATGTGATTGGTCGAGGTTGGAATTGGGCTGATGTTACTGCAGCAATTGGGAGGGACAAATGCTATAGGATATTATGCCTGCTCTATCTTTGAAGAAGCTGGTAAGCTAAAAGCATTTCTTATTTCTTCATATAACTAATGATATTGTTGAAAAGGAAAAATGAAAGAGATGATAATATCGGTTTTTTTTTATAACAGAATTTTCATGTACGGTTGGAACCATATCAATGGCTATCATTCAGGTACTTGAGTCTCACATTTATTTCAGATATTGTTATTTGCAATTCACGGGAACATAGAAAGTCTTTTGCAGATTCCGGCTGCTGGTGCATCTATGCTTCTGATAGATAAATCTGGCAGAAGACCGCTTCTTATCGTAAGAATGACAAAGAGAATGTAAATTAGTGATCATTCTGAAAACAAATATATGCTGACATTAACTATTAAATGTTTGCAGGCTTCTACTATTGGAATGTGCTTAAGTTGCTTCATCGTAGGATTTGCATTCTGCTTCCAGGTTTCTCCAAGAACAGAATCTAGATTCATCTGCACTTCTCTGTTTACACTTCTGTTTAATGTGCATTGTCTCTTATAAAAATTCTCTGCAGGATCTCCACCACTGGAAAGAAGTAACTCCTATGCTGGTGTATGTTGGCATAATGGTAATTGAATGTTTATTCAATTTTCCCCTATTTGCATAGATCAAAGGCTTGAAGCATCTCACTGAACTTTGCTTTCAACTAGAATCACTAACTTTCTACATTGTACTAATGCTTCCAAATTTTTCCTTGAATTTGATTCCACTTGAGATAGCACAAGCACTTCTGCTCACCAATCTTTATTCAGTTTTCATTTACTTTTAAGAAAGTTTTTAGTATATACCAAATTGAGTACAATGTGACTAATTGATAAGATATCTTCAATCAGATGTTTACTATAGCTTTCTCAGTAGGCATGGCTGGATTACCATGGGTCATTATGTCAGAGGTACATGCCTACATTAAGCTCTATATTTTCCCTGACAAATATGGCAACAGAAGTCGATAAATAAGCCATTGAGCTTCCATTGCAGATATTTCCAATAAACATCAAGGGTTCAGCAGGAAGCCTAACAACTATAGTCAATTGGTTCAGTTCTTGGATTGTCACTTACTCTTTCAACTTCATGATGGAATGGAGCACAGCCGGTATACTTTCACATCAACCATACTCTAATTAATGCTTATTTCTCTCTGTTAAATTCCTGTTTTTGTGCTTATACAAGTATACATGGGCTACTCGATCGTGCAGGAACGTTTTTTATATTTTCTGGCGTTTTGGCTTCAGCTGTCACATTCACCACATTTCTGGTACCGGAGACTAAGGGGCAATCATTAGAAGAACTACAAGCATCAATTACACATCTTTCATAATGAAAAAAGTTCCATTTATAGCATCAGATATCATGACATGATAGTGATCAGCTCTTTATAGTAAGATCTTTAACGTGGTGCAGTTCTGTATATGGCCATGATTTGGAGCCTTTTCCTTTAATTTCTTATGGCCAAGTTCGGATAGATTCTTGAATTGACGGAGAACCAAATTCTGCCAATAAAAACTCTTTAAGATTTCGTTCTTTAAATAAACAGTATCAATTTTTTTTTTCTTAATCTCTTTTCTGGAAAAGAACATTTATGAGACTTGAATAACTCAAAGTAGCCGAACACTAATAGTATTTCTCCACTGAGAACGTCTATATGTTTTTAAAATAAAGACAAACTTACACATCGTTGTTCAGTTTAAAAAAAATGACAGATTTTTTAAATCATGCAATAGCTAAATAACATTATATGAGTGAAATTTCATTTTTAAAGCATACAAATTTCATTTTTAAAGCATGCAAAGCACCTAAACAACTAGCTACTGATTTATAAAAATATATATATATATTTATAAGAACAATATGAGACTCGAGTGATTCAAAGTCTAGTTACTAGCACATGCAACTAATTACAATTTCAGCAAGACCATTATATATATATATATATATATATATATTTATAAGAACAATATGAGACTCGAGTGATTCAAAGTCTAGTTACTAGCACATGCAACTAATTACAATTTCAGCAAGACCATTATAATAATGGTTGATTTCGGAATTTAGGAAATACTGGTAAATGAGTAGAATTTGTTTTTCTCTAGAAATAACAACCGGATCTTTTCTAATGATTGGATTAAGATGATTATTTTTCATGTGTAATGGTTCGCTCTCACATTATGATACTATCAACTTTAGGTTTGAATCTACATGATTTTGTTTTTGAGCCTTTGCAAAATATCTCATATTGATTGAGAATGAGTTATATATATATAGCTCATAAACTTATTTTAATTAGCGATCTAAGATTCTAACACCTGACTCTCACATAATCCATCTTGACTCTATTATTTATAGTCTTAGAAATTTTGAATATCGAGTGTTCCATGGTGTGCAATAGACTTCTAAAAATCCTACAATCATAAATAAAGTTAGGTCACATTGGACTTTTTTTTAACAACCTTGTGATGCTTAAGTCAACAAGGGGTCTTAAAGAAAAATATAAAGAAGGTAAGAAAATGGTAAAAAGATCGGCTTGTTGGTTGTTATGCGCAGATGCAACTTTTAGGGTTACTTGTTTTTAAGAGTTTATTCTTAAAAAAGATCCTCTTCTACATTGTTTAGATCTTTTTTATAGGCTTAAGTTGTTAAATTATATTAGAATTAAGACATATTTTTACTTTTTTATTTTGAATTCATCTTGAGATTATAGAAGTAAAGACAAAGGTCCAACTTTAGGTCTCATGGATCAGACTACATTGGGCTTTACGATGAGTTGGGTTTTGGGTTAAAATTTCAAGTGGAATAATAATATTAAATAGTCACAATAAAAGCAAACTAATAATATAAAATAAGGACAAAGATTATACATATCTCAATATTATAGCCTAAAAGACACTTTTAAGTTTAGGCTATATTATATATCCTCTGTCAATATATATCCTCACGCTTGGGGTTATAAGTGGTCAGTCTTAACTCAAATAACTTGCTGAAAATATTAATCGATATCGAAAACTTTTGGGACCAAGGCTTACGGGTTGAAAACATTCTTTTATCTTACTTAGGGCCTCTTATAGGCTTTAGAGGAGATGTTCTCAAAATGTTCAATTTTAGGTTTTATGGATCAAACTACATTGGGCTTTACAGTGAGTTGGGCTTTGAGTCAAAATTTCAAGATGAACAATAATATTAAATAGTTACAATCAAGGTAAAATAATAATATAAAATAAGGGCCAAGGTCTTACGTACCTTAATATTATGATTTAAAAGATATTTTTATAATATTAAAATTTTTAATATTATATTTTTCTTCAATCCGTCACTTTTTGCCTTCTATTTGGATATAAAATCTATTTTTAATAGTCATTTATTATTTTACCCTCATTATTAACAGACTTTAAAAAATGTGGGAATAAATATGTATCAATATGTAATTTAGACATGTGTTGTTATGTAATTGGTTAATTATTAATAAATAAAAAAATTACCACTTGTAATGTTGGGTAGTAAAAAAATTCAAATTTTATATCATTGGACTTTATTTTTTTTAATCTATACAATAGTGTAGTCATTTTTTTTTAAAAAAAGACTAAAATTAGTGGAGAGGGACGGAGGTTGCCACCCGCTACCGTTAAGGAGGGCGGTGACTTACATTACCCCCACTCGTGGACAAATAGTATTTTGGCCCTTTTTATTTTTTATTTTTTGTCAAAATGACCACACCATTATGTATATCAAAAAAATAAAGTTTAATGATATAAATTAAATTATTTTTTATCGTCGGAGTGTCGTCAAAAAATGGCAACTGGCTGCCCGTTTTTGGCTACACTCCTACTTTATTTTTAATTTTTTATTTTATTTTAAAAATTATTTAATAAAAATATAAATTAATTACATGTTGATACGTGTCCAAAGTAACTAATTACATTATGACATGTATTCTTTTTTTAAAAATTTATTTTTTAAAATTATATTAAATTAAATTAATTAATGAGATTATGTTAAGTGTTCAAAAAGATAATAAATGAATAAAATTATGCTATATGTATAAAATATAATTTATTTCTATGATTAGATTACTCTTTTAAATTAGATATTTTAAATTTTATTAAAGTAAACTATTAGAGCAAAAATATTTTTTTCCCATAAAATAATAACCGCCAAAGGATATTTAAAACGTGTCTATTATATATGCTGAAACTGTGCTCCCATCTGAAAGTCCAATCAGATTCTCTCTATCAGTCGTACCAAACTATCTTTTGTTTCTAAACTTCAAATGCACTTAATCATTACTCCTTACATCTCCACACAAAACTCTTCTCCTTTTTTCATTTTCCTTTGCTATCTCTCAACTCTCAAGAAGATAATTTAGAAACACTTGGACATGGAGAGAAAAAGCTTGGAGGAAGGACTCCTGCTTCCAAGGTCTTCACTTGCTGAACCAAAGCCTTTTGTTATGAGCTTCATTGGCAATGGTAGTGACAGTGGCTTGCCAGAAACTGATTCTTCAGCTGCTGCTACCCCTGTTGTTATTTTCAGCACTTTGGTTGCCATTTTCGGTTCATTTGGTTCTGGCTGTTCTGTAAGTATCATTAAGCAACTTCCATTTTAGTGTTTTTGGTTTATTACATGATTTTTCCTTCAACAACAAATCTTAAATTCTCATGTGGGTTTAAGTGATCTTTGCCCATCGATACATTTTCTTGGAAAAATACAACAAATAACTTTATTGGGATAGTATAGATAAAAGCTGTCTATGTCAAGAGAAAATTTTGGATCCCTTTAATTTACTAATTCGAATACTAAATATTGTTCTATTTGACCATTATTTTGGCTGGAAATTTTTTTTTTTTTTTACCCAAGTCAAATTTTTCAATCCTTGTTAACCAAATATATGCTATGAAAATCATTTTGCCATCAATTGTAATTTTATTATTTTTTATTTAATTAATTTTATTTTAATTTCTTTTTTATTAGAAATTTTAATTATTTATTATTTTATTTTATTTCATTATTTATTCTAAATAATATTTAATAAATAAAATATTATTTTTAAATAATAAAAAAACACTCTCTCTTGTCTTTTTTACTCTATCTTTCTCGACACTATCTAAATTTATCATCAAATTTTTTTATCATTAAATTTTGTCACACAATTTATAAATTGATTTAAAACGCATAAATTTTAAAAAATAAAAGTGAAATAAAGATTGTGAAGTTTAAAAAATTAAAAATAGGTTAAAAATTAGTGAGTTTTTAAAAATAAAATTTTAATTAAGAGAATAAAAAATAAAAAATTAATTAAATAAAATAAATCAATTGTAAAAAAACTAAATTTGAATAAATATAATAACAAAATTTTAGTTTTTTAATTAATTTATAACTAAAAAAGAAAAAAAATTAAAAATACAATTAATTTATTAAATAATTATAAAAAATATTATTTATTTATTTTTTAATAAATATTATTATAATTTATTAATAAATAAATAAATTTAATGTTAATGCATTTGACGAAAGCGCGTCAGCGCTTTAAAGCACAGACACGCGCACATCAGCCCTTTAAACAATAGACGCGCGCACATTAGCTTTGCAAAGACAAAGCAGATGCTCCCAATTACGCACTGTGCATACACATCTTGCAATCATAAGAAAAAAATTATTTTTTAATTAATTATTTTATTTTTTATTAAAAATTTATTTTTTTAATTAATTATGTTTTAATTAATTGATAAATTAAAAACAAAAAAATTTTCCCCCAAAAAGAGGTTAACTGTGCGAATTTCCCAAAGTTTGCCCTCTTTTTTTTAATTTATCAATTAATTAAAAATAATTAATTTTAAAAATTTTAAAAATAAAAGAATTAATCAATTAAATAAATTAAAATAATAAAAGTTTAATTATAATTTAAATAAAATAAATTAATTAATTAAAAAATAATTTTTTTCCTTGTTTCTTTTTTATTAAATTAAATAAAATATCAAATAAAATATATTAATTGTTTAAAAAACTAAATTTGAATAACAAATAATAAATTTGAATTAGTTATAATTTTATAATTATATTAATATTTAAATTAATTAAAAAATATATAATTATAATTAAAGTTTTAATTAAAAAAATAAATGTTTAGAAAATTTAGAAAATGAAAAATTAAATAATTTAAAATCTTTTAGCAAATAAATTTTTTTATTTAAATTATTTAAAATTAATAATATAATTATTTTTAAATAAATATTTTTTATTTAAGTTATTTAAAATTAATAATATAATTATGTTATAATAATTTTTAAATTTTATAAATATTATAATAATTTATATAAAAAACAAAAGAAAAAAAGTGCTGATGTGCGCGCGTCAGCGTGCCCCTCAGTGCTAATGCAAGCGCTGACGCGCGCGCATCAGCACTTTTTTCTTTTTTTATATAAATTATAATAATTTAAAAAAATATTATTATAATATAATATATTATTAATTTTTGTGTTATAAATTAATTAAGAAAATTTATTATAAAAATAATTAATTAAGAAATAAATATGTACTTTTTTAAGTTATAAATTATATAATAATTTTAAAAAATAAATAAAGAAAAACATTGATTTTAAAATAACAAATTAAATAATTTAAAATTTTAAAAATAAATATTTCTTATTTAAATCATTTTAAATTAATAATATAATTATATTTTAAAAATTAAAAAATGCTGTACACGTGCACGGTGCGTGCTGTGTGCATCTAAAAAAATATTTTATTTATTAAATATAATATAGAATAAATAATTAAATTAAATTAAATAATAAATAATTAAATTTTTTTATAAAAAAAGAAATTAAAATAAAATTACAATTAAAGACAAAATAATTCACATAGCATATATTTAGTTAATAAAAATTAAAAAATTTGACTTCAATAAAAAAAAATACATTTTAAACCAAAATAGTGATCAAATAAAACAACTTCCCTTAAATATTTAGTAGTCACGATATATCTATCTAATAAAATTCCGCTGCACGCAATTGCTCGAATGGTCAAATAGTCATGATGGATCATGTCAACGGACATTTGAAATAACCAAATAACTCACAACTACTAAATACACCACAGAAACTTCCAAATAACCTTCCTTTTAAGTACACCCCATTGTGGAAGAGCTTCCGAGTTGGCGCGAAAATTATACTCATGAATTTTGGAGTGACAATGTTTACTGTGATTCGGAAATTTTCTCTTAAAAGTGAGCTAATTAATGATTGATTAATGCTTTTGCAGTCAGGATACTCATCACCTGCTGAGTCTGGAATCATGCAAGACCTTGGCCTCTCTGTTGCAGCAGTAAGTGTTAATTCCTTGAATATTTTTTTACCAACGCTTCTACGTAATTTTAAAAGCATACTAGTCAAAATACTGGGAATTTGAAGGTTTAATTTGTTCTGATTGTGCAGTACTCAGTTTTTGGTTCACTAATAACAGCTGGAGCGGTACTAGGTTCATTAGTGAACGGGAAGATAGCGGACCTCATTGGTCGAAGAGGTGTAAGTGGTTATTCTGTCACCATTGAAATGTAGTTATAAACTGTACAGATTTCTGCTATTTGAATTTTTATTGATGGTATTGATCTATGTCATGTAAAAGCAGACAATGTGGTTATCAGAAATGTTCTGCATTGTTGGGTGGCTTGTCATAGCTTTCTCAAAGGTCAGTTTGTTCTCTTCGCGTTACTACTCCGCATAATTATGCCTCTGTTTGATTGCTTAGTGGATGAATGCTTTACTCATTAGTTAATCATCATTTCAAGAATCATATAGAAACTAGAACTTGATTCGGATAAAGGAATTGTCTAATTCTTATGTGAAGTTTCTATTTACAATATCTTGTAGTTATCGTTGTTGAAGCTTGTAAGTTGCCCAAATGAACCAAAAAAAAGAAAAAAAATGATGAATTCATGTTTGATTCTACTTGATCAATTCTATTTTTTTCTTTATATATATATATATATGTTTTTTGTCAATATTGATGGTGTTCATTTTACTCAATGCTTGTTTAAAGAGTGCTTGGTCTCTGGATCTTGGAAGATTTTCACTGGGTATTGGCATTGGACTTATTGCTTACGTTGTAAGTGTCATGAATATGTCCATAGTTGCTTAATTAAAACATGAGATATAAGACAGCACTTGCATCCTTGTTGCAAGCAGGTACCAGTATATATTGCAGAAATAACACCAAAGAATATTCGAGGTGCCTTTACATCAGCTAATCAGGTATATTCAAATCATTGTAGATTGTACTGGTGATCTGATCAATTATACATGACCACTGTATTTTGTTAAGTCTGCAGTTCTCGATAGCTTGTGGCTTTTCATTAATGTATTTCCTTGGAACGGTTGTTTCCTGGCGCACCTTGGCTCTAATTGGTAACTTTTGCTAGTCCTATTCATTGGTTTATTCAAAGGTACTTTCATTGTATAACTTATGTTTCTATTTGATCTGATTTTCAGGTGCTGTTCCCTGTCTACTGCAAGTTGTTGGTTTGTTCTTCATTCCAGAGTCTCCTAGATGGCTAGTAAGTCGAATGCAAAGCTTTGTAATTTTCTTGTTTTGCTGAAGTTCTGATATCATGCAAAAAGGGATTACAATTGACACATTTGATTGTCTGCAGGCAAAGGTTGGCCGAGAGAAAGAGTTAGAAACTACTCTGCAGCGACTTAGGGGAAAGAATGCTGATATTTCCCAAGAAGCGGCTAACATAAGAGTAATTAGTCCAGCTTAGATTGAACTTCAATGAATATGAAATGCAATTTGAAGTTATTATACATCAGAGGCATAAAAGAAGAAATGAGGATCATATTGTTGTACAGGATTACACAGAGACCTTTGAGAGGGACTCAGAAGCTCGAATTTTTAATCTGTTCAAGCGAAGATATGCTTATTCACTTATTGTGAGTCCTAATGTGCAGACATATGCCCCTTAAATGTAGCTAGCCCTTCAAGTTATTTTTTTATTTTGATGTAATTGGTTCAGGTTGGAGTAGGGCTGATGTTACTGCAACAACTGGGAGGGACGAATGCTATAGCATATTATGCCAGCTCCATCTTTGAAGAAGCTGGTAAATGAATATCATTTCTTATGGCTTCGAATAATTAATGATTTTGTTGAAAAAGAAAATAGTAAGAAAGGATAATATCAGTTTTTCCTTTATAACAGATTTTTCTGGTACAATTGGGACAATATCAATGGCTATCATTCAGGTACTTGAGTCATAAATTAATTTTAGATTTGGCTATGCAATTCACAGGCATGTAGAAAGTCTTTTGCAGATTCCAGCTGTTGGTGCATCTGTGCTTCTGATAGATAAAGCTGGCAGAAGACCACTTCTTATTGTAAGGAAGATAGTGAGTTCATATAAGTTAGTATCAGTTGGAAAACAAATATTTGCTGACATTATTGAATGCTCGCAGGCTTCTACTATTGGAATGTGTTTAAGTTGCTTCATCATAGGATTGGCATTCTGCTTACAGGTTTCTCCTAAAACAGAATTAGATACTTCTGCACTTGTCAATGTTCATTGTCTAAAACATTTATCCACAGGAACTCCACCATTGGAAAGGGGCCACGCCTGTGCTGGTGTATATTGGCATAATGGTAATGCAGTTTAACCGAAATGACAAACTTCCCCATTTGCATAGCCAAACTAGTCTAGTACCCTGAGCTAGGAACTTGTTTTCAAAGGTTTTGCTCTGAAGATTAAGCTTTAAAGGGTTAAAGTCTCTCATTGAGCATTTGATTCCAACCACGATCTGTAGCATAGCTATCTACATTCTACTAATTTTCCCATTTATTTTCCCTGATTCCGATTGTATTGATAGGACAGAAGTACTTGTTGCTCACCGATATATATTCTATGCATCATATATTTTAATGACTAACTTATGAGTATACAGAATTGCCCACAATGTGACTAACTGATACTACCATCATCTATCAGGGGTTTAGCATAGCTTACTCAATAGGCATGGCAGGGTTACCATGGGTCATTATGTCCGAGGTATGTGACTGCCGCCGGTCTACACCTTTTCCTACAAATATGGTAACATAAGTCGATAAATAAGCCATTAAGAGATTCCATTTCAGATATTCCCTATAAATGTCAAGGGTTCAGCAGGGAGCCTCGCAACAATAGTGAATTGGTTCAGTTCTTGGATTGTCACTTACACTTTCAACTTCATGATGGAATGGAGCACAACAGGTATCTAACATCAACCATACAGTCAATTGATGCATCTTTCTCTTTGCTACATTTGTGTGTTTGTTCCTAGACAATTCATTTATTGGCTATTCTTGTAGGAACATTCTTTATATTCTCCGGCATTTGCGCTTCAGCTGTCATTTTTACTGCACTACTGGTACCAGAGACTAAGGGGCGAACACTGGAAGAATTACAAGCATCAATTACACATTTTTCCTAATGAAACACCATTCATGGTATTGGTGAATATCATGTTTGAAATGATAGTGGTGAACTCTTTATCTTAAGATTTTTAACATGGTGCAATTTTGTACGGGGATGCAAATAAACTGAAAGGCGTGTTTCTGCCTGAAAATGCAATTCAATGTTTCTAGTTATATAATTTAAGACTCTGGGTTGCTCTTGGTTTATGGTGCTCCATAAAATAAATTAAAAAAAATGAGAGCCTTTTTCCTTTAATTTGATGTCGCCATGGAATGGATTCTTGAATTGATGGAGGAACAAATCTTGTTGTTGCCATGATTTTGATTTTGAAATGGAATTTTTGGAAACCATTCTTGAAAGAGAAAACAATATTTTCTCAAACAATCCAAAATATTTATAAATTAAACATTATTTTCTGTTTTCGATAATAAAGTTGGAGATAGCCTAATGAAATCGATTTGTGATAAGTTTTTGTTTCCGAAAAGAAATAGAGCATTTTTGTCCCTGAATTTTCGTCCATTACCTAAATTTATTTTTATTTTAAATTATTTAATTTTATCTTTTTATGTTAGGTAGCTGTTATTAGATTTAACGTAAAAATTCATTTTCTTATACAATGACATTTTTGTTGATATTAGAATTTATATATTAATTATTATGTCTACGTATCAATTAATAATTAGTTAATAATTAATAAAGAACACGTAATATACTTGAATAGGATCAAATTTTAATATTTATTTTAAAAATAAATTATAAATTAAAAGAAGCTTTTGACAGTGGGTCACGATATGTTACTAATATTTTATAATTAAAATAATTAAAATTTATATTATTAAACTCTATTTTTTTTAATTTACATAATGATAAAATTATTTTTAATTAAAAAAAGGTTAGAAAACAGTCAAATATAGTAGAAGAGCAGCGACCACCGCTATTTACAATCAAACTATAATGAGGTGACTTACACCATCCCATTATTTGATGATGACCGTTGTCCTGTAGTAGAGGGCAGTGACCACCACCATCTACTGTCAGACGGGAGAGTGATGATGTGCACCACTCCACCATTTGACGACGAATGAGGGTGAAGGGCAGTGGCCACCACCATCCACTGTCAGACAGGAGGGTGATGATGTGCACCACCCCACCATTTGACTACGAATGAGGGTGAAGGGCAGTGGCCACTACTGTCAAACGGCCGCAGATGAAGGTGGCAATAAAGGTCACCGCCTCACTGTTTGACGGCGAACGACAGTGGTTGCCACCCTCTTACCATATTTGACAATTTTTACTATTTTTTTTTATAAAAAATTATCACATTACTATATAAATGAGAAAAAATAGAGTACAATGATTAAATTTTTTTATCATTTTTATCATCAAAGATCGACCGCCGGTAAAGGCCCATCGCCGAGCGGACGACAATAAAAGCTACTTTTTATTTTTTTAATTATTTATTTAATTAATAACTAATAATTATTTGATACATGTCAGAGTATATAAATATTTTTTGTTAAGTTATGATTTTACCTTTCAATTGTTAGATTTAATAACAGTTGCCTAATAAAGAGAAACAAAATTAAGTAATTTGAAACAAATGAACAAATTTAAATTATAAATTAAATTTAAGGACAAAAATGTCCTTGCCCAAAAACATAAACTTATTTTCAAGTTTAAAGGATAATTGGACCCCAATGTTTTTTGAAAGTGACATTTTAGTCACCCTTATTTCTGTATAAACATCCCCCCTCCCCATTCGTTAACTTTTTCTGTTACGTTGGATAATAATTACTATAATTACTATAATACCATTGACCAACAATTGATTAACTTTGATCAGTGTTGACTAGACATTGATCAGCGTTAACCGATCGTGACTGGCACTAAAATAATTTACTATGAACATCATCGAATTCCAAATTTCATGATTTATGCAATAGTGAAATTTTATTTTCACCAATGAAGTACCATAAGAGCTTCAAATTAATAAAAAAGAATAAGTAATGGTCATACAATTTTTTTATAAATTTTGGTACTCCTTCAATATTTTATTAATGAAAATAATTGCACCGTAGCATAGATCATAAAATTTAAAATTCGAAAATATTCATAATAAATTATTTCAGTATCAATCAATGCCAATTAACAATGATCGTGCTTGTCAAATTATATTACGTGTTTTTTATGAATAAAAAACTATATTACTCTTATTACTGTTTAAATTAACCAAAAACAATTAATAAAGAATGTATTTGCATATTTTCATAACCATAGTGACTAAATTATTAGTCCAATAGTCTTTTACTCTTTTCAAAACTAAAACCGAATGTTATCTTTAGCACCTAGTCACCAACCTCCACATAGATCTTTTAATATTAGAGTGATGTGGAATCTCGGATCTTCCCTATTATTAAATCTGATCATAGAATTTTTTGCATTAACTTCCAAACTCATCCACACCATTTTCATCATGCTAATTTTGAGATATGGTTGTAATTAGGAAAATTTTCAGAATAACTCTCTAATTTTATAAATATTCTTTTCTTAGTCACATTTTAATTGGCTCCTTTTATTAGCCAAGAGGAGATATTTGGACAAAAAAAATACACTCTCTCTAATTGTAGTTTTTTCTCTTAATTCAAAATCTTCTTTACAAAAATTCGATTGAATTAAAGATTTAAAAATTGGCGTTATGTAGATTAGATCTTGTACAATATATTCACAACTTAAAACTTCGAAAACGGTCAATTCTTGGCTTTTTTTTGAATTTTAGAAAAAAAATTAATTTTTATCAAAAATGAGTTAGAAAATACATTTTGAATTAGACATAGGTGAGATTGATGAATTAAATATGAAAGAATAGTAAAAAAATAAAATTTTTTGTCAAAATTGACTTTTCAAGGAGAATCCCATAGAGTTCCATGTGGTGTACAGTAAATTTTTTTAAAAATTAGAAAAAAAAATTTAAAAATTATTAATTTTAAGATGATTTTAGATTTTAAAAGTAAATTGATTCTAAATTAATTTTAATTTAATTAATTAATTAATAAGTTGATTAATAATGTTAGTTAATTTAATATCATATGTATGTTTGTTATTTAATAATAATTTTTTTGTGTGTATATTTATAGAAAAAATAACATCTCCAAAAAATATAGAATTTTGATGAAAGTATTCTTTTGCGTATCAATTACGTGTTATTCAAAGATGTGAGCTTTGAATTCTATAAGCTCAAAACTGAGTGCTAATCAGGCAGAGTTGTTTTGGAGGATCTGTATAGGGTATTTTGTAAATATACTCAAGTATTTTGGTGCATTAGATATTATTGTGTGAGGTGCAGACCTCTAATTTGTATAAGGAGATATAGTTTTACATCAGCAAGAAGTGCATCTGATTCACCTAGAATGAATTTGTATTGATTACTGGGTTAAAGATGGGAGATTACTCACCCGCCTAACAACTAAAGAGAAAATTGGGTAATTAGTTGTAGGAGAAGTACTTTTATGGCCGAAGAAAATTGATGTACACCTTTGTTGATAATTGGTACAAAAATCTAGACTTATCGAAAATAAACGATAAAGACGCTATCAAATTGAGTTTATTCTATTTTATTCATCGTACTTTGATCCCATACGACGAACATCCTGAGATTCAAAATTTTATTTTAAGTTTAATGTATGATCTTGATGAGTTTAATAAATACCCATGAGGCAACATTGTATAGAGTGACACGTCCAGAATATAGAAGTTATTCTCAAGTGCAGGATTGTCGAAGTAATAAATAACCCGATGAGAACGGGGTCGATCCACAGGGAAGTAGAATTAAAATTACAAATTATAAACACTTTAAAGATAATTAATGCAGTATAAGATGTTTGTAAATATTATTTCAATTAACCAATTCAAATAAAAAGCTAAGGTTACGGGGATTCACTCTTGGCATAAGAAGTAAGAATATATTTAACTTTTTATTTTTTTATAACTCAATTGGAATCCTCACACAAAGGAGGTTCCAACCGGAAAATATAGCAATTAAAGTTCATTATCATTTATATATTGATTAGTATTTATTTCTTTTAATTATTATACACCAAATCTTATAAATGGGTTCAAGTATTTATTATGCCAATCTTTATATTTGTCTACAATAAATCAAGACTCCCACTTTACAAGAAAGGTTATATAAACCAAATCTTGTAAATGGTTTCAAGAATTTATTGTGCCAAGTATTAAGTTGTCAATAATAAATCAAGAATCACCACTTTAGAAGAAAGGGTATTAATTCTACAAACAAAATAAATACATCATATATAAATTTACATAACTTAAAAATGAAGTATTAAATTCATGAATAAATATTAAACATATTTTATTACCTTGCCAAGAGCTTCACCCTTTCACCTTAGCTTAAACAAAATTATTTGGACATAATAAAACTAAATGAAAAGAAAAGAAATGGAAGAAGAAATAACATGACTTAATAGTAAACAAGAGAAATAATAGTACAAGGAAATGGATACAAAGGAAAAGTATTTTGAACTAAATTCTAACTTTCTAATTACCTTCTTTAGGCATAAACAAGCCACCTATTTATAGAAAAACATGGATAAATCGAAACAAATTTGGAGGGAACCACTTGGTTGATGAAAGTCAAGAATGGTGGCAAAATAATTTGCATTCATTATCACTTGGGCACCCACTTGATTATCCAATTTGAAATTGATGTGATCCGAATTAGCTGTCACTCAAAACATAAAAGTTGTAAATAAGTCTCTTATCTTTCCAAATTGAGTGATCTCATACGTATTAGATACGTATTTCTATAGTTATGGGCCAAATACTGATAACTGTTCAAACTGGGCCTGTACTGCAGATCAATTCTGTTCTAGGCCAATTTTCACCCTCTAAACACTCGAATTTCCAATGCTTTGTGAAATACAATATGTTAGCCCATTGAGTCAGCTCTGCACAGGATTAAGAATCACCTCAATTGGATCTTTGGGTAGAAAGTTATGTCTATTTTACCGAACCTGCCACAAAACAGTTATAAGATAATTAAGTACAATATTGTAAACATACTTAAGTTAAGAAAATTAAATACACTAGTAATACAAAACAATCATGTAAAACTCTTATTAAATGTGTAATTTCAAGTGTTCATCACACCCCCCAATTGGCTTATTGCTAGTCCCTAGCAATTCGAGCATAAATAAAATTTGAACACTACCTAAGTATTTCAAACAAAACGTCAGTTTTAAAATCATAATCGCTATAAAGGTTATTTCAATCATAACTTCCAAAAATATTTTTGTGTGTGTGTGAATTAAGCCAAAGCCTTCTTACCACAAACCACAACATATATAGCCTTAAAATGTTCCAAGTAAAAGCCTCAACTCCATATCCTTACAGGTGAATAACTTGTTTAATGACTTAGGATTTCACTCATGGAGTTGGAAAACAGATAATCGCTCAAGAAAAAGTTACATTTAAGGACAGACAAACAAACTAACATTGATCCAAAGATAGGAAAATTAAATATTTAGAGTCAAACCATTATTGTCAAATGCCAGCTTCAAGACTTTAATTATTTAATGCGAATCTTACGAATATAGAATTCGGTGATAAGTTTGCTTCCTAATGACTTTAGTCTTCTAAAATTGAATGAAGACTTTATTGAACTGAATTGACTTCTTTTCTTTCTTTCTTTTTTTTTTTTTTTTAAATTTTTTTTTTTTACTCTTTTTTTTTTTAAAGACATAAGGAATCATTACAACATAAGAGCAATTTATCACTATAATACTTTTCCAAATTTTTTTTTTTATCCTTCAGCTAAGCAACCAAATCATTCATCATCCCAAATAATGTCATTCCAAATAAAAATTAACCATTTCAAAGGATCAATGAAAGTTCGTAAGCTGTTATCTCAAACCTCTCCACTCACTCACAAAAGATATGTGAGTTTAGAAAATAATATGTATACTTAAACATGGAAATTCTCTTGGCTATATATATTGAATCATCCATCTTACCACAAGGCTTAGTATTGTTCTCAAGAAATAATTTCAGAAATTATTCTTTAGTAACCTAAATAGAGAAAGTGATTTAAACTAAACAATTTTGAAATCATACATCGATAGTAAAGCAAATTTATTTACACAAGAGTTACTAAAAACTTAAGTAACAAACAATTATACATAAAATGCATTAAAAATAAACCAATTAGAATGTGTTTCAAAAGTTTATAATGTACTCTTTACTCTGCCATTCTAGAACTAGAATGCGTCTCAAGAATACATAAATGAACATTTTACTCACGCCATTCATGATAATTTTTTTTTTGTACATAACAAAGTGATAACAACAACAAAATAAAATAATTAACACTAACAGTATATATCAACTATCCTCCCCCCAACCAGATTGAGACATTATCTTCAATGTCAAAATATAGAAAGAGTAAAATATAGAAGATATCACCTGAAACATCTTTTATTGAAAATTAAACCTGCAACAAAATAAAACAAGCCACACAAAAAAAAAATAAAACAAGCCACACAAAAAAGCTTAAAAATACATAGAAATAGATAGGCTACAGACGAAGCGTCAAATCTATCCTGCGTTTCTTTTCACTGTTATCAGTATACCAATCTATCTGACTCATTGTTGGATCAGATAGAGGTGTAAAAACTTGTAGTTCATCGAGTAACTGATCAACAGTTGAAGCAGAAATGAGGATCTGTCGTGCTGCAGATGAGACGAATTGTTTTTCCACCGCATAGTCAAGAAAAGATAACAACCCATTATAAAAACCATCAACGTTTAACAAGCCAATGGGTTTTTTATGGATTTGCAATTGTGCCCATGAGACAATTTGAAAAATTTCCTCCAATGTTCCGAAACCTCCAGGTAGAGCTATGAAGGCATCAGCATTACGAAGCATAAAAGAAATTCGTTCATGCATCGATGATACCTGTAACTCATCCCCAATTGTTTTTCCTACAATGTCTCCAACAGCTAGAGCTTTTGGTATGATACCCAAAACTCGACTGCCATTATTTTGTGCAGCGGTTGCCACACGTCCCATTAATCCAAGACTACCTCCCCCATATACTAAATGAATATTGCGCTCAGCTAACATCTTACCAAGGGTTTCTGCTGCTTCTATAAACTCACTAGTTTTTCCAGGGCTGGATCCACAAAAGACACAAATTTTTGTGAATTTACGAGTTGATGATCCTTCCATGATTACACTCACCCTCTCTCTTGAATGAATTTGAGTTTGTACAAAGATGCAGAAATAATGCAATGTATTTATAGAGCCAAAAGGTATTGCAAAGTTAAATCACATGGCTATTGGCTTGAAATACAAGATTAAATACCTTTTACCAATTTTCAATTTGTTAGCTGGAAAAGTCACATGGGTTGTCGGCTTAAAATGCAAAATTTTCAAAAAGGATTATAGGTGGTTGATTATTGAAAAAACATTTAAGTTTGAAATAAAACATTTAAAAATAACAGCTATAGTAAATATATACAAGTAGTTGTGATTGTGGCTCACATCTTCCTCTGATTTTACGTCCAGTAACGGCTTAAGCGCCCTCTATGGGTCGGGGATAGGCTTCCCATCCAATTTTCTTATAAATTGGCAAACAGGGTCTTTTAAAGTCAGATTCCCGAGACTGTACCGCTCATGTTCTTTTAGGAATATGTCCCATAATTCATGAATTGCAATATGCACATATCCACTAGGATGTGTCTCAAGAGTCGATAAGATATTATCTAAAGACTCCTTACTCAGGCCATCCTTAATGAACCTAATTTTATCTTCACGATTTACAGACACCATTCCTAAAGTGCGGCAACGTGTGTTGCAAGTCGTGCGTGCACACTTGTAACAAACATTTAATCGTTTTGCTCTTCGTTTTTTTGAAAAAGAGCTTTTACCTAAGCCAGGCATGTAGGAAATTAATGAGTCTGAAAATTCACCTGTCAATCTAACTTTGGCTTCAATTAACCAACGTAAATCAACAGGTATATTCATAATTATTAATAACCTTAATCTTTCACATCTTGCTTGGTAAATTTTCTTCAAGGAATTTTGAGGCAATGAGGGAAAACGCTTTTTCAAATTTTTTAGAATGTCATCCATTTTTTTTTTTTTAAGAAAAGGGGGAAGAAGAGAAGATATCAGTAATTATGGGAAACTGACAAAACCGATTTGAAATATCACGGAGTACCGTTATCCGCCGCTTAACCGGGGTGCAAAACAAAACTTTAACAAAACTACTAAATTAACCTGCAAGTAAAAAAAAATGTTAGAAGAAGAATAAATATATATAAATATGTAAATATATAAAACAAAGATTAATTGGTCTCGTAACAAGGATCCGACAGAAACGTAAATTCTTCATGAAAAGCTTGGTTTTCTAGAAACGGCTTGAGTCTTTGCCCATTTACCTTAAACACATTCCCATTTCTAGGATTTTCAATGTCAATTGTTCCATAAGGGTACACATGTTTCACAATAAAAGGGCCACTCCATCTTGATCTTAATTTTCCAGGGAATATGTGAAGTCGAGAATTATAAAGCAAAACCTTCTGACCAGTGTCAAATGTTTTTCTCTGAATTTTTTTATCATGAAAGGCTTTAATTTTAGCTTTATGAATTTTTGAATTCTCATATGCATCATTTCTCAATTCTTCAAGTTCATTTATTTGTAATTTACGTATGTGTCCAGCAGAATCAAGATTTTCATTGAAAGTTTTAATAGCCCAGTAGGCTTTATGCTCAAGTTCCACAGGTAAGTGACAAGGTTTTCCATAAACTATCCTATAGGGAGACATACCCAATGAAGTTTTAAAAGCAGTTCTATAAGCCCACAGTGCATCATTTAGTCTTAAAGACCAATCTTTGCGATTTGGGTTTACAGTTTTTTCTAAAATTTATTTTATCTCCCTATTTGCTAATTCAACTTGTCCACTTGTCTGAGGATGATAAGGGGTGGCAACTTTATGAGTAATACCATATTTTTTCACTAATGTTTCAAATGGTCTATTACAAAAATGCTTACCCCCATCACTTATAATGGCTCGAGGGATTCCAAATCGACTTAAGATATTTTCTTTCAAAAATTTCATGACTGTTTTATGGTCATTATGTCGACATGGAATAGCCTCAATCCATTTTGAGACATAATCTACTGCAACTAAGATATACGTAAATCCAAATGATAATGGAAATGGTCCCATGAAATCTATCCCCCAACAATCAAAGATTTCAATAACAAGAATGGGGTTCAAAGGCATCATGTTTCGTTTTGAAATTGATCCCAACTTTTGACAATTTTCACAAGTTATACAAAATGCATGTGTATCTTTAAATAAAGTGGGCCAATAAAATCCACACTGTAAGATTTTTGCAGCTATTTTCTTTGATGAGAAATGTCCCCCACATGCTTCAGAATGACAAAATTCAATAACTTTATTTACCTCATTGTCGGGTATGCATCTTCGAAATATTTGATCACGGCAATATTTAAAGAGATAAGGATCATCCCAATAAAACTTTCTCACCTCCGTTAAAAATTTTCTTTTGTCTTGAGCATTCCATTGAGGTGGCATTTCTCCTGTTACAAGAAAATTAACAATATTAGCATACCAGGGCATTGTAACAGTAGAAAATAAAAATTCATCGGGAAAAGAATCATTAATAGGTGTTATTTCTGTTGATGAATCTGGTGTGAGTCTTGATAAGTGATCTGCAACAACATTTTCAGCTCCCTTCTTATCCTTGATAGTGATAATAAATTCTTGAAGCAATAGAATCCATCGAATCAGTCTTGGTTTTGCATCCTGTTTTGACATTAAGTACCTTACAGCAGCATGGTCAGTAAATACAATAGTTGAAGAACCAATTAAGTAAGAACGAAATTTGTCTAATGCAAATATTACAGCAAGTAGTTCTTTTTCAGTTGTTGTGTAATTCATTTGTGCACTGTTTAAAGTTCTACTTGCGTAATAAATTACATAGGATTTACCTTCCTTTCTTTGTCCTAATACAGCACCAACAGCGTAGTCACTAGCATCACACATGAGCTCAAAAGGTAAAGACCAGTCAGGAGATTGTATGACAGGAGCAGATGTTAAGAGGCCAATTAATTTTTCAAATGAATTTTGACACTCTTGAGTCCACTTAAATGATACATCTTTTGCTAAGAGGTTACAAAGAGGTTTAGATATAGCACTAAAGTTTTTTATGAACCTCCTATAGAATCCAGCATGTCCTAAAAAGGATCGGACTTCTCTGACTGTTTTTGGTGGAGGCAAATGTGTAATGAGTTCGACTTTTGCCTTATCCACTTCAATTCCTTTAGAAGATACTATATGTCCCAAAACAATTCCAGAAGTAACCATGTAGTGACATTTTTCCCAGTTCAATACAAGACTCTTTTCTTCACATCTTTTTAAGACCTTTTCTAAGTTTTCAAGACAATTATCAAAAGAATTTCCAAACACAGTTAAATCATCCATGAAAACTTCTAAATAATGCTTAATCATGTCACTAAAAATGCTTAACATACATCTCTGAAATGTTGCTGGGGCATTACAAAGTCCAAAGGGCATTCTTCTAAAAGCAAAGGTTCCAAAAGGACATGTGAATGTAGTCTTTTCTTGGTCTTCTAGTGCTATAGGAATTTGATAATAGCCAGAGTAGCCATCTAGAAAGCAATAGTAGGGATGTCCTGCTACTCTTTCTATAATCTGATCAAGGAATGGTAAAGGAAAATGGTCTTTTCTAGTGGCCAAGTTCAATTTCCTATAATCTATGCACATCCTCCAACTAGATGAGACTCGAGTTGGTATTAACTCACCTTTTTCATTTTCAATGACTGTGATTCCAGATTTTTTTGGTACTACCTGAGTAGGACTTACCCACTTACTATCTGAGATCGGATAGATAATTCCTACTTCAAGTAATTTGAGAACTTCAGCTCTCACTACCTCTTTCATATGTGGATTTAATCTCCTTTGAGGTTGTTGGGAAGTTTTGGCATTATCCTCTAGGTGTATTCTATGTGTGCAAATCAAAGGATTAATACCATTTATGTCTTTTAAAGTCCACCCAATTGCATTTTTATGCATTTTCAATAATTCAATCAACTTATATTCTTGTTCACTTGTGAGTGTAGAAGCGATTACCACCGGGTAAGTTTGTTTCTCTCCAAGAAATGCATATTTCAGTCCTTCAGGCAGAGGTTTTAACTCCAACTTTAAAATTTCATTCTTTTTATCCTCATTTTCTCCCAATTCTTCAAACTTTAGTTTCCATCTTTTATTTTCAATCACCTGTGCACAGTCAAGTAAAGAACATATGTCAGAGATTTCAGGATCTAATTGTATATTTGACTCAAATGAATTTATTAAACACATTTCTAAGGGATCGGTAGAACTCCCTTTTTGAATATGATCCTCCACAATCGTTTCAATCATGTCACCTTCTTCACTTTCATCCTCCTCTTCATATGGTTGCTTACACATATTAAAAACATTGAGTTTAAGTGTCATGTTTCCAAATGAAAGCTTCATTACTCTATTCCTGCAATTAATCAAAGCGTTAGAAGTTGCTAAAAATGGACGACCTAAAATAACAGGTATCGGATTACATCCTTTGACAGGTTCTGTGTCCAAGACGATAAAATCCACAGGATATATGAATTTATCAACTTGAACTAAGACATCTTCCACTGTCCCTCTTGGTACTTTTATTGATCTATCAGCAAGTAAAAGAGTTACAGATGTTGATTTTAACTCCCCGAGATTGAGCTGCTGATAAACTGAATACGGCAATAAATTCACACTAGCACCAAGATCAAGTAAGGCTTGTTCAATTTTATGACTTCCAATAATACATGAAATTGTAGGACAACCAAGGTCTTTATATTTCAAAGAATTATTGTTCTGAAGAATGGCACTTACTTGTTCAGCTAAAAATGCTTTCTTTTTTACATTCAGTTTTCTTTTTACTGTGCATAAGTCTTTCAAAATTTTTGCATAAGATGGAACCTGTTTAATAGCATCCAGTAAAGGAATATTAACTTTTACCTGTTTGAAGATTTCAAAAATTTCAGGATTGTGATTCATCTTCTTAGTATTACGTAATGCATGAGGAAATGGGGGTGGAGGTGAAGGTTTGGTGTTTTCTTCATTAAGTGTAGGTTCAACACTTTCCTTGCCCTTAGAGATTGATTCATCGCTCTCATGAGGTTCAGGAATTTCTTTTTCAACAATTTTACCACTCCGAAGAGTGATAACTGCTTTAACTTGATCCATGTGTTGGCTTCCTGAACTACATGCATTTGAGTTATGTTGTCCTTTGGGGTTTGGCTGTGGTTGAGAAGGAAATTTTCCTTTCTCATGAATGTTCAGTGCAGATGCAAATTTAGCAAGAGTATCTTTCAAATCAGCAAATGTTTGAGCATTTTGAGAATTAACAGACTCTTGTTTTTCAATGAATGTATGCAAGGTTTCTTCAAGATTTTTCCTAGGAGGTGGGACATATGGTGCATAACCTTGATGATTTTGAAAGTTTTGGTGTGGTTGGAAAGGTGGTTGCGAAGCCTGTGCTTGAGTGTCATTCCTCCAACTAAAATTCGGGTGATTTCGCCATCCAGGATTATAGTTTTGTGAATATGGGTTATTGTTTGACCGTTTGAACGTGTTTAAAACATTGGCTTGTTCATGGAGACATTCCCTAAATGCAGGCAAAGTTGGGCAATCATTGGTAGGGTGATCATGAGTTTCACAAATGTGACTCACAATTTCTTGAACAGATTTTATTTGACCACTCTTTTTCATTTCTAAGGTTTCAACTTTTCTAGCAAGGGATGCTAATTTGGCTTGAAGGTCATGGTCTTCCTTAAGATGATAAATACCCCCACTAGATGTAGTGGTTTGATTTTTGCTAGGTGCCTCACAGGTACCAGCAGTGTCCCAATTTTGAGCATTTTCTGCTAGTAAGTCAAGATAGTTCATTGCCTCTTCTGGGTCTTTTTCCTCAAATGTTCCATTACACATCATTTCTACCATTTGCCTAACTTGGGGTGTTAAGCCCTCATAGAAATTTGAGACTACTCTCCATGTTTCAAAACCATGATGGGGACAGGTATTAAGTAATTCTTTATACCTTTCCCAACATTGGTAAAGGGTCTCTCCTGGTTTTTGGGCAAAAGTGGTGATTTTTCTTTTGAAAGAATTTGTTCTATGGGAGGGAAAAAACTTTTTCAGGAATTGTTGTTGTATCTCGTCCCATAAAGAAATGGATCCTGGCCTAAGGTTTTGTAGCCATGTTTTAGCTTTATCTTTTAAAGAAAAAGGGAAAAGCTTAAGTCGAATTGTGTTCATGCTACAATTTTGATCACTATACTTGTTACACACTTCTTCAAATTCTCTTAGATGTAGATAAGGGTTCTCTGCATCTAAGCCATGAAAAGTGGGTAAAAGTTGGATAATGTCTGGCTTAAAATTAAAATGCGTTGCATCCGGTGGAAAAATTAAGCAAGATGGTGCACCGGTTCGTGTAGGGTTCATATAGTCTCTAAGTGTCCTAGGTCGGTTATGGTCATTATGTTGGGACTGATTGTCCCCTGGGTCTATGAGTCCCTCAATTTGATTTTCGCTCATGGTGTTACTTGGTGAAGAATGAGAAGATGAAGGAGAATCTAACAAATTATCAAAGGAAGTTTTGAAATTACCTTTTACTAAACGATGAGAATTAGGATCTCGAAACCAACCGCTCATAAAAAGAAACAAAACAAAATACAATAACAATAATACAAATAAAATATTAAACACAGGTAAATAAAATAAAATATTACACACAAGTAAATAAAATATGTAAAACTAAAAGCAAAATAAAGATAAATAATTAGAAGTTAGATTAGTGATGTTAGATTATATAATAAAAAGTTAATAAATAAATAGTAGGAGGCTTAGCCTTCCATTAAAATAAAAAGCGAAAATAAAAGGCGAATAATAAATAAAGTAAAGAACGTTAGGAGGCTCGGCCTTCCATGAAAATTAAAAAAAAAACTAAAATAAAAAGTAAAAAATAATAAATAAACGAAATAAAGAGTAGGAGGCTCAGCCTTCCGCGAAAATAAAAACAGAATAATAATAAAGTACGTTAGGAGGCTCGGCTTTCCATGAAATAAAAAATAAAAAAAAATAAAAACGAATAATAAATAACGAGTAGGAGGCTCAGCCTTCCATGAAAATAAAATAAACAAACAAATAATAACAAAACAAAATATTAACGTTACCTCCCCGGCAACGGCGCCAAAAACTTGACACGTCCAAAATATAGAAGTTATTCCCAAGTGCAGGATTGTCGAAGTAATAAATAACCCGATGAGAACGGGGTCGATCCACAGGGAAGTAGAATTAAAATTACAAATTATAAACACTTTAAAGATAATTAATGCAGTATAAGATGTTTGTAAATATTATTTCAATTAACCAATTCAAATAAAAAGCTAAGGTTACGGGGATTCACTCTTGGCATAAGAAGTAAGAATATATTTAACTTTTTATTTTTTTATAACTCAATTGGAATCCTCACACAAAGGAAGTTCCAACCGGAAAATATAGCAATTAAAGTTCATTATCATTTATATATTGATTAGTATTTATTTCTTTTAATTATTATACACCAAATCTTATAAATGGGTTCAAGTATTTATTATGCCAATCTTTATATTTGTCTACAATAAATCAAGACTCCCACTTTACAAGAAAGGTTATATAAACCAAATCTTGTAAATGGTTTCAAGAATTTATTGTGCCAAGTATTAAGTTGTCAATAATAAATCAAGAATCACCACTTTAGAAGAAAGGGTATTAATTCTACAAACAAAATAAATACATCATATATAAATTTACATAACTTAAAAATGAAGCATTAAATTCATGAATAAATATTAAACATATTTTATTACCTTGCCAAGAGCTTCACCCTTTCACCTTAGCTTAAACAAAATTATTTGGACATAATAAAACTAAATGAAAAGAAAAGAAATGGAAGAAGAAATAACATGACTTAATAGTAAACAAGAGAAATAATAGTACAAGGAAATGGATACAAAGGAAAAGTATTTTGAACTAAATTTTAACTTTCTAATTACCTTCTTTAGGCATAAACAAGCCACCTATTTATAGAAAAACATGGATAAATCGAAACAAATTTGGAGGGAACCACTTGGTTGATGAAAGTCAAGAATGGTGGCAAAATAATTTGCATTCATTATCACTTGGGCACCCACTTGATTATCCAATTTGAAATTGATGTGATCCGAATTAGCTGTCACTCAAAACATAAAAGTTGTAGATAAGTCTCTTATCTTTCCAAATTGAGTGATCTCATACGTATTAGATACGTATTTCTATAGTTATGGGCCAAATACTGATAACTGTTCAAACTGGGCCTGTACTGCAGATCAATTCTGTTCTAGGCCAATTTTCACCCTCTAAACACTCGAATTTCCAATGCTTTGTGAAATACAATATGTTAGCCCATTGAGTCAGCTCTGCACAGGATTAAGAATCACCTCAATTGGATCTTTGGGTAGAAAGTTATGCCTATTTTACCGAACCTGCCACAAAACAGTTATAAGATAATTAAGTACAATATTGTAAACATACTTAAGTTAAGAAAATTAAATACACTAGTAATACAAAACAATCATGTAAAACTCTTATTAAATGTGTAATTTCAAGTGTTCATCATAGAGCACTTCACGACTCACTCAAAAAAGTTGTATTATAGAAGTTGGACAAAATAAAAAAAAATCTCGCGAGGAGCAAAATAGAGAGTTATAACATGTTCAAAATTATGCATGCATTTTTGATTATTTTTTGCCGAGATGCAATCTCATTTCTTGGGCATGTCAACCAACAATTGCAAACCTACAATGTTGCCTGCAATGTAACTCACAGTGCAATTTTAATTTTTTTCTTTGTCATCTTTTTTTTTTAATTCAATCTTATTTATCTTTCAAACTTCGTTATCATACGCTATAATTATATTTTTATGTATTTATTTCAAAATAATCATAACTTTTAATAAAACAAATATTTCAAATATATATGACAGAAACATATCTTAAATTTACTTATTTTAAATTTTAAATATTAAATTATGTTATTAAAGATTAATCGACTTAAATCAAATTTAAATTTGTTAGATTGACATTCAAATATTTTGTTAACACTATATTATATATACAACGGTAAATATATTTATTTATAATTTATTTAACTAATAAAAAATTGACAATTAAAAAGTAGCTAAAGAAGAATAATTATAAAACTGAGGGTTATTTCAGAAATATCCCATTATTTATTGGGTTGGCAGCGTCGATACTGAGCAGAACAAAAAAATAAATTGGCAAGAAAACGACAACACATGCAACAAAAACCAAAACCAGACGAAACATCCCTAGTCAAATGGGACCCTCCATTTTAAACCCAGTTTCCCGTAGTTCTTGTCCGTGACTTGGAACTATATCTATATCTCGTACTTTTTGACTCTTCGCTCAAATCCTGAATTATCAGATAAATATCTCTTCGTTTGTTAACTTCCGAAAAATTTCTCAAAAGAGTCTATACTATATGCTTGTTTTGAGTGATCTTTCAAGAAAAAGAAGGGATAATGGGCAAAGAAAGGGTAATTGAAGAAGGGTTATCAATTCCTCTGCTGAAGGAGAAGTCTCAGATACTTGGAGGCAGTGGTGGCGGTGGTGGCAGCCATAGTAGTGGTGATGAGAGTGGAAGTGCTTCAGCCACAAGTGTTGTTGTGCTCAGCACTTTTGTTGCTGTCTGCGGTTCTTATGTTTTTGGTTCTGCTGTACGTGTTCTATTGGTTCTTGACTATATGACTACTATTTTTCAAGTTTCAGTCTACCCAAATTCCTTATTTTATCTACCTGATTTCCAAAAATATATTTGGTACTTGGGTTGTATCTCATTTTTATTTTTGAGTCCTCTAAGAAATTGAACAGAAACTATGAAGAGCGGGCAATTTTTGGCACTGTCATAAGTCCTCAACAGGATAGTTAGGTTCAATGTGTAGGATGAGAGACTCGACTCAGATAGGTTTAGGAGGCTGTCCTAAGGACACCAATTCCCAAGCTGTTTGATCATTTGAATATTGGATTTGACTAATGGTTTATGATTGATTTGCAGATTGGATATTCATCACCTGCTCAGTCTGGAATAACCAATGATCTGGGTCTCTCCGTCGCGGAGGTAGGCAATAACTATGATCTTCACGCTGTTTTCTCTTTGTCAAGGAATTCTTTTTGAAGTGTACGGTTACACTTGTTTAACCTTGCTATTTTGTGTTTTTTTCTTAAATTGCCTTGCATCATATCTTATGTATTTACAATCTTATGTCACAAACATTTCTTAGGACTACATGTACCATATTGTAAGAGAATGCAACCTTTACTAGCCATCATTGAGTTCATAGTCAGTCAGCAGCTTGCTTCTTTTATCATGGGAATTGGCATGGAGTTCGTTCATGGACTTGATATACGTTTTATAGCCTATTGTTAATATTAACTACTGATGTGGAACTTAATTTTGGAGCAATTGGCTTGATGTATTCTTGCTAATATAATTTTGAATAAAAGATGATGAGTTTGATTGAGAAGTTGCATTGCTGCCTCAGCAGAGCATATTGGTTTATAATATAATTTTTAAGTAGAATCTACTATATTCCTTCCTCTTACTAGTTTTCTCACAATTTCTACTTTGGTCACCTGCAGTATTCCTTTTTCGGTTCAATATTGACAATTGGAGCAATGATAGGTGCAATAATGAGTGGGAGAGCAGCAGATTACATTGGCAGAAGAGGTGTAAGTATATCTCATTAATCAATAGCTCTATCTAGCAATAATGTAGAATTTCAATTCTAATTTACTTTCACAATGTGATTTTCTTCGGTCATTTTGCAAAGCAGACAATGGGCTTTGCAGAGATTTTCTGCATCATTGGGTGGGTCGCAATAGTATTCTCAGAGGTACATTTTCAAAAGATTTTTCATTTCTTTTTTTCTATTCCTTCCATCTCAATTGTTCATAGTGTTGAAAGTTCAGTGCTTTTGAAAGGCTGCTTGGTGGCTAGACCTTGGAAGACTGTTGGTAGGATATGGGATGGGCATCCTTTCTTATGTGGTAATTTTTCAGGGTATTGAAGTTCAAGTTTAGTTATTCGCTTAAGAGCCAGATAAAAGTATTTAATTTCCACTGACAGGTACCAGTGTATATAGCTGAAGTCACACCCAAGAATCTTCGAGGAGGATTTACAACAGTCCACCAAGTAACACTAAAGCCTCCATAGCTTGTCTGAGACATTATGGATTCATCCCTTAAGGTTATAATCTCCACTGTTTTGCAGTTGATGATATGTTGTGGAGTATCAATGACATATCTCTTTGGAGCTTTTCTGAACTGGCGGACTTTAGCTCTTATCGGTAATTTTGTCTGCTCTTCTGGTGTTTGAATCTAATATTAGGTGTTTCCGTAACAATGGAATCGTTTTCATTTGCTTTCAGGAATTATTCCATGTCTAGTACAGCTTATAGGTCTATTCTTCATTCCAGAATCGCCAAGATGGCTGGTGAGTCACATGTGTATGTAAATTCATAAGTTGTTTTCAGTTGGTGTTTACAATTTCTCATGAAGTGATGCTAAAAGATTATTAGCATGAACAATTTATGAATGTGAATGTTTGCAGGCAAAGACTGGTAAAGCAAAAGAATGTGAAACTGCCCTTCAGCAACTTAGGGGGGTGAATGCCGATATTTCTGAAGAGGCAACTGAGATTAGAGTAATTTCTTAACTTTATTTGAAATATTAGACTCTTCTGGATTGGAAAAAGGATTAAGAAAAGAAAAAATAAAAATAAAAAAACTCAAATTCTTTTGATCCTTTTACAGGATTACACAGAAACTGTTCAAAAGCATTCTGGAGGTGGCATTCTTGAGTTGTTCCAGTGGAAATACGCACATTCCCTGATTGTGAGCTTCTTAATTCAATCTAGCTGTGGAAAATTTCCTTTGGATCAATTATTTTATTAATTATTCATCTTAATGGACTTGTTAAAAGGTTGGTGTTGGTTTGATGGTACTGCAACAATTTGGAGGGGTCAATGGCATAGCATTTTATGCAAGCTCTATATTCATATCAGCTGGTGAACGAATGCTCAATATGAATGCTTCCTACAATAAATTGGGTATACAGAAGACAACTAATTCTCTGATTTTATGGCAGGGTTTTCTGGTAGTGTTGGGATGATAGCAATGGTTGTTGTTCAGGTAGTTGACTTTTAGCTGAAATTATATTGTTGGATTCTAGTTCAGGCTTTTCTGAATCATGCAAATTTGCTTCTCTAGATTCCAATGACACTGTTGGGAGTACTTCTAATGGACAAATCTGGACGACGGCCACTTCTGATGGTAAGAAGCAAAAAAAATATGTTCCACATTTGTAATGTATTTGAACTAATATCCCCTACTGAAGTCTGCTAATGCTTTCAGGTGTCTGCAGCTGGAACATGTTTGGGCTGTTTCCTTACCGCGCTGTCATTTCTATTTCAGGTCCTAAAATGAAGTGTACTTATATGTTCATGCACTCTTTCTCATTTTAATAATCTTCATTAATATGGAGAAGTTGTCCTGCACAGGACCTTCACCAATGGAAGGATGTAACTCCTTTTCTGGCGCTGGGTGGAGTCCTGGTAATTACGAGCTACCTGAAAGAAATTATTTCTTCTAGACAGTGCATATAAAAAGAAAAGGCAGTATGCAGCAGAATTAAACGTTTTGTTGTTCTTAAACCTAAGATCATAAATTACTCTGACCTTCATTGTAAGGATGGCATGCCGTATAAAATTTTCACTTAAGCTAAAGTTTTTGCCGGTTGATGGCTGAAATGATATCTTTTTTCATATGTTTGATTCTGTGATTAGGTGTACACAGGGTCATTCTCATTAGGCATGGGAGGAATACCTTGGGTCATAATGTCAGAGGTAAACCGAAGATTTTCCCTCTGCATCATTTGGTTGGTAGTCGAATGAAATTTGATATGACAATATATGACTTCTGAACTGAAGAGCAATTTAACTGTTCCAGGTGTTTCCTATAAACATGAAAGGCTCAGCTGGAAGCCTTGTAACATTGGTTAGCTGGTTAGGGTCTTGGATTGTGTCTTTCGCTTTCAATTTTCTAACCAATTGGAGCTCAGCAGGTAATGCCTCAATTTTTCCTCTTGGCCTCTTGAGTTATCATGTGAGATAAAAGCATTGCCATATTCTGATATCTTTCTTTCTTTCATTTTCTCCTTAATTTTCCAGGAACATTTTTTATATTCTCAGCCGTTTGCGGCTTAACTGTGCTGTTTGTTGCAAAGCTAGTACCAGAGACCAAGGGGAGAACTCTAGAGGAAATACAAGCATCCATGAATCCATTTTCTACAAGAAGATGAATTTGTAATCTTTCAACAGCTCACATAAAAGGACTACATATTATCTGAATTAGAATTTCAATTTCTAAACTTACAAGATGAAATGTACCCAACTTTAGTTTTAGTTTATGAATTCTAATAATTGTCTTCAATATCTTCATCAAGAGAAATTTTTCTCCTCCTCTCTCTAGAGAGCGTTGTTGAAGGTTGTGTTTGGTGTTGAAGCCTGGTATCTTTAGTTTACACCTACAATAAAATGGAATACTAGATGTCATGTGTAATTGGTGATTGATGAACATTAATAGTTAGGTAAAGTAGTTATTATCAAACACCTCAATTGTTTTTAAAAGCACACTATTACAAACAAATCATAAACATTTTTTCGGAGAGTAACAGTGTAACATTATGTTTATATAGTTGTGCATTTTTTATTGATTAGTATTATATAATTATCATCTTGTGTTTATTATTGATTAGTATTATATAACTACCATCTTCATAAAAAATAAAAAGTCAATAATCAACCGCAAGAACTGTAATGAAAGAACCTTTCAACCAAATCAGCAAGCGGATTGGAATGCTTTCTTGATATTTCATTTGGGGACTATGATATTCATACAACCATGCTAAATCTCGATATTGGGTTTTTTTTTTTCTACGTAGAAAATTTTGTATAACATGTTTTATCGACAACGTATTCTAAAGACACGTGTTAAAAGTTATATTTTGATGATTCTTATAAAGCGGATCTGCATTAAGGCTTAGGGGGCATGGCTCTTGAGTCTCAGAAAAATAAATAATATATTTTTATAATTTTTTCTTTTTAAAGATAGATATTTTTGTCCATCACCTCTTTAGCTGGGTGGTGGAAGTCTTGACTCTAATTAGTGTTTAAGGTTTGAATTTTCTCTCATGCATGGATAAGGGATAATTTTTTTTATATTTTTAATAGAATAAACTTGGTTTTTTTTAATTATAATATAAATAAATAAATAAATATTCTTATAATTTAACCTCTTAAAAATTTAAGTATGAAATTAAAATTTTTATATAATTAAATTTTAAATTTATATTACTTTTTATTTTAACATTTAACTTCTTATTTTATAGATCTCGATTATGCCTTTGATAATAAAGACAATAAGTGTAACTCTCGAGATTTAAAATTTTTAAAATTATAAATAGTAAGATCAAAATTAATGATGTGAGGATCAGGTGTCAAAATCTCACGTTATCTAATTAAATAAAATTTTTAGACTATATATATATATATATATATATAACCCTTCTCAAATAGTATAATTTAAGAAAATCCAAAAATAAAATTGTGTAAGTCTAATTCCAAAGCTAATAATATTATATTATATGAGAGTGAATCGTTATAAATGATACGAAAGTCGAACTTACCTCGTACAAATAGTATCTATCAAGAACCTACCTCATACAAACAGTATCAGAAACATATTGTGTAAGAGTAAATCATTACAAATCGTATCAAACTTAGACCTACCTCGCAGTGCAATTCAACAAATTTATAATTTAAATTATAAATAATACACACATATTGTATGTCTAACCCACGTATTATATAGTTTAAATCAGTTATATGTCCTCAAGGGTCTAAACTCCTAACACACACGAGGCGGTAAACGTGATCTATCTTTTCAATCCTAACAAATACAGTAGAATCTTATTAATACTCTTAATATTTGCATATCTTATTAATAACTCTTAGAATTACTACAGTATTTAACATGAAAATGCATGTAATTATGCTCCGTGTATGGACTCTTCATGTAATTTAGTTGGTAGTGAATATCAATACTATGGCTGATGGTTCAAATTTTGCAGGAACCCAACTGATATTATCATAATATATATATATATGTGTGTGTGTGTTTTTCTTTTTTATTAAAATATTCGATGTCAACTTATTTTAAAATTTATTTAGTGGATTCTGGTAAACATTTGGAATTACATAAGGAAATTAGAACTCTTTTCTATTTTCATCCTCAGCCACTGGAAAATAAAACAGAAAAAGCATGGAAAATGATTTTGAGTGTACACAATAATGTGTTAGGCAGAGTGGTAGATAGTTTATCTCATCTTGTAAGCTGCATGAAATCTTCTGAAAGATCAGTTTACAAGCAAAATAATTTTGCTCATTCGTGATTCTTTAAGTGCCACATGGGATGTGAAATGAAATTACAAGTCATTCCACATTATATATACCCACCATGTATATCAAAACATTCTTCCAACTTTTTCATTACATATTCAATTTTTACTTTACACATATCTTAAGTTTTTTTAAAATATTAAATATTAAAAAATATATAATATATAAATTTGGACATGTCATAAAGAATTTTGAAATATATAACTATAAAATTTAAAAAGTTAAAAATTTGTATAATTTAATATGAGTAATGTTACACATTTTAAGTTATATTCTAAATAATAATATGTTAAATAATTATTAGGTGATAAAATGATATAAATTTTAAAATTATTTATTATATTTAATGATTATTTAATATATTATTATTTAAAATATAATTTAAAATACTAATGTTATACATTTTAAGTTACATTCTAAATAATAATATGTTAAATAATTATTAAATGATAAAATGATATAAATTTTAAAATTATTTATTATATTTAATAATTATTTAATATATTATTATTTAAAATACGAATTTAAGATGTGTAATATTATTTATATGGTGAATCACATGTTGTTCTTATATTTATTTCTTATAGCGAACAAATTAGGCATACTAACATTGGATTCCCCGACGCTTCAACTCTCAAATGGCCTAACATCATACGTTGTAGTTGTACATTCATTTTACATGCTTATAAATTAAATTCGGCTCAAGCAATCATATTTAGCAATCTCAACTTCTTTCTTTTCTTCCCAACAATTTACTCTCTCCGCAGCATGGCTCCAACTCCAATTGCACCAAAATCTGGCACCAAAACTCTATCAACAGCAGCAAATCTCGCAAATCTTTTGCCCACAGGAACGGTTCTTGCATTCCAAGCCCTTGTGCCTTCATTCTCCAACAATGGTACATGCCTAGCTTCACACAAGTACCTCACTTTTTGTGCCATTATCTGTTGCTCCATTTCCTGTTTCCTCACCTCCTTCACTGACAGCTTCGTGGCCAATGGAAAGCTTTACTACGGTATTGCCACTATAAATGGCCTCTACATCTTTAACAAAGATGAAAAGCACGACGATGACGATGACAATGACAAAGCTGGCGAGGATGTTGAAGCTAACGAGGAGAAAGAAGGAACTAAGTTTTCCGGTGAGGATTTGGAAGGGTATAAATTCAGCCTGATAGATTTTGTACATGCCTTTGCATCGTTAATGGTGTTCTTGGTGTTTTCAACTAGCAGCTCTGATGTGCAGAATTGCTTCTTTCCCCATGCGGGGCCTAATGGAACTGCGTTGATGAAAAATTTACCATTGGGAGTTGGGGCTTTGGTAAGCTTTTTGTTCATGATTTTTCCAACTAGACGTAGAGGGATTGGCTATGCAGACATGGCTCCCCGCCCATGCCCGCCGCAAGCAAGTCCTACTCCCACACACATTTAAGGTGTATATATATATATATATATAGATATATAGATATGTATTCATGTATGAACTATATGGGCTTTCTTTAGACAACATATCGTTGGTGTAGTTTATGTTGAAAAGACTTGTCGTTTTAATTCTACAGTGCGGTTCTAGCAAATATTTGGGAGACCGTACGGGGAAATAAAATACTGATCACCCTCGGAAAATTCCATCAAATAATTCAGTAACAAAGGTTGAAAATGAGAGAACACGACTCTGCAGATTGACAATAAGATTATAATTGAAAGGCAATCAAGATTAGCATGAACTCGTGAATTTCATTTTAGATCGAATCCCAAATTATGAAGGTTGCACTTTGATAATTGGAACTTTAGAACTAGTCTTATTTTATGGTTACTTTTGGCAACTGCCAAATGAACGACTTGTCGTGCAAAGTTCAAAGTGACGGTTTGTTATTCATATAAATATTTTTATATATTAGTACAACGTTTAGAATAAAAATTAAAATTCTTTCTTAAACTAAGTTTACTTAAAACTTTTAAATCTTTCAACACATGTTAGTATTTAAATATAAATAATTAAATTTTATTTTTTATTATTTTTCTTTTTATCAATCATTAATTACATGTTTATATTTATTTAAATAAAAATTTAACTTAAAAGAGAATCACAATCCTTAAAATAACTCTCAACGACAAAAGTCTACAAAACTATTGTTAAAAAAGAAAAGGTAATCTTTAAATTTGTTAAAGGTAAAAATTACTTATAATTATGTAAGTATGAAGAGGGAAAAAGGACCTAATCAATCTCCGTCCAATTGTCATCCCTAAATTTACTCGAATCTACTAAGGAGCAGCTCTAGGTTTTTTGTTTATTTGAGACCATGTTTACTTTTGCTAATGAGCAAGGAGGGAGATACAAGTTACAATAGGGTTTAGGCACCATAACTCCATCCTCATAAAAATTTAAAATTAATGGTTATTATCAATTTTACCTTACAAATAAGTTATTTTGGCCAAAGCAAAATTTTTAACTTTAATTTTATAATCATCTCATAATATAAATTTTAGCTTTATATTTCTTAAAATCGATATTTTGACTCTCTTAATTTTTAACATTTTGATTTTGATAAGAATCATAATCAAGATATTCAATATCATAAGGTTTGAAACTTTGATCTAGTTTTAAAAAAAATTTGAAACTTTGAATTATTGTCAAACAAGTATTGTAAAAATAATTGAAATTCATCTTATTTAATCTTCAGTTATTTCATTGATTTATTTTATTTTATTTATTTATTTTCTTATTTAATTTTCTTATTTTTTGTATAAATTAAATGTTTGTAAAAATTAATCGAATAATAACAGTAATAGTTTCAATTTTTTATTATATTTTATATCTCTTAATATCCTGCTTCGCTAATGAAATAAATCTACTTCTACATAATGCTAAGTATTGCATTATTGGAAAATTGAATTTGTTTTTAATATATATAAATAATAAAAAGGAAAGTAACTTATCAGCCGATCAACCTTTCGAAAAAAAAAACTTATCCCCCGATCAATAAACACAACCCGACAATCTTATGTTTTTTAGAAGCCTTTATTATATATTATCCTCATGATGCATGATTATAGTGGGTTACAATTTTTTAGACAGATATAGATTCAATTGGTCTCCAAAGGAGATAATAGAGTAACGCCAAATTGTAATTTTCCCTCAATCTTCACAAAATCTGAAAAATGTCATGTGCATTTCCTCAAGGTGAAAGAGAGAAGACAAACAATCCAACTAGCCACTAGGTCAAGTGTCTTTCATTTCGACACGTGAACAAATTGTCTCCTTCCACATTTCTACATATATATTTATTTTTTCCTCTTGAAGATAAGATGTGGGTGATGAATTGATTTTGAATTAAAGTACAAAATGTACATCAAGAGCTACCACCAATGATTTGATTGATGTTCTCATAATGATATTGACTCTCCAACAAAAAGAATATATGCAATCGAGCATACTTTCTTTGGAAAATTCTTGTGCATGGACGGATGGCCCTTCCAAAACCTTGTTGTTAAAGGTTATTAATAAATGATAATTATTTGGAGAGAGATATATATATATATATATCTTCTCATATTAGTTTTATGGTAAGTTTTCCATTTTTTAAATTCAACTAATTTTTTTGATCACACAAGTTACAAGAGACCACATGTAGTTCTTCTATAATTGTTTAGGATCCATCAAGCATAAGGACGTATGTTTTCGAAACTTATTCCATCAACAATGTCCTATGAACGAAACCCTTTTGCACACAAAAATTCAAAAGAATGATATGAGAATCTGCACTTATATATTTAACTTTGAAGAGAAGATATATGCAAAATTATAGAGAAGATCGATATCGACACTTACTTTTATCTTATTCTTCTCATAGAAAATTAGAAACTAACACTTTTTTTTTTTGGACGTTTACATTCAATTAATCTCGTAATCATTGTGAAGTTGACAACCCCACAGGTACTTTCTTCAAATATAGAGGGTAACACATATGTAAAGAAATTAACTTCTATTTTCCACATATGTAAATATTATACATATCTAATCTTTGTTCACATCTCTATATAAAAAGTGATGTTTGACTTTAATGTATCAATAATATTATATATACAAACTAATCATACAAATTCATTTATATTATTTGACGTCACATAATATAGTTAAAATGATAGGTTTCAATCAATAAAATAATAAATGAAATAGATAATGTAATAATAAAGGAGCCAATCATATCATACTATGTCATGTAGTATAAGTGAACTTGTATAATTTAGTTTGTATATGTAGTTTGCAAAATGCTATGTTTACGAGTATGAAATTTATATTTTAATTGATATGCTATATAATATGTCTATTATTAATTAGTATTATGTAATTATTATATTAATATAAATAAAAAATTAACAACTACTTAATAAGTGATAGCCACCAATTATCCACACATTAATTAGAATACAAATTTTGTAACTTGCAACTATATAAATATTGTACAATCATGTAGTTTTATCCCTAATATACACAAATTCCTATGTTTTAATTTAGGAGGCAAATGAAATCTGATGTGAGAAAATGCATTTCTCCTCGAATAAGTAGAGGTTCAAATCTTGCCTTCTTTATACCGAAATTCAGACAGATTTTTCCCCTACATGAAACCAATCTTTAAATGATCATGAAAAGTCTAAAACAAGAATGTCTTATCGATTTTTCAGACTCATCCATCTTTGTCTCTCAGTTATATACGAATCTCGAATTTTCCATCAAATAATTAAAAAGAAACTATCTGTCTATCTTAAAACTACCTTTTCAAGAAAAGCTATAACAAATTCTTTTGGTCTTGTGAGAATGAATGATCTTTGCTAATAATTTCGAACCATGCATTGGTCGTACATTTGTATTCATTCAAATATATGATGATAAGATAATCGGAAAGCTCCATCACCACCAGAGAATTTTGCAAATGATCCAGAATTTGCTTGGTACGTCTACAATTGAACACTGCAAGCATACGTGGGCTAGCTCTGTAACAATCATATACCAAATTTGGATCATATGCTGATAACTCTTAGCTAGCTAGTTGGTTTCAACAAATCATGATAAACAAGACTCTTCCTTAATTTAATCTATTGTTTCTTTTCTTATTTTATTTTTTTTCTTTGCTGCATAATGCATGTACCCAGAATATCCATTTTACATCAGCTAAAATCAAATCATTTTGATCCCACCTCAAACTTAAATCATTTTGATCCCACCTCAAACGTGAAAGTCAATTTTAACAAGAGTAGTCATGCAATCAATGTCGTTTCACCTTTTAGGGTTTTGTTTATCAGCTTCAATCTATCACCTTCTCTAGCCAATACATGTAACAAATTTGGCTCACTTGCTAAAAAAATATCTTCAAGCTACCAAAGATTATATTGAAGCGGAAGCAATCAAGCAAGTAAATATTTCAAGTAATATAATGTAGAAAACTATACAATTAAGAAAATTAGAGAGAGAAAGTAGAAGAACAATATACATAATTTATATAGTTCGGTAACTTGCATATGTTCACGGCGGATCAACTTCACACTCTCTTATTATTGAATCATAAGGCAATCCTAAAGTATACTTTTTATAAGAAAAAACTCACTTTCTCTTGTAAACTAGGAGTTTCTCTTACTAAGAATCACAAAGAAATTATAATTATAAAAATTGTTCTGTTAGATCACTAAAATGTATTTACAAGCTTATAGAGAGCTTTCATATAAGTTTTAGGACGACCTAAGTTATCTCTAAACGTATGGGTAGGGATGGCAAAAACGTTCGGATTCGGATTCAGATTCAAATTTGAAAAAACCCGAAACCCAACCCGGCCCGAATTTGAAATCCGACCTAAAAAAATTTGAGTTTTTTTAGGATCCGGATCTTGAATTTTTTGAGAAATTCAGATCTGGGCCAAACTCGAACCCAACCCAAATTTGGCCCAGATCTTTGATATATATGAATTTAACAATTATTTTACGAAATAAATGTTCCAAATATTTAAATTTAACCTCAAAATTAAAAATAAATTGTGACAAAGATTAAAAAAAATACATTTTAAACTATAAATATAAATTACACGTGTCACTTATACAAATTATACATATTAAACTATAAATATAAATTATACAATACAAACTATAAATACAAATCTAACAATTATTTTATAAAATAAATACGCCAAAAATTTAAAATTTACCAAAACAACAAAAAAATTGAAACAAATAAAAATTAAAAAAATCGGGCTTAACCAGATCCAGCTCGGCCTAGGAAAAATTTGGGCTAAACTTAGGTTCTGGGCCTAAGGAAAGAATTCGAATCCAGATCCGGGTTGAGCAAAACTCGAATTCGAATTTTGCCATCCCTACATGTGGGAGTCGTTTTAGAAAATTCTAGAACAAATGAGAGACGAACTCAAAATGGAAAACACTTTTTTCGCACCAGGCGCCCTGCACCCACTCCCTAGTGCCGCGACACCTAGGTGTTGTTGAGGGCGCTGCAACACCCACGCCTAGGTATCGGCTTCATGTTTTCGTCCATTGTCTTCGTTTGTCTTTCATTTTTACGTACTTAATGCACTTGATTTGTTCTCTAAATTATATTTCAATATTTTTTAATCAACTTTCTCTCAAATTATTTAGTCCATTATTAAGTAAAAAGGCATATAAGTGATGACATATGATATTGATTTAATATTTAAAGCATAAAACCTACGGTTTTGATTTCACTTCGAAATATTATAAGTATCATGTGTTTAATAATTTTTCAGTGTAGATATTCACACATTTTTAAAATATAGATACAACAAAAGCAAAACCATTTGTTCAAAATATATAGTTCAAATTATCCAGCTTCATTTTTTTTAATAACTACAAATTATATTGTTCAGATAGTATTTACATTTAAACCTTGTAAATATTTGCAGTTGAAAACTTATATTTACATATATTTTACAACTGTATAAGTTTTACATTTGACACGGTAAATTAAATTTAGGTTTAGGGTTATAGTATGAGATACACGCACCATTTGAGAGAAAGAAAATTCGAACCTAGATAAAAATATGAGACCTGCTCGGCCAATTTGACTAAGCCTTCGTACTCTCGTGCTCTTTTATGTATTCTTCTTGTTTTCCTTTTTATGCTTTGTGTCCAAGCCGAACCAATCAATGGTTTCACTTTATTCAAACTACCTGAAAGATAGTTGAAATATATAGAATTGATCTGAGCTCCAATCATCTCCCTTGATTGAGACGCAAATAGAAGTTAATTTCATTGGCATGAACATATTCATTAATATAATTAAGGTCTCCAATGGTAAGCTAGTCAATTCCAGTTGCAATCTCAATAATTTCGACCGCAATTTAATTTTAAAGTCGAGTAATATTATTTATATTATAAATTATATTTTAAATAATGATATGTTAAATAATAATTAAGTATTAAAATTGTTTAAATTTTAAATTTATCTATTATATCATTTTATTATTTAATAATTACTTGAGATATTATTATTTAATATAAGATAATATTATTCATTTGTACTCATATAATTTCAAACGAAAACTTTTACCAATTACTTATTATATTTAATATTATCACAATATATGTTAGGGTATGTTTTATCTACATGATATACTATCGTACTCTCTTCACACATATTCAAGTGAATATATATAATAACTAGGCACATACATATAAACAATTCCTATTTTGCATGCTTTTAACAATTCAAATCCCACTTGATTTCATTTAAGTTTTAATTCATGATTCATTAGTAACCTGACATGTAAAAGTGAATTAATAAACACTACAAATAAATTATATCTTTGTGAAATTTGTGCTTATGTGCTATTATAGTATGATTATTTATTTTTATAATATTTATACAATATATATTTTATTAAATTATTAATTACATTAATTAAATAATATAATACTTGTAATGTTACAAATATTATATGATCTGAAATAGTTTAGATTAGTGTTAAAAATTATCATTGTCGATAATTATAAATATTAAAAAATTAACAGGTTATAATAATTAATAAAATCTAAAGAGTTAGAACTTTATCTGTAACAGGATAAAGACTTGAGAGTACACTAATAATAGTATAATTATAAAGAGTTGCAATAAGTACTAAAAAATATTATTATACAAGTCTATTCTCAAATATAATGTTCTTAATTTAATTCACCGATGTAGGTCTATCGGTGGAACTATTTTTGTAGATCAGTGTATGACTATATCTGGATGATCCATATGGTTGTTTTTATCTAACCATAGGCTCAACGGAAGCTTATATAGCATACAAGTATTCAATAAGGACTGAATACTGAACAGACTCAACGAGGACTCCAACAGACATCCCATAAAGCTGTCAATGACAGGTCTTCTCGAGTTGAGTAGTATTCATGATCCTTTGACCTGAGCGCCATAGTGGGCTTGTGAGTGATCCATCATGTTTTGGTTCTATGTATGTCAGAGACCTTTCATGGTCTGACTGCTACGTGTTACTTAGTATGGTCCGATACTCATAGAGTCCGATGTGTATAGATATGGGATCTATCAGCTCACATAGGTGAGTTGTATATCCGGGTGTTCCAAAATTGTATCTTAAAAAGTCTTATGGCCATAAGTAATAAACTCAATAAAAAAGTTTTCCACAAGGTTACACAATATCGCAAAAGTGTTTGTATGTATTATTTATTGAGATATGTCTGGAAACGAGTTCATATATGAGCATATAGGAATTTGACCGTACTAATCTATATCTCCGCTCTTCTAAGATATAAATGGCAGAAGAATTATACATATACGCTATAATCTCAACTTGTACGATCTCACGCGCTGATTTGTAATATTCATGACATGTGCATAGGGCATCAATTACGAACTTACAGAATATTTTTGTTTGACAAATCGGGCATGGACTTAGAGAATTTCGCAATATAAAGTGTAATTGTTGTACACTGGACAGTGTACCGGATTGAATAGTTCAATCCAGTAAATTTTAGCAGATCAGATATTTGCTTCAATATCCTTCGAGATATGCACATGTCAAGATTTAAGTGTTAAGTACAACAATTAGTTAATAATAATTTTAATCAATAGAATGACGACACGTAATACATTATAAACTATTCATTGTTTAATTTAAAATTTATTAAAATGATATTATTTGTTAGACAAATAAAATTATTATTTTCTTTATAAAATTATTTTTAAATCAAATAATAATAATATTTAATATTATTATTCAAAAAGGTCAAATAATATTTTTTTTAAAAACTAAAGCATGTGGTTCAAATGTATTTTAATACTGATTAAACAAAAATGATTGAATGTCATACTTGATGGGACCAAGTGTTATTTGATTCAAATGGAAATTGTTTCTAATTTGGCATGTTTCTCTGCCAAATACATTAATCTAATATAACACATGCTTTTATTAATTGTTTATCGTAAATAATTATTGCAAGACAAAAGCATATGGCAAAGTAAGTGTTGCCATATTTGTGGGCCATGGTTGTCTTCAAATAAGAACATTATTGATGTAAAATAGAAGAGTAATTTTGCTCATTTTTTAAGATTTAAATTTTTTTTTCTGGTGTTACACGACCATTGCATGAGAAATAGAAGCTTAAAATTTTTTTTTCAGGTGTTGGCCACCATTATTCGTAGAGTTGAACTTATTTTTCTTTTTTTTTTAAGTGATCGGCAATAACACATGAAATAATGAGTTAATTTTGTTATTTAAAGTGTTAAACTAGAATAAAATTATTTATTATTATATTATTACAATAAATAACTTAAGTGTTGAATTATAAATTAAGAGTTAATTAAAATTAATTTAAGTGTTAAATTAGGATTTAAAGTGTTAAGTTACTATTTTAGCTTACCGAAACTCACTAAGTTAGGTGTTATAATTGACATCAAGTATACTTTAAGGTGGAAAGTCTGACAATACAAATTTTAAAGAATTGTTAAGATAATTCTAAAAAAATCCTTATAATTTTATTTATGAGATAATATAAAAAAAATTATTATATTTATTATTTAAAAAATTAAATTTTCAAACCTCTACAGCTGCGCATAATATATGTACGATGCATGATTATAAAATGATGAATACATCACTTATATGCATGCACCATAAATTAATCACCATTTTCAAAATCTACATCTTATAAGAATGCAAACCATATATGCACATTTGAATGAGTACACTAAAGTAATAAATTAAGCAACCATGCATGCCATGCCAGCTGCCAACCTATTTTGTATTTAGCATAGGTGATCAAAAGAAATTAAATTCAACTAGCTAGACATATAGTAATATGAATTAGAATTCTCTTCTAAATTAAATTTTATCAAAATTTTAAAGAATTTAAGACACGTATTTTGTATTTAGCATAAGTGATCAAGATTTAAATTTTTTACTATTTTTTTTAGCCGTCACTAATCTTCACCAATCACATATTAATAAAAAAATTAGACCAACAATCTAATAAAAAAAAAACATAGATAAAAAAGCATACAAAAATTTTATATAATTAATAAGAAAAAGCAAGAAAAGCATGAGGACTCGGCCTAATTAATTGAACTCTTTCAAATTTCACATCCAAATTTGAACCTCTCTTTCTTTCAATACAAAAAATAAATATGTTAAAATCCCCTTAAAAAAAATTAAAAGAAGCAAGAAAAAAAAATTATGCTTACGCTTGGTAAGATTAAGAAATATATATCTAAGATAAGAAGGAGCTAAGTGTTAGGCCATATTACGTGGGACCAGGCACCGTTTCCTACTTTCCTTTCCTCTATCACTCCAGCTCAGGGCCTTTGCGTTGGCACTCTCTTCACCATTTGTCTCTCTCTCTCTCTCTCTCTCTTCTCCTTATCTTTGGCGTGAGGATATTATTAATGCCCTCATCTCTTCTTTTCTATATTTCAATTTCCTAATTTTAACTCTTTTTTGTTTTTCCATTTTTGTGTATTTAAGTGATCATAAATCTCTCTTTATTATTGTTATATATATGTCTCTTTCTTCTGTCTCTTTATATGACACCTAAAATTGTAATATGATGAGCTTCTGTAAAAAGAGTGTTCACTCGTTTTTAGGCTTCAACAAAAACTCCTCCATGGACAGAGCAGCAGCCACCTCTTTCGATGATAACCCACCTTGCAAAAATGGCCTAGGGTTAATCACGGCTATTGGTGATGAGTCTCATCATCATCATCATCGAACCCCTAATGTCATTGGATCATCTATTCTCAAGCTCTCGCTGCCACCGTCACCATCGCCGCTGCCGCCGCTAACACCACCGGTTGTATCATTACCAAGTGTGTTTGCGAAGAAAGACCCTGGTGGGATAGGGTTTATTGATGATATGGGTGGTGGTGTTAATGGGCTCATGTCATGCACTGAGAGTTTAGGGTTTGAGAGCAGTGATGAGAGAATAGTTGATGATCATCAAATGGATGAGTTGGATGTGAAAACAGATCAATCATCACCAACTAGGGCAAAATGGAGGAGAGATCATGAGGTGAGGAGGGAGATGAAAAAGTTTCCACAACCACTTTCATCTTTCGATCGAAATGGGCACCCGAGTTTCTTTCTCCGCTCTGTGAGGACTGATGGAAGATTAGAGTTGACCGAGGTTAGGATTGACCGACCGGAGATTCTTCGTGCTTCGAGAGAAGATGGACGGTTGAGATTGCATCTTATCAGAGATGAAGATGATGAAGACGACTTGGATATTGAATGCGAAAATGTTGAACAAGATCATCAAGAAGAAGAAGAAGTTCAACAAGAACAAGATCAAGATCAAGAAGAACAAGACGATGAAAAAGATGAAGAAGAAGAAGAAGAAAGAGAGGGAGAATGGAAGTCTCAGGTGAGTGGATCAGAAAGGTTTAGGAGGTGTAATGAGATGGTGAGTCATCATAATTACCATGATTATCATCATCATCATCATCATAACCTGCATGTGTGGAGCCAGCAATGTGTGCCAACGAGATGAACGATTAGCTAGCTAATTGGGTTCACGTGACTGCCGATGAAGAAATGGACAACCAAATTTATATATAAGGCTTGCCGGGCTATCTGCATTTCATGTCTGTTACTTTCTGGGAAGTCTCCAGTACTGTTGCGGGCAATATCTGCCGCATATGCCATTATATTAAGGTGGGTTCTTGCTCAGGTTCAGCTTGATGTGTCTCAGCTAAATTTGGAGATGCAAACAAAAAAAATTACATAGGTGAGTGGATAATGGTGGAAATTTGCTCAGAGAGTGAGAAAGATGATACTTGCCAAATTTAGAAGCTTCAACAGAAGATTATTATTATCTTTTTGAGAGTGTATTAAATCCAACTTATTTAAAAATCATCCATTTGCACACATGTTGTATTTCATCGGTGTTTTTTTTTTAATTTTTGTTTTGTTTTGTTTTAATTTGTCCATTCAAATCATTTAGTTGGTTGGATTTGTTTATTAAAGGTGTATTTCCAGTTATTCTATTGAGAACACTTTCAAAATATTAGAAAAATATATATTTGATAAAACTAATTTTTCTTAAATAATTAACATGTGATTATTGGTGAGAAGACTTTGGAATGGAGAAGGGCTAATTTAGTGTTTGACTTGGTCTCATGAATATGTGATGACATCATGAGCATGGTGGGTCAAGGTTCAATTGATCACATGTCCACTTGAAAAGGGTTGGAAAGTGATTCTAGTGAAGTTTGACATATATATATATATATATATATATATGTTCTATGACAGAAAAATTGTAAATTTTGTTGGCTTAATGTATTTTAGGTAAAGAATAGGGGGGTTAACTAAAATTTTATAGAAGTAGAATGAAAGCCTAAAACGGTTCATATCATATCCGCAATTTTTTCCAAAAACACCAAACGGTGTCGTTTTGAATTTAAATGAATTTTCGGCCAAAATCTTCTTCTTCTATGTTCGAATCAAACCTAGTTTTCATTCGGATTTCTTCTTTTAATTAAAGTAAAGTTTGTTTTTCTTTTCCCAGATTAAAAAAAAGACTCTTTTTTTTTGTTCCTTTTTATGCTAAAAACTAAGTTCGAATCAAATAAAAAAATAATTTAAGAACGAGGAAAAAAAGAGGTATTTTATCGCAATATATAGAGCTCAATATTCAGACCATATGAGATTGTCAATTTTTCTTCGTTCTCTTCAATAAAGGGAGAAAGAAAGACAATCTAGAGAGAATTATTTTAAAGAGAGAACTAAATGTAGAGAGAGACAATGAGGATGTGCTGAAATGTTTTTATAATTCTAATTTTAGTATAATTTTGAAATATAGTGCAGTGTTAGACATGTTAATAAGTTTATAAAATAAAATAGATGTAATTTTATAAGAACTGAATTATTATAAATTTTTTATATAGATTTTTACTGTCTATTGTTATTTATTTTTAAATTTGAATCTTAAGTTAGTATGAATTTTTAAAAATTTATAGGAAAAAAAATTCTATAAAGGAAAACACTTTCACCTTATGTGGAAGTTGCTAACCATTTGAAAATTTTTGTATTTGACTATTATTTTAGTTAAGAATTTTTTTTTTATTAAAGTCAAATTTTTTAATTTTTGTTAATCAAATATATGTTATGTGGACCATTTTATCCTCAATTCTAATTTTATTATTATTTTAATTAATTAATTTTATTTTAGTTTCTTTTTTTATAGAAAAATTTAATTATTTATTATTTTATTTACTTTCATTATTTATTCTAAATTTAATAGTTTAAAATATTTTAAGAAATAAATATTTCTTAAAATTAATAATATAATTATATTTTAAAAATAAAAATAAAAAAAATTATTTAATAGAAGCATCAAGTTGATGGGTGCGTATCAGCATATAATGAGCTGCTGATACGTGTGGTGATGCGCGTGACAATGTGCTCGACGCGCGCGCATTAGCCCATGTGGCACCACGTGTTGGCACGTGATATTTTTATTTTTTCTTCATTATTTATTTTTTTTATAAAAAATAATAACAAAATTTAATTAAAATTCAACATTCAGAATTTAGAGGTGACGGTTTAGGGTTAATTTGTTTAATTTTTCTTTTTTTAATTATAAATTAATTAAAAAATAAGTAATTTAAAATAACACAACAATTTAAAAAATAAATGTATGTAGCGCACGGTATTTTAAATTGTTGTGTTATTTTAAATTATTTTTCAATTAATTTTTAACTATAAATAAATAAATAATTGACCCTGAACCGTAACCTCTAAGTTTTGAACGCTAAATTCTAATTAAATTAAAATTTTATTTTAATTATTTAAAATTAATTAAATTTTATTATTATTTTTTAAAAAAAATAAATAAAAATAAGAAAATAATAATAAATGCCATGTGGGCTGATGCGCGCGTGAGTCAACACTAACACGCACACATCACCACACACATCAGCAACTCATTATGCTGATGTGCATGCTAACGCATGTGTATCAGCTTGATGCTTGCGTTAAATTATTTTTTATTTTATTTTTAAAATACAATTATATTTTTAATTTTAAATAAATTAAAAAAAGTTATTTCTTAAAATATTTTAAAGTATTTAATATAAAAAATTGAGATTAAATAAAATAATAATTAATTAAATTTTTCTATAAAAAAAATAAATAAAATAAATAAATAATAATAAAATTAAAATTGAGGTTAAAATTATCCGCATAATATATATTTAGGTAACAAAAATTTAAAAATTTGACTTTGTCAAAAATTATTTCTAACTAAAAACAGTAAAGTTTGTTAAGGCAAAAATAGATGAAAATTATTGTTCTAATTTAAATTTGAATTTATTTAATTATTATTTTATATGGAGAATGATTTTTTTGTGGAATAAATGATTTTCACTTAAATTCATCTCTTTAATTGATGTGTTATAAATTGATGCGAACTTGATTTTTAATTAAACACGTGTTAATAACATTTTTTGTATGCTCATACATAATTTAAGAAATTGTATTATAAATATACTTAATTTATTCATTTTTAAGAATCATCAAATACATAGAGAACATTCAAAATATTTAGAAAATCTTACTTATCGACAGTTGAAGCATTCTACACATAGAAAGCTCGTTTTAAAAAAAAAAAAAATTTAGAGCCTTTTTTTTTATACAGAAAAATAGTATTCTTTATATAAATTCGTAGAATATTTAAGGGTAAAAAAATAATTTCATAGAATTTTAAATTTTAAAGGTTTCAAAAACAAATGAATTGTCTTGAAATTTAAGAAACTCATTAAGAATATTTTGAGAAAGACAAATTTTATTGAAAGTTTGAAGCACTACATGTGAAAGCACTAGATATGCTTCCCGGAGAGAACTGAAAAGCACCTACCTTGGAGCTTTACTTAAAAAACACCACCAGTACTTTTGGATCTTAAAAGTGCTTTTTTTTTAAAGAAATTTCATCAAAGATTAAAAGAAGAGCGTCGACAGCAGGGTTCGAACCTGCGCGGGCGAAGCCCAACAGATTTCAAGTCTGTCTCCTTAACCACTCGGACATATCGACCTCTCGGTTGCAAGATCCCCAACTATTAATATTTGTATGCGACGTAGTTTCGAGTTGAGATTTAACCCAAAAAGCATTGAACCGTGGGAGAATCTTTCAGCTTTGGCAAAAGCAATGTAATCTTTCTATGGGTTTTCATCTTTTTTTTTTTCCTTTTTATTTTATGAAGGATAAAATAGTTACTTTGAAATGTTGGTCATTCATTATAATACTTATTATTATGCCAATTTGATCATTGTTTGGCAATGCCTAAAACATAATTAATTATTAACTCCTCATCATTTTAGCACTTAGTGTTATAAACTTACAAGACACGAAAAGCATTTCTTTATAAAATCCAGATTCTTACCTGGAATCCATGCTTATAATACACGATACAACACAAGTAAGCATACCCCATTTGGTCTTTGCAAGTTTTTGACTTTTTTTTTTATAAAAAAGAAAAAACATTCATATTTTGAGTTGAAAACATATCGATAAGTTGAAAATCTGCAGAAATCAACTTGCGATATAATTTTAGTAGTACAAATTAGATGTGTTGACCTACAAAATACCTAGTTTATAATTTATAAAAATCTAAAATCTCCCTCTACAATAAATAAAAAAACAAAAAAATTAAGAACATAGAAACAAATTGAAAATATTATAACCCTGTAAAGAAATGTAGATCCATGTGATATTATAATTACACAAAACATGAAATGTTTGCTTAAAAGGAAAATAGTGTTAAAAATTTATTCAATGATTAAAAAAGTTAATTCAAAGTCTGTCAACAAAGGGGACGTAGCTCATATGGTAGAGCGCTCGCTTCGCATGCGAGAGGCACGGGGTTCGATTCCCCGCGTCTCCATTAATTTTCCTGTTTTCTTTTTCTTTTTTTCAGGTTTGATTTTGATTTGAATATGAAAGAATTTTTGGTTGAAAATGAAAATGTTTTTTCATGCCTCATTGTCAAAGTTTCGGAGTTTGAAAATTTCTAAAAGTCTAATCACAATAAAAAGAAAAATGTGGTCAAAAGGAACCAGCAAAGATTTAAATCAATTCTTAATTCCTACTAAGTCATCCCCTCATTAGTTGTAATATTTAAATCAATTCATGGAGTGCTGACAAATAAGACATAAATGCACTTGAGTGTTTGTTGCAATAACAAATTCTAAATCTAACCCTCATTATAAAAAACTTAAAAAAAAGGTCAAAAGGAAGCAATAAAAGAATTGAGTTTTTTTTTATTCTATTTTACAAATTATTCAAATTAATTTTTACTAAATCATCCCTTATTAGTTATAATTTTAAATCAAATCGTCGAGTGCTAACAAATAAGATATATAATACACTTAGCGTTTGCTTTAACAATAAATCTTGCATATTTCTTTTGACTTAGATCAAAGATGCATTTGAGTACTTACTCTAACGATAAATTTTGTATACTTTCTTAGCTTAAATTAAATATTCGAGTTTTGACAAAAGTTAGAGTAACGATGTATTTTTGTTTTATCCATTTATGAGGTAATTATTTTAACTATTTATTAATGTATATAATATGTATGTTAAGTGTTATAAACTTTTTTAAAATTGTGCGGCCTTAGACACGTTGCATGTTAAGTAGTCGAGAAAATCATACAAAGAAGAGAAGAAACACACACACACAAACTGTTTAAAAGAATGCTCTCTATATTACTGAAGAGAAACACAAGTTATGATATACTTTGTATAAATGAAGGTCTCCCATTTATATACTAACAGTCCTATACAATCAATGGTTGAGATCTAAATAATCTAACGGTGTACATACAAGATGAATAATATGCTTTAGAATATTCTTAGATGTCATTATATATTCTACGAAATATTCCTTTTCTAATTGGGGTTAACAACCCTAATAAGTCTCGAGTCAAGTCCGGTTCTCCATCGCAAACAATGAGCCTTCTAGAAGCTCTGATCCACGTAGCGCTCTATGGTCCAAGTAATCTCCAGCAGGCCTAGTCGAGCACCAAGTGCTCGAGGAAATGCTTGAGAGCACTTGGGGAGTGACATTCTCCCCCACTAAATTCATGCAACACCCTCGTCGCATCTTCGCTGGAACTCGCGCACCTTGTTCTTGAATTGCCACAGTGCACTCTCGAGTTTCTAACTTGCTTCACCATCGGGCAATCCTTTCCACTTAATGAAATACTCACAATTCGGATGGCAGTTCTTCTTCCGTACTGTCCTCACATCAATGATAAGTTCAGCCTCCTTGTCGTAAGATGTGGAAACTCCCAATGGTGCCTTGGTTTATGGCTCACGATCCGTGTCCTCTACATCACTATGGTATGGCTTTAGACAACTTGCGTGAAACATCGGATGTAGTTGAAGTCTCGAAGGTAACTCCATCTTATACGAGACATTGCTAACCCTCTTGGAAATAGTAAATTACCCCATATATTTTTGAACAAGACCCTTATAAAGTAGGCGCGTACACTTGTGCTGCGTCGGAAGAATCTTCACCATCACCAAGTCTCCTATGTTGTACTTAATATGTCTCGGATTGCCATCAGCCTATTTCTTCATCCGTTTTGTCGCTTTGTCTAGACACACCCGCGCCTTGTTTGATTGTTTCTGCCAGGATTTCACAGCTCTGTATGCTGCGGGACTTTTTTCTGTGTCGCTAGATACGAGTGCATGCGGCGTGAGAGGTTGCTGGACAGTAGCTAGCTTAAATGGGCTTTGGTTTATTGACTCACTCCGCTGCAAGTTGTATGAGAAATGTGCCACATCGAGTAACTTGACCCAATCCTGCTGATATGCGCTCACAAAACGTCGCAAGTACAGCTCCAGTAATGCATTCACCATCTCGGTCTGCCCATTCGTTTGTGGGTGAAAGCTAGTGAAAAAGTAAAGCTCTAACCCCATGAGATTGAACAATCATGTCTAGAATCTCTCCGTAAACTTCATGTCATGATCGCTGACTATCATTCTCGGCAACTCCCAAGACTTGACTACGTGCCTAAAGAAAAGTCTTGCTGTCTTTTCCGCACTATACTTTTTGGGCACCGGTATGAAAAAGTATACTTGAAAAATCAATCTACCACCACAATGATAGTCTTACACCTTTCGGACTTCGGTAAGGCTACGATAAGATCCATAGAGATGCTTTACTAAGGTCTCTCCGGTATGGGCAGGGGCTCTAGTAGCCTTGCGAGACTCTGTTGCTCGATCTTTTCTTATTGGCACACGAGACAAGTCTTGATAAATTGTTCTATCTCTTTTCGCATGTGTGGCCAAGTAGTACACTGTCTCCAATAGGGCGCGCTTACACCGCTGTCTTAGATGTTTTGCCCATTTCGTGTCATGACACTCCTTAATGAGGTTACGTCGTAAGTTCTCCCACTTTGACACATATACCCGACAATCCTTGGTGTAGATAAACCTATCTTCTACCTAAAATCGCTGAGTCTTGCGCTTATGTGCTTAAACAGAGAGCTGTGTGGCTATGAGATCATGCTTCTCATGAAATAGACCAAGCAAATCTCCTTCCAGCTTACTTACAACTACTAACAAATAAGATATATAATGCACTTGAGTGCTCCAATAGTAAATCGTGCATATTTCTCTGACTTAGATCAAAATGCATTTGAGTACTTGCTCTAATAATAAATTTTGTATACTTTCTTAGCCTAAATCAAAATTTGAATTTTGATAGAAGTTAAAGCGATGATGTATTTTTTTTAATCCATTTATGAGATAGTTATTTCAGCTATTTATTAATGTGTATAATATGCATGTGAAGGCAATATATTTTTTTGTAGTTTCTTTTTTTGTATATAGGACAATTGTTTCAGATATTTCAAATATTTATTAACGTGTAATATGCATGTTAAAATAGTGTATTTTCTTATATTTTCTTTTGTCTATAAATAAGGCAGTTATTTATTTCAAATATTTATTAATATGCGATATACATATTACGACATTGTATCTTTTTGTAGTTTTTTTTTTTTATATATGGGGTGATTATTTCGAGTATATATTAATACATAATATATTTTGATTCAGTTATTGTATACAACGTGCCCTTTAAAAAAAAAATACATAATTAATAATTTTATATTCAACGTATCAAGTTGCATTGTTCAAGTGACATTGTTTGTGCACTACGTAGGATGAGCTATTAAGAATTTATTTTTTTTAATTTATAATTTAGTAGTAGTTTATAATTTAACAGTAATAAGTTATTTGCACTATTTGTAATTGGTTGAGAAATTTTTTATATATAAAAAAAAGGATTTACATTAAACAAAATTTATTTTAATTTATTTTATAATTTTTAAAAGATGGAAAGCAAAAGCCTATAAAAATAACAGAAGTTTCTTCCAAGCTTGTACTTCCATACACCATTACGTGCACACAGTCCGAAGAAAAACAAACACGCAAAACAGAGAAATCGAGAAAAGCAAAGAAAAAAATAAATTCCCGACAGAATCGAGAAATGTCGTGTTTAAAAGGCCGGCACCAGAAGCACCTTTTGCCGAAGCGGATCATCCTGGTGCGGCACGGCGAGTCGCAGGGGAACCTCGACACGGGCGCCTACGCCACCACCCCTGACCACAAAATCCCCCTCACGCCGCTGGGGATCGAACAGGCCCACCAATGCGGGGCCCGCCTCCGCTCCCTGCTCTCCCGTGGCAGCGACGACGGCGCCTCCTCCTCCAACTATCGCGTCTACTTCTACGTTTCCCCCTACGAGCGCACCCGCTCGACGCTCCGTGAGATCGGGCGGTCGTTCTCCCGGAAGCGCATCATCGGCGTCAGAGAAGAGTGCCGGATTCGCGAACAGGATTTCGGCAACTTTCAGGTAACTTCAAAATGTGGGTCCCGCATAATTTGTATAAATACACATTTTCGGACTAAGATTAAATTTTATATGAAAATTTTCAATTTTTTAAAAAAAAAAAAATTATGCTACTGTTTAATTGGACAAATTTTTGTTCGTAAGCAATTCTTAACTTTGTTCAAAGAATTGTTAAAAGATAAATAAAACAAATTATAGAATCTAATGCATTGATCATGCAACTCTCTCGTTAGTTAGTGAAGTTCATTATCTTTTTTTTAGTATTATTATTGTTAAATTTTAGTTTTTGTTTTGTGTTTTGGAGGTGAGGGAGAGAATGAAAGTGATAAAGGAGACAAGGGAGAAGTTTGGGAGATTTTATTATAGGTTTCCCGAAGGGGAGTCTGCTGCAGATGTTTTCGACCGTGTTTCCAGTATGCTTTTTCCTTGCTTTGTTTCTGTTTTTTTATGTTTTTGCTTTTGCTGTTTTCTTTGTTTACTTTTACATCTGGTTTCTTGGTTACACTTGTTTTGTTGGTTAGTGAAATTAGTCTGCGGCTATTGTGTTTACATTGTTTAGATAGAATAATGATAGCCTTAAAGAGCGAGAAAAGTGAATTAGAATTGGTGATTTGGAAGTGCCTTCATTGTTTTTTGAAAGCAAACACTGGTAAAGCACTTTTAGAATGAGTTCTTAAAATTTAGGATACAATGTTACTTTCATTATTTTTGGGTTATATTCCTTGGTGGTTGTGTTTTCTGGTGTTTCTGTGTTTGGTTGTTAATAGTTCGTGTGTTTGGAATTGGAGAAGTTCAATGGAAATTTTTGATAACTCCTTTCTTTTTTCAGGAATTTTGGCAAATTGTAATCAAAGCTACTAGTTCCTCTGATACTAATTTAAAACGGTGAGAGAAAGTTAATGTTTTCCTTGATTTTGGAATTGGAAGCAAAAGCAAGGAAAGCACTTTAATAATCGGTTGAGTGGATTTTGGCATCCCTTTCTTTTTTTCGTCTTGTATAGTTTAGAAGTGTAGCTGGATGGATTTTCTTCTTTTGTTGTGCTTCTTGTCACATTTATAATCCTGTTATCTAGCTTTTGCTTATAGATTTTGTTTAGGTAATTAATATGTGGGGTTAGAAGGGGTATTTTCGAAGTATCTTTTTCTTTCTTTTTTAAAGTTGGAAATGAAAGCAAAACTAATAGGTGGTTTAACAAATTGTGGAAACTGATTCTAGTATCGTATGTAGAAAGGTGGCTTGACATTTTTGAAGTGAATTTATTGATTGCACAGCAGAAGAAAGATAGCAATTTCAAAGTGAATATGGTGGTGGGCTCATTCGCACCCATCATTCCCTTTATCTAGAATTATAAAAAGGGACTAAGGATGGTTTGATCTTTCCTTTGTTCCTTTCATAAGCTGAAATTTCTCTAGCTAATAATCTAATAAGATAGGAGTAGAATTTGGTTTACTGAAAAGGGTAATTGAACTACCGTTGTTAAATGTTGATTGGAGGTAAGAGGAAAAGAAATTGGAGATATAGTGCACCTTACTCACATAAATCTTTTGCATCAAGAATGCCAACAAGATGAAAAAGGCAGCAGCTAATTACTCTAGGGTCTACAGCCCCAGCATTTATTGATGTTTTCATTGGTTTAATTCCCGATCTAGGATACATTTGCTAATGTTCCACCACAAGGTGGAAACAATTTGCTAGTTCAAGAGTTAGAAGACTGCCGTACTGCCATTTCCTACGAAGCAAAACACTTTTGATCATCTTTATTCCCAACCAGTTGAGCTAGATAAACTTTTGGGAATTTAATTAAATAGTTCTTGACACATAATTAGAAATAGCATTAACTGATGTTTAATTGTCTCCCATTGGCTGAGCTTTCAATTTTTTGGTAGTAAAATATGGTAATCAAGATTTCTCTTGCCTTGCGATGTCTGGCGACTTGTGATGGTCTAAGTTACATGATTTTAACTTGATTATATTGCCTGCATAACATGCTCCACTCATCATTCTTTTACACATAAACGCTATCTAGTGTCTTTGCTGCTGTAGCAAAATTGAATCAACTATACTGAAATTTGATAGAGGTTTTGACTATATATGCTTCACAAAAAGCATGATCTTCTGGTGTTTCTTTCTCAAACTAGATTTATGATCAAAGGTTTCATTTTGCATTTTGATTTTAGATAAATGAACCAGGTGCAAGATTTGTATCTCAAATATCAGAAAACCAATTGGGTTTTGCAGGTTTTTTTGAATCCCTCTGGAGGGACATAGACTTCAATAGGCTTCACAATGACCCTTCCCAGGAACTAAATCTTATCATTGTATCACATGGGCTGGCTTCACGGGTATTTCTCATGAAGTGGTTTAAGTGGACAGTTGAGCAATTCGAACTCATGAATAATCTCGGTAACTGTGAGGTTCGAGTGATGCAGTTAGGAGAAGGTGGAGAGTATAGCTTAGCAATAAATCACACGGATGAAGAAATGCTCGAGTGGGGACTCACTCCTGCAATGATTGCTGATCAAAAATGGCGAGCCCATGCCAACAGGGGAGAATGGAATGAGAGTTGTCCCTGGTACCTTGATGAATTTTTTGACCACCTGAAGGACTCAGACAACGACAGGAAAGAAAATGATGCAGACTATTTCGATGCTCATTGTTCTTCTGAATCATCTTAAAGATATCACCCCTGTAGGTTCTTACGTGAAACATTGATAAACATTTGAAACTGTATAGATCTGATAGTCATTACCCTTGGCATCCCACCTGCAGAATGACCAAAATCTTAGGCTTCAGTGTTGGATTTGTAACTCTAACTTTGTATAATGTTTGATTCTTTTATATTCAAATTGTGATGCAGGAGACTTTGTTTCCTAACAATTATTTCATTATGTGACTGAACTTCATTCAGTAAGAAGGCATATGGTTTTTCATATTGATAAACATTCTTGATTCTTCTCTTGCTTTGCCCAATAACCAATCTATTCATTGTGTAAACAAACCAAGCCAACAAAAATTGCCCAACTCCAACTTTGGAAAATTGTTGCCAACAAGCCAAGCAAATCCATGACTTTATCAAGGTGGAAAGATTTAGATATAATCCTTATCAACCTAAAACAAAGAAAATTCAAGAAAGAAAGACCAATTCTAGATTCCATTCACTTCATTTTCACACTGATACTGCTGTCTGTTAAATACATTAACATGGATAAAGATAGATTTCTTAATTTTTTATGTAGAGCATCCAAAGCATTTATGAACTTCATTCTTATCTTGAAAAAATCTACTGCTATCTGCTGAACCAAACTCATTGAACAACTCTCTTCTTCATGTATTTATTAATTTTTTTTAATAACTAAAATAAAAAGGGATTTGATAAAATATTTTATATTAATAAAAATAAAATTCTTAATTTTTTACATCATAAAAATTTCATTGTTTTGGATCTGTTTTGAGCGAAAGAACATTGTTTTGAGTTCTATCGAAGGGTTTGCTCAAAATAAACCTGAAACGACGTAGTATTGAAATTTCTTGCACATTTCAAAATGCGTTTCTGTTAGTCTTAAGTATCGTAACAAAGTGTCATCAATGACATAGTGACAGAGAAGGACACACCATGTGAAATCTTGGCCCAGTTTGAATCTAGAGTCTACAATTCCTTATCATTGGCTCATGCAAATCTTTAAATAAAATATCAGATGTTTGATGTTGCCATTACAAAACAACAAAAGCAACAGACACAATCATTAACACTTGTTTCTTTTCTCGATGCCAAATTCGTAACTTGATTTATCTATTGTCCAAATCGCAGTGCTCATTAAGCAAACTTTCTTGGGATCTGCGGTTCCTTTTCTTTCTCGAAATACAGAAAAGCAAGCACATTATATGGTAGTTTTTCCGCCACATTTTTTTAAATAAAAAATTTTATATCTGGACCTAAAAGTCAAATTCTGTCTGATCTTTGAAATGGGTTTAAGTCGAAGTGTTCAATCATTGAGTTTATATTCGAATTCTGTCTATAACCCAAATCTTTGATGTGGGTATCTGACATCTCCATCTATGTATATTTCATTTTTCCTGAAGAACAAGGCTCTAGAAGGGAATTAGAGTAAAGCTCAGATCTTGAAATGGGTATCCGTTAATGTGTAACACTCTTCTCAATACGTGACATTGGCTGCTGCTTCTGAAATTTTTGGAATTATAAGCAAAGTTAGGAATTTTTTTCATCTACTTTTTGAGTGCCAAAAATGGCTCAGTCATGGCAACGTTGGCATTGTACTAAAGGTGTTTCCAGGCTGGTTTTGGTTATGGTCGGTGTTCTTTTTGTTGGCTACAGTGTTGGGCCACCGTTAAATGGGCGCTCAAAGAAGATTTCTGATGTTCAAGCTTCATGTCCTTGTGTCTGTGAGTGCTCTTCAGAACTTGACCTTGCCTTGCAGTTGCCACTAGGTGAGTTTAAGCTTGCATATAATGTTAAACTACCTCTAAAAATGGTAACATTGGTTAGCTTGCATATTTGGGTTTGTTATGTTAAGGAAAAGAATTAATTTTCTTAGAGACTTACTGTACCTTCTTGAAGCATTTAACTTTTTCGGGCTGAAAGTTGTATGCTTGACACAATTTTTCTCTATTGATATGGAAATATTGGTTGGTTTGTATGTTTGGTCTCTTTTATCCTGAAAAAAATGACGCTCTTTCAGTTGATTCAGTAGACTTCAATAGAAGTACTTCCTTTCTTTGGGGAAGGCATGCATGACTGTTGACATCAGATTTTATTCTGTGAATTACACTTTTATGCTGTTGTCTTATGCCTTGTCATTTTATGCATCTTAAATCTCTGGTAGAAATTTGTATGGAATTAGTTTAGTATGATCAGTAGCTGGATAGTGTAGGTTTATTTGAATGGGTTTAGTATGATTATTAAGGGTTGAAGTTTAATCAGCATTTACTATTTGAAGGCACAGAATGCTGCTGGCTGCAACTAACTGTTTTTCTAGGATTACCCATATCCCCTTCTTTCCATGCTGAGATAGCCTTTCTGTATTACATGTGCAAAATCTGAGAAAATCCCACATGAATGTTCTACTGTAGTTGGTATTCAAGAATCAGTACATGAAATTTTAATGAATTTGAAAGAAATTGTGTTGAAAAGTAATCTATATGGAACTCGTGACACGCTTATTTGTGTCAAAGGTTCAGGATATGTAACTGCTCAAGACATCATCTTACCGCCTTCTGTGGAAATCGTTGATAATACGCAGCATAAAAGATAGTCTGTTTAGTCTGTCTTTCAGGCATTCTGATTTTAAAAATACATTCTTCTGAGTTCTGAGAATGTCTCTGTAGTTCTTTTATTTAACCTTTATTCATTTGTTCTTACAGGACCAATCAGTGGCTCATTTACAGGTCAGTTTATCTAAATCTTACATCTCTTTTACTGTATGTTTTTGTTTGTGCCCTATGCAGAATAGATCTAGTGATTCTGGCCGTTTGAGCCTCCAAACTTGCAAATTTGGAATCCTCAATTCAAGTTCCCGCAAAGAAAATAGGTTACTAGCTCATGTTTAAAACATGGAAAGTAATGTCATTACACTATAATTCTCCTATCTAGAGTTCAAACGAAGGCAATAAATGAGGGTGAATATTATTCGGAGACAACAAATAGGAGTTGTTCTTGATTCTTCTGCAGCAGGTTACAGCCTCTTGTGGAACTGCAACGTTTATTTTTTCAATTAATTATCAAAACATTTTCTTTGCTGCATGCACAGGCTGTGGTAAACATGATCCAGAACTGAATGAAGAAATGGAGAAGGATATTGTAGCACTGCTCTCAGAGGAACTTACTTTACAAAAAAGAGTAGCCAATGATACCTTGCAACACACCAAGACATTGATAATGGATGCTTGGAAATCATCTTCCCACCACCAAAGAGAAGCAGAGAAATGCAACGCAGGAATAGAAACCTGTGAAGAAGCAAGGGAGAGGGCTGAAAAGGAGCTTATAGAGGAACGCAAGCTTTCAGCATTGTGGGAGGAACGAGCTCGAGAATTTGGATGGAATGATAATAGCTGAATTTATACCTGATCAGAGACACTGTTATTATTCTCTTTTAGCTCATTTTAGGTCTTTGATAGTGATATAGCTAGTAAAAACTACTACTTACGTATCGTTTTTGTGAATATAAATGCAACTATTTTCTTTTAGCAATTAAAAATTTCAATATATGTTAGTGAATAACTGGAAACCTGCTTACAGCTCTTATCTGTAGCAGGGTAAAACTGCAGCAGGTTTAAAATCTGTGGCAAATATAAAATCCTGCAACAGATGTAAAATCCTATAGCAGGTTAAACTTTAAAGCTTAATTTTTCAAGCATGTTGGTCTTTCTGGAGGCTTCATGGCAATCTGGAAACTAAACCTTAGCAATTTCTACTTAAAATATTTAGATATTGTATTCAAACTCGGCTAGAATTTTGGCAACAGCCAAATTTTCATCTCTTTTTAATCCCTACATGCAAATCCAATTATGTTTCTGCGTCAAATATTCTTGACATGGGAAACTGGTTTTCATCTATTACCTAAAAAATTTACAAAAAGGTATGCCTTTTGATTGGCTACCCAAAATTACAATTTCATTGATTATGAAGAAATGGAAATACAAAGTCTTCCATGTGAATCTTTTCCTTCATAAAATCGAAGGAAAAAAGATTTGGTAAATCTTGGCATTTTGTGAAAGTCAGATCCTTGTGTCGATTCTGCAATGATAGTGTATATAAAACCTGATCATGCAAGTTTAATACATAAACCAATGTATTAAACCCATCAGCAGTAACAAGAAAGGTAGATAAATCAAGTCAAATATAAACTGTCCAAGACTGCAAATCCAGCTGCAACCCCGCCTTCATTTGAAGAAGAGATCTTTGTCCGCATCAAATAACCACTTTGTTCGTTCATGATCACCTTCTCCTTGTTCCTGCACATTCCAATTTGAAAATATAATGTATATATCAAATGAAAAATGGGTGAGTAAGTTGCAATGCATGTATAAACCCTTCAACACATGATTTATGTACCTTAAGTAAGCACCATATATCCCAAGTTCTGATATGGCATGATCCTTATGAAAAATGCCATCACGCATAAAAAATGCAGGGGATATAATTGGGAATATCCTTTGCATAAGGATGTAAGCAGCATCTTCCTCCCTCCCTCCCTTTTTCAATCTTTTAAGGGTTTCCCTCACATCTTCACCATAAATATTGTTCCCTGAAATGGACAATCGTACATTATTCATAAATACTGCTTAAGTGAATGATGAATTGTTGTTAACATTAATAACAACAAAAGCAAAGAAAAATAAAAAAATATAGGACCTCCGCCTTCTCTTTGGGGCTTCATGACATATAGCTCAGGTCTTTCAATGGCTTTGCTAATGATCTCTGAATCATCCAAACTCCACAATCCTGCAAAGCATTTACGTACTTTGGCAACATCCTCTTTATTGTCCAGGAACCTGCTCACAAGCAATCAAGAATCTAAGCAATCAAAGCTTCTTCTCTAGAATTTCAAAAGCTTAATGAACTACTGAAACTTAATACAGATTCCCTCACAACATTTGTAAAGGAAATATGAACTACTGAAACTTAATACAGATTCACTCAGAAACATTTGTAAAGGAAACATGACATTTCTCAAGACGTAGCTTGTAAACACATTCTATTTTCATGACTCTCAATGTTAAACTATTCAAGATCAGCATGATTCACCAAACGCATAAGGCTCATACTTTTAACTATAAATTAGAATGGACAATTTTGGATAAATAGTAGGTAATTCAACAAATTTACATGCCAAGTGCCTCGTGAACCATTTCCATTAACATTATTAAACTTGAGCTACACCATTATTGCAGTAACATTATAACCCCTTCTTTAGGCCATCAGAAATTCATGATGTCTGAATTAGGTCCAAGAACAAACTACAAGATTCATGAATCAAGCTTTGGCACTGAAGCTACTACTGAAGCCAAATTATTACCTCTCAAGGACATTGGGTTTTGCAAGTTCTTGTTGGATTTTCTTGGTGCCTGCCAAATGATAAGATATTGATGGACACTTGACAGAAGACGACTGCTCCATCAGTAGCCTGGCTCTCCATTCCTGTGAATAAGAGTGATGAAAAATCATATACTTGGCGCCAAAACCAATGGTCAAGTTTTATTTTTGATAAAAGTACAAAGAGAGAAGTGAAAATATAGTCCAGTGGAAAGCCAATGTTTGTAGATGGATAGGAATGTTTTGGAAATTCATTAAACATAAATTAGGAGTTAGGATATCTAATTTATAGACACATACTATGCAACCATTAAAACATATTTAATAGGTCTTTAACCCCATGCAATGTCGGTAGACTAACCATTTGTAATCCCACAAGCCAATTGCTAGGACAGGATGCTACACTAGCTCACTACATTCGCCTTTATTTGAAATCTTAATGGTCGTCCCGTCTCCTTTATTTGTCATGAAAGCTTACCACATATATACTAGTATATGCTACATTAGCTCACTACATTTGCCTCCAAACTTTGACATAACATTTTTAACCAGGCGAATGACCACTAGTTTAACAATAAATTTATTCTCAAAACATAAACATGGCTGCAACTGGCAACAAAAAAGCAAAATTGCTTACTGATTCTGAAGGATAATCAGTTGGTGTATATCCGGCTCTGAAATAAACAACAGCAATTACTTGTCCACCTCTGCAATTGCAAAGCTTTCAGACATCATGATCAGAAACAAAAGATAATTAATCAATAAAATTTGAAGTTCAACAGTAGAGAGTTACATACACAAGAAGTGTTCCATCAGGAAGTAGTTCCCCTTCTGCATCAATTTCGGCCAGAGTCTTTCGGATAGTTGTAATATTATGTGTGTTATTAAGCTAAGGAAGACAATTACAAGCAAACTCTATGAAGAGCATTCTGAAGTGGAAAGGACTCAAAAAACTATAATATAAAGGGAATTTTTTTTTTTAATATACGGGCCCCTTTTTTTGGTTTTCTTAAGTTTTTTCTTGATGGGGTCTCTTTTGAAAATAAAGGATATCGTTCCTTCAATACTGAAGAAAGCCAATGTTGGTCATACATGTTATGTTCTTCACTCTGAACCACAGCCATAACTACAGCCCTGCACCAAAATATTACAGGTTACAAAAAGCTTAAATGACCTCTCTAACTGCAGCACAAAAGATTTAGCCACAGCCATAACTACAGCCCTGCACCAAAATATCAAGTCAAACCTGGGATTATTATACTCAGTCCAAGCTTTAGCCAATGCTTCTACAAACTGATTGACAGCCGAGTTGCCAGGTATCTTTTTGGAATCTAATCCAAGGTGTTCTCCATAGTGATTAAGTAAGCTCCTGCAACATGAGCAGATATGGTCAAGAAACTTTTTGAAAAGTTGTTCACATTCTCTGACTAATGGGTTAGAAGCAAGAGGGAAATTTTGTCAGAGTCATTTGCAAAATGCCCTCTTCTTGTGACAGATAAAACAAAAATCGTTTAAAATGCCAAACGATTGCAAACTAAGTAAAATGGAAGTATACAACAGCTACAGAAAATCAAGCCTTAGAAGATAGCATTCAGTGAATAAGAAAAATAGAATTTATGAATGCCTTTATCACACTATAGCATTGAATTTATAGTCTTGAGGGCGTCAAAAAGCAATAGAATGCATCCCAAAATATAAAACCAAGACAGCAGGGATGTCAGTTGGCAAACCCTAGTCCCCCAAATGAAGATGGTGTGTTACAGGACACTTCTTTAAGATCTTGGAAATGTTACAAAATTGCAAGCTAAGTTATACAGACACTTCAATATGTGTGCAACAACTTCTGTGGGTAGAACGAAATCCGAGCTACATTGACAAGAAGAAATTCATTTAAATTCCTAGTTATTTTTCAAATTACAAGAGAATTTAACCACAGCCTAGGAACTTTCCAAACAAGTTCCTAAATTAAAGTTCCAGGAACACACCTGTGAAGCTCAGTGACAAGACAGCTGAGGCCAGGAAATGAAGATGAAATTGTGTTAAGCTCTATCTGGAGAAGCATTTTTGTTTGTTCATCAAGCATATAATCTGAACGATGCAGACCCAAGCGTATGTCCTGTATAAGCAATCAAACAAGAGTATTATACAAAAAAAAAGTCTGGCATTTTTGCTTTACACCAATAAAGCAACCTAAGCAAAATTGTGTAACCAGAATGAACTAATTAGGTCATCTCAAAAGTACACAGCATTCCAATGGCCAATTATCTTGAAATGATACAATGACCAAAATGAATCCTCTCAAAATGAATCCTCTCAAAATAATCTATGCGCACGGTGCCTACACTAAATCCTTACCTCTTTCTTATTGATTTCTAGCATCTTGGAATGAATGTCCAAGAGTCTCGAGGTAAAAGTATCAACTTTCTTCGTTCTGCAATGTGACAAAGAGATATTTTTAGTTTACAATATTTATGATCTCTGTATCTGAGAGAATCTTGCAATGTCACCAAAACAAAAGTTAGGGACCAAGTCATCTTATGCAGAAAGAACCCAAAGAAATATCTTGAAATGATAAAATTATGCTTAAAGGCAGCAATACAAATTGTGGAGAAATTTAGACTTCAGAGGCCACAGCTTACCTTTCCCTGTAAATGACCTATTCGACAAAGCTAAAAGAATAAAACACAGTCCATATTTGTAAGGGCTGAACGAGATGAACTGCAGCGAAATGTCTAACTTTGATGGTTATTAATTAGTAAACATGTGAAGAAACTGGGAATCACATGCTTTATGATTTAAGATGAGCCTAGTTGAGATGAAATGGCAGCAGATGACAAAGAACAGGGTCTGTTTATTACCCTAACCTGTTAGCATTCCCATAAAAATATGAGAAAAGGAGAGTACCTGGATAGCGACTCCAGTAGAAATTTTCCGTCCAAACTCACACGATCAACAAGTTCATTGAAAATCAGGGCTAACTCACACGCTTCTCTAAAATGACTTTCAGGGAATAACATAGGCAACAAGGCAAATGGGGCATGCACCATTCCAACACCAGGAACTTTCCCTGATCTCTGTAATATGAAGCAAGCAACATCAAATTCAAGTACTAGTATTTCCAACTCACAACTCTACATCATCATCACTGGCAGTACAATATCTCATTTCTATCTCTCTCTCTCTAAACACACAAAGATAGACACACTCCCATAGTCATTACCTCATCAATTACAAAGAACTAATCAAGCTTAGAGAAACTAACCCAAAAGCAGCACGAGGGTATCAAACAACAATATGATCAAAATTAAAAGATCCTACCTAAGAACATATACTTTAAAAAAAAAATCATAGGATTCTCTAATCAATCATTATAAAATAACAGAAACATGCTGTGTAAAACACTAACAAAACGAATGGAGAAAGGACTTGAATAATGAGTTTCTGAAACTTAACCTGAACACTCTTGTCACCAACAAGAAGGCCATGAAGAGAGCTCCAGACAAGAGCATCATAAACCATCTTCTGAACCAAATCTTCATCAATATTATGCAAATCCCACATGGGTTCTGTGACAATTCCCTGTTCAGTCTCCATGCCTCTCACTCTCCCACACTTCAAAGTCCCAACTTTTGAAACCAAACCGCGAATTGAGAACTGGGTTGTGGGAAAAAATTGAACTTTCTGAAATGTTGTGTTAAAAATTCCATCTTTATGGGTGGGATTGGAAAAAAAAATTGATTTTGGTTTTGTTTCACAAATTGCAATAGGAAAATAGTGGTGATGATGAGTGGCACTGGAAAGAGAGAGGGAAGAATAGCCAACACCCATTTTGACCCTCTTTTTGGTATCACCAAAACAGTTCTAAAGATTTCTTCCCAAAATAATAATAATAATATATGCAATAGCAAAAGGGAATTTTGCTTAGAACAGGTACATTTTTTACTCGTTCGATTCCATTCATGATCCCTCCACTTCAAAAAGGTTCATTAGACTGTTAGTCATATATTGCAATAGTGAATTGAAACATCCTTTGATCTGCGTTCAAAGTCTTATGAAATATGAAAATGGCAATGGAATTTTCTTTTAACATTCATGAACAATGCAGATTTGTAAACTATTAGGGGAATGAATAAATAAATAAATGATGATTCTACACAAAATTGCCAATTATAATATAAAATAATATATATACACACACAAAGATAAATAGTGGAGCATGCAGCGAATAAAGTTTATTTTTCTTTCTTTTTAATTTTATATAATTTGCCAAAGATTGTTTCCATATGCTATTCGGTTTGGCAATAGTGGTGCTTCTATCTTATTTATATATATATATATATATATTTTTCTATTGACAATCTTTATTTTTTTTTTATATAGAGGGGTGAGAATTAAAATTCAAGAATTTTATTTTAATAGAGAAAAAAATACACTGTAAATTTGAGTAGAGCAGGGTCATTTCATAAAAGGTTGATTAAGTATGGAGTATTATGAGTTTTATAAATATTATATTGAATACAAGTATTAATGAGTATGCATAATATAAGTATGAGTATTATAAATTTATATTGTAAAGAATATAAATATAAATATTAATACGAATTATTATACATTTCCTTATTAACTAAATCACAACCACAAACGCTAATTAATAATATTTATTCACAACAAAATTTATTTATAAATATTCTAATAAATTACGTAATTTATTATTTAAATTATATATATATATATATTAAAATTTTATAACACATTGTAAATTGTATACAAAATACAAGTTATGAATTAATCATACAATGCCACATAAATATTACTCACTATATGATAAATTGTGACCCATTAGATTATATAAATATATATATTAACAAGTGAATTTCTTGTAATTTAAATAAGAAAAATGACTATTCCTTAAGTATTGTTTTTCTTCTTTATTTTTTAAAATTAGTCCTTTACCCCTTTTTAAGGGGCAGTTAGATTGTGTTTAGTATTGTTTTTAACTCTTCATTTTTCATTTATACATGAGCAACTTTTTTGAATGCGAGCCTTTCACTAATTTATTATAAAATTAATCAATCTAATTTATTTTTTATTTCTTACTTTTTAACATTTTAATACAAATTTCTTAATAAAAATTATTTTAAACACAATTACCATTTTGATTTTTTTTTTCTTCACCTTCTTTCTAGTTCTAATTATACATTTTTTTTAAAAAAATATACATATTATTATTAAAAATAAAATATATAATAATCAATGAACACTTGAAAATGAAAAAAATAAATGAATTAGTGATTTATAATAAAGTATTGTATAATATCCTAGTACATATTTAATAAAAATAATTACATATATTATGAATAATATAAACAAATATTTGATAATTATAAATTCTATCATATAAATAGATAAGTTTTAAATAAAAATTATATAAAAATTTAAACAACAATATATATAATAATTTTTATAAAAAGTCTATCAAACATCTTTTCATTATTTTCATTTTCAAATTATAACTATCGATCATACTACATACACATTTTTATATTTCAAAATATCAAAATAAAAAAAAAAATTCTTTTTATAAAACAAGTTCATAAATACTTTTTGAAAATTAATACTAGAAGGGCTCTTAATTACTCTTTCGTATTAATTTTTTTTTTTTAAAAAAAATTCTTTAAGAAAGAAGTAATATTATTTTTAAAAAATTATGAAAGAAAATAACATAAATAAATAAAAATTAAATTTAAGAATTTCCCAAATCTTTCAAATGAAATTTAAGCCAATGTATAATTGAGAACTAGAAGCTTGATGGCATCAATTAACTTGAATAAATCTTGCAATTTCTTGGTTGCAGCATTGTAACATGATGAAGCAGTTGCAACCTACAAACACAACCAAGCTTATGTATTTACATTGTTAAAAAAGAATTAAAGTTAGTTCTTGTAATTCATGCACCATTGGCACGACTAAGAAGCCTTTCTGGTGCATTATAACTGTTCGTATCTGAAGGCACCTTTAAGATTGATTTCAAAGGTTTTGAATCATCCAATATCTCTTGCTCTTTCTTCTTTTTGCTCTTCTTCTTGCTTGTGCTTATGGTCTCCACATTCTCATTTATGCTAACCATCTTCTTTGGAGGTTTCGGTTGAGAAGCATCTGATGGCAGTGTTGCTTCCTCTTCAAGTCTCTGGGTGGTCTCTTCAGAATCTGGGGCAGAAGAAGCATTAGAGATGCTGGCGTCTTTGAATTCAGAGGCATGCTTGAACACTCCTTGTTGATCATTGCTACTAGTCTTGGCTTGTTCATCTTCATGCGGTGGTGGTGGTGGTGGTGGTGGTGGTGGTGGTGGTGGTGGTGGCAGTGCCCCTTGAGCCGTGGGGTGCACCAATTGGCCACCCTCAGAGCTGGCTTCATTGGTTGCGGGTGCATGATCTAAACGGCAAGGCATAAGAGGGCCTGAAATCACCATCTTGTGGGCATTTCTTGGTAAGAATTTAATGAAGTTGTAGATCCTCTGGCAAATGTTCATAGATTGGAGTTGCTTCTCTTTTTCATCCATTTCTTGATGTTTTATATATATATTGTTTTTTTTTTTGGATATGTGAATGTGGATGGGGAGGTTAAATGGAAGGTGAGATACGTATAGATACTTTTCTTGGCAAAGGTTGATAGGTAGTAAAGAATAAATTGTTAAGGAGATGTTCTGTTCTTTTCTTTGTGAATGTTACAAGCAAAAGTGCTTCTGTTCAAAGCAAACAGATCCTGTAAAGTGTAAAATAAACAAGAAGGGTATTAAGATTTGAAATAAATTTCTTTTGCCAGGTTTGTACTGAGCAGAAACTTGGCACTAAATTGGCCTAAATCATCCATCAAATTCAAGCAAATTTCTGAAAAATGGTACCTTTAGCTGAATTGTATCATCTTCTGCAATTATCAATCAAGTCTATATAATGTCGATAGACTTGTCATGTATAGCACAGTATTCAGTCTCCCAATTGGGCAAAACAAAGTAACGCATATATCTAACTACTGTTAATTAATAAGCATTCCAACAAAGCTAAACTAAGCAAAACAGTGAGCAGTTGAACTAAATGAAACTAAAAATAGATTATCTCTGAACTTACTAGCTTCTGTTACAACTTCAACACATTGTAAAGGGTTTAGTAGGTACCAACAGTTAATGAGTTTATCAATAAAATTTGCGTCTAAAGAATTAGTTTTTCACATAACCCATGTCTATTGTCTAATCTTTTTCTAAACTTCACAGGCAAGTACATGCCAATGCTCTAAGATTCTCTCCTCTTGATAGAATTATTCTTGCCCACAACTTTTACAGGTGCCATTAAAATACTAGTTTAGAAATAATCAACTTCTTGTTACCTTTTGCTTAATTCAAATTAACTTCTTCATTAAAATATTTCTTTTATTTTAAAATTACATTGTTCATGCTGGTCTGTAACTTCTTGATAGTTGATATTATCTTTAGCGTACACGTTGCAATACAATGTTTATAATCACAAGGCCAGGAAGCCACACCACATAACAAAAACAATGATGAACTGCATCAAAGACAGTTAAAATGGAAAATACCGAGCAGCAACAAATTTTATTCCTCTTAATTCAGGCCTCAAACTGAATTTCACAAGCCAAGGAAATTCTACAATCATAAAGAATGGATAAATTACAAAAAAATTTGCTGTTACAAAATTGGGTAACAAACAAATCATTGTGCTCGTCATCAGCATGAGGCATGACAGATTTATTGTTCAACCAAGGATGGCCACATTAAATTTTAATCCGCCCACAAAGACGCCAGTAAGCTCCAGGATGAAAGAGCGATTTTTCAAATACCCAGATGTCACGGACAAGGACCTGATAAAACACACAAAGCATCAGTTATTACTGCTAGGGGATGAAAATATGTGAAAGACTAATTACAATCAAATTGAAGCACTACAGTCAAATATCACCATGTGTGCGCGTGCACAATTTGTATTTAGAACAATTGTCCCAAATGAATATCATGGTAGTTTACCAGTGAAAGCTTTATACTATACTGTGCTGAGACACTTTTAGACATACTCTCACCAACATGTTGATGAATTTATACCCTTGAAACAGAACCACTCTTGGAGAACTACCTATTTAGGATTGAAACTTATCCCAAAGTTTCAAAATCTTTCTAATCTTGGTGTCATGGAAAGGGAGCAGCTAGTTGAAAAACTCTCAAAACAACTTCAACATATTAAGTGCTTTATAGGAATGAAGTGAAATAATTAGGGCTTGTTCAGAAATTGCTCCATTTCTGGAATTATTTAATGCATTCACAAAGGAAACATGAGATATCTGAGGAATATAATAAAATGAGAAAAAATGGGGCTGAACAGAGGAAACAAATATTAATAGATTTTTCTTCTATGGAGGATGGGCATTCTGAAAATATCAACCACATGTATAATGACCTCCAAAGTTTGAGTATAAAGATAATACACCCAAGAAGAGGAAATAATTATCAGTCCTACCTCCTTATTTTTGTCTCCAGCAACAACAGCACCTTTTGAATCATACGCTTCAAACTTCTGCAGAGTACAAGAGGTACATAATTTGTTAAGTCAAATGTTAATAGTAAAAGAATAAAAAATAAAATATTAATAAATGTAACCACAAAATCGGTGAAAATTCAAGAAACCACCCCTACCCCCCAAACCAGTCACTCTGTAGCAATAGGCTGATACCACCTTTCACAATGAACAAGAATTACAACCCTACATAGAAGGGCATTTTGAGTTGACTGACCCATGTTTAAGCCCATGTATGCACAAAATTGCAGATAAAACAGAAATATTTAAGATAGAACTAAGAAAGAATATGTGGGTACTGGTTGGTCAACTGGTAATACTCTTGGGGTGGTACAAGAAGTTTGAAATTTGAATTCTGCTCATATTATGATTGGAGAGGATTTTGGTTTACAATTTTGTGATATTTCAAAAAATAAACAAATTAATTAATTAATTATAATCTATACACTGCACCTGCTTAGCAAGAAACTCGAGTGTAAGCTGTATGAACACTTTGTTGAGGTCATTTCTATCAACACCGATCTGTAAATTTTAGATAAAAGAAGATGAACGGTTAATTCCATGTAAAGTATGTAGCTGTGTCAATCCAAAGAAACCAATTTAAGATGTTAATAAATGAAAAAGATCACTTGCCAGCCGAGCACGCAGTGTTCGTATCTTAATAATTGGCTCAACCAATTCCCAGTGCACCTTACTCCACATCGATTCTCGTTGTTTAATTTCGTTCTTGAGTGCCTGTGGATTAGAAAATCAAACATAGAGGCCCAGAAGCTAAAACATTTAGTAAGTATAATTTGAAATGTAGCTTAACGCTCTAAAAAGCATAATGGAAGCACACTACAAAATGTTGAAATCCAAGAGAGTAGAAATACAATAGCAGATAAATATAGGAGCATACAGAATACATTTTCTCTGTAACTGCTTTCCTTATTGTTGTTTTGTTGCCATTCGCCATCAAAGTGTTAATCTGAGAAAAATGAAAACATTTAGAGTGGGGAACAGAGAAAATCCTATCAAATTTCCAATGAGATATTATCTCACATCAATAAAAATACTAACAATGGTCTACAGGAAATACACTGCACTAGACTTGTGGCTAACAATTTATTGATCCTGGCATATGGATCTGAGACCAACCCAACTCAGCACCAATATTTAGTAATAACTTGTCAAAAGATGAAGCTCTGATTTCTTTATCAATTTTTGCTGGTTTTTCAAGAATTATAAAATGAAACAGCTTTATAATTGCATAATTGAACTGAGTTCAATCCCTCATCTTCTTCCTTCAGGCAAAGCTCTCAACAAGGTGAATTTAAATCAATACAAACAATTATTCTATACATAAGGAGTTTCCAACTTCTTTTCATATACTATATGAAAAATAAATTCAATCTGCTATTGGTTCACCGAAAAAAATAAATGAGGATTTTTATTTTTCAGCTTCGAAATCTACACGATGCAACCTTTTACAAACAAACAAACACATCTACTGTCTAGTTAAAAGTGAAAAATATTACAGAAGTTTACCTCCTTGTATAATTCTACAGCCTCTTTGTAGAACTTCTGTTTTGAGTACCCTTTTTTCCTCAACTTCGCAATGGCATAGGCACTTTTGAGCTGCACACAAGAATTAGATAAATGACTAACTTGTTGATGATGATATGGTGAGTCTTCACTAAGATAAGGTTCTGTATGAAATAAGTCATAGGTGTATCTTCGATAAGTGACTCAGCAAATTACTCCGAGGTTTTAATGTCAATCCAAATCAATGAAGCTACAAAGAGCACATGGTCTAACTGCCAAAACTGCTGACACCCATTGAGATGAACAGGGCATCAGAAGAGGTGAGGAGGGATCATACATTTCTTTCTCTTTTTCCTTCATAAATATCCAATTTTAGTCACACGCCAAATGAGGAAATGAAAAGTGTTTTCCTTCTCTTTTTCATTCATAAAGATCCAATTTTAGTCACAAGCCAAATGAGGAAATGAAAAGTGGAACGGAGAAAGTGGCACAACACAGTATTTTGGTATGTCATGCCAACCATTGCATATTATAGAGGAAGGACAAATGGATATAAGCAACTTGCTGAAATTTATGAAGAACAAGGATTTAAAAAAATCATAGGCAGAATGTAAGAATGTCACCTCTAAAATAATATCATCTTTTGTTCTTCTCCAACCATCTCTGGTAAACCATCTGACACAAAAAAGAAAACAAACGTCAGAGCAGCAAGACATGAACATAACATTTGTGGTTCAGAATAACGAGGAAAGGCTAGCAAATAAAGAATAATGACAGCTTACAGCATACAATGCTTTCTTATTGAAAAATTTGCATGTTAGATTACTAAATTCCCTTTCCATACTTTTCCCAAAAATGATGCAATAAAAGCTTTTATTCCCTTCTGTAAGCAAGTTCATTAGAAGCGGTCATGTGAAAAGAGAAAAATGCAAGAACACGAGAAGTAGAGTCTGCTGTCCAAACTCATAGAATCCATAAAAGAATTGTTTTTAAGTCCCGCATCATAAATAAGTAAATTGATACTTTTTACTTACACCCAAATGAAGTATTAGTTCTCACAACATAAAACTACATGTTAATTTGAGAGGATTGCCAAACTTCAAATATTAGCAATGCACATAAAACTAAGTAGAAATGATATTAAGTAATTTAAGGGTTTATTATAGCCACTCCTATCTGGTGAAATAATTGTTTATAAAATCATAAGCTTGTATAACCAAAATAAAACTCACTTGAAATACAAACTAACCTCTGCCAAAATGAGATTGGTTCACGAGGTGCATAAGGTTCATAGATGAATCCAGGACTCAACATGGACACTTTAAGAGCACCCTGCTCAAGAGAGAGTATGCAACAGATCAAATTTCATCATAAATTAGCAGATCCAAAAACGAAAGCATGAGAAAAGTTCACTTATGCCCATAAATAAGAAAACATCTCAGTTGAAGATAATGCACCATCTGCCGTGCTTGTGCAGGGGCTTTTGCTTGTGTAGTCGCGAACCTTTTGTCATAAAGAAAGATCAATGATCGAGGAGCCTGAAATAAGAAAAAGAAAAGACACCACTAAAATATCTTTAAATTTGAAGATTCCGTGCATTGACACATGTACTAGTTACAAAGATATAAATGTGAAATCAACAGCCAGATTCAATAGACCTAAGATCTCTTTCGCGGAAAGTTACCATTGAAGAACGAAGTGTCATTGTGCTTCCATGAGTCCAAGGAAGAGCACCATGGCCCTTACATAAGCCAGAAGAAATCTTCCAGTTGTAAAGTTCAGGAACTGCTCACACAGAACATCATATGAATCATGGAAACAATTGTGGAACAACCCATTTAAAAATACATGATGAAATGAGGTCACTGAAGACTAAATCAATAGTTAGCCACCATTAAATAAGTACCATTTGAAACACCGCTTGAATAACTTCTTGAGCTCCCAAGCCTGAAGATATCAACTTTAAATCAAAATAACTTCCAAAACAAAAGATAAGTCTTATGAAAAAATAAAATCTAGTATACAAACACATCTAAGACTACACAGATAAATAAAAAGATAAACTGTATACTCAAAGATCAAAATTTCCATTTTCATTCTCCAACATTTTAATAAGGAAGTAAACCGAACATTCAAGAGAAATTATCGTGTCACGCAAATCTATGAAAACTATCAAACGTCAAATTATAAGCCAAATATGCAGATGGGTTGTATCCATAAATCATTTAAGTGAAAAACTTCGGACTCAAAATCAATACTTTCTTTTTCATTTTCTTAATTTCCCAGTAACCTGTCAGAAAATTAGACAAAAAAAAAAAAAAAGTGGGTCACTTACAAATATGAAGATTCTTGAAGCTCTATAGTTCGACTCAGATAACGGATTGTCTGTAATCTCCGTAGAAAAGCCATTTTTCGTGACGAAAGATTATAAATTCAAAACCCTAAATTGGTGATCTCATTTTGTTCATCAGAGAAACGAGAAGTTGAAGAGAAGGGTTTTAGGAGGAAGTATATGCTGATATGCCGCTACATCAAAGTCTATGCCTACGATTAAAAAAAGAACAACGACATGTTATTTACTTTAAAAATGAGATATTAACATTTGGGCCCCTAATGTTTATCTTTTTCTCAAATAAGGATAATGTTTTTCCATTTGTATCAAATAGGTTCCAATCTCTATTCTGTGAACAAAGTACCCTTCGTAATAATATTGAAAACTTTGATAAAGTAATAATGTAACTTAAATATTGTAAAAAAACAACTATCTTTTGTTTTCTTTAATTGAAACTTACTTGGTTTCTTATGATGCTATACTTTTAAATTGTAATTTAAATTTTAGATCTTAAATAAGGAGTTAAATAATTATTGAATGAAAAAAATAGTTTAATGAATAATTTTATATTTTTTTAAAAATTAATTATTTAATAATTCTTTGACTCTTTATTTAAAATTTAAATTTAAAATATATAATATTATTAACTTTTTATTAGGGTTTTGAATTTAAAAACCCCAACATAAATAACATGTCACTTTTTTAATATCCATTTCCATATATACGTTATGTCAATCAACAGCTATGAAAGTGGATGATATGTCAGGGCTAAAAATATTATCACCAGTTTATGAACCAATGAAAAGTATGATAAATGTTGTTACAACTTACAACTATATTAATATTTAATGTTATACTTTCTTGTCTTATTCAGATCGCAAAGGCCTGTGTATTCTTTCACTTGAGCTCTAAGTGTTTAAGTTTTGATAAGAGTTTAAGACATTATAATATTTTTATTTTTTTTGTAAGGGTATTAAGTCCTCTCACTGTAAATATATAAATTTAAGTATTTTTCTCATTTTATAAGGGTAATTAATTCTCTTATTGTGATGGTGTAGGTCATGATGTATTAAAGTGCTAATTGATATATAATTTTGATAGATGTATATTGTAGTTATTAGTTAGTCGGTAAAAATATAGATTTGAATGTACTTAAGGGCTAATTAATGTATAATCTTAATAGATGTTAGTCTTTCAAATATGAAGATGTAAGTTTGGATCTTTTTCTCTTTTTGTAAGAATAATTAGTCCTTCTATAATGAATGTGCGGGTCTCAGTGTACTTAACTGTTAATTAATGTATAATTGCAATATATATATAATAATTAAGTAATGTTAGGTATTTAAATTATATTTAAAAAAATAATACATCAATTAATTATTGGGTGTAATAAATAATTTTAGAATTTATATTATTTTATTACTTAATAATTATTTAACACATCACTTTTTAAGATACAATTTAAAATATAATTTAAGATGTTTAATATTATTCATAATAGTTAATCCTCTCATTAAAAAGGTGTAGATTCGAATGTACTTAAATTATAATTAATATATAATTCTAATAAATATATATACTATATAATAAATATCTAACATGTTATTAGTGTTCCAAAAATAATTAACATTTATTACTTCCAACAAATAAAAAAAAAAGGAGTAAAACCAATTTTGTATATGATAATTTATAAAGAGAGGCTTTATATATATTAGTATTGAAAATCAAATTAGAAGTAAACAAGAAACTAACAAGAAAAAGCAAAGAAGTGGAACATAAATGGGATAAATCTAAAGAAAGGAATTTCTCTGCAATGTTTATCATAAGAACAAACTTGCACAATGTCCTGATAATTACAACAGCTCTACTTTTACCAAAATTAAAAGATAAATCAAAGAAGGAAAAAAGAGCTTGAAATTTCCTCATAGTTTTCATTACAATACAAAAATAATAATCATATAATGACACTTCAAATATTTATATAGCAACTAAGTGGTTATCCTTCTGACTCAAGAAGCTTCATCAGCTGCACCTGTTGGAGAACCAGCCACAAATGGCACGAACCCACGTCCACCGAACACTGGTCTAATGCATTTGTCATCAAATTTTCTCCAAAAGTAATGAACTGTTTTAGTTGGATTCGTAATTAGCAATCTAAAGCTAGTGGCCTTGGGAACCGGTTGGTCGCTGCCTTGATGACTTGAATCACCATTTTCTAGGAACAGAAGTCTCTAAGTCTTCTAGACTTGGCAGATCAGTTGCATTAGAATTTAGTGGATTTGCGAATCGTAGAGGAATGCTTCGATCAAAGAATTTTTTTTTTGTTACAAATATTAAGTTATATTTTTTAATTTAATATTTTTATAATATTAATTAAGTTATAATTTTAATATTTTTGTTATTATATATACAATAATAAAATATAACTCACACTATAAGTAATTTTATATAAAATCAACATAACAATAAATATAAAAAATAAAAATAAATTAATCAACAAGATACAAAGATATACATGATTTAGCTTAAAATTACTTAAGTCTATAGAGTATTTATGATCCAATTTTTTATTATTGATATAGATTACTAAGTATCTTCTTATATCATCAATGATCCCGTAAGACTCCTTAGTATCTCCCATAAAAACCTTTAAGTATCTACATTTGGTCACCACAACTCTCTAAAACCTCTTAGTATCTCTTTATAAGAAATTTTTACAAAGAATATAAGAATAACCCAAGCATCTAAGCCAAAAGAATTTATGGTATTTCTTTTGTTCACTTAAGAACCAAAAGAAAACACTCTCCAAAAGGTTACACCCTAGTGCACCACTCACTTAGTGCTTACCTAGTTTCTCTATTCTCTCTTATGGCTACATTTTAAAACTTTAGATGCTTATTTTTCTCTTGTGTTTAGAGGTGAATAAAACACCCTTAGAAACATTAAACTTAGTTGGAATAATAATCCCACTTAAAGAAGTCAATTGAGCCAAAATAGAAAATACGTTAAAGTTACTATATAAATAGTAACTATATAAACAGTATCCTGTCGTGCGCAACAGTGCTTCTCGTGAACAATATCGCCGCATGAACAGTACCTATTCTTTTGGTTTTTTGTTTTACTTCTCCCTTGACACCCAATACATACTTGGCTTCATAATGACTCTCTTCTTGGTATTCATTTCAATTCTTACTCATACAAGATTGTTGAATCACCAATTTTTAATAAATCCCCTATTTGATTCAAAATCTTTCTCCATGAAGCTAATTATCGTCACTCCTCCTTGACCAATGTCACTAGCATTGTCTATAAGTTAAGTTCCGGACTTAACTAAAGCTCTTGCAACTACGATCTCTAAATATTTCAAAAGGCTGATGTCTAGAATAGTTTAATGTTGCGATCTTTATTGTCCTGAAGACACCATGACCACAATCCCTTAATGGTGAAAACACATTCTCACAATTACTACTATTCTCATATATTCTCTTTTGACCCTTACCACAAAGTGATATAATTCAAAAGCTCTTTTATGGTCTATTTCAACAACCCTATGTTGATCTCATTCAAAGCACTTTTTTTCAAGCACACAGTCTTCCTCTATGCTCATCACTCCCCGATCCCTTTGCTTCCCATTTAGTATTATTTTCTTCTGTCTTTCATGAATCTCCCTATTTCGATCTAACAGTTCTGAGTCCACTAAGTCTTTATAAGAAGAGGAATGAAATCTCATACCTAGTCCTCCATTGTTTTTTTTACCATGTAGTCTCAATCTTATTCTACCAATCCCTTATGACTTACCACAAGTCATATTTCTCCAATTGATAAATAATGATTCTCCATGACTCATATGAAAACACTAATCTAGATCCCAAAAATAGTTCATCCATCAGACACTTATTCCTCCAGAAGCTCTCATACGATCAAAGTCTTTACCTAGTTATCCAATAGACTTGTAAATCTACATTCTTTCTATCTTTGTCTTTCTCTTAGGACTATCAATTTAAGTGCCCTAGGCACTTTTTGGATCTGTCTTTCAATCTTAATTATTATTCTTGTGCCATCTTTATTTTGTGTCCAATTTGAATGATTCCTCTGACCAGGATCTAGGTGACACCATCTTCTTGGTAGTCTTCGTCAAGAGTGATCTTTACTCCTAAAAAGCTCTCCAATAAAGCAATCATCTTTTCCTTTTTCAGATAATCATCTTCATTATTGTTCTTCTCTTATATTTGTGAGTCTCCATGACTGACAATCTTTGCTCTGCAATCTGACATTGCTGCCTATTGTCACGCCCCAAGTGCTCTCAAGCATTTCCTCGAGCACTTGGTGCGTGACTAGGCCTGCTGGAGGCCTCTTGGACCATGGAGCGCTACGTGGACCGGAGCTTCTAGAAGGCCCGCTGGTTAGGATGGAGAACTGGGCTTGGCCCGCAACTTATTAAGGAAGTTAACCCTAGTTAGACTTCCATAATAGGTAAGAGAGCATCTAGGAATATTCTAAGGATAATAGAATATTATCCCATCTTGTATATACACCGTTAGATCAAATAGATCTCAGCCATTGATTATATAGGGCTGCAACTATAAAAGGGGGAGACCCTCACTTGTATTTTTCATCTCATAGCTTTGTTTTCTCTTCAGCAATATAGAGAGCATTCGTGCAAACACTTGGTGTGCTTCTTTTCTCTTCTCTTTGTGTGATTTTCTAGGCTGCTTAGTACGCAATGCGTCTAAGGCTGCACAGTTCGAAAACAGTCCATGACACTATACTCTACAATCTAGACTTCAACCTATGCTCTGATACTAGTTTGTTGCGGATATCAAGCCATGCTCTTCAGTTTGACACTTTTATAGCATCAACTAAGCCATAGCCTTTATACCATTTTTACTCTATGTGCAGCGAAAAACTATAACTCACACCATAAGTAAGAATATATAAGATCAACACACCAATAAAGATAAAGAAAATAAACCAATCAACAAGACACAAGATATACGTAGTTCAACCCAAAATTGCCTACATCCACGGATGATTCATGATCCAGCTTCTTATTATTGATACACATCATTAAGTATCTTCTTACATTATCAATGATCCCACAAAACCCCTTAATATCTCTCATAGAGACCTTTAAGTATCTACCATTGATCACCAAGACCTCTTAGTATCTCCTCATAAGAGATTTTTATAAGGAATATAAGAATAGCTCGAATATCTAAGAAAAAAAGATCTATAGTGTTTCTTTTATTCATTTAAGAACCAAAAGAAAACACTCTCCAAAAGGTTACACCATAATGCACCACACGCTTAGTGTCTACCTAGCTCCTTTATTCTCTCTTATGGTTATATCTTAAAACTTTAGATACTTGTCTTTCCTCTGTGTTTAGAAGGGTTTATATAGTGAATAAAACACCCTTAGAAACCCTAAATCTAGTTGGAATAAGACTCTTTACTTGTAAGAATCCTAATCCCACTTAAAGAAGTCAATTAAGCCAAAACAGGAACTACCCTAAAGTTGTCGCATGAATAGTAACTGTGTGAACAGTACCCAATTAACGGTATCCCACGCACAACAGTGCTCCCCCGTAAACAGTGTCACCGCATAAACAGTACCCATTCCTTTGGCTTTCTATTTTACTTCTCTTTTGTTCACCAAATGTATATTTGTAAAAATTCTATTCATCTCAATTTTTACTCATACAAAATTGTTGAATTACCAATTTTCAATAACTTTATCAATAAACCAAAACCTGCTCAAAAAAAATAAAATGTGTTAATACTTATGTTTAGAGTGTAACAAGTTCATTATCTAGAGCAATGCACGGAACTTTTAGCATACCACTGTGCTAAAAAGAACAACAATTATGGTACAGGTGATCATTAGTGATAATATGTGCTCGGAGCTTGTAAACTGCAATTACAGAATGCATCAAATGAAACCAGTCCAAGAATCAAGCATCTTGAAATGCCAAGGAACAACTGGGGAAATGGGAAATAACCTGGTTGTAAGACAAGGCAATGGTAACTGCCCCCCCTCATTAGTCCTGCCCACTACATTATAAGCTGATATTTGGCAGAGTTACCAAAAGTAGATGAGAATAGCTATGTGCTTTAATGCCTGCAATTACTTACCTGTTGTCGAAATTCAATTTTTGTGCTATCTCTTTTCTTAATGCAATTACTCATATTTGCGAGAGGGAACACAAATGCTGCCCTTCCTATCAATACTAATCCTAACAATGTTGAACTAATAGCAACAAATGCCCCTGGACTGACTCAAGAATTTAAAGCAAGTTAGAATAACAGTTACTAGTTTATTCTATCATGTTCAAAGATAGAGCAACAAAACAGCATCAAATAAATTGTTTTCATATCAGTGAACACTTCAGTTTCAATTGATGTTATGATTTTAAGATATTTCAACATCTTCTACAAGAAACTATTCCTCTTATGCATCATTGACATTCAGAAGATGAATTTAGCAGAATATGTTGTCATTACAGAACATTCTATATCCAAAAAATTATGGTCAAGGTTTTCAATGTGTAATTTTCCTATTTATTTTCTCGAGCTATAGAAGAACAGAAATTACCTCACACTGCTACCTTTCCATTTGTCAATGTCCAAGGCATCCATACCGACATATAAGAATATAAAAGTTTCTGCAATGAATGAAATCGTTGCAAATGTATGCCTGAAATCATCAGCCATTATGAGAATTTAAACTTTTGCACAGAATTCATTCTCCATTTATCTACAAAGAAGGGAAGAAAACAAGAATTTCCCAAAGTCTAGTAAAGGTGAAAGCTAAAAGCAGATATTGAGTATCTGCTAGAAGTTGAGAAATATGTTGAAGTTCTTTAGCTACTAAGAACTAGTGTGATAAAGCAACTAATAGAAAGTGAACAAGGCTAGGAAAAGCAACTAAGTGGTCCATAGATGCATTAAAGAGTAATAATGCATGCAGATTATCATAATTCTCTTTAAATTCCTTTATTGTTAATCCATTACTTGGATGTTTTTGTTTGTTTTTATATATATATGGAGAAAATGGGAAAGAAAGACAGAATCAATGAAGCTGAAAGAGTATGATCTCACTTGGTTGTTATCCGTGAACTTTAGTGACATTGTGCCATGTATAGTGCGACATGACTATGCCACAGAAGAAAATTGTCAAAATCCCACTCAGATTTAACAGCTGCATGAAAAACTGAAATTGTTAGTTTTATAAAGATTTAACAATTGCAAAAAACTCTTAGTGCTGAGTTTTGCATTTCAGCCAAAAAAAGGTTCATGTTCACTGGAAAAACAGTTCATGCAAGTCACAAAAGCTCTAAGCCTATCTGTTTGTATAACAGGAAAACTGTTTCCAGATCTTCTTATTTCAATCCTTTGTAAGTATAATGACCAAATTCACCTCATTTAAGCCATTCAAATGGGAACATATTTTAGGTATAATTACAAAAAGATTCAAATTGCTGCACCAAGACCATATTGAGTTTTGGTAGAAGAGGCATTCGCTGGTGCTTCTTTATGGGAGAACTGACAGGTTTTGCAGTTCGTACCCATGTCCCCAGTTCTAATTGAATAATAGAATATCAACAAGAACTAACATGATAAACTAGAATGCATCAAGTGATATCTGATTGATTATTGAAACAATAGAAGTATGTTATTAAAGAAGGAATGCATAATATTAATGTTGTACCTCAGCTAACATGTACGGTAAATAAGCCATAAGCAACATGAGTGCCACTTCACGATCTGTAGAATGCCTGTTGATTGAAAAAAAAAAAAAACAAGATGTCGCGGTATGCAGACTTACATGCATACAGATCAGATTTAATCATCCATTTGCACAAGATCTATAGGACTAAATGTCTAAAGAATAGTTTGAGACTTTCTCAATTGCAAATGGTCTTATGGGTTTGCTTTAGGAATAGGAAACTACAGAGAAATCTTTGTACCTTCCAAAGTATAGTGTTTTTATGATATAAGCACTTAAAACACCCACCGGAAGCATTGCACACAGAAAGTTAGAAGATAGAATCATCAGTAAATTTCAAATTTATCAAATCAGCAAGACACAAAGGCAAAATTAATTTCTAGCTAACTTAACAGTCAAAAGGCACAAAAAATTCTTTACTGCTGGTACATGCTTGTCAAAACTGATCTTGTAATCTATGTCATCTCAGTAATATAAAGAACTGAAATACTATGACTTACTACTATACCAAGGGCAGTACTGGGGAAGAAGAGGTAAAGAAAGGAGCCCAACAATTTTAAGGCTATTGTGCCATCAATGTTGTTGGAGTTGATTGATTGGACTGCGTTGAAAAGCACAATAGAAGTTGCATCATTCACCACACCCTCCCCAAACACGATACTATAAAGGAACGGCGTTTCATCTTGATTAAGAACCTTCAACAAGATAAAAGATCATGTGTTAATGCCATACATCAACTATCTGCATCGAATACTAAATTTGATCACTGATCTATCAAATTGTACCTGTAATGTACAGACTGAATCAGTCGCTGAAAATATGGCAGCAATGGCTACAAATGTAAGAAAAGTCATTTAATCAGTAATTCAGTATACATGAGTGAACTGTTGTGTACATTATGAATAAATCCAATAATAGATATAGTTACCAGGGAAATCTTGAGTGTCGAGGCTTGTCATGCCCATTTTCGAAAATATCAAAAAGGCGCCTGAAAAATTTCGAGTTAGCCAAAAAAAAAAAAATAGTTAGACTTTACAGTTTTTTTATGAGGCATAGGAAAACGCAAAACAGGATTGCAAAAGCTAGTTATCAACTTAAAGATCAACAATGAGCATGGGACTCAGCCAATTTGGCTGAGCTTCCCGAGGTCTCACATTTTCACTTGAGTTCGATTCTTATTCTTTTTTAAGTGATACGAAAATAATGATAATTATTGTAATTTTCTCTTTTAAAAAAAAAAAATTTTAAGATTAACAATGAATAATTTGCAATAAGAGAAACTGTATATCCGTTTTTACAAACGCATAATACTTAAGATATGTTTGTAAAAAAATGGATAATTAATAATAAAAATAGACGTGTATTAAGAAATAAAAAAAAGACATGTGTGAGAGAAAAATTAAAAAAAATACATGTTTAAAATGGTTATTAAAAGAAGATAATTATGAGTTAAAAAAATTTGAAACATAATGTTGGAGGTAATGAGAATTGAAAAGTACTCGCAATAAGAATAAATTTATATAACGTTAATTTTATTAAATGTTGATTTTTAGTTTGTGAGTTCTCATTTATTTTTTTTATTTTTTTATTTTAAAAAAGGGGAAAAGTATTAAACAATAAATTTATTTTTCATTCTTTTTTACGTTATAGAAATGAAAAAAAAATGTTGGATAAGAAAAAAAATTTAAAAAAAATTAAGATTGATTCATCGAAATTGTAAGTGAATTAACTAATTAAATAAGTTTAACATTTACAAATATAAAATTTTCATTTCAGTTGAGTTAAAAATTATATCAATTTATGTTTCAATGCAATTCCATTGTAGTTTTGTCATTTTGCTACATGTTTAATTAATAGGCTTAACCATATTATTATTTTTTCTTTTTTAAAATTTTGAAAAGAAAAGAAGAAAGAGCACGTCAAGACTTTTATTGGCCGTAGAAGTAATGAATATATATGATAATGATTCATAACTTGCTATATTTTTTTTTTTCATTAAGTTAATGAGAACATGCATATATTTATTTATGGTTTGGGAAGTTTAGTTATATTTCAAATAAATTTCTTTTTCAGTTCCTTGAAGCTATTTTTCAATTTTTTTTAATAGTCATTATTGGCATTAGATCAAAAGAGATTATACATTTCGGTGATTGAAATTTTCTTTTCCTTAAGTGGTAGTGCTTCATGTTTTCTATTGATTGGCTAAAACAGTTTGTTTTATATTTGATTTTAATTACTTGATATTTAGCAATGCCGGTTTTGTTGTCATGTTTTACTCTACTGCCTTAAATTGCATATATATTAGGTTTGAGTAATTTTATTATTTTTAAACAAATTATTTCAACCTTATTATTTTAAAATATCAAAAAGTGATAAATATTTTTGCATATTACAAAATTTTACAAGTTAGTGAGATGTTAGTAATTATTTCATTTAAATTAGGATTCTTAATTATATACAAGAAATATTTACATAAAAGATAAATTTTAGTTTATAATGTGTTCTTAAAAATTAAACTTAATTTCACGTGAAACCAAGTTGCCTAAGATTTATTTCTCGCGAATAAATATGATTTGAAAATTTATTTACATTTAATTTAATTCAACATTTTTACTGGATATTAATTTAAGAGATGTTTTAAAATATTTTCAAGAGTTATTGGTATTATATACATTCACGAGAATTCGTTATTAAATGATTTTTATCTTTACTTGAATGATTAGTTGCTCTAAAAATTTTAGATTTATTTCTTTTATTTAGCATAAATAATTGGTAAATGAATTTTAATTACAAAGTGATTATGTAGTTCTTATTTCAGTTATTAGCTTTCAATCATTTAATATGTACCCTCCCTTATTTAGTTACAAATTTAGATACGGGTCTTTGAGACTCGTTCAGGCACACACAGAAATTTTGCGTTATATGTTTGAACGCCTAACCTTTTAGGAGCATAACTCTGCGCATGCGTGTACGACTAGTTAAAAATTTTATTCTGTATGTGCGATGTAATGCCGCCAGGTGTATAACTAACTTATCTTTTTTGCTCTACCTGTATGTTAATAATTACATCAGGTGTATGACCAGTTATTTTTCTTGAGTACTTGTTGATATTTTTTTTTTCAGTTACCAATATACTATTTAAATCAAAAGTTCAGCCAAATTATTTTACAAAAAGATAAAAATTTTATAAGTTTTTCTCAAGAGCAAAATATTTTGTTAAAGATTACATATGAATTTAGTATGTTCTAAACGAGTTTTCTTTTACGATATGATGTTATAATTAACATAGTATAATGTTAGAAACATATTTTGAATATATATGTGTCCACTCACAGAGTTTTATGCTCACTCTCTTTTCTCTAAATTTTTCTCCCTCTAAGTTGTTGCGTTTCAATTAAAGCGTGTTAATTTTCTTAAGGTTTAACCACAGAGTACTATAAAAGACTTCTTAATTCTTTTTTTTTTATTAGAATTTAGTAGATATATTTTGATATTTGTATTTATGGATAATAATTTTATGTTATCAATTTTTTTATTATTCGTGGAATACATTTTTGTTATATTTTTGTTTTTCTTTCTTCAAAAAGAATTTTATGATTAAATAAATTTTAATACACTAAATTTTACTTAAATTAATTATGATAAGAGTTATTTAACAATAAGAAAGATTGGATCATTTCAAAAATAGATGAGAGACTCCAAATCTTACCTAATGAAATGAGGCAGAATGAACGTACTGTACCAAAAACTCCAAACAACAATATAGTAGCAAAATTCTTGAAAAATTGTTTCTTTTTTACCTGAAGCAAAGTTTGAATGTTAGAACAAGAACCAATGCTAATCTTCATAAAACAATCCATGTGGCAAAAATTTCTAAGAAACTGCATATTAACCATATCCGACTTGAACCCCATATCACAAATATCAAGATTATTGTTCATTAAGAAGAAGTTTCACATGCAAAACAAAGAATTTTGTAATTCCATAGAAATTAAAATTTTAGAGACTCAATTTTGGTCCAAATTTATGCTATCATTCAAAGTTAAAATTGAGAGTATTAAGACTTGTTTTTAATATTAATATTAAATTTTTATTTATTATTTTAAAATTTTAAATTAAATAATAAATTAATATAATATTAAAGTCAAGATTTTGAGTTTGAATCTCATAACAAAATAAGGGATTTACTTAATTTAAATCTACTCGTATCGATGAGAACTTGTTGTTCTTTTATTTGCTTCCTCGAATAAACATTCAATCCAATGTATGATGATTTATCTTTATTAGTTTACCATTCAATTTAAAGCTTAGGTTACTAGGTAAAAGAATTAGACAAATATGAGAGATTGAAAGTCCTATTTACGGTTAGGAAACTAAGAACTTGGTTCGTTTTGTTCATTTTTTAAGGTTCAGGTGGAGGGAAGAGGAAGACTGGAAGTTAGTGTTGATGATTCTGTACAATAACATGTATTGTTGAATTGCCGCAATCTAACAGGTGGCACCACCAAAATCAACCACGTCACTTGAGAAAAATATTTTATTTAGGTAGCATGTATAATTTTTTCTAAGATTAATGGTATATATAACATGAATAATTTGTTGAGGTTTATACTTTCATAATTAAGGTGTCTTTAAAATTATTTTGATATTATAGAAAAATAATAATAATGCTTATAATATTTATGCATTTGAGAGTTTGAAATCTTGTGCATTCTCTTAATGGAGGTTAGGAGATCGAGTCCTAGTGAATGTTAGAATAGTTGATTTATTTTTATCATCTTATGAGAGTCTTTTAATCTAAATAGTTTGTGTTTGAAATTGTACGTATTGTTCCTAATAATCTTGATAGTGTAATTCGGATGAAGTATGCCTTAAAGATATATATATTGTTCCTGAAATTTTTTTTATTATAATATCAATAGTGTAGTTTGATGCTCAAAACTATATGTGTTGTTCTCGCAAATCCTGATAGCATAATTTGAGTAAAGTGTGTTTTAAAGATGTACGTGTTGCTTTGAAAAAATTCTCGATTATATATTTTAATTATAATATCAATAATGTAGTCTGATGATTAAAATTATACGTGTTGTTTTCGATAATCCCGATAGCATAATTCAAGTGAGGTGTAGCTCAAAGTTGTACATTTTACTCCAAAAAATTTTAAATTATATAATTTGATTATAATATCAATAGTGTAGCTTGATATAATATTAACAATGTAATATAATTAAATAATCTAAAAAATGCTTATAATATTTATCTTCACAAAAAAAACACTATAATTTCTTTTCTCTAAAATTCGATTAAAATGGATAAATCCCTTTTGTAAGATGATAAAATTCTAGTCTTTCAAAGATAATGTTTAATTTTTTTTCCTTAAAGAAGAAGATGAAACTTGCACATAGTAATGCTGTCATTTATTGATTGGTGTAGAGTTGGGAGGTGCAGTGGGTGAAGTCCCATATGATTCCTGCTTCTTTAACTTGATATGGCCGTTAGTTGGCGCCTGAAATTTTAAATGGTAGAGTTTGAATTTGGTGGCAAGTGATATATATGCACTTGATCTTAATATATAATCATGCTAAAGTTTCTACCTAAATTAAAATTTTAAATTTTTAAGAGAAGGGTTTGTTGGTAATGTTAAGGATCTATTTTTTATTCTTTTTTAATTCAAAAAGTTACTAGCTTTGCTATTAGCTCAAATTTGAAATGATATGGAATTTTTTTTTCCTCTTTAATTTCTATATTTTATCTTATTTTTGGTGTTACTGTCAATACTTCAGTTTAAAAGCAGAGTTAAATTGTTGATAAATACATTATATACATACATATATATCCTAAAGGTAATATAACGTAATAAGGAATCATATTTTTAAAATCTCAAATAAATTTTAATTAAAAAAATAATTATAAATTTTAATTTTAAAAAGATCCTATAACTAAACATTGTCATATCTATAAATAAGGGCTAAACAATGAAAAAGGGCATCTAATAAATCCAATATTTCTTTACCATAATTTTTTCGTAATTTTTTTCTGCTTCTTCTCCTTCCAATTTATTTTCTTTGTAATGACGGCGATGTCACGATTATGATCATACAACATCTCAATCTTAAACAAGTGTAAAATTTTTATGACATATATAGTATTTTTTTATGCATACATCTATACTTTAAAAAAATTATGAACATCAGCTTTTTAATTAAAGTTTAATACTATACTTTAATTTAAAAAATTAACAAAACTTTCATTAAAAAAAATGTTTGTACTTTAAAAATTACAAATATGACATATAAGAATCATAATATATATGCGCATACACGTAATTCATCGTATGTAGAGTTTTTGGATACGTATCAAAATTTTGTAATATATCGTAAATTGTGTAAAAATTATAAATTGATTAAACAGTACCACATAACAATGTTGTTCACCATAGAGTAAGTTACATAGCCTACTAAATTATTTATTATATATATAAGTTAAATAGGTAGAAAGTTATATCTATTTTACCAAACCTACCACAAAATAGTTAAAAGTTAATTATGTATAATATTGTAAACATAATTAAGTTATAGGGGTTAAAAATACTAGTAATACAAAACAATGATGTAAGACCCTTATTAAATGTATAATTTCAAGTGTTTATTAAGAACCTCCGATAGACATCTTATAAAGTTATTAATAAAGGGTCTTTTTAAATTGAGTAGTATTTGTAGTCTATTAACTTGAGCACCACGGTGGGTTTGTAAGTGATCACCATACTTAAATTTTACATATGTCATAAACTTTTTATAATCTAACTGCTGGGTGTTGCTAGGTATAGTTTGATGCTTATATAATTCAGCGTGTATAGATATAAAATCCGTCAGTTTATATGGATAAGTATACTTGTAGTAACCAGTATCCATAACCGGTAAGAATATGTATATTTATATATATAAATATACATATTTTATTTGTATGTGGGTGATCCTTGATTTATATATTGTTATTAGTAGTGTTTTTATAGGTTAAGGATATACTATTAGTATTGGGTTTATTTGTAAGACTTTGGAATTATTTTAGGGACCAAATTGTTATACTTTGAAAGTTTTGGGGGTGAATTCGTAAATACCAAAAATTAGCCACTTAGTATAAAAATACACTTTTAAAACCCTAATTCTCTCATTTAGGTCGAGCTACCCATTTTAAGAGAGAGAAGAGAGAAATAGAGGAGAGAGAAAGAGAAGAAGAAGAAGAAGAAGAAGAAGAAATTGGAATTTTTGGATCTTAAGAGGTATATCACAATTATTTCTTAATTTATTGGTGTTAATTATGTTAATTTCTTTAAGTTTTGATTTCTGGAAATATGTATAATTGAGGATTTGATGTGTATTTCGTATGATAGTTTGAGAATTGATGATGATTTATAAGATAGTTTGATAAATCATGATGGATTGTAAAATTTCTGATTGATAGTCTCTTGATCTAAGAATTTTATAAATTATTGTGAATCGATTCTGATTTTGAATTTTGAGTATATGAAATTAGACATATTTAGGATCATCTGAGACTTTGAATCGACTGAAAATCTCGGAAATTGAATTTTTAGTGAATTTACTAAAATGACCCTGGAATTCTGGAAATTTCCTGTGTAAACAGTATGATACAGTGGAAAATAATTTTTGACCTGCTGAATGATCTTTAAAAATTACGAATTTGTGGAATATGATAATTTTATATGTCTAATATGATATACTCAGAATTGAGAATTTGGATCAATGTGGTTGAAGTGTTATGAATTTCTAAAGTGTATCAGCGCATTGTAGTATTTGATTAACAGATTTTTAAAGTTATGAAATAAAATAGTTTTAAAATACTTTTGGCAGTTATTTGGAAGCCAAATATTTATCATGGACTGAGATATGTGTCAAGAGTAATTATGTGGTAGTTTTATAATTTTTGAGTTAGTATATGATTTTATAAAATTGGGAGATTGAATACTGTTCAGTAAGTATCTTGATCCTGTTAGGTTAGTAGTTTGGATTCAATGGCGTGTATGGAATGGATTGTGTAGGAATTTTGATATAATATTCATATATAAGAAGGATATATGAGTCAAGGATGGTATATTCTGATTTTGGAGTAATTGGACATCATTTGATGTATTAGAAAATTTTGTTAAGTGTAAGTGGTCAGAATGACAGGTTTTGAGAAACCAAGTTTTTAGACCAATTTGATGTGATAAATGCATTGTGTATAATTTTGTAAGCTATTTAAAGTATTTTGTGTGAATTGTGAGGCTTATGAAAGGATTAATCTCCATTGATAGGTTAAGAAGATTTAAGCCTTGTAGCTGAAAGTGTTAAGAGGTAAGTATACTAGACTTTTTACTGGAATCACAATAAACATAGTAAGTGTTATGAATGATTTTGTAAATATGGTTAAGAATATGTTTATGTTATGTCAAAGTATGTTTTGATATGAAATGTAAATATATGTTTATGAATGTGAGCATTGACATTGAGCATGGACATACATGTGTTTTTTTGAAAGTGAGCTTTCAAAATAAGATATGTTTAACAAAGAAAGCTTTTGAAGTGTAATATGATGAGAAATATTTTGTGTTTTGAGGGTACTTGAACTCACTGTTAACTTAGTAGGCATTTTATGTGATTTGTGGAGCCTTTATGTGTGGCCTTTCCTTCGGGATTGGTATATGTTATGTGTTCCGTATGTAGGGAGGATCCTATTGGTACCTAAAGGAAGTATGAGTCATCACATTCGTGTGGTGGCATATTGGTGCATGTGAGAGGACTCACCGATGATCAGGGTGAGGGTTTGGCTTTTACCTTCGGGCATGAGCATTATATATGTGTAATTTCAAGACCTCACTTGTACTATTCCTCTCATACGGTATGTCACATACGAGTGACATTTGGCTCATTATGTGATATGTGATATGTAAGTCCTACTAAGTAGTAGTTGAGTGATGGTATTCCTATTATGTGTTTTGAAAGAATGTGTAAGCGCTTACATGATATGTGATTTGATAAGATTATGATTTTGATTGATCACAGCATATCATACATATGCATTGTGTACATATATGTATTTGTATTTGATATATGAAAAACTAGTATGCTTACTGAGTTTTATACTCATTATAGTTTATGGTGATTTCAGGTAAATAAGGTACATGTGTGCTTAGCGGATTTGGCAAGGCTTCTGTTGTTCCTTGGGTTCCCTAAGTTGTTAGGTTGCTAAGTGTTTCATTTGGGGACACGTGGGATAAGATATTTGATTTGTCCCTAGTGAATAAATACCTATGTATTATTTTATTGTGTGTGGTTGGACTTAGTTTAAGTTTCACCAAGTGTAGTAATGGATTGATTTTAAGTAAGAATTTACAATGAATATATTATGGGCTTCCGGTAATAAAGTTGCTACTGGTGACGTAGTAGAGTGTTAATCTCTGAGAAAACTCTGCGTATCTCCGGTTTACTAATTGTCCCAGTCATAATTCAATTGCTATAATTCTGAAAGAAATTAAAATGAATGTTTAAGTATTATTGAATTAATGTAAGTGATGTTGTGTGTCAGATCTTTTGGGTCTGGGGCGTGACAATACTATATATATTACATATTTTTTACACATGTCAAAGACTTTTTATAGTTTAACTGCTAGGTGTCACTAGGTACGAGTTCAATAAATAAGTTGCGGAATACTACATATTTTTCTTAATTTTTTTAGTGAAAAAAATAATTCGTTGCATATTATATACCTAGCACACTTAGTATGCATATTAGGAGTACATGTTGTGCACTTAGCATAGGTTCGTAAAACATGTACTAAGTGTTAGGCGTATAATGTTGTGTGCTTAGCATGTGCTCCTAACACACTTGTTAAGCGCTAGACGCGCAATGTTACATATTTAGCATGCACTTTTAGCACGCGTGTTAATTGCGTTAAATATATAACATTGCGTATTTTTAGTTCTCTCTTATACTACGTGTGTTAAGTGTTGTGCGCTTTACGTTTACTTCTAATATGCGTGCTAAATACTAGGTGCGTAACGTTGCGCTTAATGTGTGCTCTTAACACATGTGATAATCGCACTTTTAGCGTTCGCTCTTAGTACATATACTAAATATTATGTACTCATTACCAAACCCTCTTAAAATATGTGGATAACTCGTTATGAGTTTAATAATAAATATATACTCGTTAAAATAAATTTAATATTAAAATTCTAAATTTATAATAAATTAAAAAAATATATCTTATTTTTAAACCAAATATAAATACAAATTTAAAAATATTCATCCTCAATCCAGCGCACTTCCATCCCAGTCACAAAAAAAACTTGACCATATCCAGTTGTTTGAACTCAAAAGAATCTTATCACTCGAAAGACATGCTTTAAATACCCATTTTCAATGGGGACAAGTCATCTGGTTTCTAGTAAATTCATTCGGGAGCCATTGGATTTAGAGTTGGAGGGTCCATGTAGCAAGACAGAGACGGAGAGAGCCTAAGCCATCCTTGTTAGTTGTTATATCTCTAAGTACACCACCACCCGGCTACGTGGTCCATTCAGTTACAACTCTTTGGTCCATGGTGGCACCAACTATATTTGGCCTTATACGATCCATACAAATTCTAAATAAGAGAAAAATAAAAATTCTATGAGAAAGAAGGGAAATAAATAATTTTTTAAATAATTAAAGAGATTTCTATCAAATTCAAATATAATATTTCGATAATTGAATTATTGACACCAACCACTAACTAATCTATAGGGATGATTGGTTTCTCTCTTTTTTACTTTAACATGCATTTGAAATCGTGTTACTTTGAATAATTAAAGAGTTTTTTTCTTCTAAAGAACTTGATTAGTTAATAATAATAATAATAATTAGTAGGATAAAAATCTAGATGATGATGAGGTGATCATAATCATTTTCATTACTATGAACATAAATATTAATAAAAGAAAATTAATTAGGCACAAATAGTTCAACTTAATTCATGTTTAATTAGGATATAAAATATAAATTTATATGTATAACTTCTTTTTCAGTGTGAATGTTTTTTCAAGTGTATTTTTAAAAGGAAAAAGTTCATAAATAATTTTTTAATTATTTTATTATTATTTTTAACTAAATATAAAATAATTATTCTTTATTAGCCAAATAACTTATTTTTAGACACATTTATCCTTATATCAAATTTATAATTTCTTTCTTTTTTGAAAAAATTTTAAAAATATATTGAACAAACCGAATATTTTTGAAGTTGCTATTGTAAAAATCAAAAGTGTTGCTGAGAATCGCTTCGAATCAAATCAAAGAAATAGCTCCGGTAAATTTTCTAAATTTTGTTAGAAATTAGATAAATTTACATTTGAAGTTAAAAGTAATTGTTATTAACGAACTAAATGAGTTAGAATGGTATAAACGGTGTTGAAATCCGGCCAAAAATAAGTTTTGGAGTGTGTTTGACAAAAACCAGACGGCGGTCGCTGCGGCCGCTGTCGCGGGGCACATCTCGGGCCCGAGATGTGCCCCGAGATGCTCATATTGTTCGCGCCGCAAGCCCGAGATGGCCCCGCGACGCCCACATTGTGTGCATCTCGGGTTCAAGACGCCCCGCGATGCGCACATAGTGCGCGCCGCGGGGCCGTCTCAGGCCCGAGATGTGCCCCCGCGATGCGCATTTTTTTATTTTTAAATATTTTATCTTTTTAAAATATTTTACTAATTTTTTCATTTGTGAACTTTTCTTAATTTTTTTTTTTGTTTTTTCAGGTCATATGGAGTGTGATGCGATAGTTATTTATTTTAGAGGAAAGTGGGAGAGTTCTAGTAACGGGGAAGAAAGTTATGTTGATTATAGTAATTTTGAAATTTCGGTTCCGAAAGATATTCATTTTGAAGATCTTTTAAATGCAGTATGTTATACCTTGGGAGTCGACAATATGAAGTATAAGGTGACTTTGAAAATCAAAATTGATGCAACGAAGTATAACCTAAAGTCTATTGAGATTAGAAATGACAATGATGTTCGGTTTTTTTTAAGCGCCAATAGAAGATCGTACTGTCCTTTATGTGTAACAGTGGATCCTAGAGCTCCTGTTTATGAAGAAAATGTACAACCCCTCAATCAAAATCTACCATCAATTCATGCTCATTTTATGTCAGCTAGCGGTAGCAACTAAGTGAGCCATACATCTCTATCAGTTCTAGCAGCGGTTCCTGCAAACACAACGAACGAGTATCACAATGTTTCTCATATACCCTTTAATGAAGACCCAGCCTATACACATTACGCTTGTGATGACATTGAAAATGTTGGGGATGTGGAAGGGGACTATGATGATGTTAGAAATGTTGATAATTTAGAAGGGGATGATTTAGCAGAAGGCGGACGTTGTTATGTTTCGACAAGCTCCCTAAATGTTGAAGCTAGAAGAATAGATTTTTGTGAAGCGGAAAACCCCTTTGCGTTTATGCCTCCAATACCACTATCAGACTTGGGCATTTCAGATAAGAATTCGAGTAGTAGAATTGACGATGTGTTTGTAGGAAAGTTGTTTGATAGTAAAGACGAACTTCACCAGGCTATTAGTATGGTAGCACTTAAAGGTAATTGGAGCTTTAAAGTGTCAAGGTCGACAAAAGATCGTTTTGAGATCAAATGTGATGATGATAGATGTCGATGGCGATTACGTGCTGTGTCGACAGATGCAAGGAAACATTTTATTGTGGGCAGAATTGATTCAAGTCACATGTGCCAATTAGATCGATTGCGCGATGGTCATCGACAAGCAAAGTCTCGGATTATTGGCAAATTTATAAAAAATAAGTTTGCATCTGCGAGTCGACTTTATAGACCGAAGGAAATCCAAGCACACATACGTGAGGAGTTTGGAAATGAATTAACTTACCCTACTGCTTGGCGGTCTAAGGAGCATGCATTGGTGTTGATATGTGGTACTCCAGAGGGTTCATATAAATTACTTCCTGCATACTGTCATATATTGGAACAACAGAACCCTGGTACAGTCACGCATTTGGAGATTGACGATTGCAAGCACTTTAAATATTTCTTCATGGCTCTTGGACCATATATTAGAGGGTTCCAGTCTTCCATCCGACCGGTTATTGCAGTTGATGATACATTTTTAAAAAATGCATACTTGGGAACAATGTTTGTGGCTGTTTGCAAGGATGGAAACAACCAGATTTTTCCACTTGCACGGGGTATTGCTGACTCTGAAAATGATGCTTCATGGAAGTGGTTTATGGAAAAACTCCGAGGAGTTATTGGCGATCTTGCGAACCTTGTATTTATATCTGATCGACATGCTAGTATCGAGAAGGCCATTAAAGAGGTATTTCCTAATGTATATCATGGTGTATGCATCCATCACTTGAAGTGTAATTTGGTAGCACGATATAAGATACTATCACATACAACAAAAGGAGAGGGATACTTGGCCTCCTATTTTGTTGCTGTCAAGGCGTATCGTATAGCTGACTTTCAAAGGGAAATATATAAGATGCGAGAAATGAAACCGGAGGCAACGAGATACTTGGAGGAGGAGGTTGGTTTTTCAAAATGGGCTCGATCAATGGGAGCATTCAGAAGATATGACATCATGACCACCAACATTGCAGAGAGCATTAACGCTGTTGCGAAGGATGCACGTGCCATGACGGTGACTGCCTTAATTGAGTGGATCTGAGAGTTAATGCAAAAATGGTTTGTTGAGAGATGTGAGGCTGCAGAAAATATGTCAAACTTCTTGACCACTTGGGCCCATAATAAGATTTGAAAGCACAATGATGATTTCGCTCGCATAACAGTGCATGCAATAGATCGATCTCGTTTTGTTGTTAAGGACGGAAAAAGAAATGGAATAATGGACATCTCGGGGAAGTCATGTAGTTGTCAAAAGTTTGATATGCGACAACTACCGTGTCCTCATGCACTTGCAGTATGCAGGCAGGTCAGATTTCAGTACCAGACTCTTTGTTCGCGATATTACACGACTGAGTGTTTGTTGCGTGCATACAGTGAACCAGTAAATCCGGTTGGTCATCTGTTAGATTGGATTGTTCTAGAGGAGTTGAGAGCTGCTGACATCCAGCCTCCTATAGTACGTCGGTAATCAGGAAGACGTTGGAAGAATCGAATTCTATCGCAAGGTGAGGCTCCCACGAAGAATGTATGCAGTCGTTGTAAGCAGCATGGACATAATCGACAAACTTGTCGAAACCCAATTCCATTACATAGTAATTGGTGTGTTCTTTATGAGTTATATTTGTATTTTAAAGTCATGTAGTTATGGACTTTATTTGACTAGTTAATTTGCATTTTTTTTTACGATTGCGTTTAATTGATAAGTTTATTGTATTCTTATAAACATGAAAAATTTATTTTATTTTCTAAAATTTCTAGATTAAAACGGACATAATTTCTCCTATTTTTTCTCAAAATCTATATTTCATAAACCTGCAGAAAATACACTTCAAATATTTCTCACATTTCTTAGCTGTAAAGGGGACCTCCCGTCCCTGCCCAAATCAATCAACATCATTTTACAATCTTTATAAACATACATAAAAAACTTTATAAACATATAAAAATTAATTTTCTTTCACTACTTTTTTGCACATTTCCATAAGTTAATATTATTTACAGAAACAATTAATTTAACATACATAAAAATCATAATACATTAAAATAATTAATTACTAACATATTAATCAACATATTATAATAAAAATCAAACCAATTTACTAACATATTAATATTAATCAACATTAATTAATTATATATTAAAATCAAAATAATCATATATAATTATAATTACATAAGGTACTCACAATAATAATAAGAAATGTTACAAACCAAAATTAATGAGTCATTTAAGCAAATTTTTCCATCTATTAAATCAATTCTTTCTAAATAGAATTTATGAAAATTTTTCCTTTATTTAATTTAAATAAAATTACATTTATCTAAATTCTATTAATGTAATTTTATTAATATATATTTAATTAATTTAAATATAATTAAATTTAATTAATTAAAAAAACCAAAAAAAATTTCGCGCCACGTGGCGCGAATTTTGCGGCATCGCGGACGTCCGGGATGCTGCACACGATGCGCCCTAAGGGCGCATCGCGGGCCCGAGATTGGCAACGGTGGCCGCCGCCGCTCCGGCCGCCATCTGCATCGCGAATATAACCCAAAAATCACGATTTTTTGTCCATTTTCAACGTTTCTTACACCATTCAAACCCATTTTTCACATAGAATTCAATAATTTCATCTATTTCTAACTTTAAATACAAATTCTAATAATTTTATAAACAAATTTAAATTTTTTAAAAGTTAAACAAAACTCACCAAAATTCGGCCATTTTCTTTGTTTGAAGTGAGAAATATGTTGTATAAACTCCGATCTATGCAGTGATAACTTCAAAATTTTCGATCTAACAAGTTTTGATAATTTTCGATTTTTTTTGGCTGATTTTCGGGTGAGAGAAAGGTTAATAGGGAAAATGGGCAAATGTGTCCAAAAAATATATTTTTGGTTAATAAAATATATTTAATTTTAAGTTGGTTAAAATATTATAATAAAAAAATAAAGGAGTTATTTGTGAAATTTTCTCTTTTTAAAATGTGAATGATTAAAAATTATCTTTTTTTAGTTATGTAAAAATTCCATAATGTTTGTGTAGATTTAAACAACATTTGTATAAAAATAAATACAATATTGTTACAATTCTCAAGTAATTATCCTTTTTTTTTATCAAATAATATTAATGATGTATTTGTGTTAATAGTTCGATGGTAAAAGATTGACAATACATTTATTTTTATTTTAGTAAAAATTCTAAGTTTAAATTTTCCTCCCTCATATAAAAAAAAATGATGAATCAATGATTTATTTGATAAATATTCATAAATCTTAAAATAATAAATTATATATTCTATTATTTAATAAATAAACAACACATAACTCAAAATAAAAAGAATTCAAATAATAACATGGAATGTGTATAATTATATATATATATATATATATATATATACACGATGGTTGCAAGCTTCAGGTCTGTTGGATTGATTTCAGAAAGTAATTTTAAAAAGTTAAAAATTAATTAAAATATTAGATAAAATAATTTTAAAACTCAATTTTGAGAATTAATTTTATTTTTAAATATGATTTTAATTTTAATTTTATACAAATAAAAAAATAAATTTATATTGTTACAAAATAATTAATTATAATTATACTTAAAAAAATAAAATCACTGAAATATTAAACTTCTGTTTCTTGCCTCATCTTATTTCTTCTAATAATAATGATGATGATAATAATAATAAATTTTAAAGTATTATTATCATTCTTAACTTCGCGTTTATTGTCATTCTTACTATTATTGTTCCTCTCATCATAATCATATATATATATATATATATATATATATTCAAAGTCCATTTGCAGTCATATCAATTTATACATAATTAAAATAACAGAATTTACCAAACACGTATAAATTATTTTTTAACCTCAAAAACAATTTTAAAAATAAAATTTACTGTTTTTTTACAATTAATTATTTTTCTAGCACAATTAATAATGATTATTTTAAAAACTACAACAATTATAAACTGGCCCATAATATTATATTATCTTTTGTCCATTACTATTTTTTTGTGTTTTCTTTATTTGTACTTAAAAACTAGCAAATATAAATGTGGATGAAGAACACTAAGCAAAACCAAACTAGCCAAATAACAACCTAACCTTTTGTATCCTATATATGTAGTAAGTACTATCTCCTCTTTGTCATATTAATGTTCAATCTGCTTTATTTATAGTCTATACTAATATCATATTGAAAACAACTCACCATATTATATATATATATATATATATATATATATAAAGACCCATAAAAACGGACAACAATATTAAAGATTAAATAATTATGGATGGTTGGTGTATTAATTATTTGACAAATAAATACTTTAGTATTTGAAATTTAGTTAAATTACTCTTTATTATTAAATATTTTTTTTAAATAATGAATTCACATTTACTTAAATGATTGAGTTATAAAAAGATTTGTGGAGTAGTTTAGACATCCTAATCTTAAGATTCACATCGGTCTTGTGTTGTTTGCTAACTCGACATTACTATTGAGCTTTCTTTTCAATTTTGGCTCCAAACCCGTTGTTATTATTTTGAACACAAGCTCTGTTGCCAACCATCTATTGAAGTTATATATTACAATTGTTTAGTTTGTTTATTGTGTAAAGTAGTGATTGTAGGGATATTGTAATAAGGATATTTTTGTAATTTTATTTAAGTAATTTTTTATATAATAATCTTTTTACGTGAGGTAATTTTTTTTCTTATGTGAGATAGCATTTTTTTTTGTGAGGTTAAATCTCTCTTGTATGAAGATTGAATTTTTTCATCTATAATCGAGGTAAATATTTTTTATGAGACATGTCTCGTTTCGAGATCTTATTATATCTCATTTGTTAAAGAAATAAGTTTAGACGAGTTACAAAATTTTTATATTATCTATGTGAAGTATCTTAATAATTGTCTTATAACTTATATAATATTTTTAAATTTCCTATTAAAATCAACAATGGACAAGCATAGTGACTTAATGTGATTTTTTTATTCATTCACCTCGTGACTATGGGGTTCGCTCGCTTCAAGTAAGGGTATTCTCTTCTGTTTTGCCTCTCAAAGTCCTATACTTTCTCTGCCTCTCTTCTTTGACATTTCTGTTACTGCACTTTCTTTGGTTGCATCTTTATACAAAGGTTCAAGTTCTATACAAAAGGCTTTCTCAAGGTTCCTGTCGATTTGAAAGTAAGAGCACAAAAGGGAAAGTTACAACCTATACGTTGACTGACCATTGGGCAGGGAGTGTCAACTTTCGATTCTCTTTATTTATTAATTTTTGAAATGAGTGTGAATCTGTTCAAAAAGGAAGCACCCCTCTAAATCACCGCTACTACTAGGGTTCAGGCGAGTACAAGCCTTCTGCTTTGATCGTGATTGGGTTTTGTAACAGCACAGGGGCGGAGAACCATCAGTCAAGGCCCCTTTTTTGAGTAATATAGTGAATTCATGATAATGCTAGATTTATGGCTGTGGGTGTATAGATATGTGACTTGTGTTAATTAAAAACACTGATGCATGCCATGTGGAGTAGGCAAAGGCAGTTGGCAAATGTTTTTTAAAATGCTTACTTGCTTTATCAGCAAGCATAAACTTGTAACTTTGGAGAATTAAGATATATCAATAACCATAAGTGTATATATATAGCTGGGTTAGTTCAATATAAATGTGATATTCTTTATATTAGAGGGAAGGATAAATTTTTTTTAACTCTTATAACTGATACTGATGTTAATATATATTGGTGAAGTTGAATATCATGAAGCTTTTCTAAATTTATTAGAAACATCAACCAAAGATAATTGATGACAACCAACGCCAGGCAGCGCCCCCCCCAAAAAAAAAAACAATTACAAATGCTGTTAAGAGATTTAAGCCAAAATCACCATATATAAAATGGTTATAAATCAATGAATTGCTTCAAAAAAAATCTTTAATTTGCACCAGAAATTCCCAATTAAAATCAGCCTCAGCCAAGTTTCCCATTCAAACTCAATAACCTTTAAGGTGCTTAACAGCTCCTGTTAGGAAGTAGTATGTTGCTTGAACTGAACCACTAGCTAAGCTGAATGATTGCAGAATTATCTGACCCATATGTCTCCATGGTGCTAGATGCCTTATCATCCCATATTCAAGTTTGCTGCATTTAAAAGGCATCCAAGGAGGATGATGAATTTTAGCACAATCTGCAGGCAAGAAAGAAAAAGGTAACCTGCCGTGCTTTGTCCACATGTTGAAACCTGGTTAAAAGTTTTTGAGGCAGTACTATAGTTCCATATTTCAATGTCGTGATGACGTGAGCAACAAATTGCTTTCCTCAACAGAAGAATACTACTAAAACAATATAATATGTAGTTCTATATAATTATTCAAACGAAGGAAAAATATGATTGCTTAAGAATTAGTAGCTAATGCACTTCAACCTTGATTTTCTTTGGACATGCTGTCTCACAACGATGCATAGAACTCAACTGATTTGTCAGAGGTTTTCCCTTGTGTAGGCTTAGGCTAAACTAATAAGGAGTTTGTAAATGTGATTCGACAAACCTGATAAACAATTTTCTTGGCCAGATAACTACAGAAGAGTAAGTGATATAGCAGCAGAACGTAGCTTCACGCCATCATCATCCCACTTGGACTGTGGAGCTGTTGCTCCAGCGATATATGCCTGCATTATGAAATAAGGGCATGATGTTTAAAACCGAGAACTAAATCATCAAGATTTTTAACAAGAGTGATCTGTGATGTCTTAATTCTTAGTGGGGAAAGTTCAGATGGTAGGCTCAGCTGGGGCATTTAGACAAGGGATATTCAGATTTGATCAGCCACAGGGCTCAAGCTCAGTAATATACAATTCAAACTAGGAGTGCCCTGGGTGCTGCTAGATGCTTATGAAAATATTTTAGGTGACAAAGTAACAAAACCTATTAAATTGACAAGTGGGCATTTAACTAACCTTTCCACTGTTAATAGCAGTCACTAGTGCTATGTGCTGCCCATCTCTACCAAATTCATAGAAGTAGTAAGTCCTGAAATAAATGAAACCAAAGAATAGAATACTTTATTTATTTGCACATAATGCTCAAATATGCTTCAGTTAGCTTGTCTATCTATAGCATACACCATTTGCTCCAAATGCATCAATCCACACGGTAAGCTTGCAATCTCTAACCAACATTCAAGCATATATGGGAAAATAGATTTGAAGGATTCAATTTTCAGTAACGGATACAGGGAAGGAAAGAAGGTTATAATAGCCATGCTTGCAGGCATTGCAGCCATTTAGAAAATACTTCCTTATTTGCATTGAGGCAAACATATCTTCTATAGCATTTTTTACTGATTTTATAACAACCCAGGCATCAACTTAAACACAAACTTACTGGAAGCCTTCCTCTTCCTTTATCTTTATTGTTCGGGCAGAGTATAAAGTTGCACCACCTGCCATTACGAAGTGAAAAACTTAAAAGGCCATTTGTTCCCATGTAATAGTTCGACCATAAAATTGAGAAAAAGCATGAGTATATATCTAAACCAGCAGAAGGAAAGATTTACTGAGAAATATTAGTGACATTTTCTATTACAAAACAAAATATGTTTGCATCATAGTATACCTGGAACAAAGATTTTTGCGACCTCCTTCAAGGAACCAAAATCAGTAATATCTTTGGCCTGTTTGTGTTAGAGAATAGTTCATAAGCTCTTGGAAAGTCCTTTATGGAAGATAAAAAGAAAGAGGGAATTAACAGGATTAAGACACACCACAGAATATTAATGGAATCCCACCTCCATTATATTTATTCATCCTTAGTGCGGTTAAGACTAATTAAAAGTTCTTGTCATAATAAAGATCAAGAACTGTAGAAAGCCTTAATTTTTATGTGACAACAATTCATATAATGACAAACCTTGAAACTGCTCTGACTTTGCAAGTAAATTTATGTAAAATGATACAAGAAAATATCAGCAACTATCATTTACAAACCTCTAAGAAGGTAATCTTGAGTTGATTGGATGGGCGGATGACAACACTCAGAACTTCAGATCTGCAGCCACATTGCAGTTAAATATAAACCTTCAACTGTGAGGTATGGCTATAATTTTCAGAAAACTCAGGTTTGAGTACATCCTATCCAGATAATGTAAGATAACCCCTAATTTCACAGACATAATGCATTTCTTCATACCTCATCTATATATAAAAGAAGAATTTTGCTCATATTATTCACTGAGAAATTAAATAAACAAAAGAATCAAACATCAAGTGGAGGGAACTTATACCCATCAGGAGTTGCAAATCGTGCTGCAAAGGTCTTAGGCTTTGCCTTATCCCCATATAGAGACAACCCAGCATTGTAATCCTAACAACATTGAGCAATTAACATGTTCAATCAACTAATTTTCAGTATCTTCTGAAATATTTTCCAAAAAATTAGGATTCTCTGAAGCAGCTCATCACTATAGTAAACAATGATGAATGTGAATTAGTAAATTTGTTCCTTAGGAACCAAAAATTAACAGAAGGACCAAGCTTTCCTTAATACAAATAAGAAACTCCACACAAGTAACATTACATCACATGAAACCTTAAATTATTATAGAAGATAAAATTAAGTAAGTTATATCTAGCAATCAATATACAACAAAAATTAACCAGACAAGATTGATTATTTGATAAAAGAAAATGTACCTCAGGCTCAGATATGTCCTCAAACTGAGGAGGGACGCGAATGGAAAAGCCATCACCATAGAACTGGAACCAAGACTTTGTGTTTGCAATCCCAGAAAGGGCTCCAGGTTTTGAAGCTGGTGATGAAGAAGGTTCAGCTAAAGCTAAAGATTGTGCAGCAAATGGAAGTTGTTGTAGTGAGGCTAGAGAAATGAGAGAAAGTGAGGCAGTTTTGAGAATGAAGTGTCTCTTAGTAAATGTGATGGGAAGAGAGATGAGGTTGGGAGTTTGAGAAGGGTTTGGTGGGTGAATGGGAAAGAGGGAAAGAGAAAGAAGACTGGCCATGAGAGAGTTAAGAGGATGGTGACATTATTCATGGCTGATGAAAAACGGAGGGGGATAATGTGGGTCAGTGTTCAGCTTTTATAAGTGAGAGTTTGAAGGGTAGTTTTGACTTTTTAAGATAACATAAGTTTTTTACCTTTTTATTAAAGAATTTCAAAATATAAATCCTTAAAATGTTACATTGTTACCCATAAAATAACTCATTTGAAGGATATTTTGTAATTTGTTTGATCTATATTTCCCAAAATGACCTTGCTTCTTTCCATGGCTGAGATATGTTATATTATCCTCTTTCAAAATTCAACCAACCAATCAAAAAACAAGCAAATGCCAACCACCCAAATGAACAACACAGAGAGAGAAACTGAAAACGAAAAAGAAAAAGAAAATCTTTTTTATGTTTCTTGAATTCTTTCTCCAATTCTAACTCTGTAACTCTGCCATGGAAACCATTCTCTCTTCTCATTCAGTCTCTCCTTTTCTCAACTCAAAACCTTCTTGTTCAAGCACCCTCTTTTCACTTTCTTCACATGTACAGCAACAGCGATCAGGCTCTCGTTTTTGCAACAAAAACATCAGTTGCAGTCTCAGAAAACACAACCCTCAATCACTAAAGACATTTTCACAAATACCCAGAAGCTGGTTCACCCATGCACAGCAAGGACTGGCCGCTCTGGCTCTCTCTTTGGCACTCAATTTCAGTCCATTACTATACACAAATGGCAATGCACTAGCTTCTGAGTTTGATGTGCTCAATGAAGGTCCACCAAAAGATTCATTTGTAGTTGATGATGCAGGGGTGCTAAGTAAAGTTACAAGAGCTGATTTAAAGCAGCTTTTATCGGATTTGGAGTCCAGAAAGAACATCCACGTCAACTTCATCACTGTTAGAAAGCTCACTGTAAGATTTGTTTATTTATTTATTTCTGAAGTCTAATGTTGACTGAGTCTGGATAATGAAAGCACTTGTGAGTTTTGGATATTGAACATTGATGACAATTGGTTGCAGAGCAAAGCAGATGCTTTTGAGTATGCTGATCAAGTATTAGAGAAGTGGTATCCCACTGTTGAAGAAGGCAGCAACAAGGGGATTGTGGTGCTTATTACAAGTCAAAAAGAGGGGGCTGTCACTGGTGGCCCTGCATTTGTCCAAGCTGTTGGAGAAAATGTTCTTGATGCCACTGTATCAGAGAACCTTCCCAGTAACTATCCATTTTCTTTATCATGCTTCTATTCTGAGTATTATCATCATCTGCATCTTTGTTGAGAATTTTGAGTAATTCAAACAACTAGATGTTATGTTATATTCAAGCAACGTGTTGCGTTGATTCTCAAACTAAAGAGTGATTTGGGAAATAGTATTCAGGTAATACACCATGAATTCAGGTGCTAAATCAATTGCTGATAGGCATAGAAATATGAAAAGCTAATAGAAACAATTGACATTAATATCAAATAAGCGAAAAGCCAAGAGTTCTCTTTTATACAGTTGAGTCTATTTGGAGAGGACTATTGAGATAAAAGGCTTGTCTAGTTAGATCATAAATGGGGCAAAGATTACATCTTCCTGCTATGTGACATAGCTGATAGTTCTAAACTCAAAAGTTTTATAAATTTGTATGGTTTCCAAAATATTGATTGTCAAGAAATTCCTTATACATGTGGATGCTTCCTGCTATCTATTTGAGTGATGAGAAATATTTTTGAATAGTCTTAGGAAGTGCTTGATGTTTCTTTATGCTTAAGTGAAACAGTACTTTTTCTTGTCCTTTTCTAAGATTCTTTCACTGTAGATAATCAGCTTAATTGGTTTATATCCACAGTTTTGGCCACGGAAGAAAAGTACAATGAAGCAATTTACAGCACTGCCAAAAGGCTAGTAGCTGCCATTGATGGACTTCCTGATCCTGGCGGTCCAAAGGCTAAGGAGAATAAACGAGAGTCCAACTTCAGAACCAGGGAAGAGACAGAAGAGAAAAGAGGACAATTCAGTCTCGTTGTTGGTGGTTTATTGGTGATTGCTTTTGTTGTTCCAATGGCACAATACTACGCTTATGTCTCCAAGAAGTGAATGAATTCTCTACTTTACTTTTAGACCTTTCAAGGTACTTGCTATAGAAAAAAAAAAAAAACTTATGTAATGTGTTGTTGCACAAATGATTGTGTTGTAATTAGTTGATAAGAAACTTGCAAGAAGAGGATGATTAAATACAGGGTTTTGGTTCAAATTTGTAAAATTTGTAAGGAAATCACAATTTCTTGATTTCCCTAAGTTTGAGTACATGCTGCCATTGTCTTAGTGCTTTTGTAAGAACTAATGACAACTACATATTGATTAACAGTGCTTCCAGCACAAAGGCCCTTTAATTTGCTTTCAGGTCATCAACATAGTAAACAAATGCTGAATACAATCTTAGATTACTGATTTCCAGTGATAAAGGACACTAGTTAGAACTTTATACTGATTAATGACTGGCAAGTGTTGGTTGAAGTTCATAATGTCTTCAGAACTTAAGATCGAGTAGAAAAGGCATTTTATCAGCAAAAGGTGGATCAGAATATTTGCCAGTTAGTATCTGTGATGAAACGTACTGATTTGCAGCTTCTGTATAATGAATGCCATCCCAATTCACATACTCAGTGCTGTCTTTGCATGCTTTGGCTGTGACTGAGGTCCCGTTTATAACTTTTGTCTGCCCACAGGAAACCCGACTGTCGTAGTTCAATGGTGCACCTCCAACCCCGCAGCAAGCCATTATAGGTTGCTCAAAACCTGCAAAGAGGAATTGTGCAGTGATAAACTGGATTTAGAATCACTTCCATGAAATTGACGGATTGAATCAATGGGAGAGTAAATGAATAATGAGTATTCTGATAATCGGAAGTATTGGGACATACTAACCATATCGGGAATAATTTGCAATAAGGTTGGATTTTATAGTATATATATCAACATATGTGATATTTGAATCCGGATGATCTCCCTGCAGCTTTTTACACAGAGCATGTAGCTGCAGATTGAAAATTTTAGCAGCTTGGTTGTGTCCGCTGACACATCCTAGCTCATCAAGATTCGATGGATCAGTTCCAAATTTGGCAACATTCTGAGTTAAGCATCCAAGGGGACCCGTGTTATGAATCCAAAAATTCCTAGCCCCTTGGTCATATAGTCTCTGGAAATGCCAATATACCCAGCTAAGAGTGAGAATTTAGCAATAAGCAAACTGATTATTCATTCGGGTGCATTTTCCCACTTTTGAATGAAGAAATCAATCAAAAAGAAAAACTATGAAATACTAAATAGTGTCCCTTAATCTGACCTTTAAGTCATTCTCAAATTCTACCAAAATTGTGGGAATTGAAGCAAGTATTTGATCCAATGTTTTGGAATAAAATGCACCAGCAAGATCATTCTGGCCTATATCGAACATGTAAAGCCCCTTAGTAAAATAATCTTCCGCTGGAAGGAACTTGTTAAGCTTTCTACCTGCAATTATATTAGAGAAAGTGGTTTCATTCACATTTTCTTAATCAATGCGACTTTGTTAAACAGGTTATGCATAATGTACCAATTAGGCTCCTGAAAATTATAGCCTAAAGCGCTTAGGAAATAATGTATTCACCTTTAGCTAGTAGTAATTCAAGAACCCGAGCTTTGAAACGAAGGAACTGAGAGACCTGAATCCCAAATGAAAATGGACAGACTGATGTTGCAGTTGCAGGAAGTATAGTTGAACCTGCAGCTGCAAAATTGCATCCTTTTCGGAAACTTGGTACGCCTATTGAATCCAGATAAGCATTCAGAAATGGCAAATCCATTGCATCCACTGCAACATCAAAAAGATGAAAATAAAATGTGTCACACAAATATGATCAGGAAAAGCCACTGAACTTTCTCCCTAGAAAACAGAGGAAACAGGGGAATAAGCGGGAGGAAAGCAAAGTTGTGATGAATATAATAGATTTGAATCGGTACACATTGCAAAAAGTGTAAATGGATGATGCTTATCAAATAAATATGGGAAATTTACTAAGAAAGTCGACAATGAGACGGCCATCAGAGTATCTCCCAGATGGTTGTTGGAAGTAAGTTTGTCCATTAGGTGGATCAAGACTTTCAATCCCAGCAGCAATAAGGTTACCCGTGTCAGAATTTGAATCACCAAAGTTGAAAACAGCAGGAAAATTGAATTCTAGTGAACAAGTTATGGGGAACAGGAACAAGGAGATGAAGGTGAAGATTTGGAGCTTGGCATTGGCAGCCATGGTAAAACAATCAAGGCTTGTAGCTTTCACTTGCATTATGTTAGTTACATACTATTTAAATATTTTATGCAAGCTGTCATCATCAAAACTAGTTTGGTGGATGTGTATTCTTTAAGTTTGCTTCAAATCACAGAAACCCAAAATGAAAAATAAGGCAAGAGCAAAGCTCCTCTTATTGGTTCATTCTTCAATCTATGATATGTTCAATGACCAAAAATATTGCTTTTACTTGCACATGCTTTGTTTTAATACATTATCTCGGGCCTTTAAATCTGTCTTTTTTCGGGATTTTGAATCAGGACTATTGTCACGGGCAAAAGCATGGCAGGCCTACCGAGGCTTTAAGCCCCCACAAAATCTTTTATTCGATATTTTGGTGTATTTATAATTTGTACCTTTAAAAATTAAAATACACCCTTGTAACATTTCGGTCCCATTATTTTACCACTATGACATTTTGACCCCAAAACTTTAAAGTCTGGCTTCCTTCTTCCATTTTCCATCTCATATGACCTTATAAACTAAACTTTATTTTACAACTGTGTTATAGGCTAGGCGCTTCCCATCCACTCAAAAAATTGGTTTGTTAAGTGAGGGTTGTCTACTCACCTTAATAAGTTTAAGACCAATTCATTTTCCATCTCTCATTGGAACGTGACATTTGACATTACCCAAAAGTTTAGGTTAAGATTTAAAGGCATTTTCTCATAAATGTCAAAGTACATTTTCGGAGAAGTTTGGAAAACTATGTAACTACTGGGGTCAAGGTGTTTGTCGAGGTTTTCCCATGCATGATTGACTGAATCATTCTGACCCATTTAAAATATTTATCAATGCAGGTCAGTTACTAATAGTATAAATAAATAAAACTAGGAATATGCAGTAGTTTATATGGGATGAATGAAACTTACGGAGAAAATCTACGACGAGTCGGCCGTCACAGAATCTGCCATTTGAAGCCTTGAAGTAAGTTTGGCCATAAGGAGGGTCAAGGAGGAAGCCGAGGCCAGCAGTAAGATCACCAGTGTCCGAGTTCGAATCACCGAAGTTGAAAACTGCAGGATAGTTGAAGTCAACTGAATTTGCCATTGGTGAAATGATGGGGAATAATAATGCGAGAATTTGGAATATGAAGATCTTGGTAGTCATGGCTAGTAGTAGTAAATAGTAATAGTAGGCTCTCAATAACTCGAATGCTATCTGCCAACCACCAAATCCACAGAAGGGTTTTAATAAAAAACCATGCAATGATGAGAGAAAAAGGAAGAAGTTAGGTGGTTTTTTTTTATGTGTAGCCAAGGTTTGGTTTTTGGTTTTGCTTTAACTTATAGGAAGGCAATATGAGAGCCAAAAGCAAAGTTTTACTTTTTGGCATGTTTCTACAGGAACGTTCATGTGAATCAAAGGATAAATTTGCTGTAAGCTCAAGGGATAAATTTATGGTGTCTTAATGGATGAGTTCTATTGAGACAAAAACGGTGTCGGTTGGATTAATTATGCTTCACAAGTTGATTGAAGAAATATCTTTTTGAAAAGTTGAGGCATTTTTGCAAGCAAAAGGAGTTGAATTTTCCTTTAATGGATGGCATGCGAGGGTCCGTTTTCTATATTTATTTATGAAGCTGTGCAGTGTGCACTCCAATTTTTTCAGCTTTCTTTTGTGTGTACACAACAAAAGGTTTCTAAGGATTCCTATTTCGTACTCTTAACCCATACAAAATCTTACTCATGCATTCTTACGACAAGGGCTATTCCCTGAAAATCCCCCATTCCCAAATGGTAAACTTAGAATAAAAGTGTACTTTATTTGGGATATGTATAGTTCATTCATACAGAAAATCATGGATTTTGGTATTCAATGATTGTTCAGGTACATGCAATTAGTTTAAAATTTCCAAGATCATAGACAGAGATTACTTCTTTATTTATGCCAAAAAAATAATAATTTAAAAACAGCCTTTTTTTGTACGTAATTGAATCATTGGATGGGCATGCAAAAAATAATTTTTCAAACATTTGTTATCATAAACCATCATGCATTGTATCCCCAGCGTAGATGTCACTTAGAATTCAAATGCTTGCACAAGAATGCTTAACGACTTTATTGCATTTAAAAAAGGGTAAGATCTAGCATGATTTTCTTTCTTTCAATAGAGTTTTGTTTCTTTTTAAGTATGATCACGAGACTCGATATGCTATGTCTATAACAGTTAAACTAATGGACTATTATGAGATGAACATAATGTTTGCTTCTGTTACATTAACCTTTTTTCTTGTGAGTAAGTGAATGGGGATGGAGTAGCAGATGGTTAATTTAGCTTCTTGCAGGAGAGAATGGCCAGACCCAGGAAATAAATTGGTCAAGGAGGTCGGAAATTTTATGCAGAATATTCGCATTTCCTTTTTTCCCAGCCTCTTTATGTCGGGCATCAATTCTGTTGGCAGCTGCCATTCTGGCCTTGAGAGCGTTGTTCTCCCTCTTTAGCTGCAAGGATATAAAACAACCCAACATTTATCTATTCTATTCTAAAACTCATAGATGTGAGGATGGTTTTATAGTTTACTGAAATTCATTTCAATAGCAAAAACATGGAGTTGTTACGGAGCAACTTTTGGGAAGAATACTTATAACTGGACTAGTACGGAACTCTTTAAACAACCAACTTCATGCAATTCAAATCCTTCAAAAGACTGATTATGAACTGCCTTTGATGCCAAAGGAGTATGTTTGGACATTGAAAGAAAAATATACATTTTGAAACTGGACTATAGTCCAATTTCATGTCTAAATTTAATTGCACTATTATTGAAAGACATCATGTAGGCAAGCAGAAATGAATGCATTTGGAAGCCAATTAAATTCCTAGGAATTGCCCCCCATTTGCTTCATCATATTTGTCTCTTACCTCATCAACAATAGATACGAGCTCTTCCACAGCTTGTTGCAATGAGGTAATTGTTCGCTGGGTAACATCTTCATAGGCCAATTCCAAGTCTTCGGTTAAATTGGGATCAAAGAGTATTCTCTCTAGAATGAACAATTCTTCCAGAAGTGGACATCTTCAACATCCAGTCTCTCCCTCAACTATATAGATACAAACTGTATCAGAAACTAAAACAAAAGGGGCATAAAGAAGATGCCAAAACACAATGCTAACCTTCTTTAAGATTCTCTCCCTTGACTCATCTTTAGTAGCATAACATGCTCCATGCTTTCTAGCATTAGTTTCTTCACTGAAGTGAGCATGTGGTGATGCCTTTATATGCTTTGCCCTGCCATGAGTCAAAGAAAGAAAAAAAGAAAACGAAAAAGAGAACATCAGCGGAGGACCTCAAAATATATATTATTTAGATGATTATAACTAGAACATATACTTAGATTAGTTTGAATTTGAGAAAATTTTGATCTCTGAATAGAGTGAACATATCTAAAGATATTAATTTCCATACAACAATACCATTAGTTATAAAGTTCAATATGTTATGTACTAGTTTGCCCTCTGACATTAGAAAGAGAATCCTTAATGCTCATAACCACACATACCTTAAACCCATTTCTCCTAATATTACCTTCCATGCATAGTCACATAGCATGCTTAAGGGCGTTTAGATTACAAAACCTTGTGCCAAAGCAAAGGGTGGACAGGCTTTCTGATGCATTTGAAGAGCTTGGTGAACAACAACAAAGTAATGCAGTCCTGGAGTTTCCTCCCTGTAGTATGAAATAAATAGATCTTAGTCTAGATTTAGTAACTATATAGCGAGTAAACTGAAAGAAGGAAACGAACAAGAGCATCTTGTAGAAGCCGAGTTAGCTTGGAATCACAGTAAGGAATGTGGTTTGCTTTGCCTGATGAACCACAAGTCAGGGCATTTATTACATTCCCAAGGGCAGAAAGGGATTTATTAATGGTCTTAGCTTCTTCAAGAACTCTCCCTTCAGCTCCAGTTTTCTCTGCTTTCTCAGATCCTGCTAAGTCTACAAGAACTAATTTTCCAGATTTCATCCTGCCAAAGTTCTGAATGTTACAAAATAATTCCCCAAATCTTGGAAGTATTGAGGGAAGAAATATTACCTTTTCTCTCTAGTCAATTCTTGCTGGACTGTGAATATGTAAACACAATGACTTCTGCTGCTGGCCATGTTCATTTCTATTTAAAGCAATTTGTAAAAGAAAATGATATTTCCCAAAAGGAAAAAGGTACCGTACTATATGTAGAATGCAGGACACTTTTCTTTATCATTTTAGGATTAAAAAGTTCTCATAATTGAAAATAACAGAACAAAGAAGGGATACAGGTCTCTCCAACCACTCTGTTAGCTATTCCACTCTGCATATTCAAAGTCCTTGTTAGAAGTTGAACTATGTACTATCAGATGGAGACAAAGTTCTTATGTTAAGAGTTGATAGTAAAAGTTGCTAATGAACTATGAAATTAAGACAAAGTTCATGTGTAGTTATTGTCTTACAGCTAGGCTTTGCAATGCTTCCGCAGAGTTAAATACAGAGATCTGCAAAATCAGAAATTAAAAATTAATCTTCTTGCAATGTGAGAAAGAATTTAACAATATTGACAGAAGAGAAAACAAAGTTAACAGTTAAGTGATGGACACTCCTTACTATTTGATTCAATCATCTCCATTATCCCAAGTTAACAGATCGTGTTGCAATGAGATTTACTTCTAAATTTTAAAAGCATTTGGAATAACATGCTGCCTTTAATTACATCAAAGTTCCAACCAAACAAAGTGCTACTTTTTACATTGACTGGACTATTCTTATCCATTTTAAGATCTGAAATAGATAGCTTGAATAAAATCTTTAATCATGCTGCTGTGTGCATGTGTGGAGAGCAACAAGATTAAGCATAGCATGTCCTGTGGGAAACAAGCTCACCTCTGTTACTCCAGATAACAGTATTCCTTGCAGTTTACTCTCCTTAATTTGTATGCTGTCCTTTGATAAATCAAAAAGGTCCCTAAGGAAAAGATAATGATGTTACAGTTTCAGCACAGGAGTAAAAATATCCTAGAACACAATCAAAAGCAGATTCGATATCATGAGTTCAGAAAGTTCCATAGAAATAAATCTGAAGAAATCTTAATTTGGTACAAGTGCATCTCTGCATGTGTGCACCTGACTTTCTCCATGTAGATCTCCACCTGGAGGAGTCATGGAAAAGTTCGGAAAATTAAAACATGAGTAATAGTTAGCTAGCACATAGTCCAGGCTAAAGAAACATTGAGTGAGCATCAATACCATTGACAACTTGATCGTGTACTTGACTGATTCATCAGAAGATGTGATACATTCAAAGAGTCCATCTACCGTTCTTTGGAGTAATCCCTTTTCCTGTTCATTGCATTCTATGATGCCAGGTCCCTGATTAAAAAAGAGAACATTCACATGTATGAGCTTCAATAATCAGCATTTCTGGATGTATGTATATATATTTTGAGAGAGAAAATCATCCCAATCACCTCCATGCTATGTGTCTTTCCCGCACCTGTCCGTTACCAATTAAATAAGAAAGTTAGTCAATAAAATAGAATTTACATGATCTAGTGAAAGTATTTCACAAGTCTATTGTAGATGTTATGAGAAACATTTTTAATGCAAGTACTCTGCACCATTATTCTAAGCATATGGCTTTTCCAGCTAAATATGAATGGTTCATCCTAGATTCTAAATGATGCACTTTTTGGAACAAGTCCTATGTTTTTCTACGAAAGGTCTTGAATGAATGATTTTCACACGAGAGAGACAGACCTAATTTACTTGATATGAGTCAAACAGATAGCAAATAAAACATCAGAACAAAGATACAAAATCTCTCACCTGTCCATAAGTGATGATGGTTCCATTAATACCAGTAACAGCATCTGTTCCATTAATAAGAAAGCAAACAAAGTTAAAAGACATGACATAAGAAACTTAAGACAAGCCACCTCTGATAATGTTCAAAGCTAAACTTGAAGTTGTACCTTTAACAATAGGGAGAGCTAGAAATTCATAGACCTCAGCTTGCTCAGATTTCTCGTAGAACACTCGGCTAAACTTAAAATCCTCTTCTTTCTCATCCTAACATATAATCATCAAACAATTTTGAGATGAACAGAACAAGCACATAAACACGCTTATCCACGTACATACTCGTACATAAATACATAATACACATAGATATGAACATAAATAAGTAAATACATATAAAAATTCTAATTAGTGATAGAAAGAAGACCTTGAAAATGAAAATTTCAGTGTCCATGCCGTTAACGCACGTGCTATTGCCGCGATTACTCCTCTCCTTCGAACTTAAAGGCCTGAATCGAGCACAGACTGTTATGTTCGACATCCCTTTACAGTGCTAGAAGTCTTGAATTCAGATCTGTAACAAAAAGGACAAACCACAAAAGTGAACAAAAAATAAACTATGCAAGAAACGTTTGTCCTTTTTTTTCTTTCTTTTCCTTAGGTTCTATATTCGTGTTTGGTTCCCGAGAAACAAAGGAAAGAAAATAAAATTTTGAAGAAGTAATGGCTGAAGCTAAATCTGTTAGAATATTAATAAAAAAACTAAGAAAAATAAATTGAATTTTGTAGTGAGAAATTTAAAATTTCCTTCGTAAAAATCAAAATGTTACTGTTTCTTTTCTTTCCGATATATTTTCTTGGTGTCCAAACAGAAGTAAGAGATGACGATTCGATCATATTTGAAAACGAGAAGTGCCGCGAGTTAGTAAAAATCCAAAAAGATTATAAAAAAAAAACAGTGAGAGAGGAAAGATTTGTTTATCTTCGCTGTACATTTTCTTGGCAACCTAACGCACTCGATCGAGAGATTTTTTTCTTTTTTTTTTTGGTCTAATTTGTTAGTTAGAGGGTGAAAGTGCCACGGATCGTTTTGAGAGTCAATTTGTAGGTTGGCGGGAACAAAATGTAACTTGTATTCTTTCTTCTGAATATATATATATATATATATATATGGTGCATTCTACGATACTGGGATAAGATTCCCAGTATCAATACCCAAAACAAATTCAAACCATTGGATAAAATTAATGGTGTATTAGATTTATCAAAATAAAAGCTCCATAGACTGGTAACGCGAATACGTCATTAGATGGCTAAAGTACTCACACAATCTCTGGTGTGAAGACATGGAACTCAGTTTCTGATGCAGATTCCCAAGGCAGATGAATGCATTGGAGCTGAAATTAACAGTTAATTTCAACAATAACTGCTACATAATCCTTTTCTATTTCATTAAGTTAATTTCAACAATAACTGCTACATAATCCTTTTCTATTTCATTAAGTTAATTTCAACAATAACTGCTACATAATCCTTTTCTATTTCATTAAATGCTCTTTAACTTTAGATTTCTACGTGATTTCCTTAATGACCTCTCGTCCTCAATGCAATCGCATTTGGGTTCAATCTCAACCTGTTGATATCTGATAGTTGAAAATACAAAGAGTTCTGGAAACAGGGAAGCAATCTGCCCAATAGCATGCTGACAACTCAACTTGAAGAGGAAAACAAAGTACCAGTTGTCAACTGAGAAACTAGGTAGCTAACTATGTAAGAAGGAAATCGGCTAGGACAATGAAGCAAACCTGCCCTATAGCATCTCAACAACTCAACTTGAAGAGGAAAACTAAGTACCAGTTGTCAACTGAGAAATTAGACAGTTAACTATTTAGAAATGAAATCAACTAGGACAATGAAGTTCTCGTAACTATGACTTACCACATCTGGATCTTCAATAAGTCTTTCTGATGCACTAGGGTCAGTTCTTAGCTTGTTCAACTCCAAATTAGACCTCATGTTAGCTAGAGTGGATGGGTCACCATCAGTCAATGCCACCTGTGTCAAGTAATTGTTAGTTCACCACAACAGTCACGTTGGCATAAGCTTAGCACTAAATGTAAGTTCTTTAAAGTAACAAGAGATTGCAGTTCTTCAAAATTATTTTTGATAATATACTAAAAATAGATAAAATGTTTGACCCGTATCTGTCCACACAGTAGCTCTCTTACTGTGTAGTCATCAGAAGCCAATTCATTACTTTAGGAGCATAAACTATGGAAGCAACCAATTTTAGAAGGAACCATCCATAATGCTGCTCCATGTTCTTCAAATTATATAAAACCCCAACAACCACATATAAGGTAACAACATAAATATATATGCACCAGATTTGCATAATACACCTTTGAGGCTTTGACATGGGCAAGAAAAATTCCAACGAACCCAACACCTGCACCAACCTGTAAAAGTGGAGAAAGAAAAAAAGAAGTCAGAAAATCAGAACTTGAGTTATTAGACCTATAAAAAATTTCATATTGTCCACATACACAAGGGAGGAAGAAAAACAACTCTTTGTAAAATACCAAATGCATAATGAAGGGGAAAAGCCAGTTGTGTTTATTGTCTGCCAATTATTCAGAGCAATACAATTAAATGATTGTCCAAAAACTTAGAAACTGGATTCAACCAGACAAAATTACTTGAGTTAGAATGGGTTAATAAGTCTTTGCACAAGTTGGAATTTCGAATAGAGAAAACATATTCTTGGACAAATAACTTACCTGAAAACAGGATTTATTAGAGAATATTTCTGGAAAAGAAAGTATATATTCTGACAAAAACAGGCTGGAGGCCCAAATTGAACATCTGTAAGCCAATAAGAACTAATTTATAGTGTTACGGATATCATGTGCAACTTTAGTAGATAAAGATTTGCAAAGAAAATCAAAATAAGAATCAATATTGAAGCATACCCAGTATCTCCTTCGAGCATGTTCAGGGAACATTGTAGTGAAACCATTAGTTTCCTAGACTTTGGACAACTTGGGAGATCAAAAGAACCTAGAAGCACCAAACCATCAACTAAACTGCTGATCAAAACACCATCCTCATGTGAATAATTGTAAGTAATTACCTTCAGGAAAAAGAAAAGTGATACTTTTACAGACCCTCTCATTTCTTTCGACCAAATGACTGTCCTACAGAGTGAAAACCTGTCAGACAATTTATGCACAACAAGGAGCACAAATATTAAATGAGAAACCACAGTAAGCAACCCTCCAGCTACAGGCATTACCTTCAAAGATGTCATAATGCCAGTGTATTCTTCGTATATCTCATCCAAAACATCACCACGGCTTGACTCAACTTCAACAAGGAGTTTCTTTAGAAAATTCCTCAAATATGGTACATAACCTCTCCCAACCTGCAATAGTCATTTGACTGAACCAAGCTTTGTATTACAAAAAGACATGTACTTGGAGTGAAACAGTGTTTTCAGAAAAGTACTTAAACCGCTTTTTGAAAAAATATATACAATTTTCTTTTCTTTTCTTTTCTTCAAACGCACTTCAAGCAGTTACCCCACCCCTTTTCTAATCAAAAAGATATTTTCGCAGCATCAAAGCAATCCAAAACACAGACCAAAATGAATATCATAATTTTTCGAAACTGAAAGAAAAATTTCCAAATAAAAAAAAAAGTGTAGAAAGTAAAATAAACATTCAATTATGAGAAGAAAGAAAATAAATGAGGAATGTTTCATAAGACTGACACCGATTCAACTGCCAAATTGAATCCCACAAAACGAAGCCTCATTAGAATAAAACAAAAAACAAAATCTCTAATTGTTTTTTCTAATTCTATTTTCAATTCTAAGAACAAAAAATTACATACGCCAAAAAGTGCCTTAAAAACATCTTACAAATCTAATTCAACACTGAATGTAGAAACAACACACTTAAGCTGCCTAAAATTCAGTTTTTTAAAATTTAAAATCATATACTCGCCGTAAAAGCGAAAAGTCATTAAAATAATAAAATCAAACGAAAAAAATTATAGAGATAATTAAATAAAAATAATAGCAGTAATAACACTCACAGCATCGCTTATACAGTAACTCCAAGTAAACTTCTGCACTTTCTCGGTAACTAACCACCGCCGCATACCCTGCATTCAATTTTTTTTTTTTCTTAAAAAAACAATATTGGACCAAAATTTGACAGAATAAAAATAATTAACAATAAATTTGGCTAAAGTGCGCCCGAGGAGTACTTCGCAAGGGAGACGAGAGAGTCGGAGGGTTCCATTGCGAGAAAGGCGGAGACGAGGTGGAGCCCTGTCGGGACCGTAGGTTCGAGCTCTGTGTCCGTTGTGGCTGCTTGGTGTTGAAGTTGGAGGATTTGAGAGGGTTTAAGCTGGAGGCTGGAGCTCGTCTCACGCAGCTTCTAAACGACATTCCGTTTAGTGCTTTATGTGTTTTTGAGGAAAAAATATTGGAGTAATAACATCTTGCTCCCTAGTATCTTACTATTTCTCAAGTAAAGACATAGGTTTTCATTTGTGTCAAATTAATCCCTTATCTTTATGTAAATAACTGAAGTGCTTATACGCTTTTACTTTTTTTTTTAAAATAAATTATTATTATAGATTTTAAGTATAGTTGTTTTACTTAATTTTAATAGAAAAAATGTGAAAATAAAAATTTAGTTTAAACTCAAATATAAAGTTAGAAAAAAATTATTATTAACAGAGATTGAATCTTGGTTATCTACAATACAAGTGAGAGAATTTATATTATGATACAATTTTTTTATAAAAATAATATTAAAATAAAAATATAAAATGATAGAATCCCTAGTCATCGATCAACAATGGTAGCTATTTTTTGTTGATAGATCATTTTTTAGTTGATTAGAATATTGACTTATGATTGATAATGGATATTGATTTATGTTATTTTTTATTTTTGTATTTTGTATTTTAATATTATTGTAATATAACGATGAATACTCTTTTTATTAAGAGTGGACATGGTTTAATTTAGTCTAATTTTAACTAAAATTGAAATGAATTGCGGTTATTTAGTTTTTCTATAAAGGAGAATTGAAAAAGAACCGAGAGAATCATATAAACAAAACCAGATGAACAGGTTTTTTTGGTTTCAATTTTCAATCAATTTTAAAAAAATTAGAAAACGCAAAAAGTTGCATTGCTGTGCAAACCTGCGACCTTATGTTATATTGAGCAAAAGCTCGTTTTTGGATTAGAATGCATTCTACTTATGTTATATCCATGTTATAAAATATTAATAATTTAAAAAAAAATGCTAGTAGGATTCGAAGCCACAATCTTTAGCAGAAAATCTTCTCCATTTTACCATTGAGTTGAAACTTTTTCTGTATTAAAATATATTCCACTTATTTATATTAATGTTATAAAAATAATAATAATTGAAAAAAAAAATTACCAAAATTCGAACCCACAACTTAGGAGAGGGTCTTCTCTATTTAACCACTAAGCTGAAGCTTATTTTTGAATTAAAATACATTCTACTAATTTATATTCATCTTAAAAAATATTAATAATTAAAATATAGTCAAAATTCAAATCCAAAACTTAGAAAGGAATATTATTTTCTCTTAACCAATTGAGATGTAGCTATCTGTTATATTTAATTACATTCTAATTTTATATATTTATATTATAAAATAATAATTAAAAAAATTAATTTTTTCAATTCGATTCTAGTTATATGTATAACCGAACTGGAACCAAACCTAACCATTCTATTATTATAATAGTAAAAACAGAACAATTTTTAAAAAAATACAAAAATCAAACCAAATTCACTAGTTCGGTTTGATTCAAGTTTTTCATTTTTTTTTGTTCACTCTTATTTGTCATTTAGGTGATCAAAGTTTATACTCTGTCATGATATTTTTAAAATTATTAATATATAATCTTGAGGATAATATGTTAATAGATTTATAGATCTATAAATAAAAATAATATTAAAATAGTTCAAATAATTAAAGTACATGACTTTTAACCATAAAATTAGAGATGCAAGCTTTCTTGCTAACATTTAATTGAATTTTTTTCTTTTTTAAATCAAAACGAAAGCATAATCGTACTTTCGCCCTTTTTATTTATTTATTCTTTAAAATAAACAAATCGGGTTAGGATTTTAATAACACAAAGATTTGCATATCATTTTCTTAAAATCTTATGGGTTTAGATGTCATTTTTCTTAATCAAAATTGAGTTGGTAAGTGGATGGTGAATCACCTATGCCCTGGACAGAAACAGAAGCGATGGCTCTGTTGGATCAAAGAATTTGTTTTTTGCTCAAAATTTTTCTTATGTGTTAAATTAAAATTTTAAAATAATTTATATATTTTTATTTTATAACATATAATAACATAAGTGCAAGAAAGAGAGAGTTTTCTTTGTGATCTTTTTTGTAAAAGGCATACTTTGTGAGTGCTTTGTGATTCATAATAAGATAAGAGTGTGATATTGATCCGCCGTAGACGTAGACAAGTTACCGAACCACGTAATTCTTTGTGTGTTCTTATTCTACCTCTTTCTCTATTTATTTCTTAATAACTTGTTCTGTATTATTATTTGCTTGGGATATATTTTGTTTGCTTGTTTGTGTGCTTCCGCTTCAACAAACTGGTATCAAAGCTTTGGTTTTAAGCAGACATGGCCATACCCAAATATGAGGTAGAGAAATTCAACGATACGAATGACTTCAATTTGTGGAAGATGAAGGTTAGAGCGTTATTGGTGAGCCAAAGGCTTGGTTCGGCATTAGAAGAGACTGCAGCTCCATCTAGTGATGAAGAGAAGACGCCAGAGTCATCTAGAGCAGAAGCAGAAAAAATGGACATTCAAGAAAGAGCTCATATCACAATCGTTCTATCATTGATCGATGAAGTATTAAGGGAAGTAGCAGGTGAGACGACGACAATAGGTCTTTGGAAGAAGCTTGACTCTCTTTATATGAGAAAATTGTTGGCTAACAGATTACATATAAAGAAGAAGTTGTATCAGCTGTCCATGTCAGAGGGGACGCCGATGAAAGATCATATAGACACCTTCAATAAGATCATCCTTGATCTTGAGACTATCAACATCAAGATAGAAGATGAAGATAGAGCAATTATCCTGCTGAGTTCACTCCCTAAGAGCTATGAGAGTTTTCTTGATATGCTACTCTACAGCAAAGAGAGTTTAACGATGAGTGATGTAAAATCATCATTAACCTCAAAGTTATTAGGAAAGTAGACTGAGGGCAATGCAGAAAATTTGTCTGTAAGAGGAAGGCCCTCATATAGAGATGAGAAGAAAAAAGGCTCAAGGTCGAAGTCTATGACTCCTAGGAAGTGCTATTGCTGCAAGAAAGAGGGGCATTTCATAAAAGACTGTCATGAAAAGAGAGCATAAGACAAGAAGAAAACGGATGCTGCGCTTGCCTATGATGATAGCTATGACAGCGCAGAGACACTCGTCGCTACTGATGGTATGAACTCTAAACAATGGGTTTTAGATTCTGGTTGTACTTTTCACATGTGCCCGCACAAGTCTTGGTTTACAAATTTTCAGCTCATTAGTGGTGGTAAGGTGTTAATGGGTAATGACATTGCATGTCAGATGATGGGAATTGGTAGTGTTAAGCTTAGGCTGCATGATGGGTGAGTGAGAGAGTTGATAGATGTTAGGTATGTTCCTGACTTGAAGAGAAACTTGATCTCACTAGGGACTTTAGACTAGAATGGGTGTTCCATTAGGATCGACGGAGGGATTTTAAGACTTTTGAAAGGTTCCATGGTGGTAATGAGAGGAGAGAAGCGCAAAGGTGTTTATGTGCTTAAGGGTAAAGTCGTGAGTGGTTCTGCACTATTCTCTGTAGATGATGAGAGTATGCAAACTAAGTTGTGACATCTTAGATTGGCACACCTAGGCGAGAGAAACCTAAAGGAGTTATATAGTCAAAAGGCGTTTGGTGAGGATAAGTTCCAGCCCTTGGAGTTTTGTGAGCATTGTGTGCTTGGGAAAGCACATAGGGTGAGGTTTAGTACCGGAGAGCACAAGACTAAGGGGACTCTTAACTACATACACTCGGATCTTTAGGGACCAGCTCAGACAACTACTCGTGGTAGTGCCAGGTATTTTCTCAGCTTGATTGATGACTATTCGAAGAAGCTGTGGGTCTATGTGTTGAAGAGTAAGGATCAAGTATTTGATGTGTTCAAGACTTGGAAGGCTCTTGTTGAGAATCAAACTGGAAAAAGAGTGAAGAGGTTGAGAACTGACAACGGCCTCAAATTTTGCAACAAAGAGTTTGATGGGTTTTGTGCCAAGCATGAGATTGTAAGGCATAGAACGGTAAGATCAACACTGCAACAGAATGGGGTAGCTAAGAGGATGAACATGACCCTACTTGAAATGGTTAGATGCATGCTTACCAATGCGAAGATGTCCAAGACATTCTGGGGAGAAGCTGTAGTGACTGCAGCTTACTTGATTAATAGAAGTCGCTCATCAGTAATTGACTTCAAGACGTCAAAAGAGAAATGGTCTGGCAATCCTCCGAAGTATGACCACCTCAGAATATTTGGTTGCTCTACCTTTGTACATGTTAAGGAGGGGAAGTTAGAACCTAGAGCTATCAAAAGGGTATTCATAAGATATCCCGAAGGAGTGAAATGATACAAGGTGTGGTGTAAAAACTTAACACCACCAAAGAGTATCATAAGCCGTGATGTGACGTTTGATGAGATGACGATGCTGAAAACCTCACAAGAAGATGAGAAAGAAGAACCTATGACCAAGGAAGACTTAGCACCCGAGTCAATAGAAGTTGAAGTAGAGCCTGAAAATGGATCTGATATGCCCCCAGATCAACACTTCAATGAGGAGATCCTTGAAGATGAACCAAGAACACTAGCAAGTTCCTCCAAGTCCACCCAAAGAAAGACTAGAACTCCTGAGTTGGAACTGGAAGAGTATCAGCTTGCTAGAGACAGGCTAAGGAGAACGATTAATCCACCAATCAGGTATGCATAAGCAAACTTAGTTGCTCATGCTTTTATTTCTGTTTACACTCTTGAGTATGATGAGCCTAGGACATATGGTGAGGCTATGAAGAGTGAAAATAAGAAAGAATGGCAGCAGGCCATGAAAGAAGAAATTTATTCTCTTAGGAAGAACAATACCTGGACGTTGGTGGAGAGACCTTAAAAGAAGCTAGTCAGGTGCAAATAAGTGTGTAAGGTGAAGGAGGGGATACCAGGAACTGAGCCTACAAGATTCAAGGCTAGGTTAGTAGCACAAGGTTTTACTCAAAGAAAGGGAGTCGATTTTCATGAGATATTCTCTTCAATTGTCAAGCACACATCTATTAGGATGTTGTTAGCCATGTGTGCAAACCTTGATTTACATCTAGAGCAGATGGATGTAAAGACAGCTTTTCTATATAGAGAGCTTGAAAAAACGATATACATGACACAGCCGCAAGGGTTCGAGGAGCCCGAAAAAAAAGATCATGCTTGTTTGCTAAAGAAGTCATTGTATGAGTTAAAACAATCACCTAGATAGTGGTATATGAGATTTGATGAGTTTATGATGGCTTGTGACTTTAGTAGGAGCAAGTATGACGGATACGTATACTTCAAGAACATAAGTTGTGGGATGATGTATTTGCTTCTATACGTCGATGATATGTTGATCGCGTACAAGAACATGGAAGAAATATAGAAGCTCAAGAAGCAGTTGAGTGGTGAGTTTGAAATGAAGGATTTGGGAGCAGCGAAAAGAATTTTGGTATGGATATTGTGAGGGAAAGAAGAGATGTTATCTTCTTGTCCCAACAGCGATATATAGTCAAAATTTTGGAGAAGTTTGGTATGTCAAACGTGAAGGCTGTCTCTACTCCTTTGGCCATGCATTTTATACTTTCAGCAGCACAATCGCCGACATCCGATGTGGAGAAACTGTAGATGAGCAAAGTACCATATGCAAGCGCTGTGGGGAGCATCATGTATGCAATGGTTTGCACAAGACCAGACATAGCACAGACTGTGAGTGTGGTGAGTAGATACATGGCAAATCCGGGAAAGGATTACTGGCTTGCAATAAAGTGGATTCTGAGATATCTCAAGGGAACGTCAAATCACGGGTTAGTGTATAAGAGAGATGAGGACAACAATGAAATAGTAAGAGGGTACGTAGACTCAGATTATGCAGATGATCTTGACAAGAGAAGATCGTTGACAGGCTACGTATTCACAGTGTTTGGGTGTAGTGTGTGTTAGAGATCAGTTCTACAACACGTGGTTGCACTATCTACCACAGGGGCAGAGTACATAGCTGTTGGTGAAGCTATCAAGGAGGGCGTGTGGTTAAAAGGAATATGCGCGGAGATATTGGCTCGTAAAGATGTAAACACCGGTGTATATTGTGACAGCCAGAGTGCTATACACCTAAGCAAGCATCAAGTGTTCCACGAGAGGTCGAAACACATTGATGTAAGACTCCATTATATTCGTGAGATTGTCCAAAGTGGTGAAGTTAGTCTAACAAAGATAGCGTCATCTAAAAACCCTGCTGATATGTTGACTAAGCCACTACCCTCGATTAAGTTCGTCCTATGTAAGGACTTAACCGGAGTCAGTACTTTGTGAGGGTGATCGAAGATGCGGAAATGAGAGATCGAGTTACTTTGTGGATGATTTTGAATCAAAGAGGGGATTTGTGAGAATATTGATTAAAAATCATCGGAATATGATTTGGAGATCAAGCCAAGTTCGTAGGGTGTGCACGAATCAAAGACGAACGCGAAAGGAGGCGAAAATGAAGAAGGGTGCACTAGGCGCTAGCGTGCAGCAACTAGGCGTGAGCGTCGCGGCGCCCAGTCCAGAACCTGAGCACCGCAGCGCTCAGCAGAAGCGCGCCAGCGCCGCGGTGACGAGAGCCCAGCGTCGCGGCACTGAAGACGGGAACAGTATCCCGAAATAAGGAAACTTCCTTATTTCATCTCCCACTTGTTTCAGGACTCCCTAATACGACTCCCACACGTATAAGGTAAACTTAGGTTGTCTCAAAGCCTATATAAAGGCTATCAATTGGCTTGTAAACACATTTTTGTGATCAACTAAAAATATTGATAATCTTTGTGATAAACAAGAGATCTTTATGGTTGTTTGTGAGAGAAAATCTCTAGAATGCAAGAAAGAGAGAGTTTTCTTTGTGATCTTTCTTGTAAAATGTATACTTTATGAGTGCCTTGTGATTCATAATAAGAGAAGAGTGTGATTTTGATCCGCCATGGACGTAGGCAAGTTGCCGAACCACGTAATTCTTGTGTGTTCTTCTTCTACCTCTTTCTCTATTTATTTTTTAATAACTTGTTCTGCATTATTATTTGCTTTGAATATATTTTGTTTGCTTGTTTGTGTGTTTCCACTTCAACAATAAATATTATTTTATTATCTTACGGATAAAATTAACTTATATTTTAGATTTTATTACTTTTTTGACAATGATTTTATTTATATATTCTTTAAAGAACTTTAAAAAAAAAATTATTTTAAAGGATTTAAGTTTTGTAAATAGTATTATTAGTCATATATTTTTTCAAACTCTTCACAATAATTTTAATTTTAACACTCAAATTTATGCTTGTTATTTCTCTACTTCATATTTATAATATTTTAAAAGTGAATTTTGTTTTATTAATAAATTTAATAATTCAAAATAAATAATAAATAAATTATATATTTTAAGACATCATTAAACACAACTTTAATATTGTATTATACATTTGTTTTTATTTTGTATTTTGAAATCACCTTACCCCTATTCCATACCAAAAAGAAAAATGTAAAAAAAATTATTTTTGAAATAGTTACATATTCTTATACTATCCTGCTGACCCATTTGACAAATGAAAATACGCCATGACTGAAAGAGAAGTTTGTTTTGGTGCAACAATCTTTGCTTAGCATTATGGATGGATGCTTTGCTTCTAAGAACTGATTTCAATCTATAAGTTTCTTTAAACTATTTCAAACTTTGTTTTATTGACACAAAAATATCTTACATATATAGTTATTTTGTTATTAATTTGTTCATACCTTTTCAATTTTGATTTTCCCTCAAAATGAGTAAAGAGATCAAAGCTAAGAGTAAAATCTGTGAATTTGTTAAAAAGTTGTAAATCATAAATATAAGAAATGATAATTTCTTATATATATATATATATATATATATTATTTTGATTAGTTGAGCAAAGTAGTTTGTAAAAATTTTATTCTATAAAAACTCAACACTTGATTTTAGTTTAAAAAAATTTCAACCAACATATTAAAGCTTTGAAGACCCTCGTAGTAGTTTTTATTTTATTTTAATGAAAGCTTATTTTTTAATGTCAAAATAAAGGGAAGGAGAAATAGAATGAAAAAAGAAAATAGAGAAAGTAAAAAAAAAAAAAGAAGCTTGGTGTTAACTCATGGAAGAAAGGAGAGTATGCTAGAGAGATAAGGCTTGAGGAAGGGGAATTGTTTCGTGTTTTTATTAGTATTTTAATTCTTATAATTTATATTAGAAAAATATTGTAAAAGTAAAATAAACATCAAAATTAATAAATCATACAAAAAATATAAAATTTGTAACTGTAGCTCAAATTAATTTAATTTATATTCAAGAATAATTTATTATAATCTTATAATATAAAATACTAAAGTATTATAAATTTTTTTATGTGACCTGTCACCGTAATTTTTCATTAGTTCTTTAACTATCTATTTTTTTTTATTGATCTTATATTTTTAATTTTTATACAACTTTGAATTCATAAATTGTGCAATAAAGTTATTAATATTGAAAACTCATAAACCAACTCAATAAGGTCATTTAAACCTTTCATTTAATCCAACCGTTTTTTTACCGTAAAAGAAAAAATGGATTTTAGGAGGAGCTTGATCGTGAATCAACCATTGACATCAAGATATGGTTGTATGCTTTCTCTCCAAACAAGAAGCTTTCCCATCCCGTTACTACTCACTGTTTTCTTACTGTCCATTTACTTATAAGATTATCGAACTCCCGAAATTGAACAAAATAAGAAGTATTTTGATGAGAAAAATAATATATTCTCCGCCAGTCCAACTTCTGCAGAGTGTCTGATATTTGCTGTCATGTCCCCCGGGCTTTGGAAAAGTTATTTATCAGCACATGTTAGCCCTAGATATACAACATGAATGGGCTGTTCATTTTCCTTTTTTAAAAGGGTTCTTATATTGTGCTTTCTCTCTAGTATTGGGTGCCTTCAATGCTGCCACCAAACAGGCTGATCGAGAGTCTGAGTCTGAGTATAATGAAGCTCTCTTGATTGAATATTTTGATGACTATTGGTCTTATGTACATGTTTTTAGCCTTGATTTATCTCTGAAGTGGTTTGAAGTTGAAAACTTAGCTGACAAATTGTTGTTCTTTGTGTCACCGGCTTGGCGTCTGTCATTAACTCAAAAGACTAATTTATTAAGTAATATTGTATATGCACTTTTATATATTCAAGATTTACTTAATTTTTATTTAATGTGTGACGTAATATTATCTCCCACTTAATCACGTAATGCCCTCGTCACGGTGTGGTCTAAATTTAAGTATTAACTTGACTCGTATTATTCATCCCCCCAAAAATAGAGGACTTACTATTCATGTGACAATCTCTATTGGGACACAAGACATAAAATTTTTAGACCCTACTCGATCTATATTGCCCATCTCTCTGGTGGTATGGGAGACCCATATTGTATGTGGTAATCTCTATTGAGACGATTTTAGAGGCCCACATCTTAATAAAAATTTGAGTCTATTCTGATATTATTTGTCACGAGTCGGACGCTTGTTATTAATCTAAAAGATTAACCTGTTAAGTAATACTGTATATTCACCTTTATATATTTAAAATATATTTAATTTTTATTTAGCGTGAGACATGACATTTGACATCACAAAATTGATGACAGTTATTGCAGCAATTGGGGGCAAGAGATTATCAAACGCTATAAATTTTACTTAATTTACTATTTAACAGAAATATATATGTATACTTAATTTACTAATTTGTGTTCCATTAAAAGGAAGTAAAATTCTTTAAAAAAAAAAAAAGAAAGAAAGAAAAAAGGTAAGATTTCTTTTATTTATTTCATAAATTTGATGTTGCTATTTTCACGTGAATGTGATTCATGTTAACCGTTCTTAACTGCTCATGTTCTACGTTTATGGTAACCTTTTAGTAACTTTCATGTTAACTGTCAATCTCTTGATGGAAGTGGGTGGTTGTTATATATATTGATTTAATGTTTTTTGGTCCTAAACCTAAGTAATTTGTATCTCAAATTTCTGAGAGTTAAACACCATTAAGTGAGTTCTTGAAAGATTAAAAAAATTAAAGGATCGTTGAAACTTGCTTGCTCAAAATATATTGTATCAATAGTTAGAAGTTAGTACATATTTTGTTATAATTTCGCATTTGATCTTATGTTATAATTGTTATGCATAAAATATCATATTTAAATTGCTTACATTCAACCCTTATGCAGAAACGAAATTACTTGTCTTACTTTAGTCGTGGTACATTATCCGTGTGATTTTACAATCGGATTATACCTTTCAAAATCAAGGTGCCTTAGAAATTGTTCAAATCAAGTGCTCTTCCAACACAAATAGAAGATCAAAGAAAAATCAAAATCGATTGGCTTTTTTTTTAGATGAGCCTTTGATTGGGTTTACAACGGAAGTCGGGTTGAGTTAGATTGTTTTTTTTTTTTCACTCCAACATTTTGATGGTTTAGAGTTGGATTAATAAATTCATTTCAACCCATACGACCAAACCCAATGCAATATTTATAATACAATATTCATTAAGATAATATCTGTTGATGAAAAATACATAAAAATAATGAAACATAATTTTCATTAACTCCGGTATCATAATTAATCTCACATCTTTCTACAAAAATAAAAAAGGGTCTTCCATCACTATCATTAATTGAAAGCGTTATCATTCTCTTTTCAATTGTTTAATTTTATTATGTATTATAAATGAACTATAAATAAAATAAGGTCTTGTTATTGTAAGTATTCAACATTTATATGTGTTAAAAATGAACTAATTATAATTAATAAATAACTCTTCTAGATAATGAGATAAATTAACTTTCTCAAATAATTAGAGAGGCTAAAATTAGTCTCTTAACAAGTGCAAGAACTAAATAATTGCAACAATTGCACAGGTTTTTATTAAAATTTGAACCCTTAATATAAAATAGAGGATGCATAAATTTTACCGTTAAGACAAGCATTTGAGTGCATTCCAACATTGTTTATTAATTGAGACCCCAATCAATACTTTTTCTATTATTGTAATAATTTTTTGTTATACTACTAAAATAGATAAAATAAACGTCCTTTACAATCAAGTTTGAAAAGGTTATTGATATTTGTTTTCCTAAAACAATCTCAATTAGACAGTTCTGAATTCTAAAACCATTAAATGAATTCTAAAACCCACGTTTGAAAGAAAGTGTTTTATAGACAATAAAAGAAAATTAGAGAATTATTTTAACTCTACCCATCCAAATATTCTATCTATATTGATTGTTGCTTTTATGGGTGAGTATGTGATGAAAAATGAATTCTAAAACCCACGTTTGAAAGAAAGTGTTTTATAGATAATAATTTAAAAAAATAGAGAATTATTTTAACTCTACACATCCAAATATTCTATCTATATTGATAGTTGCTTTATGGGTGAGCATGTGATGATAAGTTTCACAATTAAGGGAATGATGAAATAATTTGAGATAAAGGAGATAACAAATCTAAAAATAAAAAAGATTAAAAATAGACATGAAGAATTCTTCTAATTGCAGCGAAGAGATAATGAAATAGATGAGATGGAAAAGGAAAAAAAGGGATAATTATGGAATTAAGATAATTTTAGATTATTTTTAAATTGTTTAACTTAGATATAATGTTTTTTTTAAAAATAACTTAGACATAATGTTTGATAATACCAAAAAAAAAAAAGTTTAAATAGTTTGTTTTATTTTTTCTATTAACCTCAATCCGACCCAACTCAGCTTGTTTCCACCATTAATTTGCTTTTCTTTTCTTTTACTGATAAAATTCCTCATTTAATTAGAAAGCTATAGGACTACTTCTCTTTTTTAATTTTTATTTATTTAGCTTTCCTAATTAATTGAGTTTCCTTAGGAAAGTGGGATTTCTTTTATTAATTTTACCTTAAAAAGAAAGGTAGGAATTACATTTGACTTTCGTTGATGATAAGCATAAACAGAGTTAATATAAACATAACTTTTGTTTCGCCGAGTCATTTTAATTTCTTGGAGTCACAACTTACAAGTGCTTTAAGATCAGAGATGGGGTATCTATCTTGGCTTTGCATGGCGAAAAATTGTGCAATCAACCACCGAGAAAAGAAGCATGATGACCCACCTGCGGCAAAGTCATGGTCCGACCTTCCAGATGATATCATAAGTTTAATCATGGAAAATCTTTGTTACTCTGATCAAATACGTTGCCGGGCAGTATGCAAGAGTTGGCAATCGAATATTAAAGGTGTCAAATACGCAGATAAATTGCCATGGATATTTTCTTACAGCAGGTACAAAGTTAAGGGTAAGAGCAGAAAGAGATCGAGGTTGTGTTATCTTTTTGACCCATCTCACAAGCAAAGCTACACCATCAAGTTAAAAAAGGCTAATCTAGTTTGTGCGAAAGCCCTTGCTTCAAACAATGGTTGGATACTTTTCTCCAAAGGAAGTGACTTTACTTGGCCTTATTCTTCGGCATTTTTCTACAATCCTTTTACTGATGAGATCATAATGCTACGAATAGTGATAGATGAATTCTCTGTTTCCGGAATATTATTCTCTGAGACTCCAACTTCCCCAGAGTGTATGATATTCACGGTGGGTTTCTGGGGTCCGCAAAGGTGTTTTGCCATCCAGACATTTTGCCTCGGAGATACAAAATGGACGACACATTCCTGTGATTCTTATAATTATGGAGACATTCTTGGTGTAGCCTATTTGAAGGGAGTCTTGTATTTTGCCTCTCAAGCCGCATTGGGTACCTTCAATGCTTCAACAAGAGAATTGAAAATATATCGTCAAAATCTATGGCTGCCCCCCAGTAACATATTTACGGATCATTGCCTGATTGAGTTTGAAGGGAACCTCATAATGCTTCACCGGCATTGGTTCTTGAATTGGCGTGTTTTCTTGTTTGATTGGGATCAGAAAAAGTGGTTAGAAGTTGAAAACTACTTGGCTGACAAGATGTTATTAATTGATTACATGCAAGGCAACTTATTATCAGTTGGATCAGAAGAAAAACAAAGAGAATTAGCCAACATTCTGCATCACATTGATCGCTGTCATTCCTGTTATATTCCGAAGTCACCAGCAAGAGCAATTTCACCACCTAACAATTTTGGGCACAAGCAATCACAAGACCTGACTGATATCTGGGTTCATCCTCCTCGAATAAGATGATTTTCTTTTTAATTATTTATAATGAACAATTTCATTGCTTATTGTTACATTGAAATAAATAGGAAGGGGCTAGTGGCTTCTCTAATTTGATTTGTAATCTCAAAATAAAACTAATTAACGTATATGAGTTATGAATCATCATTAATTATTGCAATTTTCTTTCAAGGTAAATCTTGGCTACAATCATATCAACCTTATTTATGACGATTTTTCTCTCTTTTTTTTTTCTATAATCAATTGCTTACTTGGTAAATAACATATCACTCGATGATTTGTAGATGTATTTTTGATTTTTTTTTAAATTGCCATTTTTTTAAAGATGTGTGAAGCTGTTAGTTCTTCTGCCCAGGTTTGCACCACAAAACTCGGAGTAGTAGTTTTTTCAGCCGCCTGTTGGCGGCAACAAAACAACTACCACAGTCAAATCTAATTTATTAACTAGATTGAAATAAGATCCTCAAAGTGTCTGGCCAATTTATGAAGCGATTCCAATGCTAATTCCTTTATATTTCTCACTAGAATAACTCTATGAAAAGGATACTGTAAAATTTGTGATCCAAAATTACATGTATTGTGATTGTAATGTTCGAAACAAATTTGAGAGTAAGTTAAACAAGTTGGAGCTAGAGACATGCACCGAGGGCCAAAAATCTAGTGGAATAGTGCTGGGATAAAAGAAGAGAACAAGGGAAAACTTCCCCAAGCTTGGGTGTTGCAGTGCCCATGAGCGGTGTTGGTCGAGGTGCCCATGACAAAATGTTATGTCTTTGCGAGCGTTGGCACTATTCACACCCCCCACCCAATTCGAATTTTAGCTTTTTAAAAGTCTTGGGTATTTTTAGACTTCATATAAATACTACATTATGCTTATAATTGAGCTATCACTGAAATACACTTGAGAAATACTGTACAATAAACCTTAGAGCTCTAAATTTGAATTGTATCATTCTTTGATCTTTTAAGACCGATTCTCTTGTAATCAACATAAAAAAGAGAGGTTCGAATTCTTGATCCATTGTGGATGTAAGCACATTGTTGAACTATGTAATTTTGTATTTTTGTATGCCTAATTTTTGTATTTTCTCTACTATAATTGCTTAACTCTTGTTACATTGTTGTTCTTGCCTGTATCTACTTTATTGTTTGTGTACTCTACGTATTCAACTACGTTGTATCAAAACTTGTATTGATTGTGTGTTTGATTTTTTTTATGAACATAGCACTACATAAACATGAAATAGAGATATTTTTAAGGCAAATTAATTATAATTTACGGAAGCTTAATATGATAGCTTTGTTAGAGAGTTAAAGGCTAGAATCAGCCCTTGAGAAACCTTCTAGTATTAGTGATAAACCTACAACATCTAAATCTGATATAAATTTCGAAACCATTAATAGAATGGCCTAAAGTGAAATTATTTGAGTTTATTAGATGAAGTTTTAAGGGAAATGGATAAAGCGAAATCTGTATTAGGTTTGTGAAAAAAAACTTGATGAGTTGTATATGACTAAGTAGCTTGTAAACTGGTTGTATCTCAAGAAAAATTTATTCATATTATCTTTGGACGAGGGTGGTTCACTTAATGAACACATTGATTCTTTTAACAAGGCTATCATTTATTTGGAGAATGTTGATGTCAAAATTAATGATAAGGATAAGGAAATTTTATTATTAAGTTTACTTCCTAAAAGTTATGAATATTTTGTTGATACTCTTTTATACGAAAGAGAGTCACTAACAATGAAAGATGTTAAATCTGCTCTAAACTCAGGAGTTAGGAGAGAAATCAGAAAAATAACAACAACAAAATTTTGCAGTTGTACTTACTACGAGGGGAAGAGCTAAGAGTAGAGAAATTAAAGTCAGAAATTCATTAAGATCAAAATCGAGGGGCATATCAAAGTATTGTTACTTCTGTAAAAAAAAAGAAAGCCATTTTAAAAAAGATTATCCAAAAAGGAGAGCCAAGTACAAGAGAAGAGACCTAAAGCAAATACAACTATAGTTTATAAAGAAGACTATGAAGTTGTAGAAATATTAGTTGCTTTAAATAGGTAAAACACCAGCGAATAGATTCTAGACTCTGGATACACTTTCTATATGTATCCAAATGAAGCCTTGTTCATTAACTATCATTCCATTAATGGTTGCAAAGTATTAATGGGTAATATTATAGTTTGTCAAGTCATTGGGATGGGTAGTATTAGGCTAAGATTACATGATGTGAGTGAGAGAGAGAATTGTTAGATATAAGACATATACCTGAACTTAAGAGAAATTTAGTTTCTCTAGGCATGCTTTATTAATCTGGTTGCACATTTAAGGGTAAGAATGATACATTAAAAGTAATTAAGGGTTCCATGGTTGTAATAAAAAGTGAGCGTAAACACGGGTTATATGTGTTGAATTAAGAGGCTGTCATTGGTTCTATATCTTTCTTTGTTGATAATAAGAATATGCAGATCAAGTTATGGCATTTGAGATGAGGGTACTTGGGTTAGAGAGGACTAAAGGAGTTGTATGATCACAATATATTTGGCAAGGATAAGATTCAAGTAATGGGGTTTTGTGAACATTATGTATTTGGTAAAGCTCATAGCGTTAAGTTCAACATGAGTGAATATAACACCAAGAGCACTCTGGATTACATACATTCTAAAATTTAGGAACCTAACAAATTGTCACTCATGGTGGTGCAAAATACTTTCGGTCATTCATTGATGATTATTCAAAAAAGTTACGGGTTTATGTGCTGAAGAGTAAAAAGAAGATATTTGAACCATTCCAGCAATGGAAAGAACTTATGGAGAATCAAATAGGTAAAAAAATATAAAAAAAACTTAGGACTGATAATAGTCTTTAGTTTTATAATATTTAGTTTGATAAGTTTTTTGCTAAACATGGCATTGCAAGCATAAAATGATGCGATACACACAACAATAGAATGAAATTGTAGAAAAGAAGAACCGAACCTTATTCGAAAGAGTAAGATGCATGCTAACCAATACTGAATTGTCTAAAGTGTTTTGAGGGAAAGTTGTATTAACAACAACTTACTTGATAAATTGAAGTCCTTCCTCAGCTATTGGCTTTATAACACCAGAACATAAATGGTCTGGAAACACTCCAAAATATGATCACCTGAGGGTATTTGAATTCCCTAAATTTGTACACATCAAACAAGGAGCAAACTAGAACCAAGAGTCTTGAAAAAGATATTCATTAGTGTTAGAGATGGTGCTTCCGTGCCATTCCAATATACAGTAAATATTTTAATAATAATCGTTAATATATAATTATATGGTAATAAGCTTGTAACACTTTCAGATATTGTAAATCTAAAGAAGTTTAAATTTGATTTAAAAAAGTTTAAGTTGGAGATAAAATTTAGCAATTCTAAATAGTTAGAACTTTCTTTGAAATATAGACAAAGACTCAAGAATAATATAGTAATGACGTAATTGCAAAAAGTTTCAAATAGTGCTAAGAAATATCATTGTACAATATATTCTTAAAAATATCGTTCTTGATCTATGGTTACCGACACAGGCCAATCAGTATCCTTTTAGATTAGTGTATGTCTATATCTGAATTGTTCAGATGGTTAGTCTTAACAGACCATGGACTTAACGGAAATCCGTATAGGCATGTAGATATTAAGTAAGAACTAAATACTGAACAGACTCATGAGGACCTCTAATAGATATCCCATAAAGTCGTCAATGGAGGGTTTTCTTAAGTTAAGTAGTACTTTGACCTGACCGACATTATAGGCTTGTGTGTGATTCATTATACTTTGGTTTCATGTATGTAAGAGACCTTTCATGGTCTGACCGCTTGGTATGATTTAATGCTCATAGAGTCCGGTGTACATTGATATGGGATCTGTCAGCTCATATAGGTGAGTTGTATATCTTGATGTTCTAAGATTATATTTTAAGAAGTCTTGTGGCCATAAACATAAACTTAAATTTTTTTTTTTCATTAGGTTAAACAATATTGCAAAAGTATTTGTGGATATTGTTTGTAAAAATATATATCTAAAGATAAGTTCATGGTCGAGTATATAGAGATTTGATGGTGATGATCTATATCTCTACTCTTCCTAAGATATAGATGATAGAGGATTATACGGATATGGTTAACATCAACTTGCATTATTCAATGCATTATTCTGTAATATCTGTGACTTTTGTTGAGCATCGTTCACGAACTTATGGAAGTACTTTATAAGACAAATAGGTGTAAACCTAGAGAGTCTCATAATATGAAGTGAAGTCATGAGTAATAGGGTAACGTACGGATTGTACGGATCGATCTAGGAAGGTTTTAGAAAGTAGGATACGTTTTAGGATATATATTGAAAGAATGAACCATAGTTTGTAAATGTTATAAATAAGTCCTTATTATTAGGGTCGGTGTTTACTTACCATCCTTAAATGTACATATACTTGTGTATTTATATAAGTGTACATTCTCATTAAATCGTTAATACCCATATATATGGTATTATGCATGTAACGTTACAGATATTATAAATCTGAAAGAGCTTGGATCAGATCTAAAAGAGTTTAAATAAGGGTTTATGGTTAGCTACATTGAGAGATATAATTGCTAAATGTTAGTACAGTTAAGTGTTAGCTGGTTATAATACTTAGCAAATCCAAAAGTTGGAGCCTTGTCTGTAATGGGACATAAATCTGAGAATATACTAGTAATTGCATAGTTACAAAAGTTATAATCGGGTGCCAGAAAATGCTAGTTGTGTAAGTACGTTCTCAAATAATTGTCCATGATCTATTTCTGCCGATGCGAGTCTATCGGTGGATACTTTTATATAGATCAGCATATGTCGTACCTATAGGGTATAGATGGTCGTTCCTAACCGACTGTGAGCTTGGAGCTCGTATTGACATATGGGTATCTAGTTAGGACTGGATATGAGATAGATTCACGAGGGCCTCTAATAGACATTCTATCTAAGTTGTCAATGGAGGGTCTTCTCGAGTTGAGTAGTATACATAGTCTTTTGACCTGAGTGCCATAGTAGGCTTGTAAGTGGTTCACCATACTTTAGTTCCACGCATGTCACAGACTTTTCATGGTGTGACTACTGGGTGTCGTTGGGTATGGTCCGATGCTTATAGAGTTCGGTGTTACAGATATGAGATTCGTCAGCTCGTATAGAGAGTTCAATATTCAGATGCTTTGAGACTGTATCTCAAAAAGTCTTATAGCCACAAGCAATCATCCCGGGAAAGAGTTCCGCCAGGGTGGAACAATATGGCAAAAGAGTTTGCGCATATGGTTCAGTGAGATACGAGTCTGGAGATAAGACATAGATAAGCACTAGGAAATTTGATGGTGATAATCTACATCCCTGCACATTCAGAATATTATGATGGAAGGACTATACGTATGCGTTGTAACCTCAGCTTGCATGGTTCAACTTGCTGATTTGTATATCTGTGACGTGTACTTGGGGCATTGTTCACGGACTCATAAAATAGTTTCATTTTACCAATCGAGTGTAGGACCTAAGGAGTCTCGTGATATGGAGTGTACTCGTTGTGCACTAGGGCAGCGTGCTAGATTAAATTGTTTAATCCAGCAATATTCAGCACTTCTACAAAAATACGCGTGTGTCTGTATTTTAATTATTAAATACAATAATTAGTTAATAATTATTATTTACTAATTATACTATGACACGTGGTGTATTGTGGACCCTCAGTTAAATTTACCCAAATGTGAGATTTGGTGAGACCCACTAGGGAGCAAACTTTATAACTATTTATAATGGGTAAAATGGTCTTTTTACACTATGTTATTTAATTGTTAAATAATCATTCTCTCTCTTATTATTTTATACTTTATATATAATATATTATTATTTATATTACATATTATATTATTATTATAGTATATTATATATATATAAAGGAAAAAGAGAGAGAGTGAATGAAGTGTGTAGTTTAGGCCAAAATTTGGCTGAGAGAAAAAAATGAAGAAGGGAAAAGAAAGAAGGAATAAGAAGAAGAAAGAAAAAAAATAGAAAAAAAAGAAACTGTTTCATTTTTCTTTATGCTTCCAATTGGAGCAATTGTGAATTGCTTTAAATTCTTCATTTCTTATTATTTTTGAGAAAATGATAAAAAATACAAACCGGCTTTGGGCATTAAGAGTTAATCCCGTGTTGGATATAGGGCTGTTGTTCTAGCTCACCAAGCCCACCGTGTTGGTGACTAGAATTGCCCGCAAGTTGGTCTCCATGCGGACTCCAGGGAATTACGTGTATAACGTTACATGTTCAGGTGAGTTCTCTAGCCTATAAATATATTAATGCGATTAATATATTTATTTATTGTGTTTATTGCAAATTTTACACGCTTCCACCGCGTTAGGCAATAGACACAATTGCACATGCATACACCCATATACGTATCTTAAATCTCTCCGCCGCCAACACTTATTGCATGGAAAGTAGATTGTACACATAGCATCTATACATGACCATTTGTGTGACAAATAACAGTATGTATAGAATTTCACGTGACAAATGTTATCCATGCAAAGTATTTGCATGGATAACATAAGTGACATTTGTCACTCAAGCATTAGCTTATATGGTAAAGCTTGGCTATATAATAGACATGTATCTACATAGAAATTCAACCTTAAATAAAACAAATGAAAAGAGTTTCATTTGTGGAAGAAAGAATTTTGAGAGTGCAAAATTCGTGCAACCATTTGAGAGGAAAAATGCAACTTTGAGAAAGTTGCATTTTGGTCCTTAAAATATATTTTTATGCATTTAATGCTTAAACCAATTCAAGAGTTGATTTGTTTGTTAATTTTTATATGAAATAGACATCAAATGCTATCATTCTAAGAGTCTAGAATTATTCAAGAGAAGACTTCATTATCAGCTCAAATGGCTTCAAGGTCCCACAATCTTCATTAAATCGTCTATAAGGGTATGTATACGATTTCTATACTGTTTTTGATTCAGTTGTAATATGTATATGTTGATTATATTATTTTACTCCGTTACAAAATGTATGTTAGACATGCATTTTAAAATTTTTAACATGTACACAATCACATGTATACACCCTTTAATGCACTAAAAATTGGATATTGAAAAGGTGTTAAGGGATACAAAGTGTGGTGTATTGATCTTAATTCACACTAGAGTATCATTAGTAGGAATGTAACATTCAGTGAATCTACATTATTAGAAACTAATCCAGATTTAGTTTTGAAGAAGTTAGAAGATTTGTTAAGTTCAATTTCTGAATCTGAAACTGAACATCATGAAGTAGAATATGATTTGAGACTTGACACACACATGGGTCAGTACTTTAATGATGAAGCACATTAAGAACAAAAACTTAAAAGTTCCTCAAAAATAGCCCCGCCGCAGTTTAGCACTTTTGAAGTTGAACTTGAAGAGCACTAGCTGGCCAGAGATAGACAAATATGAGTTGTTTGACCACCGAGCAGGTATACATATGCAGATTTGATAACCCATGCATTTAACACTGCTTACACTATGATGAACCAAAATTATTTGATAAGGCCATGGTAAGTGTAAACTATGTTAAATGACAATAAGCTATAAAAGAAGAGATTAATTCTCTTAAAAGAATCAGACCTAGAAATTGGTAGTGAAACCAAAGAGTAAAAAGCTAGTTGGCTGTAAATAGGTTTACAAGATTAAGGAAGGTGTTTTGGGTATTGAGCCTTCAAAGTTCAAAGCTAGGCTTGTTGCACATGCTACAAGGCTTCACACAAAAAGAGATGGTTGATTTTTATGAAATATTTTCTGTTGTTATTAAACACTCATTCATTCGTATTTTATTATCCATGTGTATAAATTTGAATTTACATCTTGAACAAATGGATGTAAACTTGAAGAAGGAATAAACATATCATAACCAAAGGGTTTTGAAGAATCGAGTAAAAAAAATCATGTTTGCTTGTTAAAAAAGTCTTTTTATGGGCTGAAGCATTCTCCCAGATAATGGTATAGGAGATTTGATGATTTTATGTTGTATTGTGGTATCATAAGAAGCAAGTATGACAGATGTCTATACTTCAATGAATTGAATAACAATAAACATATGTATCTCCTTCTATATATTAATGATATGTTAATTGTATGTGAAGATATGGAAGAGATACATAAGCTGAAACATCAATTAAGTGGTGAGTTTAAAATAAAAGAATTGGGTCAGCTAAAATAATTTTAGGTATGGATATAATGAGAGAAAATGATGTTATTTTCTTATCTCAATAACTGTATATACTCAAAGTTCTTGATAAGTTCAGAGGGATGCCAAAGTTGTGTCGACTTCATTGGTAATGCATTTTAAACTGTCAGCAACTCAATCACCACAAACTAAAGAAGATAAATTGCAAATGCCTAAGGTACTATATGCAAGTATTGTGGGTTCTATTATGTATGTTATAGTTTGCACCAAGCTAGATATAGCACAAATGGTGAGTATTAAAAGAAGATACATAGCTAATCCTTAAAAGGAGCACTAGATGGCTATAAAATAGATACTTAAGTATCTGAATGAGACATCACATTATGGTTTGCTGTTTAAAAGGATTGGCACAATGGATGAAATAGTGAAGGGTTTTGTGAACTCAAATTATGCAGGTGACCTAGACAATAAAATGTCTTTATCTAGATATATTTTCAAGGTATTTAGATATAACATAGCTAAAAATTAGTATTGCAGCATGTTGTAGCATTGTCAACTATTGGAGCCGAGAATATAGCCTTAGGAGAAGTAATCAAAAAGGTTATATGGTTGAAGAGTATTTGTGCTAAACTTTTAACTATGGATGAAGTTAATACTTTTGTACATTGTGATAGCCAAAGTGTAATACATCTAAGCAAATAACAAGTGTTTTACGAAAGATCGAAACATATTGATGTTAGGATGCATTTCATTCGGGGTACTGTGCAGGGTAGCATTATTAGTCTTGTGTAAAATTTCGACTTCGGAGAATCCTGCTGATATATTGACTACTCTACTGCCCTTAGTTAAGTTTAGGTTGTGTATAGACTTAACTAGAATCATAACTTATAATTAAGGTTATGATGTAGACATGATGGATCTTTGGGTTGCTCTCTTGGAGTTGTCAAAGTGATTTTATATTAATGAGAGGAGCTTGTGATCCTAATTATGATTGTAATAACAAATTTGGGTGTAAGTTGGAATCAAGCTTAGTCGGAGGTATGCATGAGGGGATAAAATTCCAATGCAATAGTGCTGGGACATCAGAAGAGAATAAGGAAAAACTTCCCCAAGCCTGGGTGCTGTAGCACCTATATGTTTTCATAGGCACTTTGGCGTTGGCCAAGGTGCCCAAGGAAGAATATTTTTCCTTTGCAGGCACTGGCACTATTTATAGCCTCTTAATTTTGAATTTAGCTTTTTTAAATGCTTGAGTATATTTGGACTTCATATAAATATCTCATTATGCTTAGGGTTTAGATATCACTCGAAATACACATGAGGAACACTGTATAACAAACGCTGTAGCTCTAAACTTGAATTGTGTTATTTCTTGATCTTGTAAATCAGCTATCTTATAATCAAACATCAATAAGAGAGGTTTGGATCCTTGATCCATTGTAGATATAAACACATTATTAAACCACGTAATTTATTATTTGGGCATGCTTAATTTCTATATTTTCTCTACTGTAATTTTTAACTCTTATTACATTGTTATTCTTGGCTGCATCTACTTCATTATTTGTATACTCTACGCATTTTGTTGCGTTATTTAATAACTACATATATGTTGCAGCATTACACTGTACTAGATATGCATGACATTATTATCCTCAAAACTACCAAGATTCATCAATTAATCGAGAAAGCAAGAAAATGTTAGCTTTGTCCTTGGTTGATAAAATTATATGCTCTAAACCGATAAACCAAGTAACCTTTATAGCTCATAAAAAGACGTCAAACATTAAAAGATTTTACAATCGAGGTTCTAAGCTTAAAAATGACATTTTTGTCTTTTTTTTATTTTCTCTTATGTACAAAATAGAGAATGGTCTTTGCAGGCGGACCTTAGTCTTTCAGTAATAGTCTGATTATTCTTGAAATAGCGAAAGGACTCGGGCATATTTCTAATTTTCCTTTTTATAGAGTTCTATTTTGGGTTCAGTTTCATGAACTTCCCTTATTCTTTATGCATGTAGCAGCAGGTTTCAGAATTAGAGAGGAAGGGTTGAAGAAGTGGATCAAGGCAACACGGTAGAACGCTTTGGAAATTTTTTAAAAGCTCGTATCAGTATTGATATTGATCAGTCTTTAAAGCCAGCAGTGAAAGTGAAGATTAAGGGTTGCAACAAAATTGTTACAGTGTTGCTGAGATATGAACGGCTCTCTGAATTATTTTGCATGAAGCCGTTTAAGAAAACCTGAACATGAATGCTTTGTTCAGAATATAGAAATTGGTGACCCTGTGTGAGAATAGAAAACAGTGGCTTTTTCTCTTGGCGCACGTTAGCATTGGTTAACTTATGTCGTGCTCCAAATGGGAAAGAAGAAGACTCGTCTTTCTCCCGTGGCTTCATGACCTCTCTTGGCACCTCTCATGGCTTCGTATCCTTTCCCGACACTGAACTCCGATGAAGCTGCTATGGCACCGCCGTCTTTTATGGATCCGATCGTGGTTTATTCTACGGCGAGAATCGTGTTAGTCCCGATTGGTCTAGGTGCGATGTCTGCCGATCCCCCTCCGGTGGTTCACTCCGATGGTCTGCTGCTGTGGTGCTGATGCCTTCTGTGGCTATTTCTCCGGTGAGAAGCGTACTGGCTCTGGCAGGTCCAATAACGATACCTACCAATCTCCTTCCCACTAGAAAACCGCGATCCGCTTCTCCTCCGGTGGTTCTATCAGTTGGTGGTAGGGCAGTTAGCCCTCCGACCTTGAGGATCGACTCTGACTGTTGCTCCAGGATGGTGGTTGGAGCTTGCTACAGTTCTATGATCGTATCCTCTGTTCCTGTGATGGCTAGACCTGAGATGCCTGCCATTGACAGTGTCAGCCCGGTTACTGCTGTTGGTATTGGGTCTTGCAACACTGTGATTTCTCCTAGGCCGGCTGAGTTGTATATAAAGGAAGGGCTGAATGAGGAAAAAAGGAATTTTAGGGACAATCACCCTAAGCCATAGGTGTCGCTCTTTACTGACAATCGCAACCTTACACCGGAATGTAAATTACAATTTGTTGCTCCTGAAATCTGCAATGGTCAAAGAGTGGTAAAATTTCGCACTGAGGAACTCATTGAAGAAGAAAATTAATGGAAATATGCCTTGATTGGAGGAGTGTATGGCCTTTCACCACGGTTCTACCACCTTCAAGCCTCCATACAAAATCGCTGGGCTCGGTATGGTTTAATTTCTGTTCACTCCATTAAGCCTGATTTGTTCTTATTTAATTTTGATAGTGAATTAGGACAACAAAAGGTCTTGAATGATGGAATAATTACTTTTAACAACCGTCCCTTGATTGTTAAAATTTGGAAACCAAGAATGATAATGGATATGTCTAGCATTCGATCGGTGCCTATCTAGATATAGTTACCTAGGCTTCCATGGGAATTTTGGACCGCTTTTATGCTAAGCCGAACTGCTAGCTCTATAGGGATGCCCAAATATTATGACATCTGTACCTTGAATAAAACAAAATTGGCTTATGCTAGAGTATTGGTGAAAATTGATGTTAGGGGTGAATTCCCACATATTGTGACGTTGGAGGATGAAAATGGTGCCACTGTGACTCAAGAGGTAATTTATGAATGGATACCAACCATTTGTAGTAAATGCAACAAATTTGGTCACGCAGACAAATCTTGTGCTCCGATAAGAAAGGCTAGACAAATATGGCAAGTAAAAAGTGACAACTGACAATACAGTGAAGGGAAGGAATTTTCCCCCCAACTTGAAAAGTCTGATGAGGCCTTTATTACTGAGACAGTTATGGTAGCACAGAATGAGGGGAAGAATTGTAATATGGCAAGCAAGTTTGACATAGGGAAGCTAAGTACTATAGTCGGGCCCTCACCAGCTACCCATGGCGAGATTCAAGCAGTCGACGGATATAATCTGAGAAAGACTATTGCTCTCACCCATGATATGAGAATAATTAGAGAGGGTAGAAGAGCTGCACGGATCCTCCAACCTCCCCCTAATAGGGGTACATGATTGCTAGCTGGAATATACGGGGTCTCCATGACCCCTGCAAACAATCAGAGGTGAGAACTCTGATTAAGAAGAAGAAGAATAAGTTATGTCTCATAGGATTATTAGAAACAAGGGTGAAGCTTGAGAATACGGCTAAAAAGTGGGGCAAATTGGCTCTAAAAGGGTGGAAACTAGAACACAATTCTGATTGTTTCAATATGGGAAGAATTTGGATAGTTTTTAATCTTGATAGATGCAATGTTGAATTTCTCAAAAAGCATTGGCAATTCTTGCACTATTAAGTTACCATGGAGGGTTTGGAGTTTTATTGGACTATTGTTTATGGTGCATCTAATGCTACAAAAAGGGAGACATTATGGTGTGATCTCTATAGTGGGATGGTGATTGCGCAACAACCTTGGCTGATTCAAGGTGACTTCAATAATGTTCTTAGCAATAACGATAGGATTGAGGGCAATTGAGTTAATGATAATATGTTGGAGCCTTTTAAAAATTAGGTTTCAATGATCGAGCTCTATAAGCTAAAATATTGAGGCTGCAGATTCACAGTATAAATGTATCACAAAAATAATCACTGGCAGATTAAGAAAGGTTATCTATTATTTTGTTTGCCCTAGTCAAACTGCCTTCATCCCCCCACAAGACAATCATTGATAATGTTCTTTTAACTCATGAGCTAGTGAGGGGTTATGATAGGAAAAGTGGTGTTCCCAGTTGTGCCCTTAAAATTAACTTGCGAAAGGCTTTTGACTCAGTTTCTTGGGATTTCTTGAAAAAAGTATTATTGAGGCTCAACTTTCTTTTCTATTTTATTAAACTGATCATGTGTTGTGTACGATCATGTATATTTTCAATTGCTGTGAATGAAAGCTTGGAGGGTTTTTTCCATGGAAAGAGAGGTTTAAGGCAAGAAGACCCTATGTCCCCTCTGTTATTTGTCCTTGCAATGGAGTATCTAAGTAGAAGCTTGCTTAGTATTTCTAATCATTAGTTTAACTTTCACAAACGATGTAAACGAATGAGATTGAATCATCTGATCTTTGCTGATGACTTGTTCCTTTTCTCTCATGGTGACATAAGCTCTGTTGGGCAATTTAAAATAGCCTTGGATAGCTTCTACAAAGTTTCAAGCTTACAACTAAATGTAAACAAGAGTTTAATTTTTTCAGCTACGTCCCTGCAGCTATGAAGAATGCTATTTTGCACTTGACCCAGTTTCAACGTGTCACCTTTCTAGTTAAATATTTAGGAGTCCTTTTAATTTTTGGAAGACTAAAGAAGGACCACTGTCGAGAATTGATCAGCAAAATGACTGCAAGAGTCTCGAATTAGGCAGATAAGATGTTATCATATGCTGGACGATTGCAACTGATTACTTATGTGTTAATAAGTATGAATGTGTACTGGTGCTCTATATTTATTCTCCCAAAGGCAGTTATTAAGGAGGTAGAAAGTATTTGTAGGAAGTTTCTATGGCATGGTCATGATTTTCAGAAAAAGAATGTCCAGTCGCTTGGGATGATCTCTGTTATACCAAAAGGAAAGGGGGACTAGGAATAAAATCCCTACATTTATGGAATCAAATTGCAGTTATCAAACACTTATGGGACCTTCTGGCTACGAAATCCTCTCTATGGGCTAAATGGGTAACTGAAAATAAACTTAAAAGATTGGGTTTTTGTGGGATAACAAAACCATTATACTGTAGCTGGACATGGCGGAAACTTTTAGATTTGCGGAGGCACATACAGAAGTTGTTTGGTTATAAATTAGGCAATGGATCAAAATTCTCTTTTTGGAGTGATCCGTGATTGAATGGTGAATCTATTGTCGACAAATTCCCCCAGGTCAATATTAGTGACTCTGACATCCCACGAGACATAAAAGCTAGTGACCTATAGAGCAATGGCACTTGGACCTTCCCTGACCCTTTGGATGCACATACTGCCCTAACCTGGGATTACGTACAGCTTAACTTTTCCATTTGTCTTTAAAGAGAACATAATCATCTGGAATGGGAGCCCCAATGGGAGATTTTCAATAGCTAGTGCATAGAGACACCTAACAAACAAAAAAACTACGGTAGAATGGTACAGGCTACTTTGGGGTCCCCAACATATCCCTAAGCATAGTTTTATCACCTGGCTTGCACTAAAAAATTAGCTATCTATAAATAGGAGATTGGTTACATAGAGGCTCAATATTTTCACAAACTGCCCACTTTGTAGTAATGTTAGTGAGACGGTGACATATTTATTCTTTCAGTGTTGCTTTACAGAAGGAATATGAAAAAAAATTCTGCTGACGTGCCATATCAACAGACGACCTGTCACTTGGAGAAGAGAGGTATCCTACTTCTGTAGGAAAACTAGAGGTAAATCCTTACTTAACAAAATCAGAAGAATCATTTTCTGTGCTTCCATCTATTTAATATAGCAATAGTGCAATCAGGAGGTGTTCCAACATAAATTACCAAATGCCAATGATGTATTCTGATATATTAAAGATGTAGTATAGATTAAATGTCTGTCCACCATCTCTAGCCAAAATATAGATTATATTGTAGTTAGGTGGTAAGTCAGAATGAGTGATTTGTTCTCCTTGTGATCTTTTGTATTCGAATAGTTTTATCAATAAATATTTGTTACTTGATTACCAAAAAAAAAAATTGCTTGTTCACATAATGTTCTACTTCTACTTTGTTTTATCAATAAATTCAAAAAAATAAATTTATTTTACCAAAAATTGCTTGTTCTTAAGTGCTTGTAAGTCTTGGACTCCCAGCTGCAGTGGTGAAATGTTCCCCACAATAAATAAGTAAACAGCGATTTATTTTTTTATAAAAAAAGGGAAATAAAGATCTATAATAAGTTTATTATCTAACACGAATATATATGGTTAATTTACTAATATATTTTTTGGAGAAACTTAATTTACTAATTTAAGTTCCATTAAAAGGAAGTAAGGTTTCTTTTATTTATTCTATAAATTTGGTCGTTGTGCAAAAACGAAATTGCTTGTACTTTAGTCGTGGTACATTATACGCGTGATTGTGAAATCAGATTATACCTTCCAATCCAAATTGAGGAGCCTTATAAAGTGTTCAAATCAAGTGCTCTTCCAACACAAATAAAAGATCAAAGAAAAATTCATAGGCTTTTTCAATTGTTTAATTTTAATAACGTATTATGAATGAACTATAAATAATATATGATCTTGTTATTGTAACTATTATAAATTAGGCTTCTTCTTTTTTTTTTTTTCAGCGGTGCTATTCGAATCTCATTGTTTTAATCTTATGAGACCCTAATTATTGTTTTTTTTTATTTTTTTATTATAATGATGATACTACATCATTAGACTATACTACTGATATTATAATCAGACTATACAATTAGAACTTTTTTTAAAGTAATACCTACATCTTTGAAGTACATTCTACTTAAATTACACTACCGAAATCATCATGAGCACACACATATAGCTTTGAGCATATCCTACTTGGACTAGAAGACTTTTGGGAGCAACATGTTAATCAAATTATACAATTGTAACTTTGTTAAGAGTAATACATACATATTTAAAGTATATTCGACTCTAATTATACTATTGATAAAATAACCCACCTCGTAGTTTTCTTATAAACTTTAAGGTGGATCTCGACTATTATCCTCTAAACATTTATAAACTTTTATTAAAGTGAAAAATTCTACCAAAATTTCGACAAAGTTTCCCTTATTTATAGACATTTTCAAACTCGCTACTTAAAATATAACACTATTATATGCTTAACACAAGCAATTATACTTCCAAACTTTTTATGCCTCATCCATAACACAATTATCAAAATCAAATGAAAATACATCTCTAGGACCACGTTAACAACATCATGACATTAAATATTCTAATGAACATAATACATAACCAAAGTCTAATATCCAATAGGATAAGTTACTATAAGCCAAAAATAATAGAGAGAATTTGTAAGTCTCACATAACTCACAAAATAACTTAGAACACCATCACGTGACCCACCTTAACTAGTTACTAAACTTGAGAAGTTTATAGTCTCTCGGAAAAAAAATAGTGAAATGGTGAGTTTTTACAAACTCAGTGAGTGGAATAGTTTAAAGTAAACGATAAACATAATAGTCATAATAAAATTATGATAATAACCATAAACTTTTATACTATCTTAATAAGTATGATCTAATATTTTAAAATCTCATGAAAAATATTTAACTCTATTTGTTTATGCTAAATATGAAAGTGTTACAAAATCTAAAACGATCTCATAAATATTTCTTATAAACTGGTTCATGCATAAATTCATATCATAAATATTAAATATTTTTCTAAAATATTACATAAATTAGTATCCAGGAAAAAACTTCGTTGTACCTGAAATATCCATTGAGAAGAGTGTTTGACATACTCATATCTATTTTATCTCATTTCTTGTCTTACGCTGCACAGAATAAATTGGCTCTCAAAGAGCAAAGCATCCATACACAGAGCCAAAACTTATGTGTGTGTACAAACGAGTCACAAAAATTTGAATCTCATATTTTTATCTAAAGTGGAAGGGTACTACTTAGTTAAAAAAATTAAACTATAATATTAATAAGTTTTCATAACGTAAAATAAATATTTAAATTAAATATGTTCAAGAAATTTAATTAACTATGTAAAAAAAATAATTTAATTAAAAATTAAATACTCATCATATTTTATAGACTTTTATAAAATGATGTATAATAAATAAAATCTTTAATATGAGACATAAATTATATATGTACATATATAATATAAAACCTATTTATTAAAAATGATAATGTTAATTGAAAACGTGTTATTGGGACACGTCACACACATCCTCATAAATAAAATAAAGTACATAATTATTCATCCAAAAAGAGGTTAATACTCAAATTAACATTTCTAATAAAAAAATCTTTTAAAAACATTAGTAACACAATGAGTTATATACTTATTAACTCATGAAATCGATGTGGGCTTTACGGTACGGGATCTAACTCATTCCGTCTATCTCTTACATGTTCTAAAATAAAAAAATAATAAATTAAACTAATAATTTAATAAATTTTGAAATTATTCCTAAATTAAAGGATTAAGATTTTTTCAAAACCCAAATCCTCTTTTTATAAAATTCAATACTCCAACATATATATATATATATATAAATGAAAACTTTAGATTAGAGTCCAAAATATAATTTTTGTTATATTACCAAAATAGACAAAATAAACAACCTTTCAAGTTACAATCAAATGTGAAAAGTTTTTTCATCAAATTGATATTTGCTTTCCTAAAATAGTCTCAATTAGACAATTCTGAATTCTAAAGCCACTAACTGAATTCCAAAAACCATGTTTGAAAGAAAATGTTTTAGAAAAAAAAGAAGAAGAGTATTATTGTAACTCTACACGTCCAAATATCCTCTCTCTCTATGTTCAATGAATTTCAACTTTTAAAACCCATGATTAGTAAATTCTTTCACAATTGATTATTGCTTTATGGGTGAGCGTGTGATGATAAGTTTCTTTTTTTTTTTTTTTTTTTTTTTTGAACTTTGTGATGATAAGTTTCTATAAACAAGGAATGATGAAATCATTTGAGACAAAGGAGATAATAAATCTAATAATTAGAAAGATTAAAAATAGACACGGAGAAAGAATTCTTCTAATTGCAGCGAAGAGATAAGATAGAAAAGGGGAAAAAAAGGATAACTATGGAATTAAGATAATTTTAAATTATTTTTCATAATTGTTTAACTTAGATAGTTAGATAGAAGGTTTGAAAATACAAAAAAAAAGGTTTAAATATATATATATATATATTTATTAAGCTCAATCCGACTCAACTCTCAGCTTGTGTCCACCTCAAATTTTCTTTTTTCTAATTAAATTCCTCATTTAATTAAAAAGCTATAAGACTACTTTTGTTTTTAAGCTTTTTTCTTTAGCTTTCGTAATTAATTGAGTTTCCTTAGGAAAGTGGGATTTCTTTTATTCATTTTACCTTAAAAAAAAGTAAGAATTATGTTTGATTTTCGTTGATGATAAGTATAAACAGAGTTATTATAAACATGACTTTTGTTTCGTCGAATCATTTTAATTTCTTGGAGTTATAACTTACAAGTGCTTTAAGATCAGAGATGAGGCATCTATCTTGGCTTTGCATGGCGAAAATTTGTGCAATCAATAACCGGAAAAAGAAGAATGATGACCCACCTGCAGCCAAGTCATGGTCCGACCTTCCAGATGATATCATAAGCTTAATCATGGAAAATCTTTGTTACTCTGATCAAATACGTTGCCGGGCAGTCTGCAAGAGTTGGCAATCGAATATTAACGGTGTCAAATACGCAGATAAATTGCCATGGATATTTTCTTACAGAAGTTACGAAGTTAAGGGTAGGAGGAAAGAGAGGTTGTGTTATCTTTATGACCCATCTCACAAGCAAAGCTACACCATTAAGTTAAAAAAGGCTAATCTAGTTTGTGCGACAGCCCTTGCTTCGAACAATGGTTGGATACTTTTCTCCAAACGAATTGACATTACTTGGCCTTATTCTCCATTGTTTTTCTACAATCCTTTCACTGATAAGTTTATAAAGCTCCCAATTGTGGTAGGTGAATTATCTTTTTCCAAAATATTATTCTCTGAGACTCCAACTTCCCCAGAGTGTATGATATTCACGGTGGGTTTATGGGGTCCGCAAATGTTTTTTTACATCAAGACATTTTGCGTCGGAGATACAAAATGGAGAATACATTCCTTTGACGATCGTTTTGATTATGGACACATTCTTGGTATAGCCTATTTGAAGGGAGTCTTGTATTGTGCCTCTAAAGGCGCAATGGGTGCCTTTGATGCTACAACAAGAGAACTGAAAATATATCGTCAAAAGCCATTGTTGCCACCCAGTATCAGTTATACAAATCATTGCCTAATTGAGTTCGAAGGGAACCTCATGATGCTTTATCAGCATTGCTTCTCGGAGTGGCGTGTTTTCTTGTTTGGTTGGGATCAGAAGAAGTGGTTAGAAGTTGAAAATTACTTGGCTAACAAGATGTTTTTCATTGATTACATGCAAGGCAACATATTATCAGTTGGATCAGAAGAAAAACAAAGAGAATTAGCCAACATTCTGCATCACAATGGTTGGTGTCATTCCTCTTATATTCCGAAGTTACAAGCAAGAGCAACTTCACCACCTAACACTTTTGGGCTCGAGCATGCACTCACAAGACCTGACTAATATCTGGGTTCATCCTCCTCGAATATGATGATTTTCTTTTTATATTGAATTCTGAATTTCTTTGTTTGTTACATTGAAATTGGATAGAAAGGGGGCTAGTACGTGGCTTCTCTAATTTGATTTTTAATCTCAAAATAAAACTAATTAACGTATGTGATTTATGAATTATCATTAATTATTGCAATTTTCTTTCAAGGTAGATCTTGGCTACAATCATATCAACCTTATTTATGACGATTTTTCTAACTTTTTTTTAATATAATCAATTATTTACTTGGTAAAATAACGTATCACTAGATGATTTCTAGATATATTTTTGTTTTTTTAGTGATGGAAAACTGTCTTTTTTTTCGTAAATTTTCAAATTTACCACTTATTCTTTTAAATTTTTATATTATCTAACTATCCCAGCCATAATAACACTAATAATGGAAATGCACTTTTTGAGCTATAGTAGTCTTTTTATATAATTATATTAAATTATTAAATTTAAATTTGATAAAATATTTATAAAAAAAAACGTGTATTTTTTTTATTAATGTTAGTGCATTATGATCACTTTTAGGGAACGTAGGCACGTTGTTAGCCCTATGGGTTCTCTAGGCTTTGAGATTTGTTTCTCAATCTAATGTCATATCCTAGAAATGAAGCATAGCCATGAGAATACCTTAGCTCAGTTATACCCTTCGCAATATATGGGTCATTCTATATTGAACTAAAAGTTTCAGTGTAATACCAAAATTAATTTTAATTGTTAGATTAAATAAAAAAAATCAATTCAATTAATTCATAAAAAGAAATCTTTTTGTTTCGAACATTACTTTATGAAAATCTCGAATTAAAAAAAGATTCTGTTTCGAATATTACTTTATGAAAATCTCGAATTAAAGAAAGGTACACTTTTGAAGGAAAAAAAACTCGAAAGAGAATAACACTTTGAAATTTAAAAATTAGGTACCTTTTTTTGAGTGAAATGAATTCTATGACCATTTCTAATGAATACAAATAATCTTGGCATGATACCTTCTCAGTATTATAGAGTAATTCTAGCAATACCAACCTTAGCACTTCTGTTCTCAGCTCTACTTTGAAACACTGGCCTCAGAGCTGGCGAGCCTCATGGGTGTTCTTAAACTAAGCCAATTGATAAGTTTATGGTCTTTTAAAAAAATTTAGAAATAGTACTAGTCCCTTAATTTTTAAGATTAATTTGTTATATATTAAAAACTAATGAATTTTATAGTATTATGGCGTTATGTGTTTCCCAAGAAGAGATGACCTCCGAATAACTTGAAAATTTAAATGACACCAATGTTTACGAGGGATAACGCTTTAAAGTTCATATTTCATAATTATCATTGCTTCATGTCGAGGGGTCATTCTAGTTTACTGGGATTACAATTACAATATAATACCACAATTAATTTAAATCATTGAATCAAATCAAAGAATCAAATTCACGAATATAAATGATCCCACTATTAATACCATTAAAAAACTTTCAAATATTGTAGAATAATCCCATGTCAAGTCACCTTAATCGTTTAATCTTTTGAGTGGTTAAGATTGTTGCGGAAGCCGAAACAATATTCTTACAAAATGACGAGTCATACGCATAAAGAGATTCCTAGCCATTAAATCCGTTAAACGGCCGAGTTCATTTTCGAGAGTGGCTATGTATACATTGCATCAACTGTCATTTTTTTTTTTTTGCTGCTATTTTTAAGTTTGAGAGAGAGAAAGAGTAAGCTTTGTTCTTTCTCGCTGTTTTTTTTTTTTGGCTAAGTACTGTTTGCTTTTTCCTAAGGTATTGCACTTGTTTGAATCTCATCCCTATTGGCGTCTTTGTTGTCCATCTAGCTCACGTAATGTGTGACTTGAGAGAAGCAAAAATAAATAAATCTTCGCTACTCATACCTAAATAAAAGTAGGAGAGAATCCAAATTCAATAAGAATAGGATTTTGGTTGAGTTCACTAGGACTTTCAACTAGCCGCAGTCCTTGAGGAAGGTGTGGTTTACCTCAAGGATGACTTTGAGAAGACTGCCAGTGAAAGGTCTAGAGGAGAGGTGCCAACGAGTGCTCCCCGTCCTCAAAACATGAAAAGTAAAAAGAAGAACAAGAACAAGAGATCCTCGCCTAGGTTAGCACCACGAGATCTTAATGCCCTTATGTGTTAGATCACCTCCCTTTCCGCATTCCCGAGGCCGAGCTTGAGGCCTTTAGGGCACAGTTAAAGATCCCAGGGAGTGTGGCCTGGCGGGTTCTTAAGCCAAGTGAGCTCGCTAGCGAACCAACCATTAGGATTTTGTCTTTCGATTGTCAATGCATATGCTGACAAATCCCTTTAGTTTCTATTTTGCATCTATTAACTGGTACCTGCTTTAATTCTCGTAGAACTTTTGTCTTTTTTTGCGTCTTCGTTTTTCTTTTCTCTGGAGTTACAGGAATATTAACAGGGGGTCGCATATTCTTTTTTTTTTTCCGGTGTCCCTTCAATTATACAGAATCCTATTCCTTGTAGAAATAGAATTTTGCTATGTCCTGTTAGCATTAAGTTATTATTTGATACACATCTCTCAATCGGACTTGGTTAAATTAAAACTGCTTTTTAGATTATAAATACAAGTGTCCAACATATATTCCCATGGCTTATCATGTCGATAAATCATCAAACACGCCGCAATAAGAAGCCGACTGCCGCCGAGTCATGGTCCAATCTCCCAGACGATATCATAAACTTGATTGCAGAAAATGTTTATTATTATGCCGATTATGCCGATCAAGTCCGTTTCCGGGCAGTTTGCAAGAGTTGGCGATCAGCTAGCTTTCCTCTCAAACATTCATATAAAATCCCATGGTTGTTCTGTTACAATGTTAAAGCTAGCAACACTAGTACTTTATCATACCTCTATGACACTACCAGTAGAATAAAGTACGCCGTTAAAACTGAACTCACTATGACTGAACTTGTCGGTGCAAAAGTCCGTGCTTCAAAATATGGGTGGGTGCTTTTCTCCAAAACAACAATTAATTCATCTCCTTTTTCATCTTCCTCCTGCAATTCCTTTCCTTCCTTACTCTTCTTCTACAACCCCTTCACTGCTGAGACCATTGAACTTCCGGGATTGCACATGATTTCTTCTTCTCGGGCGACGTTCTCCGCGGCTCCAACTTCCTCACATTGCGTGGTATTCGTATTGACTATATTATACTCTTCCGGAAGGATTTGCATCAACACATGCAAACCTGGACAGCAGAGATGGACAAAGCATTTGTTTGATGGATATTATGGAGATCTTAATGGCATGACATATATGAAGGGATTCTTGTATTGTTCCTTCTCTAACAACGGGTTGGGTGCCTTCAATGCCGCAACAAATACCTGGAAAATATTATGGCATGAGCGTATACGGCCGCATTATGTATATAGATGCGGGGGATTGATTGAATCTCACGACGGGCACTTACTAACTTTGTTTCTCGATTGTGATCATTTTCAGTGGCGTGTTTTCAGGTTTGATTGGTTAAAGCGTAAATGGTTTCAAGTCGAAAACTTGCATAATCGAGCACTGTTACTAGGTTGCACGTCCATGTCAGTTGCAGCAGTAGAGGAGGCAAGTGAATTAGCAAACACAATAAATTCAACAGCCGTTAGATGGGGTTTATCTGATTTTTTCAAAAGATGGGAAGATCAGAAATTATCATGTCCGCAAAGTGGGGATTTGAAGAGTGTCTGGGTTCAACCTCCTTTGAAAAGAGAGAATGGCATCCGCATCTCTAATATCATATCTATAACCTCACACCAAACTACTGAACTAGTCTCATGAAACTTTTAACAATTTTTTTTTACGCACGAACCTTTGATTTTTCTTTTTTTAATTTGGGAAACTTGTATTTATGATAGTAAATAGCATTTATAGTCTGAACTATATGTCTACCTTCTTCCTAATATGATATATATTTTTTTATTATTGAAAACAAAAATAATAAGATTGTTATTGATTATTATATTTGTAAGAAAAGATAAAAATAAAATAAAAAGATAGCAAAAATATTCTTAAAAAATTTAAAAAATTTAAAAACTACATTGTTACTATAATTTTGTATTTTAAAATGCTACAAAGATAGCTTTTATATAAGTTTTAGATTAACATAAATACATAAAAGGAAACCAAATATAACCTATTAATTATAGAATATATATATAGGCTTACAATGCTATAGAGATAGTCTTTATATAAGTTTTAGGTTAACATAAATAAGAAAACATAAATACATAAAAAGAAACTAAATATAACCTATTAATTATAGAATATATATGGCAGGAGATTAATATATTGATTTCTTATATCTTTAATATCCCCCCCTCAAACTCAAGTAGAGGCTTGAGTTTGAAAAAGAATATTTTTTATTGTAATTGTGGGCATTAAAAAAATCAATCACTTGCGAATGCAGACGCATTGAATGAAATTTGAAACCAACCATTGCAAGTGCAAGTGCAAGTGCAATTACTTTTTCAACCATTATGAGTACAAACGCGTTAATAAAGAAATAAAAAATTAACTGTTGCGAGTGCAAACACGTTATCAACCACTGCGAATGCAAACGTGTTGATAGAGAAAATTAACTGCTGCAAGTGTAAGTGTGTTGATAGATTCTCTCACTAATTTATTTAAAAATTGTAAAAACAAAAACCATAAAAATAAGAAATCACAAAATGTCCCAAAACTTAGATAAACTATAAACTGTCCATATTACTTTAAAAAGTTTGTAAAAAGACCCCTATTGCAAATTGGATCATTGAAATTTCAAAGGGAGACTTTGGACTGATAGATCCAGCGGAGGGAAGTTAAATGGAGCCTGCGGTGAGAAACCACTCGCTGAAAAGTAGCGAAGATCTAATGTGGACGGTGGCGGACAGCAACTCTGTTCAAAGGCGCGTAGAGATGCATGTGGCTTCAGATCAACAAGATTCTGGTGCGGTTGGAATCTCTAGTTGATTCTGAGTAGAGTCGTCTGGGCAATGCACTTTAACGCGCCAAAAACTAGTCAGAATTCAAGGTGAATAGTAACAATGACAGAAAGTTTGGCCAGCGCGTAGAGAAAAGTGTGGCGACAAAGAAGCTTGATTCCAATGGGTTTCAACCAGTCAGTAGCGTCTGAACTTTTTGGACTAGGAGGTGTTGATTATGGCGAACTCTGACGAATTTTTGGTGGCTTTCTAGAGAAACTCTAGTGAACTTCCTAAGAGTTTCCAAAAAAATTCTAGCAAGTTACACTAAACAACAAGATAGTAAAATAATCGAACCTTAGACTTTGATATTATGTGAGAAAAGATAAAAATAAAATAAAAAGACGCCACAAATATTTAAGAGAAACTGAAAATTTTAAAGACTACATTGTTACTATAATTATGTATCTTATAATGCTACAGAGATAGCCTTTATATAAGATTTAGGTTAACATAAATAAGGAAACATAAATACATAAAAGAAAACTAAATATAACCTTTTAATTATAAAATATATATGGCAGGAAATTAATATATTAATTTTCTATATCTTTAACAATATTTATATAATTTTAATATATTTAATTTAAGTAGTTTGTATTGTACTTTAAAAGTCTAGTGGTAAAAGATTGGTAGTGGATGACAATACACCTACTACAGATAAATGAGTTAAATCTTCCTTTTGTGTGTAAAAAATAATAATAATAAGTACCTTGTATTAAGCCTTCAATTGTTTTTTATTTTCTATTTTTTTTCTTGTATTTGAAAATTTATTTGTGCTTGACGCAACCTTATTCTTTTATTTTCTAAAATTTTCAAATAGTTATGTCATGTCTTAGAATTTGTGAGATGTTTGGATTTAGGCATCTTGGTACAAGTGTTAGCATGTTTGCGTTTCTAGAGGATGTAAGGAAAGTGTTGTTTCTCTCTAAGTTCTTCAAGTATTATGAGATCATTCTTTATGAGGCAATTCTCAAACTTTGGAGGTTTACCTTTTTAGTTACTTATCTTAGAATATCAATACAAGTTGTCAAGGTGCTTTTTGCCTCATTGTGTTATTTGATTAATTATATCATTAATGAAATATCAATAATATTATATCAGGGGATTATTTATATTACAATCAAAAAATTGTTGATTGATATACTTATATACTAACGTATGTTTGAATCCAAACTCTCACAACGAAGAGGAACAAACTATCCCCCTATCGAAAAAATAAACTCTAAAACAAAAAACACGATCCTTCTGAAAAATGGAGATACAGCCCTCGTAAAGAGGAACAAAATATCCCATAAAAATGAGAAAATTATTTATCTAAATCAATAGATTTACAGAAAACAATGTCATATGATATATGACATCTACCAACATTTTCAAAGATTAGTCAATTCAAGTCTCCAACAACTTCAAATGATAACACAAAACAACAATTAAAATATGTAAAAATCTAGGGTTTGATCACCGAACCATACATACACTGGGTGGCACCAGAGTTGCTCTGCATAGGTGGTGATAGAGTAGCTTAAAAGCCACTGAGAGTTGCTGTTCCACCAAATCAAAGACTGAGCAGCAACTGATGATAAGCAATGCTTGCTTGGGTTACAGTGGTTGCATGCATGGCGATGACTGGTAAAGGCGATGGGCTTTAAATACTTTTTGGAAGAGATCGTAGGTGGTGAAGCTGACATCCATCATCTGGCCATGGTGAATCTAGCCACACTAAAGACATAAGGAGAAATTAAAAATAAAGAAAAAAAATCAAAAGAAACTAAATGTTTGTCCACTGAAAATAGGGCTGAAAGTCCTTCTCTCGATGAATATAAGGATTGCAAGAAGGGGAGGCCTTTTTTTTCTTTTGGGAGAGGATATTAAGGGTTGGCGGCTAGGATTTTTTCAAATACAATGAACCAACTGTCTCATGAAGAGGGGTAGCAGAATTCTCTACGAGACAAGGCTCTGCGGGGACCGTCTTGAATGGGGTAAATTTTAGGCTGTACTTTTATTATTTTTTTGGAGAAGGGATAGGTATAGGGAAACCGATCTATCTCCAAATTAAATTCGAATTGGAGATGGGGATGGTTTGATTTTTTTAAATTCAACTCGAAACCCGATTTAATAACATAATTAAAAAAATTATAATAATAACCTTTATTTCTTTTAAAAAAATTAAAAATTATTTTTTGTTATTCAAAAGAAAATGAGTTCTTTTTTAATGTTGATAAAATATAAACATTCTAAAATTTTTATTTCTCTTTTTTATTAAACCTATTTATTTAGTATCATATATAAAATCAAAACGAAAAACGAAGAAACATATTTAGTCATATTTGGCTTCTTACTAACCGTTCCACCAATTTATTTATTTATTAAAAATTAATTTATTATCACATGAGACTCTAAATCAAAAAATGAAAAATTTGCTTATAAAAGTTTTATGATATTAGTATTTCTTTTTTATCAAATTTTTTAATTATCAAAATTTAAAATTTGTAGAAAGAATTTCAAATTTTAAAATAATTCATTTAAAATAATTTTTTTTTTTTTTTGTATATTATGATTATATGAGTGAAATATTATTTTACAAAATTAAATTGGTACAAACTAAAAAATATTTTAAAATATTAATAAAAAAGATTAAATATAAGATATCCATGAGAATCTCCATTTAAAAAAAAATTTGCTCCGAAGTTAAATTATATAAATTAAATATAAAAATTTCTATCCTATATAAATACGGGATAGAAAATGTGATCTTCACCCTCAATTAGGAATTAACTTGTTGAGCAGCAAGTCATCATCCACTGGTCTATCTATTTTCAATGATAGGAGTTCTCGATCATGGGGCTTTGGGCTTTGAAGCATTTTCGCTGACGGTCATTTTCGAATGTTGGATCTTAGGCCGTGCAATATCCCTCGATCTTTGGGCCGTCTTCGTTGTTAGCCTTTTTGGGTTGGGTCTTATAGTTTGCTGGGCTTTGGGTCCCCAATGAAGTCTGGGGGCAACAATTATCACCAATTTTCCCTGTATTGTTCGTTGAAGCTATTTATAATTGGATTGATGACAATTTAGTTTGATCTGGTGTCTGAAGTAACGTTGAATCCATATGCAATTGATATCTTTTTCATAAAATATATATAAGGCAAATAAAACTTTTTTTGGCATCTAATATATATATACATATATATATATAATTTTGGGAGCACATTTTCACACTTTTATTGACGGTCCTTTAATAAAAAGAAATATTACACTTTTTAATTTTTATTCTAAAATTTTTTATTTTAAATTAAAGTCTCAAGCATCTATTAAATACTAAAATAATGTAATTTTTAAAATTATTTATTATACTATTTTATTATTTAATAATTATTTCACACATTATTTAAAATAAAAATTTTAAAATAATATTTAAAAAATGTTGCATTATTCTTTGATACATCCAAGGGCTAACATCCCTTAATTATTAAAATTATATTCATAATTTAATAAATATTTAGCTATCTGGACAAGTTTTATAAAAAAGATGATCGGCCAGTATTTAATAAGGCAAAGGGCTTTTAAAGCCATTGACCACTTTTTATAGATTTTAAAAAAAACTTAAATACAAATAAAAATACCATTATTTATAGGAATAAAAATATCGACTTAGAATCTTAGACCTAAAACTCCTCAAACCATATTCTTATTAATAAATAAACTGTCAGATAAATTGAAAGTCGAACAAAATAATATCTCTACTCTCCTATTGTTTACTTTGTCCAACAATATAACATCTCCACTCTTCTATTGTTAATTCTTATATGAGGTTTTTTGTTCGTATTCTTTTTTTTTTTTTTTTTTTGACCTGATCTTACTTCGAAACTTGTCTTCAAGATAATCATTATCTTGTCTCTTAAATGAGAAAGAAAAGAAAGAAAAAAATATATATCAAAAAAACCACATTCAATTCGAAGTGTCATATGTATTTGCCTGTAGTTTAAACACATGATCTATATTAATTAAACAATACAAAATATATACAATAAACAAAAAGAATCTCTTACAAATAAAAACCCCATTAAGTAAACTCCTATATATTTTGTGGGTTTAATTAATAAAACTTTTTAAGAAGGTATATGAGAGATTTGGGTTCAGATCCCACTCTATATGCTGTCGGTTCAACGGTAAAGCCAAACTTTTGGGATGGTAAAAGAAGCTTGGGTTCAGATCCCATTCATAATGATCGAGTGAATTAATTATACGGATGCCATATGATTTTAATCAATTCTTTTTTTCAAAGGTTAAAGGGTTACCCTTTAAAAATTGAACTTTAATGACTTAACATGAAAAACATAAACCCTGCCACCAAACCATTCCCTCTAAGCAAGTTTTAATCAACTAAATGTGTTAAATTTGGCATAATTAGAAGAGAATTATTTGCGACATAATTATTATTTTGTTATTTCCTAAAGTAGGTTTAGTTTAATTGGATGAACTAGAACATGTACTACTAGGATTAGATAATATTCATGGAATCTTCTAAAATCCCTCTCCTATAGGATTAGGGTTTCGGAAGGTCTGTTTCTATTCGGATTATACCAACTTAACTATTACAAAAAAGTATATTAATGGCCATTACAGAGCTTTCAAGAAATAACATTCTACTTTACAATTAGAGACGCATCTTTGTCAAACAAAGAGATTTGTAGGAAACAACACTCTCAGTTTTTGCAATGAGCGGTGGAGTCGTGAAGGCGAAGAAGATCAACGGGCGTCCATGGTCCAATCTTCCTGATGATATCATACGCTTAATCATGAGTCGTCTTTATTACATCGATCAGATAAGATTCCGAGCGGTGTGCAAGAGTTGGCACCAAGCAGATATTCATGGCGTCAAATATGCTGATAAATCTCCGTGGATAATGGCCTATACCTCTCGCTGCTGTTTACTCTACGACCCTGCCAATGATCGGTCACACGTTATTTCCAATCTTCCACCTGCGAGGAAATTAAGATTTTTCAACGCTACCGTCCTTGATTCAAAATTCGGATGGGTGTTGTTCTTAAAGCGTTTGGTTAATAGTGACAGTCATAACTGTGATTATATTATTGACTTCATTGTCACGAGTTCATTCTTCTTCTACAGTCCTTTTACTGATGAGATCATTCAACTACCGAAATTCAACGTAGAGGTAGATTTACCAATCTGGTCAAGAAGAGGTGTTGAAGCAACATTCTCTACCGCTCCAACTTCTTCCGATTGTGTGGTATTTGTGTTGCACACCGATTCGGATAAGTTATATATCAACATATGTAGAATCAGAGATGAAAAGTGGACCACACTTTCATTTGACAGTGCTCATCTGTGGATCCACAATGTAGAATATATGGATGGAGTCTTCTACTGTTCTTCCTCGGACAGAAATATGGGTACAGTGATAGGTGCTTTTGACACTGCATTGAATAAGGGGGCAACATTTCCATGTTCCGCAATTAAGAAAGAACAAACTTGCTCTCAACGCTTGGTTGCGTTTGACGGAAACCTTTTATTGATACATTATGACTACCATCATTTTGGCTATCGTTTTTTCGTACTTGATCGATCACATATGAATTGGTTTGAAGTTGACAACTTGGGCAATAGATCCTTGTTCTTCGACGATTGGTTGGACAAGGTATACATAATATCCGATCCAATGGAGAAGAAAAGTAAATTAGCAAATACAATACATCGGTATTATCTGACAGGACCTGACTTGACCTCTTCTCGAGAATCGAGACAGATCTTGCGATGACATGTGATTAACATACTCTTTACTCATACATATGATACAATGAGGCTACCTGCCCCAACAAAAGTGTACATCCAATATACAAATACATAGACTAAAACACTTATACAGCTATGCACGTTGGTCCAACCTCAAAATGTGATGACTGTATCACACTGCACAAATTCCTGTGACAACCTGGGAAAAATAGGAAAAATAGGAAAAAGGGTGAGCTTGTGGCTCAGTGAGTGGACATAATATGAAAATATCATATACTTTATATGTATTGTACTCATATAAATCCGTATGATAAAATAATCATAAAACTGTGTACTGAGTAGTTAATAAACTTATACTGAAAGTATCAACTGTCATAAAATCTGTGCTAAAACAAAAGAATAACATCATGCTGGGATCTGAAAATCTGAAAGCGCAATTATCATAAAATCTATTATCAAGCTGAATATATATAACATAGTTCTGGAAACATGTACTACATATATATACTGAAAACCACACCAAACTTGTACCCGGGGAAAATCTGGTCTAACCTGGCGGAGTAACTCACGCACAGGCAGAGCGGGGGATCTAAGCTGGTCTAACCCAGCGGAATGCTGCATCGCTCGGGCAGAGCAAACTAAACTGGTCTAACGCATGCGCAGAGCAACTACACTAAAGAGGAGGGTACGCATATGGTGGTTCAAAAACTACTACAATGTAATATCATGACCATAATTATTCTGAAATAATTATTTCTGTACTGTACATAATTATAAACTGTACTATAATAAATTCTAAAATATTTCTGAATATATTAAATAGTATAAATATTTTTCTGTCTAAAACAAATCATAATTAAATCTGATAACGCGTAATTAAATCATAATTGGCTGTATTAAAAACATATAAAATATATATAGTTATCCACTCACAAAAGTGCCCTAATCCTGAGCTGGGTCTGGATTCTGAGATCTACCCGCTATCGGCACACCTCTTATATCATAGGGTATAAAAATACATAATTAGTACCGATATGTATTATAACTATTAAAATCTAAATATTCTAATATCGTAAAACTATTACCCGCTAAACCACTGGGTATAATTCTGACTACCCAACTAATTTCCTAAAATTTCCTTTTTTTCTTTCTTTTTCTTTTCTTTTCCTTCCCGTCTCTTCCTTTCCCTTTCTTTTCTTTTTCCTTTTCTTCTTCTTTTCTTTTCTTCTTCTTTTCTTTTTCTTCTTTCTTTTCTTTTCTTTTCTTTTCTCGGCTTTCTCTTCTTTCTTTCTTTCTCTCTTCTGTTCGGCTCTATTTCATCTCTTCTTCTTTTCTCGGTTTCGGTTGCTTCTTTTCAACGAAGCAAAACAGAACATATATATATATACACAACAAACCCACCGCTTCAATTTCTCCTCTTTTCTTTTCTTTTTTTTTTTTTTTTGCCACCAAACTTTATATATATACAACACGTGTATTACAATTCCTCCCCCCTCATAAAAATTTCGTCCTCGAAATTCGTTTACCTCTCTGAAACAAATGAGGATACTGAACTCTCATCTGATCCTCTCGCTCCCATGTAGCCTCTTCCACTGCATGATTCCTCCATAGGACTTTAATTAGCGGTATAGTCTTATTACGTAGTACTTGTTGGCGATAATCCATTATCTGAACAGGTTCCTCATCATAAGTCAAATCTGTCCTCAACTGAACTGGCTGAGTATCTAGAATGTGAGAAGGGTCAGGTATATACTTCCGCAACATAGAAACATGAAACACATCATGAATGCGTGACAACTCAGGTGGTAATGCTAAGCGGTACGCAACCACACTAACCCTTTCTAGAATCTCATATGGCCCAATATATCTAGGACTTAGTTTTCCCTGTTTCCCAAAACGAAGCACACCCTTCCATGGTGAGATCCGTAAAAAGACTCTGTCTCCTACTGCAAACTCAAGCTGTCTACGGCGTTTATCTGCATAACTCTTCTGTCTGTCTTGAGCTGCCTTGAGTCTGTCTCTGATAATACTGACTTTCTCACTAGTGGCTTGAATAATCTCTGGACCCAACAATTTTCTTTCTCCAACTTCATCCCAACAAATCGGAGTTCTGCATTTTCTTCCGTATAAAGCCTCATACGGCGCCATCTGAATGCTAAACTGATAACTATTATTATATGCAAACTCCATCAATGGTAAATAATCATCCCAATTACCCTTAAGCTGCAACATACAAGCTCTGAGCATATCCTCTAAAATCTGTATAGTTCTCTCCGACTGCCCATCTGTCTGAGGATGAAAAGCTGTACTAAAGTTTAGCTTAGTGCCTAAGGCCTTCTGTAAGCTATGCCAGAATCTAGAAGTGAATCGAGGGTCTCTATCTGATACGATGGACACTGGAGCCCCATGTAACCGTACAATCTCACTCACATACAAATGAGCCAGCCTATCTAATGAGTATGAAATCTTATAAGGCAAGAAATGAGCAGACTTTGTGAGTCGATCAACAATCACCCAAACACTATCATGACCCCTTCGAGTACGAGGAAGCCCAACAACAAAGTCCATGGTGATATGTTCCCACTTCCATTCAGGAACTGGAAGTGGTTGAGATAATCCTGCTGGCCTCTGATGTTCTGCCTTAACCTGCTGACAAATCAAGCAGTAAGATACAAACTCTGCAATCTCTCTTTTCATACCTTGCCACCAGTAATGTTCTCTCAAAGTACGATACATTTTAGTGCTGCCAGGATGCATAGCATAAGCTGAGCTGTGAGCTTCTTCTAAAATCTGCTTCTTTAACTCTGAGTTATTCGAAACACAAAGCCTGTTACCCATAACTAATGTCCCATCAGCTTTCAACGTTAAATCAGTTCGCATTCTATTCTTTACTTCTTGCTTAAGTTTAACTAAATTAGGATCCTGATCTTGCATCTCTTGAATCTGATCAATCAACATAGGCCTGACTTGAAAATGTGCTAGAAGGACTCCAGATTTGGCTATAGACAATTCAACCCCCATAGATCTTAATTCAACTAACAATGGAAGATAAGACACTCTCAAATAAGCAATAGAGCTAGAAGACTTCCTGCTGAGTGCATCTGCTACCACATTCGCCTTACCTGGATGATAGTCAATCGTACAGTCATAATCTTTTATTAACTCTAACCATCTCTGTTGTCTCAGATTCAAATCTTTCTGTGTGAACAAATACTTCAAACTTTTGTGATCAGTGAAAATTTGACATGTAACACCATATAGATAATGTCTCCAAATCTTCAAGGCGAATACTACTGCTGCTAATTCTAAATCATGAGTTGGATAATTCAACTCATGCTTCTTAAGCTGCCTAGAAGCATAAGCTATCACCTTACCATGCTGCATCAATACACAACCTAACCCCTGTCTAGAAGCATCACTGTAAATTATAAATCCTTCAGTGTCAGATGGAAGAGTGAGAACAGGAGTTGAAGTCAATCTCTTTTTAAGCTCTTGGAAGCTATCTTCACATTCATCAGTCCACATAAACTTTACATTTTTCCTAGTCAACTTTGTAAGCGGTGCAGCACTCTTAGAAAAGTCTTTAACAAATCTTCGATAATAACCTGCTAGACCGAGAAAACTTCTAATTTCTGTCACACTAGCTGGTCGCTCCCAATTTACTACAGCTTCAATTTTTTGAGGATCCACATAAATTCCATCTGCTGAGATCACATGGCCCAGAAATGCAACTTTATCTAGCCAAAACTGACATTTGCTGAACTTGGCATATAACTGTTTACTTCTCAAAATCTGTAGCACTATCTTCAAATGCTCTACATGCTCCTCTGTACTCCGTGAATACACAAGAATATCATCAATAAAAACTATAACAAATCGATCAAGATAGGGACGAAATACCCTATTCATAAGGTCCATGAATGCAGCTGGAGCATTAGTTAACCCAAATGGCATTACTAAAAACTCATAATGCCCATATCGAGTTCTGAAAGCAGTCTTAGCCACATCAGTATCTCTGATCTTTAACTGATGATACCCTGATCGTAGATCGATCTTTGAGAAAATCTTTGCACCCTGCAACTGATCAAATAAATCATCAATGCGAGGGAGTGGATACTTGTTGCGTATAGTGACTTTATTTAGCTCCCGATAATCAATGCATAGCCTCAAAGTTCCATCCTTCTTTTTAACAAACAATACTGGTGCTCCCCATGGTGATACACTAGGTCTGATGAAACCCTTATCTACCAATTCTTGTAACTGAGTCTTCAATTCTTTTAACTCTAAGGGGGCCATTCTGTATGGTGCTTTGGAGATAGGAGTTATGTCTGGAACCAAATCAATACCAAAATCAATCTCTCTATCTGGTGGTAAGCCTGAAAGATCTTCAGGAAATACATCTGGAAAATCTCTTACCATTGGAATATCTTCTAATGTAACCCCATTGACTCTGGTATCAATAACATGTGCCAAATAAGCTGAACATCGTTTCCTGAGCAACCGTTTAGCTGTCATAGCAGATATAACACAGGATGGAAGAACTCGTCGCTCTCTACAAAAAATAATATCAGGCTCTCCATGTCTTCTGAATATAACTTCCTTTCGAAAACAGTCTACAGTAGCATAGTGATTAGCTAACCAGTCCATCCCAAGTATTGCATCAAAATCATGTATAGCAAGAGGAATTAAATCTGCTTCCATCTCACTACTACCCACTTTGATAACACAACCCCGAAATACATTCTCAGCCAGTAATGATTCTCCAACTGGTGTGGCTACCACCAAACTACAATCTAGGGGTTTTAACATTCTATCCGCATGCACAGCAAAGATATGGGAAATAAAAGAATGCGTAGAGCCCGGATCAATTAAAATATAGGCCTCTCGGCCAAAAATAGTCAGCATACCTGTAACAACATCTGGGGTAGCCTGTGCCTCTTGCTGAGTCAAAGCAAATACACGTGCCTGGCTACGAGGTCGACCTGGTTGACCCCTCTGTAGATCTCTACTAACTCCTAAAGCTCTAGGTTGTACACCAGTACTAGAGATAGGCTCTCCTGTCTGAGATCCTTTAGGCCTCTGAATATTGCCACTGCCACCTTGAAAACCCTGAGAAGCTGTACTCTGTACTCTGAAGAAGATGAGGGCAATCTCTCCTCAAATGTCCAGCTTGTCCACAATGGTAGCAACCTCTAAAACCTCTCAGACACTGTCCCTCATGACTCCTCCCACACATGAAACACTGAGGGTACCTTCTTATGCTTGCACTACTACTTAACTGGCTACCACCTCAGGGCCTCTGACTCCCTATGTTGCTTCCAACAGATGGAGGCACAATACTCTGACTAGAACTTTGTCTCTGTCCTCCTGATAGTATAGGGCTCTGACCATACCGTTGTCTACCAGAATATCCTGCATGGGATGTCTCTCCTCCAGATGCTCTACTGCTACTTGATCCACCAACTGATCAACTATGGCCTGGTCTCTGCTTGAATGACTGGGCTCTGCGTGCCTCTACTAGGCTTCTCTCAACTCTCATTGCAGCCCCTACCAACTCACTGAAATCAATGTGCCCCATAGCTGTAATTGTTGTCCTGATATTGCCTCTAAGGCCCTGTTCAAACCTCTTACATTTATCCCTCTCATTCTGTATTGCATAAGAAGCGAACCTCGATAACTCTATAAAACGGTTCTCGTACTCCTCTACTGTCATCAATCTCTGTTCTAGCTTAAAGAACTTACTAGCCTGGATGTCTTGGTAAACTATAGGAAAGAATTTAACATTAAATTCTTTACAAAAATCAGCCCAGCTAATCACCCCTCCATATCTACGTGATACTGATCTCCACCAGTGGTATGCCCCACCCTCAAGTAAAAATGTAGCAAAGGAAACTCTCTCATCATCAGTACATCTCATAACATCAAATATCCGTTCTACTCTAGTCAACCATGACTCTGCATCAGCTGGCTCTGTAGTGCCTGAAAAATTCTCTGCCCCCAAACTACGAACACGCTCTATTGTGTTCTCTCTCTTAGGTGGTCCCTGTGTTTGTCTCTCTACTGCAACTGTAACTAAGTGAGCCAGTCTATCTATGGATTGCTCTAGGGCAGATCTATCAGGCTGTCCCTGTGTAGGCTGTGTCACAGGTTATGGTACTGGCTGAGGGTGCATCTCCTCTACAATAGGATCAGGCTGAGTTTGAGGTATGGGTACAGGGGGAACTGACTCAGCTACTTCCTCTCTAATAGGTTCCTCCCTTCTATCTGATATTAAAGGAGCTCCCAGTTCAGCCACAAGTTTCGTGCGAAGTCGGCCACGTGGATGCATAATGAAAATCTATAAAATGCAACAATTCATTAATGACATCTCTAATATGCATGTATCATGTACTAGTCTACAGAATCTAAAACCATGCTCTGATACCAAACTGACAGGACCCGACCCGACCTCTCCACGAGAATCGAGACAGATCTTGCGATGACATGTGACTAACATACTCTTTACTCATACATATAATACAATGAGGCTACCTGCCCCAACAAAAGTGTACATCCAATATACAAATACATAGACTAAAACACTTATGCAGCTATACACGTTGGCCCAACCTCAAAATGTGATGACTGTATCACACTGCACAAATTCCTGTGACAACCTGGAAAAAATAGGGAAAATAGGAAAAATGGTGAGCTTGTGGCTCAGTGAGTGGACATAATATGAAAATATCATATACTTTATATGTATTGTACTCATATAAATTCGTATGATAAAATAATCATAAAACTGTGTACTGAGTAGTTAATAAACTTATACTGAAAGTATCAACTGTCATAAAATCTGTGCTAAAACAAAAGAATAACATCATGCTGGGATCTGAAAATCTGAAAGCGCAACTATCATAAAATCTATTATCAAGCTGAATATATATAACATAGTTCTGGAAACATGTACTACATATATATACTGAAAACCACACCAAACTTGTACCCGGGGAAAATCTGGTCTAACCTGGCGGAGTAACTCACGCACAGGCAGAGCGGGGGATCTAAGCTGGTCTAACCCAGCGGAATGCTGCATCGCTCGGGCAGAGCAAACTAAACTGGTCTAACGCATGCGCAGAGCAACTACACTAAAGAGGAGGGTACGCATATGGTGGTTCAAAAACTACTACAATGTAATATCATGACCATAATTATTCTGAAATAATTATTTTTGTACTGTACATAATTATAAACTGTACTATAATAAATTCTAAAATATTTCTAAATATACTAAATAGTATAAATATTTTTATGTCTAAAACAAATCATAATTAAATCTGATAACGCGTAATTAAATCATAATTGGCTGTATTAAAAACATATAAAATATATATAGTTATCCACTCACAAAAGTGCCCTAATCCTGAGCTGGGTCTGGATTCTGAGATCTACCCGCTATCGGCACACCTCCTATATCATAGGGTGTAAAAATACATAATTAGTACCGATATGTATTATAACTATTAAAATCTAAATATTCTAATATCGTAAAACTATTACCCGCTAAACCACTGGGTATAATTCTAACTACCCAACTAATTTCCTAAAATTTCCTTTTTTCTTTCTTTTTCTTTTCTTTTCCTTCCCGTCTCTTCCTTTCCCTTTCTTTTCTTTTTCCTTTTCTTCTTCTTTTCTTTTTCTTCTTTCTTTTCTTCTTTCTTTTCTTTTCTTCTCTCGGCTTTCTCTTCTTTCTTTCTTTCTCTCTTCTGTTCGGCTCTACTTCATTTCTTCTTCTTCTCTCGGTTTCGGTTGCTTCTTTTCAACGAAGCAAAACAGAACATATATATATATACACAACAAACCCACCGCTTCAATTTCTCCTCTTTTCTTTTCTTTTTTTTTTTTTTTACCATCAAACTTTATATATATACAACACGTGTATTACATTATCGGTCTTGTTATCGACATTGCCCCTGCCTTTTTCGAAGTGCAAATCTTTGTGACTCTCCATGCCCTAAGATTTATGATCAAGTGTGGGATGACACAAATTTGAAGAAAATTTGGATTCAACCTCCCCAACAACGATGCAACAAATGTTAGACAACTATGTTGCGTACTTGTAATATATGTCTATCTTATATATTATAATCTATTTTTCTGCTTTATACACATCTTGGTTTTATGCTTTAAGAGAATGTAGCTTTTCTTTGAATTATCACTTTTGTATTACATTTACCTTTTTTTTCCCCTATTTTATCTATTAGTGTCATGTATATCATGAGGGGCAAGATTCATTAACTCTCCTAAATGATTGATCATACAAAGTAACGATGTAATTTGGCACTTTTTTTATAGTATAATGTTATCAAAATTAAGAGCACTTAAGTGATTTTTCAACGACAAGTTTTGTGCATTTTATTAGCCTAAGTTAAGGGTTCAAGGGCAGTATAATTTTTTCTTCCTTTTCGCGAGGGTTATAAATATCTTTCCCTTTTTATGAGGTTTTTATAATTTAAGTGAAGTGTGCGTAAATAATATAAAGTGAGGCCCTTAATGATCCCGGCAGTATAATCATAATTAGTAGTATAATCTGGTGAAATATAAATATTTAATAATATAATCTAAAAAAATATTCAGTAGTATAGTCAAATATAATACTAATAACAATATGTTTTAAAAAATAATCTTTAATTTGAATATATACTCTGGAATATTGTTCCTCTTACCATACACAACAAACTTTGAAGATTAAAGAGAACTTGCATTATAGTCTAGTAGTCAAGCCATTCCTTTAACACTTCGCCACCAGAATTCATGGAATTATATCCACATCCTCTTAGAGGAAGAGAAATATTTTGTCACCGGTTGATTTAGCTCGACGAAAACCTCTCATTCTTACACCAAAAAAAAAAAAAAATGCTACTATTTTTCTCTACTAAAGAGTCTTTCTATAGTTTTTCTTAATTATTCTTTTATATTTTTCTCTCCTATCTTTAGGATGCGTCTATTATAAATAGAGTTAGTAACTCATAAACTTCTTAATAAATGTCAATAATTTACTATTAGATTATAAAGTCAATTCTTTAATGAAAAAAATATCATATTCTTTTTTATTATTATAAAGTCATTATAATTTTATTTTTAACTTAAAAAAATATCATGAATTATTTTTCACAAAGTTCTTGTTTTAATACTTTGCATGATACAACTTTTAACATAAAATTCATGTGAAATTTTGTATATATATATATATATTATAGGCCTAAGATAACTTAAAATCTTAAATAACACCTCCTTTTAAAAATTTGTACTAACTAATTCATAAAGTTGAAATTTTCATCTTTATTCTTACTCTAATTTTCTATTTTTATGATTAATATTAAAATTTTGGAGGAAATTAAATGTCACATTAAATTGTCGGAGTTTAGAAAGCGAGTGATTTGAGTTAGTTTTAATGAAAAATATGTATCCATTAAAATTTGTATATTTGTAAATAATAATAATAATAAGTTCATTTTAATTTTGGTCCATTTCATTGTTCAGTTTAATATTAAGCCTAATTGTAGTTATTTTTTATTTATAAAAATAAAACAAAATTTATCCAAAATGATTTTTATTTTAATATCAATATTTTAAAAAAATGATTTTACTAATAATTATTTCTCATAAATCCAATCCAACTAGTACACTCCCATATTTATGATCCTAAAATTTTACTATTTTAAGTATTATATTAAACTTATATAAATAGTCAATTCATAAATTTCAAACATACTTAAAGGTGGTAGAGCCGACTAACCCGCTTTTTTTTTTTGGGTTAGATTTTGTGTTTTTTTAATTTAATTGAGAAAAATTAATTATTAAATAATGTCGAGTAATAGGATTTCGATCCATACTCATCTAAGCTTAAGCTAACTTGAGCATGGGGGCTTAGCTAAGTTGGCTAAGCCCCCTACGGTCTTATATTTTCGTCTAAGTTTGAATCTCTTCTCTTCTCAAGTGGTGCGTGTAGTAACAATACATATACAACTTAGCTAAGCCCCCTACGATCTTATATTTTCGTCTAAGTTTGAATCTCTTCTCTTCTCAAGTGGTGCGTGTAGTAACAATACATATACAACTTAGCTAAGCCCCCTACGATTTTATATTTTCTTCTAAGTTTGAATCTCTTCTCTTCTCAAGTGGTGCGTGTAGTAACAATACATATATGTATATGTAATCCTCAAAAAAAGCTTGAGCTAACTTCCTTTAGTAACATCACACCCAATTTTATTTTCTTTCCTTCTCGCTTTTTTGTTTTATAATTTTTTTTTAAAAAAATATGTGAATTTATAAAAGCAAAAAAATATAGTAGAAGAAAAATAAAGATTATTTTTAATTGACGTCACCGACTCAATCTTTATTTTTTATTAATCGCCACTTTTAATCTAATTTTATTTTTTAATTCATTGCTACCAAATAAATGTGTTGCGGAAGGCTAAGTAACCATAATTAGTCGGGGATTAAAATATTTTCTTTGCTCAAGTGCTTCAGAGGAGATTGGTTAAGAAACTGATTGAATTTTTTTTTTAAAGTATGCTCCAACGTACTCAAATTGTAAATAAAATTACAAAATATCCGGCCGGTAAATTTGGCAGGATAGTTGACCTTGTTAGTCCGTTCGATCGTGTAAGAGTAGAAACATAATCTTTCTTCTTTTAATAGTAATATCATCTAAATCCATGCGCTTCTTTGAAATTTGTTTGGGAGTTGAATGCAATTTACCATGATAATCAACCAGTGAGTATATCACCTGTCCAAGGGCTCCTATGAAATTAATCAAGCGGCTGATAGAAATTTTTCTCGAAGGATCTAACTGACAGTTTTCAATAAGTGAAATATCATTCACGCCTAGTGGCTTCTATGCAATTTGTCTAGATCTAGTTGAAAATTCAGCTTCTACGTAATCAATAGGCCAATAAAATATCATCTAAGCCGAGGGCTTTTATAAAATTTCCTGCGAGTTAGCTAAAATTTTTCTTGAAGGGTCTTCTACGTAATTAACTAGTAAGTGAAATAATATCTAAGTACAAGGGCTTCTATGCAATGTTCCTAGGTAGGAATGAAATTTTTCCTGAAGGGTTTCTACGTAGTTAACCATTGAGCGAAATTCATCTAAGTCCAAGGGCTTCCATACAATTTGCCTAGGAACTGGATGAAATTTTCCTCTAGTGGGCCTCCACGTCGTTAACCAGTGAGTGAATGTCATCTAAGTCTAGGCGCTTCTATGAATTTGTCTAGTCCTTGCATGTAAATTATGCTTAAAAAAACTAGAGAGTAAATTATCATCTAACTCCAAAGTCTTAAATGCAATTTGCTAAGGAGTTGACTGAAATTTTTTTCAAAGGGCTCTATGTAAGTAACGAGATAGTAAAATATCGTCTGAGTTCCTCCAAATAAGAAGGGTAAATAAAATCGAGAATGAAAAATTGAACCTGGTTAATTCAATTCGGTTTAATTTAATTTTTTTATAAAAAAGTAATTTGATTTTTATTAAAAAAATCGACCAATTTAATTTAATTTTTATTTAAAAAATTAAACCAAAAAAATTAATTTTTTTAATAAAATTATATTTATTTATCACATATCCTTCATGTATTAAATAATTAAAAATATTAAAATATATTTAATTACATATAACCCTTTTTAAATTTAAAAAATTTAAAAACAAATCCTTAATTTTTAAAACCAAAAAAATTAAACCAAACCAAACCTAAAAACATTAGTTCAGTCTAGTTCAATTTTTTTGGTTAAAAAATGAATCGGGCTGTGCGCTTACCTCCAAACATGGCTAAGGAGTTGACTGAAATTCTGTTTGCTGTTAACCAGGAAAAATTATTATCTATGTCAAGCGAAAAATATCATTCATATAATAAATATACCACTTCATTACTCATTATTTCTTCTTCTTCTTTTTATTAGGTTCCTTTAATCTTTAACTTTTTTTTAATTACTTAAAAAATTTGAATGAGATGAAAATTTTCACCTATTAAATATCAATTGTTACTCTTTATTTTTATTAAAATTCAAATGGTTACAAGCACAAAATGCATTTACAAGTTACAACCATATGAACTACACTCGAGGGACTCCTTTATTGTTTAACTTGCTTAGTTAAGAGTAGTAAGATTGTAAAAAGTAAATTAAAATCTTATATATATATATATATGTGTGTGAAATCAAACAAATTGCCCGATTGAAAGCAAATGTGTTAACATTCTCTTCAAATCCAGTTTCTTTATAGTGAGTAGAATTCTGTAAAGAGTTTTTATCTTCATAATTATGTTTAGTAGTGACTCTTCTCTTAAGCAACTTACGCAATTATTTAGGGTTTCATATTTATGTTAAGTAATAGTTATCTTTTTTAATAATCAATTCAAATCATGTTAAATAACCATTCTAGTTAAAATATTGTCTTGAATTCTACCATTTCCTACAAAAATCCCAAAATTAATCGTTTTTCCTAATTTCAGTTATTCAAGTCTTCAGAGATGAAGGGTTTTCTCTGCTTCTTGTTTTACTACTTGCTCATATGTGTACTACGGCTCTCAATTCTTTCAAGTTCTATCATTCTATGATATATTTTTAATTAGTAATTTGTGCAAATTATTTTTCTTTTCATAAAATTTGTATTGTCTAGAATAAAGTTATTTTAATTTTAAGTATTTATTATTTTATTTCCCTGCGTATTATTATTATTCTCACGGTGTTCATTTATTTGTAGTTTGATTCAAAAAAAAAAATTTTAAAGTCTACTACAAAATATGCATCTCAATACAAAAAAACTTTTAAAAAAAAAATAGAAAAGTTAGGATAGTGATTTTGTATCTCAAAAAATTAGAAGAATAAATATTAAATAAATAATTTTTATAATAAATTAATATTTTGTATTAAATGGCCTACTTAAAAGATTGAGAAATTACTAGTTTAGTCCCTAAGATTTCTTAAATTACTGATTTGGTCCCTATATTTTTTGAAATTCCAATTTAGTCTCCATTGTTAAAAATATAATGTCTAAAATGCATTTTTTTAGGCAAATAAGATAAATTCAATCAAATATACACCATTTATTATGATTAGACATATCAATTTATTTTACTGTCCTTAAAATACACTTTAAATATTATTTTTTTAACAACAAAGATTAAACTGAGAGAAGCTAGGGAGATAATGGTAATTCAAAAAAATTCAAAGACTAAACTGTCCATTTTTTCAAATAAAAAAATTTCTATAACCCCAAATTTCCTTAAGCCTCCCCTGACTAATTTTAAAAGTTCAACAAACATTTTCAAATTCTAAAATCAAACAGTTTAGTCTATATCATTGAAAAATAACTTCTAAAGTACACTTTTAAAGGCAGTAAGATAAATTCAATTAAATTTGAGACACTTTTAGATATATTTATTTATTTTACTACCATTAAAAAATATACTTCAAAAGCTGCACATAAAAAAAATTTAAAACCTAACAAGTAATTTAATAAAAATTCAAGAACTAAACTTTTAATTTCCCTTCTTTCAAATTCGAGGGTATAAAGCAAAACAATATTTGACTAGTGTATTACCCGGTGTCATAATTTATTTATTTTAGGTTTTTTTTTTTAATAAGTGGAATTTTACTCGAGTAATTTATGCCATTAAAAAAGCAAATTCGTGATTTTAAAATAATAAAAAAACAGTGGATTAAAAATATATGTTACATTTTCTACATCATAAATCGGACCAGGGACAAAGATGGTGCAAAGGTTAGTCACTGTGAAAGTTTTCGCCATGTCAAAACTGCTGATGCTATCAATTAGATAATTTCGATGCTTAATTAATGACTTTTTTTTTTTAATTGACCTTGAAATCTGATAATTGGAAGATGAATAATTTGAATTTGTTTCAATTAAAAAGTTTAGCTTGAATAGGAAGGATATAATTAAAAATTGATCTAATTAGACCCTTTTTTTTTTTTATAAATATCATGTTTAATGAGAATCTTGCAAACAAAGAAAATGTGAGACTGTGCTAATTTTTTTTTTAAATATAAGTATTTTAATATTTAAATCAGCAAAGATTTAAAAGATAAAATAAGTAGAATAAAAAAAGAAATGATAGATAGTCTTTTTTTTTATATGCTTTTTGATATATCTTTTATATTTCACGTTTGTGATAAAAAGTTTAATAATAGTTGACCTTTTAATAATACTCTCACAATCTTAATAATCTTTTGATAATGATAATAATATTGAAGATTATTTTTTTGTGTGCTTATTTTCTCTTCTATTTATAAAATGAGGGTGCATAATTTATTAATAACTCTAAAATTCCTTTTAATATAAAAGTTTTATGGATATTCTCTTTTAAATTTTTGCTATTAAAATTTATTTAAAATTGCACTAAATTTTTTTTTGTCTTAATAGAATTTATTATCGTTCTCTAAGAATGTTCCTTGTATTTTAAAATTCTTTATTAATAAGTTTGACTTTATCCGACACACTCTACGTCTATTATAAATTAATTTTTTTTAAAAAAATTATATTAATTCTTTTAGAGTGGTTGTATTTTGACATTTTTGCGTTTAATATGGGCAAAGATTATTTTCTTTTATTATGAGTTTAATTGAATAAAATAATTAAATTTTGATCATTGCTCTAACTAATTTATAGAGTATGTAAACCTTCTCTGAGAGTTTAATTAAATAAATTTTAACAATTATTCTAACTAATTTAGAGAGAGGGCCTTTGGCTCAAAAACATTTTATAAAATGACACTTTCTTCTTATGTCTCGTAGATGGGAATCCTCTTAAGGCTTTGTAAACTAAAGTCTTTATATCTTATAGACGGTAGACTTTGGGCCTTGTAAATTGAATTCAAAAGGAAATATTTTTATTTGAAATTGTTATTTTCTACTCAATCTTTAGGCTTTCTAATTCACAAAATCTTGCTCAAGTTTATATGTTTTGTTCGTGATAAGGGATGAATTTTTTTTTTTTTGAATAACATTACAGCTATCTTAAGTTTGTTGTATGTACTAAAATTCTTGAATGTGAATATATATATATATATATATTTGTAAAGTCAATCTAAGTTTGTGGGCACGAAGTCTTTTTTTCACAAAATTTTTTCTTTATTTTTATGCATGATATAAATTTTCATCAAAAAAATTCATGTCAAATGTATATATATAATATGTACAAAATAATTTTGATTAATTTTTTTTTGAAATATTTGCATTAATTCATAATGATCTCTTTTAGTGCATTTATTCTCATTCTTGTTCTTACGTACTATTTATTAAATTAATATTGAAACTTTTAAAAAAAATTAAATATTGTGTTAGAAAATTTAGATTAAGTTCTCCAATCTAAAACTACTTAAGTATTAATATCAATTATAGCACTTATATCACTTATTAGGGTTTTTATGCATCCTAATATCTTTATAATTAATATTTACCTCACTAAAATCTTAAACATAAGCGGAAAACTTCACTCATAAATAATACAAGAGCAAAAAAGATAAATAATCACAAAAAAAAAAGATACAAGCAATATATTTGTTCGATAATAACCATCTACATCCATAATGGATTACAAAATCTTAACTTCTTTTATCTAATTCACAAAAAAAAAACAAGATCACAAAGATCTTACACAAGAGACTCTCAAATAATACATTAATAGATGAGCTCTCGTAAAGGATCTATTAGTGATATCATACACACTTGATACTCAAACATTCTCATAGCACTCTTTCGCGCATTTAATGCTCTAAAGTTGCCTTAATTCTCTAGTCTCTCTCTTGTTGATGCATTGTAATTTTAATAGATTATAAAGGTTTATATAAACTTTAAAATATTTTTAAAAATTTTGAACTTAATTGAAATAAAAGTCTACGTATTTAAAAAAAGTTTAAAATTAATTTAAATTAATCAAGATGACATAAGAAACTGCCGAAACTGCCAAAACTGGACATCACAACCCTGTTGCGATCTCAACCTGGCATCGTAGCGCTGACTCGTGCTTTCACGCCCCTCCTTATTTTTGACTTTTCATTTCTGTTCCTTTTTTGTATGTACAATACATACTTGACCACTTGTCAACTCCTCCAATAATTTTCAACTCAAATTTACTTCAAATACGATTTTAAATCACCAATTTCAACATATCACAATAGATTGAAAGTTCTATATATTCTTTTAGAGAGTGAATAATTAATATTTAATAGCTAGGTATCACAAAACAATTCAAAGTAAATTTGGATATCCAAAAGAAGATTTACATTTAAGATCGAATGATGCAGTATTTTTCAATTCTAATACTAGAAAATGGCCTGGGTTTCTTTCTTTTTTACATTTTATAAGGAATTTTTTATCTCAGCCCTCAAGAATATATAACTTCATATTTTGATCTATATAAATTTAAAACTTTAACACTTTAACCACTTAAAATATATACTTTAACCTATACAATTTTCTAATTATGATAATTTAGCCCCCTGCAATTTTGAGTCTGGTCCGCCCCTGGTTTCAATTAATCAGCTTATTAGAGCTCTCTTCATTGGATTCAATGTCTGCAAAAAAAATAAAAAATTGAAGGGCATTCCCCTATTTAAAAGATTTATGATAATTTTTTTTCTTTTATTTTATATGTATATGATTCGATTGTTATTGACTTCCTCTCTATCTCCTGTTTCAAGGCAGTGTGTCATTGTGTTTATTTTTTTTATATACATATATAAAAAAAATATAGTGACTTTATCTCTTTTGCTTTATTCTGTTTGATGGAAATGGAGTCATTGTCTCCAGTTTAATTAACTTTGCTTTAAATATATTTTATATCTGGAAAGAATGAAGATGATTACAAAAAGAGATGGGAGATAAGGATTTAAAGCACATATATTATATATTTAAAGCAAAGTTAATATATGTGCTTTAAATCCTTATCTCCCATCTCTTTTTGTAATCTTCTTCATTCTTTCCAGATATAAAAGAACTCATCACCCCATTAATATCTATTTTGCTGGTGGCACTTCAAATATAAAAGCTTTCACCCTCCTGCCTTTTACATGAAAAAAGTTAGAAATAATATGAGAGAGAGATTGGAATCATTCAATCAAATGTTCCCCACTAAAAAGCATTAAGGTAAAACAAATGGAGAAGCACTTGAACACTTAAGCACTTGAGTAACCACTCAGTATGTGTGCAGTTACCCAATTTGAGGTCGAGGTTTTAGTTTTAGTGAGTGCTAAGATAGTGCAATAATCTTTTTATATTATGGGGGCTTTCTTTTCTCAGTGTAGGAGTTTTTGTTTTAGACGAATTTAAGTGTGAAACAGTATTATCTTAATAATTCTCTAGTTATTATATCAGTTGAGCTCTAATATAATATCAGTATTAAAAGAAAAAAAAAAACCAAATAAAGCAGTAGAGGTTTAGGGTTGGAATCTTCTAAAATATATAACCTTATAGCTTCTGCCGGTATCAAGAAACAATATTGATTCTGTTCGCTTGTGGAGATTAGACTCTTCTACACAATGCATATGAAAAGTAATATATAAAACTATGAAAAAGGAAAACAGTACTTAATTTATACTCCCTATGCATATATATATAATGGACTGTACTTAAAAATAATAATGTATCTGTCAATAATATCGATCTTTATCTTTCACCGTTGAATGTAGATGTTTTTTTTTTAATCGAGTAATAAATATTTATTGATAAAATTATTCAAATACAGTTAATCATAAGGTCATAATATAAAGAGTACAAATCACACTTTATAATTTATCACTTAATTATAATAAAATTTATATTTTAACTAAAGATGATAGATAAATATTTAATTTACGTTATATTTTTAATGTATTAAAATGTATCATTTGTATTTGATGTTTTATGTTAAAATACTATTTGATTGTGTTTCTGTCATATTAAATAAACGGAGGCACATAAAGTAATTCTTCTAATTTTATTAAGTAAAAATTTATCTCTAATTTCTTTTAGAAGTAGGATACTTCTATTCTCCTAGTGTCAAGTCGTCTGTTGATAATGATATGGCACGTCAGCAGAATTTTTTTTTCATACATCCTTCGTAAAATAACACTATAAGAATAAATGTGCCACTATCTCATTGATATTATCACAAAGTGAGCAATTTATAAAAATATTAAACCCTCGTGTAATCAATCTCTTATTTGTGAATAATTAGTCCTTTAATGCAAGTTAAATAATAAAATTATATTTAAGAATATGTTATGAACTCTAAAATAGCTTGTACTATTTTATTATAATTTTATTATTTATTAGGTGACTCTATATATTAGCAATTGAAAATCTCTTATTATATCACCCATTTTGGAGAAGTTAAATGTAGATGTTGATATATTATTGGTGCAGATGTAAACAGTGAAAAACACCCACCCTAGTTCATTTGCTACCCATTCAGTTTATCAGTAATTTATCCCAGTTATAATCCGAGGCTTGCAACAAAAAGCACCAAAAGTTTGGAAGCTGGTGCCTTTTCATTTTCACACTTTGATCACCATTCACCATAAGCACTTCTGAATTATTCTGCACATTGGTATAAGTGCAAGCAAGTGCTCTGCAGCTGGGCAAGAAGAAATTAACACTTAACCATGGATTTTTGTCGATTGGGATTATGTTTCTATAATAATTTGACCCACAAGATTAGCGATAGATTAGCAATGAACTACCCAAATGACTAGACATAAAAGGTCCATTCACTGTATTCCAAGCATCAATCAACAGTCAACTGGCTCTTAATAAAACATAATCATTAACTTTATTCTCTTTTAATCTGCCCTCTTCAAGATCAAGACACTCAAACCCCACCAACATATTATATTTCAAGAACCTTTTTTTTTCGGCCTAGGGATTCGAACGAGAACATCGTACAACTTCATGGGGCCATGATTATATCTTCAATGCGCAAATCATTTTGATTTGAAGTCATTTAAAAAAAGAAAGAAAGAAAGAACTCATCATGATTCGTGCCCAAAAGTTTTCAGATGAAAGAAAATAATTAAAAGCAGAATACATATTCCATCATGTATTGGGATGGGGCATTGGTCTTCACGAGGATCGTGATAATAGATAAAGGCAACATAATTTACAATGTTATGCTAAAAAGAAAATTATGGAGTTGCAGAGAAAAGCTTAGTCTTTCGAAAGCTGTTAATGGCAGCTATCTTTGGTACTTCGCCTTCATATGTATAGCTGGTTTGACAGCTTTTTCCCTTTAAGCTTTTGTGGGTACAAAATCTTGATTTTCAGAATCTGCTTCTGACTCTCCATTATAAAATTCTTCACAATAATCATTTATAAGCCATATGTTTTAATGGTTCACAACTTTAATAGTAACAGTCTATAATAATCATTCAAAACCCTTTACAACAATCATTTATGACCCAGCTTGTTTATATGTATCGCATGTGAATTAAAGATGGGTTTACTGCTACTAAATTTTGATTATAAGGAATATAATCATGCAATATAATATAATTGCCATATAGGGAAACACTGTAAATCTTTGATGATCTTCAAAAGAGCTAAAAACCCATATTAGTAAATAGCCAAAACTTATAATGACCATTCAAGAACATATTATATTGGCCCTTATACTAAATTAGGTTGGCATACATACAGCCCAACATTATCAAATACGTACAGAACTGCATAAATTATTGGAGTTACAGTAACCGTGGGTTGAATTGACCAAGCAACTGTATGTGGCTCAAGCACAAGATGCTCTAAAAATCAAAGAGAAGCAAATATAAAATGGTGGGGAAAAAACAGAGACACCCCAAAAAAAAAGACCAACCCATTGCCTAGAAGACAACAAAAGAACTATTACTAAACTGAAATGGACGCAAAAACAGCAACTGCAGTAAGCAATTTCAGGTACAGCCTAATTAAAAACAAAGAAAGTACCCACACATATGGTTTTATATGGAGATAACAAAAATTAACGGAGCCAATTTCAGTTGGGTAAATTATTGATTCAACTCAACAAAGCATCTTCTTGAATCCTACCTAGCAACTGATAAACAGCTGTGGCAATGTCATCCCCTGAAGTCAGATCACAGTCGTCTTCAACCTGCATTAATTTATAGCCACCATATATACAACTATTAAAATCTATATAGAATTCTTCTCTTGAATTTTTTTTTTTAAAGAATAAGAAAGGTTGAAGTTATTGTGATTGTTTAGAACTAACCTTGACACTGAGAAAATAGAGAACAAATTCATCAGCTGTGGTGACATTGAGGTGCAAAACAGTAAGGCGCATACTATGCAGCCCAGAGACCAGCTTCAAGAGCTGCTTCGGCCGCCGTTTCGATCTTATTTTGAGATTCGCATGGCTCTCCACCATGTTCACTTCAATATCTGCTATGGAAGATTGAGTCTCAAGAGTCAATATTTTTGTTTCAGTACTCATGTTGGCGACTGAGATATTATGATCAGAGAGAGAGCCACTTGAACTTGTTGAGTACTGTGGAAATGTGAAGAACTCAGTAAATGGTGAGCACTCCAAGCCACTTTCCGATTTTTCATTCATTTCCTTTTGAGCACTAAGTAATTGCAGTCGGTGCTCCAGCTCCTTGACAAAATTAATAGCGCCTCCAATGATAGATGCTTGATCACCCTGATCAAAATAACATATGTAAATCAGATCTAACCACCCCAAATGACTGAATTAATAATCTAAAAGCGAAAGATATAAGTACCCTTTGAACATAAGAGTCTGGCATTAAGGATCGAAGAACAGAGAGATATTCATTCATTTGTTTTCTTCGATTGCGCTCAACAGCAATGTGAGTCATTCTTTGATTCTCAATCTCTTCTTTGTTCTTTCTGCTCTTGGCCCGTCGTCTCTTAGGCCGAGTAATTGGCATGCAGCTTGTCGATGAATCCATTTGAGGGGCTTCATCAGGAGGATCAAGCAATCCATTTGAGCTGCTGCCATTACCATTGTTGTTGCTGATAGCATTATAATTATCCGCGGATGAGTTGTTGGGGTGATACAACTCATTGAAATTAGGCACCATGGAAGGAGGTGATGAAGAAGATGTGGAGTTGTTCCAATAATTCCCATGAAGAAAACTTTCTGTTTGGTTCTCGAGACAGTGATCGAAAGAGCAGCCTTTCTCATCATCTTTTTGGAGGCCACAGCTATCGCCATAGCCCCAGTTACCTCCTAACAAGCTGTACAAATCTTTGCTGCCATTGTAGCTCCAGAAATCTTGCTGGTAAACAACTGCTTCTAGTGCCATTTTCTCTCACTTTTTTTCTCTTTCTCTGTCAACTAAAGGTATTTGAACTCTTTTAACTATTTTCAAAAGTAACCCATATGGAGATTATGGAGAAGAGAGTAGTAGCATGGAGAGCTCAAAAGAAACCATGATGTTGTTGTTATAGTTGCTTTTTGGGATGGGAGAATTGAGCTTTATAGAGGCCTTCGCTTCATGAAACAAAATCTACAGCTTATTGCACGTGAAATAGTATGAGGTTTATTGAAAGAGAGAAGCTTAAGCAAATAAATAAGATTTTGATTTTATTTTATTTTATTCTTTCTAAGAAAATATATATTGAGAGAGAAAAGCTTAGCAAAATATAGATTCTCGCATGCTAGAGTAATAAAGCAGCCTACTTTCCACGTTTGAACACCTATCATATCACTGTATGAGTGAAAACATCACTAATTAAGTGGATCAAATCATAAGATTGAAATTCTTTCACAAAAATATAAACGACAATGTGACAATAACCCAATTAAGCATTGAGAAAAGATCACTTGAACTATATACGTAATTACAAATTAATATCACAAAAAGCTTTTATCAAAATGATTACTCAATTCTCATTTAGTTTTATTGAAAATTTTACATAAAAATCTTCATCCACAAATATTCCAAAATAAAAAAAAATTACACAAAACAATAAAGAAAGTAATTAAATTCACAAAAGACATAAGAATATATATAATTTAATAAATTATTTATGTCCATTACGAGATCTTATCTTCTTTTATTATTCGATAATTACCAACGAACTACTCAATAATCACAAAGATCATTCAAGAGATTACTTATAATATAATAATAAACAAGTTCTCTAAAAATCTATATAGTATTTTTTTTGGGCACTCAACACTTAAAAACACTTTTATATTACTCTCTCACGCACTCAGCACTCTACGAGCTCTCTATTCGGCACTCTCTTCAATACCCTATCATGCATCCTTGATGTATATTTATGCTTCTCTCTACGCAAGCCAACCTAATGGCATAACAATGATATATATAGGCTCTACGACGTTTTTTAAAACTTTATGTCTAATTGGAATAAGAGTTCACATGTGAAAGGATCTAAAACCGACTTAAAGACATCAAAATGAACTCAAAATAGGAAACTTGGTGCCAAGTGTCACGCCCCAAGTGTTCTCAAGCATTTTTTTCGAACACTTTATGCACAAAAAAGCCTTCTAAAGGCCTTAAGGGCTGCTAGAATTGATCGCGGGCTGGAGCTTTTAGAAGACCCGCTGACATAGGTGAAGAACCGGGCCAAGCCCGCGAATTATTAGGGTAGTTCACCTTAATTAGAATTCTATAATATGTATGATGGCATCTAGGAATATTCTACGGAATATTATTTCATCTTGTATGTACACTGTTAGATCGTTTAGATCTCAGCCGTCGATTGTATAGGGCTGCTAGTATATAAAGGGGAGACCCTCACTTGTATAATTCATCTCATAGCTTTGTTTTCTCTTCAGCAATATCGAGAGCATCCGTGCAAACATTTGGTGTGCTTGTTTCTCTTCTCTTTTTGTGATTTTATCAGCTGCTTAGCATGCAACGCGTCTAAGGCCGCACGATTCAAGAAATCAGTCCGTGACAGTTGGTATCAGAGCAGGTTTAAAGATGGAGAAAGACAGCGTACCGTCGAATTTGACTGAAAAGAGGGGTCGGAACCCCAAAGCGAAGAGGCATGGCAGTGTATCTTGCGACAAGTTTGTCGATCCAGGCCATGAGTTCGGGAACATGGTGAAAACGCTCGGTGGCGCTGTGGGAAAGGTGACGAATCCTCTTAGGGAGTTGGAGCAGCAAGTAGAGAAGCTCGAGGCAGGACTCGACACTCAAGGGGACGAGCTGCGCTCCCTCATCAACACATCCATCGAGAGTTATGCTAATCGGCAGCGTGACTGGATCAAGACTTTTCAAGATAAGATATACATCACCATTGACAAAGTTCAAGCCCAAGCGGAGGAGCTGCATAGAGGGTTTGACGTTGTCAAGGAGGACGTGAGATTATGCAAGCGAGCAGTAGCGAATAGGTCTATTGCTGCTCAAAGGGCCCCAAGAGTTGAGGCTCCTAAACCGAAGGAGTTCAGCGGCAAGTCGAACGTCAAAGAGCTCGATAATTACTTTTGACAGATGGAAAAATACTTTGACGCCATGGGCGTGCGGGACGAAGACAAGGTAAATATTGCAACTTTATATCTTTTTGACTATGCAATTCTATGGTGGCGCATGAAAAGCGAGCAGATACGCAAGGGTACCTGGACAATCAACACCTGGGCAGAATTGCAACGGGAGCTGAAGCGTCAATTTTATCCGGAGAATGTGGCTTATGACGCTTGAAAGCGATTAAAGAAATTGAAGCAAACCAAGTCCATCAGCGAGTACGTCGAGAAGTACTCCCTGTTAATGCTCCAGATTCCCAACATGAGCGAAGAGGATTTGCTGTTCAATTTTTTAGACTGGTTGTAAACATGGGCGTCCAATGAGTTAAAGCGGCACTGGGTGACCAGAATATCCGATGCTTTACCATTAGCAGAAACGCTCATAGATTATCGCAAGGGTGACTCAGGAAATTCCAAGCATTCGAGACCCAATCCTAGTAAAGGTGAGGGTGCTAAGGAGTTTCAACCTCCGGAGGATGAGGAGGAGAAAAGTACGCCGCCCAAATGGGAAAAGCAGAAGCGCAACAGTCATAGAGAGAATGGACCAAAGATAAGCTATTTTCTTTGCGATGGGGATCACTGGATCAAGGACTACCCGAAGAAGAAGGCTATCAACGCAATGGTTACAGCACACGAGGCTTGCGAGCAGGGTCAAATGGGGTGTTTGCAGTTGCTCAACACAATGAAAGCCAAGAGACGTACAAGCGCGCCAATGGGAAAGGCGCTCATGTATGTTGAAGCCTACATCAACTGCATAAAGACTCAAGTGTTGATAGATACGGGCGCGACACACAACTTCATTAAGCGTGCGGAGGCAAAGCGCTTAGGACTTTACGTGGAGAAAGAGGAAGGGTTCCTCAAATCAGCGAATGCTGCGGCCAAGCCACCGAATAAGGTGGTTCGAGGGGTCGATATCCACTTGGGTAAATGGCACGGCGAGGTAAATTTCTCTGTAGCACCTATTGATGATTTCGATATGGTGTTAGATATAGAGTTCTTGAGGCAGTACGACGTGGTGCCGTTGCCTCGACAAGACTATGTATGCATCATGCAAGAAGGGCCTTATATGATACCAACGGTAGACAAGCCCGATGGTGGGCAATCTCAGCCGAAAGCCAACACTAAAATCCTTTTCGCCATTCAACTAATGGTAATTGTTGGGCACAAAGGAGAAGTACATCTAGCCATAGTGAGAGGGGGTGGATGATAAGGCGACAAGGGGCGAGGGTAAGCTACCAACGGGGGTTGCGGAAGTGCTCGAGGAGCATAAGGGGGTCGTACCAACTGACATACCATAGGTACAGCCACATCAAGGTGATACCGAACATGGGAAATAGTTGGAGCTAAGGTTGATGCTTCCAACTACAGTGCAAACGTCTCAACGAGATTAGATGAGTTGCGAGGGCAGCTCAAGGAGTTGGCAAGTGTGGGTGTCGCTCAGCAACTCGAGGCGTCATATGATGTGCATTTTCAGCACAAGAAGTGGGTTAGGGACAGGCAGCGACGTGTCAAGCATCGTACCGAGGACTTGGTGATGGAGACGATACTTCCACCACAATGCAAGACAACACGCTCATTTCACAAGAGCTTTGATCGCAGGGACGAGGGGCCATTTACTCTTGCCAAGAGGGTTGGCAACATCTCGCATAAGGTGAAGATACCTTCGAGACAACAGCTGCATTCGGTGTCTCCCGAGAGCTGTTTGAAGCTATACCGTGGGGGTATGAAAGACATGGAGCAGAAACAGGGACTTTTAGGAATTTTTACATGGGACGACAAAATGATGAAACTCATCCGCAACGGACGGACGGGGCAGAAGAAAGATCAACCTCTAAGGCGTAAGTATTTTGTCAAGTGAAAAGAGGTACCCGATATTGAAGCACACTGAAAATACGAGAGCGTATAGTGGTAGATTGAAGAACGACGTGTGCATTTTCCAGTGAAGACGCGATGAGGGCGTCGCGTGAATTTGGTGGAGGAGAATGTCACGCCCCAAGTGTTCTCAAGCATTTTCTCGAACACTTGGTGTGCGAAAAAGCCTCCTAGAGGCCTTAAGGGCTGCTGGAATGGATCGCAGGCTGGAGCTTCTAGAAGACCCGCTGACATGGATGAAGAACCGGGCCAAGCCCGTGACTTATTAGGGTAGTTCACCTTAATTAGAATTCCATAATAGGTGTGATGGCATCTAGGAATATTTTAGGGAATATTATTTCATCTTATATGTACACCGTTAGATCGTTTAAATCTCAGCCGTCGATTTTATAGGGTTGCTAGTATATAAAGAGGAGACCCTCACTTGCATAATTCATCTCATAGCTTTGTTTTCTCTTCAACAATATAGAGAGCATTCGTGCAAACACTTGGTGTGCTTGTTTTTTTTTTCTTTTTGTATGATTTTCTCAGCTGCTTAACATGCAAAGTGTTTAAAGCCGCACGGTTCAAAAATAATTCGTGACACAAGGTACTGCTGTAGCCTTATGCAGGCACCGCAGCGCCCAACTACTGCTAGGGCCAGCACTGCGACCTTGGCAACCCCAAGGCCTGAGAAACACCTCTTGCACATTCCGAGCCCCTCCTTACTTATGACTCACTATTTCGCCTCAAATTTTTTCGTCGATTGCATTCTTGACCTCATATTATTTTCTCATTAATTTTTAACTTAAAATCGTATTCAAATACAATATCAAATTACTAAATTCTAACTAATTCACTACTTTTCTTTCTTCCATTTTTATGTATTTGAAAACATATATCCACGTTATAAAATTTTAAAAATTGTCAAGATAATAGAGTAATATTAAACCTAGATTTAAATTTAAAATTTAACGAGTTTCACTCAAGAACCCATTGGAAGCTCACTTCCTTTCCTAGCTATTACGGAAGGAATTCAAATAGGTTCAAACATATTTCTTCTTATTTATTGGGCAAGTGAACAAAGCTTTTTTGCGGGTTAAAATTTTTAAATTACACTATTAAAATTTATTTTTAAAATAAAGTCTATTATACATCAAAGGTAATACAATCATTTAATAACATTATAACCGGTGTATTTTCATTGATTGTAATTACTAATTTGTCTGAAATTTTTTAACATATATACATAACATAACTTAATTAGTTTGTTGCACTTTTAACCTAATACCTCTAATATATAATAGACTTTCTTTTTATTTCGAGATGATAATAGAATTCTTTGGATTAAAAATTCAAAAAACATTTTAAAATTTTAAATTTTAAATGAAATTGAAGGATAGTAAATCCTTAAATGTAATGTTGCCCTCAAGGGAGGGTGAGTGTTACACTGTCATAGAAGGAAAATGGGGCAAAAGAGGAGGGGTTTCGTCATTTGGTAATCATATGGTTGGGCCTACGTCCATAAACAGACACGATAAAAAAATTAAAATAAGTAAATTAAAATAATAATAAAAAATGCTGACAGAGCACCAGATTCTTACAAAGTTACAACTCATTAGCTTTACATGTCAGATTTCAACAAAGCAGGGAATCCATGTGAACTTTTACTGATATATTACCATGCATGTGCATGTGCATGTGCATGTGCTCACTCTCTCTCTCTCTCTCTCTCTATATATGTACATATACACAATAATATTTTTTGTTACTTAGAAGTTTATTAGACGTTCATGTTCTTTTTCTTTTTTTTTTTTAAATATTTGAATTTTTAAAATTTTGAAAAAATATATATATATAAATTTTAATAATTTTATTAACACGAGTAACAATTTTCATTTATTTTAATAATAATAATTGTCTGCATTTCTCTCTTTTTTTTTAAATTTTAAACATTAAAATATTATTATTTTTTTATAAAATAGACAAAAATTATTATTTAACAAGAGTATTAATAAAAAATTTAAAATCTTTCGAGTCTGTATCAACATATTTTATAAGAGTTCAGTCTTTTTTCTTTTATTTTTTTCTGCAATGTTACATCTATATATAGTTGATATTAATTATAAACTTTTCAAATTTATTCTGTCTTGTTCTAGGATCAAGATCAAGACATATATATGTAAACTTATTATTGAATTCCAAAATTAGAGTAGACAGAGGTCCTTTTCCATGAATAATAATGCAAAAATCCTCCTATCATGCATTAAACATTCTAGTTTTTGTATCTGAATTATTGGGTGGCTAGGTGTAGGACCAATAACATTTTTTGTGGCTAAATTAGCGTTTTGCAAAGTAATTGTAACTCTTGAATATCAAATCATGCATTTGATGACAACTCTGAGCTACTACTGCTGGCATTTAACCAATTAGATCCAAATTATAGACAAATAATACTGGTCATTAGTCAAAAATCAGATTAATGATTTTCAAAGGTATCGTCCACTCGTATAATAAAGTGAAGAAGCATTCAAATTAAAGCTCTGACTCTCGTCTCCTGCGTTTAATGCAAGCTGGGACAGATTAAATATCTACCCACTGTAATCAAAAGATAAATGTAGATATATAATCTCAAATCATTTTAATTAATTTGCCTAAATTTCGTTGCATTTCATGCAGCAATACTTATAAAAAAATTTTTTTAAAAAAAGTCAGCATAAGTAAGAAGAACAAAGAACGCGTCAAACACAAACAAAGCCTATATATTATTGCCAGCTGAATACTCTTTCTTGCTCACGATCCAATCTAATCCACTATAACTTCATGTTACTCTAATACCCTATACAATTAGGTTACTTTGTAATCTTTTTCCTCCAAATTTCACCAACCGATCTGAAATCATTAAAGTAATATTTAGACCCAACTGGCTCTAGTTTGAATGTGTCAATTATATTGTTTTTTAAGAGATACGATAGCAATTACATGGCCATGAAGAAAGAGTACGAGTCAATTTGGATGAACCCCACCTTGGTTTTTTTTTTTTTAATTTAGTTTGTTCTAGGGTTCTTTGAAAAACTTTTTGTAATCTTGCACCATATTATATTCAGCAATTAAATTATTCATTAGACACTTAGATTCATTTAACCAATGGCGAAATGTGCTTAAAGCTTACATTTTGGGTATACTGTACATTTTTACCTTTTGGGTATGTTACTGTTTCTCTTGTTTTATATTTATATAAACAGTGTAAAGTTTTTTATCATATGAAAAATGCATTGAAGGGTTCCAATTATTGTATTGTGTACACATAGCTGTGGCATTTGTTTTCTTGTGGATCAAAGAAGGAAAATTGTTCTATCAATCTCTTTAAAGTTATATTCAGAAAAAGATATAGTAGCTATTTGACCTCTACGTACTGATAATAACTAGAAGGAGAACTTGAATAAGGTCTAAATGGTGAGGAAAATTTAAGAAATAGAAAATGGTAGTTAGATAATTAATCGAGGCTGCTAACGTCTTGAGATCAATAAGACGCGTCCAAATGTTGATTAGGTAAATCATAATCATATTATTAAAGTTAGATAATTAGGGTTAGGGTGAATTAGGGGGCATTAGGCCGGTTTAGTGCTTGGCGACTTTTGAAAATGACCCTACAAATGAAAAATGCATGTATTAAGCACCAACCTTAGTTATGATCAAGGACAAATATTGGTGGTGTTGACCATGCCAACCCATTTCTTAATTCTCTTCTAAAGTCAAATTAGAATATTATTAGTTAGATATAGCTACAGTTGGCAAAATAACTCATAAATTCACTAGAACTTGATTTTATTGAGAATAATTTAATAAAATTTGAAATAAATATAAGATGGATTTAGTACACAAAGTAAAAAAATCCATATCTAATTTAGAATGGATATGATATTTAGAATGGATATGATTTTGATAAAATATTTGCAGATATCTATTGTAAGTATCTATAAATATTAACATGTTTACTTTTTTTATTTTTCTAAAAACTAACATGTTTATTTTATTTCTATTAACATCTCCTCATGTTGATGGATGAGTGGTATAACTATTGCTAACTAAGATAGAGATGTGTAAACTTAGTGCTAGTTTTTTAATTTTAATTTAAAATAATATTAGTAATAGATTTGCTTATGAGACTTTGATTATATGAGTTATTTTATGTACTTTTTTATTTATTTATTTGAGATTATTTCAAATATTAATCAAACTAGTATTATTATGTTATTATAAATTTATATTTTTATTATATTAATTTATAACCCACTTAAAAATTATAAAAAATCTGTTGCAAGTTTGATATAGAATACATATCTATTATAGCAGATTTAGTAATAAAACTTTAAATTTGTAACAGGTTTTGAAAGAATTTAAATTTTTTTAAAAAAATTGGATGCGAATACAAATTTAAGAATATTCATCTCAATTTGTTGTTATTCTTAAGTATAACAAATCCTAAAAATTTATGAAACGTGTTGTTTAAAAATAGTTATGGCGCAAACTGAGTGTGCATCTTCAAAATTTTGTATTCTCTTTCTAAATTCATTGAGAATGTGTTATTATTAATCACAGACGATAATCTACTTATATTAATGAACCAACCTCTCTAATTAGACAATGTAATGCTTTTGACATCAAACTTTTACCTGTATCCTTCACAAATTATATTAATTCGATAAGTGATGAAAGTGTAGACATGTAACCAATCAATTTTATATAACCAAAAGATGTGATAATTTACCACCTTCTTTATGCTTCGACCCATTTCATATAACATGTCATTATTAATAAGTTTGAAATTTTAGATATACAACTTGGGTAAGGATTTTCGTTACTTAGGTGATGTGATATATGACACTTTATCTTTAATTAATTATCTCATCCAACTTGAACTAAAAGTCTTCATGGCCACACTTTGTTTAGCTTATTATTTCTATCATTTTAATTATCTAGTTCCTTTCATTGATGTCTTTTCATATACATTAGAAGAAATTAGATTGACTGACCTTTTCATTTGAGTTCCGGGTTTAGGGTTTAGATTCAGTGTATGCCGCAATTCAGAGGGAGTCGGCGACATATTAATAACGACTGCTAGGTATGAGGAAATATTGCAGAGATTTGATTGGAAGATGATACGAAGGTAGCTAGGGATACCAGCAACTTTGTCAGTATCACATAGATGAAAATAAACCAGATATAATTTCAAGGATTTAGATTTTGTTGTTGCCGACGGAGGGGGAAACACAAATGAGCAATCACCTCTTGTCTATATATGTTAGACTTTGTCCCATCTTAAAATCAACTCTATATCACAGTGAGGGCTTATGAAGAACAGCTCACCCATTATACATTCAAACATAATATACGAATCATCTCATTCTTACCTAACAATTAAAAATTAAAATTTTACTAACTATTAACATAACTTTTAGATATTAACAAGGTCTATGTTAATTATATCTCGGTTAAAGGCTATAGTTAAACCAGATATATATATATATATATGTGTGTGTGTGTGTGTGTGTATGCTAGAACTAGCTGTAACATAATTCAAAGAGCACGAAAGCCTAGCTGTAGAAGATGATGATTTGTTCCAAATTTATAGGATGTAGAGTGAGAGCTAGCTTTTAAATCGTATGCTAGAACTAGTTTTATTAGTGAATTAAGATTCTTTTCGAAATAAAGTTTCCTTAAATATGTAAGGTCAAATCTTTTCTTTTATTAATTTTTTTTATCAATCACCAATCACATACTTATATTTACTTAAATGAAAGGTTAATTTAAATTTACTTAAATGAAAGGTTAATTTAAAAGAAAATTCTAATCCTTTAATAGTTGGCTTGATTGAGTTTTATTTAATATTATAAAAAAAATTAAGTATTAATACCTAAACTCTCGGTCAATCTATTCCAATTTATCATTGAGAAAATAAAATAAAAAAGATATTCAACTCAACATTATTAGAAATAAAGCTATTGCTGGAGAATTTAACTAGTTTTATTAAAAGTAATGATATACATTTTAAATTGTATTTTAAATTATTGTTCAAAATATAATGTGTCAAATAATTATTAAATAGTGAAATAATATAAATTTTAAAATTATCCATTACATTATTTCACCACCTAATAATTAATTGACACATTATTTTATAAAATACAATTTAAAATATGTAGCACAATTTTTTTATTAATAAAGATAAACTAAATAAATATGCAAAAGCTTCATGATTGAATCCCTCCCATTAGGGGAATATTAACTTTTAATCATAAATTAATAAGCTTCCAAGGTAGCCCTGGAAAGAAGAAAGTGATGAAGCTAATTAATTAATTATCAGTTAGGAAAAGGCATTCCAACAGTTAAATTTCAAGTAATTAAATTAAGAACAGTAATATGTAAAAACTATTATTCTGAAAATGTCCTACATGCAAATTGTATAAGTTAGCACAATCCAAACAAATAGTCATAAAACAGATAAATATTTTCTTTTTATTTTTGTTTTCCAATTTCCGCAAAATCATTTTCTCAACCGCAAGGCTAATGTAATCCAAATAATTGCTTTATGCACATCGTAAACTTCTTCTGTTTCTAACATATACAATACCATACCTCCCTATCAATAATTCTGAAAAAAGAAAAATATTAATTCCATCCTTGATTTAGTTTATATATACCAATTTAATACTTTTTTTTATAAATATTTAGTTAGTTTTTTTAAAATTATTTTAGCTACTTTTTACTATCATTTCTATTCTTGAATCATGATAATTTTTGTCTCCACATGGACTAATTGAATATTTATATAAAAGAAAAGTATAAATTAAATTAGTATATATCAATTAAATCAAAATCGAAATTAATATTTTCCCTTTCTAGAAATTTAGAGTTAAAAAAGAAAAAAAAAGTTGTTTTTTATTCAAAAATCTCTTTACATGAGTTCGTAATATTGAGTCTTGACTGTGTTCATGATATATGACCTCTAATACAAAGTTATGCCTAATGCATGGAGATTTTCATAGTGCATTTGTAGTTGTAGTCAAATTAATGCCAGCTTATATACCTACAAATGAACTTCTCTTTCTTTTTAAGAAAAAATAAAGGAATCCATGAAAATCATTTTATGGTGACCTTTTAACACTAACTTTTAACTTTAAAAGTCGTCAGTTTCATGAACATGAAATTCCATCTCCCTTCTCTTGAGATCATCACACCATTTTCCACACAGCCGAGGACAGCAATAGGAGGTTGCTGCCCTCTAAATAAAATCATAAATGTTGCTCTCTCTTTTATTTCATATGTGAAAAAAGCCTAGAATATATCAAAAATACTATATCATTTATATAATAAATTGTTGACGGAAGTACCTACACACAAATATAATAATACAATAAACAAAACAAAACAAAAGTAAAAAAGAAATAAAAAAAAATACACACAATAATTTACGTGGTTCGACAATTATTTATGTCCACTACGAATCAAGATCTCACTTCTTTTATTAAATCAACAAAAACTTTTAAAAAGAACTCACAAAAAATACTTTTTCTCTATAAAAGATATTACAATAATTACTCTCTTAATTATGCATTATGTTGTTGTGATGCCTATTCAAGTCAATATAAAACTCTTTATATAGTTTACATATATCTTAAGTTAACTTTAATACGAGTTGAAATCAAATAAATTATTTTAACTAACTTAAGAGTTTTTTTTTTTTTGAAATAGGTTGCATTAATGTTGGGGCATTGTGCCAAATTGCAATAATACTAAGGCATTGTCTTCTGAATGCTAGAGTGTTCACTTAGAACGCAGGAGTGTTCACTTAGAAAGCTAAAATTTGTGTGATGGCATTTTCTCTTTCAACGTCCCAGCGTTCCCTCAATTCAAGTGTGTTCATATTTTAAGTCTTTGCACTTTCACTTCACATTGGCTCAACTCTAATTTGTTTCCAACTTAATTTTTAATAATATTCTCACATAAATTAATAAAATTTTGTCATGTGAAAATTTATCAAACAAATTAATAGTTATATTAATTAGAAATATACATATATCATAATATGACCGAATAATTATACTATCTCGAATATACTTATAGACTTTCCGGTGTCTACGTGACCTTGAATGCATGGGGATGGGATTTCCAGTGGATTCATACTTCATAGAAACAAATTACACTTGTCACTCGAACATAACTTACTGTAGTGTACACATAATTTTCCAACAATGATGGTGAATTCAACCATGCCCTAGCTGTCTTGCATGCTTATAAGAGAATTAAAACCAAAAGAAAGAGAGAGGGACTCGTTTTGCTTTATCCTTACTTCATGTGAAAAAACCAAAAGGAATTCGAAGATGGACAGTGATAAAGACTCGTTGCTTTTCTAATGCTTTCATCATGTGAAATCACCATATTAGTGGGGTCTCAAAATCTAAATATATATTCCCTCAATCCAATCTCTCTCTCTCTCTCTCTCTCTCTTCTCTCTCTCAACTTAAAGGAAAGAGAAGGAAAATGGGTGTTATTGAGTTGCTTGTTTTGGACCAAAAAGCAAAAAATAACATTTCAACAAAGTGTTTGTAGGAACATAGTTCCATTGAACCAAACCCAGATACGTCTCTAAATATAAGAAGCCAATTCAACAAGAAAACGATCAATTGCGAAAGACAAGCACTTTTTCCAGATTTATCCTAACAAACGGGTATAATCATTGTCGTCTAAAAGCTTATTCAAATCTCATCTACAGACGCAGCCCACACAATGATCCAAAGCCTGCCTGCCCCACAAAAAATATATATATATACCTTTGATTCTTGATCATTATAATTATTGTTATCAATTCAACAGCAGAAAGTTTATTTGGCTTCCAATCAAATTCTTCTCAAGGCTTATATTGGAATCTCAAGTGCGGAGAAAGATCTTTATTTTCTAAGGCATAATAATTAGGCATGGATGGTCGATATGTCTTCGGCTTCTTTAGTTTCTTGTTTCCCTTATTATATCAATATAAAATTTCTTGGTGAGAGACATTATTAATCAGAACACCCCAAATGCAGAGGAAATTTGGTTGGTATACATATATATAATACTTGTTTGATCGATCCTACCAAAAGAATATTTAAGTGGGAATCAAACTGAGTATATAATAAATTATTTTAAAACATATATTTTTATAATTTAGTATTTTTTTGATCCTTTTTTGTTGTGATTTTAATGAACGATGAGATATATGAATATATGTAGAAGTAATTGCCATTTTCTGAAGTTGAGATGAACACATAGGAATGCTGATGGTTTAACTATATATGTAGTTAGGTCCTTAATTGATCAGGAAATACATTTCTATAAACAATAGATAGAGATACTTGCCCAGTAAATTCTTTTTTTCTTTTCTCTTTTGTACAATTTTTGAGAAGCAAAGGAGTAAAAGTGTAATTCTAGACAAGTACTCTTAACACATCAAAACTATGGTTTCTATTCATTGAAAAGGATTTAGAAATACACAAGGGAACTTTTTGGAATCCATCAAAAATATCTATCACAAAAGAGATTTCTGACGGATTAATATATAGTTTTTTCATATCTATTTTTAGATTGCGACGAAAACCTATAATTTTGTTGACATTGAATTATAGAAAACAAACGAAATTGAAGGCAATTACCAACAAATTCCACCTTAAGAAATGGAAAGGATGCATTTCATTATTATTTTTTTAAATATTGAATGAAAAGAATGGCATTTATTAAATAACGCGACATGCGACCTCTCAATTTTTAGAATCAGGATCTTTCCCTAGGTTAAGTTTATTTAAGTTTTTAATAATCTCTTAACACATTTTAGCACTTAGATATGGGCGGTGAAAATTAGTTATTTTATTTTATTTTCTTTTATTAATCATTAATCACATGATTGTATTTGTTTAAACTTAGTTTAGGAGAGAATTATAGTCTGGGATCTAAATTTTTTTATTATTTTTATATATATATGTTAATCTAGGTGTTATACTTAAAATTTTGAGATAAACAACCAAAATTAAGAAAATAAAATGCAGCAGAAAAATTGGCAAATTGTAATATTTTATCATAAAGCGAGTCCATGAGGAAAAATATATGTATTTGGCCGCAGGGGACCCAACCACGCATGAAGACACAAACACAAACAAAAACAAATACAAAATCTCCGTAGCATATGCATGCAAAACTGTATTAAGCAATTTGGTCGCTGTAAGAAAAACATGCAAATCTTTTAACAGATTAACATTTTACTATACACACCCCCTTTTTGATTTGACATAAAGAACTTTTGTCACCATGCATTTGGAAAGAGCACCTAAAAAACCTGACCCCACATTCTCATTTCTCCGCCGTACACGTGGCCGGCATCTTCATCATTTAAGTTCATAACACCTTATACGTGTGTGCATGGCAATTGGCAATTGGCATGGAAGAGTTACTGTAAAACCCTAGCCTTTTTTATTTATTTATTATAGCTTAGCTTTGCCACTGCATGAATTTGTATGGAAGTATTGTGAGGAAACAACGGCGCAGCTAAAAACCACTTTCTGAAAATAGAGTGGTTTCGATTTTGGAACCACAATAACACACGTCACCTCATTTGTTTTTTTTTTTTTTTTTCTCTTTTGAAGGTGATGGATGGTGGGACGTTGACGTATTTGTGTGTATGGAGGGCAAAACAAAAGGCGAAATGATAGGGTTAGGATCGAATCAGTAGGGTTATTTTTTTTTTTAGCTTTTCATGTTTAGCCAATATAGAAATCAATCTATGGTGGTGATTTGGAGATGGTACTAAAACAATGGGACCCAACTTTGAGTTCTGCCCCCACATGATCACATCAGATGGGTGCCACCTTCTGCTGACGTGGCTAAAAATTATAGGGTCCAATGCCCCCGAGCTTCTCTAGTATAAATAAAGCTGAACCAATAAAATTAAAAATCGAAAAATTAAATTAAATCAATTGATTTAGTTCAATTTAATTCAACTTTTTTTATATAAAAAATATTATTCAATTTTTATTTAAAGATTTTGGTTTAATTTTTTTAAATAAAAACTGAATAACAAAATTAATTTTTAATTAAATAATTTTTTTTGTGATATAACATTCATTTATTAAATAATTAAAAATATAAATATACATTTAATCATACATAATTTTTTTAAAATTTAAAAAATTAAAAAAAAAATTGATTTTTAAAATCAAATAAAAAAAATCGATTTAGATTCAATTTTAACTATAAAAAAATTGATTTTAATTATTTTCTTTTAAAAAATTGAACTGAGAACCGCACCCACCTTTAAATATAAATAGTCCCTTTCCTCTTGTCTTCATTTTTTCCCTTCATTTTTATAACATTGATAGCTTGATCAAATATCTTTTCCGATCTTAGTTTATCAAGATTTTTTCATAACATAGTGTAATATTTTTTTTTCCTTTTTTAAAGCAATTTCTCCGTCCAATAATAAAAAAAATCTTAATCACAAATAAGTAATATAGTACATATATTTAAGAATTTTTATAAAATTCAGTAAATTCTATATTAAGAAAAAGTTCTAATCGTGTGTTTGATTATCCTTAATTATTTTGGTATACAAATGGATAGAAGAATAATTTAAGAACCTCAAGAAGAAATTAGGATGGATTATTATTGGAATAATTTTTTTTAATATAAAAGATAAGAGAATCAAATTCAAAATTTTCGCTAAAATAAAAATAAATATATTATCAGGCTTCATTACTCCACTATTAACACAAAAATAAGATAATTTTATTTACTCATTTGTGTTCTTAGTGATTGACAGCTTGTGTTTACATCTAATTTGCAAGAGAACTGGTTAAAGTATAGGAAAGCAGGATTATGAATATTCGATAGGTGCATGTGAGGAAGCATAAAAGCTTGCCCTTTGATATTATGCAAAAGAAATACTATTGACAAATTCTAAATTAATTAAGATTTTTAATTGATATATTACTAATCAATGATTAATATTTATTAAATAATTTTTTATTTTTTATTATTTTTTAATATAATAATTATATTAATAATGCGCATATCAATTATCACATTAATTATAATACAAATTTTATGTTTTATGTAAATATAACATTATTCTAAATCATATTATTTTGGCAATGTAAAAGAGTAATATATTTTGTCGTTCATTTGGAGTAACCTAAAGGCTAAAACCGACCAAATATGTGAATTTATTTGGGTAACTATCCAATACAAGCTTTGATACACAAAAGCAAACTATTGGGATTCAATACAGCAGTTATTGCAAACAATCTCTCTATCTATCTATCTATCTATCTATCTATCTATCTATTTATTTATTTATTTTTCCTTATTTATCAATTCAATTAATATGGATTTTAAGCCAATCTAAGTTTTAGGTTGTGAAAAAAGCCTTTAATTTTCCTCTTGGAAGTGGGAATGCTTGTTTGGGTAGAAAAGTGAATAATGCCATAGAAAGTGTCATTGAATACAATAATTCATCATGATTATGATGGTAATAATGGTTGCTTTGAACCTAAACAAAATTCCAAACAACATTGAAAAAATCTTTGTTTATATATAGGCCTAGAGAGAGCTATGCCCCATTTTTGTGACGCTCATGTCCATTCCTTCTTATCCAGCCTGTTTTATATATATATATATATGGAACACCAACTTGAGGTTGACATTGCAATGAAATTATTCTTTTTATTTTGAGCCATAATTTCATTAACTGTCTTCTAAAAAAAGAGAGAAAAGAATATAATTTCCCTTTTACTCCATGCATCTCCATGTTTGTTTACAACATATAAGAATTTGAAAATGAAAATTCTCTAAGTGACCATAACTTTTTTTTCTTTTTAATGTAATTTCATTTTGGGTATGATCAAGATATAAATTTTGGACACTTAGATATTTATTTTTGTGATAAAATTTGTACACCTCTTGATTTAGGTCGGAGGTTTGAACTCTAATAGAATTAGAGTAATTTTAATTTGTCCAGTTATTAGGATACTAGTTTTAGTCTCTCTAATTATTTGGAATGATTATGTAGTTGATTGTATTAAGAATATATTGTTGAAATTTTAGTGATTTAAAATCATATTTGATTTTGAGTTAGAGACTAATAAAGAATTGACACGAGACCATATATAAGTTTGGATATACGAGAAAAGAACAAAAATAAACTAGAAATGAGGAGAGGCAAAAAAGCACAAGAAAAGACATTTTCTAAGTTTTAGCACTGCGGCAACATCATGGGCGTCCACTTATGGGAAATTTTTGATTTTATATGACTTTGATTGTTTGAATCAATTTTGAACTTTTTTTTTACATTAACTTCTATTTTAACTAAAAAAAATTAGGGACAAATTTGAGCCTATATAAATTATTGTAACTTATTAGAATAGCAATACATCAACAAGAGAGAATAAAGAGTTTAAGCAACTATAGAGTACTCAGTGCACAAGAAAGAGTGTCATGGCACGACTTGAGTGTTGAATGCATAAAAAAGTGTTGATAAATTTTTTGTAAGAGCTCATATGTTGATGTATTCTTTAAAAGTCTCTTATGAAAAATATTTGTAATATTAAATTATTTATAAATTGAATAAAAAAAATTAAAATTCGGTGATCAACCATAAACATAAGCATTTATTGCCAAACCACTTATATCTTTATATCTTATATATATGATTATTATCTTTATTACTGTGTTTATCTTTTTTTCTTCTTATTTTACTTGTGAGTAAAGTTTTCTACACACACTTAAAATTTTAAGATGCTAAATACTAATCATAGAAAGATTACTATGCATAAAAATACTAACATATATTATTATAATTAATATTTAAAATATACTATTATAATCATTTGAGATTTGAAATTTGAAATGTAATACTTGTATTAAAATATATATATTTTAGACATATATAATTATATATAAAAAAAATATTAAGAGTGAATATTTGTATCTTTTTAAAATATAAATTTGAGCTATATAACGTCATTTAATTTTATACAACTTTGTTAACCGTTATGTAATTAAAAAAGCTATAACATTTTTAAAACTAAACAATGTCATATAGTTTTAGTTTACATTTTAAAATACTAACTATGTATAATAATAATATGTAAATTGTGTACGTCTACTAAGTTTCAGTATTTTTATGCTTTCTTCAGATTATTATCGCTTTTTATATATGTTTATTATAATTGAATTACTCATCCTGATATGCATATATTTTATTAATTAGTTTAGACAAAGAACTACCAAGTCTTTGCACCTCAATAAGAAACGAAAATTTTCTTTAATTTTTAAAGAACGTGTGTGATAGAAATTTAGCGATGAAAAAGAGAAACAAACTCGAGGCTTTCGAAGAAAAAATAAGCTAACATAACATATTTAAATAATATTATATCTACAAATTTATTTTTACAAATTTACGTAACATGTATCAGTGCTGTGTGAGTATACTACGTGTTATGGGTGAGTATGTGTATTTTAAATAATTAAAAAAGATTATTTATATTACATGTTACATAATGAAATTAATACTCATTAATTTAATCTCATTACATTAATAAAAATAAAAAAATTTATTTTTAAAATGTGTTTTGAACAATTTTAGTTAGAGAGGTGATTAATTTTCTTAAACTAAAATAATAATTTTTCTTTTTAAAATATTTGAAACAACACTTATTTTTATTAAATTTTTATCATTCAATTCATCTCTCAATTCATCTTCTATTCACTTTTTTTTGTATTTACTAAAATTAATGAATTAAAGCACATATATATAACTTATATTGCTGCCATCATGCCAAATCAAAAAATTGTTAATCTTTTTTACCATTCAAACATGAGATGATAATAATATAAAAATTAAAACTGCACTTCACTTCATGCTTAACTAAAATAAATGGTGGCAACAATCTAAGTGTGTTGATAGAATGAAAAGGAGAATTAATGGCAAAATAGTTTGTAATTCATCAAATCATGCCACCTCACGCTCACGTTAAATAAAAAGCATGATACACTATAAAAGCAATTTTATTTTAACGGTATATAATAAAGATGGTGGCTAATTATTTTTAGCCGATTGAATAAAATATTTTGGTGGCCTAGTTACCAAATAGTTTTTCAATTTGTGGCAAAATGCTTCTATTGCCACATATTTTTTTAATTACAAACAATCGTTATTATAATAACCCGGTAAAGAATTGAATTTCATGGCTTAATTATTAAATAAAATAATCTATTTAATATTTATAAATTATTAATTAATTTGATAAAATCTTATTACATGTTATGTCTTAATAAATTAACGATATAATATGTGATATTTAATAAAAAAAATAAAATAGACAAATCTCATTTATTAAGATCCAGACGTAATATGTAAATTTTATAATATTTGAGAGACTTTAAAATAATTTATGATCGAATAAATTAATTTAAATAAAATAATATTATTTTATTTAAATAATAATTATATATATATTAATGCTAAATTTTTTATTTGTATAAATTATTATCACAATTTGCAACATACATTAAATAGATAAAAGTGTCAAGTTTCACTTGATATAATTTTAAATTTAATACTTAAATCTTAACTACTCCCCGAGAGACCTTAAAATAAACTTATGACCGAATGAATTAATTTAAATAAAAAAATAATTATTTTATTTAAATGATAGCTATATCTATTAATACTAAATTTAGTACCCATACAAATTATTGGCACAATTTGAGACATACATTAGGTAGATAAAAGTATCAAGTCTCACTTGACACAATTTTAAGTTTAACATTTAAACTTTAATTACTCTCCGAGAGACCTTAATATAAAATCATATTTTTTGAAAACTTCACAGATTGAATAATTCGATCTGGTGTACTACCCACATGCTCAATGTGTACATTTTATATAGTGAGACTCTCTAAACTCACACCCATTTTGTCTCACGGAACATTTTTGTAAATTCATAATTGATGCCCCACACACACATTATAAATAATACAAAATGGCGAGTTAAATCATACAAGCTGAGCTTAATCCATATTCGTATAATCCCTCAATCATTAATATCTTGGAAAAGCAGAGATATAGAACAACACCGCCAAGTCTCTTTTTACTCAACCATAAATTTATCTCATCGATTATAATTTCGATAAACAGTATCCAAAAATTCTTTTGCAATATTGTTTATACTACGAGAAACTCTTTTATGAAATTAATGCTCATGGCCATAAGACTTCATGAAATATAATCTTAGAGTATCTAGATATTTAACTCACCCATATGAGCTAAAACATCCCATATATACACTCATCGGACTCTATGAGCATCGGATCATACCTAGCGACACTCAAGGGTCAGACCATGAAAGGTCTCTAACATGTGTGGAACCAAAGTATAGTAGATCACTTACAAGCCCATCGTAGTACTCAAGTCAATGGATCATGAATACTACTCAAATCGAGAAGATCTTTCATAGATGGTTTTATAGGATATCTATTGGAGGTCTTCATTGAGTCTTGTTCAGTATCCAGTCCTCACTGAATATCTGTATATCTATACGAGCTTCCACTAGCTCATGGTTTGCTAAAATTAATCATCTACACTATCCATATATAGATATACATCAATCTATATAAAATGGTTCCACTCGACAAACCCTGTGTCAATAAAAATAGATCAGGAACAGACAATTCGAGAATATATTTACATAATAATATTTCATAGCAACGCTTGCAAATATTTTTAACTATATTATTGCAAGTATATTTTCAAGTCTTTGTTATATTTCAGATAAGGTTCTAACTCTTTAGACCCGATTTAAACTCCTTCAAATCAATACAATATTCACATTGTTACAAGTATCTTACCTAATAAAAATAATTAGTGTTTTAATAAAATATTTATTTATTACATAAATTTTAAAATATAATATTTATATAAAATTGAGATGATATATGAATACAAATTTCAACAACATGATATGATTAAACGAGTAAAATATTAATATTGTTCACCATTTTGTATAAGGGTGGGCAAAAAAATCGGGAATCGAAAAATCGAACTGAATCGGTCGGTTCGGTCCCCTTCTTTTAGGAAAAAGATCAACCGGTCCGGTTCGGTTTTTTCACCCAAAAAAATTGAAAAAATAAAAGAAAATTGGAAAAAATTAAAAAAAATCGAACCAGATCGAACCGAACCGAAAAAACAGAACTAAAAAAAATCAGTTCGGTCCAGTTTAATTTTTCTCATTAAAAAAATTGATTTCAATTTTTAAAAAAAAAATTGATTTCAATCTTTTTTAAAAAAAAATTGAATCGGACCGTGCCCACCCCTAATTTTGTATAGATAAATTTGTATTCATAGTTTATGTTTAGTCAATATATTTTGCTATAATTTCAACGATATTTACTAAAATTAGAAGCTGAAGGCCGAGCTTAATTAATTTGTTTATTTGCTTTTAAATTTAAAATTTTCGTTTTGGAAATTTTGCGAAAAACATCTATATTACAAATTCATCCACCGCACTCTCTATCGTCGAATTAAATATAATAAAGACAACAAATTTGTTTTACCTTTTTAAGCCAAAGAAATTCTCATCTACACACCTAATAAAAAAAGCATTCCAATTACTTCTTTATTTCCCGCCTACACGACACCCCGTAAAAAATCAAATAGGTTCCTTCTCCAAGATTATTGCTGCGAGGAGGAATCAATCCCTTAATCTATCTTTTTTTTTAATTAAAAAAGTCAAAATAATTAAAATATTCTTTGGTAATGATTTTCTTTGTTAAGATAGAAATTATTATAAAAAATTAATATAGCAACGTCATTAAAAAAAAGATAAAACCATTACATATATGAATGACAAAAAATATGATAGAATTTTCTGCTTTTATGTACGCTGAGACAAATCTTTCATTTCTTTCAAAGACTTTTTTTTTTATAAAATTATATTTTTAAGTATTTTTAACAAAATAGATATAATATTTATTATTAAAAAGAGAGAGAGAGAGAGAGTGAGATACTCCTAAGTAGCTTCCATAACTTTTTTTTTTTTAAATTCCCACACGGTTGCTTTGCACACCCTTGGGCCTTGGACTCAATTGAAACCCATTAGCTTGTAGAGAAACATGGGCTATTAAGTTTCAATTTTGTAGCCCAAAAATAGCTTCAAGCATTCACAAACAACATCATTAGTAACCCCAAAATGATGGTTTGCCAAAAGTATCATTGATAGCATTACTAGTAATTTTAACATAATACTAGATAATCCATCGTGTATCTAATTTAAAGTGTGTTATTCAATTAAAAAAATAGTAATTTTTCCGAGAGTATTTCAAAATGCATTTCGAAGTATTTCTTTTATTATCTAAATAACATGAAATAATAATTAGAATACTTGTTAATAAATGATTAACAATATATATATACATATATCCTCCCCATCACTCAATTATATATTTTATTAATCCAAAAATATTTAGAAGTATTTAAGGAAAAAAAAAAACCATCACCAATAAGCCCAATGATGATGATTGGGCAAAGTTTTAAGTGGGCTGGCTCAAATCGCATCTATCTTATGGGCTTCTCAAATCAAAACTCTTGCGTTGCGATAACATTACACTTAAACCAAAAAAAAAGAGTTAAAATTAAAAATAACAAATGAAGTAAAATACAGGATGTGGGTTAAATTCTATATTTTAACTACGGGATATTAACACTATCACTCTCTAAGGTTGGCATAAATTATATTTTAATGATAGATTTAATTTTAATTACATTGTTATTTTTTTTATTTAATTAAAAATATAAAAATATTTTTATTATTTTATTACATAAATGATTAATATATTTTTAAAAATAAGAATATTAATTGAAGAGATGATAATGTAATTAAAATTAAAATTGTCGTCAAAATATAATTTGTACCAATCTCGATAATATAAAAATAACTTTATGAAAACTAATTTAATGTAAATAAAATATATGCCAAGTAACTGATGCAAAATTATGCTCAATCTTAGCCTTGTCCCTGCAGAAAATATTTTTTTTTTGTAATAAGTAATACTTCAAACTGAGTTTGATTAAGTAAAATGATCATTGTACTCTTGTCAAATTATTATAATAATAACTTTGATTGAGTTTGATCTAATTAAATGACGATTATGCTTTTATTAAATTATTACAGTTTTTATAATTTAATATTATAAAAAACATATAAATATATTTATTATTGCTATTTTTATTATTTATAATATATTTAATACATTATATATTTATAATTTATTTTAAATAATAATTGTTATATTCAATTTATAAAAGTCATATATGTGTGGCATATTTTGATTTTAGATTTTATAAAAGTTAAAAAAAATTAATAAAAATATCATAAACATAAACAATCATCCACTGCCATCAATTGCCAAATAATGTCGATTAGTCGGTGTTTGATAACTAGTTTTCATAAAAAAAATTTATTGAATTTAAAATTTTATAATTTATATAATAATAAAATTATTTTTGACAATAAAACATGAAAGAAACATCAACCGAAAAGAAAAAATCGTTGGTATAATAATACTATCGTCAAACGACAGAGTTTTAGGTTACATTGACACCTCCATCAAATAGATCAATTATTAATAATTTTGATATATAAAAAAAAATAGTGCACGATAGTGTTACAGTAGTTGTCACTCTTCATTTCTTATTTAGCTCACCTTTGTAATAAAAGTAATTTCAAACACATAAATTGTAAAATTTTAAGTTCAATGGCTTCAAGTTAATTGGTCACTAGTCCCAAAAGCCGCCATTAGCAATTGGTGGCAGTGGTTGGTTGCTTTTATTTTTCATTTTGTTTTTAAAATGAATTTATTTATTGTTTTATTGCTTGATACTGCTAATTTTTTAATTAAGTATATATGACCTATCAAATTGTGCTATATGTTTTTGAAAACAAAAATATTATATGAATGTGCAAACACCCCCTTAATATTTTAACAAAAAATCTATAAATAAAAAAAAGTACATAAGTCAGTTATCGTATAAGCAGACGTATAATTTACATGAATGAAATACCAAAATAGATAAAAAAAAATTATATTAATTATAAATATCTGCATTGATAATTTTCTCTCCCACCAATTTATTGCCTTTTTTAAAAATATATATATATATATTATGGGCATGTAATACTTTTATTTGTTAAAATTTATTTCAAAATATTTTATTACAAAAAAATATTTCAATTTAAAAAATAGTAAGATTAAAATGTTAGAGGAAACTAAATATTGGTAGAATGCATACAAAATAAATTAAAAATTACTTTTAACGGTACTTTTACCTTCAAATAAATTAATACTTTGTCACACATTATCCATCTTCTAACTAAATTTAATATATAATTTTTGCAAAATCAATATATTTTGAAATGTTCGAATTAAAATAAATCATAATATTTTTGTACAATATTGGTAGAATGCATGGATTTTTTAAAAAAACATATATATATGTTGTGTTTTTCTTCAAATACTTCACCGAGAAACGTTTTGAATGTTTTGCATTAAAAACAATTTTTAAGTATTAACAAACAACGGCCACAACGAAGCCCAATAATGATAATTGGGCAACTTTTCAAGTTAGTTTGCCCAACTATATTAATGCTATGGGCTTTTCAACCCAAAAGCGTTTTTTTCGTTATATGTTCAAAATTCATCTGTTTAAATAAATAAATATTCGAATTCAGTACCTCCACTAAATATGCTATCAATCATTTATTATTAAATTGTTAACACAATTACAAAATCAAGACTCTTTTAAGTACCTTAAATTGGTTGACTAACGGTATAAATTCATTACATTGCAATAATATTCATTTGCAAACAATATAAGAAAAACTCATACACAAGTTATATAAATTCCACTGAAGAAGGAATTTTTAAAATAAATAAATAAATACCAATTTATGCATGATCATAAATTTTTAAAATTTTGTTAAATTTGTGTAATTTGAATATAAAATTTAAATCTCAACTCATGCATCATCAATAAATAACTACTACTTGTTAAGTAGTATTAATTTTTTACATTTTATAAATATGATAACTATATAATACTAATTAATAATTAATATATTCGATGTCGCATCAATTAAAATATAAAATTTATATCATAATTATGTAAGCATAATATTATTATTGATCGTCAAAATACTTAATTGTGTAACCCATAGCATCACCAATCGTCAAACACTTAGAAGGAATCTTGAAAAGTAACTGTGGAGATGATGTAAATCACGAAGTTAAAAGTGATTTTCAAACTACTTTAATTTTAAGTGCTTTAGTCTTGTGGTTGCTACTTGCTATATTATTGATTCGTTTGTCTTTGTGCCCATCATTTGGTAAAATATTATTAAATATCATATAAAGGTCTAAACTCACTCACCGTTCACCGACTTGGGCAAAGATTCAAGAAGGAGAATGCAAAATTTCAAAATGACCACAAAAGGCCTCGATCGTCTTCGTCTTCATCTTCATCTTCCATTAATGTCGTTGCATTGTTGGTTGGTAAATGGCCACCATTGAAATTTGAATGGACTTCAAAATCAAATGCTTGGAAGTTGAAGACGAACAAAACTAGATTCAAAAGTCAATAAGCTATCAAACAAAAATTCAAAACCCATTCTCTCTCTTTTTTTAAATCTAGAAAGTCAACTTCTAATAAGTTGACTTCCCATAAAAATTAATGTTGTTATCAAACAACATATGGATTGATAAACCCTAATTCCCAAACCTAAAGTCCTTGAGCATATGTTATCAATTCTCATTAGTTTCAACATTAACAAAATAAATAAATTATTTAAAAAGATTAGAGTGCTAATGTTAGCATATGTTATAGGTTTTGCTATTGTCATGAAATTATTGTCTAGCACAAATTTTATTTTATGTCTTAAACAAATCATTGTTATTTATACTTAATCATTTTATAAAGCATGTTGTATGCATGAAGGAAATAGATAAAAAGCTTTTTTTTTTTGTTTTGTAGAATATTTGTATCCACAATTTTCTTCCAAATCATTTTATCTTTTTAATTCTTTTGATTTTAGTAGCATAAAGTACTTTTAGTTTTTTAAAATATTATTCAAGATTCAATTATAAATATATATACAAAAAAATAAAATATGAGAGAAAACTAAAAGTAAAAACTATTAGATCAAGTAATTGAAGTCCTTGCTTGTGAGGCAAGCACCATCTCATCAAGTGCGCTTTCCTAATTAGGTTGGGTGGTTTGAACTCTGCTAAATGCTAGAGAGTTGATTTATTCACCTTTCTTGTGAGAGCTTTCTAGTCTAGGTGGGATATACTTAAATTTATACGTGTAGCTTTCAATAATTTTGGTAGTGTAATTCAAGTAAGATGTACCTCAAAATTATACATATTACTCTAAAAAAATTTGGATATTATAGTCTAATTGTAAAATCTTAATAATATAGTTTGATAATATGTCTTAAAGTTATACGTGTTATTTTGAAATTTTTTTAATAATATAATTTGATTGTAAAATTTTAATAGTATAGTCTGATTGTAATATTAGTAGTGTAATTTGATGTATTATAATATAAATAGTATAATATGGTATAATATATGTATTGTAATCTAAATAATAATAATAAGTGAAGTTCACTTTTACCTGGAGTGTTTTTAAAAAATAAATAAATATATAAAATAACTATATTGAGCGATAACAAGATAATAGTGATAATTTTTTTTTTAAATAATTTTATTTTGGGATTCACTTTAGTTTAAAATTTAGACTTTTGTTTCTAAATATATCTTACACTTAATTATATTACCAAATAACCCAATTGATGGCTTGTTATAATAATATTTTATGACTACTACAAACAATGATACTATGGTGATAAGAATGTACTAATTTTCTTTTAAAACAAAAAGATTTGAAAGAAAAAACGAATTTTGCATGTGGGACTACAATATATTGCGTAATTTATTGAATTGATTTTTCTATATTTTAAACCAATTAAAACTTGAAATTCTATATAAAAATACAACTAAAAACTAAAAATACATCAACTTTTTTTAAGGAAAAAAAAAACCTCATTTGATTAAAAGAAAAATGTAAATGACATAAAAGAACTCTATAAAATTCAGAATTTGTGTTAAAAGATGACATGAAATGTATTAATCGAATTAGTTAAAATAGTGCAAACACGTTTTATTATTTTTTAAATAATGTAATACTTTTTAAATAATATTCAAAAAAAATTTATTTTAAATAATTTGTTAAGTAATCGTAAAGTAAAATTGTATAATAAGTGATTTAAAAATTTGCATAATTTCACTACTTAATAATTATTTAAAATATTAATTTAAAATAAATAATTTTTTTAATATTATTTAAAAATTTTAATGTTACCCTTATTTTTTCTCGTATCAATAAAAATGTATTTTTTTTATTTTTATCCATTAAATGACAAGAAAATGGTTATGTCATGGTCCATCTTTACTTTTCATATTTGATTTCATAAACACGTACGACGAGTCGTTTACCTAACAAAAAAAAAAAAATCATTATTTTGCAACACCGATATGATTTAATAAGTTGAATGTTACACATTATCCACCTTCTAACTACCTTAGTATATAATTTTTGAAAAATCAATAGATTTTTCAAGTGTTGATTAAAATAAATCAAAAGGCTTTTTTGTAAAGTTTTGGTAGAATGCATATAAATTAATTTGTATAGAAACAAATATTATGTAGATTTTAAAACATGCATATTAATTTTTAAAACACTTCGTCAAAATTATTTATTACACTATTTTATTATTTGATAGTTATTTAATATATTATTTTAAATAAAAAAATTTAAAATTTTATTTAAAAATATATAATATTATTTTTTTAAAATTTATACTATTTTATTATTTAATAATTATTTTACATATTAATTTATAATTAAAAAATCGAAAAATATATCGTTATTTTTTAAAAATAATAATATTAAAAAGCTTGCCAAAAATGACTTTAAATGGTCAAATTAATAATAAGGCAAAGTGACAATCTCCAAGTCTAAATATGTGGGGCTTGGCCATTGACTATTAAGTGTTCTGCGGCTGCAAACGCAGCTTCATAAATTCTTTTTGTCAAAGACGGCTGCCTAAATTTTCCAATTTATACAATTTGTTATTTGTGAATGGGTTAATAATTAGAATCCGATTCCAGCTTTCTAGATGATTATCCACTGCTTCTCACTTCTTGCCAGCTTCCACCGTCCCTTTGATGAAATGCATCACCACCGTCTGATCATCATGATTACCAGACAAAGAATTAAAGGGAATTTTTTTTTTTTTTTTTACTTTTTTGAGGAAGAAATTATCGAAATTTTTATTAATGATAATGATACGCATTTTTTCTTTCGGTCTTTTAGAGTTATTGGAGGATCTTGACTTTGTATTTTTAAAACTTTATCTTTTACTAAAGTTGATGACATCAAACTTCCCATTTACTATACTATTGCTATACGAATTAGATTGAGAATATGTTTTTAAACTTTCGTTCGTATAAATAGAACGATTTTAACTAATTAATACACTTAATCACATTAATAAATTATTAAATTTTATTTGGAGTTATTAGAATCATTGTTATTGTTAATATTAATAGTAGTGTAAGTTATCGTTTTATTATTTGATAACAGCGTAATAATTGTTATCATTCTCTTTTTTTATTTTTAACTGTCTTTTATTTATTTAATAAAAAATAATTTATTATTATATAAATTTTAAAAAATAATATCATATAAATTTTAATTATTTTTATAATTTTATTATTATAAAAAAAAATTACAATCGATGGCAATAATAGAGGTTTTTATTTATTTAATAATAAAATAAATTTAAACTAATCACAACGTGCCACACGGTAATTTAATTAGACACCTAAATCAATCATAACGCATTATATAATATTTATTAAACATTTAATTATTTTTCATATTTTTAATTTGTCAAATTATAGAAGTGTCCTTAATCCCGTTAAAATAAATAGAAGAAACGAACGAAAATATTTCATGCATTTTTAAAACCACAAAATTTTTTAGTCATAAATTTTATTGCTATCGTTTAATTTTATAAGTTGTTATACACATGTAATATAATTTAATGATTATTTATATAAATTTAACAAGGACAAGTAAGCATCTGCCTTCTACTTCTACCACTAAAACACAACGAGCTAAACGTGGATGGTCATAGGCTCAATTAATAATAATCGTAGGTCAGCCAACAATGTGGAAACTCCCATGCAGCCACGTGGAACTTGTAGACCTGTTAATATTATGTGGAAACTTCCATGCATCCACGTGGTACACTTTGTCTGACCAATTTCCTTGCGTCACCTCACACGATCCCTCACAGATAAGGATAATTACATCGATACCCCCTGAGGTTGGAATAAATTATATATTAATGTCAGTTTTAATTTTAATTATACTATCATCCCATATTGTTATTTAAAAATACGAGAATACCCTCACTTGGTATGGATATTTTAATTATTTATGTCGATTATAAACTATAATCACAAGGTCATTTTTATTGTTTTCAATTAAATAGAGGAGTAAAAGAGAATTAAAACTAAAGTTGTTCTCGAAATACAATTTCTGTCAACCTCAGGGATAACAGTGTTAATAGTAATACTCCCTCACATATACATCGAAGCTTCTCGTGTGGGCCCCATACCCTCCTACGAAAGTCTACCTTCCGTTATATTTGCGTTTTTTTATTTTTTTATTTACAAAAGCTTCTTCATACGGATATGTTTGGTATTTTATAATCAGTTTTTGTCTGTCTTTCAAGTGGTGAAGCAAATGTAAAAGAGATTGGCTCAAATCCCACCATATTTCTTGAAGAATTTATTTATTTATTTTTGTTTAATTAAGCGAGGGAGATTATTTTGACAAATTATATTTATAATTATAAAAAAATATATTAAAATCAAAATTTTCGTAAATTCCAATTGGTTAAACTAGAAAATATTAAAGTGATTAAAAAGAAAAAGAGGCATCGTTGAAATTAAAATTGAAAAGGGGTTATAAGTTTATCTATATAATAAAATAAAAAATAATTATTTTTACATTAAATTAGAGAAATTTAAATTCGAGATCTTCGTTAAAATAGAAGTTTTTGAGTAATTTACTACTAAATTATTAATATAAAATGATTATTATTATTATTATTATTCTCGATAAAAAAATTTTTATATAAAATATTTGAAGTTATTTTTTTAGGAGTAAATTTATTACAAGAGAATTCAAGTTAAAATTTGACTTGAACTGCTTGTAGTAACTACTTAACAGTAAAGTAAAGAAATTTACATCCTCAACCGGGACCCACACACTTTTCCTTCGGACCTTCGCTTGTGCAACCGAGAAGGACTCCCACCCTCGTTTATATTTCGTTTCATATTCATCCCCTTCACCATTCCGCATTACGCGCGCATTTCATTTATCATCCGCCTCCTCTTTAATTCTCTGCTCATGCACTCCCCCCAAAAGCCCAACAACAACATCAAAATCAAGCCATCAACATGAAGAACTCCAATCAAATGATTCAAATCCGCCCTTCACAACGCTCACCCTGCTCCGATAAACATGGGATCGCGGCCACCCCTCTTCTCTTCCTCTTCCTCTTCCTTTTCCTACACGCGCTTATTCCCCTCTCCTCCGCCCAGCAGCAGACCTCCCCCGACGCACGCGCCGACCCTTACACCACCATGAAGTTCAGCCCTTCAATGGCCATAATCATCGTCGTCCTCATCTCCGCTCTCTTCTTCATGGGCTTCTTCTCCATCTACATCCGCCACTGCACCGAATCCGCCACCAGCGTCCACGCCATCACAGGCCAGAACCGCTCCCGCCGCGGCGCCGCGGCTCGTGGGCTCGGCCACGAGGTGATCGAGACTTTCCCGACTTTCGTCTACTCGGAAGTGAAGTCGTTGAAGTTAGGTAAAGGAGCGCTCGAGTGCGCCGTTTGCTTGAACGAATTTGAGGGCGACGAAACGCTGCGTTTAATACCCAAATGTGATCACGTGTTCCACCCAGATTGTATTGATGCCTGGCTCGAATTGCATACCACGTGTCCGGTTTGCCGCGCCAACTTGGTTCCTCAACCAGGTGAGTCTGTCCCGCAAAACGAATCACAACCCGAGTTAGACCTCGAGGCTCAAAACGACGGCGTAGCATCAGAGCCCCATCAAGAAACACAAGTTGCACAGCCACTTGAACCTCAAGTTATCAATGTAATAACTCCAATGCTGAATAGGAACCGTACACGTCGTTCTGGATCTAACAGGCCACGTAAGTTTCCACGGTCCCACTCGACGGGGCATTCGTTGGTGCAACCGGGAGAAAACACGGAGCGGTTCACTTTGAGACTGCCAGTCGACGTGAGGAAACAGATAATGAACCGGCAGCTGAACCGGGCTAACAGTCTGGTGGTTTTGCCGAGAGAAGGTAGTTCAAGAAGAGGTTATCGAACCGGAGATGAAGGTAGCATTAGAGGGAAGAGTGGTAGGTGGCTCGACCGGTCTTTTAAATCGGACCGGTGGGTTTTTAGCATGGCCCCCCCGTTTTTCACAAGAGCATCGTCAGTCAGCAGGTCAACAAAAGTGGCAGCTAATTATGTCAATAAGACTCCGGGTCAACCGGGAGCTTCATCGGGTGAACCGAGTCGGCCACCCGTGTAACCGCCTATTTTGGTTGTTGTTGGTCACATTTAATTTGATTATAGGCCTTTGTCAAAGTATTTATATTAATTTTTTGTTTATTTTTTTATTTGTAATTCAATTTCAAAAGTTAGTGTATGATAATTGACAATCAAGAAAGAAGAAGCCAATTTGAAGGAATGGCCTTCAATTTTCAAAATTCATCTTGAAAGTTATAAAAATTAGTCAATTAAATAAATATTATTTGACTCATTATTTTGAACGAAAAATATTAAAATATCACTTGAAAAATATATTTTTATTTTTATTGTCGTTGAGAATAATTTTACCTTGAAAAAACTGTTTATTTATGATTATTATCTTTTTATTTAAAAAAAAAACAACGAGTCAATTAAGTAAATAAAACAATTTGTTTCTAAAATTAAATTTGATTTTTTAGCTAACAATCATTTTTTTAAATCTACTCTTATTAATTTAAAATTTTTATTGATTGGATTTTTATTGACTCTCATTTAATCCTACTTTCATTTCATAATAATTATAATTTTCAAAACATATAATCATTTTTTGACTCTCCTCTTTCCGTTAAATATTATAGAAAGTTTTGAACGCATCTCGGTGTATCAAATATCAATGCATCAAGTAATTTCAACAGATATTTAATCGAAGTATCAGTGTTTAAAAAAAAAATTAAGAAAAAGAAAGAAGCATCTATTAAATTTTTCAGTGGAGTAATTTAAAAAATTTAAAGAATTAATTCGAATCAAAATAAAAATAAGAACAAAATCTTAGGCCTTGCTTTGAAGCAAATTAAAATAACATGAAATTTGTTGTTAAAGTATAAATGAGTTGTAATAATATAATAACAATAATACTATAAGAAGAGGAAGGTGCTTTAATACACAAAAGGAAATGGGATGTCACATTGTTTGATATTGAATAATTATTCAAAACATTAAAAGATTAGAATTAAAATTTATTTGACATTTCATGGAAACAACCAATTAGCTACTAGCTAGCCAAGGCAAATTTGTGTATTTGAATTGACTATTTTGTGGATAAGCCTTAAATCTTTTTGAATTAAATAAAAGTAACCCAATTGATGAGGAGATGGCTTTTGTTGGTGTTTGCTTCATTTAGAAATAAAAATTATATTACATTATGTTATATGATCTTATATTGTAGATTATAGAATACAAGATCTTATATTAAATTTATATATTATACATTTATAAATCATGACCTATCATGATAAGGAAGACTCTTCACATGAATACAAAGCCTCCACTTTCTAACATGATCCCCCCACCCTAGAATTTCAATTTGTAGATTTTAAAATTTTATTTTAATCTCGATATTTTTCATTCAAAGTATTTGAGGATTAGATTTTTATTTTTTTTTAACATGATCTAATCGGACTCGCCAACTTATAAATCTTATAAATAAGTCATAGATTTTATGAGGAGGTGTGAGCGAATTAAAATTCGAAACCTATTTAAAATTTAATTATTATTTCACATGAAAAATAATTTTTTACAAGTAAAAGAATTTCTCTTAAATAATTCTCTCTATTTAACATGTATTATAATTCTTAATCAACTCAAGTTTAATTAAATGTATACACTAATTCAGACTTTGATGTGAATTTAAATTCATGAATTTAAACTCTAAAATAAATTAAAATTTATGTTGTATAAATAAATATATAACCTTGACTCATGAATATTGACATATACATTATTCATTCAATTTATCACTCTTCTCTTTCTGCATGTCTTTAAGACACTCTTCATATATAGTACCTACTCTTTTCGATCAAATTCGAGTGTCAAAATATTTTTTTTGATTTTTTACCCACAATTCAAGAGAGTTATAAATGACAAAGAAATAATTTATACGAGATTTCAATTTTAAAAAACTTCTAGCACTGTCTATAAGAATTTTGAACAAAAAGTGAACTTAAAAATATTTACTCTCAATTGACATATTGAGTGCATAAAAAGCTGAGATTCGTTTAGTATAAAAGTGTTTTTATAATGTCTTAAAGATATAGCAATTAAATGTTTGGTAAATACAATTTATGGTTTTAAAATCATAATACCTTTAGATTAAGTGGACCTCAAATCACAGGCTTTATAAGACAATTTAGATAAGCCTTTTACTTAAATAAATATATTGGATGTTTAAAAAAAACAAATAAATAAATAAATATATTGGAGGTGGTATTATAACCCAATGATGTTATATCATGCCTGTTTCCATTTATTATAACCAACAAGTTATCTAATAATTTTTAACATAAAATACTTTGTATGACATGATTTTTTTTTAAAATTATCGAGTGGGTAAATTCAATTTCGGTTTAGTTGTATGACATGCTTTTTTTTGAAATTATCGTATAAGGAGTGGATAAATTCGTATCGATTTAATTCTAGATCAAATCAAGTCAAAACCGAATCGATCAGTTCAAACACCGAACTGATTTAGTTTGATTTATTTTTAAAAAAATTATTTTATTTTAAATATTTTTTTTTTAATTTTAAACTAAAATTGATCAAAAATCAACCTCCAAATTAAACTAAACCAGCTAAAAACTGCCCAAGTCAATTCAGTCAAAAATCAACCTCCAAATTCTACGTTTGATAGATGCCAAGCATTCCTCTGTGATTGAAGTAACAGAAGTGGAGAAAGACACAGAATGTGCAAACAAACGTAGAAAGAAAGAAACCAAATTGACTGCTAAGTCAGCTCTCACTGCTGCTTTCGCGAAGTAAGCCGATAAAATTGGTAAGAAGAAGAACAGATCATCTCAGGGAGGGGAAACAGGTACTGCCAAATCAGGCCCTGAATATAAGGATTCCAGTGAAGGGGCAGCAACTTGATCGTTTCCTTTCCCCCTCCAAACTTCACAGTAACCCCAAAGTGGAAATTCTTGAGAACATATCTCGCATTCTTGGGAAGGAAGCAATTGCGGAAGAGCTACATGCTCGTTAACAATGCAAATTGAAGGGGATCCTTTGTCCTCACTCCTCCCCGTTTAGATGATTTCGAAGGCAAAGAGATTTTTAACCAAATTTTGTGCAGCTAATAAGATTTTGTAGGTTTTAGAGAATCAACAACTCAAACTTGTAATTTATATATCTGTATGTAAATCTTGTAATGTTAACTGTTCCAATATCAGAGTTCTTTGAAGCTACAGCTCATTCGGGAGATAGTTTTCTATTACAAAAGGGTTGTAAGGATGTAGATAAAAAAAAATGTAAATGGTTTTTCTTCATGGAATTCTTGAGCTTATTCCAATGTTGGAAATCCTGATGAAGATTCTCGAATCAGAATTTGCCATATCATATTAAGTGCTTCCAGAAGTAATGTTACCTGCAACATGACATATCAACCTTCGCCGTATAAAGCCCATATTTCTAAGATGATTCACGTAATCACATTATGATTCTGTTCTTATCCAGGATATGAATGAAAGCGATGGGCTAACTAATAGCTACCGCATTCATTTTGCTGCAAAGAATAGGACTTTGTTTAGCTCAAGCCTCGTGGTTAGTTATCATCGAAATTATCAATCTCGTAAGTATTATATTAAATCTCATCAATCAATCGAATCACTTTTAAAAAAAATATGAGGTATTTAAATTATACAAGTAAAAAAATTTATTTATTGATTAAAAAAAATAATGATTGAATTGATGAGAAAATAGAATCTCGAGTCATATACTATGATTCGATTGACGATGAAAGAAGAGAATTCTTTATTTAATTCTCTATCTTAACAACAGAAAAAAAGAATTGATTAAATTTTATTGAATTTGACTTATAGTAATTATTTGTAAAAAATAATTTTAGTTATTAAATGATTAAATAATTGAATATAATTTACAACAATTTAAAGAACAGAAATCCTAGCTATTTAGAATCATCAAAGTCTCCCAAGTCTTTTTCCTACGTGTGTTTTATTGAAAAATATGCAATGAATTATACCAGTCAAGCAAAATAAGATATTTCGAATATTGTCTTTTGTTGATCACGCGACACCCAATTTTGAACTGGTGAAAAGGATTTTTACTATTATAAGCTCTCTTTTTTTGAGTTAATCCCAAATGATTTCATTGAACCTGAGCTGTAAAATTTCATTTCACTTCCTGGATTGTTACTAGTTTAGTCTAGCATATGAGTGAGTAGTCCTTTCTTCCTCTAAATGACTTAGTATTTCTGAAAAGATTCTTAAGTGTGCTGTGTTAAATTGTGACTTTCCTCGTTGTTGTTCTCTTTGAATTTCGATCTAGCAATGTTAACAATGATTCTTTCTTTCCTTACTTTAACATTTTGGAGTTGCATGTTTTTTTCCTAATGTCATTTTTTTCTTTTTAGTTTGTTTATATAATGTGTGCTATAATAGTTTAGCGCAAGCGTATGCTATCGTACAAAGTATTATAGGGTTTAAATTTAGATTATTGTTCTCACAGAGATTATTAAACCTATATCCTTGAATCAATTGCTAAAATTACTCTACTTTACTTTTATTCAAACAATTCTAATGATGAATTTTAACTAAATTATCCTACTGTTATAAAATTAAACTTAATTTAATATCAAAAATAATCAAAGATTGAATTCACTAAATGAGAAACAATTTAGGATTTCGACTAATTTTCTAATATTTCATTGAATTCACCAATCCCTTAGCTACTACCTTAATACCAATTGATTAGTTAGACACTAACTTCATCATAAGGTTCTGTCAATGGTCGAATGACTATATCATACCCTAACGATTGTCTATATGTCTATGGTAATCTGAGTAGGATGCAATTCATTAAGAACAAGTCTAAATAAAATCATACATCTTAAGTATATGTCTATCCTAGATAGAACTTATAGTTGTTACTCTATAATCATGCATCAAATTATCCTAGGCTAAATACATGAATTCCTCCGTTGAGTTCATCTTGGTTCCTCAAACATTCAAAATATTGATAAAATATAATGAAAGTACTAAGAATAAGATAGAATGAATCAATTGTGTTGTATTAGGTTTATAACTAAGATTTTAATAGAATTCAACTCCATACTAAGTTCAAAACTTCTAACCTTAGATTAAAAGAGTTTAGCTCATGATTAACATAAGAGTATTAAAGAAAGAATTGAAAAACATCATGAACAAGATCATCTAATTAGGAGAAGAAAGAAAATAACACAAGGGACGCCCTGGGTTGTTCTCCTTTCTCTTGACTTGATTGCATAAGAAATTATTCTCCAATCTTCAATAATATGTCTTGATCTCTTGAATTGAATGTGAATCCGTCGCTCTGTGTTTACCTTAAATTTTGTCTATTTTTGCTCTAAAAATTATGCTTTTATACGTGTTTTGAAACCTTAAAGTTAACGGCCTTCAAATCCCACTTGAATTAGGACTGAAAAGTAGGATTTTAACACTTATCGCACGAGCGCCGTGGCACTGAGACCTGGGAAGCAAAGACTTGTGTTTCTCGATTGGGCGCCGCGACGCTGACCCCTCTGTTTGGGGCGCTATAGCACCTAGCCTTAGGCCCCCAGGTTTGGTTCGTCTAGGCTTTGTAAAATTGGGCGCGTCTCACTCATTTATTATCCGATTTGCCTCTTATTTATTCTTATTTGTCAAATTTTTTCTCATGCACCTATTTAAGATAAAAAAAAACATGAATAAATAGCCCAAATTCATAATTTAGAGCAAAATACCTAGGTTGGAGTACCAAATATACTATTACAATAATGCCCATATCAATATACTATCTGTTTGTAAAAGAGTTGTTCTCTCTAAAAATTTTGTAGGAAAAGAAACATACAAAATGCTTGTTAACATAACATATGACAAAATTATTTTCTAAAGATTCTTTCTTATAAAATTTGAGCCGGCAAAATCAAGATGATGCTAGAGAAATGATAGTTTCCCCTTTGTTTTCTTGCTTATATGTAGATCATGAACAAGATTTGATCATAAAAATTGGGTCCCAAGTAGCCATGAACAAGCACCTTGCTCTAACATTATGCAAACGTTTGACTCCCGAAAGAAAATTACTTTGCTTACTATTGTAAATACAACATAAGGCTCAAGAATCAATAATATACATAGAAAAGAAACCAACCACACAAATAAACTAAGATTTATAGTGGTTCAGTCACAAAATGTGACCTACATCCACTTAAGCTTAACAAGAAGTTCGATTTGCATTGTTATATCAAATATTACAGCCCTACAGAGATTATAAACTCTCAATAGCATCTATTGGACTTGATCTATACGAATACAAGAGCATTAATCAAGATACGTAGCAAAACAATAAACCCTAGACCAAAAAATCCAAAAAACTCGAGAACAATGAAGAAGACATGAGAGGCAATACAAAATGAGATGCACCACCTTACAAAAAAGACTAATATAAATATATAGTAAAACAAAAAAACGACGCCGTATAGCCTAGAGTTTTTAATTTAATCATACAAAGTCTAAAATGCTCTCATTCAATTAAAATAACTTAAGAAACCTTGTTATAAAGTGTGCATTTACTTTGGGAACCATAATATCTACACTTACTTTTCATAGATTGGATTTTATATCAGTTTTTTAAGCAGTACTAATTCTTATTGTTCTACTTTACATTTGTATGATCACTTTATTTATCAATGGAAACAACCCAATTCACCCTCACAACCATTCTTGATTATTGTTAATTCCATTCCAAGTAAATTCTACACCTTGCCTTTGTGCTTTATTTGAAAAAATGAAGTAAATCAATTCATAGGAAGAAAACTTTCATTCACCAGGAAAAAAAAGAAAAAATCATTGAAGCCAAGTTGGCCATTTTATTCTTCATAATTGAGACAATGTAGGAAATAGTAACAAAAGCTTTGCTGATGCCAAAGAGCCCCTAATACCTAGGACTTGGTGTCTGATGCTGAAATCTGGAGGAACCAAAGGACATTACAGAAGCATTGTTCTTTACAAGAGGGATCAGTGACTGCACAACATCTGTCATTAGCGGCCGATAGTCTGCTTCTGGTTGCACACACATTGCTGCAATGGCAGCAATCTGTATAATCATTTCAACAACAAGAAACAACAATTTTGTCAGTTGGGATTTTCATGTCAACCGAAATGGTGAAGACAATAGAGACATTTAGCTGACCTGAATCAAATCCTTCTTTGAATACTGGCCTTGTAGAGATGGATCAACCATTTCCATAACTTTTTCTCCGTTTGCTAACCTTGGAAGAGCCTGTCAAATTAATGCATTGATAATATAAGCACTTCTCTAATTTTTCGAGTTTCTATTACTTGGTGACGGGTAAATTTTGTAATGGAATTAGCTACTAATACGAACCCATGAAACAAGAACATGTTCTCCAGGAGGCCGATTGGAATCAACCGGTACCCGCCCTGTTAAAAGCTCCAAAAGAACCACCCCATAACTATACACATCTGATTTTGTAGTAAGCTTCCCTGTTGAAGCATACCTACATTCCATTACCAAAATTATGAATATTAGAAGTGAAATTATTTTACCTTCCTACTTAATCTAACAGAGTTTGACACTTTTAAAATACTTGGTAAACACGTTCTACGATCTTAAAATTTTATTCTATATTCCTATAAAATTTTCAGCAATGGTGTCCCGTTTTACAGTAGCTTTGAATTAAAAGCACAGCACCTCTATAAAGGCATTAAATAAGAAAATGACAGCATGTGAAATGGAGTGAACATGCTTGTGCCAGACAGCATATTTATTGGAATGTTGAATGATAAAATAAAAGTAAAAAAAAAACAAAAAAATAAATTAAGTGCATGAGCATGATAGATGATGGATTACTCACTCTGGAGCAAGATATCCAGTGGTCCCCAGTACACGGGTCGAGATCTGACCGTTGATCTTGTCCGAGACCATCTTGGCCAATCCAAAATCAGTCACCTTGGCTCTGAAGTTATGATGTAGAAGAACATTGGAGCACTTGAAGTCACGGTGGATGACTGATGGCACTGCCTGCTCGTGAAGGAACTCAAGGGCCCTAGCACAGTCAAGGGCTATGATCAATCGAGTCCCCCAATCCAACGGCTGATTTTGGTTGTTGGGGTGGTGAAGATGATGTTGAAGAGTGCCATTAGGCATGAATTCGGATATCAAAAGTCTATGGTTTTGGTCAGCACAATAGCCCAGTAGCTCCACCAAGTAAGGAGAATGCAAGCGGCTTAACAAATCAACCTACATAATAAAACTTGTCATTGTGTTTAAAACCCAAGTGCAAGTTTTGGATCCAACTCACAATAACTTTTTCCGAAGGTTAATGAATAGATAAAACAATGTGTTAGTGTTTGTGTGAACCGAGAGAGAGAGAATGTTTCTAAGTCAACACTCTTATTAATTGCTTAATCAATCATGATTAGAAATGAGTTTAATTAATTACGTATATGGGATTATTTTTAAAGATTTAGATAGAGGTGAGAAATTTTTCGTCTGCCAAAATATCACTAATTATTTCTATTTAAATTTAAGTGATCGTAGACACTTTGAGTATTTATTACTAATCGAGCGAGAAAATTATATATATGAGATAAAAAAGAAAAAATCTTTATCCAATGCACAAACACCTCGGATCATTAGAACATATTTGTAAATTAGACTTAACATCGAATTTTTTTTAAAGAAAATCTAAACAAATAAATTATTTGAATTAATAACAGTTCTCTAATGTCTATATTTATGTCTTTAAAATGAGAATTTAAAATTATTTTTAAAATATGCAGGCGTCCGAATAAAAGAATAATTATTTGGATTATGCATGATATTTATCTCAGATAATGTACAACAACTTGCAGGAGTAATGAATTGAACACAAACAAAATCACAAGCTTTTGGAGTCCATTTAAAGAGGGCAGCAAGAGAGAGAGAGAGATCAAATGAATACAAAAAGATAATAAATGAAGTCACACTCACCTCCATTCTAAAGGCACGCTCCCCTTGCCTTCCATCTCTATGCAACTTCTTAATTGCAGCCACTGTCCCATCACTCAATACTCCTTTGTACACAACCCCAAACCCTCCATTTCCAATCACGTTGGCCTCGCTGAATTTATCTGTGGCCATTTCCAGCTCCTTGTATGTGAAAACTTGTACCCCTTTGTATCTAATATTATTTGCAGTTGCAGGTACATTACTTCTTAATGGACCTCCATAGAGACACCCTCCCTTGACATCTGCGACATTTGTGGAACATACCCAGATCAAAAAATTGCCTTGAATTTTGAGAATAAGATAGCACAAGATTGTGTTTGTTGGTAATTTGGTTACCTGGGCTGGAGGATAAGTTTATAGCTGTATGAGCTATGAACCTACTGCTACCATTGTTGTTGATGCAGGTGCTATTATTGTCTTTGAAATTGCTGCCATGGCTATCTTTTGAGGACTTAAGTCGCCTGAACATTATTATAAGTAGAAACAATGCTAGTAGCACAACAACTGAGATGGTTGAGACAGTGATTATGATAATGGAATGAAAAGAAAGAATGCCATGGTGATGATCATGATTATGAGTATGGTTTTTGTCACTGCCAAGACCATCTGCTGATCTTGCAGCAGCTGGTGCAATTGCAGTGTTGTCAGTTTCCATGAGCACAAAGAGCAATGAAGATAGACAGAGAGAAAAATATGACTTGACTTGTAATAATAATAATAATAAGAGAGAGAGAAAGTGAGAGACAGAGATGAGAGAATTTGTTCTTGGGATGAGGTGAAATGAAATAATGGTAACAAGTTTCCCTTCTAGGAGGTCGCATTGCCTGTATGGCCACAAATTTTTATCACTCTCCCGTGAATAATAAAGTGTTTTGTGTACTTGAATTCGTCCCTTCTTCTGTATCTTACCAAGGAATAGTCTTTGTCTTTGTATCAGAAAATTTTGGAAGCATTTGCGGCCATTTCTCATCTCATCCTTACTCCTCCATCAAATTATTAGCTAATAATAATCCCCACCTCTTACATGTTTTTGCAGTGTGTGTAAGACTTTGTTTCATCTCTATGTGCAATAATTGTGTCTCACTTGAGATTTTTATGTGACTTGCCAGAGTTTACATTCAGAACAAACTCTACCACCAATCATATTGCAGCTTCATCCAAAATAACACATGGGGGAGAGAATGCATGTTGCATCCCATCCCATCCCAATATTATCAAATCATATTCCATAGGGGCTGAAATGGGTGACCGACTCATCATTTATCCACGACATTTTAATTCCGATGTGAGCAGGATTCGACCCAAAACCTTTTGTGGATTAGGAAATTCTGTGGATGATAATTGAATTTAGAAACTGAGCTCAATAAAACTGGTGTTTATGGAAATCCACGGCTGCATTGAAATCAGGGACTTGGTTTCTACAATTGGGCAGTGCTTAAGATGAAAGAAGACTCAACATCACATGAGCTGCCTAGTCTCTTCAAGTCCAAGTTACTTTGTCAAATTGTTGATGTTACCAGGCACCAGCTCATTTAATTTCTGGCCAGTAGCTTGTAAGCTTGGCACTCTACTTCCCTCTTGTTGCTTGCAAACTAAAACTCAATACAACTTCTGGAATACTAAACAACTCAGAAATATTATCCGGCTCTAACTTCTGAACTTTCATTTCCATTTCTGCTTTTTGGGGATAACAATTACAATTTGTTCATTAAGAGCTCGGAAAATATAATCATCATTACCGTCCGATTGGCTGGAAATGCAAATTTCCCTGCATAAATTCATGAGTGATCTTAATCCTATATTGCAAAACAACAAGATGAAACATTGAACTCTCAAATCCTATTAATATTAATTTAATTACAAAAGTATTGCCTTAAGACTCTTCATTTTGCTCCCAAAATCATGAAAGTGCAAAAGGAAAAATTGACCTTTTTGTACTGATAGTGATATATGGTACCATCTTCAACTTCATTCGTCTAGAGACTCTAGACCCAGAAACACTCTAATGGCACAGGAAGTTTCCTGGCAATGAGTAAAGATCAAAATCCTCTTAATTACTTCCAGTTAGAAAATTTTCACTACAATCTGCCACAAATGATTGTGACACGAGTACTTAAGGCTACTCTTAATGCTAAGCCAAAACATAATTACGGAATAAAATTAAATGTAATTCCAGCATCTTGTTCTCAAGCTCGTCCTTCACACATTTTTTTTCCTCCCATGATAAATGAACCTGTTTTTCACTCAGTTTCCCTTGGGACTAATGAGAGTGACATTGTATATACTTGACAGTGAAATGTCATTATCTTGTGTATTGGGGTATTGTCTCTTATCTCTATCTATTTCTCACCTAAACATCTCCTGTGTGAGAGAGACGAAATCATGTAAATGCTCATCTGGAAGTCACACAAGTCATGTGGTAGTTACATTTTGGTACAAAATGGACCGAGACTGGCAATGAGATTAAATTTGAGTAGGGCCGAAAATCCTAAGTGATTGCAACTAGACGCTAGCATGGAATCTCGTGTTAAAGCCTCTCTATCTGATGTGCATGTCATGCAGATATGATAATCTTGACATGTTATCTTCATCTACCTAAACAATCAACTAAACCAAATTATTACATTTGATTGATCTATCAAATATCAATCATACAATCATCTGTAAAAGAATTAAAATTTGTACAAAAAATTCTGTAAGTTATATTTCGGGTACACTCAAGTTGCCTACGTGTGTGCCTCATCGTGTAGCTCAATGTTGTACACAAAATAAGTATTCCAATTGCTCAGTTGGTTTCTCTGATCAAATTTACTCTGTAATTTCAATCATCTGGAAAACCCAGAAACCTATTTATAAGTTTGGCGACTGGGGTGGCATCACCAGGATGGTATGGTAGGAGAATCTCCAAATCCATACCAGCTATAACCTGATGAAGTGTTTGAGGATGAGCACAATACAAGTGCTTCCTCTCAGCTAGTTCTTCTGCTAGCTCACTCTGATGATTGTCCATTAAATCTTCATTCACCACCACTATCAAAGGTTTACGAAGCCGCAAGGTCTCAAATATGCTCCCTGACCCTGCAACATGACCAGAACCAGTTAAGATAACCTAGCATACATATATCTAGGATGAGAAGTCGTGAATTTGACTATGCATATATCATATAAGCATGACAAGGTTCAATGTTTTGAGCCATTAGAAGAAAAGACTTCATTTATTTACAATTCAAACTCAAACATCAGCAGTGTTCAGCCATGATCATCAGAGCAAAACAACTCATGTAATTTAGCCAAAGTTCAATGATGCTCACTGTGAAAAAAGACATCTAGGGTTACATAAGGATAAAATGATGGCACAAACATCACCTGTCATGGTTTATATTCTTTTATTTGATAACAACATCTTCAGCAGGTAATGTCATCGGCTTGAAGAGTCTAGAAAATAAAGCATACTATCATCCCACAAAATCTTCTGATTTTACATAGATCACTTAAAAACCAAACAAAATGATAAGTTTATAGAAACTTATAATGCGCTTCTCTCCAAACAAAGCTAAATCAATTAGATACAGTCAAAAGGAATGCACAAGAGATGCTATAGCCTAATAAAGAAACGATAGAATAGGAAAATTCCCAGAGAAACTTCAAAAAGAAAAAATAATAATAATAACAATAAAAAAAGGAGGGCACATGAAAAAATAGGCTGTGGAGAATTTACCAGCATGACTGATTACTAGGGATGCCGACCTTAAATGGTCCGCAATGCTTGACGAAAATGTGAAGTAGTCTACAGCCAGGGATCCAACTTCTCCAAGAGACTGCTTATAGGATAAAGTCATAAGAAATGTGATAAAAAAGCATTGGCACAGAATTTGCAAAAATCACTTCTGGATACAAAATTTGCATCCTTGTTGATTTTATTTGCATTGAAGTACTACTTAAGGTTTGCTTTTGTTGATACGGCGAGAGAAGCATGGACAAAATGATGCACAAAACTTAAGCAAATGTAACTGATAAATGATGGTATTACAACAGTAAATCAATATTTCGGAGATATCTACCCACCATTTTATATCAAGTTGGTTGTCATCTCTTGGCAAAACAATTTAGCACGTTCCACATACAAGTCAGCTTCGGCTTTGGTCCTTAAAGCAAACTTTGAATACGGAGTCATTGTTAGTTTTGATATAAGAAGTGGGCTCAACAACCTCATAAGGACAACAAGATTCTAATTCTTATTAACAGCTACCTACAAAATCCTCAGCCAATTGAAGAACTCTTAACCCTTATCTTCTGGACTTCCTTCATATATCAGAAATACCAACCATTTTCCTTCCTATGTCTACCTGAGTTAAGACATTATAAGTATAGCATTTATGGCAATCAACACCTAAGGCTGAAATCACTTAAACCTAAAAAGTCCTGACATCCCCTTTAGAAGATTCTAATAGCTTCCAAGATTTATGGCTTTTCTCTATCTTTCGATCCATTGAAAATCATACTATCACAGAGAATTGAGTGAAATTTTCTACATATCTATTTATGTACTGCTGAACCTGTTCAATTCAAATTCAGAAGAAGCAATAACCCAAAAACCTAATGTGTTACTCTTCTTCAACTGTTCAACTTGACTATAGAAAAATTTTACAAGCTTTACATACATATTAACTTCATTCCCAAATTTGACCACCAAACATTCTTAAAGCTATTCTGCAAATGATAGAATGACTTCCACTCAATAGTAAAGCAGCCAAAATCACACAACTTAACAAATCAATATTCAAAGTCTCCATTTAACTCCTACAAATAACTATTTTACATTTTGATTTTTTAAAAAAAATTACAAGCAGTAAAAACGAAGCAGAAACAAGTAACCATTCAACTGAAGTGGGGAATACCTTAGCTGGTATGTAGGTTCCTCGACCCATTTGAATGAGAAGATGGGTATACCCTCTCCTTGACAACTCTTGTTTAACTTCCAAAGTATCCACAGCTTTCACAAGAGCATCAAAGCATGTTGTTCCCACAGTTACAAACACAATTCTCTTCTCTTCAGTAGCTCCCATTTAGAATTTCAATGTCTATGACTATGTTTTGTCCAAAATGCACACCGCCACAAAGCTTTATAATCAGCAAAAACAACAAGAGTCGACTATAAGTAACTAAAGAATTTCCCAATTGTAATTCAAGTAAAAAAAATGAACAAACAGATATCAAATACAGTCAGAAGCTTTACAATGCAAAAAACAAAACTAAGGTAAATCAAACAAAGTCTCAAGATTTACAGATTACACTCGTCAAACGAAACAAATATGAATTATAAGGAACTAAATCAATCAGATTTTCAGTGCAGTCAAACTAATAATAACAATAATAATATTAAATCAAACAGGGAACTGGATATATGATAAGCATTTGTGCAACAACTCTGAATTTCAGAGAACACGGATGAATCAAACACAATTATCACATTATATGGATTTGAAATGTAAATTTCGTACCTTTTTGGCCGGTAAATCCACTGAACGGATAAAATTGAATTTAGGGTTTGTCTTTGTGACAGGGAAAGGGGAAACCAAAGCAAAACGCACCGTTTCATCAGCACCGCGTGGCGTGGGTTCAGAGTTCAAACCCTTGTTGTTTTGCCTTGTTCTCCAAAGCGCACCGTTTTATTACTTCTATCGTTTATTAATATATAAGTTGGCAATAATATCATTACACCATTCATTCTTGTATAGAATCGTACCTATATTGATGTATTAGTTTATTTAATGACGTTTGATGGATAATTAGACCACCTAATAAATGATACAAAAATATTATCAAATTATTGAAGATACAAAATTTGGATCACAATTTTAACTTTATTTCATTTAATTTTTATTTTAAAAATAATTATATTTATTTTTATATTCATATAAATTAAATTTTCTTTTAAAGGTTTGAATCAAAGTGAGAAATTTCATCTATTAAACACCATCGATCTTTATCTCTTAATTTTTTTAATCAAAATCTCTTCTAAATCAATCTTTCAGCTAAATAAACACAAAAGTTATTGATAAAAAAATAAAAATAAATCTTGATCAATCATATTTAAGTGCTAACATGTGACAAAAGATTTTTAAAAGTTTAAATAAGTATAACTTAAAAGATAATCTTAATTTTTTATTTTTACTTAAATTTTAATAATCCTAAATATAAAGCACACTTTGTGATTATTCAAACAACGCATACAAAATATATTAAGTTGAGTTTGAATACATCTCGAGTGCAAATAGAGAGTATATATATATATTATTTACAATATGTAACTGGAGTGAATTTGATCCCACAAAATATAAATTTTAAATTTGTATTTTATAAAATTTGATTTGTAATGGTTTCAATAAATCTCCTATTTAATCCATATATATTTAGTTTCTTAAATTAAAAATCTATATTAAGTTATTTAGCGTTTACATCCATTCTATGGAATTTACCTACAAATATGAAATGCTAAGTACCAAGGAAGATAATCTTGTCTTTATTAAGAGCTTACATCAATATTCAATAACAATATGCGCATATTATGAATTGGGTAGAGATTAGGGTTTATTGCCGTACTATTTGCAAACCAAAGATCGACAAAACTCAAAAGAGGGTAAAATAGCGAAAAACGTCGTCGGTTTGGTTTTACAAGTAGGGTGGTGAACGGTTTATTTGAACCCGTTTGGCTCTTGGAGTAACGCATGCCGGACTTAGAATGGGAGTGTCTTCTACCGGGTTTAGATTATAATATCTGATACATTTTTTTGAAAGGGATGCTTATTAATTTTTTTAACTTATATTTAATGATCTAATTATTGTAAGATATTTTGTTTTATTTTTAACTCATTGCTCGAGATCTAGTATTTATTAAAATTAATTAAGCTATGAGAATTAGTGCTAAACTACAAAACATTTGAGTAATTTTCATTATTTTCTTGTTAAAAATACTTTTATAATATTAATTTATTTTTAAACAAAATTTTTTCTTATATATAAAATCTAAATTCAAATTTATTCCTATTTTATTTTTTTCTAAATCATTTTTTTTCTAACTTAGCAACCTAACTAAAATTCTTGCATATTTATATATATGTTTGATGTATCTTTAAATTAATATACAAGTCGTAATCCGTATCAAAGTGTAAATACATAAATTTATTTTTTATTAAATTATAAATTTAATTAAATTTAAGTTAATTAAAAATTATAAATTAAATTAAATTTAAGTTAATTAAAAATTTTATATTTAATTAATTAAAATTTAAATAAAATTCTTATTTACGTAAAATAGTATCTCTATAATCTTTATTTAAATTTAAAGTCACTAATCAAAGAATAATGATTTGAATGAAATTCTTTCACTTGTAACAAATTTGTATTTACATAAAATAATATTTAATTAATTAAAATTTTAAGTTTTAATTTGTATCGCCTTATTATAACTTACATAACCTATCTACCAGACTTATGGTTGACAATTCCAATTACTTGGATCTATAATTTGGGCCCTCAGAATAAGGTCATATTTTGATGTGAGTTATTTCATCTTAAAAACTAGATTATGCATGAATTGTTTGGCCGTATAGATAATGAGTTAACATATTTTATTGTATGTAAGATATATATATATATATATATATTTACTTGGAAAGGTTTAAAATAGTATCTCAATAATTTTATTGTCATCAAATGTTCTAACAGGCAAGCTGCATCTTATTTTTATCTCCCAAAGTACTTTCTTCATGCATGCTTTATCATGCAAGCACTTTTTTCCCCCTCAAACAGTAAAGAAGCAGCTTTTATTTCAACCACAAGGGTTAGTCATTCATGGGTGGTGAAAGTTTTCTTCATCTCATACAAGCCTTAAGGCACTAAAATAAGATATAATTTTAATTAATTTTCTAATTTCACCTTTGTTCTGAAAATTGTGTAGTTTTCATAACATCAAATTGGTACATTTACACATCTAGGTATATAAAAAAAAAGGCAATAATAATCATAAATTTACTTTTCCTTTTTCTTCTTTTTACAGAGACTGCACAAACAAATTTTACTAGCAACAGCTGCTGAATCATAATGATCAATGCTGCAATATTTGCTTGGGCAAAAAGAAATTTTGCCCATGTAAAAAGCTCATGCGACACTCATTGTCTCAGAGAGAAGAGAGAATATTTGCTGAACAAGTAAGCATAAAAGCGAAAAAGCAATCAAGGCAATGAAATGTATAAATTTAATAAGTGGGGTGAAAACTTGTTTGTATTATGAGACAAAGGAGACAAAAGTGAAAACTCTAGTTATGAATAGTTTCTAAAAGTGAAAAGGGAATCTACTACTCTTATTTTATTATTATTATTATTATCTGAGGAATATGAATCTGGCAGGATTTGTTCTTGTTACAGAGTCAAAGTAATTGGTCTTAGTTTTCTTCTTGTCATGTCAGCTGCTGCTGCTCTATTTGAATAGCTTTTAGCATTTGCATTGGGATTCCCTTTCTTCCCCCCAAAAGTCATAATTATATTAACTGTTTGCTACTGAACTTGCTCAGAGAGGAGAGGCCAAGGACATGGTTCATGGCTCGGTTGCAGGTTTGCTTTACATGAAAGCTAGGCAGGCTAGCTAGCTATCACTGTCAGGGAGAAGACAAATGAAAATATAATGCTTCTTAATTTGTGTTGTGTGAGGTAGAGACAAGATCATGGGAGGCTAAGAGTGAAGATTTGAAGTGTCTCATTCTTGGGATTTATTAATTGAACTTTTAAGAAAGATTATTGATGTTGAGATTCTTAAAAAGAAATGAATCTGATTCAGATTAACTGTTTGATTTGAAAAATATAACGAAAAATTTGATGAGTTGTACAGATTAAGTACCATATTCTAACTCTTTTTTCAATCTGATATGATAGAAAGAGTTTTTTTTTTTTAATAATCACGGGTCCCCAAATGTGTTGCACTCTATACCTAATGGCACCACCACACAAGAAACTTGGTACTGGATTAATAGGTGAAACACACACAGCTGCTTTCACAGTGAGGCAGACGCAAACCCAATATTCAAACCAAATCCTGTTAATTACCAATTTGGTTTCTGCAACTGCTGGCATGGTCACATCATATGGCTCATGGGTAGGCCTAAGGGTGTGAGTAAGCCAGCCTAGTGAATTCAGGTCATTATAACTCACAAAGTTTGGTTGTTTCACCAACCAGCCGCGGCCTGCTTCTTCCATCTTATCTGATTACTGAAATAAAGTAAACAAGGGGATAGCTAGAGCTAGCTGTCTTGCAGAATATGGGGACTGGGGACCCAAAGCTTTAATGTCCATAATGAGACTCACCAGTCACCTGTGACCCTGAGACCTGAAGTGATTGTTCCTCTACCAGTAGCAGGCAGGGAATTGTTTTGGGACCCTACTTGATTTTGTCAAGTCCTCATCAATTCTTGTCACCATCCCTTTCAAAAAATATCCCTCTAACCCTTATCATTTTCCCCCTCTATTAGACTATTACTAGTTCACTGTATTGAACTAGTTCCAGAAATCCTAAATCCTTGTGCTAATGCAAAAGTTAAATACACTAATTCTGATAAGCCTCAATTTACTTTTCAGGTAAAGTAGTAAACTGTTGTGTTGCCCGTTTTTAAATAGTAAAAATTGATTTAACAATTATTTTTACCCTGTTCTGATGAGCTTTGATTGACAGCAACAATGTATCAGAGATCAACTGTCAGTAAATAAAGACCAGCAGGCTGCAGAATCTACACATGGAGAATGCAGAGGGAAATACTAGATCATGATTATGATTTTCCTCATTCTTCCATTCCTCTGTATGTCCAGCCTCTCCATATATATCCAAGGACTAAGGTGATGCTCAGAAAATTCTTTGGACATTAGTTATGATGTAACACACTTTAGTAATTGGTTCCAGCTGCACATGAAACAAGTTAAATTACAGTGTTGTAATTACAGAAATATCACCTAATAACTGTTAAAGAACAATTTATAATTCACATTTACATTTTAAGAGATGCAGATATATGCATTATAAAATCATTGTTTATTCTGCAATCAATTCAATTTTCCAAAAGCAAAGTTGAGGAGCTCCTCTGGTTTGTGAAAAACACCTAGAAATGAAAAGTTCATAAAGAGACTAAACCAATATTATTATAAATTTACAATGGCATGCTAAAGATTAGTCTCAAACATAATTTAATCTCTGCATGATGAGATGTAATGAAGTTTGAAATCTTTCACTAAAAAAAAAAACTCCACTTCCTAAAGGAAACACCCCATTAAATTGCCAAAAGTTTCCACACTTCAAACCAAAATTTTAACATGCCACTCTGCCTCCTCAGAAGTGCATTCAAACCCACAATTCCATGAATGATTTGATTAATAATAAATTATATTCCATGATCACAAAATCGCCAAATGAACAAGAAGATTGATCGGTCAAAGTTCAAGTACAGAAAAGAAAAGAAAAAGAAAGCCAATTTGTGAGGAAAAACAAACCCCACAAAGGCACAAACACACAATACAAACCCAAACAATTAAAAAAAGCAATTTATGAAAGAGATTTTTGTGGGTTTGTGCCCTTTGGTGGAGGTTCCTTTTTGTCACCATTCAAACATCTTTTGGAAAGCGAGGAAGAAACATAAATATATAAAATAATTATAAAAGAAGAAATAAGGGACAGCAATTTCTTAAATGGGTTAGGCTTTTGAGGAGGACAAATAATAATAATAATAATTTGGTTGCCAAAGAAAGGGTCCAAACTTAGAGAAAATTATTAGTTCTTACTGCTTTAATCAGTGTTATTTTTTTGACTCATGGTGTTTGTCTTTTTATCATAGGCAACAAATAATATGCATGAACATGACTGCATGAGCAAGTTGCTATAGTTTTTGAAAATTGCTTTTGGCCTCTCTTTTTTCTTTTTTCTTTATTATTTATATATATATATATATATATATATATAAAGCCCCCAATCATGAACTTAAACAAATTGCTTTATAGATTTTTTCTCATATGATTTTAATCTAGCTAGCTACTTGCTTTTCTTCTTTTTCCATATTGTGATTTTACATTTTTTTTATAAGGTAGCTCAATAATAAATTGCTTTATTAAAGTACGTTTTGTTTGTTTTGCTCCTAATAGTCTAATTAATTTCTAGGGTAAAAAAATATATTAAACAATTTTATTTTTTTTTAGATTTTTAATATTATTTAAAGTACAATAGTTTTATATATTTTTTAACAAAAGAAAAATGTTATCTTATATGAATTTTTTGGTATCATAAGAATTTATCATAAATATATTTTTGTGATAATAGAGTAAAAGATATTTAATCCCTCAAAACATGGTGAACATAATAAATAATTTTTTTATGAAATAAAAAAAATCCTTTCACAAAATAAATAATATGTGCACCTCTATTATTTTCATTTAAATTATTATTTCACCTTCGCTTGTAAACTAATTTTTATGCACCCTGAACAATAGATCTATCAAATTTTAGTTTTTAATTAAAAAAACTAAAAATATATTTTTTTTAAAGAAAATGTACAAAAAAACAAAAGAACAAACATATCATTTACTTTGCAACAAGAAAATATTTATTTATTTATTATTCGTGTTTTAAAATGAAATTTATTTATCATTTTCGTTTAAAAAAAAAAGAGAATTATGCATATTTTGAATAGTCGTTAAAGTGCAATGCATCCGTGATTATTGAATTTGAGTAAAATTTGAACAATAACGATAATATGAGCAGCAAAAGTTGATTGAAGGTGTAAAAAAATATTTAAAAATCTGCAGCATATAACTTATAAAAAATAATCATACGTATTAGAAACGAGGACTTTTTTTTTCTTCCCTTTTTAACAAAATAAGTTTTCATTGCATTAAAAGAGTGTTAGAATATGATAATTATAGGAATTATGTGATTTAATTTTCATTAATTATATAATCATAATTATATTAATAATTATATGTTTATATAATTATAACACGAATGTTTATATTGCTTGCGGTATCGATCCGATGTCCACCATTGATTGAGATAGTATAATTATCATATTAATTAAAATTAAAAATCTAATAACCATTTAGTGTGTAACAATTATTTATTAATGATACACCAGTTAAGATATAAAATATGTATCTCAAATTTATAAATATAACTCTACTCTCGTATATATGTGAATATTTATATTATTGTTAATAATAATAAACATCGTTTTACTTTTTTTATAATAATATAAATATTATATATCTCAAATTTTAATATTATAATATAAATACAATATCAATACTCTATAATCCAAAATAAATAAATAATTATTTTAAATAATTAAAAAAAACTTCCATTTAAATCAAACTCAACTCTTCAACAATCAAATTACTAGCTCAAATAGAATAAACATAATAGTTATCTTGTGTTATTTCCAACATCACATTTCCCTGGCTATGGTCTCTCCCATTTCATATAGTCAAACTATAAATTTATTATGTTATATAGTTATTTATTTATCCCCTTAAATAAAAAAAGAATGCTAAGACATAGTTTCATGTTACTACAGTAATTTGACCTACCTGCACGATCATGCCTAAATATTTGAGCTTTGACCTTCTGGGACAAATTGTATCAATGGCTTTATTTGATTTAAAATTTGGAACTAAATTAACCCTTTAAAATATAATGCCAATAATTAAATGTTATGGCTATTGCTCAATTTTTTTTTCGTTATTTATTCTATATTTTTCTTATATATTTTAAGTTTTTAGTTAGTATTTTTAATTTATAAGTTGTATTATAAAAATATTTTTAAAATAAAAATATTTTAAATTTACAAAAATATATATATATATATATATATAAAACAAACAATTAAATAAGTAATGAAAAATCTTTCATAGAATAAAGTCATTTTTTTACTTTATTTTATCAATCATTTTCTCTTATTGATAATAAATTTTTTATCTAAATTGTTGGTTCTTAACGATTCAAATTTAAATTAATTATTTATTTTGACCATCAAATCTTTGTTACGAATTAGATTTCTAACTCTCTATAGTTTTATTCTTTTATTTAATAATAACATTACTTTATATATTTAAAACTTTATTTGTTTAAAAGTGACAAATTGAGAGAAGTTTGATACAGAATTATTTAGAAGGTTGATATTAATAATAGAGGACAACTTAAAAAAAAAAAAAAACAACGACGCTATTGTTAATAGAATTCGATTTGTTATTTAATAATAAAAATTATTGATCCCTTTATTAAACAACTTTTTTTTTTCAATACACGTATCTTAATATTTGATACTTCTAATTATTTATTATCAAAATTATTTTTCTGTAATTTTTAATTCGGGGCTATAAGATTATTTATTTACATTTAAAAAAAATATATATTGAGATAATCTATAAAAAAAAAAAAGATAAGTCTTGTATTTTTGTGAATGAAATTCCAAGTGTCAAGTTCATAAGAGTTATAACAACGTATGTGGCATGCAATAATTTCATCAATTTCATAGTTTATAGTAAAATGAACGACACCGTTTACAGAAGACCATGACATTATTTTATTTCTTCGAGAGTTCAAGTAGATTTTTAAAGTTCATGGTTTGTTGGTCCGAAATTTATCTCAAACTAAAAAGGAAATGACTAATGATACGAATTACAATTAACTACAAGTGTTTTTACCATAAATGCTACTATATTAAAAAAAATTACAAGAAAAAAAATATAATATTAACATTAGCACTTTTATTTGATTTTTAATATTAATATTATATCAAATACTAATCGAATTATATATTATTTACACATTTACGCATGTCCGAACATATATTGCAAGGAAAAAATATATATTTACACTAAAGCTAAAACTTAAATTTGAACAAAGCCAAAGATTACAAAAATTTTACTACTCGGATGAGCAATAAGTATTTGGTCTTCTTTTAAAAGTATCTAAGTATTAGGAGATGAGATATTAATGTTGTTACTCTTTGAAATCTATATAAATTATACTTTAATGGTAATTTTAATTTTAATTATACTTGTTATATTTTTTATTTAATTTGAAGGACAAAAACATTCTTTAATTTTCTTTTTATTACGTAAATAACTAAATATCTTTAAATAATAAAAGTATTTGTATATTTTAAATTAAATAAAATGAGCGACAGTATAATTAAAATTAAAACTGCCATCAAAATGTAATTTATGTAAACCTCGTAGAATAATAATATTAATAGTAGTTGCTTGGTTTTGTGTCCTATCATGATTCAAAAATTTATCTTGACCGGGACAAATTTTGGAATATGAGCCATTTTTTGCCCATATCTCTAATCGATTTAAATTTGTATTTTTAATTTAAAGATTTTGGGTCTATTTGTGACCCGTGTTCTTAATTGCTTCAAATTCATATTTTTAATCAAAAAATTTAGTTTTAATTTTTTGTAGACTTTAATAATTCTTAAATATTATAATTATAATTTTAATTACGTTTAATATTATATACTTTTGATTCTAATTTTAATTCTATTTACATTAATGTTGTAATTCTTATTCTAATTTTAATTTTAACTACGTTAAATATTATAATTTCGATTTTAATTTTAATTTTTACTACGTTAAATGTTATAATTTATATTTCAAATTTAATTTTAATTACGTTAAATATTATAATTTCAAATTTAGTTTCAAATTCAATTACGTTTACTATCATAATTTCGATTCAAATTCAAATTTTATTTATATTAAATGTTATAATCCAAATTCAATTTTAATTTTAACTACGTTAAATGTTAAAATTTGATAATTTTGATTTTAATTTTAATTTTAATTTTGTTAAATGTTATAATCCAACTATAATTTTAAATTTAATTATGTTAAATATTATAATTTTAAATCTAATTTAATTAGTGTTCAATATCAATTTGGTTAAATAAAGTCATGAATATAAATTAAGATGAAATATTTAAAAAAAATCAAAAGTTTATAATTTAGTAAATAACCTATAAATTTATAAAAACTACATTAAATTAACTTATAATTTATTAATTAACTAATAAAATTCAGTATTTAATTATTATTTTTTAAGAAATTTCAAATAAATAAAATTCAAGTTTGGGACGAAATTCATAATGTTTGAGACAAAATCAGCACATTTTAAAGACAAAAGGAAACGGGACTTTTACCCACCCCCTACGTTAAACTCACTTCAATCTTACGGAGTGAGTAGCATTGAATTTATTACCCCGTTAGGAAATTGATCTAAGAAATAAGAATTTCAAACGCACGTGAATGATTTAGTTGTGCACGTGCCATGACAGTGATGCAAAAGGATGTTATAATTAGCCGATTAATATTAAAAAAAATTAAATTTCATTAATTCAGATCAGAGAATCTTGTTTTAACATTAATAAACAAACAAGGTGAAAATGATTCTCTTTCTCTCTCTCTTTTCTTCCTCGATTCTATTTACTGTGAAAGCATTTTCGAAGCTTACCAGAAAGAGCTAGCTCGGGTAAGGAGAGTATGGCCATGGCCATGGCCAGATGAACCCCCCTCCATGTAATGATTGAAGAAGCTTATTATAACTCCACCAAAATTTCAAAACGACGATTATTTGTGACCACCCAGCTGGTTCATGGGGTCATTGATTTTTTTATTTTCTGCTGTTTAGTCATAATCAAATCTCAGTCAAAATGGATGGTCTTTTGGTTGTTCCTTCCACATAATTAAATGTTTACTTGTTAGGCTGTTAGACACCTAGAAAACAAAATGTGTTTAAAGTTAAAAAAATGTCATCATTCTTATGTGCTTCATCCTGATTGACACAGCTAATTTTTAACTTAAATGCATTATTTGTAAATATAATAATGAGTTTACCATAAATATTAATGGGAAATATTTTGTAACTTGTCATCAAGCTAAGCAATAAGAACAGTGAAGTGAATCTTCTGAAGTTAAAAAGGCAAAGTATACCAAATGTGCATATCTAATAACTTGTATTTTACTGACAGAAAAATATCTACTTATTTATTATTATCATCATCTAATAATATCTTTTTGGTCATTGTTGATTCCTTGCTCATTTGTCCAACAACCACTTTTCAAAAACACATACACTCTCTCTCTTTTGTATTATAAAAACAAAAGTTTTGAGTTTCTTGAGAAACAAACAGCTCACAACACTAAGCTAAAGTTCATTTTAGCTTTTGCTTTCCTGCCTGCCTAAGTCTCCTAGTCCCTACTTCTGCTAGTAAAGATATGTGTTAAATGCTCACTACCCACCGCCTTACAAGTTCCTATCTCTTAAGTCTTAAAAACTCTTTGTTTGTGTTGAGTTTTTGCATTGTGCAACCAGCTCTCAAGCTTACAAGCAAAACACCATTTTGCTTTCCTCTCTCTTTCTCCTTTAATACATAGCTCCTTTTTCATATCCAGTTCTTTCTTCTCTCTTCCTGTAGATCTTAAAGCATGAGTAAGCACCAAGATTTCATGAAGTTACAGGTAACTCCTCTAATCTTTTTTCTTTCTGTTGGTCTCCATGATGGAAAATCAAGTTTTCTTAAGTACCCTTTTAATTTCTTCTTCTATTTTGACGTGGGACGGTATTAAGCCTTACTGAAAGAATCATAATTTAAGAAATAAAGTCTTTTGGGAAGTTTCCTTTTTTCTTTTTTACAAGACTTAGTTTGTTTTTCTTATTTGACATTTTTACTTGCTTGAGTGGGATTTGTGGTTTTTTTTTTTTATATATATTTCCTTAACTTTGAATTGGTAAAATTTAGGGAAAAAAAATGTAATTTTGTAATTTTTCCTTTGTATATATAAAAATATGTATATTCCCCTTGCAAGTTTTAACTTATGTTTAAATTAAGTCTGCCTAGCTCCATTTACATGCTGCATCATGTTCTCTCTTGTAAGCTATATTTTTATTGATTCAATAGACAAGTCCAATCCCAATATCTTTTAAATTTTTAATTTTTATGAGTTATATTAACACTGTTTTTCTTGTTCCTGGTTTTGCTTCTCGTAGCAGTCCTGTGTTCTGAGGGTTAACGTAGACTGTGATGGCTGCAAACAGAAAGTGAAGAAAGTGTTGCAGAAAATTGATGGTATGCTTCTCTCTTCTAATTTTGCTTTTCTAGATTGATTTTTCGGTTTAGTTTTTCTATTAAGTTGTGGATTTTTCTTGTGGGTCTTATTAGTTTGATCACTTTTCCAATTTTTTTGTACAGGGGTCTATTCTATACATGTAGATATAGAGCAAAGCAAGGTGACAGTAACAGGGAATGTGGATCCGGCCATTCTGATAAAGAAGCTCGAGAAATCAGGCAAACATGCAGAGCTATGGGGACCTCCTCAAAAGGGCTCAAACAATTACCAGAACATTCTCAATAACCAGTTCAAGAACATGAATTTTGGGAATGGGAATGGTAAAGGTGGAAAAGACAACAACAAATCTCAAAAGGGTAATGGGGGAGGTGGTGGTAATAGTAACCAATTACCAAAAGGTGGGCAGCAACTACAACAAGGGCAACAACAAATTATGCAGCAATTCAAAGGATCTAAGGATATGATGAAGATGATGCCTCACATGGATCAGAAACATGTTAAGTTCAACATGCCCGAGGAGGATTTTGATGATGAGGATTTTGATGACGACTTTGATGATTTTGATGAGGATGATGGGGAGTTTGGACATGGTCATGGGCATCAGTTGCCTAACAAGGTAACTGGCCATGGACAAGTGATACGTGGGCCTCATGGTGTGATGATGATGAATGGGCCTGTAATGGACATGAAAAAGGGAGGTGGTGGTAATTCTAAGAAAGGGGGTGTCATTGATATACCTATAGAGATGATGGGAGGCAAAGATGGCAAGAATAGTAAAGAAGGAAAGAAAGGAAGCAAGGAAAATAGCAAAGGAGAGAAGCAAAATAAATTGAGCAAAGATGATAAGGGTAGTAAAAGTGGTAGGGGGTTTTTCGGATTTGGTAAAAAGAAGGGGGGTGAAGATAAAAAAGGTGATAAAAATAGTGGTGGTGGGTTGTTGGGGTTTGGTAAAAAGGATAAAGATGGTCATGGAGGAGATGGTGGTGGCAAAAATGCCAAGAATGGCAGTGGAGTTGGAGGGAAAAATAAAGGTAATGGGCCCAAAAAAGGTGGGAGCAAGAACGATTTTGATGGAGCCCTTGAGATGAAGAAAATGAAAGACGACGTCTATGATTTTGATGTATCTAATCACGGAGGCAAAGGTGGCAAGGCTAATGGCAATGGCAATGGTAATGGTGGTGGTGGCGGAAAGAAGATGGGTCAGATGGGTCCAATGGGGCAGGTAGGACCAATGGGGCAGATGGGAAATTACCCAATGGGTCAGGTAGGACCAATGGGGCAGATGGGTGGTTTTCCGGCGGTGCAAGGACTACCCGCCGGGGCCACGATGAACGGTGGCTATTACCAAGGGATGGGGCCAGGGAACCCTTACAATCAGCAATATATGGCTATGATGATGAATCAGCAGAGGATGAATGGGAATGAGATGTATCAACCAATGATGTATGCTAGACAGTATCCGCCAGCCAACTATGGAGCCCCACAGCCGATGCCGCCGGTGGCCAGTGATAATTATACTCACTTCTTCAGTGATGAGAATGCTAATAGTTGTAGTATCATGTAAAATGTTCTAGATTAGTCAAATCTGGTATCTGGCTTATTTTTAGTTTTCCTAGAGTTGTGCTTATACAGCAAGGTGCAAGGATTAAAAATATAAAAGATAACATTGCCTGTAATGGGTGATTTTTGTTTCATCTCTTTTTTCACTTTGAACCCTCGAACCCCTTTACTTTCTTTTCTTGAAATCTCGGGTCTTGAGGTGATTTAAACATAAATAAGTCCTTTAAAACTTGAAATCTTGATGTGATATCAGATATGGATGGTGGTTCACAATGTGAGTGGTTACCAACCAATATTATGTGAAATGGGCTTGTAGACAAGTAGCTTTCTCAAAAGAAGAGATGTCGTGCCAATGTGCTTTAATATGTTGGATTGATTTCAAACATGGGAAAGCATTTAGGCATCAATCCCCATCCATCCCAATAGAAGCTCCATCTGGCCTCATCTTTTGACTTTTATAGTTTTAACGCTTCAATTATGAGGTAATATCATTATGAAGATGTTCTTCTTGCTTTTCGAGATTTGAAAGTGAGGCTTCCGTATAGGATTTGAAATTTGCCCGAGGCTGGTGAGTTTATAGTGAGCTGGGTTAGCCCCAGGCTCAAATTTGATGCCCATTTAGGGCCTAGTTTTTGGCCCATAAGACAAACAAATATGCAAATTATGCATGGCTACTTGGCTATAGTGAAGCTCCTCCTTTTGCCAAGTGGCATTCGCCCTCGCCAACTCATCTTTGTTCTCTTATTTAGATGTTCATCTTCGGCCTGCCTCAGCCAAATTTAGCACGTAAACTTTGCTTATCCCCCTAAAAAAAAGTTCCAAATCCTCTCATAGAAATGAGCACACCACTGTCCATATTTGACAGCACTAGACAAGAAACTTTTCATAAATTCAGATGTGATCAATGACAATCCTCACCCCCAACCCATCAATCTCTTTAGCAAGCTTAATTTTCTTGGTCCCACAATGGCTTCTTCTCTTCATGTCACGTCCTTCACATAATTTTGTTCTTGATCTTCTCTTTTCTTGTCCTCGTAGCGCAATCAAAATCCCAACGAACAACTTACAAGCCAAACAAGCTTGTTCTCCCAGTGCAAAAGGACAAGGCCACGCATCTTTTCATCACCAACATTCACAAGAGTACTCCTTTGCGACAACTCCCCTTTCTTGTGCACTTAAATTGGCAATTTCTATAGGTCACTTGCGAGCAAAACTACTTGTCATCAACTTACCATGCACCCTTTTCCCACTCAACTCAAATGTGCCAGAGCCAACACCCCTTACTGCCACACATGCAAATCCAGGGCTAGAGCCGGCTGCCACAACAACACGTGGGCTCATGGCAACAAATCCTATGACTCACCAAATCGCGATGGCTGAGCTTTGCACAAGATGGGCTCTCAATTCAATCCACTAGAGGCTCAAACCCTAGACCTTTTAGTCACTGTCCCTAAATTCCCCCTTATTTGTGCTCCTTCCATGCTTTTACAAAAAGGCTTCCCCATAAATGTTCAATGCTAGCTGGTTTAGGAGTTAGGACATGCACCAATTTCTCTACCAAATCAACTTGCCTCACACTTCGGATACCCACCAAAATTCGCCTTGTGTCTTCCTTCTTCATCAACCAGCAACGGCGCCAATTTCTTCGTCGATGGTCCTTATTTCATGCGTCTAGGAATTGACATCTCGCGCCAACTGAGCTTCACCCCCTCTTAACAATCAGCCCGGATGGAAAATACCCCATCGCTTTAACATCAATCCGAATAAACAGCAAGCCAGTTCCCATAAACACAACTCTATTAAGATTCAATGTTAATGCAGGCACAGGAGGCACAAAGATCAGCACAACAAAGCCTTTCACTGTTCTTCAACGCTTAATCTACCAGTCCTTCACCAGCCAGTTTCCTGCAGGAATCCCCCAAGTGAAACCTGTGCCACCATTTAGGTCCTGTTACGATTCCAGGAAGTTTAAAACCACAAGACTGGGCCCCGGAGTTCCGAATATAGACTTTGTGATGCAAAACCAGAACATTAAGTTGACATTTTTGCCGCAAACTCGATGGTGCAAGCAAGGCCTGGGGTCACATGCTTAGCATTTGTTGATGGAGGTATTAAACCCAGTGCTTCCATCATTGTTGGGTCGCATCAGTTGCAGGATAATCTCATATATTTTGATCTGGCTGGCTCAAGACTTGGTTTTAGCTCCTCGCTGCTTTATCGCAGGACAACTTGTGCCAACTACAATTTCACAGCAACTCCATAGATGAGTGAAAAAAAAGCTGAAGAGGATTTTGTAAATTATGTAGTTCCACTATTTGATAAATGGAAACCCTTTTAGTGCATTAGAATTGAGAACTAACTAAATGTTCTCTAATGCACTCTTGAAACAAGTTTCAAAATCAATTGGATATGTGGATTGCTAGATAGATCATTCATTAACCTACAAAGGTTCAAACATTACACGCGATTGCCAATAAAATTCATGTTTAGAAAATTATACAGTGTGCCCATATGCGTAGCATTTGATCATAATGATATGCACAACAACAATTAAAAGTAAAAGAAATTTATCGATAATGAAAGATTCAATTGAATTTGGACGTGGGTTTGTGTTAAATCACATTTTTTCGATTAATATTGAGGTTGCAAGTCACTCTAATGTTAAGCTTTTGAATTCAAGTTAGGCCAACCTCTTTCTTAAAGAGGGTTGATTTGTATTATAAATTTAATAGTGATTTATCATGAGTTTAATTTGTATTATAAATTTGAATATTGATAAGAGTAATTATACATAAAAAAAAATATTGAGGTTGCAAGTTCAAATTCTTTTCTATATAATGACTATCATAATAAACTTAATTATTTAATTTAAATAATAATATTTATAAATAAAAATATTTAAATTAATGAAACTATTAGGCATCCTTTAGTATTTTGTTTTATTACTTCCGTAGGTTTTGCAACTAATTATTAATCGGGAACCTCATTTCTAATGGTAACAGAAAATATTCTTTTATAAACATTTTATAAAGTGAAAAACAACATTTTTGTTGTAATTTATTATTTTAAAATTCATTTTTCAAAATAAATTGCAACTCTTTTTCCTTATTTACTCATTAAAAAAAATGCCACATATATTCTCCTTGTTTACATTTTTTTTAAAACAGATACTTTTAATAAATAATATTAATCACACTTTTCATCCTTAAAATATTATTTCTTAATTATGACCTTCTTTTTCTAAAATAGTTTTTAAAAAATTATTTAAAAAAATATTACCAGAGATATTTGTGCAAAAAATAATGAGAAAAGACACAAGTTTTAATAAGATCATTTAGTAAAATTTTGATATGTGTTTTAACATATTTAATATAATCCTACTGTAAAGATTTAAAGAAGAAAAAATATTGCATTGATTGTATTCTTATTAATGAATGTTTAAGTATTTATAGAATTTGTAATAAATCAAAATAGAAAAAATGTAAACTTAAAAAAGAAATAAATTTAATAAAAATAACAAAAATAAGAAATAAGAAAAATATACTTAATAAATTGAGAAACCGAAAAAGATAATTTCTAAATAAATAAATTTAAATTAAACTAAATTTAAATAAACACATATACAACATAGTATTAAAGGTGGGCAAATTCAATATTGATTAAGTTATGGACTTAACTTAACCATTAAACTGATTAGTTTAAGTATAATAAATCGAACTAAAATGAACTAATTTGGTTTAATTTTTAAAATTTTTTAATTGATTTTAAGTATATCTTTTTAAAAATTTTGAACAGAATTGAAATAGATTAAAACCAATCAATATAGAACCAAATTAATCAATTTTAAATAAATATATTAAATTAAGGGTCAACCTCAAACTAAATCAATAATAAATTGACCGATTCAATTTAATTTAATCAATTCAACTTTTTTTACCCACTTTTATGATGTGGTGAGTTGTTTAAATCTTATTTGTCAAGAACAATATCACATGAGATTTTAATTAATTTAAGTATTTAACATTTGAGATGTACTATTATGCAAATGTATAAAACTACGGGATCTTTCTGATAATTTCTCTATAAGTACGGCATCCACATCATCTCCGGACCTCCAAATTTTTTCACAAACAACGTGTCTCGTCCAATAGCAGATCAGAAACTTTGCACACTCGAAACACCTTACCAAAACCCAAAAGAAAAAATAAAGAAAAAAAAAGGCCAAAACGCTCGTTTTTGTTTCTCTTCTCTCCAGTCCCAAAACGAAAACAGCGGCAGCGAAAACTGAAAAATCGAAAACAAAAAAAAAAATGCATTCTTTTGGGTACAGGGCCAACGCTTTGCTGACGTTCGCCGTCACGATTCTGGCGTTGATGTGCGCCATCGCTTCTCTCTCCGACAACTTCAACACCCCTTCTCCCTCCGCTGAAATCGAGGTCAACTCTCTTTTGACTTTGCATGGTGATCTGTTTCAATTTTTTGTTTTCTTTTTTTTTGGTGAGATCTGTTTAGACTTTGGAAAACCCTAGTTGATTTTTTGAATTGAATTTGGTTCTGGGTCTTTTGTGATTGCAGATATTGAATATCAATTGGTTTCAGAAGCAGCCGCATGGAAATGATGAGGTAATTGACAATTGTGTTATTATATGACTTTTTTTTTTTCCAGATAATTTTGTGTGATTAACTTATGAATTTAAGCTTAGGGCGTGTGAAATTCTAAATAGGTGAGAAAGTTTGTCCTTTAGTTTGGTTATTGAGGTGGGTTGATTGATTGTAGTTATGAAATTGCATTGAAAAAAATAGTTTTTTTTTGGGTTTATCCTATGAGTAATTACTTTGATGTTTAATCGGTTTTATGTAATAAGTTGAGTGGAGTTTAGTATGTTTTTGTCACTCATATAAGATAGAGAAACAACTGTTGTCGATTCAACTTATTATAAGTGAGAGCAAATGGAATTGTTTATTCTTAAGTTAACTAACTTTTTCCTTACAATTATTTTCTTTAAGCCTGTACTTGTACAAACAGGAAATTATCGCGAGACTGGAGACACTACCTACTGAGAGCTAAGTGTGATGTGGAACTAAGAGGGATAATCTAATAAATAGATTTTGATATGCTTTAGAGACTCATAAACCCAACAGTTTTCTCAATCTTATTTAGATCATTGGTGTTGGTAGCATTAATTTTTATGGCAGGGGACAGTGATAGCTTTGAATTTTCTGCATATATATAAGTTGTAATTGGTGAATAATATATATATATATATATATAAGTTGTAATTGGTGAATAAGAATGTCTGGTCTTTTTCCTCTTCATAGTTAGTTTCTTTTATTGTCTTCTTTTTTAGATATTATTTCGATATGTTCAATTTTTTTTTTCTATGTCTGCTCTGTGTTATCAGTCCACAGAATGTTATACTACTATTGACTCCATTCTAAGCGGACTCTTTTTATTGTATGTAGGTGAGCCTGACATTGAATATAACAGCTGACTTACAGTCACTGTTTACATGGAACACAAAGCAGGTTTACTATTCAAGTTATCTTTATTCATTTATTTAGTTTTGTAGAGATATTTCTTTCATAGTAGTTTTGCATAATTTTACTGGTTTTAACATATAATTTCACCTTACTACTTGTTGCAGCTTTTCATTTTCGTAGCATCTGAGTATGAAACCTCAAAGAATGCCTTAAACCAGGTAAGTTTCAAGCATCTGGATGCATGTAATTTCTGAAGTATAATTGTTTCTAATTGTGCTTTCTTTAATATTATGAATTTTGAGGCTAGAATGAGTAGTTTCTTCACGTTTCCTGTTCATAAATCCACTCTGTGACAATATTATCAGCTACTTCCACGCCAATTTTATCAGTACTTTCCAAATCTCAGTTTTGTCTGCTTAAACAGTAGCCAATGCTTGATTGATTTTGAATGTTGTTTCACAGGTGTCTCTTTGGGATGCTATAATACCTGCAAAAGAGTATGCAAAGTTTTCCATTCACACCTCCAACAAGTATCGTTTCATTGATCAGGTAAGTCATCCTCTTCAATAAAATTGTCCTGTGCTGTCAACAAAAATTCATAATGTCACTTATTTCTTGTTCATACCAAAATTAATCTTCGGCTTCCTTCTCTTCAATAAAATTGTCTTGCGCTTTCAACAAAAATTCATAAGGCCACTTATTTCTTGTTCATACCAAAATTAATCTTCGGCTTCCTTCTTTTTCCATCTAGGGACACAATCTCCGTGGTAAAGAATTCAACTTGACATTGCACTGGCACGTCATGCCCAAGACTGGCAAGATGTTTGCTGACAAAATAGTCATGCCTGGATACCGCTTGCCTGAGGAATATAGATAAGAATGTGTTGAGCGTATGTCTTTGCTGTGACTTTAGCTTTCTGTAAGGGAATGTTAAATGACAGCTGAACTAGAAACGGGAGATAGGAAAATTTTCTTGTTTGATAAATTGAGAAAATGGATATTGCCTGGATTTTTAAAACAATACTTTATTGCAAAACCTTATAGACTCGTGATTGCGAGCCAAAGGAAGAATGTCATATGCTTATTTAGAGGATAGTCTTTATGGCAAAACCTGGGTTAGTTATTGTTGATGTGCCAGGTCCATTACCTGATATAGAGAGCTTGATGAAGGATAAAAGTGATCTTGTGTTTAATATCTTTCATGAGTTGCCTGATGACTGAAGGGAGAAGATTTCTTTGAATTTAATCCACCATTATCAAGAGGAATTTTGTCCATTATATGTCAGTTTTGTATGTCACAAAGATCTTTCAAATTTCAATTCTCTAATTACTGATAGATCTTTGATCCTTTATTTTGGAAAATTTGAGAAGCCCTTAACATTTTTTATATTAAGAGTGTATTTGGATACACTTATCTTTAAAAAAAAAGAGAGTACTTTTTATATATTTCATACTGACACTCATGCATGAAACAAGTATTTATTTTTGTAATTAAAAAAAGCACTCTCAAACACTTCATAAGTTCACCATAATTTTTTAAAATTTTATTACAACATTCAAAATTTAAAAGACTTTTCTGAATTTGTTACTTACATTCTTGTGATTTTTTAACACAATTTTTTTTAACGATTTTTTAGAATTACCCAGCATCCCTTTTTAAGGAGTATTTGACTAATTGGTTATTTTTAAGGAGAAAATAGTATTAATAAAAGAGTAATGCAGTATTTTTTATAGAGGAAACAATGATCAAAAAAGGCAAAACGAATTGGGGCAAATGACAATTTTTCCTTTTGTGACTCTAAAGTTAATGTAAATTGATACAATTTTAGATAAAAATATTGCGAGAGGTGAACAAAAATCTTCATTCATTTAACTTTCGAAACAATCATTATTGAAACTCGAAAGTTTGATAGGTGTAGATAATCTAAAATGTCGTCGTGTTTATTGGGTATTAGACCCATAAAAAAAATGAACATGCTTCAACATTTTTAATCAATAGACCTCATTAATTATTGCAAATTTTATCTAAATATATATATATATACGATGAAAATTTTTACAGACTAAATATTAATTCTCACCTTTTAATATTATTCGAACTTAAATAATTATAAACCTAAAATATATTGACAATCAATCGGGTGTTGTCCAAAAGACTCTCAATGGTGCTTATCAATTATTACAAATTTTATCCATGAAAAAATTAGGATTACAATTAGATATCCAAGATATTTTATTTAGTGTGATTTGGATAAGCATAACATAGTGTCACGTCTCATCTTAAATAAAAATTTGGTTGATCTTAAATATATAAGGGCGAGTAGGTAGTATTATCTAATAAATTAGTCTTTTTGGTTAATAACAAGTATTCCGCCTATGACAAGTAGTATTAGAGTAAATTCTAATTTTCATTTGCATATAGACCTCCAAAATTGTTTAAATAAAAGTTGCAACGTGAGAAGTGAGTTCCCATATCCCAAGGGGTATGAGCATTATGGGCTAAATGGGCCTTAAAAATTATTATATTGAACAACAATAAAAATTGTTATGTGGGTAATAGGTCCCTAAACTCTGAGATAATGAGTAATATAGATCAGGTTGGTTCTTAAGTTTAGGCCAAATTGTGACGAAGGTGTCACATGATTGGGTGGAAGAAAATGTCGTGTCCTATATGTTAGAAATCGAGTGTATGACATACGAGTGTATACGTAATTTCAAAAATTACTACACGCAGCAAAAATATGTTAACATATACACCCAATTTAACAAATCTAACAACATATATCACATATATGCTCAAGTATAACTATTATACAATAAAATATATATATGATGAACAATTGTGTACACAAAATTAAAATCTAAAGAGCACTTACCTAATGAATGTAGCTTTAGAAAATTCTTCAAATCCTCCAACAATCCAATTGAAAAGCTCACATTGAAATGAATTGTTGAACAATCCTAGTCCATAACAGTTTGGTGAGATTATAGAACTAGAATGGTAAGTTAATTTTATACAATTTCTAGCACATGTATTCAAATTCTTTGAACACAAATTATTTGATTCTTAAATGGAGATGATAAACATTTACATACAACTCTTATTTAAATGATAAAAATAATTTTCATAGATTAATTAATTTTAGCACAACTCTTGTCTAAATTATACATCTCTTTCTCCATTTTTTTTATTCATTTTGATCCATTTATGAGAAAAGAAGACGAAGAAATTTTTTTTTTACTTTCAACACTTGAAAAATACAAAATCAAAAAACTCTCTCACTTATCTTGAAATTGCTTAACCTATCTTCTCTTTCAAAATGAATGAATAAATCAAATGTTAGATTAATCTCTATTATTTTTGTTATTTAACACTTTTTGATAAAACAAAAACAAGTGTTTTATCAATTTAATTGTTGGTCTCCCTCTTAAGATTAATTTATTAAGCACTAGAATAATGGTCACCTAATTAAATCATTACCTAACAAATATAATTATTTTAATCATATTAAGTAAATAAATAGTCAATATTTAGGTCCCTCGTTATATTAAAATACAATGGCCATGATTAATATATATTATCATATTATCTAATAATATCTAATTTAATTATTCAAAATAATTTTAAATAATTACTTTTACCTTACTAGTTTTTACTATCAAGATTAAATGGTAAAATTAAATAATGAACCAAATTGTGTCATTTGTCAACATCTCATTAATTAACAACTCTTGTTAATTAATTCAATGATGTACTTAACAATTAAGTATTGACAAATGCACATCATGAGGGATCCCGAAATAATTATTCTATTTTGCTAGAATTTATTAGATCGAATTATTCAATCCAGTCCGCTACCTCAGTGCTCAACGAGTATACTTCATATTGTGAGACTTTCTAGGTTCACACCTAATTTATCATATAAAGCTCCTCCATACGTTCGTGAATAATACCCCACACACATGTTACGAATATTACAAATAAGTGCGTTGACCATGCAAGTTGAGGTTATTGCATATTTATATAATCCCTCCATCATTTATATTTTGGAAGAGCATAAATATAGTTCATCACCGTCAAATCTTTATTTGCTCAACCATCAACTTATCTCCAAATTTATATTTCCTTAAGTAATATCCACAACACTTTTGTGATATTATTTATCCCTTCGGAATATATTTTTCAAGGTTTATGTTTGTGGTCACAAGACTTTCTAAAATACAATTTCGGAGCATTAAGATGTACAACCTACTCATATGAGCTGATGAATCTCATATTTACACACATCGGATTCCATGAGTATCGGACCATACCTAGCGACACACAACGGTCAGACTATGAAAGGTCTCTGACATGTGCGAAATTAAAGTATGGTGGATCACTCACAAGCCCACCGTGGCGCTTAGGTCAAAGGACCACAAATACTACTTAACTCAGAAGACCTTCCATTGACGGCTTTATGAGATGTCTATTGGAGGTCTTTGTGAGTCTGTTCAATATCCAGTCCTCACTAAATACCTGTATGTCTATACGAGCTTCCACTAAGCTCATAGTTTGCTAAGACTAACTATCTAGACCATCCAGATATAGACATACACTAATCTATATTAATGGGTTTCACCGATAGACCTGGATCGATGAAATTTAATCAGGAATATAATATTTGAGAACATATTTGCATAATGACATTTCTTAGCACCTTGTAACTTTTTGTAACTATGTCATTATAAATATATTCTCAGGTCATTGTCTCATTTGAAATAAGACTCTAACTGTTTAGATTTCGTTAACTCTATTAATGTGCTAACTCTTAGTACTGGTCTAAACTTATTTAAACCATATCTGAACTCATTCAGATTATACAATGTCTGAAATGTTACAAATATTTTACCATTTATTATAAATAATATTAACGATTTTATTAAAAATAATAATTATATAAATACTATCGTTAAATATTTATACATAATGGGATAACATGTAAGCACAAATTCTAACACCATATCAAATAAAAATTAGGTAGATCTTGAATATATATAAACGAGTAAATATCATTATCTAACAGATTAATATTTTAAATCAATAATAAATACTTGACCCGTATCAATAAAAATCATTACAAAACACTTAAACAAAATCTCAATCATCTGAGTCGAATTCAATAAAAGTGAACCCAACTGGCATTTACAAATAAGTCGATTAGTTAAATCAAATCATAAGTTTGACTAAAACTCATCACTTTGCCGTTAGAAAGATTAGCACTAATTATTTAGCCAATAGGATGATTGACAAAAAATTTATAGTTAATGAAAGTTTTTTTTTTAAAATTTTTTTTTATATATGTACATATTAATAGTATAATAATAAAAAGTTGAAAGTATATTTATATCTATTTTAATAAAAGTTTTACATTTATTTTTACTTTAATAGAAGTCATGAGTTCAAAGTTTATCATTCAGAGTTAAAAAAAATTTGTTTTTTTTTTTTTTTTATCAATCATCTTATTGCCCCCGTTGGTGGTAAATATGGATAGCAATTTATTTTAAATTTAGATTCAAATTTAAAAAAACTTAGAAATTTGGATTAAAAAAATTTAAAAAATTTGAGTTTTATTTTTAAATTAGAGTTGTATTTTTTTAGTAATTTGATTTTGGGCCGGATATGAGAAACCCAACTTTGAAACTCAAATTTTGTCTTTTTTTATAAGAAAAGTTTTAAATTAAATTTAAAATTTTTTAATCTGTAATATATATATATATAAATATAACAATTGTTATATTAAATAAATACTTAAAAATTTAAATTTAATTTAAAAAAGTTAAAAAAAACTTAAAAAAAAATCGGATTTAAATTTGAATTAGATTACTCGAATTTGGCTAAGTTTAAACTCGGATTAGATTGAGCAAAAGTCAAATGTATATTCAGATTTTACCGCTGTAGATGTATTTTTTTTAAAAAAATTATATATAGTTTTTAAAAAATTTATAGTAACGAGAAAAAGAAAATAGAGGAAAAGAAAAGTACCGGTACAGGATAATCTCATTCCCAAACCGGCACACGTTATTCTAAGTAGCCAAACATGCCTGGGTAGACACTTGACCGTTCACTCGTACTACCGCAGCAGAAATTTGTAAAACCTAATCCGACGACGTTTCCGATATTTCTCACCCCACCCTCCCTATCGTTCTTCTTCTCCGGCATTCACAAATCGAAGGTAAGAAATCCTAACCTCTTGTTCATTCATATTTGCAGGTTTTTTTTTAATATATAAGAAAAGTTCCGTTTGGTTACTAGGAAAATTTGGGAAAAAGAAACGAAGTTTTGATTCATTTTGTTTGTTTTGTTTTGTTTTCCCTTTTAATTTAGTCAGCGACAAACAAAGGTGCGGAAATTTCACTAATTTTTCAATTTTTAAGGTAGAAATTCAGTTCAGATTAGTATAATTTTTATTTTTACTTCTATATTTTCTGTGTTAAGTATGCCTGCTGACATAGTGATATGTATATAAGTTTAAGCAGAGAAAAAAAGATTACGCAATATCATATTTATAACTACAAATTATGCAGATTCTATGTTCTGCTAATTGTATCTATAGCTTGTAGGTGAAAATGTGTGTTGTGCCGGTGCAGATATTTGCAATTTATGGACTTAAGACGTGTTTCTTTCAGTAAGAGTACTTGGAAAAGTTGCTAGATGTTTGTGAATTTACGGTTACAATGATGTTCCCATTATTTGTGAAGGAAGAAATGGGAAGCCAAAACCCTACAACTAGTGATCGCATGAGGGTAACTTGGACGGCGACAATGGAACAGTGTTTTATCGATCTTATGCTGGACCAGCTGCAGAGAGGGAATAGATTGGGACATACGTTCAACAAACAAGCTTGGACTGATATGATGATCGCGTTCAATGCAAAATTTGGTACTAAATATGATAGGGATGTCTTGAAAAGTCATTACTCGATTTTCTGGAAGCAATACAACGACGTAAAGAATCTTCTTGAACAGAATGGATTTTATTGGGATGATAGCTGTAAGATGGTTATTGCTGATGGGCAGACTTGGGATGCTTATATTAAGGTTTGTTATTTTTCTCTTCAGATTGGTGTCTTTATTGTCTGCTTTTGCTGTGATGGTAATTGTTGTATGCATATGCAGGCTAATCCGGAAGCTCAAGCCTTTAGAAATAGAGCTTTGATGTACTTTGACGATTTGTGCTTGATATATGGGTACACACAAGCTGATGGAAGATACAGCCGTTCAAGTCATGATATAGACTTAGATGATGATATCCAAGTAGGGAATACTGGTGAGTGTTCTCTTCTTATGGCCCGAGTAAGGTTGTGCATGTCATTGCAATGCATCTTATTGGCTTTGGTTTATAGTGAACCAATTTGGATAGGAAACAGCATAGACTTTTTTTTATTATAAAGAGGAAGCATATAGCAAGGGAAAGTTTAGAAATCCCACTGTGACTACGGTTAATGTGTTAATTAAGTGAAAGTCATCAGTAATCCTTCTGTGACTACAGTTGATGTGTTAATTAAGATATTGGTCTAACTTTATCCTTTTTCTGATCTTGTGAATTGAGGAGGATGTATGTGCACTGTCTCTGTGAGCTTGAAAACCCCTACTTTTATATGAAATTTAACATGCTCATTGTTTATTGTGAGCTAAGCAAGATACCTTTAAACTTGCACTATGCATCCAGATGCATGGCAATTGTTTTTATTTCGACATCTTGTTGTTCATTTGGGATCATGTTCTTACCAAGAGAGAGATGAGCATGAGATTATGCTTCATTTTTCTGGAGGCGATTTTAGTATCCAGAATATTAATTTCTTTTTATTCTAGAAATTAATTCTTGTAACATAAACCAACTAGGAACTAAGTGCGATAAATTGTCTTTACTCTCTCTAAACTAATGGTTGCATATTTCAATGTAAGGTTATTTTTTATTTATTTATTTTTTATCTCACTTGTTGAAATAGGCAGCATTGCCCCTGAAAGTCTGCAGCCTACCAAAACAGATTGGACACTAGATATGGACCAGTATTTCATTGAGCTTATGTTAGATCAACTAAGAAAAGGCAATAAGAGAAAAAATACATTCAACAAAAAAGCATGGAAAGATGTGCTCTTCTTATTCAATGCAAAGTTCGGTTCGAAACATCGTAAAAGGTTTTTAAGATGCCGGTATATGAAACTGTTCAAGTATTATGCTGCCCTCAAGATTCTACTTGATCAAAAAGGATTTTCATGGGATGAAAAACAACAGATGGTAGTGGCTGATGATGATATTTGGAACAAGTATATCAAGGTATGTTACTATTTCCATTTCTTGAGGAAGTTTATTATTTATCATATTTTTTTACTTGCTGTTGCGTGGATTTAGGCACAACCACATGCACATTCATACAGAAAGAAGAAATTGCTGAACTATCGAGATTTGGACTTGATATATGCAAATGAAAGCAATAGAGTACATCTCAAGGGTAATATCTCACAACCAAGACAGCTGAAGTTTCATTTTTATCATCACAACGGAAATTAGAGGTTACGAAAAATTGGATGTTGGCATCTGTTTGGAGAGGAATATAGTTCAATGCTAGCTATTAATTTTAAAAAATTAACAATGTTAACAAGTTTCTTTTGTTTGTAGGAGAGGAAATCCAATACAAAACAAATAAAGATTGTTCAAAGACAGATTGGACGCCATTGATGGACCGCTATTTTATTGACCTTATGTTAGAGCAAGTGCATAAAGGGAATAAGATTGGTTGCACTTTCAGTAATGAAGCATGGATGGATATGGCTGTGTCATTTTTTGAAAGATTTGGCTTAGAGTATGACAAAGATCTTTTGAAGATTCACCATAAAAGTTTAGGGAAGGTATACAATGATATGAAAAAACTTCTTGGACAGAGAGGGTTTTCCTGGGATGAACGAAGACAGATGGTGACAGCATATGGTGGTGTTTGGGCTGCTTTTATCAAGGTATACTGCTTATTATATGAACTTTACACATTTGATCAATTTTAGAGGACTAACATATGGTACATGTAGGGACACCCAGATGCAGAATCATACAGAGCCAAACCCACGCCAAATTATAACGATTTGTGCTTGATTTATGGAAGTCCAGCTTCTGATGGAATTTGCAACCCATCAAGTCAAAATCTTTCTTGTAATGGTCACGGTGAGTTTTCATTGCTGTCATGGTATTGCAACTTTTCATTGTTTCAGGGATTTTTACTCTTCTACCTAAATTGGCAGTTTGAATTCTTAGACAGTGAAATTTTGTAAGATGGTGATACCCAAATTAAATGAGTTTGCAACATGTGTAATAATATGTTATGTTATTTATTTTGGCAATATTTGACATATCATGCACCTATAACTATTTGTAACATGATTTATCTATATTACTCTTGTTAATCATTGGATGAAGGACTTATAACATGTACTATTTTGTTGAAGGTACCAAACCTGAAAATGATTGCTTCTTAAGGACTGATTGGAAACCTCCAATGGACCGTTATTTCATTGATCTAATGCTCGAGCAAGTTCGTCAGGGGGGTATGATCAATCAGAAGTTCAGCAAACAAGCCTGGGCTGACATGGTTACAAAGTTTAGAGCAGAGTTCGGGCCTCAACATAACAAAGATGTCTTAAAAAGTCGTTTCATGAACTTGAAGAAGCGGTTCAATGACATGAAAAATTTACTTGACCAGTGTGGGTTTCTTTGGGATGAAATGCAACAGATGATAATTGCTCATCATGATCTCTGGGATGCTTACGTCAAGGTGTCTTTCTTAAATTCTTTGGGGAATAAAAATTTATATTCCCATCTATAACTCACTGTGGTATGTGCAGGAATACCCTGAAGCACGGCCATACTGCAATAGAACTCTCCCAAACTACAATGATTTGTTCTTGATATATGGAAATACAGGCACTGACGCGGAGCCAAACTGTTTTAGTTACTCCATGGACACTGAAGACCATCCCCTTGGAGTAGAAATTGGTTTGTTCCTTCTTAGTCGAGGCTTTTATACTATGCATGGACAAGATTGTTGCCATTATATTATTACTAACAAAAGATTTATAAGTTCAAGCCTGAAAATGATCTTGACAATCTTTGGAGTTTAAGAAGAAAGAATAAGACCAATTGCTTAATTTGCTTTGGTTGCTAGTGTTATATTAGTACACTTGAGTAATTGATCTGTTTTGTTCATTTTGAAAAATTGTGTTGTGTGGTTATGGGGATTAATAGGCCTGTTCTCTTATCTCAAAGTTCTCTGTCTATTTGAATAATAAGAAAAACATAACTAAAGTACTGTATAAAGAAAGAGGAACAGGTGTACTCCATATCACAGCGAAATAAATTATGTTGAATTCTAGGTGTGGAAAATTTTTCTTTACATCTTTTGAACCTGAGATATAATTATTGTGTTGAATTTGCAGGTAAAGAGGATGATCAATCCCCTAATAGTAGCAATCGTGCAAAGTTGTGTTGGACAAAGCCAATGGAAAGATATTTTGTTGACCTTATGTTACAGCAAGTGCATAGAGGGAATAAGATTGGTCATAGATTTAAAGATCAAGCTTGGGCTTGGATGATCACATCATTCAATGAAAAATTCGGACTTCTATGTGACAAAGGGGTATTGGAAGAACTGTATTTTAGCTTGATGGGTGAATATAACAACATCACAGAGTTTCTCAGTCGGAATGGCTTTGTTTGGGATGACATTCAGCAAACAATCGTTGCCAATGATGATGTTTGGGAAGCTTATATCCAGGTGAATTTCTTTCTAAATCAAACTGGCTAAAGCAGCTGTTTTTCTTTTCTGCCTAGTGGTTATCACTTACAATACATGGTGGTTGGTCTGTTGAACACTGATTCACCAAGACATTACTAGAAAATTGTTCTACTGCTTTCTGACAAAATGATTATTTCGCCCCCTTGTCAGCAAGTGAATGGATGCAATACTGTCCGGATAGTACATTCATGATGACCGTTCACTATTGGTCCTGATAAGCATTCATGCTATATCATGTTTTGCAGGAAAATGCAGATACGTTTGCATTCAGAGAGAGCAGCCTTCGTATTTATGATGATTTGCGTATAATTTATGGTTACAGAGGGTCAAATGGAAGATTAAGTGGCATGGGTGTCAAAACTGAGAATGAAGATAATATCTTTAGAGATTTGCATACTCCAGCTGTAGAGTTTGACATATCTGATAGAAGGAAAAAGCGGAAATCTGCAACTTCGCGAGCATCGACTCATTCCAGAAAGGTTCAAAGACCCATCAAGGAAGAGATATTAGAAGCCCTTGATGAGATGCCGGATTTGTTGGGAACATGGGCAGGTTACAAAGAGCAGCACAGAGACTACAACTCCATCGAAAGCATTGTCGATGCACTTCAAGCAGTACCAGGCATGGATGATGACGAGCTCTTCTTGGAAGCCATTCAACTTTTAGAAGATGAGAAAAACGCCAAGATTTTCATTGAAATGGATGTTAATCAACGCAGAAAGTGGTTGTTAAGAAAGCTTCACCGTCGGTAGCATCCTTTTGGCCTTCTAATTATATAATATAATCTTGTTTCATACTGGAAAGAGAAAAAAAACTTACGTACATAAATTTTTTTTTCCATTATCAGTTTTCTTCTTAATCACCCTATAAATTTTGAGTTCTAGCGCTTAGCAGGCATCCATAAATTTGGATTTGTACTTTAAAAATATTATATGACACTTGCGTTTAGGGTTGTACACCAAATCAGAATTCGATTTTTAGTTGGTTCTATTAATTTGAATTGATCAATTTGATTTCAATTCAATTTTGATTCAGTTTAACTAGGTTTAAACTAAACAAAATATATTTAAAATAAAATAATTTTTTTAAAAAAATTAAAAATTAAATTGAATCGATTTAACTTAGTTTAATTTCTTATAATTGAATCAATTAATTTTATTTATATGAAATTAATAAGTTTGATTTTAGTTTCGACTTGCGTTTGGGTGTGCACTAAATCGAATTAAATTAGAAAATTTTAATTTTAATTTTTGAGTTTCTTCGATTTAGAGTTCAATTTTTAGTTGATTTGTTAATTTGAATTGATCAATATATTATATAAATATGATACTTTTAATTTTAAGTAGAAGGTGTTAACCGAATTGGTTAATTTTTTTTATAATATTTATTTAAATTAGAGGTTTAATTTCGCATGTTATAATTTGTAAGTGTGTGTATTGTATATTAAAAAAAATTATTTTAAATTTAATTTTAAATAGTTACTCTTGTAACTACACTTTACCTATCCTATTTAAATTGAGATTTATGAACAAGATTCGATTCTTTATTTATTTATTTTTATTTTTTTATCATTTCAAAAATATTTTAACTATTAAACTAATTTAGATGTAGCACGATAACTTTCCTAAAACAACAACAACAGTAGTAATAATAATAATAATAATAATAAATTAACTATTTGTTACACTCTCCCAAATCCACCGACTAAATTCATTTGCAGAAGTTATTGTTTAAGCTTTTGGTTGGCAAAACGCGTTGAAGATTGGAGAAGCTGCCATCCAATAGCAAACAAACATAGACTCACTCAGTCACTCTTGAAAGATCCAAGCTTGTAACATACCCAGGAAACCGAAAGCGAATCATCAAAATAAAAAATCAAACGAAAATAGAAGCTGTGATTTGTTTCCATGGCATGGCCTTCTCATCCCTCAAAGCCACTTCTTTAACCTTAACCCTCCTGTCAATTCTCCTCTTCTTCCTCCTCAAGCCCCCCTCGTCGCCACCACCATCACAGATCCCACGCAGATCACTTTTGCCCACATCAACGACAACAAAAGCAACTACTTGCTCGTCCCTCACATTCAATGGCGGCCTTCTCGACTACCTTTCCCTCCATTTCTGCCTCTTCAACCAAAACCCATTTCTCTCAATCCCCTCTTTCACTCTCCTCTCCCTCCTCTTCTTCTACATTCTCATCAAAACCGCCCAATCCCACTTTTCTTTAGTCACCACCAAGCTCTCTTCCCTCTTAAATCTCTCCCCCAGCATGGCTGCCGTTACCCTTTTAGCCCTCGGTAACGGCTCTCCTGATGTCTTTTCCTCCGCCGTGGCGCTCCGTACGGGCCAGTACCGAACTGGGTTTGGCGCCATTTTGTCTGCTGGGGCTTTTGTCTCGGCTTTTGTTGTTGGGTTTGTGGCGATTTATGCGGCGCCCTTTAATGTTGATGCTGGGAGCTTTGTGAGGGATGTGGGGTTTTATCTTGTGGCGGCTTTGTTCTTGTTCTATGTCTACTTGAGTGGGGAGATTTTTGTGTGGCAAGCTGTTGGGTTCGTTGGGCTTTATGTGTTCTTTGTTGGGATTGTTTTTTGGACTGATTTCGGAATGAGTACAAGCGAAAAGAAGAGAGAGATGGAGAGTGTAGATTGTGAGATTGGGGGAGAAGCTAATGTTTTGGAGGAGAAAGAGAGAAATGATGCCTGTGGATTTGCTCAAATTTATGGAAAGGTATGTTTTCTGTTAGAAAGTTTTATGCTCTTTATTTTTTAATGTTCACTTGAATGTTGTAATTAATGATGTGAAGGCTACCAATTGAAGTAAGAACTTTGTCAAGAATAAGTCTGACTGTTATTTTCTGGAATCCTCTATGTTTGAGATTGTGATGTTTTTGGTAGAATTTTATTCCCTAGAATACTGTGGTTGATGATATGAATGGTAGGTACATGTGTCAACTGTGAAGTACTGAATCTGAATGTTATTGCTTGGTGATCAAATTGTTGCTTTCTGTGTATTTCTTTGGAAGTTGTAGTAAATGCTATTGTGATTAACTAATTCTAGTGATCTTTGTCTAATTGAGTATTGTCAGGAGGTGGAATCTGGATATTAATGGTCAAATTGGTTGTCTTTTATTTCAAAGGTTGATTACTTGATTAGTATTTAAGAGACTATGATCAGACAAGAGTTGGAGCATTTGTTTTGGAAACTAGCTTGGAATGGTTCTGACACTGTTGCATTGTGTAATGAGCTTGTTATTTGTATCACTGTCAAATGCTTAACCCTAGTAGATATCAGCCATGCTGCTTTCTCTTAGGAATGTGATTTTCCATGTTTTCTTGTGTTCTTCCATAGAAGTTTCCGAGTTCGGAGCTATGGCTGGGCTACTGGATATAAATGAGTTTTAGGGAAGACCCTTGCCTAGCAAACGGTAATTAGGTGGTTAAGGTTTTGATTTGTTGGTTTGCACCTGATCAAGCTCTATCTTTTTGAACAGTTATTTCCTGCTTGTGAATTGATCACACCATGAAATTGAGCTAACACCTATAGTCATCAATTTGTCTTCACTATGTAACAATTTCAACATCATTGAATATGATAGAATGCCAATGTTTTGTTGGTTCTGTTTGCTTGGCAGTTCTTTCTGTGGGCAATATCTCTCTCTCTCTCTTTTTTTTTTTTTTTTTTGAGTTTAGAATTGCAAAGGTTAATTTGGTTTTAAGACTTACTGCTTCTTATTTCAGATTCTTCAATGTAATAGGTTAATTCAGAGGTCTGACAGGTAGAACTCTATGTACCCATTAAAGTTGTTCTCATATGTAGATCATAGTAGGTTAAGCTTAAATCCCATGAAAGTAGTTTTCATATGTAGATAATAGTTGGTCAATCTTGATACAATTGGACACTCCAATTTTGTTGGATACTTCTTTTTTTTTTTTCAGAAAATCCAAACGATGTTGATCATTAGAAGTTACCGAAGTAGTTTAGTTTATATCAAGGCTATGAATTTTCTTGAATAGGGTCAATTTATCTCTAAAGGAATATGATAAACATAGCTATCTTCTGCTTATGAACGCTTGTTAATGTCACATGTATGGATCAGGGTCTCTATGAGTTTATTTGAAAGGGGTTTATGTTAAGCTTATTTTATCTCTGGGGGAATGCAGTAAAAGCAGCTTTCCTCTGGGGATAATTGCTTATTTTTGTTTTTGACATGTATGCAGATATCAAAAGTGTGGGAGTTTCCAGTCACTTCTATCTTGAAGCTCACGATTCCAGAAACTGCTCCTTCTGAATGGAACCGGTTTTACTCATCTGCTAATATCGCTCTTTGCCCTTTATTGCTTTTATATGCTTGCAACTCATTCATTCCTTTTGATCATCCTATAGCTTTCCTCCTTCCAAACACCCATTTTCCTCTTTGGTTTGTAATACTCTTGGCCAGCTCCTCACTTGCACTTCTTCACTTCATATTGGAACAAGAAGCCCCAAAGACCGAGCAAATGCCTGTTGTGATAGTAGCATTTGTAATGAGTGTATTTTGGATATCCTCCGTCGCTGGAGAGCTGCTGAATTGTCTAGCTGCACTTGGGACAATTCTTGAGTTGCCTTCTGCTATCCTTGGGCTCACAGTACTTGCATGGGGAAATTCTGTGGGAGATCTTGTTGCTGATGTTGCAGTGGCCAAAGCAGGTCATCCGGCAATGGCCATGGCTGGGTGCTTTGCTGGGCCAATGTTTAACATGCTTGTAGGGCTTGGGTCGGCTTTGGTCATGCAAACAGCAAATGTTTATCCGAAAGCTTATGAGTTGCATTTCCACGTTGGTATTACTACTGCCTTTGTGTTCTTGCTCCTTAGCTTGATGGGGTCTCTGTTAGTCATAATTTGGTCTAGATTCCGGGTGCCTAGGTTCTGGGGATTTTGTCTTGTTGGCCTCTATGTAGTTTTTACAGCTGTCAGCTTAGTAGTCGCCGTATTTTCAGGATGATTGGTCTCATGTACAAGATTGACAATACGCCCAAGATTTTAGTGACAGTTGGATTTGTTATGCCAACCCATAGCAGAACTTTGCAGTTACAACATGTTGGCTATCTGACTGGAGGCGCAGGTGGTATGTAGGCATTGTTGTGGGAGGAAGAAAAAGGAAAGACTGTAGGTTTTTGAGGAAGAAGCAAGCATTGCAGGGTTTTAATCTGCATCTTGAAAAAAGGAAGCTTGTATATGGGATGAATTATTACTTTTTTTTCTCTCTGTTTGCTATTTTTCTGTGATTCCCCCTATCAAAAATCATACATGTGAGAACAAGCTGTAATAGAGAAAATGCATTTGTAGCATATAATTATTTGCCTCCGAAATATCAACACATGTTGCAGCCAACGAAATGATATGTTCTATTTTTTTTTATTTTTTAAATAATGGTTGTGCCAAAGCATAATGGGTTTTACCCTTTTACCTCTTCCGGGTCGTCCACAAATTAGATGGCTTACGTAGTAAATGCCTAACGTACTGTCACACTACACTTGTTTGGGTGATATGTTCTAATTTTTATGTATGCTAGTTTGCATATTCATATGAATTGTTTCTACCACATAAAAGCAAATTTTATACCAATCCAAATTATTAATGCTTCTCACTGGAGCAACTTTTGGTTAGAGAAGGCAAGTTCTTTTTGACAATAAGAAGTGATTTTTGAAAATTAATGAAGAAAAGACTTCATTAAATAGGTAAAAAGTGCTTTTGATTTTCATTTCTTCTATCCTTGAGCGGCGTTTTCAATTGGAAAGGTACAATCAACAAAGCATTTCAACCACAATTTAGTTCCGGATTGATACCATAAATTCAATCAGGATCAGTTCAGCAGTACTATTACAGAAAGATCTTCCAGGAGAAGTACTTTTCATTCATAAAAGTGGTTGAAAGTACTTTTACAAGAACACCCAGAAGATATTGTCAATTACAAATTCTATTGTGATTTTGAAAACTCCTATTATGTGTTTCGATCATGTACAACTACAGAATAACATCAATTACAATTGTTTTTTTGATTTATGAAGTACTTTTGATTACCACAAAAGCACTTCTAAGTTCCAAAGATCCCAGCTCAAAAATGTGAATTCCCTAAGATACAGGACACAAAATTGTAATTCCATGAAGGGTAAAATAGTCAAATCCCAAAAGCAAACGAACAACATCCAACCATAAAAAGTAAACTACTAAGTCAGAATCAATTTGGAAGACACTCTCCCAGCTTTTGTTGTTTCCAAGTTCATTCAGGTTGGTTCCTAAGAAACACCCTTAAAAAAATTCATTAATCATTACGAAAAACCAAACCCAGAAAACCAAAAAAACAAAAAAATCCCTTATTCTCTCTCTCTAAACCCTAATAAGGATTATAATTATATTCTAAAATCAGATCTTTTCTATTACTGTACGGTAAAAAAATAAGTCAGAAAAAGCAAAGCTTTTTAACTCATCAATTCCTCGTTAGATCTCCCACCCATTAAAGAAAAACTCCCCCAAAAAAAGAAAGAAAAAGCTTCTCTGAAAGTTCTTTTGGTTTCTTTTCAGGGTCTTCAATCTGGGTTAAGCAGCAAAAAGAAAAAAGAAATTGAAAAGGTACAAGCTTTCTCTCTTTCCTGCTTTTTTATTTTATTTTATTTTATACGTGTATGTACACGTACGTATGTATTTATGTGCATATGTGAAGTTATGTGTGTTTGTTTTGTTCATATGTTTGGATAATTATGGCATGGTGCAAGGGATGTTATTTGAGTCTTTTTGGGTTTTTTTTTTATTTATTTAGAAAAAGATACTTTTTTTTTCTGGGCCTGATCACTTTTTGCTGGTGTGGTGTTTTGTTCATTTTATTTAATTTTGTTATTTTCGAGAGCTTAGAGTTAATCATATTTCTCATCTCCTGTGATCTTGATTTTGTTTGATCAAACAATACTTAAGTTTTTGATGTGATCGTTTACACTGATTGTTTTTCTTTGCTGTTTATGGCGTGTTTTTATTTTCGAAGTATGAGTCAAATATGTATTGAGCAGATATTTTATTTTTCTTAATGGAGAGGACTTTTATGACTTTCCTTTGTTTTATCAAACAGATATTTAATGAAAAAAAATCAGGAAAGCTAATTGTTTTTGTTTAATCTTTTTTCCCCCTGAATTGAAGCAATAACTGTCTTTAAGGGATGTGGGAACTGTGGTGTGACTCAGAGTTGGAAGATTGTACCATAATTAGTGTTTGGTTTAGTGAAGTTTTACTTTGGTGAAATTTTTAAGTTTCCGCCAAGATTAAAGATTAGAGGTTCAGCTATATAAATGTTTCACCACAGTTGTTAAATGCTGTGATGGGTTGCTTACTTAAATAAACTTTCGGAAATTTTTTTCGTTTTGAATCCATTTATTTTGAATAGTCCTCTGTGGATCCAGTGGCAACTGGATGGCTTTGCTTCTGTGTCCTTACTCATAGTTTGACAAACTTTGCAGTTGCTATTGTAATGTTATTCCTCCGGTCGTTTTGGAATTACATTAAATATTCTATATAATGCATTAAATGAACCTATTTTACTTTTCTTGTTTCATGTGTCTTGTTTGCATCTAAAACAGAATAGCTCTTGCGTATTTTATTTTAGTTGGATCAGAATGGAACGACAAGGGCATGGACAACCCACCTCAATGGGGTTGGTTGGTAGTGGGGCTCAATTGTCATACGGCGCAAACCCTTATCAGCCAAATCAAATGGCTGGAGGCCCAAATCCTGGATCAGTCGTCACATCAGTTGGGGCAATTCAATCTGCTAGTCAGCCTGGAGGTGCCCAGCTTGCACAACACCAACTTGCCTATCAACAAATCCACCACCAGCAGCAACAGCAACTGCAGCAACAACTCCAGTCTTTTTGGGCAAGTCAGTACCAAGAAATCGATAAGGTTAATGATTTCAAGAACCATAGCCTCCCGTTAGCAAGGATCAAGAAAATCATGAAGGCTGATGAGGATGTAAGAATGATTTCAGCTGAGGCACCGGTGATATTTGCCAGGGCATGTGAAATGTTCATCTTGGAGTTGACGTTGCGCTCCTGGAATCACACAGAAGAGAACAAGAGGAGGACACTTCAAAAGAATGATATTGCAGCAGCAATAACTAGGACTGATATATTTGATTTCTTAGTTGACATTGTGCCAAGGGAGGATCTGAAAGATGAAGTACTTGCATCAATCCCCAGAGGAACGATCCCTGTTGGAGGACCTGCTGATATTCCACCATATTGCTATATGCCACCTCAGCACGCACCTCAGGTTGGGACTGCTGGGATGATCATGGGTAAGCCTGTTATGGACCCTTCTATGTATGCTCAGCAATCGCACGCCTATATGGCTCAACAGATGTGGCCACAGGGAGCAGAGCAACAGCAATCACCGTCAGACCATTAGTGGTTGTAGAATGGAAGCTGAGGATGGTAAGTTCTCATTTACTTTATTTTGTGACTGGTTTGTGATTGGAAATTATAGCTTATTCATTCAATTTGTAATTGAGAGATATTGTGGAGTAAGTTCTTTCTTGAAGTTAGTGCACTTATAGACTGTCAGGCGTGTGATATTTGATAATTTTTGCTCTTTGTTGTTAATAGATAATAAATGTATTATTTCATGTCAGCAGTTATCTCCTGGATGAATTGGGGGCGTGTTCTGTTCTCTCTTCTTTTGTTATATATCAATCAATATTTTCCTTGCCATTTTATTGGTTTGTACAATGGATCCTAACAACATCTCGTGATTGTCAATAGGGAAGGAAGAGAGACCTCAAGAAACAAAAAGCTGCTGTTAAGATTTCAGACAAAAACAGACCAACTTTCTGTAAATAATATGTTTGAAATGAGTAGCTGATCTTTATTGAACCTTTTCTCTTGTTATTTTGTCATTTCTAATTGGTAATCATTACTCAAATATGTATAATTCATATACTTAGAAAGAGTAGCTGATCTTGGTTAAACCCTTCATCTCTTGGTTGCTATCTTTCTCATTTCTAATTAGTAATGGCTACTTAAATATGTATAAATACAAATTTAAGTCGAAAATATGCTTCCATCTTTATTTTGCATAGAACTGAGTTTCTATTTTGTCCCTGTATCCCTATAATTTTCTTCCTCTTTCCTTTCCTTTCCATTTTCCCTTCAGATTATGTTTACTATTAACTACAAGTAGTCGCGGTTTTGAGGGCCATTGGATTCTACTTACTACTGCGACACTGTAGAAAACTGAGTGTTGGAAGTGTGAGTTTCAACGGCTAATGCCAGCAGCAGGTTGTTACAGTTACTGGGTTGAAAAGAACAGATGTTTCATTTGTGCAAAATGTTCTGGAATTATTCGTTAGTAGAAGGCATAAGATTTGGCGGCATCTCCTTGTGATAGATGCATGTAAGCAAGATTTTACAAAACATCTATATGTTTTTCCTAATCATTTAGCAGGATATTTCTTGATATAACAGAGACACAAAATGGCTACAGTTTTTGCAGAATCATGTGCATTTCGTATTTACCGCTTTAATATGCACCCTTATGAGGAAAAAAGTTGAGCATGACAAGTGGTCCCCGCCTGCCAAATTATCTAGTACCTACAAAATCAACTGCTGAAATCACAGATTCTGCTTCACTTGGCTAAAAAGAAATACAATCTGATCATGGTCAAGTCAAGCTGGTAAAGTCGGCTGACCAAAAATGAACAAAACCAAGGAACCGAATCCAGTTGGACCATGCAAATTGGACATGGATAATCACCACCCGTAAAAGAGGTAGACACAAGCTAAACAAGATCAGGTGTTATATCTACATCACCGCAAACAGTTTATCATACTTGATAAAATTTTATGAAATTGTCACTTTTTCAACCAAGGCAATTTGAATCTCTGGTTAAGAAGAAATTACCATTGAATATTATAAGCTAAGCCATCATCTGTCAAACATAGGCAAAATTGATGCACAAAAAAAGGGTGGAACTTCCTATGATGGCAGTTTGAGCATTTCAAGATCTACAACCATACTTTTGAAACTAAACATATACAGCAGTTCACGCTTGAGAGGTCGGGCTTTTACAAGGAGCGAGTTTACATTTCAACTAGTGTGTGTTTCTTTTCATCACAACTCCCTTGAGAATTCCATCAGTGCCAAAATTTCCAGAAAATTGTTGAGGATCAACTGGGCCTGGAAGTTGAAATGAGAGTGAGAAGTGACCTGGTGGGCAAAGGTTCTGGCCTTGCATTCCAAATACTTGGGAGTACTTGTACACTGATTTCTCGCCTGTGGTTGTCACTCCACTTATCATTACCTTCCCAGCGGGATCAACTTCACAACTGAACTCACTTGCAGCCAAGAAAACAAATTTATTTTTAATGAATGTGAGAACCCCACATAACAACATAGAGTTTCAGTAAGGAATCAACAGATATCAGTCACCTAAGCATATAAATTTCATGCCATCACATCATTTTGACCTGAAATTACACTAAATTAAAAAAGGGATGCACTCTGTTGAGCATCTGTTAGGAAAATAGAAACAAATGATGTTTACCATATAATTCCCTTTACATCTTTGACGTGTTAAAATAAGTAGGTGATGACGATGAGATAATAGACATATTTCAAGAATAATACATGGAGCCAACAAGTTGTAAATCTTAAATCATTATAAGCAACTTACTCTAATCTCTTTTCACCCCTGGAAGAGCTACCTGGAACAGATATGAGTCTTCACATTCTCCAAAATCCATGAGTCCTATAACAGGTCCCACCTTCCCCATGGCTGCACTCCCAGTCAATGAAAATCCAGTTTTAGTGGTAGCTGTTATTTCAGCCCACTTTTGTTTGGTTGGGTGGGAAGGAAGAAATATTGGCGCTGGACCAAAGGCCTTTACAAATCTGGTATCATAAAACATAAGTGAACCAGCAGATGGCCTACTATTCAAAGGTGTCATGTTATAGACACTCTGTTCATTGGATTTATGAGTGTCATCTATATGTCTTTTTCTCTGAGAAGTACGAGGTGACGGGATGGGAGGTGACTCTCCATTGGATTGAGCTTCTTTGACTGGTACATTGTGTAGATTACTTCCATCTTCTGGAGTGTGGAACCTAGCAGCATTGCTGTTTAGAACCAAATCCTTGATCCAAGTTAATCGTTTAAACCTCTCTATATCTTCTGGCTTAAGGTAAGAGATTCCTGGGTTGTTTATAAATACAATGTTTTCAATGATTTTGTAACAGTTTTTGAATCATGAATGTTGATGCAGTAGGGGAGGAAAAAGATCAGGAAACTGAGGGTAAGAGCAGTCGAGTCGCATTGACAGTAGGGAGATTTCCCTTGAAAAATTCATCCAACAAAGGTAATTTGACGGCAAGAGAGTGATCTGCCTTCCTAAGTACATATGGTACACCCTTTCGACTTCTACTGTTTTCATAAGTGACCCAGCAACCTGATCAGAAGTATATGGTGGAAGGCCCTCGGCTATTCTTTGGAAAACAGATTTCGGGGCTTCCCCTAAGTACATATGGTACACCCTTTTGACTTCTACTGTTTTCATAAGTGACCCGGCAACCTGATCAGAAGTATATGGTGGAAGGCCCTCGGCTATTCTTTGGAAAACAGATTTCGGGGCTTCCCCTAAGTACATATGGTACACCCTTTTAACTTCTACTGTTTTCATAAGTGACCCAGCAACCTAATCAGAAGTATATGGTGGAAGGCCCTCGGCTATTCTTTGGAAAACAGATTTCGGGGCTTCCCCTATCAGATCAGGCCCAAAGTAAGCACCCATGATGAAGTACAGGAGAAAACGCTGATCACCATTCAGTATCACCCTGCCAGGCACATAAGTGGATTCAAATCGCAGAGCATTGGGAGAAACTGTAACCTGAGATGGGCTATCCATAGCAGTTACTCATACAGTGAAATGGAATCTGCAGGGAAAAGCAGTGGTTAAGTTTTACATAAAATTGATCTCTATATAACATGGAAAACCGTAGTTCAGGCATTACATCAGCATATTAGGATGTACACATGTTTGCAGTAAATGCCTTGACATTAGCAATAGGAAAAGCCATGGCAATTGTTTTAATCATCACCGCATTGGGGTCCACTCTAGCTATCTACAATAATCTTGTAATTCCCAAATATGACATTGCAAGTAGATATTACCCAATAATTTTTTCTACTAAATTGTGCCAAATTGCTAAGTTTCACAGCCAGTTACTATGCTACTGAAAGAAAGTGTATACAAACTCTTTATTAGTTTCTCAATTACATTTTCTTTTTCCCTTTTATGTTTGTGTTCTATTTAGCTTGCAAATGCATATAAACAATGACATCAATTGGCTGAAGCAGAAAAGGAAAATAACAATATTTCAATAGAAAAAAAGAAGTATTTTCTTAACAAGGCAATGAAATTTGCTATTTCCTTGTCCACTACATTCATTGTCAGCAAAAAATACCCACCACTAACTTTTTTTTTTACTTACCCAAAAGTGTTTACTTTAAAAAATGACTTCTGCATCTCATGGAAAATGGAAGTGTGCACTGAACAGGAGTGCAAGTCAAATCATTGACGACATTTGGAGCTCGGTGAATAATAATCCTCAAAAATAGAACTTTGCAACAGGCGCTCCAATTTTGTTCAAGGATATTTTTTTAAGGTATGAGTTCACAACCTGATCATTATTCTAAAGATGAGAAGGGGAAAAATTACATTAAAGTTAACTTCACGAGGCACACATATCGGCGGGCAGATGATAAAAGAATGGCCAGAAAAGTGCAAGACGATAAGAAAGCTGCTGTATCATGCAAGCAGAACTAATCCAAAATCAGAACTTCATTTTTTCCCAAGACAACACAACATATGAATAGTGCAGGGATTCCTTATCTCTCCCACTGCATATTCTATTATCAAACATCACATGGTTTATTGATGTTTTGAGGAATATGGCAACCAATTGAGCTGAAAAACAATGAATTTACCAAGGCATCCAAGCTATATAAGGGTTTAATTGGGCAAAAATTTCATCTAAAAATCATAAATGTAGCTCCAATTTGATTAATAACTTAGAATATTAATCTACAAAACAAGAGTGCAACAAGGAAAGTAAGTTGAAACATTGCAATTCTTGGCTGCTTTGAGAATTCATGAAGAAACAGCAACGGTTCAAATTTACCCACATAATCAGTTGAAGTAAAGGATCTTTTAACAGTTGGCGATAGTGGTAATATTCAGCTTGCATCAAATTTTGGCGCAGGCGCAAAACCAAGAGAATTTGTTTGTCTCTCTAGGAGAAAGTAGAAATGAGAAATCAACCATTAATTTGCATGTTAAACTCTGTGCTATGATCACAATTGACACAAATGAAACACACTTCGTACAACTAAAGGATCAATCATCTATTGATCTATCGTCCATCCATCTATATACCCATCTACATATTTATCTATTGCATAAACAGCAGCATGGCAGCTTTTTTTTTTTTTTTGAGGTCGAATACATGTAATATCCAAACATTCTATCTAAAATAAATTACCATAATAACCGAAACCAATTCATTCATTGAAATCTACAAATGCAATTTGAGTTAACCCAACCCCACATAAATTAATTAGGAAAAAAAAAGAGCCTCATGTGACATCATAAGCAAAATGGATGCATGCAACCAAAAATATACATGCAAACCATCAAAATCTAACCAAAGTTGAGTTCGTTCATCAAAAGATCATAACTTTCCCTTTCATCAACAAATTTTAAAGACAATCCCGTGAAAATAAAAACCCAAATTCACCTTCAAGCAAAATGCACAAAGTTGACATCTTTCAACCCCATTTATAAAAGAGACAGATAATGGTCATAAAAACTCACTCATCGAACACATAAAAACAACCCCATTTATAAAAATCTCTCAAAGCTAACAAAAGTGCATACCATAACCAAATTAGTGGACAATTCTGATCATATTCATGCACATAACATGAAATAATAAGCATGATAGAGAAACAAGGACAAGAAGAAGCAAAGCAACTAACCAGTTGAAGAGAAATTAACTTTGTGAAGGAATGAAGAAAATAACAAGTGGGTTCTGGGTGAAATTGAGTGAAAATTTATAACTAGCAACGTATGACTTGAATTGAAAAAGTTATATAAATTTTGTGAAGGGAGACAAAAAAAATTTTTAAGCTAGAAGAGAGACAAAATTAATTAAAAGTAAATAGACTTCCCACTTTTGTCATTGAGGACAGACCGGACTTTTTCTATCCCATCCCAGTAGGACCCTCATAAGTCTATTTTTAAATAATATTAATTAATGAAAAAAATATTATTTTAAATTATTACACTATATAATATTTATTAAAACTTAAATCTCCAACCTTGTTGAAAATTAGATGGCTTAATAACTTGGACCGAATGCTAAGTATCTACGCTCTTAATTTTAAATAACTTTTATTTTTAAAAAGAAAAAAAATCTAAAGAGCTCGGATGTTAGATGTTACTTAGATTTATTTGTAATATAACAATGTAAACTCCTATTAAATTCTCAAATAATATTACTTTATTAAGTTGATAATTTATATCTATGTATAGTAATTTTATTTTAACAACTTCTAGTATTTATGATATTTAAGCAATTATAATTGTGCTAAGTGAATGGTAAGTTGTAAAAGTCAAGAATTTATTTTATGAAAATAACAACTCTTTGATTTTTTTTTACATAATATAATTTTTTTTTTGTTATCTATAAGAAATTAATAAAAAGTGAAATATTATCTAATACAATGTGTCCGAGGGAAAAAAAAAACAGAGAAGAATGTATAATGTAATATTTTATAATCACTTGCATTCCAATGACTATTTTATATATTCTTTTTGTTAATTTTAGAAATTTGCTTGTTAAAAATTTAAAGATTTTAAAGGTGTAATAGTTATTTCATTGATTTTGTTAACATATTTTCTATTTTTAAATTTTAACATTATCATTTATCGCATTTAAGCGCTTATTTTAATAATAAGCTTTGTATATTTTTTTAACTTTAATTAAGGGTTTGAATTTGACAAATATTACAGTAGTAAATTTGTTTATTTATTTTTAAATAATTATTTTATGTGTGTGAGATAATTATTAAAAGTAGTCGAGGCTGTTATTTTTATTTATTTATAAAAATTATTTGATTCGGTATTTATTAGTGTGTAATATAATATTATTTAAATTATTGTATAAATTAATGTACTAAAAAAAAAATTATCGGCTATCCAGGGGTAGATATGAGAAAAAATTTCATAATATATCGCTAAATGAGAAAAAGAAAACAATTAGAGGACCTAATGGAAAAACCACAAAAGGAGAACTACGACTAGTAAATAAGAAAAGAAAAATGAAAAACCAATTTCTGTTCTCAGTTCTCATTCGGTCACTCGTAGTCTTTCGTGTTTCAAGACATACAAAACGCACTAAACTCGGTCGTTTCAACGCGGTTCAATCTCTCCTTCAAGTCTGCCATGGCTTCTCCGTTCAGGTACAATACAAGCATGCATGTACACAAATTTGACTTATATATATAATTTGTGGTTTTGATTATTTTCTCTTGTTGTTGTGTTGCAATGTTTGTGATACTAAAATCTTGGTTGATGATTGTTCGTTGGAAGCTCAAGAATTGTGCTTTTAAAGCCTTTTTGTTGCTAATGTTTATGAAAGTTTGAAACTTTATTTATAAATTAGGTTTGTGTGTGTAAAAGTTTTGATTCTTAGGTACTTCAAGGTTTGTAGACAAATCTTAGGTACTGCATTATTTATAAATGCACGTCCTTTTTTTTTTTAGAGGGAAATGAAGGTTAAAGGCTTTTTTGGTTAAAGAAGTTGAATTAATTAACTGGGTCAACAGTAGTTTGATAGATTGAGCCTTAATTTAATCAAGAAAGTGGTTTTAGAGTTGCATTTAAATTTTTGGTGAAGTAGGCTCTGTTTTGATGGTGGGATAATGTGTTACCATATATGTGCAGGAGAGACTGAGAATTTTTAGTGTCGCAAAGAGAGAGAGAGAGAGATTGACTACATTTTTGGTTGCATCGAATGATTAACTTGTGATTTGGAATTTCGTTGAAGTTCCATGATAGTAGTTCTTGTATATGGATATGATTCTTTTAGTGGTTTTTGTTAAAGGCATGTTTGTTGTGTACTGCTAGATAAAGTCTCCTTCGGGTGTAGATTTATATCTTTGAGCATATGCGTGAAGTATCTGTAAGGTATATGGGAGGCAAATTGTAATATCCTTTTCTTTGTTTTTGATTTTGGCACCTTTCCGTGCATCATATTTGCCTTCTACACTCCTTTCCTCTCTCTTCTTTCTGTTTCTCAATCTCAGAAGAACCGGAATGTACTTGCAGGTGCAAGTGCTGGTACTTTTAATAACTCTCTGAGTTGAAAGTTTATGTGTTGTTGAATAAGGAACTGCCAATTCATGCACTCATGCAGATTGCTTATGTGTATGCACAAAAAAAATTTGAACTACCCTTATAGGCACATGTATATACTGCATGTTAATTTCTTAAGTTGAAAGCTTTTATTAAATGAGGAATCTCCATAGATTGTACATCAAGGTTTTCGATATCTTGATTGTAGAGAAATTTTTACATTTATAAATGTCTCTCCCACTATCTCTCATACACATGGAAACAAATATGTCTACATGAGCAAGCAGCACTCTCGTATACCTATAACAGAACTTGATGTTGTCTGGTGGAACCCATATACATTCTGTATACTTATTATCATTATCTTGTAACTTTCATATTTGAAAGCTAACTTGTAATATTAAATGACTAACCTCCTTGGATTACACATTTAATGTTTTCAGTATTCTATTTTGGAAAAATCCTATTACAATTTTGTAGCTCGAGTGTATACACACGCGCGTGCACAGGGAGAGGCGCATGCACTCGCAACATGCACACACATCACGCATAACACACACGTATAGACGCACATGTACACATTATACACGCACAAACAGCTGCAGCTCATATACACGTGCAAAGAAAGCTTGAACTTCTTGAATGTGGATCACACACGTGTGTTCCATGTGCACTTCTAGTTTCAGTTTCTTTCTTATTGTGAAAACTTATCTGTGCTAGTAAATAAAGAATCTCCTATGGGGATACCATTAATGTTTCCAGTGCATGTATACCAAGGAAATCCATTGCAATCCTGTACCATAAGCTTGAAATGGAAAACAAATAAGAGATAGATGAGTAATTTTGAAAAAATATTAGGTGAGGCGGTTACAAAATTTTCTTATAGAGATCCGGTTGAACAGTGTATAAGTCAAGTTTTGTTCCTCAAAGACATCGATAAGTGTATGCTAACCACATACTAAGTGACTGGCAACATCTCTCTGGTAGAAATTGTGCATTCCCAATGGAGTTTCAGGTTGTAATTAACATAGAAGAAGGAGATGGAGATGAAGACGATGATGATGAAATTACTAAGATCTTGATGAAATTCAGAGATCGGATCAGTAATTTACCAGAGGAACTTAGGATCCTCATTCTTCAGTACTGGGTTCTAAGGTTTGATAAGAAACTGTCTCTTAAAATGTGTTGATTTTGTGTTATTGAGTTCTTACTTTTATTTGGTAATATCATTTGTTTGAGTATTAGTAGGTTTAATTTGTTTTGTTTTCCTTTCTACATCATGTTTCATGTGTGAGCCAAGTTAATTATCAGAATTATGTGGTGAAAATCCTTGATTAATTGTTTTGATGATAATTTATGAAGTCACATATTGAGAATTACTGTTGATACAAGGAAGTTAACAAATATTTAGGCATTTCATGGTGTGTTTCAGGAAGAATGATATATGTTACTGGGCTTTGGAACAATTAATGCAAGCTCACAATTGTCTATTCTAATGTATGCTATATTTTCATGTGCACTCAAGATTACCAGCTTTGCATACTCTAACAAACTTTAGTTCTTCCTGCAGGAGTGAGAAAACAACCGGAAATAATGAGCCTGAATGTGTTAACCCACAACAACCTCCCCTTGCTGTGGCTCCTCTCAATAGCATGCCATATATTGGTCCACCAACACTGCCTAGCGATGTCGGTGAAACACTGTCCAAACGAGAGACTGAAACTGCAGAGAAAGTTGGTCCAGCAATGGTATTTCTTCCCTCTCACTCAACTCGGGAGGAGTGGAATAACATTGTATTTGCAACCAGAAGTGGGATAGCACTGACAGGCAGTGCAGCTCTGGGGAAGGTGGGACCAATTATTGGATTAATTGACATTGGGGAGTCGGAGGATTCATATTTATTCCGGGTCTCACTGCCTGGGGTAGCAAGGGATGAAAGTAGGTTTCTGTTGATATTTGGCATTCATCAATTCAATCTTAGATGTTTGATTGCTTTCTAATAAAATGTTAACTGAAGAATAATAGGTCATTCTTGCATTGAAAACCAGTACTTACTTATTTTGTGTCGTAAAATGTTCAAGGAAATAAAAAACAAAACTATAATTGATTATGTGCTGTAGGTAGCAGCCAGTTAAGATAAGCACAAACTTCTTCATATACTTTTATGTTCTTTGTGCATTGCATTTGTTCACTTATTGCTTTTAAACCTTCATGTTTATCTTATACCACGTGTTCCTACTTTATATTCTCAAGTTTGCTTTCTCTAATGGATTTGGCAATTAACTTTGTGGTGCAGAGGATTTTGGTTGTGACATCGATCCTGATGGAAAGATATCAATAAAGGGGGTTACAACAACTGGTGAACGAATAGTGTGCAAGAATTCCCAAGTGTTTAAAATGCAAACACAAAATCTTTGCCCACCTGGACATTTCTCCATCACATTCCAGCTACCAGGTCCTGTAAATAACCAATACTTCTCCGGCAACTTTGGCACTGATGGGATTCTCGAAGGCATTGTTAAAAAGAGGTGACCTGAAGTATGCAGCTTTAAAAAATATGCCTTCGTTACAAAGAAGATCAATATTTTGCCGGCATGGACTAATTCAGTTTAAGTTGATGACTTCACAAGGGCCAGAGGTGCTCCAAGTTTTGTATGGTCATGATGGAGAAAATGAAAAGCGGATTACCTGTGACTATGCTGAAAACAGTGGCTCCAATGTTTTCTGTGGGTGAAGTACGAGTCACTCCGATGGTCCCTAGTAATTCCAACTTAAGACTTTGTTGAGTTGAATACATGGCCGTGGAGTGTAGTATTTAGCCTAAGTTCTGATACATCTGCTTTTCATCTTTGAGATCCTTTTGGAGTTGTAACATTGGAGTCATATTGGTTATTTAGACTTGTTCCTATGGATGAAGTACGAGTCACATGGTTGATCCCTAGTAATTCCAAATTGAGACTTTGTTGAGTTGAATACATGATCGTAGGACTGACAGTATTACTTATCCTAGTTCTTAGGCATCTGCTTAGACTAGTATTTGTGGGTGAAGTAGGAATCACTCAGTTGATCCCGAGTAATTCCAACTTGAGACTTTGTTAAGTTGAATACATGACTGCAGGACTGGACTCGTACTTATCCTAGTTCCAAGACATCTGCTTTTCATCTGAGATACTTTTAGAGTTGTAACCTTTGAGTCATATTGGTTATTTAGACTTGTTTTGTAATTCCCATCTGGAGACCTTGTTGAGTTGAATACATATGACTGTAGGAATGGAGTACCACTTATCCTAAGTTCTGGAGCATCTACTTTTTAGCTGTGAGATCTTTCAGAGTTGAAACATTCGAGTCATATTGGTTGTGAAGACTTGTTTTTGTTCCAATATCATGTCCATTCCGGGCAACACGAAAAATTTGAAGGGTGGATTGAGATTGTTGTGCTCTTCCACATGACATTTGAATCATTATGTATCCTTGGTATAATTCCTGTGGCTTTTCAAAACTAGGAACATAATTTTTACATAAAATCACCCAAAGAGACAATACATTAAACAATGATGAATTTAAACGATTTCCCATATGGTAACATTGGGTTGGATCCTCTATAGCATTTTCCCTTTCACAGGAAAAAAAATGGTTCACACAAGAAGCAGCTGGGCAACCCCTTCAAGAAACATTGAGATTACTGAGCGGAAAAGTTGATCAAATTCAAGCTCCATTTACATTTCAAGATATTATTAGCATTAGCGTATATTAAAATGATAGTCATACATCAATATCTCAATCATTCATCAATCATTTTCTTTTGTGACTTGTAAGAAAAGATGGATCATCCTCCCCCAACTGAAGAAATCCAATTACAGTTCTTTGACAAATTAAGCAAACAAATGAAATGAATCATACCACATTGTCAACTAAAATTATGGGTTGGTTTATAAAAGAACGCAAATTTCATTGTAGCTTCTCTTAAATTGTTCTTCTAATCGTCTAACATCAGAATAGAAAAGAATGGTAAATCTTTGTTTCATTGCCTTTATTTCATAATGATCCTCTTCTGCTTCTTTTACTCCTTGTAACGATATCCACCGTTGGAGCACAAACCCTAAATTCACCGATCAATTTCATCGCCACCTCTTCCTCAACCCCATCAAGGCATGAAAAACAACACAACCCAAAAATCCGATTTTTAACATTTCTCTTAAACCCCTTTAATAAAAACGATCCCAAAAAAACCCAAACTCAAAACCCCATAAAAAACATCGCTTCTTAACTCTCTCCCAAACAACAAAAATGGAGAACCAAAATCACCAAACACAGTATATACCCCAAATTTCCCTTTTTCCTTCTTCTCCACTAACCAAACCCTCCTCCTCCAAAATCCTTCAAAAACCCCAGTCCCCCTCCACCCCACCATTGAATTTTTCAATAACAAAACCGAGTGGTTGCGGTAAAATCTTGAGATGACAAGCCAAAATTGAGATCAATTGAAGCATAAACTTCTTTTGTCTTTGAAATCGAGATCGCCTTTTGGTCCTTTTTGCACATATGATTGGTTTTTGGATGGACCCATGAACAGTGAAACAGAACAGTGAAAAAATTGAAACTTTGTTGCAAAGTTAGTGTTTTGAAGAAATTTATTTGTTTCAACAACTGGGTTTAAGAAAAGAGACTGTTTTGAGAGGAGAAAATGGGAATTGAAGTGAAACACTTTAGACATTTTAGTTTCCATTTGATTATGCGTGAAACCCTAAAAAGAGAGAAAGATGAACAAGAAAGAAGAACTGTGACCGTTATAAGACTTGATTTTGAAAATCTTGATATGAGCTTAGTGTTAAATTATTAATGCAAAATAGTTGCTTGAAATTGTTCATGAATTTTGAAGAATTTGCCTCTTGTTTTGATGTGGGACATAAAATTGATAATTTTTTTTTTCTGAATGCCAGTGATTGTCTTTTATTTATTTCATTTCCTTTTCCTAAACATGGTGTAGATTTGTTTAATATTTTTTTTATAAAGAATATATTACTTCATTTTTTAATATAGAATAATATTATTTTATTGATGTTTCTGTTTTTGTGATTATATCATTTATTGTATATTTAAAATTAAATTGAAGGTTTGGTCCAAAAATGGTAATAGTTACCATAATAAGTAAATTATGATAATAAAATATGCATTTTTTTTCTTGGAAATCTGACTTAGAATGGATTAGAGTCAGTTAAATTTTCTGTCTATTATCGCAAAACAAGAAACAGCTCCAATTTTATTTTCTTTTTTTTTTTTGGTAAATAAGAATTTATATAAATGCTAAATCTAGCAGGTATTACAAAGCAAACTCAATAAAAGAAAAAGAAAGACAGTACGACTCATAGAGGTTAACTACCGTTACCACCCAGCTGCTAAGTGGTCAATCCCTTGGCCATTTACAGTACTTATACATTTAAGCCAAGTAACATCCTTAATCTTTTGGTAGACTTCGCTTGTAGAAGGAGTTTTCTGTTGGAAGACCTTCAGATTCCGTTCTCTCCAAATAAAGTAGATTGTAGCGCAGAACGATACTCTTCTGATCTTACTGAGGGTAGATTTGCCTTTAGATTTTCTGCAAAAGAAGGAGATTACTCGTTGCCATCTGTTCGGGCACTGATTGAGTTGGCACGCCCTTAGTACCTTGTTCCAAATTTCACTACAAAAGTTGCATTGGAAAAATAAGTGTGTGATTGTTTCCTTGTCATTACCACAAAGAGGGCAATCATCTGATGGAATAACCCCCCATTTTTTAAGTCTCTCTTTGGTAGATAATCTGTTTTTCAAAGCTAACCAAGCAATGAAGCTGTGACTAGGTATATGTTGTGTTCCCCATATCAGTTTACACCATCCCACCTTAGCCTCATTATTCTTAAGACATCTCCAAGTACTTGCAACAGAAAACTTTGCATTGGAACTAGCGGTGAATGAGATTCTATCTTCCCTTTCAGAAATTGAAACATTTTTGCGAAGATAGTCCCATACCTGAGAAGTGTACTCGTCCAACGGGTCAGGAAGGTTCCAATGACCATGCTGCCATAGGTCATTAACCTTAGCATCCCGAGGAATATCCGCGTCGGAGATTTCCATGTGTGGAAATTTATTAACTACTGATTCTCCACCCAGCCATGGATCCCACCAAAATTGGAAGGACTTGCCGTTTCCCAATTCATAGGAGAACAACTGTTTTATCTGACTTCTCAACCCCAGAATCTTCCTCCAAGTCCAACTACCATCCATTGGCTTTGTGATACCCCAAAAGCTTAGCCTCCGCAGTTTGTTATCAGTTACCCATTTTGCCCACAATGAAGCTTTCACAGCAACCAGCTCCCAGATGTGTTTAGTGATTGCCGCTGAATTCCACAAGCTTATAGATTTAATGCCAAGGCCTCCTTCATTTTTACCTTTGCATACCTCATTCCAGCCCACTGAACCTTTCTTCCCCTGCTGGTTACTTCCATGCCATAAGAAATTACGACATTTGCTTTCAATTTCTTTGGTGACTGATTTAGGCAGGATGAACATAGAACTCCAGTATACATGCATGCTCATTATGACTGATTTTATTAATTGCACCCGCCCCGCATAACTCAGATATTTCACAGTCCAGCTGGAGATTCTAGCAGATATCCTATTAATAAGCTCCTGACAGTGGACTCTCTTTAGTGCCCCAGAGATTAAGGGGATCCCTAAGTATTTGATAGGCAACGCACCTTGCTGGAACTTAGTCACTTGAAGGATTGTCTCCTTGGTAGGTTGAGGCACATTCCCAAAGAAGATGAAGCTCTTGCCAGCGTTTAGGTGCAGCCCAGAGACCATTGAGAAATCATCAAGCACTTGCTTAAAGTGGCCTACTGACCTGACATCCCCACTAGAGAACAATAATAAGTCATCTGCGAACATCAAGTGGTTTAGTTTCAGCCTGTTGCACCCCTTGTGATATATAAACTGGTTCTGAGGAATACAACTTAAGCTCCTACTAAGATATTCCATGGCCACAACAAAAAGCAAAGGGGACATGGGATCCCCTTGCCTCAAACCTTTCTTCCCCGGAAAAAAGCCTTCTAATCTACCATTTACCATGACTGAGTACGTGCTTGTTCTGACACACTTCATGATGAAGAAAGGGGATCCCAATTTTATTTTCTTTCTTTTATTATTATTATTATTTTAAAAAACCACCCAAATAAAAACCGAGTCTCCAAGCTGATCACTTGTGTTCATTTGCGTTTATACTTGTTGTTTTGATCATATAATGTTACTACAAGATGGAGATTAAGGATTAACTCTCTCTTTAAAATTAAATCAATCAACTGGTCAAATATAAAATATTTAAAGTATCCAGAGTGAGCCATGCATTGAGCCAAAGAATTGAAGAGGAAGGCGATATTAGCATCTTGCCAATTTCAACTCACAAACGTGGGGCATAAGGTAAAACTTCAGTTGAACCAACCAAATGTGCTTATTAATGGCTTTTCAAATTTGGACATAAACTTTCTTCAAAGTCTCTCCGGGTTTTTCATCTTTGCCTTTAACCATCACCATTACCAATGACAGAACACACCCCTTTCCTATCAAGCAATAACAGGAAAGTAGCATTATTTAATATTATGCTAGATGCATTTATTACAGTAATGGAATGTGGAGACACTGATTGAGAAAAGCAGTTCATTTTTCTAATTGTAAGTGGATGAGAATGTAGAGCACATATTATCATATTATTGGCTCCAATCTGTCCACCCCTCTGCTTACAAGAGGATAGCAATAGGTAACAAACCCTCTTAATGGCATAAATGATATTCACCAAGTATTGCACAATCTCAATGAGCAAGCCACATGGCATTATTTCTGTCCATCAGATGAACTGAGGCCAGAAGTTCAATGTCAAGACTGGTTCTGTATCCTTCTGCTAATTAAAGCTTGTGTGTATCCAATGATCAAGAAAGTTATAAAGCTGGTGAAGTTTTGCAGGAAGAGTTAATAATGAAGTACAGGTTTGCCACTTCTGGGCATGATAAGACTAGTATGGGAAGGAAAAGTGTGGATAAAGAAAATCCCAACAGTTGTTCAATATCTGGGGGGAAGCCTAATCGATGTGTAATATTCCCAGCGAGGGTGAGCATGGTTGCTGAAGCTCTAGAAAGAAGAAACAAGAACCGGTAAGAGCTCTAAAAACATGCTTGTATAAGAATTCTGTCTATGATGAAGAGGTTTAATTGTGGCAATGACTATAAGTTGTTCTGTGCAGGATTGTTCGAACAAAAATTGCCAGTGATTTGATAGTACAAGTTGGAGATTCCAGCTTTCACTTACACAAGGTGTGCAGAATAACTTTTATCTTGATTATTGTTTGTTCCAGCAGATCTTTTGACTTTAGTTTGCTCAAGTTGCGTTTGAATGACAAGTTGTATCTTGAAATTAGGTCTTCAGATTTTTTACATATCATCTTAAGGTTGCACTATCGCAGCCTGTGAGTATCAGAAAATTCTACATGGTTTAGAACTTAGAAGTTTGACAAATTGATGCATCTTTATATATACTTTTGTTTTTCGCTACTGTCTTGGCATTGAAATGATGTATAGGGATAGAAAACATTCCGAAATTCAGCCGTCCTAACTTGAAATATCTATGAGAATCATGCAATCTTTTGAGATAACGCCTTGTCAAGAATTAAGTCTCCTAGATGTGATATTTTTATTCTTGAAGTTTATAACTTGTTATGATTATTGTTTTGGCATTCAGCTTCCTATGGTCTCGAAAAGTGAATACTTGAACAGAGCTTTATTCCAAAGAAGCAGCAATGGAGTGAAGGGAAACGGCTCCAAGATCCATATAGACAATCTTCCAGGTGGAATAGAAACTTTTGAATTAGTAGTGAAATTCTGTTATGGATGGAAGGTTGATGTAACAGCAAGCAACATAGCTGCACTATATTCTGCTGCACATTTCTTGGAAATGAGTGATGATCTTGACCAAGGAAATCTCATTTCCAAAACAGAATCTTTTTTAAGTTTTGTGATGCTTTGCTCATGGAAAGACATATTTAAGATTTTAAAAAGCTGTGAATCCATACCAACATGGGCCAAAGAGTTACAGATCTCGAAACGCTGCTCAGAAGCCATTGCTTGGAAAGCTTGCATAAACCTAGAAGCATTTGCTTTTGATGATGGCGATGCACTGGGCTTGGAAGCTCTAGCAAATAATGCTGAAGACTTGAAACAAGAAGGCAGAGCTGACAGTTGGTGGTTTGACGATGTTTCATCCCTTCGAATTGATCATTTTATTGAAGTAATTGATTCCATTAAAAGAAAAGGAATGAGATCAGAGATTGTAGGATCATGTATAGCAAAGTGGACTTCGAAATGGCTTTCCCAAATCACTTCCGCTCTTAACAATATGACCCCCAAGCACCTGGCTCACCAACTTCGCCGAGTTACAACTGAAAGTTTGATTAGGTTGTTGCCTGAGGAGGAAAATGCAGTTTCTTGCAACTTTCTACTTCACCTTCTCAAGTTGGGATTGATGATGAAAATCAACGCTGAATCATTAAATAAGCTCATAAGAAGAATAGCTTCCATGTTGGAGCAATGTTGTGTTCCGGATCTCTTGATTAAGAATTATGAAGAAAATGATCCTGTTTATGATGTAGGAATTGTTATTAGGGCGGTGGAATATTATGCTTCTTCTGTTCTAAGAAATCCAGCTCCAAGAATATTTGTTGTTGGGAGATTGGTAGATGGCTATCTTACGTTAATTGCAAGGGACAAGAACCTTAATAATAAAAGTTTTCAGTCACTAGCAGAAGCACTTCCAAAAAGTGCTAGACTTTGTGATGATAATCTATATAGAGCCATGGACATCTATCTCAAGGTAAGGAAGTTATTTGCATTCATTTCTTATAGGTTATTCACATCCATCTCATGAACAGATGAATAACTCGACTCATTTTTAACTTTATGCATCTGTTTTTATTTGATTGCAGGCACACCCTAGCCTTACAGAAGAAGAAAGAACAAGTGTATGCAGAGCCATGGAATTTCATAAACTATCTCAAGAAGCGCGTCAACACATGATGAAAAATGATCGGTTGCCCTTAAAGATGAGAACGCAATTTATCCTTCTTGAACAAGTGAACATGATAAAGGTAATGACAGCTGCAGGATCAAATTACCAGAGAACAAAGGCGCAGGCAATAATCAGAGTGAGTAAAGGCTTAGAGAAGGGATGGATGACATCCCAGAAGGAGATCAAGATGATGAAAAAAGAAGTTGAGACGATGAAGATGCAACTGAATCAGTTGCAAATGTGTAAGATACAGCTTCAGAAACAAGCAAAGAGATTTCACTAGTTAGAAATTAGAGAATTTTCATGCTTACCTTTAAAACTTGCCATTTATGTTGGACATGTAATGTATCAATTGATCTTTAGGAAAGTTGTTGATGCATTAATTCTTCAATTCAGGAATTTCTCACAGTGTGGGCTCACATTCTCAATAGAATTATGAAAAGCTATTCTGTTCAGTCAAAGATGCCTGTTAAATCTTAAACAACAATGACACTCCAAAATTAAAGAATAGTTTTTATTACGTCCACATTGTAGGTTAGTCCTTAGGTTTTGTATTTCAGTATTTAAATGAAGAATAGCAATGCTCACCTGATTCTTTCGGAAGGCAAACAACAGAGGCTCAAGCACATTTTTTAATTCTCGAAGAAGAGACACTAACATTACTCAACCCACACCAAGGTTAAGGAGATGCATTGAAGAAATGTAACATCAGGAAAAAGGGTTAAGAGTTAAGAGGAAACAATATGATAACGTGCCAGAGGTAACAATTTCATCAATGTTTGCCAAGAAAAATTCACTGTCAAATTTGAATTCTTATCTGTGAAATGTAACTGTTTTTAACAGGAAATATCAGATTGGACTTACCTGTCAAATAAAGTAATAAATAGAAAAAAAATATGAAACTTGATACAACTAGGCTCCTTTATTTGTTCTAAGTTGGTTAAGAAAGAATTTGTTGTGATTATTAACAGTAATGCATGATGTAGCTTTGATTTCTTAAATTTGCAAAACTGATTCAGGTGAGCTTAAACAAAGCCAAGGTGATTATAACTACACCTTCACACATATTGCATCAAAATCCTATATTTACACTACTGTCAGTTGCTTCATTTTGTTTATAAATGATGATAGCTTGTCTGTTCTCTCTGGCAAGTAGCAGACACTGTGAACAACTTTTGCCTAATGACAACCAACTGAAATTTTGTATCTAAGTTAGTAACAGCTAACAAAAGGTTTGTTGTCATGTAGGTAAAAACAAATTATCTTGTTGTGTCCCTACATGCTATGTTACTCCACTGCATAATATTACTAATACATCTAAAACAGATGTGTACTGTTACAATGCATATATGGTAATCACACGAAACATGAACAACACAGAAAGCAAATCATTAAAATGGGTATGTCTGGTTAAGGAAATGATGAAGAGATTGTGTTGGACCGCAGTTGACAAAAAAGCATATCGCGGAAAGCAAATGAGAGAACTCAATGTTTATTATGGTAAAGTGTTGTTTTATTCTTTTGAAACACCTGCCTTTTGTTGCTCCACTTCTGATTCAATTATGCGATGAATGAAATGTTGAAAGCTCAGAGTATAATTTCAGAAAGAGGCTGTAGAGAGAACAGTATGGGAGTATGCAGCATTGTCACAGAAGCTCATATGTCGTGGCCATTCAGGCTGAAACTTACGACAGATAACATTCGTTGGGACAGCCTAAAGATTTCACCTTCACAAGAATTTGAAGAGCACATTTTAGCAAATCTTGATGAAGCTAGCCGTAAACTCTTGGCTGCATATACTCCTATTGAGATATTCATTACAGATAATGATACTCGAGAAACCTACAAAGTGAATTTGGCCAAGAAACAGTCCTTTTGGTTTGAACCATTGCCTGATGTGGGACAGAAAAAGATAAACACCTGTTGTCACAAGACAAGGCTGCAGGAGCAGGAGGTGCATTCTTCTATTGCTACAGAAAGGTCCTGCAAAAATTTTGCTTATTCTATTGAACCTTTTCGGCACATTGTAGTGAAAAGAAATCTCAGTTATCATCAAGAGATTGGTTTGCGTTGGGCTGGAAGCAAAAATCTAATCAAATTTAACTTCTCAGTTTTGTATACACCGAGATTGGATTCACACAGCTTCAGAATCTGAGAGGTAAGAGTAGCACACCCTTTTAAATACACAAAACAGATTGAATTTTGGTGAGTACATAAATTGATTACAATCATTGAAAGATTGTCATCTGTGCTCACACACCTGGATTATCTTTACAGTTTTGGTTTTTGGATGTTCTGTATGCTGTATTTCAATATTTGTAATCAAGAATGAACTCAAATTCTAAATTTGATAAGAGTCTAAACAACAATATATTGGATATTACCATTGTTAAAATAAGATCTTTTGTATGATTCAATGTGCAGGTTGAGGCTGGCAAAGCAGAGAACGTTTATTACTCCATAAGGGTGTTTTAGAATCATAAATATTGTTTCCATTTTGGCAAATTGGGCAGAGAAATTGTAACACCCCGGATGTAATTCTTTTACAATATTAATAGCATATTTTTTTTTACGCGCGAAATATCCGGAGTGATACACCAACTCTAGCTCTCTTTGATGTAATAACAAAACTTCTTGTTATCTTATTATCTTATGGTTCACATATCAAGGACAAGAGTATCTTTGGGAATGGAAAAGTGATTTTTGACAGCACTTTTGAATATCTTACAATGTCAGGAACTTCTGAAAAGTACTTTGCATTACAAGGCCAGGCCATCCTGTGCTCTCATCACTAAATTTGGTCTCTTTAATCAATCTTAATCACTTGATGTAACAAAAACAAATGAATATCATCGGATTATTTTTCTTTCATATACATATATATATATATATAAAATTTGATTAGTCATTTAAGTATAATTTAGTAGTAATCACTCTTTTCAACTAATATCAAAGTTTCAGGCTGGAATACTCTCTCCTCAAATTAAAAAAAAAATTGCTAATTCCAAACCATGCAAGTATTTTAGAATTAATATTTTTCGAGTAAAAGACTAACTTCAATAATTTATGTTATTTAAGATAAATATCTCTCGTTTAAATTGAAACATTTAACCACATATAAAACATAAAACTTATGTAAATTGATGTGGTACCACGGAAAGGAGATTGAAGAAGAAGATGGAGAGCATTAATGATAATAACAAGAGCGGGTCTTCTTCATCTCCTGAGGAGGATCCGAATCCGTGCCCCATCTGCCTCGTAAATGTTTTCGTACGTTTTCTCTCTCTGACCCTTTGTTTGGTAGCCTAGAAAGTATCTGGAAAAGAAAATACATTTGGGTTTATTATTTTTATGATGGCTTTTTTGTTCAGTTTCTTGAGGTGGGTTTTTAAAGAAATGCAAGAAAAGAAAACCATTAATGTGGAAACGCGTTAAAGATATGATCTTTGTGTTAGCTTGATGTATTTTGGCTTGCCATTATGAGAGCTCTCTTGTTGTGTGTTTAATTCAAGATTGTGAATCTGGTTAACATAAAAGACTAATGTGAAGTTAAATTTGCTTATATGCTTATTAAGTAAGTGTTAAAAGAGTAACTTTGATATGATTGAAGAGAAATTATAAAACCTTCCTTGATATGAGTAATTGTTAAATTTGCTTATATGCTCATTATAATTTTTAACAAGACCTTCCTTGTATATTGCTATATTTTGAGCTCTTTACTACTGGTTATAATTTAATCTAAAGTTAAAAAATGATTTCAAGTTTTAAACTTGAAAAAGGTTTTATCTGTCATGATCAGCATGGATATATATATGGGCTGTGAAAAAAAGTTTAATTTATTATTTGTAATAATGTTCTGCAGATAAGTTTTGTTACAAACTGTGAAAAAGTCTAATTTATCATTTGTAATAATGTTCTGCAGATAAGTTTTGTTACAATTATATTGTACAATGGACTAAAGTGGTTGCCAGCAAGCGTTCAATCCCGCTTAATTCTGTTAAATGTCCCTTGTGCAAGTTTAGTTTCATTGAGAATCATCCAGACATCTGCTAGTATTGCATTCTGGTAGGCTGGGAAGCGATACATTTTAAGAATTTTCTTATAAACAAACAGTCTGTGTGAAAAGTGTTGTTGATGATTGTACGGGTTGGTTGATATGCAGACAGAAAACTTTTCGATCATCCATGGATACGATGGAAGTTGTTTCCAAAGGCATTACATCAATCAAATTTTTGGGGATAGGTAACTAAGACAGTTTAACTTTTTTCTTCAAAATTTCTATTCATTTATTAGATGTCTTTGTTTACTTTATTACTTTCCTTAATTGCAGTTTCGTCTTTTCAAAAGCTCACAGATACAGATTACAGTGCTATTACACAGGGCCATGTCTTAAGCAGTTTTTCATTTAATTATTTGCTTCTTGATCTCATGTAGTTAGTTTGCTGTGTTATTTTCTGACAAAGCACTACTATCTATATATATGTTTTTCAGTCAATTATGTGTTCAATCAGGTATCTTAGATGACATATTCAATGTTTCACAGTATTGGAAGTCATGTAAGTATCTTCAGTCAAATTGGTGGCTCAAAAGTTGGTTGAGAAGGGAAATTCAAGCTCTTATGCAGGTACGTATATTCATCAGTCAATTGTTTCTTCTTTTGCTATTTCTTTCCCTTTGGTTTAGAACATGCTTAAACATCCTCTTAAAAGTTAAATACCTCTATTTTGTTTATGAGAATAAAACCTCATGTGTACAATCTTGTGAATTAACAAAAGGTGATCATTCTTTACACCGATTACATTGTAACAACGATATATCCTGATTGTAGTTCCTATTGCATTTGGTTGATTATATATGACTGAGGTGCTTCTTTTTTGCGTAGGAGGAAGATGTTGAAATTGTTGTGCATCACATATTTGGTGTGCTTGATTCATTCTTGAAGAGGTAAATTGATTGAAGTGCAGGTTACCGATAAAAATCAATCAGATGACTCTAACAGATCCCATTTTTAAGTTCTTTTGATGAAGGATGAAGAAAGTTGTATAGAAGATTTTTTTTTCATTGTTTTCATTTTGATCTGAATCAAAAACAGAAATGAGCAGAGGCTCCAAATAGAAACACCTGAAACAAAACAAGAAGAGTTCGAGGCTCTAGTCTGTGATGCGGCAAGACCTTTCCCGCTGGCAAGAACAAAGCAATTTGTGAATGAAATGCAACTCTTTCTCGCCTCAGGGTTGAACACAGAAGCCTATGATACAATCTACATGCAACAGCTGGGTTGGAACACTTCCAGGGTGACTATCGCGTCCATGGGAACAGAATCTAGTGGCCAGACAACTTTAATTCCATACTTGCACATCTTTGATGAGGATTCTGATGGAACAGATTTACTGTTTCCTTGCTGTTGTGAAAGTTACCATTACCTTGTATTCATGACTTGATATCTTGTAGCCAGTTTTTGATGGTTCTTGATACTCTTGTAACCTTGTAGCTTACACAAGATTTTAAGCTTGAATTGTGTTACTTGGAACCTGCAATTTTAGACTTAGTCAATGCTCAGTACTGCATATATAGTAGCAAAATCATACATTCTTAATCAAACTAACTAGAACTACACTTAAAAAACATTAAACTCGAAACTTTTTTAGTTTACTCCAGACTTGTAATTTGATTATCTGATTTGCAATATAAAAAAATTTGACTCAAAACCTGTAACATTATACTTGTATCATTGTATCAACATTAATATAATAGCTAAATCATATATTTCGAACTAGCTCGAGCATTGGTTTTATATCCTAAACATAACATGTGAAATCATCAATAAACAAATGTTGTGACAATTATATCCAACTGAAAGACTGGTCTTATATGCTAATATAATAATAACTAGGGCGAAATTGTCAATAAATATATTTTGTGACAATTATAATATTAAATAATGTTACATATTTTAAATTGTATCATAACTAAAAAATTATAAAACGACACTATTTTACTATATAACTAGTAAATCTTTGACTTCGTATCATAGGCTAGACTATTAGGATCGACCAAAAAATTAAGAGCATTTTTATATTTTTAACTCATATTTTTAATATTTTTTTCATTCTAAATGATATATAACATGTATTAATTAGATAATAAAATAATATAATAATTATTTTAAAAATTAAAAAATTCGTTGATATAAAATAGAAAGTATAGTATTATTCAAAATTAATTCAGCCCAGATAGGTCTATAAGTATAGTATTATTCAAAATTAATTCAGCACTTTATAGGTCTACAAGTATAGTATTACTCTAACGTGACACTTGGCAACACCACATTTTTAACATAACGAATGACGATAAAGTAATAAAGATGAGCCAGCCATACACCAAACAGAGTATTTGCAGCAGTAGCAGCAAAAATGGCATCAAGAGACTCAGACTATGGCGCTTTTATGGAGAAATTTATCCTTGAACCAGTCTCTTCATCTCATCAACTTCCTCTTAGTGGCCTCACTTTTGCAGTTAAAGACATGTAAGTCTTCAGCTAACATGAATATTTACATCAATCAAACTACTGTTTTTCTTGGGGGGTACACAAGCTTTTTTTTGGAGAATCAATCTTTTTTTCATGTGTTTTTTTCGATTTCATGTGACCATTTCGGCTTCTGGGTTTGCTCAAATTGTTTGGAGTATTTGTCTGTACTGAATTGTTTCGAAATCAGATTCTGTTCTAATATATTCTTGTTGAAGTGTGTTCTTGGAAATTTAGCATTCATCGGTTTCAGCTTTTGGAGAGTGTGTGTATGCAAACTATTACTTCAGTTGCAGAGTATGTATGTATGTATGTATGTATGTATTTGTGCATATTAATTTGTATTTTTGGTCTCTATGTTGGGTTAAATATCCTTTGGTTGAAATTTTTGGAAGCAGATTTGATGTGGAGGGACATGTAACTGGATTTGGAAATCCTGATTGGGCAAGGACGCATTCTGCTGCCACATCAACTGCTCCGGCTGTTTTGGCCATCTTAAGGGGAGGCGCCACCAGTATTGGTAAAACTGTCATGGATGAAATGGCATACAGGTTAGAGTTCAAAGCCATTTAATTTGTCTTTGCTGTATATAGGAGTTCCATTAAATTCATCGGATAACACTCACTTGAGTGTATTTTATTGTGATTTTAGTGAATTTTTTTCGGTATCCTTCTGAAGTAACTCTTATAAAACCAATGCACGTGATAATTATGTGCATCAAAAAACCTTGACACACAATGCCGAAATAATTTGTCATATAATCTTGGTACATACATAGATCATTTCAATTCTAAGGCTCCTTCCTAGTAGTTCACCTTCGAATATTCATTTATTGAATTGTATAACTGTATGAGTTCAGTATAAATGGAGAAAATAAGCATTATGGAACACCCACAAATCCGTGTGCACCAGACAGGGTACCTGGAGGATCTTCTAGTGGATCTGCTGTTGCAGTAAGTGCAAGGCTTGTAGATTTTTCCTTGGGTCAGTATTTCGTTCTTGAACAGTTCTTATGTTTCTTGAGTTGTCCTTAGGCAGTGTATAAATAAAATGTTCTGTCCATCTTAGGAACCGATACTGGTGGAAGCGTAAGAGTCCCTGCATCATATTGTGGCATTTTTGGGTTCCGGCCTTCACATGGTGCTGTTCCAACTGCTGGAGTTACTCCTATGGCACAGAGTTTTGATACTGTGGGTAAGGAACCAATACCATTTTAAAACTTTTTATCTTATGGGAAATGTAGATAAACAAGAAATGAAAAGGAAACAAGGTAATATACACAGCTATACCTGACTATACAATTTTGAATATGATACTGGGTATCTCATACTTTACGATCATGCAGCAGCAATAAAACAATGCATTTTAACACTACTTCTTTAGCAGGAAGCTTTAACTTAAATGATAGCAATAGTTATGATGCTTTACCGATTAGAGCATTTAGCTAGTTTTTGTCTCTAATCTTATTAAAGAGTGTGCTTGGTGTTATTTTTTCATACACAACTTCTGTCAGACATGTTACGGTTTTTACCCATAGTTGCTCTACGAAATGTTATAATTTTCAGCATTCTTTAATTTGGTCTCATTCTTTTGCCACCAAATTCTCGTCTAGGATGGTTTGCTAGGGATCCTACAATTTTGAATCGAGTTGGAAGTGTTCTACTGCAGATGCCTGACGATGTCCATCCAGTCAGACCTAGTCAGGTGATCATTCCCGAAGATTGCTTACAACTCTCAAGCATTCCAAGTGGTCGAATAACTCAAGCTCTTGTTAAATCAGTGGAGAAATTATTTGGCAGTGAGTAAATTTACTACGTAATAATTCTGTTACTGATCAAGTTCTGTAAGACATTTGGAATTTATTCACTGAATGAATATGACAAGGTTCTCTTAACTCCATGGGTTTTGAACTCTCATGCCTCCATGGATTTTGATTTGTTATATGGTTTATATTCTCTTTACTCTCTTGAGTGAGATTGTTTTATGTATTTGATAATGCAGGCGATATTGTAAAGCATGCAATTCTTGGGGACTATGTCAAGGAAAGAGTTCCAAGTTTGAAGAATTTCATCAGCAGAGAAAACAAAGATCAAGAGCATACTATACCTTCCTTGGCAGCCCTTTCAAGTGCCATGAGGTTGCTACAAAGGTGCCAATCAAGACTTGGATGTTTTAACTGATTTGGTTGACATAGAAGATGGTTTTATTATTGATTGATTGCTGAATTTTGATACTGTTTGAAGCATAGGTATGAATTCAAGAATAACCATGGTGAGTGGGTGACTACAGTCAAACCCCATCTAGGCCCAGGAATATCAGACCGGGTGTGGGAAGCCATTAGAACAACAGCTGAAAACATTGATATCTGTCAATCTCTGAAGACTGAACTACGTGCTGCTCTTACCGCTCTTCTTGGGGTATCTCTTTCTCTCTCCCTCAATGTATTGAAGCAAAATTTATGCCCTTCAAAGTTTTAGTTTCCATGGCATGAATCTCATAATAATTTTGATGGATGTACTATAACTATACTTTATAAAAGAAAGGTTATGATCCTATTTACAGAGAAAGAAGTTCTTTTTTCTCTCCTTGGATATGACGCAATGCATTTGGCTGCTAGGTTGCAGATATATGCACCTGTAATTTGCATAAGCCTCTGTATGGACCGCCAAATTTTCAAAAGGCGGAACATCAGGCTATTAACGGCATTGAGATGCTGGTAAAACCGTAAAAGACGGCATTATGAACTGAGAAAATCAGTGTTTGTTAAAGGCTATAAGTTCTGCTCTGAAATGTTGTTGTCTGTACTCTTATAAGCTTGACTTCTCTTAAATTCAAATGTAGGCTGACATGATTCCAATGGTTCAATATTCACTAGGCTTAGTTTCTAACAAAGCCTTTCCAATTTAAAGAACTTGCAGATTTGCTGTAAATAAAGTACCTGCAACTCTCTCATCTATTCACTGTATCCGATTCTTTAAATCGCTCATCTAATAAATTACAATCTTTCAGGATTATGGTATTCTTGTGATCCCTACAGTTCCGGGTCCTCCGCCCAAATTACAAATGGATCCAAATGCATTGGAAGCTTATCGTGCCAGAGCTTTTAGCTTGCTGTCCATTGCTGGAGTATCTGGATTCTGTCAGGTTCTCTCTCTCACACATGAAAATTTTATTTCCCCTTCAGTTTCTATAGGACCATTGGATTTTTCTTTTCTTCTAAATCTTTTTTTTTTTTTCTGCTACTCTGTTTTATCCACAGGTGAGCATACCACTAGGACTGCATGATAATCTTCCTGTGGCAGTTTCCTTGTTGGCCAAGCATGGTTCAGACAGGTTCCTGCTTAACCTCGTCGAGGCTCTCCATGACCCCCTCAAAGAAGAGATTCAAACCTCCACGAACTGAGTTACTGGAACTCGGATTTCTACCAACCTCTGTAAGTTCTATAGACCATTCTTGAAGATGAAAAATGAACATTTGAGTGAGTTTATTCTGTTTGCTGTTTCATGCCGCATAACGCCTTGTTCTCAAACATCTGTTTCTTCAGGTGTTATTGTTGGAAATTCAGATGAAGCATGGAAATAACAGTCATGTATGATTAAGTAGTTACTTGTTTTATGAGAAAAATAGTTGGTAGTTCAAGAATATCAAACTATGTGCCCTTGTCGATGTAGCAGGTTGGAAAAACTAGTTTGCCCAACATGATTACATGGAGGAAGTTAAATTCCATGCATTAATGTTAATATTAGGCAAGTTCATTAAGACTTCTAACTATTGCTCATATTTCTTTGCAAGGAGCTCTATGTTTGTAAGTAAAATAGTGGGTATTAGCTAGTTTAAATAATGAAAGAGTGAAATTTAAAAAAGAAAAACAATTTCAATTAAGTCATGAAAATGAAATGTCATTTTTGAGAATGTGACAAGAAGTAACCATGATATAAGGAGAAAATTAGGACCGGACAATATTCGATTTTAAGAAATTAGAATCGATCGATTTAAGTATATATAATCAAACTGATTAATTTCTTATTTTTTTTCAAAAATTTTAGTATTTTTTTAATTTAAATTAAACCGAACCATCTATTCTAAATAAATTAAATCAAAAGTTAAATCGAATTGTAAACTAAATTGAATTGAAAATAGATTATCTTAAAAAATTTTTTATCTCTTAATTGAAAAAATTTGGCACAATATTTACGAGATCGATAATATCAATAAAATTAATATTCAAATCAAAAGGTATTTTAGCAAATACTCCTCCATTTCACTTTCATATTTAAGTTTAAAGTACATGGAGCCAATTTTTTTCTTTTAATTTTTCTATCAAGAAAAAAGATAGTAAATTAACTGCTATTTATATCAATTAATGAAAGAGTTGACTTTTAGGAGTTATCTACATATATATAATCCACATAGACTGACAGACATACTTAAGATATATGTATTATAAAATGAGTAAAAAGCATTTACTTCTAGCAAAGCAATTGGTTAAAATTAATATTTATTATTCATGAAATATAAAAAAAATAACTTGTATCAATTAATTAAAACAATAATTGAATATGAAGATGGAATATTTGTAGGTGGGTGAGACAAATAATATTTTAAAGCAGTACAATTTATAGACAAATGTGTTCAACTTAACAACTCTTGTTTTATAGGCTTTTGAAATTGAATTTGAAGACTCTCTCAAGTTAAACTTTCAACTTAAACAAATATTAGTATGCAATTAGTGATTGTTAAAATAAAAAATAGTGAAAAAATAAATCTTAACCATTCATTTTATTTCAAGCGTTAATACGTGTAAAAAAATTTAAAAAAATTAAATAAACTTAATTTAGGAAAAAGTTTTATTTTTTTAAAAATTTAATAAAATAAAAAGAAAAACAATATTTAAAAGAAAGACATTTTATTATTAACATTTTAAGAAAGAGACATACATATTTCAATAGTTTTAAAAATTTATTGATATCTTAAAACAACTTTCATTTCTTTTAATAAAAAATATAATATTCGAATTCTTAAAATTTTAGAAAAATAAATATAAAAAACCTCTTTTATTGTTAAAATGAAAAAAAATTGTTACGTGTCATTTTTAAAACCGTTTTCAAATATTTATGATGACATTCAAAGTCCACGAGCTTCTTGGGAGTTTGTAGAACACGAACCAATCAAATGAAATGAAGGAAAAGTCAACAAAGTACAGATTCTAAATTGAATGTGAGTGCTATTTTTACTAACTTCATAAAGAAAAATTAAGGAAAAAAAAGAAGAAGAAAACGTCCTGATAAAATATTTTAATTCAAATTTAAAAAATATTTTGATTATATCTCAATATTTTGATAATAAAAATATATATTTAATATATGCTTAGCATACTTTTTATTTTAATTTTCTTTGATATATATATACAATTAATTTGGAATAAGTCTTTTGACATTTTTTTAAATTTTTTTTATATCTATAATTTTATAAATGATAAAAAATATATGGAGTATGATTGTTTTTTTTTAAGAGTACATATTCGAGTAAACATTAAAATATATATAATATTTTGTTTCAATAATTCTTTGATTATAATATCAAAATCTTCTAATATAATATTTTTAATGTTTATAAATAATATGAGATCATATTTTAAAAAAAATCATAAAGTACTTTCTTTTTTTGTATTATTATTTTTAAAAACAATGATTTATATGAACCAAAAGTATCTTAAATTTAAAAGTTTTGTTAAAAACACTTTTAAAAAAAAAAATTAAATATAAAACTTTTACTTTCTCAAAAAAAATATATATATATATATATAAAAAACTTTTAAATCATTAGATCTGTCATCTGAATAAATCTAAACAAACTTTAAAATTTTAATAACCTTTTATTTGTGGGTGATTTTGCACCAAAATAAGAATAAATAAATAAATATATATATTCAACTTTTAGCCTACCATTTTTATATAAATTCAAGATCTTGGTCAACACTTTACAAGAATTACATTGACACCCCCACACACCCACCCCCGCCCCCCCCCGGGCGGCAAACAAAAAAAAAAGAAAAAAAATACACGCGCCACCAACAATAGACAGAAACAGGAATCTCATTGCGACTAGTTTGTTTGTTATCTCCGCCAACTTTCAATTGCTGACTGATCATTTAAGTACTTCTACTTTCAGATAAAGAGAGTGATAAACTCAAGATTTTAATTTCCAAATTTTGTTGTTTCAAAACAAAAGCTAAAATTATTAAGAAGAATGGAGATTAGAGCGAGAGCTCCAGGGAAGATTATACTGGCCGGAGAACACGCCGTGGTTCATCGGAAAACGGCGGTGGCGGCCTGCATTGATCTCTACACTTGTGTCTCCATTCATTTTGCATCTGATTCTGGTATATGGTTTGATATACCCATCTATTTCTTTCTCTTTATTATTGTTGTTATTATATGGGTGATGTTTTGATGGCTGGTTTGTTTTTGCTGATTTTATGAGCTAAATGTGTGGAGGTGAGGTTTATTACAATTGGTTTCATTTGGAATTTCTTGAATTGGTGATTAGGAGATACCCTTTTGATATTTTGTGTAGATATTATCTATTGTAAGCGGGTTTGCTTTCAATGTGTGTTGTTTTGTGTGTGTTTTTCTTTTGTTCTTTTGTTGTATTTACTTATCATGAAGCTGGAATTTGTTGAAAGAATGAATCTTTTGAAATTGGACTGTTTGGGTTTGCTTTAAATGGTGCTCTAAAGAAACCCTTTGGAGATATTGTGGTAATTCTCTCTTTTATTACTTTTCTGGTTCATGTAGTTAGTTATTGTTATTTTTTTATAATTTTTTTTTCTTTGTAGGAAACTAAATTTTCGGAGAGAAATATTTACATTGGATTGTGTTAGTTTTGCTTGACTTGATGATTTCAGAAGGAAACCAAAAAAAAAAAAAGGTTGACACTTGAGTGGTTAGAGAGGACTTTCTGAGATAGGGAACTTTTCGCTCCTTCGTTGCTTCGTTTTATCCGCAAAGCTTTCAGTATTAGCTTTCTAAATTCTTTTGTTCTGATTTCTAAATGTGGAGTCAATTTATGGTGATCTTGCTCTTTGTAGTTCCGTTTTCCCTTGCCGAATTGGTGTCAAACTGGTTTTGAGCTCTTATAGGCTCGGTTTTGAATGTTGGATCATGGATGATTTGAAACAAAATTAATTTACTAGGACAAGAAAGAGTTAATTTCTTCTACAAGAAACTTGGAGATGTGGGGTGTCTTTGTTTGCCTCTTCTTGGAGGGGATTGGCATATGTGAAAAGGATTTGAATTAGGCACCATATATTTCAAAATTTTCTCCTTAGTTCTTTTCAGTATAGTTTCTTAAGGAAATTTGTTTTACTGATAATTCCCTTTGACTCCACTTTACTTTGTTAGGACAGTAATTTCCTATTTTCTTTTCTCAAGTAATTACATATATAGAATATTTATGTCTTTGCTTATCTGATTGTAATGGATTAAGTATTGCTTGTTCTTTTGTATGTAGATAATGACGATACACTGAGACTTCACCTCAAAGATATGGCATTAGATTTTTCCTGGTCAGTAGGAAGAATCAAAGAAATTCTATCTCACTTGGGAAGTCCTTTCCCATCAACACCTACCTCATGCTCAGTGGAAACCATCAAATCCATGGCACCTTTAGTTGAAGAACAAAATATTCCAGAGGCAAAAATTGGACTTGCTACTGGAGTGTCAGCTTTTCTCTGGTTATACACCTCTATCATAGGGTATGTATATGTAATTGCTCTGTAAATTGATTATTTGCTCAGTATATTTTGGTCTCTAATAGTGGTTCTTTTATGTGTCAGGTTTAAGCCTGCCACAGTTGTTGTTACTTCTGACCTTCCAGTAGGTGCAGGTCTGGGTTCATCTGCTGCATTCTGTGTCTCACTCACAGCTGCGCTTCTCGGTTTCACAGATTCTGTAAGTTTGGATAAAAGACACGAAGGATGGTTAATGTTTGGCGAAAATGATCTCGATTTGTTGAATAAATGGGCTTTTGAAGGTGAGAAGATAATTCATGGAAAGCCATCTGGACTTGACAACACAATCAGCACATATGGTATGTATTCTTCATGATCTGCTTTCAGTAAATTTGTACTTCCGTTAGTCTTTTATGTTTCTGCTCTCATCTTTTGTATATTCCTCAGTAAGACTTACTGTATCATTCTGATACCCATTATTTCTCATTGATATTAGTTGAAGTTATGATGCTGTGTGAACAGGGCAAGCGCTTCAAAACGAATTTGTTTAAATGGTGAAGGGTAGATCAGTAGTTAAAAAAAAAAAGCCACTCCAAATTTTAAAGAGGAGATATGTGTGATATTCCTGTTTCTAATAATTAATTAGGTCTATGATTCCAAGTTATTTTGAACTTGGTGGTGATTATTTGAATGATTCATATATTATTTTAATATGCACAAATAAAACTAATACAATGAACTTTACAAAATTCAAAGAATTTCGTCGATTTACCCGCAAGTACTTGCTCCTCCAGGTCTATATCCAAAAATAGAACCAGAAAACACCATTTAACTCTCTTTTTGAAGTCCACATTTTCTAAATTCGCAGAAGTATATAATTTTCATACCTTGGCAATTGTATGAGTGCTGTGTTCAATGTCTGTAACACTTTATTCATACAACAGGCAACATTATCAAGTTCAGGTCAGGCTATCTGACACGCATCAAGTCCAATATGCCACTGAAAATGCTCATTACTAATACGAATGTTGGTAGAAACACGAAGGCATTAGTTGCTGGTGTTTCAGAGAGGACATTGAGGCACCCTGATGCCATGAGTTTCGTCTTTAATGCTGTTGATTCTATAAGCAAGGAATTGTCTACCATTATTGAGTCACCCACTCCTGATGACCTCTCCTTGAGTGAAAAGGAAGGAAGGTTAGAAGAGTTGGTGGAAATGAATCAAGGTTTGCTCCAATGTATGGGGGTCAGCCATGCTTCTATAGAAACTGTTCTTCGCACGACACTGAAGTACAAACTTGCTTCCAAGTTGACAGGAGCTGGGGGCGGTGGATGCGTGCTCACGTTGTTGCCAACACGTATCCTTTTGCTCAACTTACTTTGTACTTGTGTTGATTCTCTCTCTCTCTCTCTCTCTCTCACTAACTCTCTTCTTTCTATAGTTTCTTGTCTCTTGCTTTTGTTGTGACTGCATTTATGATACAATTTAGATGCCTTGTAAATTTGGTTGATTGAATCTCCCTGGGATCATGCTGTATGTACTGGTCTAATAAGGGGACTCCAATATATAGCCTGGTAAAACACAATGTCTTGATTTTGAATGAAACAGGATAAGCCGGTGACAGTTCTAGAAACTATGTCCACATAGAAGAAACAATTATATGTCAGATAATACATTCCAGTTTGAGTTCAAAATTTATCAGCATGAAGCCATAAACCAAGAACAAACACTGAAGTTTTTATTTGAATGGAAACTGCTCTAGGCATAGCACTTTCACTGTATTAAATTTGTACTCCGTTTGCGTAGCTATGCTCCTCGGTGTCATTGAAATTCATATTGTTACCTTGACCATGCTAATCAGTGCTATCAGGAACGGTTGTTGATAAAGTAATTGGAGAACTGGAGGCGTGTGGATTCCAGTGTTTGATTGCAGGAATTGGTGGCAAAGGTGTTGAAGTTTGCTTTGATGGGACATCTTGATTTTCCAAGGACTTGGATTGCAAAGACATCTGGTCATCATTATCAGAACAATAACACAACAATATATGACCTCGCGTTATTGATTTTTCTAGCCATCCCTGTTGTTGTATATATTATTATCTTTTTCTTTTTCCTTTTATTTTTCTAAATTTAGTCTCATTTGATGTCCTGGATCATAATGAAAATCCTTCTTTCTGGGTAACAGAAACAACTGTAAGAACGTGCATGAATAATAAAGTTTTCGCTGATCGAAGTTTGTTTTGCTCACGAGTCCACTTCTTGATACACGAATAATGACATTGGCATTGTACATGCAACAGAGAGTTGGCTCTTCATTATTTCAAAGCCACATTTATTCGTCTGTTCTCTTATTTCAGATTCGACAATGGTCGTTTTTGAGCTGAGCCTTAATCTGCCAGATCTGCATTATCTGTGATTGGTTCATGCTGTTGCCTACATCAGTTGATTCCATCGGACTTCATGTATGAATTCATGTATGAACATGGCAACAAAATTGATGCTTTGGACAAGATTATTTCTGAAAAGCAACATGGTTCAACATCGCATTCCCTGAAACTCGACTTCAAAGCTTTCAGTTGGTTCCAAGTTTCCTTCATGGATAGCAAGGTTCTATTTTACACAAGGATTTTGACAAAGACCAGTCAGAGAACAGCATTTGCTTTGCATCTTAAGCTTTAATAGATTGTATTTCATCAGGCTTCTTAAATGTTATGCGATAAACGGTGAACATGGGAGGTGCTTTGGACTTTTCAATTTCAAATTGAGAGACTCGGGTAATACATTTTGTTTTCTGGTGTTATTTAACCATCGGAAAGAACCTCGGTACTAGTACAATATTGGCTACTCCCACAAAACAATGTGAAGCAATGCTAATCTTTTACGAAGTTTAAGAGAAAAGAGATGTTATTTCTTCCATATTCCTAACATAGCATTTTAACAACCAAGCATTCTCGTGGCTTGGCTACATACATATAACGAAAACACCTATTGGCACTATGCCGTTGGGACCACAAGATTACTTCATATAAGGCTACAAAAAGACACAAGCTCGATACCCTTATGCCCAAAAGGAGACCTTTCACGTTGGACAAAAACCCATCAGCCATTGACAACAGTGCCACCTGCAAAATCAAGAATTGCCCCAAAGAAGATCATCAAAATCATTCTCCAAGGATACCAATATAGACAAAAGTATCAACTGATAATATTATGAGTAACTTACCATTGGGGTGGAGGACCTGGCCAGTCATGTAAGAGGAGCAATGATTACAAGCAAGGAACACAAAGCAAGGTGCAACTTCAATAGGCTGGCCAGCTCTTTTCATAGGCACTTGGTTTCCAAATTGAGCACACTCTTCTTTAGTGAATGATGCAGGGATCAACGGGGTCCAAATTGGTCCAGGAGCCACGCCATTGACGCGAATTCCTCGTTCGACAACTTGGAGAGCGAGGCCTCTAGTGAATGCAACAATGGCACCTTTTGTTGAGGTGTAGTCAAGAAGCTTAGCATTTCCCTTGTATGCATTCACCGATGTTGTGTTGATTATGGAACTCCCTTCCTTCATATGCTTCAAAGCATGCCTTGGCAACATAACAATCAACAATCATATCATCATTAACAATATTTAATCAAAATTCTTGGTACTAAATTGTGATAACTTACAATCCCTTTTACCTTGTCACGAAAAAGTAAGAGAATATGTTGGTCCTAAACACTCTTTCAAGTCTTGCCTCATCAATATCCTCAACCGGGCCTTCATACTGCTCAGCCGCATTGTTGACCAGAATATCAATCCTGCCATACGCATTCACTACTTCATCAACGACCCTTTTGCAATTCTCGTCAAACCCTAAATCTGCTGCTGTTGCCATGGGGTCTTTAGCATCCGAGGTCTTGACCTTCCTCAACATCTCAAGAGTATCCTGTGCATCTTTGTCCTCTTGAGACTTCACATAGGTGAAAGCCACGGTTGCCCCTTCCTGCGCAAAGCAGTGGCACACGGCTCGTCCGATACCGGAGTCGCCTCCGGTCACCAATGCCACCTTTCCCTGCAAAATGTCACACGTCACAACTATATATATCAGTACACATATGGACACATTGCATGTATATGAAGTGATATAAACAAACATAGTCGACAGATTCAACTAGAATTCTCTCCTGATCTGAATTTTTACTACGTGAATAAATACACGTATCCTCTTCAAAGTACTGAAAAATCTTACACGAAGCTTATTTGATGGCGTGTAGTCGGGGCTAGTGTACTGAGGAATAGGGTCCATGACATGCTCTTTCCCAGGCTGAGTGTCCTGCTTCTGAGGAGGCTGCTGCTGCTTATCTGAAGCCATATTTCTCACCCTCGACACTCTACAGAATCTCTGACTCGCCGGAAAATGACTTCTCCGATAGCTTTTCAGGTGGGTTTTGTTCTGACGCCAAGAAACACTAGATGTTAACACCTTCAAGGAACTACAAAATGAGGAAGTGAACATTTATATGTAAGTGTATTCTGTATAAATATAATGTGCCTGTAAATAATCAGATTTCATGTGGGTTATTATATGAGTTTGCAAGTGGACGCGCAGAGTACGTGGCACAAAGAGGGAGGCCCAAGGGTCGTGGTGGCCGCGTGCAGCGGGGACGTCGGTGGAAACGCTCGTTTTTTCCGGGAGAATAGAGCCCGTCAGAATCGGGGGAGCTCTAGAAAATTCTTTCGGACTCTCTGAGCATTGAGAAAATTCACATACCACATCTTTGCTCCATGTCTGTAACATTAATTGATGTACAATTTTTTCCAAATAATAATTAGTCCAATATTCTTTGAAAGACACTTTTTCTGATTACCTCACAGCTTGACACTATTAACACAACTTTCATGAATCCTGAATGATAGGTTCTATAAGAATCAATGTATATAATTTCATTCTAACGGCACGAATTATAAATATAAATAGCACTAGACTTGTAAAGTTGACTTCTTTTTAATGTTTATTAATTCATAATTATACAACTACAACACTAATTACAATAAATATATAAAAATGGTAGCATCAAAGACAGAGTATAGAAGAAAAAAAATGAAAAACACAAGCAAATTGATTCCCAATTTGACTTAGACCAATGCTATCTAAGCTTGGATCCAACTGGGAATTTGGGATGGAAAACGATCGATTGATGATTTTTACCATATAACGAAACATCATTCAGAGTAATATTATTATATAGGCAATTGATTTGTAAGATTTACCGAGGTTTATTACGCACCAGCAAGCACCACCCCATCGAACTTCTTCATTTGAAGTACATATTAAATTTAGTGTTTTCCCTATTAACAGTTTAGAAACTGTTATTAGTACACATATTGGCTATAAAATTTAAAATTTATCAACTGTTTAATTAATTTCGAACTGTCGTATGTAAACAAAGAGTGTTGCATGTAACTTCGTCTATTAGCAGAAAAAGAGACTTGAGCAAGCTCTCTTGATTAATCTTATTCCATCTGATCTCCACTAACGAAATGATGGTGGATATATGTCTCGGATTTAATAATCACTTGCTCCTTGTACATAAACAAGACCATGCATGCTTTGATTATGAGATTGATATAGCATCACGATGAAAAGTATGCTATATGCAGCAAAACAGCTTTTTAGGTCGCAATGTTGTGAGCAGAAGGCAGCTGAGAGATCATATTGCCCAACTTATTTTTTACATTTTCTTCAAAAGTTCAAAAGCGCTATTACATCATAACAATAGTACTCGAGCATTTGTGCTTTTGTTTCTATACATACATGACACACATTTGATACCTTCACTGTACAACAAAAGGTTATTACATGTAGGATTTCATTTATGTCATATACAAAAGGAACTCCAAAAGACTCCACCTTTGATCGTGTTACGATATATCAGAAACTACACAGCTATAACAGAAAGTTGTAAACTTAAGAAGCTGTTATAACTAATTCTCCAACTAACAATGTGATTGTTAAGTTTGTTGCTCAAAATGTGGATCAAATGCCACGTGTATAATTCTCTATGTTTGCTTCTTTATATAAAGCCTTGTAATTAGCTCACTGGTATATAATACAGATGATCATTTTTCTTCATTTGCTAATAGTTCAGCTTCTCTTTCATTGCTCTGTTTTCCTCCTTAGCCAAACAGGTTATATTCTCACATGGTATCAGAGCCATGGCTAACGCCAGCTCTTCCAACACAAATCTAGCATCTGCTAACACAAACTCTACTATTACAACTTGTAATTCCTTCCTTCTACAGTCAAGCTCAACAGATCTAACTATACAATATGGAAGTCTCAAGTCTTGACTGCGATAAGAGGAAACAAGCTTGAAAGTTTCATTAATGGAAGAAAAACTGCTCCAGATTAAAAAATTAAGGTTGTTAATCCGGATCGTACTGTATCAGAAGTTGATAATCCAAAATATGAAACCTGGCCGAGTCAAGATCAGTTACTTCTTAGCTGGATGTTCTCATCTATTCATGATACAATCTTATGTTTAGTGATTGATAGCTTATCTGTAAGGGAACTGTGGCTATCTGTAGCAAGGCAATTTGGATCTGAATCAAAGGCAAGATCTTTGCAATTAAAAAGACAGTTGTCGATGGTAAGAAAAGGAACTCTTAGTATGTCTGACTATTTCCTTAAGGTAAAAAATCTGGTTGATGAATTGGTTATGGCTGGATATTCAATTGATGATCAAGAGTTTATAGAATATCTGGTCTCAGGAGTTGGATCAGAATATGATTCAACTATGGTTCTAATAACTAGTAAAATAGAATCATTGACCTTAAATGAAGCTTATTCTATGTTGTTGACACAAGAGAGTAGATGTTTGATCAATTCAGGAAATAAGAGTGAAAATTAGAATTTCTCTGCTAACTATGTTCAAAGAGGTCAGAGGAGAGGTGGTTATAGTAGTTCAGGACCTAGCAATACATGAGGAAGATGTGGTTTTGGTAGAAACAATGCTGATGAAGGTTTTGAGGCTAATAACACTGGTGGTTTTGGTAGAGGTTTTCAACAGTTTAGAGGAAGAGGCTTTCAATCTTATAGTGGGAGATTTGGTGGAAGAAATAATAATGCATCCAGATTAGTATGTCAAATATGCGAAAAACAAGGTCATGTGGCTTCAAAATGTTACTATAGGTATTATAGAGATTTTGTGCCTAAAGAACATGGAGGTTTTGGTACTGCTGGATATCAGTATAATGGAAAAAATAGTTCAGAAACAAGTAACACAGGCCAGATGAGGGCCGCTTATATGGCATCACAACATGAAGGTGGCACTATTGATTAGTGATGGTACCTAGATTCAGGAGCTACTTATCACTTGACAAATAATGAAGCAAATCTAAACAATAAACATGAGTTTACAGGTATAGATTCACTTATCATTAGAAATGGTTATGGTTTAAAAATAAATTCTGTTGGTGTTGCCTGGTTAAATTGTAGAGCTGAGAATAACCTTGTGTTAAAGAATCTATTATATTTTCCCTCAATTGCTAAAAATTTAATAAGTGTTTCAAAATTAGCACATGATAACAATATTTACATTGAATTCTTTTCTGATCTATGTCTTATCAAGGACAAGAGGTCAGGACTTGTGCTGCTCAAAGGTACTACTGTAAAGGGACTTTATAGACTGTCATCTTGCACATCTTCTGATATTTCATCATGTCATCAAGTCTTTAATGCACAAATATTGTCATACATTCATCCTAGTTCAATGTTTTCAATGTGTACTTCAAGAGCACTTTGTAATATAAATAAGAATCAGATTAGTGTCACTGATTCAAGTTCACAAAATAAGTCAGCTATTCAGCCTTGCATAGGTTGTAATCTGTCATATTCCAGTCAAAGTAGGATTGATTACAAAATTTGGCATAGAAGACTTGGACATCTTAGTCCACATACTCTCAAAGTTGTAATCAATTCATGTAATCTTGTTTTTGACAGAAATGGAAAGTATATACCAGAATTTTGTGATTCATGTCAAATTGGTAAAATGCACAGACTTCATTTTCCTTATGTTGGGATCAAATCAAAATCACCTTTGAATTTTCTATACATTAATGTGTAGGGTCCTTTCTCAGTAGAATCTAGAGAAAAATACAAGTATTATTTAAGTATAGTCGATGATTATACTAGATATACTTGGATATTTCCTCTAAAATAGAAATCAGAAGCTTTAGATACATTCAAAGTGTTCAAAACTCAGATTGAGAGACAATGTGAGAAAACTATCAAAACTCTTCAATCAGATTGAGGTGGTAAATTTAGAGCCTTTTCTTCATATCTTGAACAAGAAGGAATTCAATTTAGATACTCAGGTCCACATACACATCATCAAAATGGTGTTGTTAAGAGAAAACACAGACATATTACTGAGACAGGTCTAACCCTTCTTTTACAAGCATCTATGCCCTTGAAATTTTGGTGGGAAGTTTTCCATACAGCTACACACTTGATAAATAGACTACCAACTATTGTGTTAAACAATAAATCACCTTTTGAAGTCTTGTTTCAGTCTAAACCAGACTATACACTGCTAAGAGTTTTTGGGTGTGCTTGTTTTCCCTTTCTAAGACCTTACCATCAACATAAACTAAATTTTCATTCTGAAAAAATTTGTCTTTATTGGGTTTAGTTCAAGTCATAAAGGTTATAAATGTCTACACTCTTCTGGTAAAGTTTACATTGTAAGTCATGTCACTTTCAATGAAGAATGTTTTCCATATAGTGAAATCTTTGGTCTTGAAAAGTCTATATCAGGTTCTAATATTTGTTTGCAAAACAACTCTGATTATACTAGTGCTCCATTTTTCTTTCATTCCTATGATAATCCAAGATACTTGAATCAGTCTACTGATCACTTAACAGCAACAAGTCTTATAGCAGATGAAGTTCCTGGTTCTATGACAGATTCATTACCACACACTCAAAACACTTTAGTCACCTCTATACCAAACACAACAAATGTAACCACCAACACAATAGACCAATCACAGAACACTCAACCCTTATATCAGTCCAGACAGTAAATACAAACCCCTTTAACCAATGTTCATTCTCAGCACTCAATGCAGACTAGAGCAAAATCTAGAATTTATAAACCAAAAGTATTTCTTGGTGAGTCTGAAAACAGAGGTTCAACATCTGAGCCAACTTCAGTAGCAGCAGCCTTGAAGGATAAGAAGTGAAAAATAGCAATGGATGATGAATATTCAGCACTCATAAAGAATGGTACATGATCTCTTGTACCAGAAGCTGAAGCTACAAAGGTTATTGACAATAAGTGGGTCTTTAGGGTCAAATACAACCCTAATGGGTCAGTATCCAAGTTCAAGGTAAGGTTAGTAGCAAAAGGATTTTCACAAACTCTAGGAATTGACTATCTTGAGACTTTTAGTCCTGTTATCAAAGCAACCACAGTAAGGACAGTTCTAAGCTTAGCTATAATGCATTACTGGTCTATTAGGCAAATAGATGTGAATAATGCATTTTTAAATGGTGATCTTACAGAGGCAGTATATATGAGGCAACCAGAGGGGTATGTTGATGCAGCTCATCCAAATCATGTGTGCAAACTTCACAAAGCACTTTATGGTTTAAAATAAGCTCCAATAGCTTGGTATGACAAATTAAAATCCGCCTTAGTGAAATGGGGTTTTACAAATTCAAGATCAGACACTTCTTTATTCATTAAGTGTCAAAATGGAAAGCTTATACTGGTATTAGTCTATGTGGATGACATCCTTGTAACAGAAAATGATTCAGCATTATTAGAAAGTTTCATTCAGTATTTGAGCAGTGCCTTTGCATTGAAGGATCTGAGATATTTTAATTATTTTTTAGGTATCGAAGTGACTCATACAGAAAAAGGTTTGCACTTATCACAGTCTAAGTATATCACTGATATACTAAAAAAGGCAAACATGCTGAACTGTCATGGTTGTGAAACTCCAATAGTTGCAAATCAAAAGCAACTTGCCACTGATGCAGAATTATTTGCTGATCCATATCTGTACAGAAGCATTGTAGGTGCTTTGCAATATGTTACATTAACCAGGCCTGAATTATCCTTTTCTGTGCATAAGCTAAGTCAGTTCTTAGCATCTCCAACAGTGGTGTATTGGCAGGCTTGTAAACGTGTTCTGAGATACCTCAAGGCTACTTATACTTATGGTCTTGAATTTGTAAATTCAGGGGTTCATTAATTAATAGGTTATGCTGATGCTGACCGAGGTAATGATCCAGTCGACAGAAAATCTATTAGTGGATTCTGCATCTTCTTAGGAGACAATCTTATCTCTTGGTCATCTAAAAAATAGCAGGTGGTATCTCGTTCAAGCACAGAAACTGAATATCGTGCCTTGGCCACAGCCTGCACAAAAATCATCTGGTTAAAGTCTCTACTTGATGAGTTATACATGAGTTCTTCAGCAACTCCAATATTTTGGTGTGACAACCAAAGTGCACAATCCCTTGCTCAAAACCCTATTTTTCACTCCTGAACAAAACATATAAAATTAGATGTCCACTTTATCCGGGAAAAAGTGGCAAATAATCAGTTAGAGGTCAGATATGTTCCCAGTTCAGATCAGACTGTCGATATTTTAACAAAACCTCTCTCTTATTCCACATTTGCCTTTCACCGGTCCAAGCTCAAGGTGTTACCCCACCCTTGAGCTTGCGGGGGATGTTACGATATATCAGAAACTACACAGCTATAACAGAAAGTTGTAGACTTGAGAAGCTGTTATAACTAATTCTCCAACTAACAATGTGGTTGTTAAGTTTGTTGCTCAAAATGTGGATCAAATGCCACGTGTATAATTTTCTATGTTTACTTCTTTATATAAAGTCTTGTAATCAGCTCACTGGCATATAATACGGATGATAATTTTTCTTCATTTGTTGATAGTTCAGCTTCTCTTTCATTGCTTTATTTTTCTCCTTAGCCAAACAGGTTATATTTTCACAGATCGAGACACAAACGAATCCATAAACCGCAAGTGCGATTGCACCCATTAAAAGTTGACTATAACACCACCTACAAAATCAAGATTTGCAAACAAGAGAACATCATTATCAAAATCAATCTCTAAATTAAAAGCACAAAATGTTATATATGTATATACACGCACGATACCATTTGGGTGGAGGACTTGGCCGGTTATGTAAGAGGAGCAATGGTTACAAGCAAGAAACACATAGTAGGGAGCAACTTCAATAGGCTGGCAAGCTCTCTTCATTGGCACTTCCGATCCGAACTGGGCAGTCTCATCTTCACTGAAGGATGATGGAATCAATGGAGTCCAGATGGGTCCTGGCGCCACGCCGTTGACGCGTATTCCCCTTTCAACAAGTTGCAGAGCAAGCCCTCTTATGAATGCCGCAACTACACCTTTTGTGGCTGTGTAATCGAGCAATTTAGGATTTCCCTTGTATGCAACCACTGATGTCATATTGATTATGGTACTCCCTTCCTTCATATGCGTCAAAGCACGCCTAGCAATAAGCAGCAACAACATCATTCACTTATCAGTTGACTTTCAAAATTTTAGTAAAACACAAGCAAATGATATATATGAGAAATTTCTGAGAGAATTTACAATATTATATTCTTTTACCTAGTCATGAAGAAGTGGGAGAAAATATTTGTCCTGAAAACCCTCTCAAGCCTTTCCTCATCGATCTCCTCAACCGAAGCGGACTTGTACTGTTCGGCAGCGTTGTTCACCAGAATATCAATCCTGCCATAGGCATTCACCACTTCTTCAACAACCCTTTTGCAGTTCTCATCAAACCTTAAATCTGCTGCCGTTGCCATGGGTTCTTTGGCATCCGTCTTGGCCCTTCTTAATATATCAAGTGTGTCCCGTGCATCTTTCTCCTCTTGAGACTTCACATAAGTGAAGGCCACGGTTGCACCCTCTAGAGCATAGCAGAAAGCCACAGCCCGTCCAATCCCGAAGTCGTCGCCTGTCACTAGCGCCACCTTTCCCTGCAAATTTATTGTAGTACATAAACATATGCATGAATTTTTGTAATTTCATATATATAAAATATGGTTTTACTCAAATGCACTCCAAAAAGGTCATTTTACTCCTGTCCACGTTTTAAGAACATGTGAATATATCCACACCCGATAAGCTATATATAAATATAGGCTAAAAATTGAAATATAGAAAATTATACACGAAGCTTATTTGATGGCTTGTAATCTTCAGTAGCAAATTGAGGGGTAGGGTCTATCTCATGCTCTTTCCCCGGCTGCCTCTCCTGCCTCTGAGGAGAAACTGCTGCCAACTAGAAGACATATTTCTCACAAACACTCTAATGGGTCTCTGACTCTCCGAAAATGTCGTCGGAAAATGAATCCTCCGGTGACTTCTCAAATGGGCTTCGTTTATATACCAAGAAACTCTAGCGGCTAACACTACACTTGATGATGATGATAAGCGAGGTAATATCTATTTATAGTGTAGACTTTTGATACACACGTACGTAGTGAAAGGTTGAGTGCAGAACTTGTTTAGGGTTTTATAGCAATATTTGATGTGGACATGTGGAAGTACGTGGCAAAAGTAAATGTGGACGTGTCATGCTGGTGGCATGCAGCCGACATGTCGGTGGCAACGACCGAATTTTATGAGATAAGAGACGCATGGAAGGCGAGAGAGAGTTTCTTTATTGGTTTCTAAGTTTTTCAATTTAGAACTTACCAATTTATCTTTATATACTCTTCAACTAAATATATAGAGTTTTTTTTTTAAAAAAAATACTCTAATACATAAATTAATACTTATAAAAAAAAATTTACTTATAAAAAAGTTTAATACATAAAAATATTAACTTTTAAAAAAACAATACAAATACTCACTAAATACCATAATATAAACACTACAATGCACATAAAATACTTTAACACTCAACGCTCAAATCAATATTTATAAGAGTCTTTGTAAGAAATACAAATACTCACACTAATACTCTAATATGAGTATCGCAATGCATGCAAAACACTTTGACACTTATCGCTCAAGTTAGTATTTATTGAAGTGTTTGTGACAGAAGAAGAGTGCTTAGTTTATAAAAGAGTGTTTGTATATAAAAAAGTATTTGTTTTATGTAGAATAGTTGTTTATATTTATAGAAGTGAATTTAATTTTTTTTAAAGTATATATATAAAAATTTAATTTAAAATTTAATTTAAAAAATACAAATTTAATTTAAAGTCTATCTCTACTTATACACTCTTTACTTAATAATGTATTATAATTAATCGATACAAATTATATTTAATTTGATAGCTATAACTTCTAGCAAATTCTATCTCTGAGCACACTGTTAAGAGACACTAAGATTTTCGCTTTGAGTTGACATGAACATAATTTTATAATTAGTTATTGATTAGAAAGTATTATAGAAAAATGAAGTACACCATATATGCCTATCATAGCATTCTTAAAATTAAAATTATTACTTCAAATACATAGTTGTATTGTATTGAAAATTAGAATCTCCTAATCACAGCTCTAAGGGATCATATATTATTGGCATATTATTCAAGCCAAGGCCAAGAAAAGGAATTGAGAGGTAGCTTCATTTAGTGATATATACCAAGGGTACCACTGTAAAAAAGCTATCACCTTCCATATAAATCATTGTTCCAATTCCAGATTGTAAAACGGGGATTAAAATTTGAGCTTAAAATTTCTAATAAGACAGATAAATTACTTTGCTCATTCACTTTTAACTATTAATATTTCAAATTGTCAAATTTTTTTTTTTGATTATATGATAAAATCAATAAACTAAATTATGTTTAGGTTTGAGGGGCGAAGATCATAAAACTTACAAAATTTTTGAAACAGAAGTATAATTAACTTTAATTCATTATTATAGAAACTTTATTTTTTTTAATATAAATATTATATTGTAAATTTTAAATTTAAAAAATTATAATAATTATTTGCTAATAATAAGAGGAATAAAAACTTTCTGACCTCTATCAGAGTTCGAAAAATGAAAACTCCCTAACCTTTACTAGAGTTCAAAATGAAAACTTTTACCTTTTACTCAAGAAATGAAAATTCATTGATCTCTATCAGAGATTGAACTATTGATTGTCTGCTAACAACTAATAAACAATTACATACCGACAATTGAATAACTGTCTCTTAATAATTAGAAGAATGAAAACTCTCTAATTTCTATTAGAATTTGAACTCCTAACCTACTTATGGTGCACAGATTTTGCTATTGAAATAAATACTTGAATGCAAAAAAAATTATCTTAAGTTCTATTAATTTTTTATTTCATAATTTAACTCACTATAATATACATTTTAATCACTTTTATTTTTTTAATTTAAATATTTTATTCCCATATATAATATTAATTTTGGGTGAATGATCACTGATTTTTTTAAATATAGTTAGATCTAATATATAGCAGGACTAATGAATTAAATCAAGCTTTGAAACATGCTTCAAAATTATCAAATTTAGATAGACGCATGGATTTGCATGTCAGCCACGTGCAAGGTTCATCAACTTATACCTGTCACTTTAAAATCTGCTTCACTTTTTGTAGCGAATTCACAAAGCGGCACCTGGAAGCAATAGCAATTTGTTTGATGTTCAAATCTCCCCCCCCCCCAAAAAAAAAAAAAACAGAGAGATGATAATATCAACAAGAATATTTCAATTTGAATAAGTTTCTCTCTTTAGCTTTAAATAATAATCAGAAGCTTCATTTAACTGCGTATCCATTGTTGCAGTAGAACAAGCAGCTCTCTAACAATGGCAGCTCTCAAACTCATCTTTGTGCTCTTTCATGCAGTTCTTTTGCTTCCCCATTTGGTAAATTGTAAAGGTATGTCCTCCCCCTTTCTCTTTATATATATCACAAACAGAGTTAAATATTGATGGGTTTTTGAGAATTAAATTGATATTGTCATATTGTTAACTGTTTTTACATTTAAGTTGGGAGCTGAATGATATTCAATACTTTTAGAAGTTTGTGACTATAAGAACTTGGAGTGAATTGCAAATTTATTAAGAATATTTTTTGTCTTGTATAATTGCAAATTTATTGAATAAGGATATTTTCTGTTGACTTCATTTAATTTTATGTGAATTTTCTAAAATATTTTGAAAGGACATAAAAGAATTTGTATATATAATTTCAATATCTTCTAACACACCCCACATACCAATTTGTAGTCTTAGTGTAGAAGAGCCAAGAAAAAAATCCAAGAAAATTATTTAGCCAATAATCTCAAGGCTTTTGAATTATTTAATTAACTTCATATAAGATGAAGAATTATTATGTTTGATCCTACATCCACAAAACACAATGGTTAATTTTATGCTTGTTTAAATTGTTGAGTTACTGAATAATTTTGTCTATAATAAGAAGTTTTAGCATGCTTCTTGTCAAAGAGCATAAAATTTTTGAAGCAATTGACTATGTGATCATAGACCAAGTATGTTCAATTGCATAGCAATAGAACTTGCGTATGAAAGCTCCCATACTATTATAATTTCTCGACATACTACTATAATTTCTCGACATACTACTATAATTTCTCGACAGATGTTGAGGACGATCTTCTTCAAGGCATCAACAGCTACCGAACATCACTAAGCCTTCCAGTTCTCGCAAAGAACCGGAAGGCCAGCTGTCTCGCCGACGAGATCGCCGAGCAATTAGAGGACCAGCCATGCACCAACATCAAGGTAGCCGCGCCGCCGCAGCAAGTGGCCAACTACAAAAACCTTATAAAGAAGTGCGACATTGACATCAACACAACGAGAGATGGCGTGGTCTTGCCCGTTTGTGTGCACAAGTTGGTCCCAACACTCGTGCTTACTAACTACTCGCACTCCCCCTACGCCAAGTACTTGAATGACTCGATATTCACTGGCGCCGGCGTCGGGTCCGAGGATGATTGGATGGTTGCGGTACTGACCACGAGCACGCCCCGCGGGAGCTTTGTTAGTGAAGCTCATTCTGTCGTTGGTTGGAGTTGTTACATGGTGGCTTTGTTGTTGGGGTTTGTTGCTTATTTGTTGTATTAATGTGCTTCCACATCTTGGTGTTGCATACGTTAATCGATCTCTCCTTTTTTAAGTGTTTTGGATTGTTTGTGTATGTGTTTTGTTGAGGGGATCGATTTAGCTTTTGGTAAATAATTAACAGTCTTTGCGACAATCTCTTGAATGACTCTTGGGTGTGGTAAAATTACAAAGAATTTCGAATTAAGCTGTCAATTTTAATTTTTTTTATTTTTTCTAGATTACGATTTTCAGGAGTTGGATTATGGCCCCTAATGCATTAAAAATAGATCTTAGTGAATATTAATGGGCAGCTTTAAGCACTTAATTGGGCCTTGGTGATCAAGTTAACAGACGGCATAAAGATCAATTACATATTTAATTCAAAAGAAGCACATTTGGTTTTGTTTTAAAGTTGCATGCAAGTATTCTTCTTGTTTACTTTATTCCTCATTTGGGTGCATCGAGTTTTTCATTAATCTCAGCACAAGTGAAAATTCATCAAAAAGATTTCTCTCTCTTTCTTTCTGTCATAGCAATGGCTGCTCTCAAACTTATCTTCTTCTTCCTCTTCGTGCTCCTTCACATACTTCTGTTGGTTTCCCATGCTGTTAGCTGCGCCATTACTCTTCTCTCCTCCTCTCTATCCAACGGGTTTTATGTTTATTTTTTTATTTATTATTGGCACTGGCACTATTAGTTTGGCTTGAGAATTAGTTAATGCAATATTATAGCAAAAGCATGCATTTTTGTACTTTGTAGCCTCAAATTTGGTGAGGAATAATTAAGGTAACATCCCAAAATTGTGCATATCATGTTCCGAAGTTTTGAAATGAAACATTGCTGTTATAGTAATTTAATCTATTATCTTCAAATTTTTAATTAATTGCACAAGGAGTGCATAAATATTAATTGTGTCACTTACATTGATTAATTACCTCATTAATTAAATTTTAGAGGGAAAATGATATCTGGATCTTTAAAGTTTTAAGAATTGGATATGTAATTTTTAAAATTTTAAAATTTTCGTTTACATCATTGTCAATCATTGTCAGGTAACAGATTCTATTAACTTTAACAATGAAAATGGTAACAATAGATTCTATTAACTTTAACACTAAAAATGGTAACAATGAAAATTCATCTACTTTTAATTGGAAAAAAGTTAAAATTCAACGATTGGTTAACAAACGGTTAATGCTGGTCAATAGTCGATCAATGGTGGTCAATGAGTGGTCAACGACTGTCAAGGGAAGTCATCGATTGGTCAACACAATCAACAATGGTCAACAACTGGTAAATGCTTATCAATGAGGATCAACGATGACTAATATTAGTCAACAGTCGATTAATAACAGTTAATAGAGATCAACGACTGGTCAACACCGGTCAATAACTGATTGTCAGTCATTAACTTTAAGAAATTTCGTTATCTGATAAGGGTATAATCAAAATTTTAAAATTTTGTAAGTCTACTTATCTCTTTTTTAAAATTTTGAAGGTCTAAATATCTATTTTTCCAAACTTTTATCAATATTTAGCTTAATATTCAGAACGGGACTTACCGGTACCAAAAAGATTTTTCAATAGTTAAAAGAACATATTTTTTTTTTAAAAAAAAGCCAATAGAATTGATAGTGAAATATTTTTAAGCAAATTCATACTGCTTTAATGCTAAATTAATATTTTTAATGGTATAAAAAGACTTTTTGAGTCAAATGCCTAAATATTACCATGCCAATTTGATTATATTGATGAAAACGATTATTGTTTTAGTGTAAACATTGATACATTTTAAAATACAAATATAATTTTGTTGGTGGTAAATAAAAATTTTCTATTTAATAAAATAAACGCAACGGAAGTCAGATCGTCTTGTTCATAATTACATATATAGGGATATAATATTATCTCAATTTTTTACTATGCAGATCTTGAATTGACTAGCTACAATCTTCTCTACTATCCCCAATCTTCAAACTCAACGCCTGTAAGCATGTGGATCTTTCCTTAATCTTTAAAATCACTAATACTCAAATCTGAGAGAATGGTAATGACCAAATTCTTTTTTCACGTAAGAATATATAAAAAGAATTTTTCTGGTTATAGTTATTGTTTTGTTTACTACTTCATACTTCTCATATATATAAGAATCTCCTTTGGGTATTTTGAATTAGATTAGGATTAGAAAATTAGAGTTTAATTAAGATTTGAGTTAGTAGAGTGACAGTAAGATTCATGGTCTTCCTAGCTCTAACTTAAAAGGCCTAGTCCTTTTTATCTCATAATACATCAATTCTTCTAAGTTAATCCCACGCTATTCTACTAAAAGTTAAGGGTTGTACTCTAATAACTCATATTATTAAGTAAAAGTCTATTTAATTAAAACTTTATTTAATTAAATTAAGCTTAGTCTTTTGACCAATAATAACCACTTAATTGACCCTCTAATTGATGTCTATAATTAAAGGTCATGAAAAAAAATATCTTACCTCTTTAATTATTTATTTGCCCCTAAGTCACTAAATGCTCTAATAATCACTTTTATGTCTATATTTGTAAATAAATTTATAAATAAATACTATTATTCAACAAATAATTTATTGAATAAACTATAGTTATAGATTCTAATGATCAAATACTGTAAATAACTTAAGTGAACATTAATTATTAGATTCCATCTTGCAAATATATGTTCTTACGATCCATGAAATTATATCTCCAAGCTATCGAGGTTTTGACCGTTTATATAGATGTCACTTTGTGATAACTTAAAAGATACAATACATGAATGTAAGTTCATTACCTGCTCAGGATTAAGATCAATCAAGCTTATTAAAATTTTTGTGAATTAAGATCTACGATATTTAGTTAACCAGATCGAAATTCACAGTAGCCTCATTCAATGTAACATATACACTAATTTTTCTACTCGAAGTCTTTACTTTGATGATCAAGGCAAATCATTTACTATAAGAAGTAGAAAAATTGTAACCTTACATAATGAAATACCCTTTTTCATTAATAGTTGTGAACTAGATTTAATTTATAAATAACTTGTGATCTATACCTTCTATATTAGTATCATATACCTAATACATAGATCACATACTTTATGAATATGAGGGCATCAATGTATGCTCAATTATATATATGAATAAACTTTATTAATCTAATAAAATATTATTACACATATTTTAAGAATATAAAATAACATAAAATATCTAACATATTTAACTAAATAATATTAAAAATAACGTGTTTTTTTAATTATACAATATTATTTAGGTTGTATTTACATTTTAAATTGCACTTGATAGTTTTTTTTTAGGTTGAAATCCATCATCAAAGTACTTTTTGAAATGTTAGATTATATCAAGTATTTTATCACGGGCTCATAATGTTTTGCTGATAAGTTCAGAATGTTATCTCGGGATTGGTTCAGATTTGTTTCAAGAATAGAAGCTGAAGTGTGTTGATGACTTAAGTGAAGTCTCGGGTACAAAGAAGTTCAACAAGAGCCAGAGGAGTTTTCAAGAAGCTGTTATAACAAACTTTCCCGCCAAGAAGTTTGTTATACAAATTCATATTCTGTTAGCTAAATGTATGGGATAGCTGCCACGTATATTTCTGTATAGTATAAAAAGAACCCATTTGATGTATTTTATTCATTCATTCAATAATAAATAAATTAAAAGTTTTACAGCAAGAAAACTTAAATTTTTTCTCTCAAACCAAACAGAAATTTTACACGAAACCACAAGAATACTTGGGAGTACTTAACACTTCTAACATTTGTGCTCTTTTGAGGAAGTTCTCTTACAATTCTCTTGTTTTCTTAAAAGAAGAAAAACTAATAAAATCACTTTCATGAAACCTTGTAAACGTATTTCCATGAAAGGCACTTCTATTTAAAAAGCGCTTTGCACGCTAAAAATTCTTGAACTTTGCTTCTCTTAATTAAGTATTCATGCAGACAAGGAGGACGATCTTCTCAAAAGCATCAACAAATACAGAAAGTCCTACAACCTTCCGGCCCTAAAAGGCCATTGCAGGGCGAACGGTCTCGCTGAAGAAATCGACGACGACTTATCCGATGGCAAACAGCCATGCACCGCCGCCACCACCAGCAGCTACATCACGACGCAGCAGCAGCCCAGCTGGTCATATCAAATCACCTGAAGAAGTGCAACCTCCAAGCCAATACCGCCAAAGAGGCCGTCATCATGCCCGTTTGCGTACCCAAACTGGATTCCATGCTTCTGCTTGGAAACTACACGCTCAACCGTCAGTATGCTAGGTACTTGAACAGCTTGAAGTATACCAGAGTTGGGCTCGGCCACGATGTTGATTGGATGGTGGTGTTGCTGACGACGAGGACGCCCGGCGGCAGCTTTGCTGCTAGTGGAGCTTCTTCTTCTTTTGTGGTTTCAGGAGTCTGTTTAGGTTTGTTGATGGGATTGCAGCTTGTTTGTTATTTGGTGTATAGAGTTTAATTCAAAGTGCTTTTGATTTTTTTTGGTGCAGCTTTTTGAATGTCTATGTATGTGTGATGTATTATTATTTTCGGGATACTGTTAAGCGCGTGTGTGCAATGACAATAAGTGCTTTGTGGCAAATCACTTTTTGAAAAGAAGTGTTCGTGAATTATATATAATAAGTGTTTATAAAATGTTGTCTATTTGTGTACCATTTAGTGGCTTTTGCTGATTTTCTCTTTCCCAAATTTTCTTCGGAGTTCTTAGGTTGAAGTAGCTCTAACGATCTAGGATAGTTTCTTGCTTTTAACAAGCCTTCACTCTATTCGGATGGGAGTATAGAAATTTTTTTGGAGATGAAATCTTGGGGGAGTTATTCTAGGCATCGCCATTAAATACTATCGGATCATCCTTTGTTATTGCTTATATCGTCTGCTGTCTAAGCTTCCTAACAACTTCTTTTGTTTGTATTAGTCCATCATTGATCATTCCTTATTACTTTCTCTCTCTTATCTCAGTAAATATAGAAGTATATGGATGCGATTGAATTGGAAAAACTATGCAATCAACTCTCTTTGTCAGATGAGGATGGGGAAGGTATTAATTAATCTGGAATGGTTGGTCGGTGAGAATGAAAGAAGACTAACTACTCACAGTTTGGTGGGAAAGGTATTGTCTCCTAAACTAGCCAACAAAGAAGCATTTAGATGGGTTATGCAGTAGGCCTAGAAAGTTACCCATAGATTTCAAATTGAAAGTTTGGGAGAAAACAGGTTCATTTTCAACTGTTAGGCAGAAGTGGACAAAAGAAGAGTACTTCAAAATGACCCCTAGAACTTTGATAATGCGTTACTGGTGTTGGCTGAACCAGTTGGATTGGGAGACTTATCAAAAATCAAGTTTACAAGGGCCTCATTTTGGGTTCAAATTCATAACATTCCCATACTCTGTATGAAATGAGAAAATGGAAATGAGATTGGGTGAGCAGATTGACACTGTGAAAGAAGTGGATGCGGACGAAAAAGGACTATGCCTAAGGAAATTCTTAAGAATTAGAGTCAACATAGACATCGCTAAACCTCTAATAAGAGGAATCAGAGTTCGAATGTTAGAAAGAGAAGAGTTTCTTGATCTGCCAATTAAGTATGAAAGGCTGTCTGATTTATGCTTTTACTGTGGCAGAATTGGGCACGTCTACAGGGAATATCCTTCATGCCTAATGGAGCAAGTCCATAACTAGGAGAAGAGGTTTAGCTACGAAGCTTGGATAAGAGCAACAAATTACTCAGAGAAGTAGAAGTCGGGCAGATAAAGGAATCCTAGTAGGAGTAGGGCAAAAGAAGATTTTCAGAAGAGTAAAGAAGAGGTAATTGGAAAAGAGGAGACTAGGGTGGGAAAATGAGAAGTGTTGGTGGAAGATTTGAAAAAAATGAGCATTGGTTTGGTTCCATAGACAAATCTGGTTTTCGGATCCCAAGAAGGCAGGGAAGTAATTTATGTTGCGGGTTTGGAAAAGGTGAAATCTGACGGAATATGAAAATCAAGTCAGAAACAAAAAGGGTTGGCAAAAGGGGAAGGTTCTAGAGGGCAGAAAGGAAATAAAGAAAGCCTAATGCTAGGCCCAGAGGTTTGGAAGCCCAATATGACCCCTGAGGCTGAGGTCAAAATCAAATTCAGAAATGGGCTTGAAGAGGAGATTAGTAGTCTAGAAGAGGATATAAATGGGCCTAATGACATAAGAGTGACTATAGGCCTAGCCAAGAGTATCAAACTATGAAGCAAAAATGGGGTGGTAAATGAAAGAAGAAGGCTTGAGATCTAAGTCTCTGGGCTAAAAGGGATAATTTAAGGCTTAAAAGAAAAAATGATGTTATAGCAAATGGTTTAAACCCAAAGAAAAAAATGGAGAGTGACAAGATTGAAAAATCCAACAAATTCTATGAGAATAGGAGATTACTGGAGGCTAGAGAAGGGATCCAGCCCCGCCGAGAATTATGATTCTAATATGTTGGAACATTTAGGGGGATGGGGAACTTCCGAATATTCAGAACCCTCTTATAAATTCTCCATCAATACAAGGTTGATATTTTGTTTCTTAGTGAAATAAAGTGTACAAAGGCTCAAATTGAGGAGATACGATGTGGATTGAATTTTGAAAAGTGTTTTATAGTGGAAAGGCAAGATATGAGAAGTGAACAGGCTCTTTTTTGGAAAAAAAAAATTAGACATCAAGATTTTGCCAATTAATAAAAGCGGCGATTTAAATACAGATTTTTTTAATATTTTATTTTAAATTTAAAAATTTAAAAATCACAAATTAAAATAGAAGCGAAAAGCGGCAGAGTAATGTTGTATCAGACTACTTGTCTTCTTGTAGTTGGATCTCCAAGTTTTTGAAATGCTCCAAATTCCACTTGAGCATTCAAATCCGAGTCAATGATTGGAAAACTTCTTTTTCTCGATCTTGATTTGCGTAGAAAGATCAGGAATGATGGTCTTATTTTTTTACGATTACGAGGTTCATTTGAATATGAAATTCAATCTTAAAAATACAGTATCCCACTTTTTTTTACTACCCAAGGTTTTGATATGTTTCACAACCGAAAAATTTCTACTTGAGCTCTTGCTATTTAGGAATAATTAATCGATCTAGATTTACGAATTATTATAAATTCTTCTTTGATAGAATGAAACTAGTAATTTAGTTATCTCATTTGACTGGTAGAATAGAACTAATAATTTAGTTATTTCATTTTACTGCTTTGAACTTTGAATATTTTTTTTTAAGTAGTTGAAAAAGATTCAAAATAACTATAAATAAAAAATTTTATTTAAATTTTTAATAGCTTAACTCTTTTTATTAATCTCTTTTAAAAAAGATAAAAACAGGTGAATCAGAAACAATTAATTAAGATTAAAAAAATTATTTATAACCCTGCTCATGTTGATAGCCTAATTCAATTTGAAGATGGTACAGTGTGGAGATTCATAGGCTTCTATGGAAATCTGGATCATCTATTAAGGCGGCACTCTTTGAAGCTTCTCAAGAGGCTTGCTAGATTGTATTCGTTGCCTTGGGTATGTGGGATCGACTTCTTGAAATAGTTTATAACACAGAGAAAAGATAGGGTGTTCCTCGCAAAGGAAAAGCCATGGAATCCTTTAAAAAGGCTATAGAAGACAACAACCTAGTGAACTTGGGATGGTCGGAAGTCTATCACACTTGGTCAAATATAAGATTTAGTAAGTCCCTAGTATAGGAAAGGTTGGATCTTTTTTGGCTTTGGAGACTTGGAGGAGACTCTTTAGAGAGGCAAAATTGTCCACCTTAAATATCAAGGGTTCAAATCGCAAGCCAATTTTACTAAGGGTGATTAGAAGTAGGGACAAGAAGAGTCTTGAGCCTAGGACTATGAGGTTGAGATTCTATTATGAGGCTATCTAGAATGGGCATGCAAATTGTAAGAAGATTATAAAGAACTAGTAGGAATCGTCTTAGGTATCAAGTAAGTCTTATTGTGTAAAGCAATTTTTGAATTTACCATTGGTCACTTATAAGAAGTTAAGGGTTTAGAGTAGGGAGAAATTTGGCAAATTTATAAGAAGGGTAGAGGATCTGAAAAATAAACTATGGGAGTTAGAGAGTAAGCCTCTAGAGCAGATTAATGGTAGGAAGATAAAAGAAGTTAAAGATCAACTAAAAAGAATTTTCATGTAAGAGAAGCTCTATTGGAAGCAAAGAGCCAAGGTCTCATGGTTAAAAGAAGGGGATAGGAATACAAGGTTGTTTCACACAAGGGTGTCTTAGAGAAAAAAGGGAAACCAGATAAGGGGTCTTGAAAATAGAGAAGGTTCTTGGGTGGAGTCCGAAGAGAAGCTAGAATCTATTATTCTTGAGCACTTCTCCATAATTTATACATCTATAAATTTAAGCCAGAAAGGATAAATGAGGCATTAATTGGGTTAAAGCCTAGGGTTACAGATAAGATGAATGAGTCTCTGGGGAAACCATTTTCAAGGGAGGAAATATATAAGGCCTTAACAAAATATAAACCCTCTAAAGTCCCCTGGTCCAAACGGGTTACCAGCAAATATCTTTCAAAATAACTAGTCAGTTGTGGGAGATAAAGTTTGGGAAGTCTATAACCATATCTTAAATGAGTCAGGTGAGATTTTTTAGCTAAATTACACATTCATAACTCTCATTCTAAAGGGTAATAAACCCATGAAGATAAGGGATTTTAGGCCTATAAGTTTATACAACGTCATATATCAAATTATAATGAAATCAATAACAAATAGGCTTAGAGGTATCCTTGATATGATAATTTCCCAACACCGGAGTGCATTTTTCTCTAACAAATTAATAAGTGACAATGTCATTGTAGGATACGAATGCCTCCACAGAATTAGGTGCAAAAGTATGGTAAACATTGGTGGATTGCTTTAAAATTATATTTTAATAAAGCCTATAATAAGCTAAAATGGCCTTATCTAGAAAAAAATATATATTGTTAAGATTATGGTTTAATCAAAGATAGGTGAACTTAGTTGATAGGTGCATCTCAGCCCCAAATTTTTCAGTATTGATCAATGGATCTCTCAAATGATTGATTAAGGCTCAAATGATTCTAAGGCAAGGCTGCCTTTGTCTCCTTATCTTTTTATTTTAGGAATGGATGGCTTATCCTCTCTTTTAGAATCAGCATAAAAGAAATGGCAGTTTAAGGGTCTTAGGGTGGCAAAAAGGATCTCTATTACCTATCTTTTGTTCGCAGATGATAACTTGGTGTTCTCTAAGGTTTCAGAGAAAGATTGCATAAAGCTAAAAGAGATTTTGGAGATCTTTTCAAGAGCTTCGGGGCTTATAGTGAATAAGGATAAATCTTCAATGTTCTGTAGTCATAGCACAAACCATAATAGGAAAAAGGTTTTATGTGAAATTCTGGAGCAAAAATCTGTGTCCATGCATAAAAAATATTTAAGGTTGCCCTCAATGTTGGGAATAAAGAAAAGAGAATTTTTTTAAAGCCATAAGATACAGAGTTAAATAGAGAATTGAAGCCTGAAAGAGTAATACGATTTCTTGGGGGGAAGAGATTTTGATTAAAATCATCCCTACCTATGTGATGAGCATCTTTAGGGCTCCATCAACCTTATGTGAAAAAATCCAGAAGTTGGTAACCTCTTACTAGTGGGGTAATAATAATAAATCTAAACCTGTCCATTGGGGACCTTAGAAACTGCTATGTATCCCTAAGAGATTATAAGGGCTTGGCTTGAGGGATATGCAACTTTTTAACCAAACTTTGTTGGCAAAACAAAGTTAGAGTCTTATTCAGCAATCCTCCTCTTTGATGCTAAGAGTCTTAAAAGTTAGATATTTTCCAAACTCTAGCTTTTGGGATAGCACTCTTGGTTTCTTACATTCAGAGAAGCTTATTGTGGGGAGGGATGTGCTGGAAAAGAGGTCTAGAGGGAGATTTGGGGATGGAAAGCAGATTCTGGTGTTCAAAAATAAATAGTTGCTAATGCTAGCCACTTTTAAACCAATCTCTTTTTCAAGCCTTCATATTGGCTTGATTGTAGCGGATCTGATGAGTGGGGATAAATAGTAAAATAAGTATTTTATTTACCATATTTGCAGACCTGAAGATGCCCAAACTATACTTAGAATTCCCATTGTCAGAGAAGAACCTGACTAGATGGTGTGTCACTGTGAGAGAAAATGCTTGTACATTGTTAGGAGTGGATACCAGGTAGCCCTTCAGATCAAGTACCCTGAATCTACTTCAGATGCAGATGATCATCCGAGCTATTAAAAGATTTTGTGGAACTTAAAAGTTCTAGTAATAATTAAGGTGTTTATTTGGAGGGCATCCAAAAATCTCCTTCCTACAAACTAGAATCTAGCCAACTAAAATCTAGCCAATAGAAGAATTATAGACAATCCTGCTTATAGCAGTTGTCAAATATAGGAAGAGGATGTCTTTCATGCCTTAATAGGGTGCAAAGTTGCTGCCAAGTGTGAAAGTCTTTCTCTTTTTTTAGCCTATCGAAGAGGGATCACCTAGATTTCTATCTTTTTATGTGTGACGTTGCTGAATCAATCCCAAGGGAAGAGTTAAAGCAGATGGTGATGATAATGTGGTTGATATGGTTTGCCAAAAATAAAAAGTAGCTATGGCATAAGGTTAGAGAGTTGAGTCTCATCTTTAGAAGGGCTGCTACAATCCTGGAGGCTTATATGACTGCAAAAATTTTGACTCAAACCCATATCAACCCCGAAATAAACCCCTATAGTCAGTCTTAGTGTCCCTTTAGGATTGGTTGCTATAAAATCAATGTGGATATGGGGTTGGATAATTTTAAGGACAAAGTAGGTATTGGTATTATGATCAGAAACCATGATCGGGAAGTGATGGCCTTTACAGTTTTGCTAATGACCCCGATGCCAAGTGTTGAATTTATAGAGGCTAAGGAAGTTTAGTAAGGTCTTAAGTTGGCCCAGGATTCTGGCTTGCTCCTAGTTGTGGTGGAATTGGACTGCAAGAATGTGATTCAACTATTGAGGAATTCTGAAAATAGAAGGTCTGAATTAGCATGCTTAATTAAGGAAATTTAAAATCTTACTTCAGTTTTAAAAATTGTGAAGTTCTCCTTTTCTCCAATGTCTTGTAACCAAGCAACTTATATATTGGCCTTAAGGTTAGAGGGAGGTGTAATCTGAATAGAAGATGTCCAAACAGTTTTCCATTCTCTCTTGTAATCTCATTTTTGGTTTAATGGATTCTGTTTTACTCACAAAAAAAAAAATATTGTCTATATTTATGTATAATATCATTCTTTTTTCTTATACTTCTCAAGTTATTTTTTTAATATTTTTAAATGATTTGTTATTTATTTATTAAATAGTAAATAATATTATTGTTGACTCGAAAAATCTTGTTCCTTAACCCAACGAGTTTTGAATTTTATTGGGAATGAACAAACTTTGGCCTACTTGATTGGGCTACGCTAAAAACGAGCTTAAACCTCTACAATTCTGATTAACTTGTAAAAACACAACAAACGTTATGATCTTGTCGATAATTGTTTTAGTGAGAATTCTCTTATGCTTAAATTAATAATTTTGAAGAAAAATAAATTACTCAAAAATTATAAAAAAGAAAAAATTCATTATGTAAAGATTAAGGCAATTGTCAAATTACCTATATTATAGTTGAATCTTTTATTTTGTCTTAAAGATTACGGGCAAAACAGTAGGCTACTTATATCATGATTGACAGTGTACTTAGGATGATTAGATTGATTCTTATTTTAAGACTATTACCCTTATATAAAGAAGTATTTTAACTAATCTCATAATTATCAAAATCTTATTTAATAAGAGTTTAGGATCATAAGATTATCTAGTGCTCGTAATCTTGAAATTGTCCATGTTCAAAGGATACTAATAATTTTTACTATCTTGTGATAATATATTTTAATTTGTCTATTCAAAAATTGAGCCTCGACCCATAATCTTAAATATATCTCTCTAATTTGTTATAAGAGTTTGAACTTATATTAAAATAGATTTTTTTAAGAGAAAATAATTATAATTTAATTAATTATTTTAAAAATTATAAATATTTATCATCCAATAAATTATTTATAAATATAGTAATTAAAATAATAAGTTAAGATATGTAATATTACTCAATTTCTTTGACTGGATATCCCGAATTTTAACGTTACTTGTTTGAAATTTTTTTATTAAACATTTTTCGAAAACTGAAAACGACGAAGTTTTTCAACTTCAAAAACAGAGCATATCGAGCTAAATTGAACGGCATGCGCATTCACTTAACCTGCGCACCGACATTCCAAAAAAACAAAATTTAGTTCGATCGCCAGCTCGCGATACTACAGCGCTGTCTGAGCCAGCATGACAACAGAGGACGACGACGATGAGGGCTTCGGCTACTTCACCTCCGCGCCACGGGCCTCCTCGGCCGTCGTCGTAAATTCACGTCTCAAATCCAACGGCTCAGATCCCTCTCCTAACGACGACAACGATGATGATTGGGGCGATTTCGTAAAATCCTCCGTTAACAACCTCCCCCGCACCGAATCGCCCCTTCCCGCCAAATCACTCGATCCGTTCAATTTCATCTCCGATCAACACAACCAAAACTCCAAAATCAATAACTCGGTGACTCGGACTCAGTGGGAGAAACCGAATGGGGCGTTGCCGTTATCTTTATTTGGAGAGGAAGAGAAAGATGAGGAGAATAAAGAGGAGGGATCTGGTGCGGCGGGTTTATTATTTAATGCTTCAACCCAATTGAAAACAAGCAAGGAATTAAAAAAGGATAATCAAGTAAAATCGGATTTTGAGGTGAGCGATTTGATTTCGATTTTATATAAACATGATAATGGCTCGAATCTCGATTTGAAAGTATCGGGTTTCAATTTGGGGTATTTGAGTTCAAATGGATTGAATTTGGATCCGAATGGGTCGGATCGGGGCTTAGATGAGGGTGATGGATGGGAATTTAAAGTTGCTGAGACGAAGCAACCAGCTGGAGATTTCATTATTAAGGTAATTTTCTTTGGTTGATGAGAAACTTGAGGGGAAAAAAAATTTGAAACTTTTGATCTTTGATATTTGTTTATTTAGCTCATAGTCAATAAATTGTTGAAAGTTTCAATTTTTTTTGTGGGCTGTTTAATGATGTTATAATTGCAAATTTTGTTCAAGCAGAGTGACCTTCGGGTGAAAGCTGAAAATGTGCCAGCATCAAATGTTGATGGATTTGATTCAAGATGGAGTATGTTGGGATTGGATATAAGTAGGTCGAGTTCAAACTTGAATGGAAATTTAGATGCAAATAAGTCAAGTTTATTAGTTGATGAAAGTGAGGATTTCGAGGATGATGATGATGGGTGGGAGTTCAAGGTTGCTGAATCAGAAACACAGACAGGAGATAGCAGTAGTAAGGTAACATTGTAATTCTCTTTATTTGATAGTTATTTCAGCTCCTAGTTACTGTATAGTTGTTTGTTAGGATATTAGGGAAAACATAAGAAATATAAGTTAGGATAGAGTTTATTATTGGCGGGGGTTGTCAATAGAGTTTCTTCTTGAGGTAATTATGGGACTTCTCATGTTTCTCAGTGATGAAATATAAATATGATGCTTCCCTCCCTAAATTTGCTCCCTGTCAAAAATAGAATTTTACATATTTGGCATCACTTTGCATTTTTATCTTTTTTCTTTATCATGTTTCTCAAAAAAAAAAATGTTGTATGATATTAAGAACAAAGATTTTCTGAATTATTTATACTGAAAGAATTTTTTATTAGGAATGTTGGGGATAATTGGTTATTATCATTTATTCTCTGCAGTGCAATGTACAACTTTGACAGTAACTCTTTTCTGCACTAAAAGAGGACTTTATTTCAATTGTTAAAACTTTTGTTTACTTCATTATCCATTGAATTTATACTTTTTGTTTGACAAGCACTATTAAATGTGTGTGTGTGTGTGTGTTAATTTCAAATGGTTCTGAAAGACTGAACTCCTTCGATTTAAAGGTCAACAGCAAGGGGCCGAATAATTCTGAGGGAGTGAAACAGGCAATTGGATTTGGCAATGTTGATGATTTTCCTACTGATCTGTTTGCTGCGTCAAATGGGACCTCTCAGAAATCTTGTGAATTGGACTTTGGTTTTGATTTTAGCAAAAGTTCTGTGACTCCAAATGGTATTAGTTCCAATTCATTCTCAGACAGTAAGCTGAAGGATGATTTTCCTACTGATCTGTTTGCTGCATCAGTTGGGACCTCTCAGAAATCTGGTGAATTGGACTTCGGTTTAGATTTTAGCAAAAGTTCTGCGATTCCGAATGGTATTAGTTCCAATTCATTCTCAGACAGCAAGCAGGATGATGATGATAAAAATGGTTTGAATTCTGCCCTGGTCAATGGGAATGTTGATAATGGAGATAATTCCTGGGAGCTGAAGGATGCATTTTCCGTAATCCAATCAAAGGATAAGGTGACAAATTGAATTAAATTCGGTTTCAGTTTGTTCATCTGTGTTTTAATTTATGAATACATAGTAAAACCTTCATTTTGATTGCAAGAAGAGTCAAATCTTGCTGCTATTTCTATTAAGAGGGATGTTCAGGTGTGATTTATGTTATCTGCTAGGTTTTTCTTTTAAATTTTTTATTCTTTTTATAACTGAGACTATCTTTTGTGACTTACAAATACTTTGTCCCAAGGACCTAAGCTGTATGAAATTTACCCTGGTGGAGATTTGTAAGCTATCTTAATTGTAATTTGTAAATTAACTCTAATGGGGATGTATAACCTGTCATAATTTTGAATTCTTTGACAAAATGAAGTCTGCTTGTACCTTCTTGTTCTTTTTTTCCCTGAGCAAGTTTTTCTTCTTCTGGTCTTGTGATTCTATTCTGTTATTTACTCAGGGAAACAAGGTGAAGATGGAGAACCACAAGGGAGCCCTACCGTTGTCCTTGTTTGGTGATGAAGAACATGAAAATGATGATCCCTCGATATATCAAGATGCTTTAACTCACATTGCTGCCTCCTCGACAAGAGGCAGCACTAAGAATAGTCCTGTTTCAATCCTACCTATCAACGATCTCCTATCGAGCTTGTACGGTCAAGCTGAGCAGAATAGTTCTGTTAACCATACACAAAGTCCAAGTGGCAATCATTTTTATTCCCCAGAAAAAGTTGTGGAGTCTAATATAATAGTTGGTGAAGGTGATTTTGACGATGATTCCTGGGAATTTAAAGATGCCTCTTCTGGAACTGTAGATGAGAAGCAGACCTTGACCCCTGCTCATGGAGATTCACATATGCCGAAGCAAGAAGAGTACGCAGACTTTTATTCCAAACTAGAGGATGAATTATGCGTAGTTGCACAATGCCATCTTGACAATCTTGAGGTTTATAAATTTGTTAAAAGTCTTTTCTTTTTCCCCCTCAATTTTTCAAGTTGTTTAAGTCATTGAACTTTTTAAATTTACTTTGTGCTAGAAAGCTCGAAGTACAGCTTCTCTTGGTGGTGAAGATGCTAAAGTGAAAACTCTTGATAAGGAAATTCAGGTTGGCAGCTATACTTGCTCTGTTTATTTGGTCAAACTATCGCTTTTTATAATAGCCTTAAGATGCTACTAACATTTTATCAATGGCTTTTAAGATAATATGAAACTTATTTCTTCTCTAAATTCTCTGGTTCTTTGGGATCTCCTGCGTAGATCAGGGTGGAACTTGCCATGCAAGAACGTGGCTGTTGCCAGCTTCTGTTATTCAAAAAAACTTTAGTATTTATTTTCAAATATTGAAGTATTTTAGCTTCTTTTGCTTTTCACCAGTTATTTTTGTCCTCTTTGTATGTGGTCTGGCTAGCAAATGCACATTAAAATGTAAATTTATGTAAGTCTGCCTTTCATTATTATTGATTAGGAACTACCACTGAGTAATCTTATCTTTTGCTTGATGTTGTAGGATTTTTATTATGTATTGCATCGAGAGAGTGTTGTCTCCAGAGAACCTCACTCAGAGAATCATCCCCCAAGCAACATTTGCCTCACTGAATTTGTTGAAGTTCTGCAGGATCCAAAGTTCCATGCACTCGAATCAGAATATCATTTATCAAACAGATTGTCATTAGTAAGTGTCTTGCTTTGATTATGATGAACAACTGTGGATTTCTCTTGTTAAATAGATGCTGCATTTATATCTGGAAAATACTAATAGTTCTGTAATAAAATTCATCATTGCTTACTTCTTGTCTTACATAGGCAGAGAAAGATTGGAGGTCAGCAATTGAACTCCTAAAACATGTGGCTTCAATATCAAAGATTCTAACCTTGGGATCAAAGGAGGAACAATCTAATTATGTTTCCACATGGTTTAGAATGGTGTCTGTGTGTGCTCAGGAGCTGAAACAAGGTGCCTCCATTTGGAAGCAGTCATTACAAAAGAATGTCCACGGTCAAATATTGTTAGATCCTCGAGGTACTGCATAATTATTTTCCATTAAAATCTCAGTGCCTTTCTACTGTTTGTCTATAATGCAATATCATCTGCAAATACAGGCAAGCAGTATATCCTCGCCCTTGGAGAAATTTACAGAGCAGTTGAAGTTCTTGGATCCTCGGTCAAACTTTACAAGCCATGGATATTGTCAAGTTATGTGGATCCCACTGGCTTGTTCACTCTTCTAAGAGAGTGTTCTAACTTATGGTCAAGTTCAGGACTTGAAGAAGCATTCCAGAGCATTTCTGATCTAACAGGTTTTAAATATAATGGAACTCCCAAGGAGTTACTAGAATCAGTGAAGTATATTCACGATCTTGATGCACTTGCACTTCATGACCATGTATTCTCTGGACACGGACCTACCTGTCGGCTGTCACTCTTAACTGCAGGAACAGTGCCAGGTATAACATATAACCAAGTTAGAACAACATATAATGGCACATCTTGTTCAGAATGTCTACCGTGTTTTACAGGTTCCTTGTCTCATGTTGCCGTTGGTTTGCATGTACCAGGTATGGAAACAGTGATCTGGAAAGGGGAAAACTATTTCCTTAAACTTGCAAATTTGTGGGCAAATCTAGTAAGTAGTGATCCGCCAAATTTACCACATATGCATATTGGCTAATACGGATGCAGTATGCCAGAAACATATATTAGAAGAAGTTCCATAGCCGAAATTGCAATCAAATCTCAGTGGGAGAATGAAAGCTTCTAGGGCATCAGTGGCAGTTGCTCTGCCAAGGGATTCACCCAAGAAGGAGAAACAGAAAAAATAGCGCCAGGGTTTAGATATTGAAGAACCCATCAGCCACAGGAGTTCCTGGTTTGATCTGGCAAATTTTTGGATTCAACTTTTTCGTCTTACTTAATTGGTTGCCATTCTTTTCATGAAGCTCGAGCATAGCAATTGAATTTAGAGAACAACGGAGGGGGGAAAATATGTATTATTGTTTTACTTGTGAATGGGTGAATCAAATAAACACACCCATATACAATATAATGTTTTACACATTGGTTTCTTTTTCGGTATTGTATTGTTGAGTCACAGACTTACAGTCGAGACTCGTAATTCATGAATAAATCAAAATTTTGTTGCTTTTGCTGTAAAAGGATCCATTTTGCTATATGGATTTATGTTAATATTCAATCTAATTTTCAACTACTTGTGACTTGGGCATGCGGCTAAAGTCAAGTAGACTTTTCTTCCACTCCAAGAAAACTAGAAGAAAAAGAAAGATGATGATCGACTTATAAATGATTCTTAGGTCAAGGAAAAATAATAATATTAAATAAATAAATTATTCTATAATATTTGAGTTTTTAACTATGTTAATTGTGAGATTATTTATATTAGCTAGCTTCGATTTGATCTAACCATCTAAATTAATTTTAATATTATATTATAATTGTAATTTTAATATGATAAATCTTAAATAAATTAGTTTTAGCTTTACAAAGACAAAGTCTAAAATTATTTGCAAGTATAGTTGGCAAACATTTTAATTAAAAATAATGATAAATTTTTAAATTGTATTAAAAAATAATATATTAAATAATTATTAAGTAATAAAATAATTTTAAATTTTATTTTATTTTATCATCAGATAATTATATCATTTTTTTATATAATTTAAAATGTCTAATATTATTGTTTATTAAAAAACTTTAAGAACTTAAAATGAGGACAAATTTAACTCCATATCCAGGTGGCGGAATCTAATAACCCCTGTGTCCAAACTGGCGCATAAGGTTCGCTCTTACTCTTACTCTTACTCACCAGTCCCTTCTCCAAGCGCTGCGAATATCAAACGCTAAGCTAAGTAGGGTTTCTGCAGCAAAACATCATCTCCAACTGGTCCTTCGTCGCGTGTAATCAAGACAAGAGCAATCCAATGTTGGACATAAATCTCTTCAGGGAAGAGAAAGGCGGCAATCCCGAGCTCATTCGCGAGTCGCAACGCCGCCGTTTCGCCAGCGTCGAAATCGTCGACGAAATCATCAACCTCGACAAAAAATGGCGCGAGCGTAATTACTAAATTAACCGCCCCGCCTAACTCAACATCTTGTTTTGTTTAATTAATTTTGACATTTTTATCTTTTTGTTGTGTGTAGTTCAATTTGATGTTGAACAATACAGGAAAGAGATCAACAATCTCGGAAAGCAAATCGCTAAGCTCAAAATTGTGAGTGCTTTTCCTTTTTAATTTTTTGAAAAATACATTTTTTTTATTTTATAATTTTTGAGGTTGATGATTTGTGTATGTTCAGTTTTCAAAATATGAGAATCTAATGAGCTAGTTTGGTCAGCACAAATTCAATTTTACTTATATGTAGGTCTTAAATATAAACCACATTCTTAATACTGGAAACTTTTTTCTGTAATCTGAAAAGACAATTTCTTTTTTATAATTTTTTTTTTCAGAAAATGATTATCATTTTAGACTTTAGTTTGCTAATGTTTTTTGTCACTGGATTCCTGGTCACCAAACAAAGATTGCTTTTTTTTTTTTGGTTTAATTGGGCAAGTTTGTTACAAATATTTGGAAGAAATACGACCTTCGATTTGTAGAATGGATGAAAATGATCTTTTGGATGCCAAAAAAAAATGCGGATTAATGTAAGACGTATGTTTCATATTTGAATGCTTCTCCTCCTGTTAGGTTTCAAAGTTACTCAACGGTTGTGCTAATCCTATAATAATAGTCAGTTTGTTTATTTATCTGTAAATAAACTTGATTTTGAACTTTATTGGCTGGGTTAGTTGTGAAGCTGATTTATGTACTTGGGTTGGAAAACAGTCGAAACAGGATGCCTCTGACTTGGTTGCAAAGAAAGACGAGGTCAAGCAACAATCAGAAGATAAAGAAGTTGACGTTACTGCAGCTTGGGCTGAATTAAAATCAAAATTGGAAACAGTTGGAAACCTCGTGCATGATTCAGTGCCAGTCAATAATGATGAGGTATGTGATTTTTGCAAATTAACTTACTATCATGTTTCCTGATGCCAAAGCAGAATTATGATAATGATTTTGATTTATGTAGAAATTTAATGCTGAAATTAGAACATGGGGTGAGAAAAGGGTGGAGCCAAAGCTGAAGAATCATGTTGACCTCGTTGAGCTTCTTGATATCGCGGATATGGATAAAGGTATCACAACATTTTGATTAGGGTCAACCAGTATTTTAGCTGATTGCACATGCATATAAATTTTAACGTTTCTTGTCCTTGCTACTGATCTTAACTTGTCTTTTTCTAATCTTAATTTGCTTTGAAATAGGTTCCAAAATAGCCGGAGGTAGAGGTTTCTACCTCAAAGGAGATGGTGTAAGGCTTAATCAAGCTTTGATTAATTTTGGTCTTGATTTTTTGGAGAAAAAGAGTTATACATTACTGCAAACTCCATTCTTCATGAAAAAAGATATTATGGCTAGGTGTGCTCAATTAGCTCAATTCGATGAAGAACTATACAAGGTAACATATATTAATATCTATATAAAATCATTTGATTACCTTATAGTTTTTGTTCACTTTTGTAGTATTTCTTATTACCTTGTCTTTAGATTTAGCTTTCAAGTTAGTGACCATCTATAACTATTTCTTTTTGTAAAGCCAGTTTACTTCAGAGATACTAGTCTTCTTCTACCAGAAGAAAAATATGAATGTTAACTACATTTGCCTTTACTTGCAATTTTTTAGTACAATGTGAGCATGACTAATAGGTGGTCTTTTGGTAGGTCACTGGTGAGGGAGATGATAAGTATCTTATTGCTACAGCCGAACAGCCACTTTGTGCTTATCATATAGATGATTGGATCCATCCTTCTGAGTTACCCATAAGGTAATCATCTTGTTGCGCATTGTCCCTGTGGCTTCAAATTAGACCTCTTGTTTGGGTTTTGCTTATGAATATTGCATTTTTTCTACCAGATATGCTGGATATTCATCATGCTTCCGTAAAGAAGCTGGTTCACATGGCCGGGATACTCTTGGAATATTCCGCGTTCATCAGTTTGAGAAAGTGGAGCAATTTTGCATCACTAGCCCAAATGACAATGACTCATGGAACATGCACGAGGAAATGATCAAAAACTCTGAAGAATTTTACCAGTTGGTATGCATGCTTTTTCCTTTTCCCCCATTTTATTCCTTTTATCAAATATCAAGTAATCCAGGAGGACTGTGATCAAGTTTTTGGCTCTAATTGAATTTTCTCAACTGCAGCTAAAAATCCCCTATCAAGTTGTGGCTATTGTCTCTGGTGCTTTAAATGATGCAGCTGCAAAGAAGTATGATTTGGAAGGATGGTATCCTGCATCACAAACGTACCGAGAGCTGGTGTCCTGTTCTAACTGTACAGATTATCAGGCAAGAAGATTAGAAATCCGATATGGGCAGAAAAAGGTAGGTTCTGTTTATATCTTCTTGTTTTATATTAGCAAAACCATAGGTCATGAATGATGCCTCCATTAGTAGTGGAATGAAAATTATAAAATAGCAGTGGGCGAGACTAAGTAAATTTTAACAAGATAGAAACTATAGTGCTCATGACATGTTTTCTAAAATCTGGTTAGTTGGATTCTTTCTTCAAATTATCTGACGTAGATTGCTCTATGGAACCAAATGTTGCTATGTAATTCTTGCTCGTATGAAATAATATTGCTACTCTTTTTGCTTGCCAAACTGCTTAGAAAATGGTCAAATACTATAAATGTTGAAAAGCTAATCAGAAGGAAGCTCTGTACTTGTGACAATTTTTTAGCATGCATTCCCTTTTTTTTTATTACAATTGTGTTTGACATTCTTTGAATTCATATTTGTCTTTTGTAATTCTGTACCTTTTCCAGAACAATGAACAGACAAAACTGTACGTTCATTTGCTGAACTCTACCCTCACAGCAACGGAAAGGACCATATGCTGTATCCTTGAGAACTATCAGAAGGAGGACGGTGTTGAAGTGCCAGAAGTTTTACGACCATATATGGGTGGAAAGACTTTCCTGCCTTTCAAGGCCAAACCAGCTGCTGCTGAAGCCAAAGGGAAGAAGTCCAAGGCTTAAGCCTATCAATAATCTGTTTTCAGTTTGTGAACCCTAAGTTTTCATTAGTGGAAACAACTTGAATTGAACCTCAATTATTGTGTAATGCATTTGTAAGGAATCGGATAGCCTGATTTTGCATGTTAGGGTTTTTTTTTCTTCTTTTTTTTATTTAAATTTTTGCTTTAATATAGAACTATGAAATTTTTGGCACTCTTGTATCTCAATTGGGTCTTTGTTTTGCTGAGAAGTTTTGATTGAACTAGGTTTTTTGGTGAGCAGTTGTTTTGTTATAGCTTCTCTTAGAACCAATTTTTTTGTCCTTGAAATTCCATCATAATCAATGGACACTTGAGAAATATCTGGGCATTCTGTTGCAAAAGTTAATTAATCCCTCTTCCAACACAAATGCTTTTGTATATCCTTGAAATTAATTTATTTTTTTTATAGAAAAAAATAAAGGGCATAACAAAAATTGGATTCGTCATTGTCTTATTTTAATCGAATTATTCTTTGACAATAAAATTACATATAATTAATTACTTAATATTGACACCTTTTACGCGTTTATAGTGTTTCAACTACTAAATATCTGAAACAAAATGCCGATATCATTTCAATGATTTTCTAATTTGCATTAACCAAAATGTAAAACTCAAAAGATTCAGTCATATGCAAAGCTTACAAAATAAATAACGAGGCTACTGTTTTTTTTTTTTTAAGATAACTTTTAGTGTCTATTTGAATTTGTTGTTGGAGATGTTAAAAGTGATTTTAAAAAGTTAAAAAGTTAATTTAGGTGTTTGGTAAAATAATCTCAAAATCACTTTTCACAAAATCACTCCCTCCTACTGCAAATTTTGAAAATCTTTTCAAATTAGGATTTCGAGAATTAATTTTTATTTTTAAATGTGATTCTAATTTTATCCTTAAACAAATTTTTTTTTAAATCAAAATTAATCCCACTACAAATTAGTTCATTTCAATTCTACAGAAAAAAAAAACAATAAAATTTAACTTAAATTAAACTATATTTTACAACTCATCTCAGTTCTTCTATAATAATAATAATAATAATAATAATCATGTCAATCATATCAATTTCTATAATATTACAACAATAAAATTCATCAAACGCATATAAATTGCTTTTGAATCTCACAACACTTAAAAATATAGTTTACTAAATTTACATTTAATTGCTTCTCTTTACAGTTAAGCATTTCTCTAGTACAGCTAACGGTGATTATTTAGAAAGTTGCAACGATCCAAACTGATCCTCAGTGACAAATTAAAAGTTATGTTATCCCACGAGACCAATTCTTAAATAATTAAGAAAAAAAGAATATAAATCATTTTTTCTTTTAACAAAAAAAAAAAGAAAGAGAATACTATCACCAAATAATAATAATGAAGTACTACAAACTCGAGTGCCTTCGCTTTCAAGGTCAAGAAATTATTTTTCAACTAGTTTAAAATGTAAGAGTCGAAATAGAACAATCGAATGAATTCATTTTATCCTCAAACTTTCTATGTATCCTAAATTTATAGCATAAATGTCAATTAATATCAAATTTTAATTATTTCAAAAATATTTCATCTTAAAATTGCGATTACAACCATTATTAAAACTACAAATGAACAAACAATTAAGATGAACTAATTTCTTTTAAACAATTATTTAAGATTATATAGAGCTCCCTATCAACCATGTTATGATACTGTAAGTATTTAATCTTCAAAATCAAAACTTTGTCATCCTATAACAACAAACAAACACAAATTTATAAATGAATGAATGGCATAAATTACAAACCCAATTCATTGTTGTTCAACAAAATGGTATTGCCTAGGATCTTTCACTTTGATCTTCCAATGCCCATTAGGCAAACTCAAATTCCCAGCAATCCTCCTCCACTTCTTTATTCTTGCATCCATTTTCTTTGTGAGTCCACAATATTGCTGCAATTTCTTAGGCATGGCATCATAAACCTCCCACCATTTCTTATGAGCCGAGTCACTAGCAAATCTATGGCGATCCACCATATCCCAATTGCAATCATAATCCCTATAACACATCCATGGCTTCAACCCCAAATAATGGATTGCATAAACTTTTTCATCATCACTCACTTTATGTTCCCCATTTCCCAGATTCGAAAACATCTTCAAACGGTTGATCTTGGAAGGCAATCTGTGCCACCATGTGAAAATCTCATTCAGAAACCCTTGGTCACCTCCGTTATATGAAGCAACTTTGAAACGCTTGAACATCAACTCTTCAAACATGCACAGTGATGGCTCAATGACCATCACACCGGAATTGAACAAGAATTTGTCATTTGCTGCAGCTGATAACTCAGGGTAAAGGAAGAACCTATCCATGTTCTCGAGCACCAAAAGATCGGAGTCTATGAAGATGATTTTGTCATAGTCAATGCGTTGCCATACTCTAAGCTTGCTGTAGTTCCACTCATTGTAAGCATCTTTCTTGGCAAAGGGGCTTCGGATGCGAGAAATCAAATGGGTTTTCCATCCGGAGGCTCTCAAACCTCGCAGAGATCTGGGGCTTATGGATTTGTCATGAAGAAGAACAAGATCTTTTGTTGAGTTTCTTTGAATGATGCTTTGCGCCAATGCTATTGCACCACAAACATAAGCTTCTGATGAATGGAGAACTGTTACATAAGCTTCCCTTTGATTTTGTTTATATGTTGTTGTTGTGACGTTCGGTTTCGATTCTGTTGATTTTGACATGAAATATCGCCATGGTTCTTTGCCTGCAAAATCAAAGAGCAAAACCCTAAAATGTTAACCGAGTTTAGGGTTACAAATTATCTCTTTGTTGTTTTTTTATACAGGAACAGTTGCATATTTTAAAATATATAAATAATATTGTACAAGTCAAAATACCGTTTGAGTTATACAAAATAAATGCTATAAATTTTTAATTTGTATCTCAAATTGTATTTTAAATAATAATGTGTTAAATAATTATTAAATAATAAAATTATATAATGAGTAATTTTAAAATTTACTTTATTTCACCATTTAATAATTATTTAATATGTCATTACTTAATATATAACTTAAAATATAATTTGAGATATATAACATTATATTTTAAAATATACAAACATTTACAATACAAAAATAACTTCAGATAAAACTAAAATCTTCTCTCTCTCTCTCTCTCTCTCTCTATATATATATATATATATATATTTGAAGTTTTATGGTGACTTATACATGGTTCAATTTTCTGATGCCATAGATGGTATTTATTAAGAAAATAGACTTTATGTTGTGAGTTACCAAATTAACAATTTGATTTAATTCCTTGACAAATTTTGAGATGATTTGCTTCATGAATGCTGAGTGCTACAGCTTATTACAAGTTTACAACCCTTCAGGATCTCAAAAATTGAAAGGTTAGGGCAAATTTAGACCCATTACACCCAAGCACAAGTTTTACAAATTTAATTATTGGATTTGTTCCATTTGTAGAGCTTAATTAACAACTTACTAAAACTTGAAACTAATTAATAATGCAGTAAATAATAACCCATAACCTGAAATTATCAATTATAATTTTTTTTTAAATAATAAAAAGGCTCAAATTTTGGGCAAAAAAAAAAATAGAAATATCCTGAACCAAGTATGTAGCCATCTAATACAATCATGAATCCATGATCACATATGGTAGGTACAATTTGTGTATATATATATATATATAAATATATGACATAATCTCATTAAAATAAAAGACTCACCTAAACTTTACCCTAAATAAAAAAGTTAGGATTACACTCCATTATATATAATTTATTCTCTAAGTCACACAAGTTTATGAAAATTTTTGCAACAAAACAAAAATTGTGTATGTTTTGGTTAGAAAAAAAAAAACCTTAAAAGAAGGATTTACTTTCTCAAGTGACCAAATTTTAACCAGTTTCCAATCTAATCACTATCTATAAACATAAACAAATTAAAAATCTGTCATTATAATAAAAATAGTACTTGTATTAACAATAAAAATAAATTTTTATCTTTACACAACGAAGATTTTGAGTTCGAATCTCACCTGTTTGAGCATAAGCAGGAGCAATCTTGCAAGAACCAACAGGCATGAGCACTTTTTGTTTCAATCTTCTCAACTCAGGTCTGTAAACCCAGTAATCCCCTACATGCTCCACAAGATCATCACACCTGAACAGCTCCGCCATGGGCCCACACGCCCCGATGAAGACGACATGCACCGTCCGATGAACATCTCGCCCGCTCTCCACCGCCAGATTGGCCACCACCAGATTCACTTGCAACCTAAACACATCCCTTATCCCCTTCCTCTCGTAACTGCAACTATCTTCTCCTTCTGATCGGCACGGAACCCTAGCCACTATCACGTCCAGGTCCCCGTAGTCCTCCAGCCTCGGCATCGGAATCTCCGGGCACGTCGGCGGACCCCACTTGTGATCTTCGTCGATCCATTCCGGGAAATAATCATCCCACTTTCGATCCTCGGCCACACGGTCGAAACGTACGAGAACAACCGATGATATACCATGCACGTCACGTACACTATCATCATCTTTATCGCCGTTGTCGTTATTTATATTAACTAAACCCACCTTAATTCTCTTACCCTTGATGTGTTTTTTAATAAAATCAAGCCATTTGGGTGGTTTGTTTCTAATGATCACTGAATGATGATGATGATCGTCGGGCTCGTTCTGAAGCCTGCGCCCGTCAGCCAATTGGGATTGTTGTTTAGGTTTGAACGAGACGACGAGAAGCAGAAGAGAGAAAGAGAGGAGGAGAAGAGAGGTTAGGAAGAGCTTTTGATTGAAATTTGAGGGTTTAGAGGATGATGACATTGATGCCATTTGATTGAGTCTTTCACGTCTTTGAACATTGAAAGCTTCGCTATTACGAGACATTTATATTATGAACGAACAAATGAAATGAAAATTAGAGACGGGGCTTTAATTTGTTCTGTGCATGGCTGCACGTTGAGTCTTTCTGAGTGTTGTCAAATTTGTTCTTCTTTTGTAGGCGTTTTGTGCTTACTCCCACGCTCATTGCAGGCGCGTAGATGGTTTTTTTTTAAAAAAATAATTTTAGAATTTTTTTGCACTTGATGAGGAGTCAAAATTGGAAGGAAAAAAAAAAAAGAAAAATGGTGATTTTGGAAAATGAAATTGACATGAAATTGATTACAATAATGCTACAATTCTCAAATGTTAATCTCAAATTTTTATTTCAAATAATGTGTTAAATAATTATTAAACGGTAAAATAGTGTAATTAATGATTTTGAAAATTTAACAATTTTACCACTTGTTTAATATATCCATTTAAAATAAAAAGTTTGAGATAATATTTGAGAAATGTAATATTATTTAATTAATTAATAAGAATGAGAAGAGTGAATCATTTTTGTGATTAACTAAGTCTTAAAAGTTGTAAACAAGTTTAAAACACAAAAAAAGGCTTAAGGTTTTTGGATTGGGAGCAATTTATAGTTGCTTTAATTTTGTGTATCCATGGGTTATTATTATGGAGTCTGCTAATTTGATAGGTCAATAAACAATTTCATGCTCATAAAAGGCAATTTACAAATTACAACTTTTGGTGTGCATGTAAATTGTAATGAGATAATATAAGTTGAGTATGCAATAATATAATACCGAAAGGAAAATAAAACAAATAGATTATGAATCAAAATAGGAAAAATAATATTAATAATACAAAACAATCTTAGTTTTATATTCTTAAAATTGCTACTCAAAAAGACAATTGTGTGATATTACTTGCTGTTTCTAAGATTTTGTAAACAAATGATAATAATAATATTGGAATGACTTTTTTTTGTGTTAAATTTATACTATGTATTTTTTTTTTTAATGATTAGTTGAGAGATAGTATTATATTAAAAGTATATAATTTTTTTTATAGAAATTAGAGAAAAGATATTTAAATGTTTGATGATTTATATGGCATGCGATTTGGATAATTTAGTTATGCAAAAAAAAAAAATTACTAGAGATGTATTATAAAATCAAATAAATAGACACAAAATACACAACTTTAAATAAAAAGTAATAATAATTCTGTACAAACAGTAACTTTAATAAAAATATTGACACGATATTTTTTCTAAAGAGGAAATATTTAAAAGAAACATTTTTTAAAAAATAATTTCAACAATTTACCCATATAAATTAGCAAGAGTTGGTAATAAGTAAAATATATTCCAGTAAACACACCTTTATAAATGCAAGCAATTTGCATTGATCTTATAATATCATCATCAAAAGTTTGATATTACTTCGTAATTTATAAGAAAAAGACTAAAAAAGAAACCATAGTTGCATTATGAATTAGCACCTATCTGCTAAGGAGCCGAAAACTTAAATTGTCAAAATAATTAGACTAACAAAAAGATTAACCCCTCTCTTAATTTTTAATATTCTTCAATATTTCACATTTATAGATGTATAACGCCATAATGTTAATTTTTAAGAAAATTAAAAAACAAATGATGAGCAATTAAAAAAAACATCAAAAGTGTGAAGAGGAAGAAAAAGAAAATGAAAGAGGATATAATTAATATAAATCTTTAAAATGAAAAGGTTTTTATTGTTGTTTCTAAATTGCGCTAAGTTGTTTTTATTATGGATAAAATTTCTTACAAATTTTATGTTTGACAATCAAAATCACAATATTTTTACTTATGATCATGATCACAAAGTTTTATGAAAAAATTTGTATTAAAATATATTTTTAAGTGAAAAAAAAAGAATTTAGGCATTTTTTTTGTTGGTGTTAAATTATAAAATAAGTTTAAAAAATTTTAAAAAAGAAAAATAATAATATAGTTGTGTAAATCTGAAAAAGAGGGCATATTTAAATCGAAATATGGGTCATAAGAGGCTTTTACAACACAATAATCACATTTAAATTGAAATTTAAGGGTTAAATATTCCTAAATTAAGAAATATCTGTGCTCAACGCGCGTTATTAGCGCGTGGATACTAGTGTAAGCTTGTCAGTTAAGCAAATGTAACACAACAGAGAGTCTCACGAAATATATGTGCAACAAAGCCTAGAAAACGCCAGCTCAGATTAGGGCAAATTATGGCGGTTGTCTAGGTCAACCGTTTTGATTCCAATAATAGGTAACATGAAGCCAAGTCACAATTTTTAATCAAAAATGGGAATATTCCCATTTTATTATTTATTTAATTACAAATAGAGGTCATGGCCCATATGTGGGCCCACAAAATTTCATTGTCACCGTTGATTCATTATTGGACGTACAAGATTTGAAAGAAATGATTGGTGTTAGAACTTAATAAAGTTGACTTCTCAAATCACATCTTCCATTTTTAAAAATAAGATTTTATTTTGTTTGAAGATATTGATACATTTTGCGTGATTTTTTTTTTATGTTTTTCGAAGCCACAAAATTTCTTCTAATATATGGAAATCCACAACATTCCCTTGTCAAAGAGAACTTAGAAATAAACTTTTCTTTCGTTTGATGATCGATGTAAGTACTTCCACGGTTCAAATTGAACCAAAATTCTTTCATATATCTAAAAAAGTAGTTTAGTCGAGTTCATATTATAATAATTTATATCATTATAATTATAATTATTTAAAATTTAAAATTGTTTGAACCAGAAGTGTTTAATCACACTAAGTATAATAATCCAGCAAATAAAAGAGAATTAAAAAAGAAATTAAAAAAAAATACATATAATAATTTATAGGTTCGATAATTACTTATGTTTACTACAAATTAAGATTTTTTTTTTAATTATTAAATTACAAAGCACTTACAAAAATATATTTTTATAAAAAACTCAAAGCTCATAAAAAATAATTTTTCTCTGAAAAAGATTACAATAATTACTCTTTTAATTGTGTTTATATGTGTTGTGTTGTAATTTATTCTCAAATAAAAAACGAGACTCTTATATAGTCTACATAATCTTAAATTAACCCTAATTCACATTATAATCAAAATAGGATGTTTAAAACAATTTAAAAAAACTTGAAATCATGGGAACTTGCAATTTTCATTATAGCATCCAATGTCACAGTGTCAAAATATGGGCGTTATCGCACTACATCTTGGACTCAGGCTCTGGAACGATGCACACAAATCGTTGCAGCACTTCAGATTCTACTTCATGCGCTACTGCGCTACACACTAAACACCACAATGCCCTAGACTTTGAAATTACCGTTGCAATTGTGGTCTTTCCATCATCACAACGATAATTTATTTTTTTTTTGCATTTTTTAACTTTTTCTTACCTTTATATTTTTATCGCACATCTCATACTCATTTGACTTAATTTTAACTCTTTTTTAAGATTATTTTTAATCTCTTCACAAAAATATAATATTTATATTTTTTTAAAAAGAGAACTTCAAATAAATTATTTATTTAATTAATCGATTTGATTAAAAATACACTTGAAATGATATGACATGACATTAATTATGATTTTTAATCAAAATAAATTAGATTTTTTTTTTGTAAAATTCAAATGTATAATTGTTGAGGGAGAAAACGCCCTTCTCTCTTTCGAGATTATGTTGAAGCGAAGAATCTCAAATTCAACTTAAAACCCTAACCTCCTTGCACAGCAGAATAACCTGTTTAATCAAGTAAAATAGCAAGAATTCAAAACAAAAAACAAAAAAGCACAACACAATCTTACGTGGTTCGGCCAATTGCCTACATCCACGGTAGATCCAAAGATCCTAAACTCTCTTATTAGCTCCCTAGAGATATTACAAGAAAAACCAAATCTAAAGAACCCTCAAAATGACCTAATGTTTAGTGAACCCTTGTTCTACCACGAACAATGATCACCCAAACGACGGTTCCACCCTAGCGCATACAAGCACTTAGTGTCTACCTAATTCTTCCCTTCTCTTAGAGTCTCTCATAATGCTTAATCTCAACTAAAGAGTTTACAAGTGTTTATATAATGTGTATTTCGTGCCTATTAACCCTATTCCTTATTGGAGTAAGAGTCTACTTGTTTTGGAAGTTCAAAACTTTCCAAAACTTGAAATCCCGAACCAAAACGAACTTCTGACACGTTTGGCACTGCGGCACTCATCTTGGCAGCTGCAACGCAGGGGACTAAGCGCTGCGGCGCTGGGTTGCTGTCTTAGCCACCGCGGCGCTCAGCCCTGGTAGTACCTACCCCGCATTTTCTCACTTCCTTCACGTCTTTGAGTCTCGTTTCGCTTCCCCCTTCGTGTTCCACACATCCTAGACTTCTCCATACACGTCTCACATGTTTTAGACTTCTTGTGACTCTCCACTTTGGTATTCTTCTCAATTCTTATCCAATCAAGATTGTTGAATCATTAATTTTCTAACAAACCCTTACTTGATTCAAAATCTTCCAAATAAGAATGCTTCAGGATCCTATCCACACCAATACTCTATCACCTAGAGTTAAGTTCAATTAAGTCTCCACCAAGACTTAACTTTTCCCGGGCTAGTGACTTCGGCCTCTAAAGGCATTCGTGCACCTTGCATAAGGTATGGATGCGTTGCACTCCTTTTCCACCCTCATCACCTCGGTAAGCACAGTTTGGATGTCGCCTAGTGGTCTGCATTACCCCAACACCCTGCGTTGGGCCACTCATGGCCATCCCAGTAAGCAAATAGAGCCCCCTATTATACTTCTCACCCTTAAACCTTATAGGTCCTTTCTTTACCCTTAGTTTTTCTTTTTTCGCTCTAACCGAATACCCTTCCTCATCAACTTGCCTAAGGATATCAAGTTCCTCCCTACTTTAAGAACATACCTTACACTATGTAATTCCCTAATTTCTCTACCTTGCATCCTTAGCCTTATGTTACCAACTCCTATAATCTCACAAGTCATGTCATTCCCCATTAGAGCTTTATCTTTCTTGACTTTATAGTTGGTAAACATCGATTTATCGGGACACATATAGACGTTGCACCCCGAATCTAGTATCCATTTATCAGCGTATTTTCCCCTTAAGGCTACCAATGTGTCTACAACTTCGGTATCTTCCTTAGTATCGATTGCAGCCTACTCTCCTTGGCGTTTTGATTTCAGACAATTCTTCACAAAGTGTCATTCCTTATTACAAAGAAAATACTTCTTGAATCTCCTCCGTGATTGATTGCTCTTCTTTTCTTGTGTAAGCAATGTTGCTCTACTCTCGGACTCAGATCTCTTTGTCAATTCTTTTGAGTTCAATGATGCATTAACGTCATTCATCGTTAAAGACTCTTTTATATACAACAGCGTATCCACAAAGCTCTCATAGCTTTTTGGCAACGAACTTAACGGATAATGGCCTTGGCTTCATCCTCGGTCTTGATGCCCAGTTGCTCAAGACTTATGATGATCTTGTTGAACTTGTCAATGTGAGCTCTCAATAAAGTTCCCTCGTACATTGTCAGTTGGTGTAATTTCTTTTTCACAAGAAGTCTATTTGCAAGAGACTTCTTTATGTACAATGCTTCAAGTCTCTTCCATAGCCCCAAAGCGGTTTCTTCATCACAAACTTCCCTTAATACTTGGTCGTTCAACGCCAGGAATAAGGTGTTGTGAGCCTTTTTCTAAATCGTGTCACAATCTTTATACCCAGACTTTGAGGTTGTCGTCTCATCGCTAGTTGAGGAGCTGACTTTCTCCAAAGCTGAGTCTAGTCTTTCCTTTACTAATAGAGCCCTAGCCTTCTTCCTCCAAAGATTGAAGTCATTCATCCTATTGAACTTCTCTATTTCTTGCTTGATTGCAGCCATGGTTTAAATATCTCAGGTGTGTATTATCGAACCTCTAACTCTGATACCAGTTTGTTGAAGGACGAAATACCCTTCTCCCTCTCGAGATTATGTTGAAGCGAAGAACCTCAAGTTCAACCTAGAACCCTAACCTTTTTACGTAGTGGAATAACCTATTTAATCAAGTAAAATAGTAAGAATCCAAAGTAGAAAATAAAAGAACACAATATAATCTTACGTGATTCGGCCAATTGCCTACGTCTACGGTGGATCCAAAGATCCTAACCTCTCTTATTAACTCCCTAAAGATATTATAAGGAAAACTTAATCTGAAGAACCCTCGAAAGGACCTAATGTTTAGTGAACCCTTGTTCTACCACGAACAATGATCACCCAAACGATGATTCCACCCTAGCACACATAAGCACTTAGTGTCTACCTAGTTCTTCCCCTCTCTTAGAGTCTCTCTTAATACTTAATCTCAACTAAAAGATTTACAATTGTTTATATAGGGTGTATTTTGTTTCTACTAACTATATTCTTTGTTGGAGTAAGAGTCCACTTATTTTAGAAGTCTAAAACTTCCCAAAACTTGAAATTTCGAACCAAAACGGACTTCTGACGCGTTTGGCGCCGTGGCGCTGAGCATTATCGCGCCCATTGTCGTGGCACTGGGTTGCTATATTGGGCACCACGGCGCTCAGCCGTGACAGCACCTATCCCACGTTTTCTCACTTGCTTCACGTCTTTGAGTCTCATTTCGCTTCCCCTTTCGTGTCCCACACGTCTTAGATTTCTCCATACGCGTCTCACACATTTTAGACTTCTCATAACTCTCCACTTTAATATTCATCTCAATTCTTGTTTAATTATTAGATCATTAATTTTTCAACAATAATTAATCAACTAATGGATAAACATCATTAATCAAATATGATTAATCTCACAGCTTTGTTTTAATGATTAATCTCACAACTTTTTTTAAAAAAAATATTTCTATTGTATCACCATCGCATTTTTTTAAATTTATTTATCTTTTGCTTTCTTTTCATTAATACATGGCGTTAATTTATATAAAAAGTTTGTATATGATCGTCACATCTTTCATTTAATTTATCTTTTTTCTTTTTATTTACTTATACATCATATTAATTTATATAAAAAATTAAATAATTTTAAAAATTATACTATTTTATTATTTAATAATTATTTAATATATTAATTTAATATAAAAAAATTTAAATTATATTTAAAAAATATAATATTACTCTATTTTAATAATATCAATTATTTATGCTCAAGATTAATCAAGTCAATGCCCACTCCAATTTAATTAAATACAGTTACATTCCTTTCCTCTTCCTTTTTGTCAACTATTGATTATGTTTCCTAGTGTATACAAAATTCTTAATTTTATTTAAAAAAAATAACAATAATATGGACAAATCCCCACTTATAAAATCTTAAGGTATTTTGGAAGTTACATACTTTTGGGAATAAAAATTAAATAATCCTTCCAAATTTAATATTTGTTTCCCTATTTTAGATTTTCCTCTTACCTTATAAATATATTTACAAATTTTTTGTGTGCAATTGTAATAGTTGTTGAAAAAAAAGTACTAAATTGTCTTTGACCATTATTGTAATTAGAGCTCACAATAATTCATTCAATTCGCAATTCACAAACCCAAAAATTAGGATTGAAAATTTTCAATTTGATTAATAATCATGTCGTATTTTAATTAGGGGTCTTTGATCCACCTACTCATTTAATGACATAATTATTAAATAATTTATATTCGAATTAGCGAACCAGCACAATTTATCAATTTATTTATAACACACCAAATCATTTAAAATTAGGGATAAAATGAGTAATTAGAGAATGATAATTTTAATTTTTGTTGATTATAAATGTTTAACGAGTTATGTCGACTCATTAACCTGAATATGATATATTTAATAAATAAGTTAGGTTGGGTCACTCATTTATTAAATAATTCATATTTGAGTTAAAAAATTTAACCTAATTAATAAACAGATCTACAATCAACTCGACTTACTAATATGAATTGTCACTCTTATTATAATTAATTAATGTAAAAATTATTATTATTAAACAAATTTCTTTTTTATTATAGCAAATTTTATGTAGAACATGTTGAAGAATTGTCCCTCTATTTATGTGGGTGGCTGATTTATGTCATATAAATTATAAATAATGATATCTAGCATCAACATAGATGGTTTCAATTACTAATAATAATGCCACCCACGTTTAATGCTTTTTATTGTTCTTGATTCCCCATATTGATTATCTTGTTGCATGATCACTGAGATATGAATATGATATGATATCATATGATACACGAGTAAAGAAAAAAAAAAATTTGATTGAAGATGAATAGGAATGTGATGCCCTTTCACTTAACTTTACACTTATAATTAATGATCCTTCATCAATGGCATCTATTTATTTTATCTATTTCTTTACTTAGTGCAGCACATTGCTTCAGTATATACCCCTACACTCTGTCTCTTTGATGCTCTTTTTCTAATTGTATAAATTTAGGGTCTAATTGATATATAAAATGCTTTTGTTTTATTGGTAATGGGTTTTTATTTCACAAACAATTAGTGATTTTAAAACTACAACACTTCTATATCGAACAAATGCTTGAAATAGTTGTACCCAATTGACCCACAAGGAATAGAATTCTTAAATTTCTGAGATTGCATAAGTATATTAACATGTTGTGACTTTACCTAAAAGGAAAGAATAAATTTGGCAGAAGTTGATATGCATGAAATTCCAAAAAGAACACAAGATGATATGCATGAGTCACTCCTTTTCTTAAAACTTACTCACTTTTTTTTTTTTTTCAATTTGGGGGTGGCCAAAATATGAACCAACTATTCTGTGTATTAAAATTATCAAGGGATAGGTATATAATTACATAGTGCATTTGAATCAACAGTATTTCTTTATATATATATAATTACGAATTTAGAGATTTTACAACGTGCAGACGTTCGTATTTGTATTTTCACGATATATATTTGTGGCTGATAGATGATGAGAAAATGAGCTTGGGAAGAAACTTTGTGCTTAAGAGGCACAAACCTAGTTATTTTCTCACAGAACATGTTGCATAGTTCTTGATCTTTGCTCTCTTTGTTTTTAGCTTGTGTTTCAGCTTTCGATGAGATAGAGCAACAATGGTACTTAGCAGCAAGCTAGTTGAATCAGAAACTTATTTAGCATTGGGATTAGTTGATCCTTCAGGTAAAGAAATTTCATCAACTCCTCGAGTTCTATCGATTCTTTCATCTGTTCTTGAGAGATCGCTTCAGAGGAATGAATACTTATTAAGGGGGTCGAAAAAGAAGGATGTTGTGACAATATATCATGGTTCAAAAGCACCAACTTTGAGCATCAAGCAATACATTGAACGCATATTCAAGTATGCAAGCTGCAGCCCTTCTTGCTTTGTTGTTGCATTCATCTACCTTGATCGGTTCCTTCAACAAACCAACGCTTCTCTCACGAGCCTCAACGTTCATCGCCTTCTGATCACGAGCATTCTGTTGGCTGCAAAATTTGTTGATGATGAGTATGAACCTTGAACAGATCTTATTCGCCAAGTTTGCTATTGCTGCTATTGCTTGGTTCATGATACTAGCTGCAGAGTTTTAGCATGGAGACTGTCTTGAAATATTTTTTCACTCAACTTGCAGGTGTCACAACAATGCTTACTATGCGAAAATCGGAGGGATAAGCACTGCAGAAATGAACAAACTGGAGAGTAATTTCTTGTTCACCCTGGAGTTTAAACTCCATGTTACTACAAAGCTCTTCAGGAAGTACTGTTCAGAGCTCGCCAAGGAAGCAACTGATGAGTACCAGATCAAACCAGGAACTAAAGCAGCCAGGCTGAACAAATATGGTAATGTGCCAGCAAGTTACAGCAGCATAGTCATTTAACAGTAGCCAATGGCATGCTGTGTTGACATGGTTCTTGGTTCAGTCCAAGCACCATCGAAATAATTGGGAATAATAGGCTCTTGATGGTTTACAAATCAACTGTACAGCAATAAACTGTCAACAACAAATACTATGACGAAAAGGAATTTGTGCTACCTTGTAATATCGTATCTGAATTCCAAATCCTAGATTAAAAATTAAAATTAAAATTCAAGCATGAACAAAATCCACCAAATTCCTATCAAATTGGCTCCATAGTTTCATAATGATATAAAGCCAATTTGCAGATAATTCTAATTACTAAGGCCTTCTTCCCAAGGCCTTCAGTCTATGTTAATAAGATTTAAAGCAGAAAAAAAAAAGGATCAAGTGCATCAATTCCAAATTGGGAAAAATCTGTGGCAAAATTTTCTATTGCAAAACCTCTGCACAATAACGAGTTCCATTGTACATCTATTGATGTTTCAACTACTAGAACTCTTCCCAAACTAGCTCACTCGATAAAACACTTCAATGATACAAGAATGTTGGAAGGATAAAACTAATGACGATACTTTATGATTTAAATCACAATTCTCTACATCTCAGTCATCTTAAGAAACCCAGCAAAGTAGGCAAGGAAAGCTTGGCACAATTGGCTTGTATCTGAAGTGAATGCCGGTAGTTGACCAGTAAATGTTCATCCGTCATCCTTCAAGCTGAGGCGTTCTTCCTTGCTGCGTAGACACGGTAAGCTGCCAGTCCAACAACGGCGACTGCAGCTCCAACTATAACAGTGAAAAAACAAAGAATTACATTGTAACCGGAAAAGACAGAAGGGAAATATACTTATTTTAGTTCCCAGAATATATTAATAACACCACACAAACAATATAAGCAAATCCCAAGGTTCAAATGGCTCAGAGAAACCAATAATTTTACAGCTGAGATAAACAAACCTGAAACAAACATAAGAGAGCGATTTATGAGTCTATGGTATTGCTTGCGGCTTCTCCCAGCTTCAGTTTCTGGGATGCTCAGATGCGGATGCTCCACTGCATGTACAATCCTACTGAACATAGTGTTGAAATCACTCAACTTTGAGCTAACAGGTATGGGAGCCTCTATTCCCATATCCTGACTAACCTGCAAAAGCAAACATTTCAACCAAAAATGCTCATTTAGATTCAGCCCAGCTCCAGACGGAATAAGATTAACTAGAAAGGAAATAGTGACAAACACGTCAAACCAAGCTTTTTACAAAGGTAATGAGGTAAAATGAACACACAATACCCTCCAGACATGAGACATCGCAAGTCAACCAAATCTCATAGCATACACTGGGGAGAGTATTGTCTTTTTCTTATTCTTTTTAGGGGGAAAGTATTGTGTGAGATGTAAGGATGCAACACCGTTAAGTAAATAGTTCATATAAACATTAACTACTAGTGTTTGTACTTCTTTATTCAACCAAAGAAAACACCAAAAACATGTAAAATGGCTTAGAACAGCAAAGGGTTAGCCACATGAAACCATAATATCAGGTGTTTAATAAAGCAAAAACCTTTTGGCAATGCATTATGATGATGATCTCCTAACCTGACATAAGAAAATAATGATGATTGCAACTAGTTATTGTAATTTACAAAGAGATACAACCACCGAAGGAAATTTACCCTGGTAGAATCCTGTATTGCCATTGAAAATGAATCCAAATCATCTTTAGCAGCAACAATGAGGCAAGGCACCTCAAAGCCAGTATCCTCACCATGGCTGGCAACTTCCACAAGCAATTCAGTCGTTCTTTTCCATGAGGACTCATCAGAACTGCAAATGCAAATAAACCATCAGAGAAGGACTTAAATATATCCGATAAGGAAATGAGTATGTCTTTCTCTCTATATTTATAATCAAACATATGCACATGCATGCAAACTAAGATAAGTTCCTTAGCCTTTCTCAACTGTAGACTTCAGATAACCTTTTGATTATCTGTATTTGAGTCCTAGGTTGAATTGTTGAACCATAACAACTCAAGAAGTTGATGCAACTTCCAGTTAAGCCTTCTGTTTACCTATCATGAACAAATACTGCTACGTCACAGGCAGCCAAAGAATCTTTACTAGACAATAGTTTTGCAACTCCCTCTTCGGGAATTTCTCGCAAGACAAGGGTTTTCTTAGTTCCCTACAGACGAGAAACAGAAAAACATGACTTGTCAAAAACTGAACATTACATGCAGTTATTTATTTTAGCATTAATTGAAATAAAATAGGAAGGAAAAAACTTAGAATTCTATTCAAACAGAAGGATAAAAAGATCTATGTAAATGTTTTGCATGTATGAGAGAGTGAATATGGATATCCACTCACCCCAAGTTGATCAACAACATTTACTGCATACTGCTCATCAGAAGTTGGAGCATAATTATCGGAGAAGGGCCTGGATTCCAAATGCTTAACAGATGGAGATAGAATATTCACAAGAAATAAACTAACAGACGGAAAAAGATATAATTGAGCTTTTTGCTAAGGAATCAAGTGATAGACCTTCCTAGAAAAGAATTCAATAGTGCAGATTTTCCAGCTTTTTTAGGCCCAAAAACAAAGCACTGGAAAACATTTCTGCCAGACTGTTGTTTTTTGTGATCAATACGTCTTTTCCTTGTCACACGGATGGCAGAGGAAGGATCACCCGGATATCCAATGTATATCAAGTTTTCCATGCTACGAGCTGGGTCTAAAAGTGTCATAAGTGCCCACTGCAACATGACATTTGTCATAAGTCAAGAAGCACAAGATGCTGGAAGATGGAAAGTTTGTACTTTGTTCATATTAGTGAAAGTAACTGTGCAAGAACCACATACACACAAATTCTAAGGAATCTCTTAACCATGAAAGACTAGAGAATACCTCTGACAAAAATCCATCTAGTGATAGTCCTCCCCGTGCAGTTTTCTCTGCAGCGTCCTTATATGGAGCTTCATTCCAAGGACTGGAGTTAATGAGAAGTGAGTTAAAATTTATATTAGAACAATTCCATGGTAGCAGCTTTGCGTCGACAATTTCCTCTAGCACAAAGTGAGTACTCAAGACTAAATCCTAGTTGACAGAACCCATACTTATACCCAAATTACCATGATAGCTATTCAAAAACAGAACTGCTCGTTAGCAGCTGTCGTTAATGTTCATAGAAGTAAAATGAAAATTTGTTAATAGAGATGCTCAGATATCATGTTTAACAGAAAGAGAAAGAAAGAACCATATAGGTATAGAGAAACTAAGAAGACTACATTGTTACTCCGTTGTTGTTCTATGAACCACTACAATCTATATAAGCTAAAACACAAAGTAAATAAGGAAAAACTAACTCCACTAGGAAACACCAATACAATTAGCAAACAAATACAATCATATTAAGCACCAACAAATACCACATCCACATATTCATCCTAGCTTCAAAAAAATTATTTTGACATTATTCAGTTTTTCAACTTGCAGAGTCAAACAAATAGAGAAACAACTAGAGTTGCAAATCCAACAGATGAAACACCAGGGTTCTTGCAGTAGAGAAGAAATATATGGCAATTTCGTAAAGGATCTAATTATGATAATATATCTGCACAGAAGAACACATACCATTCTGGTGCAGTAGAAAATAGATCCTCAACTTCGGTGGGTCGCAGGGAATTATCCTGGCAGGAAATCCGTAAGGTTAGAATTTTTGAGAACTCAAAAACTATTTAGCTACCAAGAAATAGCAATACCATTTTGATGAAGACTTTAATTATGCAAAACAAAATGAAAATTCTATTAACATGTTAACAAACCAAGTATTCACCAAAGCACACGCCACAACATACATTATCAGCATCAAACAATTCGAAGATTCCCTTCAAAAAATCTAGAGCTTCATTAGTCAGCTCCACACTCTACACAAATGGCAAATAAAAAGTAAGCAACCAAAACAAATACTTGCGGTGGATAAAAAGATAAAATACATTATAGCAGAATAAACCAAAAAAGTACATTAATTCAAATCACTGTTAGCTGAACTACAGCAATTGACAACAAAATATTGCCTGGTCAGGTGCACGTTTGAATGATGAATATGGAATTAATTCATCAGCAAGTTTAATATCATTATTGTATCCGAATTTCCTTAGTACAGTCCAGGTTGTCTCAAGACGCCCTTTTTCTATGAATAGTGCATGAAGGAAGAGGAAACCCGCCAATGTAAGCCCACGATCATTGACTCCTTCTCGCAATTTGTCTTGCACAACTCTCTTAACATCAACTATTTCTGAAGGTTGTAATGGAGAATTAAAGCATTTGACCTGATTATAATAATTATTAGCTCCTTTACAAACCATAAGCACAAGATATTCCAACTTTATACTAAAAAAGAACGTGCTTCAAAGAATTATAGGATTAGTTCAAAATTTTAAACATATGAAATCAAAGAACCTGAAAATCATTAAGCTCTGCATCACTAAGGGCACCATCCCTGTCGTGATCACAAAGAATAAAGATACGCTTGAGGGCCCTCATACATCGGGGCTTCAAAGCTTGGGATTCCTGATCAAATAAAGGGCCTGTTGGATGCAGCACTGCCTTTTGTGCATAGTAGAAAACCTCAGGGATCTACAAAAGGGGAAAAGTTCAAATTTCAAATCTAAAATTTCAAATTCTGACCATTTAAATATCAAATTCAGAACCCATGGCACTGCTTCAGAGAACACAAATTATCCAACTAAGAAATTCATTAGATTCACAACTTATTCTTGTGTTTAGTAGATTCAAACTAAATCCGGGATGCACGCATGAACTGTAATAGAGCTATCAGCACAATGAAAACTCAAAATGCAAAAAATAAAATTAGAGAAAGTATGTCATTTAAGGTGCATACAATGTCCAAGGGCATGCCTTCACCAGTTCAAACAGATTACTAAAGGCAAAACCCACATTCTATTACAGTATATATGTAAGCACATAATACAACTAAATGATTCCATGAAACAACATAAAAAATAAAAAATAAAAAATAAAAAGAAAGGGAGCTATAATATACCTGAATTTGTTTCAATGCTGAACATTCAATGCAAGTTTCAATCTCCCGAAACTGTTGCATTATTGGCATCATCACCTGTTCCAGGCTCACCTGATGGTTCTCATCTCTTAAATCAAGCTTACAACCCACCACTATAACTGGCACTTTCACCTACTCACAAGTTTCACGTATACCCATTAGAGAACACACAAATGCACAAAACAAGAGAGTTCCCATAAATAAAATCTATGACTTTCATTTTATGAAAATAATGAGATAGGACAAATGTATTCTTGGACGTAAAGATTTAATACATTCAGCAAATATGAAGTGTGATCTTCTCATGAACATAATACCATTTTACCCATTCCCATTGCAACAACAAGAATTTATGTAAACAAAAGTCAGAAACCTCTAAACGACGGAGTTCTGGAAGCCAGAAAGTACTCAATGTGTCAAGAGTCTCAGGGCGATCACATGAATAAGTAAGCACAACAGCATCAGCCCGCCTCAGTTCTTCACCTAGTTTACCTCTATCCTCCATACTATTACACAGACACACACAAATAACTTCATATTAACCCCCCTAATAGCCGAAAAAAATAAATTTAAACAATATAAATACAAAAGTTTTACATATAGTAACCTTGAAGAAGTGTCAATGATGGTGATGGGGACGCGGTCAGGGTAGAAGTCTTCGGGCAACCTGGTGGGCGGCAATACCGGAGGGACATTGGCGGGAAATGTATCTGCCGCGGCGGTGACAATCAAGCTCGATTTTCCAGTACCCTTCTCTCCGCACACAACAATTCTTACTCCGGTTTTGCCGCCAGGCCCTGCGTTTGTCGCCGAAGCCTTCGCCATCTAACAAAACTGCGAACACAAATCAAAGAAAAAAAGAGAACAAAGAGATTATTAACGCAGTGGCCTAAGTGTAAATATATTAGTTTTTGGAGGTTAGAGTTGGAGAATATGTAAGAAATTGAAGATCGAGAAGCTGAAACGAAAAGAAAATAAAATCATTGCATGAGAAGTACGGGAAAAAAAATTCAATAAAAATGAAATTTGAGCTAAGATTTCAATTCTTTGAAGAAAGTGTAGCTGCGTATATGAACAAATATGAAAAATAAAATACAAAATTGGAAAAGCAAAACAAGCAACGGAAAGTTTCAAAAATTGCAGCTAGTGGCGCAGTGGCAAACTCGTAAATTTACCGGTGTTTAGAGGGGCTGAAAGAGAGAAGAAAGAAGTGACGGAAAAGCAAAGAACAGAGAGAAAACGAAACAAAAACCCTAGTTGGATTTGTGGTGAAGCTTAGGTAGGGGTTTAGAGAATAAAGTTGGGGACGATGGCATACGAGTAAATAAACTGAAGTCGAGGGGTGGAAAACGTGAGACTCACGGAAAGTTCCGGATCTCGGAAGGAGAATGAGGCGGCGAAGCGGCGGTGGTCGGTGACGGTGACGGTGACGGTGACGGTGAAGGCGAAGGCGAAGATTTTAGAGAGGACTCGTTTGAAGAAATTTCTGAGTGGAAACCGCAATTACTTTTGATTGTTTTTTTTAAATTTTAGGGTTTTTTTTTAATTTTTATTGTGGAGCGATTGGACGGTTGAAATTAAAGGTGGATGCGCTCCTTAGTATATACGGACCGTCGATCGACGTTATTAGGACAATTTATTTTGTCTTCAAAATATTTATATATAATTTGAAATATTTCGTTAAAAAGAAAAAGTCATTTTCATCTCTAATTTAATTTATATATACTAATTTAATTTTACTGTTTTAATATATATATAGATATCACGTTAAATTTTACTATCGTTAATATTCTGTTTAATAATTTTTTATTTTTATAATAAAATAATATTATATATTTTAAATTTAAATATTAAATAAAACAATCGATGAAATTATATAAATTTTAAAATTAAAATCTCTCAATTATTCCTGTTATATAAAATTAGAGTATCAGTGGTCGTACAGTTGTTCTTATTTCTTCCTCCGTTTTGATATTTTCAGACTTCACAAATCTTTCTGAAAAAATTCAACTTCCTCTCAATATTTGGATTCATTTTCGATTGAGGATCCGAATCTCTACAATTGAATTCTCTTTCCCGATCTGGATTCATTCTTAATTGATGATCTGAATCTCTGTAATCAATGAAGTTACTATTTTGTCTTTTTAAATTAACATTATTTTAAATTTTGAATTAAAACACATACATTTATATAAGTTCCTTTCTGTTCTTGAAAAATAACTTTTATGCATATTAAAAAAAAAAAGAATTAAGTTAGTATATATTAATTAAATTATAAAATAAAATAATATTTTTTGTAAAATTTTTAAATAAGTTTTTGTATAAATTTATTTATATTTTATATTTTTTGGGTTACGGGATATCCAATTTTTCTTTTTCTTTTTTAGTTTTTAATGAAAAAAGTGCATAGAATAAAGTTGAAATTGACAGTGGTGTTCGGCCTCCGATCCAATCCGTTTAATTCGTTGAATTTTATTTAAATTTATATATGTTTTTTATGAGATTTAACAAATTAGTGAACCGATAATTCGTAAATTTACTTTAATAATTCGTTAAAATTCGATTCATTCTCAAATATATAGATATTTAAAAAAATAACGTTATCTCATTTGTTCGATTGCCTCAAATATATAAATATATATATATAAAATTACAACAATTAATTATTTTTATTGAATTTAAATTATTCTTTACTTATTATAATAAATTAAAATCAAATTAAGTTTTTTTTTAAATCCTTAGATAAAATATGTGCTTGAAATTTAAATCCAACTTATCATACAATCTTTATTGTAATTTAAATTAAATTGTATTAATTTACAAATTCCTTTTATTGAATTCAATTAATTAGATTATTGGTCAAATCTGTATCATCCAATCTATAAAAAAAAAAAGCACTTTTAATTATATATAAGAATTTTTATTTTTTTTCTTTAAATTTTAGTGGGGACATATAACTTCATTGGTTTTTAATTTCCTTCATCACCTTTAGTTTATCTCGAGCATTATTTTCATATCTTGAATGTTTTTTTATAAAATATTTAAAAAGACTTAAATATATGAAGAAAGAAGTGATGAAAAAATAATTAAAACATACGAATTTCATAATAATTTAACAAAAAAAGTTGGTGAGACGTGTAGCAATGGCTCTTCTCTTATATAGCTTAAGTAGTTGTTCTAAAACCTCATCTTTTAAGAAGACCCCATTTTTATAAGAAAATAACCTCGCAAAATTATAGATGCAAGATATATTTTGATAATCCAATTCAAATTATCTTTTAACAAATAATTTTTTATTATAAAAATATTACATTATAAATTTTACATTGTAGTGTTTATTAAAATCCGAATCTCTAACTTAAATTAAAAATACATAGATTTAACCACTAAAATAAAAATAATTAAGTGCAACAATTTGTTTTTTTTCTTTTTAAAATAAATTATTTTAATTATTATTATTCACTAAAAATAAATTTTTTTTTTGAAAGACTATATTTTGTAGGAAAGTGGTTCTATAAATTATATATGTGCATCTTGAAAACATGGTATAATAATCAGCTCGAATTTCTATAAATAAGTTACTGTAGTCAAAAACCATCTTAAAAAATATATTATTATTTTTAAATAAGCATTTAAATATTGTCAATATTTTTTTTTAAATTGAAAGTTAAATTTTCAATTAAACTCCTATAAACAAGAGTCTTTATTTTTTCTCAATCATTAATGTTTTCTTATTCAATTATTTAAGATCAATAACGTCACAATAAAAATTAAATGGATTAGCTATATAATCTGTTGAAAAAAAATAGTATTGATAAAATCACAATATAAAAAATTTAGTAATAATTTATATCTAAAAAATAAATTAAAATATTTAAAAAGTTTTATATAGGCTAGACAAAATAAAACAAATCGAATTGATTTTTTTTGTCAGTTTAATTTGATTTGGTTTAAATATCAGTTATCGATTAATTTTATTTATTTGAAATCAATCGACTTAGGTGAAATTATTTATAAAAGAAAACACATATTTAACTTAAACTAAATTAAAAAAGAAGTAAAAACTAAATCAAACTAATTTAGTTCAAATTTTAGTATTTAATTCAATCAATTTAATTTTGATTCAATTAAGACTAAGTAAAACTCAATTTGCCCACCCTAACTTTTATCTAAAAACCAAGAATTTTTCGATCCACCTTTGGAGACATGGAAAGTAATGCCATGAAAATTGCGGAAGCTTCCATTCGGAAAGTGTAGGGGATGTTGCGTTCACGAATCATTCCCCGTCTAGCAAACGAAATTGGATTTTTGAAGTTGCGCCTCCAACTCCAAATTTCACGGTCAAAATTATACCAAATAATAGAATTGAGGATCAAGGGTTCCTATAAAAATAACAATGAATTAAAAAAATAACAGAGGATCACTAAAATGGTCAAATTAGGTTTTACATTAGTCTTCTTTTAAATTTCCTACATGAAAAATAAATATATTTTTATAATTCACATAAATTAAATATGATTTAAAGTTAATTATGTTTTAAATATATTTGTTAGGATAAATGACAGTAATATAATTATTGCTTTTAGCGGTTTATTATAAAATTATCGTCTTACTTGAACGTAAAAAAATCTCGTCGACCACCCTATCAAGACTTACTTTTGATTTAGTATTTTATTTTTATATTACATAACACAATTTCCTACCTAAATAGATTATTAACTCATTGCTAAATTTTTTATTTACACAACATTCCGTCCAAACTAATCTCCCAACACAAATAAGTCCAACAACTCAACTTTTGTTCAATCAACCCCAATTAACATTATTGATAATTAAATAATCACCAACCGTAATTGATGGCAAGGTTAATGACATGGTTTTTTTTTAATTATTTCATTAACCTTATCAATTACAATAATCATTAATGATCATCTACAAACAAATCATTGTATAACAATAATGTTATGCATTCAAAAAGTTAATCCTAAAATTTGAATTTTGATGTGCAAATAACTATTAGATCGTTATTTTTTATAATTTTAAAATGACTTATTACATCATTTTTCTACCTAATGTCAACTTAACACTTTATTTATGATAGAATGCAAAGAAATTGTCTTTTTAATAAATCATTTTTCTCTAAGAAAACTTAGCCGTACTGATCAAAATTTACCTTGATTGCTAAAGATTGGTCTCCTCTCCAAACAATTCCGCCTTTTTTCTCTCTCATTTTTCTTTAGTTTTATTTTATTTTTTCAATTTTTTTATTTCTCTCTCTAGTCTCTGTCTTCCTATACAGTGGCGCTGCTTGCTGGCGTTATGCCTACATGTGATTGCGTTGTCCTCCATCAAGACCATCAATCATAGTAGAGTTACATAATTTTTGTTGATTTCGGCCCTCCTTGAAGACCCAATTTTGCTTTATAGTGCCTTCATCGGTTCTATGCCATGTGGTTCTGGTTGAGTTGGGCCAAACCGTGTTCTAATAATATTGTTGAACTCTTCTCAATTTTCAATCATATTTTGGTTGGTGTCACCAATCAATTCAGGCAGCCATTGCCTTTCACTGTTGATGTTATACATACTCTGCCTTTCAGCCACCCTAAATTCACCATCGACCTTTGCTCTCTCATAATTTTTTGACGTTGTTCTTAAAATAGGCTGGATATGAGTTATTCTCTTATTATGGTGTATGCATAAAATAAATATGGAGTTTTGTTATTTTTTATCTTATAAGATGATAGTTTTATCTCTCTTATATGTATTTTCTTTTATTAAAAGAGTAATCAGTCCCTCATTGAGAGGGTGATGTACCCTTATTAAGACTTAATTCTCATATGCAAATTTAGGTTATTTCTCTTTTTTTTTTTAAATTTTAAATTTGAGCATTTATTAGTAAATATAAATTATATTGTTTCGATAATTCTTTGATTATATAACAGTAGATACATAATATCTTGATTTTTAATTAATGATATTAAATTTTTTTAAAACACACTTTATTTGAGATTTAAAATATAATTTAGAGAGTATAATATTTTTTAATTTATTTTTGAAAGACCAAAATTTAACGTAATATTTAAAAAGAATAGATGTTTTGATTAGTCAAAGAGAGTGTGTATTTATAAATAGCTCGTCTTTCATCAGGTGCAGGGCAGGTGACTGTAAACATCCAACCTCGTGTCATCCGGCAGAAAAAACCAAACAAACTCGGTATGGTCCGAATCCCGAAACAAAATCGAAACAAAACCGAGACAAAAACCTGAATCTCGCTTTCAATTCCTAACAAATCTTAAATAACCAAGATACTCCCATTTCTTTCCCATACTCTCACGCTTCACGTTCAATCCCTTTTTCCAGGCTTAAAAAAAACAAACATTTTATAACTTTTACCTCTATCTCTTCACGTCTCGCTCAAATATACGAAACAATTTCATAAGATACATGACTCGGTTGATGAAAAAGTAAGTTTTGTTTGGCGTGAATATGGAAGTTGATCTTGAATCTTTAACCGAGGCAACGTCAGGGGCGATAGGATCGCTGCTGAGCACGACGATCTTGTACCCGCTTGACACGTGTAAGACCAAGTACCAGGCCGAGGTGAAAGCTCACGGCCAGCAAAAATACAGGTTGCCCATCTCTTGTTTCTTTATCTTTTTTATGCTTTTGATTATGTCCTGTTGTTTATTGATCTGGGTATGTGTTAGTTTTTGGCCCGATCGTGATCAGTTATTGAAACTGGGAATTGGTGCTGAATTTCACGAGTTAGATTTGACTTAGATTGTCTTGTACTTCGTTGTTTTATGTGTAATTATTATAAGTTCGATGAAGTTTAGAGACTTGACTGAATTTAGAATGACACTACGTATCTATTTTCCGTGATTTCGTGTGCCGAAATCATAAATGTATTGTTTTTGTAATCACCGAATCATATCTTCAGAGGCACTCTTACGAATTCTGATATGATTACCCAGTAGAGTTTCAAAATTTTTTGGTTACTTTTTGATATGATTACCCAGGTAGACAATGTATTGGCCGAAACTGAAGGGCCAAAAACCTTGAAGATATAGGCATCTTTTGGTTTCATTTTTCCTCTTATGTTGTCCTTGTCTAGGTTCTGAGCATGACGATCCAATAATATAGTTCTTGTGCGAATGTGTCTACCTTTTTCAATGGTTGATTGATTCAATCATGCATTGTTTATTGTGTTGTGGTTATATGGGTGATTTAACTATATAATTCTCACCTTGGACATTAGGAGAGGTTTCCCTGTAATAGATGTTAGCCGTTTGATTTGAATACGATCTTGGGTTTTGACATAATTGACTTGATTTTGTCCTCATAAATTTCTAAAGAGTTCTAAAGGCTGTTTCTCCATTGGTATGATACTATCTATGTTGTCATCTGCTCACTAACTTAACTACAGATTGTCTTGAAACCTGTTGTATTCTCTTGTATTCTTGACTGAACTTCACTCAACTCTGCTCATCTTTAGGAAGTTCTGGTCTAAGTATGGTTTAATGAAGCTTAACTATTCTCCCATTGTATTACTACCTTCTTTCTTCTTTTGCTTGTAAAGTATTATATTCTTTTCTGCTGGCTCAAAAATGTGTTGGAATATTCTCCTATGAGTTTCGATTGTGATTTATTTGTGTAAACCCTGTTGGATGGCTCCCTCTCTTGTTAATATAGATTGTCTAGTTCTATTCCTCCAGATGTAATATAAGCAAAATCCTTCAGTAAAGTCTATGTAAGAACATTTTTTTATGCCAGAAGGTGGGACACAGATTTGACTGTCTGTTTCATCATTTGTTCTCTTGGCTCTTGTAGGAACCTCTCAGATGTGCTGTGGGAAGCCATATCTAATGGTCAGGTTCTTTCGCTATACCAGGGTCTGGGGACAAAAAATCTACAGTCCTTCATTTCGCAGTTTGTCTACTTCTATGGTTACAGCTATTTCAAAAGGTTATATTTGAGTAAGAGCGGTTCCAAATCAATTGGAACAAAAGCGAACTTGATTATTGCCGCTACCGCTGGGGCTTGCACTGCAATCATGACTCAGGTGAGCATCATTTGTCAAGCTCCTTAGGTTTTGGTCAAGGACCTTGGTTTCTGATATTAGGTATACAACCTGAGACCTTTGTGTTGCCATTTTCTATGTGATTATGACTCACATTTTTTAGGCCAATTCTATGTTATTTTGATGTAGATGGAGGAAAAGAAAAGAAAGAAGTTGCGATCTTTTCTTGTGAAATTTTGAGCTCTTGTTTCAGTTTATGTATCGACCTGGAAAACCGTGCAGTGTTTGTGTTCTAATTCTTAAATTTGATGCCTGATTACATCTTTTATTACTATGTAGCCCCTTGATACAGCCTCTTCAAGGATGCAGACAAGTGCCTTTGGAAAATCAAAAGGGCTTTGGAAGACCCTCACAGAAGGTACTTGGAGTGATGCATTTGATGGCCTGGGCATCTCTCTTTTGCTAACCTCAAACCCTGCGATTCAGGTACACAATTTTAACTAGTGGTTTAAATCAAAAGAATGTATTAACTCAAAACAATTTGAATAGCATTATCAAGTTTTCTTCCACTTTCAACATTGGAACGGGGCTGAGATTAGAGTTATTATATCTTTTCAGTATACAGTTTTTGATCAGCTGAAACGACGACTGCTCAAGGGAGAACAAACTAAAGCGGGCAAGGGTTCATCTCCTAAGGCCCTTTCTGCCTTCTCAGCTTTTGTGTTAGGTGCTCTTTCAAAGAGCATTGCCACTTTCTTGACATATCCTGCAATCAGGTGCATAGCTATTCTCTCGAACTTTCACATCTAAATCCTTGTTGTACAGAACAAATAAAGATTTTTACTCCTCACAGGTGTAAGGTAATGATTCAAGCTGCAGACAACAATGATAATGGAACTGAGAAAACTCAGCTAAGATCCCGCAAAACAATAACTGGAGTTATTTACGCTATATGGAAAAGAGAAGGGGCTTTGGGCTTTTTTAAGGGATTGCATGCCCAGATCTTGAAGACTGTGCTAAGCTCAGCATTGCTTTTGATGATCAAGGAGAAAATTTCCGCAAGCACTTGGGTTCTCATGCTCGCAATCAGAAGATATCTATTTCTGACAAGGGGTAGACTGAAAAGTGCGTGATACCAAGGAACTTGATGGTATATGCTGGAATCTTACGACTCAAGTCTCATGTATATACTCTGGCTCCCATCAATGTAGACTAAGCAAATTCATTTATAGCAATGGGTTTAAATACTTAGATTGGGAGCTCAAATAATAGCAGAATAAATTATTTTTCAGTTGGACAAAAATCATGGTTTAGGCTGTTGCTTTCCAACTGTAAGCTTCAGCCATGAGACTAGATTTATTCGAGAGAAATAATGTATTACGGAAATTCTTCACTCTTGGAAGAGAGTGCGTGATCGTTTCATCTGTGTAATAATCTTACAATATGCATTGTTGTTAAAGAGAATTGATGTTTGTCTAGCCAAGAATGATCTTCTTTATTATTGATGCAATGAGTGGTCGTTGTTAATTGTTGTCAAACAATGATAAAATTTGATGAGTTACTTCGTTGTTGTCATATTCAAAGAGTCGGGCCGGAAGTGTTTCTATTGCTTTCAAAAGCTCTTCTAGCAAAAGCACTCGTGTCTCGTTAGTATTATTTGGTTGAAAATTGTTTGTACTTTGTACTGACCAATATATGTTTGAAAGAGAATTGCTAGGCTTATAAAATTAAAATATGTAATTGTTGATTTTTTAATCTCGTTAAAGTAGTAATTATACGTTATTTGCTTGAACGGTAAAGGATTTGTAGTGTATAATTATATGACATTAATTAATTTGGTATTTTTTGTGTTTGAATCTTTCCTCTCCGTAAAAAAGTAATAATTATTCGACACCAATTAATATAGTATTTTTTTTGTTTGAATCCTTCTCCCCCATAAAAAAAAATTATTATGACACCAATTAAATAGATACATTAAATATAAAATTTTGTATCTTAATTATAAAATTTTCATCTTAATTATATAAATATAAGATTATTAATATTTAAAAAGAATTATATTCTTATCTTTAAAAAATTAGAGAAAATTTAATATTTCAATGGCAATTTGGTCATTTCATCTGGAATCAAGGACCTCTTTGATAAAAATGGACAACCTATGTCCTTAATTTGAGAATATATGAAAGCTAAGAGATCCGGGTGTTATTACGTAGGAAAACGGAGAAACGAACTGCCAAATTAAGAATTAAAAAAATAAATGAATAAAGCGACGCGGGATGGAAGAGACAGAGGGGGAGAGATCTGCATCTGCTTCAGCAAAGAAGAAGAAGAAGCAAAAACAGAAATAAATAAATTTGTTTAAAAAAAAAAAGAAAATTAAGAGAAGATGATGTCCGGAGGGAATTACACAAGCATTGATAATCAAAAGCTCTCTGGATCTGTTGTTCCCGTAAGTACTATTATTCACCTCTCTCTGTGTAAACACTCGTCTATTCCTTCACGTATAATCAGATCTCATTTCGTAATTTCATTTTGTTTTCGCAGGCGGTTCCAGATCCAGGCCACGTCACCGTCAAATTCTCAGGTTATTTCTTTATTTGTTTTTTTTTCTCTTTATGTATTGTGTTAGTGTTTGGTTGCTGAGGAAATTAGGAAAAGAGTATGACTCGAAATTTTTTCGAATCGAGCGAATTGAATTATTTTATTCGGTTTACCGAGTGAAAGAATCTGAAATTATCGTGCATTTTCTATAAGATTCTTCGTTTTCTTATGGAAGTTTATAGGAATATTCGCTGGTTATTATTTTTTTTTTCAATTGTAATGTGTTTTGTGTGTGGTTGCTGAGAAGATTGTGGAGAAGAAGTGAGATTATGATTTTGAATTTGAATTTGGAGGAGCTTGATTTTTGTTTTAGGCTTAGCTGAGACTGAAAGAGAGAGAATCTGATTTTTTTTCAAAAAAAATCTTTTTACTCACTATTAGACAATTTTATTCAGAAGCAGTTTGTAGAAGTGGTAGATTTTTATTTTATTGCTTAGACAATAAAGGAGGAAAAATGAGATGCTTAATACTGAAGATGCTGGAGAAGAAGAGGAATCAGAATTTTGAATTAGAGGAGCTGCAGGAATTTTTGTGTTAAGGCTTATCTGAGACTGAGAGAGAGGATCTGAGATTTTTTGTTTGCTTTTTTCTTTTTTATACGATTATACAGTTTTAATTGCAAGCAGTTTGAAGAAGTGGTAGATTTCTTATTTGGTTGCTTAGAAAATTTAAAGAAGGGAGGGGGGGCGGGGGAGGTTGGGGGTGTGTTAAGGAATGAGGAAATTAGGATTCTTAATACTGAAAAAAAGAAACTTTAAAATTGAATCAGATGAACTGAATTGTTGTCCAATTAGACCTACTTGAAAGAGAAAATTCAGCTGTTTTTCTTGTGAAGATTATAATTTCGATTCTCAGTACACTACTTAATTTGAGCTTAGTAAGTCAATTTGGATTTGAGACTTATTATTATGGTTGCAATTATTCAATTTGTATATGGTAATTGATCTGGTGAACCGTTTAAACAGAATCAAATCTACAAACATTTCCGCCTTCTGATGCACAGGGAAAGATATCAAGTGCTTCCGGCCCTCTCAGTGATGTTGATGGTACGTGAAACTTTCAATCTTATGCGATAAGATATCCATACATAGGTTATCAATAAATATGGACTGATTAATTTCTTTGTATGTTGTTACTTATCATCATTGCTTTAGACAATTGTGTGGACATGAATTTTTATGAAATTAGATGATTGAAACATTGAGTATGTTGTATACTCCCACTATGTTTTTTTTTTTTGGATACATGTATACTCCCACTATGTTAATTGTTAATAATTTGGAATTTGACCATATTGCAACTGACTGGCTAATAACTAAATATCTATTGTTGCAGATACATTTTCCAAACCTGCATCTGGTTCTGATGAACCTCAAGCTGGTGGTTGGTTTCGGCTTTTCACAGTTGGTGCTTACAAGCCATACTTTGATGTTGACACTTCGGACGTTTTAGAGAGGATTAAGGACTCACTTTTTCCTTTCAGAGATAACTTCACTGAAAAAACATCTAGTAACCCTGATTTGTAAGTTGTGTTCCTGTTTATCATTTTAGTGGGTTAACTGTTTAAAATATTCTGTGTTGAATTTAAATACTGTTTGACTGGAAATCTTTAATCTTGATATTCTTATAGATTTGGCCAAGAGCACATCACACTATGATTAAAAACAAAATTTCCATATATTGTTACATGCGTAAAATATATATATTTTTATTGTTAATCGATTTCTACAATTATTACCATTGCAACAATAAGCTGAATATATGACCAGCAAGCCAATTTTATCATAATGATGGAACATCATATTGAGTTCATTCTTCCTGTCTGCACTCTCTGACTGGTAACAAATGTTATATAATCTCCAATTTGCATGCTGTGCAGGTATGGACCGTTCTGGATATGCTCTACCCTTATATTTGTGGGGGCTGCTATTAGCACTTTCGTTACATACATCTCGCACAAGTTGAAGAATGAGAAATGGAACTATGACATAAATCTGGTGACTTGGTCCGCTGGCTTGTTCTATGGTTATGTCACCATTGTTCCTCTTGTGTTGTATGTCATACTCAAATACTTCTCAGCACCAGCAGGCCTCGCTCAGCTGTTGTGTCTTTATGGCTATTCCCTATTTGTCTTTATTCCCACACTGGTGAGCTCTTCAGTTTTCAATACCGCCCTTTGAATCATCAACAATTGCTTCAATTCATTCCATTTATTGTTAATTTATAAAAAATCCTTTTCCCAACTTAAATGATTCTACTGAACACTGTATTCTTCAAAAGTCCATTTTTTGCTCATGATGCTCCAATGGAAGTTGAGATCTCGCAACTTTCAGTTATAATCACCTGCTTGAATGGTAGCATATAAGTATTTAATGAATTCTTGAAAGACTTTCAGTCACAAACTTGCTAAAGATGAAATTCTTTGTCTGCAGTGTCTCTCCGTTGTGCCCTTCGAGATTTTCAGATGGGTAGTTGCAGGCATAGCTGGGTTCATGTCAGCAACCTTTGTGGCCCTCAACCTACGAACCCATATCAAATCTGCAGGAGAAAGGTGGGTCTTGATTGTGGCTGGGATCTTTCTGCTGCAGGTGGCTCTGGCCGTTGCATTGAAGATCTATTTGTTCACTGTCACAGTATAAGATTAAACTGTTCTTTCAATCTGGAGGCGTAAATACTCATCTCATTACTTTGTTCACTGTCACAGTAAAAGATTAAATTAGTATCAAAGCATGAACACAGTCACGGTATCAGAGTAAAGTCTAAACCATTTTTCCAATGTGGAGGCATGAACGGACTGTAGGTCATGAAAGAAAAAACTCTGGTGTCCGCTCACTCCATTGTTTAGCAGAAATATTACACCTATTGGAGCATCATGTATTCATTCATTTTTGGAAATAAATTCGAACGGCCATTCTCTCTGATACCGAATTTTCGTTGGCTTTACAAGTCAAATTAAGACCTTTAAAGAGGTGGGCAAAGATTGATAGAGATGGCATTTTTTTTTTGTTTTGTACTTCTTTGCTCAAATTTTCCATTTTTTTGACTCGGAAATTTGTGTTTGTTAAAGAAAACGCCTTTATTTTTAAAAAATTAGGTAAAGTGATGAATCTTAATAAAGATTAATCTTAAACTCTAATATCTTTGTATAATAAAATTATATGATTATCAAGCAAATATTACATTAGAATATAAAAACAAATAATAAGAATATAATACAATAGTTGATAAATGTTTACATTTATAATGGATTAAATTTTTTTATTATTTTTTATTAATTTTTTTAAAGAATTTTACAAAGAAAATAATTTAAAAAACTTTTAAAAGAATTTTTATATTTATCTTCATTCTTTTAAGAAAAATGAACGCTCATTTTTAATATAAAAAATTTAAAAATTTATATAATAAATAAAATATCTATAAAAATTTTAAATTTAATTAAAATAAAAATTCGAGTGTTTAAGAGTTTGAAATTTCAAAGTCAAACACAAGTTAAAAACAAAATTTCTAAAATTAAACGTCGCAGAACCAAAGGACTAGCGCCATGACTGAGGCCTACATTTGTCTCTTCTGTTTTCTTTACATTTTCTCTCTTTTTAAATTTTGTCTTATTTTTTTATTGTGTATTCATCTTAACTTCAAAATAAATTTTATTTTAAATATTTATCTTAATTTTTACTTATATAAAATTATTGAAACACCATATTTAACAATACTCTTGTAAGATCTATTTTTTAAGTGTGAACTTTGTTGAGAGACAAGGTAATATATTCACCTTTGCATCATTTAATGAAGTGGGATTCAAGTAAGCACTTTTAGAATAATTATAGCTAGTGGGCATTAGAAATCGTGTTCCATAAAATTGTTTGATACACTCCCCAAGTCAAACATGTGGGCATCTTATCTCTCATTGGGTTGGGGGTTTTAAGTTGTAATAATGTGATTATCGCATTGTATTTGACTTAATGTGAAGTTAAAAGGCAACTAAAAATTTTTCCACCTTGATCATTGAAAGCAAGTTTAAGCATGGTAAAAGTCGGTGATGAAAAAAAAAATGGAAGTGCTTTCCTCCCAAATATTGAAAGAAGTTTTTCAGATTGGGGGTCCTCGGGCTATGGCTTGTCTTTGACAAATTACTAGTGAAAGTTTCAGAGAGAGTGATAGATTTTATAATACTCAAAATAGTCCAAAAATGGAAAAACATTCAAGAGTATGCAAATGAAGATAATCAATTGTGAGTGAGAGAGAAGGGATTGTAAGTGAGGATAATGATCAAGAAAAGACAAACCCACATAGTGTAGAAAAATAGACATACAATGTGAGAGCAGCCATAAGCTAGTCCAAGAGAAGAAACAAAACACATTACTAAAATATAAATTTACTTGAAACCTAAACCCCAACAAAACAAACTTTCAAGATGCGTTTTAACCAAATTATGTTGTTTCTTCAAACGGCAAGCACCTTAGTTTGTGAGACACAAACACACTTAACAAATCAAAATGCTTATAAAATAAGTAGTAGGAGCCTCTAGAAAACTGCATTAGCATGGACATTAGCATTTTAGACTTTTAGATGATGAAATGAACAAAGTGAAAGCAAACCTAATAAAGGGTCAAATGTTAGACCCTGAAATTGAGGCCCCCTTTTGTAGACAATAATATTTCAGTTGGGTTTGGTTGATATTATTTTAATCTATAAGATGTTGAAATATTTGATATTTCTGGCTCAAACAGTCATGGGTTGTAGATGTGAATGATGCTAATAAACATAACCTAAGCCATTCATGTGTCTCACATCCCTCGTTGTCTCTGCTAGCTATAGGGAATTTGACCAAAGTTTTCAATCTTCACGCACAAACCCTTTGAATATTATTCTCTCTCTCTCTCTCTGTCTTTAAATTTCACAAGCTTACTCAAACAAGTCCAAGCTCTCTCTCATTTTCTCTCTCTTCCTCTATACAGAAGCCAAAAAGTAATTGATAGAAGCCATGTTCATCTCAAGGAAGAATCAAGTTATTTGTTTGCTATTGATTGTCTTAAGCCTGTCATCCCTATATTATCATGATGGGGTTGTTGTGGCTGCTAGATTCTTAAAAGATATGGAAGAAGCTTCAAATAATAATATGATTGCTGCAGCTGCTAATGATGATGATGGAGGCTTTGTTGCAACAATCAATAGAGAAGTTCCCTCTTGTCCTGACCCATTACACAACAGGTAGTAGCTCTTCTTATTTCCCTTCAAGCAACTGCATTCAAGTCTTTGCTATGATGAAGAGTATCAGCTTGCTGTAAATATATAAACTGTTGGTCATTTGTAAGGATATTGAGAGAGCTTCTATAGGATTATTATTAAGGCAAGAGTTTTGAATATTAGCACAATTCTTTTTTTTTTTACCCTTTTTTCTTCATTGGTATTTTTCAAGTTTATAATCTTGATGTATATAAGTGTATCTTGGTAATTTATAAAGTGAGTTTATATTAGTGAGAAATATAACAGGAATGCTTACAGCGTATATATATTTCATCTTTGTTTCTGGGTTTCTTTTTTCTTGTCTTTCCATTGATGTTTTATGATCAATTAAAGCAAGGTTTGTTAAGGAAGTTTCATATCAATGGAGTTTTGGGTATATCATTTCATAATCTGTTAACTCTCTTCAACCTCCAAACTTAAGCTTATGTGTTTCACTTATTTATATATAATAATAATAATAATAATAATAGCAATGAAAATGAAAGGACATGTAGCAGTACATTATTTTCAACACAATGTATTGAAATGTCTTGGTTGATAATGAAAGAGAATACTTATGTGGAGCATACAGCTTACTGTTAACATTATTTTGTCTTGAGTTTTTTTTTTTTTTTAAATTTTAATAACAATAATAAAAAAATTAATAATATTATAAAATCTATTATTATAAAAATAGAGAATTATCAAAATGACACAATTTATATTTATTAACGAATGCTTATACTTAAATCTCTTCTTAAAAAAAGAGATATAAAATAAAATTTTATACAGAGTTCAAGTCCTCAAGCGTCAAATTGACTCTCTTAATGAGGGACTAATTACTCTTCTAATGAGGGACTAACTACTCTTTTAATAAGAGACCAAGAGTCCTTATAATGAAAGACAAAATTCTCGTGCAAATTAAGAGACCAAGAGCCCTTATAATGAAAGACAAAATTCTCATGCAAAAAGCAACGTAACTTAAGCAAATAATAATTTTTAAACCTCAAAATTCAAAATTATAACATGTTGAAGATATTACGCTATGCACTTCAATTTAACACCCCTATGGCATCAACTAAGCCACAACCTTAATATCCTTTGCGCAACGAAAACTCATAACTCACACCATAAGTAAGAACACATAAGATTAACACACCAATAAAGATAAAGAAAACAAACTAATCACAAGACACAAGATATACGTGGTTCGACCCAAATTGCCTACGTCCACGAAGGATCCATGATCCAACTTCTTCCCATTGAAATAGATCACAAAGTATCTTCTTATATCATCAATGATCCCACAAGACCCCTTAGTATCTCCCATAGAGACCTCTAAGCATCTACCCTTGATCATTATGACTCCCTAATACCTTTTCGTATCTCCTCATAAGAAATTTTTACAAGAAACACAAGAATAGCCCGAGCATCTAAGCCAAAAGGATCTATGGTGTTTCTATTTTATTCACTCAAAGAACCTAAAGAAGAAAATACCCCCAAGGTTACACCTTAGTGCACCACGCACTTAGTGCCTACCTAACTCCTTTATTCTCTCTTATGATTACATCTTGAAACCTTAAATGCTTAATCTTAAACAATGGTTTACAAGTGTTTATATAGAGTGTATTTCATGCCTACTAACCCTATTTCTTGTTGGAGTAAGAGTCCACTTGTTTTGGAAGTCCAAAACTTCTCAAAACTTGAAATCCTGAGCCAAAACGAACTTTTTCACGTGTTCTGGCGCTGCAGCGCTCGTCCCTGGGTGCTGTAGCACTGTCCCTTCTCGAGTCCAGCGCTGCGGCGCTGAAGCTCTCGCAATTTCCTATTTCATTTGCGTCTTCGAGTCCCATTTCACTTTCCCTTTCGTGTCCCGCACATCGTAGACTTCTCCATACGTGTCTCACACGTTTTAGAATTCTTATGACTCTCTACTTTAATATTCATCTCAATTCTTATCTAACCAAAATTATTAAATCACCAATTTTTTTAACACAACACAATACAAAAGCCTCAAATTTAAATCCGTAGCCCGGATAGAACTAAATTGCTAAAGACGACATTTACACCAATTATAGGTACAGAATAACTGTTGGGGAGCTTGGCTCACTTGGTTAGCAGCAGCAACTCTGCCTGTGGTAAGTCTTAGTCATTAAACTGGGAAAAGTGGTGGTGGAGATCATAAATGCTGTTGAAAAAACTTCCGATAGAAACTGAAAAAATGACCTCGATGGTCAACTAGACTTAATAATGTAAACCCCATACTACATTTTGCAACACTGAAAGAAATTTCAGTGAGGCTAAAAAACGTTGTGACAAACATTCACAGCCTTGGAATCATCGAAAATGGCCGATGGCTCGACATGGGTCGAGGAGGGAGCGGCTGTCTAAATGGTCAGAAAAGGAAATGGCCGGACCGGCGGAAGAAGATTTGAGGACAACCGAAACAAATCTACCCCATTTCATATCAAACTGGACATACAGCTTAATTTAACATATTTTTATTCTTATTACTCATTTTACATATGGCTCCATTAAAGCCCACAACATATATTAGGGTGTAAATAGTATTAAGCTTTTTATTTCTTGGATAAATGGTAAATGATTTTTCAATCTTCAAAGAGGTGTTTGAAAGTGATTTGTAGAAAGTATAGTGCTTCTCTGAAAAGCACTTTCTAACCTTAAAAAAATCCGAAAGGGTTCTGTGTGTTTTAGTTCAATATTAAAAAGGAGATATTTTTTTTATAAATCTTTTTAAATATGTTAAAATTGTTTTTAAATGAGACCTTAATATGAAACACTCACTATTTCTTTTTTTGAATCATATATGAGGATGGACTAAGATTTTTTTTTAATATAATTAAGTTTATCAATTATTACTTAGTCATTTCGATATTATTTTTGAAAATAATAAAATTTATTGGTGTTATATATATCGAATAATTGGGATATAATTTGATTTAGACTTACTAATTATATATGGAATATTTGAGATTAGATAAGGATACATTGTTTGGGATTATATTATTGTTGATCAATGTACATTAGGTGGCATAAGCTATGGCAAATAGTAAAATGCAATTTTTTTTTCACTTAAGCAATATGAATTCAAGTTTTTTTACATGTATATACTATATCAAATTCAAATAAATTTCAATCGATCTTTAAAAATAAATATATGTGTTGATTTAAGTTGCGTTGAAATTAAATTTAATCTAAACGAGCTCAATTACTCTCGTATTTTATAATATATATTACTATATATATTTGGTAAAAATAAATGAAAAAAACATTCAATAAGTATGGTCTAATGATAAGTATAATTTTCTATTAATTTGTTGAATTCGAGTTTAAATTCTAATTTTTTAATGAAAAAAAAAGGAATAATGACATCAAATTTTTTGAATATATTGAAACAATGAATCTAATTTTGGGTCTGTTTCTTAGCCTTTTGGATCTAATTTTGGGCCTGCCTTTTGGATCTAATAGGGACGATCATTCTAATGACCCCCATTCAATTGCTTAAAGACCCCAAGCTTGATGTGTGCGCATGGATCCAAATAGAAGTGAAATTGTGCAAGGGAAAATATTTGGAATTGGAATTAACATAATTAAGTAAATAATTATTTAGTTTTAAAGTTTTTAATTAGGTAAAATTAGAGATGAGAATCTTCACTCTTAAGAAATTCAAACAAGAAATTTTCTTTAAAAAAAAAAAATCAACAAGGAGCTTCTTATCAATATCATAGTTATGATTGATAATATCAATATGAGGTTTGTATTGTAATTTTATTAAAAGATTTATATTGTTATTTATTAATATTACAATTTTGACATATAAGTATTACTACTCTTATTTTTTCAACAAGAATTTTGTATGTTTTTTTTTTAAGTTTTAAATGGAAGTGAGAAACTGTATCCACTAAAATGTTCAATTTTTTACCTTAAAATCTTACTCGAACTCAAATGATTGTGAACATATTGCGCCTTGGTGACGAGCGACCTCTTGAACTATACCTTAAGGGCAAATTTTGTATTTAATATGATTAATTAAATGTTCTATAAAGTTTCAAAATGGTTAAGTATAAAAAATATATTTTTATATATATGAAAGAATTCTTGATAATGTCTTCGGGAAGTCTTGAAAAAACACTAAAAATAAAAGCATAAAATAGATACAAAATTATTTAAAAAATTAAGAAAAAAAAACTTACAACACATTCTAAAAGAATCATATGATAAATAATTTCACCACGCACTTCATAAAAAAGGGAAGCAAGAAGCAATCATGATAATAAGTCATTCAAAGTACTTACATTTACAATTTGTTTTATTTTTTTTTTATTTTTATAAGGGGTTGGATGAGAAGAAAAATTCTCTCATGTTAACAATCGAACTCCTTATTCTCAATATATTACTCAAACTCAAATAATTGTAGTGTAGTATGCACTTTAGTAGCCAACCGAGTCAAATTTTATTTCATTAATATTTGGGATAATCATTAAGATTCCCAAATTCTTATATTTTAATGAGTTTTGAGCAACTTGCATTTCATTGGTTGTCATGTATTTTTTTTAATGAGTTGGAAGTCATAATTATTTTGAAATAGAAGCACTAATTGTTAAGTAAAAATCAGTAGTTATTTAATAAATATAACTCATGAAGTAACTAGATATTATTTTGAATTTTTTTTATATGAGTTCCTGTCTTTTAATTAAATAGCAATAAAGGAAAATAAACTTAAATTTAAAGCAAGAATGTAATTGCATTTATTGAACCCTTCAATTATAATACTCTCAAAATTAAGTAGAAGCGTTGAAATTTTAGAAAGAACTCTAATAAGAATATGTAACTTAGCATCATAATTTTAAAATTAGTTGTCGTAAGTTACTAGTCATTGTCTAACATAAAAGTCAGGACTAACATTGCTGGATTTATTGTCTTATGATCTATGCAGCCGTATTATTTTTACATTAGAGTTTTATTATAAAAAATAAAGATTAAAGTTTCAACCTCTATACTAAGAAACAATTGAAAGAAAATGAGTGATTGATGTTACACGACAATTGTAGTTGTATATATTAGTAGTCGCAAAAGAGAATGGTAGTAGCCGTGTAGTTTAGGAGTAGGCAAAATTAGTTCGGTTCAGTAAAATTTTTGGGTTGAATTGGATATCAAATTGGGTCAATTATTTTTTTAAAAATAAAATCAGGAATTGAATCGAAAATGTGTTGAAATTGAATTGAACCGGATTGTTTTGATGTAATTCTTGATTTGGGTTTTTTGATAAATAATAAACTTAAATTAGGCTGATTTTTAATATTAAATAATTTAATTCAGTTTAATTCTCGATTTTAATTTTATTTCTAAGCTCTCACGTGTATTTTTTTATAAAAAAAATTAATTTTAATTCAATTTTTGATTTGAAAGTCTAAAATTAAAAATTAAATCAAAATTTTAATTTTTTAAATTACAAAACCAAAAATTGAACTAGCAAAAATAAAATAAAACCGAACCAAATCAGTTTAATTTGATTCACTCAATCTAGTTCGGTTGACCCATTTTTTACCCACGCTAGTGTAGCCTCGCCCATTACCCTATATTTATCTATTTCAATAGATTCAGGGACTTAGTAGATACAAATAGATAAAATGTCTCCTCACTTGAAAATAGTAAACAAATAGGGACCTAGAAGTGATAACCCATTAAAATATTTTTTCAAAAATATACACTCCCAACTTTTTTCCCTCTCTTTCTTCAATTTGTTTCTTCTCTTTTGCCGACCAAATGAAACCTCGACATAACAACAATTAAGCAAATTAAAATTCTCTCATTCTTTCTTCTGCATTCAAACAATCAAAATCAACCCAAATGAAAGATCTCTTCGGATCAGTTCGTCGATCACTGGTGTTCCGTACAACCGCAGACGCTTCTCCCAACAACATGGAAACGGCGCCGTTTTATCCGAACCTCGTCGACAAGATTAACTCGTGCATTCGGAAATCTTGCGTCTTCTCCAAACCCGTTTCGCCTTCAGTCAAAATTTCGCCGCCGATCCGGTGGCGGAAGGGCGAGTTGATCGGATGTGGAGCTTTTGGGAGAGTTTATATGGGCATGAATCTCGATACCGGAGAGCTTTTAGCGGTCAAGCAGGTTCATTTTTTTAATTGTTTTATAACTCTTGGTCCATTTTTAAGTTAATTTTCGGGTTTGATTTATGGGTTTTTCTTGTTGATGAATAAAGTTTGATTTTTGGCTATAAAGTTCTGATTTTTTTTAAGTAGCTTATTGTGAATTCTTTTTCGGGTATTCTTGATTCTATGGTGGCAACTCTTTTTATTTTTTTATGCTTCTTGGTTCATTTTAAAGTTAATTCTCGGTTTTGCTTGGTGCGTTTCTCTTGTTGATGAATAAACTTTGATATTTGGGTACAAAGTTTTGATTGTTTAAGTTGCTTATTGAGAATTCTTTAGTGGGTATTCTTGGTTGCAATTTTTTTGTTGTTTCATTTTTATACTTCTTGGTCCTTTCTTTTCTTTTTTTTGTTAAGTTTTTGGTTTTGCTTGATAGCTTTTACTTTTAAGTTGCTTATTGTGAATCTATAGTGGGTATTTTTGATTCTATGGTTTGTGATCTGTATTTGAAATATAAGCTCTGTAATTTTGGTTTATTTTGTGTTAGAGTTTGATATAGAAATTGTTTTTCATTGTTCTTCTTCAGGTTTTAATTGCAGAGAATTGTGCTTCAAAGGAAAAGGCTCAGGTTTCATTATGGACTAATCATTCTACTTTGAATTTTTTGTTTGTTTTCATTATACTTGAGGCCTCAGAATTTTATAATTGATGCCTATTTATTGAAAAGTGTCATATATGGTTTAGTTCACTTTGTTTGCCCATTGCTTTAAGTAGGCTCACATTAAGGAGCTTGAGGAAGAAGTGAAGCTTCTGAAAGATCTTTCTCATCCAAACATTGTTGTGAGTGATCAGTATGATCTTCTGTTTTTCCACCAGCTTAACGAGGTCTATCAGTTTTCTAACAGAGTATGTCATTTTGTCTTTGTCAGAGATATTTGGGTACTGTCAGGGAGGAGGAAACATTAAATATTCTGCTGGAATTTGTCCCTGGAGGATCTATATCATCACTTTTGGGGAAATTTGGACCCTTTCCGGAGGCTGTAAGTCTTTTGCCAATTCTGACCTTTTGTATTCTAGGTGTTTTTGAAATGCTCATCTTAGCATAAAATTCTTGAGCAGGTAATAAGAACATACACAAAGCAACTGTTGTTGGGGCTGGAGTATTTGCACAATAATGGAATTATGCACAGGGACATTAAGGTGCTTTTTCCCTCCCAATCCATCGGTTGTATGCAAGGAGAAGGGCTATGGCTTCTCATTCATCTTTTGCTCATAAACTGATAAAATGTCCTTTATGTTTGTCTATTTTCAGGGGGCAAATATCCTTGTGGATAATAAAGGATGTATTAAACTTGCAGATTTTGGTGCATCCAAACAGGTTGCGGAGCTGGTAATTTACCATTTGCTCCACTTTCTATTATATCTGCATTTCTTTTCTTCATAATTTGAGGCCGCTTCTTTGATATAGTAAAATCATTTATACATGCTATTCTATCTAACAAAATGCTTGTTTATAACAGGCAACTATTTCAGGTGCAAAGTCTATGAAAGGTACTCCTTATTGGATGGCTCCAGAAGTCATTGTGCAGACTGGACATAGCTTGTAAGTTGAAACTGCAGTGAACTTCTTAGATGACAATGAACATAATTTCGATCTATCCTATTCAGTAATAAATATGATGAACTGAACTTTCCTGATACTTTGGCTACGACTGTCTAGCTCTGCTGACATATGGAGTGTTGGGTGTACGGTAATCGAAATGGCCACTGGAAAGCCTCCTTGGAGCCAACAGTACCAGGAGGTATTCATTCTTCCAGCTTTCAACATTTTGTTTCATATGGTGTCCTTTTTCATGTTGCACTGACATTTTTCTTCAGGTTGCTGCTCTGTTCTATATAGGGACTACAAAGTCTCATCCACCAATTCCTGAACACCTCTCTGATGAGGCAAAAGATTTTTTGCTGAAATGTTTGCAAAAGTATGTTACACTATGCTATCCTCTTTTCAATTTTCTTCTCTCATGCCTGTGGCGTTAAACATAGATTCTCCAATTGCATCTTGATGTTGCACTCAATTTGTTTTCCTTGTGGAGGTTATTTCTTGGAGTAGTTTGAGTTTAACTTTTTACATTCAAATAATAATGTAATTATTTCGTGATGTATGTTTTTTATAACAGGGAACCAAATTTGAGGCCAACAGCATCTGAATTGCTAAAGGTAATTCTGGTTTAATTGTTCTTTATTACTATGGACATTATAGTTACTTCTTCAACTCTATATAAAGTTTGTACTAAGAAAAACTGTCCAGTGCTAGTTAGAGTTTCTAATGGTTTAACATTTATTTGTCAATTACATGCAGCATTCATTTGTCACTGGTGAACATGGAGAATCTCATCCTGTCTTATGTGCTTCAGTCATGGTTAGTATATTTAAACTATATTATTGTAATATTTAATAACTTATTTATTACATTCGAACCAACTTTGTTGGATGAGATACATGTTTTGATATGTCCAGAAAAATTCTGAAATTCCTTCGTCTTCACAAGCCCCTAACTTGAAAAGCTTGTAAGTATTACATATCTTTTGAGTATATCAGATGATACATTGTCATTTGTGGTACCTCGGAGATTTGACTATAACATTAATTTTCTTGCCAGTCAAATGTCAACCTGCCTCGACTCAGATGATGTATGTAATTTGGGGAGTCTGAGCTGCTCAAAAGTAGTCACCGAGAAGTTGTCTGGAAGTAGGCATGGATGGGTAACAAGCAATAGTAATGATGATATGTGTCAGCTTGACAAAGATGATTTTGTTGCTGTCAATGAAGAGCTTAGTTCTGTTTTGACACCTAGTGACCTTGATAAGGTGAGCAACTACTTTGATATTCTTTTTTGCAGCTTGCATATTGTTGTGATAATCTAAGAGCTTTAACAATTTTTATGTTATTTTATTCATTAGAGTTTTAATCCGATGTGTGAACCCTCTGATGATTGGAGGTGCGAGTTTGATGGAAATCCCAAACCAGAAAAAACAGGTCTGAAACCTGACAATGAACAATCACTTAATGTACCCAACAGCCGTGTTAGTGTTTCTGGCAAGGGAGACGATGATTTTTCATTTCCTTGTGGGACTTCACTGTCTGAGGATGATGATGAACTTACAGAATCAAAAATCAAAGCCTTTCTGGATGCAGAGGTAATCTTTCTGGTTAACATCAGAATTGGACTTTTTGCAGTCATGTTGTTTTAGATTTGATTTGACATTACATCGATGATGAACTAAATTCATGCCTCAGGCTTTAAAACTGAAGAAACTGCAAACGCCACTATATGAAGAGTTTTATAACAGCTTGAATTCAGCTTGCTCTCCTGGTTTTGTTGAGAGGGTAAATGATGAAACCTCTCCAAATTACTTGAAATTACCTCCTAAAAGCAGGTCACCAAGTCGGGTACCTGTTGGGTCCCCACCTGTGGCAGTTGATGCCGTTAGCACTGGAAGCCCGGGGAGTAATGGCAGGTATGCATCTAATGTTGGTAATGCAACAGATCAAACTTCACAAGAAAATTCATCCCCTCAGAACAAAGATTGGCCTGGGCTTCTTGTTGATGCTCAGCTGGAGTCATGTAGCCCAAGGTTAATCTTTAAAAATATTGATTCTTAAGCTGTTCGGTAATCTGAAATAGAATGGTTTACTCCTTACAGTATGAGTTTTTCTGAGAGACTGAGAAAGTGGAAGGAAGAGCTTGACCAAGAACTTGAGAGACAGCGAGGTAGATAATTTCTTCCTTGTCCCCCTTCACTCCTGATCCCGCCTCTCTTCTCCTCAGGGAAAGTAGTATAAGTGCCATAAAAGTTCTCTTGCACTAAGTTTCTTTCCTGAAGATCTTTGTAGTATTCTTTTGTCTCACATCAGCAAAATAGTATAAACCAAAGCCTATTATATTTCATGTACTTAACACATGGTTGTGAAAACATCGTTTGCAGAGATGATTCACCAAGTGGGCATGGGAGGGAAAACATCATCACCGAAGGATCGAATTCTTAACAGGCAGAGAGATCGAACAAGATTTGCATCTCCAGGAAAATGAGGGTTATGTCAGAATGTTTCAATGCTGACCCGCACAGGGAAATTGAGTTTCACTTTCATTAGATCATCTACAATACACAGTTTTGCTGAGAGTGCTGAAATAATACTGCGGTGGTTGATTTGGAAGCTTCACTTGAGATCAAGAATCATAACATCTGAGGCATTCCATTCAATTTCTCATTGTCCAGCCTATATATGTATTTTTTTTTTGGGGTATTTTTCTTTAAAAAGGCCAAGCCGGTGTTTATTACTGCTGTTGCAATATTTGTTATTGCTATTGCAATATACAAAATCCGCTCTTGATAAAGAACAGAAGAGTTTCTTCTTTTTATTTTGTGTGGATTTGGGAGCTGGGGAAGTGAAAAATTACTCCTCAAGTTTGTATGTAGTGCATAGAAATTGTATTATCAAATGTAGAATAATAAAAAAATTGATATGGCGTATGATTCGATTACTTGTTTTTAGCTGTGAACGTAAACTGATCTTATAGTTTGCTGTGTCTCTTTTATTTATGCCACCTGTCATAATGTTGGTGGATCCCTTTGCCACAACCTGCAAAGGGATGGTGGGTGACTTGAATTTACGACTTGGAGTAGGGCTAGCGATTTATTCCGACGGGAACAAAAGTAACAATACCACTTATAATATATAGTAAGCAAAATCATACAAAAAGAAAAAAGAGGATATGAAATAATCACAACAGATTTTTCGAATGGATATAAAGTGATTGAGATTCTCCTTCTGAAACTTCAAACTTTGTGAATCGAAAGCTCAATTTATCAAATTTATAAGGTAACGTCAAAAGATCCTTAATGCCTAATGAAATAGATGTAGTAGTGGTTAGTTTAAAACTCGAAGTCTTTACATAATAATGTATATGTCATTTTAAAGTCATCATTATTAATCTACTAATAAGTTTAATGGCAGCTTATCTATTATTTTATTGTGAAAGACTAGATTCGTGCTTTCTGCCATATATAGATCAATAGGTTGCCTTTATGTTAGGTCAATTGTTGACCCATTAAATTTTCATCTAATACGAATATGACCTATTTAATAAATAAATTATGCAACACGACCTGTTTAATAAACGAGTTATAAATTGAATTGATAAATTAAATTATTAAAAATAAAAGTAGCAAAATGAATTAACAAATTGAGGTTGTGTAAAATTTACTATTGACCCACTTAATAAATAGATGGGTCACATAGCATGGGGGCTCCTCCAAGGTCTCATATCATTATTTGGGTTTGATTATCCCTCTCTCTTAAGTGGTACGAAAATGATGATAAATATTATAATTCTTCCTTTTAAAAATAAATAAATAAATAAATAAATGGGTCACCCAAATATGATCTGTTTAATAAATATATTATAAAACGGATTGACGGATCAAATGACTCTCAACTCATTAACAACCTATTAAATTATTTAATCAATTTAACAAATTTTGTCCAAATAACTCACAATCCATTTTACTTAAAAATTATTCAAAATAGTAACCCATTTTTATTTTGTTTATATATATATATATATTTAAAAATAATAAATATTTAAAATTATTTATTAAATTATCCTTAATATTTTTCAAAATATCAAATTTACTTTTTATGTTAAACGAATTAACGAGTTATCTTTCAACCCAACATGACCCGTTATCTTTCAACCCAACATGACCCGTTTATTAAACAGATAAAAACTCCCGCACTTTTAACCTGCATTTTTTCATATCTGTTCGTCGTGTGGATTCGCAAGTCGGGTGAAAAATTATCAGCTCTAACTTGGAAGGTATAGTGAGGAGCTAATCACCGGACCACGTCTAACTTTCATCCATTTGCTGCGCTACTATCATTTCTCAACAACCACAAATTATGACATCAGTCTAAAACGTTGCTTAGAAAAACATATAATCTGAGGATGTAATATAAATCACACAAAATATTATGTAAATAAATCACACAAAATATGTAAAAGAACTCACATTTATGAAGGGACAAAAAGAATCACTAGTATAAACACAAATTTCAATTGAATCAAAGAAATTGACACCCTTAGATTCTCCCTGTTGAGAATCGCATAGGCATTGAAGTTGGACGCTGTTTCAATCCACTCATTTGCCCATCACACTTCTGTACAGTTTTTCTGCTCTTCAATGGTGACATCAATCTGTTGGCCAACCTTGAAGGTGAAAATGATCGACGCAGTTTTGAAGCTGTCGACAACTTTGGAGACTTCTTGCTCAAGTTTGCTGATCTTGTGGGAGAAAGAGAAACCACTGGTGGGTTCTTGATCTTCACTTGAAACTTGGAAGCCGATGGCGGAGACTTAATCAAGAACTTATGCGGAGTTTGCTTGTTTCTTGCAATAAGTGGAGACGACAACTTTGGAGACTTCTTGCTCAAGTTTGCTGATCTTGTGGGAGAAAGAGAAACCACAGGTGGGTTCTTGATCTTCACTTGAAACTTGGAAGCCGATGGCGGGGACTTAATCAAGAACTTATGCGGAGTTTGCTTGTTTCTTGCAATAAGTGGAGACCTTGTCTTGCAAAACTTCTGCTGCTGTGAAGGTGTTGAAAGAAGAAACAAAGGATTTGGAAACAATACGGTCTTTTTAGCCCATGGTTTGTTCCTTGGTGACACTCTATTTGCCAAATATTTACTATTCTCTTTCTCCAATTCTCTTACTTTTGGTTTTGGAGGTGAGACCTTGAAGTTGATACGTGATCGAGCCCTTTGAAGTGATGGAGAACCAGATTCTGATCTGATTGATTGTAGCTTATTCTGTTTTTCATTCTTCCTTCTAATTCTGAGCTCAGTGTTTTCAGCATTTGGCCGTTGGTATCTCTTTTGGGTCACTGGGGTTTTTGGATCTTCAAGTATGGTTTTCTTGGTCTTGGTAGCAACTGCTGCCACAATTTCTCTTGCAAATTGTGTTGCTTGTAGAATTTCCCCCACTGTTTCACCTACAAGCATTGCCGGTAATGACATTCTGCGCCATTCTCCTGAGTAAAAGGATTAACTTGTTAGAAAATTCGATTGATACCAAGCTTGGTTGATGAGCAAATGATCAAAATGGGATTAACCAAAGAGAGAAAGGGACTGACCTCTTGTACTTTCTGGCATCTTTCCACCCGGTGATCTTTTTGGGGTTGCATTCTTAAGCCTACAAATTAACAAGCAAAACACATATAACCCATCATACAAAATGATCAAAAAACAAAAAAAAATGACTTTCTTATTTACCTCATAAGCACACACAAAATCAAACTCATGATGGACCCTATACATACCTTAAAGATTCTTGCTTGCACCTGAGACTTGTCCTCAAGTAACCTCGGGTACTTCTTGGACTGAGACTAACCCCAGATATGACCTTGTTCCCTCCTGTTACTGTGTACTGTATCTCTTGCAATTTTGCCATACATTTATCCACCTTCACAACGCAACACAAACCCTTAAGCCTTATAAAAATTAAAACTACAAATTCAAATTCTCATTGAGAGAAAATTCTCTGCTTGGTTGATGAGAAACTGAAGCAAACCCTATTCTAGAATTTGTCACTTAGTCTAAATTAGTAGATATATTTTACACATTTTCTCAAATCTTTAGAAGAAAAGAGCAAAATCACACACAAAGACAAAAAGGCAAACACGGAAGTCCAGAGAAATAAAGAACACATTCAGAAAATCCAGCAGAGACAAAATTCTTTGCTTGGTTGCTGGGATAACAAAGGAAACAAAAAGAACAACCACTTCGGTCTAAAATAGAGGAACAATCTATCACATCTCATCACTCCATAAAAGGAAAATCAAAGACCCCACCAATCCACTTACTACATTAACAGCACTAAATTGTCCACCTTCGCACACTCGCCAAAAGAAAAAAAAAATTACAGACCCATAAGTCTAAGAAAAATAAAGAGTAAATTCAAATCACCACCGAGAGAAATTCCATGTTTGGCTGATGAGAAAATGAAGAAAACCAAAGCCAAAAGAACTGAAAAAATCTTGAACTAGTTACTCATCTAAGCCTCGTGCATGCAGCCACTTGTTGACTAAAAACAATCCAAAAGAATTTACTCTTTTTGACAAAACCTTAAGAAGAAAATCAAATCAAATCAAAGACCCCTGTAATCTTTATCACATATAATTGTACCTTCTTTACAGTTTCTCTGAGAAGCACAAGATTAAGAGGAGCCAAAGCTTTCCTCTGCTTTGGTGGGGTTCTGGCAACCATTATTATTATTTTGCCAAAGCTCAATGAAAAGAACGCTCTAAACACTCTGTGAGTCTCCTCTCAAAGCTCCCGCTCCGCTCCTCTACTTCTCTTTGAAGGGCCCATTAAGCCAGTAACTCAAATGGGGTTTTTATTCAGTTACAGTTTCTCTTCTTCTTCTTCTTCTTTAATCTCTCGTTCTTGAAACTCACTCTTTGGCTTTCACTCACTCTGTTATTGAGCTTAAACTTTTGTAACGGATCTTTTTGGTCCCAACGGTCCAATTTATCCTATAAATACGTAATGCAAACGGCTACTCTCTTGTTTTTTTTTCCTATTTTTTATTTGTGGCATTATTGTATTTATACTTTTTATTTATTTCTCATTCCCTTTTGAAAGGTGACGGATTATTGCTTAGCCGTTGATCATAAAGTAAATCAAACGGTCGAACGACTTTTCCGAATTTTGACTTTATTGCGGGTGGTGATTGTCCACTTGAAGCATTGTTTGAGCTTTGCATGGAGGACCACGTGTCAGTAATCAGACGTTGGTATGAAACAGATCTGAACCGTCCATTTCATAAGTTGTGTGCATATTACATCTGGGTTTTTTGTCTTTGAAGGAAATTTGAATATTAAATGTGAAAATCCTTAAATTCTACATAAATGACATGAGACATTTACATTTTAAAAAAATATAAATTTTCATTGATTTTCCGCACAAAAAATTGTATCTACAGTTCCTGTGTCCTTAATTTTAAGCATTCACATCTATTCAAGAAAATGAAAAAGAAGTGGAGCCACCAACATTAAAAAATGTATGCATTTAGTAGGGTAGAAGCATACATTTGTAAATGCATCCGATGGTTCAAAAGAATCACAAGAACAAAAATGATCACAGAACAGGAAGAAGAAAAAAAAGAAAAAAGGAAATTGACTGTTAATTGGGTATTGACAACAGAGATTGATGAAAACATAGTCTGTTTTATTTTCATATTTTTATTGCATCTCAGTTGAGACTTGAGAAGGCAATGACAATAATGATCTCCTGGGATTTTTCATGCCTCTCAGTCTTAAAGGACTCCACACCAGTGTTTTCTTTTGCAGTGCAATGATAGTTGGATGCTTGGGCTTCCATGAACCCGGCTGTTGTGTTGGAGGACTCCCCATGAACTTACTACTGCTACTGCTCATCATGGCAATTGGTGTACTTTCTGCTGCTGTCGTGAACTCTGGCAATGGAGAAAACAGCCTCGAGTACCTTGCCTTTCGAGGGTCCTTCACGAGTGACTGCCTGCCAATTGCACTTCCATTTTGATGTCGAGAGAGATGTGTGTTGACTGGCGATGTCATGTGTGAGTAGTTTGTATCTGGGCAGAGGGTAGCAATGGAGACCCGTCTCTTGGACTGAATTACTTGTGTTGCTGTTGTTGTCGAAGGAGGTCTGATAGCAACTGACATCCGCCTTGGTATGATAAGCTTTTTAGTGTTTGTTGTGGCTGCTATTGTGTTTGCATGTGTATTTTCTTTATCATTTGTTGCTGCCATTGTGGTTCTCATGCTGGTGGTTTTGTGAGGTGGGCGAGAAGATGATGGCGGCATGAAGTTGCTGATTCTTCGCAATGGCAGCCTTGTTTTTGAAGGACATAATGGCGGTTTTTTCTCTGTCTTAGTCTTTGTTGTGGCTTCTTTAATGGATGACAATGCTGAAGGTTGAGAAGATGCAGTGGAAAAAGCTCTAGTTTCGTGCCTAATTCTGGTTTTCCTTTCCTCTGCTAATTGATTCTCAAGGTCCCGCACCTGCTATAAAATTTGGTCTGGTTAACGAGTCGGCAATAATAGTAATTTTAAATGAACACTTAAATCCTGGAGATGCCAACATCCAAAGAACAGACAAGAAAACATTCGCCAAAAGCATCCTCTCATACTCTTACAGGAAAGCTATAATCATTTCAGGGAAACTTACTAACTAACTAGAAGTTATAATAATTACCTTTTCTTGAAGAGTTCTGCAAATATGTTCTCTGGCAGCAAGCTTTAATTGCACAGACTGCAAATTATCCTGTAACTTCTTTGTTTCCTTCTCATCATGCTTTAACTTTTCTGCCTGTCATATATTTCAAAAACCTGAATTTCGGCAATTATGGGAGCATCTTCTATATTGAGTAAAAACATAACACAATTAGGTACCATTTGCTTGTACTTAAAATGCTCAGACAGGTCTGCCTGTTTGCGAGCAGGACCACTTTCAATTCCCCGAACTCGGCTGGCAAAATTCAGTGAACAAAGGGTCTCCCCAAGGTCTGCAGCACTTGGGCTGATCTGGACAAACATCAGAGTCTTGCAACCGCCACCTGTATTTCATGTCCCAGTCCATTAGTACTAAGAAAAAAAGACACCGTTGGGGGTTTTAGGGCCCATAAAGTATTGGAATTCTCCACAACTGAAGTACAGCAATTCTGGTGGTGTTAACAACCTTAGAACTTGCTGGGAACCCAATTGTAGAGGATTTAGAAGAACTGCTGAAATGAAAGCTCACCTAGAGAGCTCTGTAGCATATGAGTAAGCTTTGAGTTCCTGGTTTTAACATAATAAAAGAAACATTTGTCAGATATAAGCAGATACAGCTAAAAAGAACACATGAGAGAGAGAGAGAGAAACCTGTATGGAATGTGGCCTGATTTAGATGCCAGAGCAGAAATAACATCACCGAGTGCAGAGAGAGATTTGTTTATAAACTGAGATTCTTTCAACCTTTCACCATCAACTTCAATCTTCCCCACACGTTCACTACCTGCCAAGTCTACCAGCCAGAGGTGACTCTTCGTCCTCTGCCCGTTTATAAGATTCTCCCCCTTCACAGTCACTCGCAACAAACTACAAGCAATACAATTTTCATGGTTATTAACACAATTCTGTGATGTTTCTGTCACTATTTTTTTTCATCAACCTATTATCTACTACATTGTAAGAATTAGAAATTACCAATGAGATCGACTGCTGAGCTCGTTTGCATTGGTGGATCCAACAGATCTAACTCTGGCTCCAGACTTGAGAAGCTCCCACACTTCATCTATACTGTAGACTTGAGCTTCAACCAGTCCTGGCACTTCTTGGGTTCCTTCTGCTGCTTGCTTTATCTCCAACCTTCATCGTTTATAATAAAATATTTCATTTTTAGTGTCTGTTCCATCATCAATTAGATATTCATAAAGTTAAAAGATTGGAGATTGCAAAGCACTACTTCCTAAAACCATATTTTTTATTAAAAAAAAACTGTTGATTGGTTCAATTATGAATTGTGGAAACATGCTAAAGGAAGCTTGTATATATATATATATAAGGCATTCCAATAAGGTTAGTCAGCCAAAGAGGAGGACTAAAACTAAATTTAGCCTCTTCTGTCCAATCTTTTTGTTTTAAGTGCTCATAAGTCAGCTTGGTGTTGGTTGAGAAATGACAATAATCAATCAAATATAACTTCAAATGAGGTATTCAAATAGTCAGAAGGAACTCACTTCTTAGGAGGCTGGTTGGAGTTTTCCACCAAGAGATCCCTTATCTTCTCATTATAAACTTCCAACATGCTAACGGATAGTTCATATCTCATGATACCATTTCTGTCCTTGGAAACACGGAACAACTCCTCCAAGGTTCTGTAGTTCACACCTCTATTTTCAGGTGTTCCCTCCATTGTAAATGTTTTCCCAGTTCCAGTTTGACCATATGCAAATATGCATACGTTATAGCCATCCAAAACCGAAGCCACAACAGGCTTAGTTTGTGCAAAAACAGCCTCTGCATATTTTAGAATCACAGGATTGAAAACTTAAACAGTTCTGTATGTAAAAAAAAAAGTTAATTCTCTGTATTAATGTAATGTCATGAGATCACAGATTACCTTGATCGTCCTCAGGCTTAAAAACAAAATCAAACTTGAATTGCTTTTTAGAAGAATCAGAGGAAACAATTTGTAGCTCATTTTCTTGAGACGAATCAAATTCAACTACAGCAGCGGACCCATTAGCAATTTCAGATTTATTCAAAGGCCTACATCTGCAGAAGACCCTAATATTTCCTTTTAACTCAATCACTTCATTGTAAAGCCGCCTCCTCTCAAAGGACTCCTCTAGGTACTTCTTCTTCAAAAGTTCATGTTCATTACCTAGTACAACCAAATACAACAATCAAAAACCAAAGAAGAAGAAATAAACCAAAAAGAAAAAGTGAAAACCATTATTCTACACTTACTGAGGTGCTGGAGAGTATCTAAAACATCAGGGCCAGGAAAAGAATCAGTACTCATGCTCTTCACATGATCTAAAAGACCCGAGTGATCCTTCTTCAAAGTCTAACACCAAGCAAGCATCAACATCAACGAATAAACCAGCAGAAACAATATCAATGAAGAGAAGCAATAAACTCTACTTAAGAACTAAAATGAACATAACTATATAAACTACTCATTCTAATGTTAGTGGGTCATTAAATTTTGAACCCAAATTGAAAGGGGTATAAATAAGAGTCAAATGTTTACCTCAATCTGAGAGCTCAAGCATATAATTTTCTGCAGTATTGGAAGAGTTGGACCCATTGGAGAAACTTCTCTGGTTTGGTTCGATGAACTATCCCCGTCCACAGAATTCATAGTCTCTTCAACTAACTCTAAAAGCAACAACCAAAAACCCTCATATGAGCACCCAAATTACAGCAACAATAACTCACCAGTTAAGTCACATGATTTCCACGTTTCTAAAGAAAGATCATGTGATTTCTTATAATCCAAATGATCTTAAGGCATAAAATTAAGAGGGAAAAGAAAAAAAAATTCTGAAAAGCCAAACAAAAGACCTAAAAACCTAGAACAAGAAATTAAGATAAAATAAAATTAAAAAAAAAATAGAATCTGAAAAGCTAATATCTAAATTGAACTCGATTCAAATAAGAAAAGAACTATAATTTCCACATATCTTATTCTACAGAAGCATAAAATAACATTAAAAACAAAAGATCATGAAAATCACTAACCTGAGTCGCAAGATTCAGTCTTCAAGATTTGATCTGCAGAAACAAACAAAAAAGAAGAAAAAACCCGAAAATCGTAAGCGAAGAGAACAAGTTCATTTACCGAACGGATAAAAACCAAAATTAAAAATTTACTTGAAATTAAGAAGGAACAAAAATTAGAAACCCTAGGGTTTCTTTTATCTGAAACAGAAACAATTACAAAGAAATTAAAAAGAAAAAAATCAAATTATTCTTCGAAATTACAACCAAAAAGAATGTTTCGTTGAAGTAAAAGAAATCAAAATCAAACCTGCGTTGGAGTCGCAATTGGTACCGAATATCTCTGAGTCCATTTTCCACCGATTGATTTGACGAGAAATGTTTCAGTATTCGACGAGCTTGACAGTGAAATTGTGATTTCTAGAGAGAGAGAGAAAGATTTTGGAGCGTTAAATGGAGTGGGGATATAATTTGGGTTTGATTTTGAATTGAAATGAATGGGAGCCGTTAGATGGGAAGCGTTTTTTATTTGTTCCTAACGGCTATATAATTGTAAAGGCCTTGGACCTGGAGCCGTGGAGCGTAGTTAGGGTATTTTGAGTAAGGGTTCGGTTAACCGGAGCTCCGAATCTCTAAAAGGGATCGGGTAATCGGGTGAGATAATGTGTATGACTCGATTTTATTTTAATTATTTATTTGAGTTTTTTTTCCTTCTTTAAAAGTAATAATGCATATTGGACAAAAAGAAGTTTTGTTTAAGAAATTAATATATAAAATTTCATACAAACTAGTAAAATTTTTGAAATTGATCAAATTATTCAATTAAATTTGCATAAAATAATATTGGGAAATAATTAGAAATAGTTTTTTTTTACTCATAATTTTTTATTGTAAAAAATCATTTGGTTAATATTATCAGCCAAAAAAATAATAGACAAAATTTTTCTTATGAATAACATAACATAACTCAAAAAACTTGTTGTTTGACTGCTTGAGTACAAAATCAATAAAAAAAATGGTATTTATTGTTCAAATAAATTTTAAAAAATATTCTATATATTAAAAACAAGTAATTTTATAAATTAATTTATAAAAAAATAAAAGCAGTGAAAAACAATGATATCGGAGATAAAAATAGTATATGAAACTCAGAATTCCACGTGCCTCTCACGAGGTGCAGGAGGGGTCATGTGCCCTCCTTGTAACTTTAGGAGGGGCTGCACACCCTCCTTGCTCAGCGAGGCAAGGCGCGCAGCCCTACTACTGAGACAAGTGAGGCAACACCTTACACATATGATGCATGATGCAAAAGGCAAGGCCTTAACCTTTTCTAACATTTTTTTTATTAAATTTAGCTATTTTTTTATTGTTTTTCTATCGTTTTTAATTAAATTTATTTATTTTCAACCTAAATTATTTTAAATTTATTTATTTAAACTATTTTTAAAGTATATTTTGAATCAAAATTTTGATTAGATTGTGGAAGAGATACAAAAATACTTTAAAAATAAAATAGTTCGAAAATTAAATGTTTTGCTAATAAAATTTATAAAATTGCTGAATCGTTAAAATAAATTTTTGCTTAAAAAATAAGTCATTTTAAAACATTTTCCAATAATGTTTAAGGATATGTATAAGGTGATATTGTAACAACCGAAAAAAAAAGAATTTCAATAACAAAGAAAAGACAATAATTTGTATAATAAGTTATAACAGTTAATTATTTACTTTTAGTTAATTACATTTTTTTTTACTTAATCAAGATTTCAATATTAATTGTGAGATGTAGTTACTATATTTTCTAACAAAGTTTTGGAAAGAAAGGCCACATTGTATTTTTTGTTTGAAAAATTATGGAACTATTCTATTATGATAAATAATACTAATGAGATAACCATATTAACCACACAAAAAATGAAAAAAAGAATAAAATTGTCATCAATTTTTTTTTAAAAAAAAATCTGCTAAACTATGAAAGCTATCCGATTCATGCAATTCAGCAGTTGGTAGTTAATTTCATGGCTTCTTCTTCAGTAACACCAAGTTGCTGTTTCAACTGCTACTCTCCATTAACACCAAACAGTTCAGCTTCAACCTCAACTACTCATTTTGCCTTATCTTTTTCTCACTCGATCTCTGATGGGTGCAATGGAATTTCACTAAAGAACGCTTGCTCTAGCTCAAGAACTTATGCAAAGTTTAAGAAGTGCCAAGGTGAAAATCTGGAAGAGACCACTGAAACATCTTCTTCTGAACCACAAGCACAAACAATTCAAGAAGAAGAAGAAGAAGATGACAGGTTCTTTCATTATTATTATTGTTATTATTGCATATGAGGTCTTTGTATATAGTTCTTATCTGGGTATTGCTTCTTTTTGGAATTTGAGCCTGAAATGTTCCATTCAGATTTAATAAAGAAAGCGTAACTGTAGATATTTATTTATTTCATGTTTTTAGTTGCTTGCCTTCTGATTTGGAGGGTGCCGTTAGACAATCAAGTCAAGCAAGTTCCTTGTTTGTTTCTTCAGGAGGAATGAGAGCAATTGTAAGTACAACTGAAGACCATATTATTGAACATTTTTTCTCCTTTTCCAATCAAATATATGGGAAAAGAAAAGATCAGCTTTAAGCTAGTGTTAGATATGTTATTGTCCTTATAACATTTCATTTCATCAAAGAAAAATTTTTTGATTCGAGGAAATTTGTGAAAACAATGATGATAGAGGAACTGTTACTGATTCCAAGTTCATGTTCAGCTTTGAATTATCCTCTTTACTGCTTATTTCCTTCTCATTTTGTTGTTTTTTACTGGTAAGTTCTTTGATTCTTCAGGTTGAGCTCTTGGTCCCCCAACTGCAGTTTCTAGACGATGAAGGTGCACAGACTGAACTCTGGGAATTGTCAAGGATTTTCTTGGATACTCTTAATTGAGGAAACGGGATGTCAGGTGAGTTGGAAGTTCAGCTGTGAGTTGTGACTTTAGTTTTTACACATTGAATTTGTAATCTCAATTGCTGTTTTGTTGAAATTTGACTGCCAGAGGGTAAAAGCCATATTTCCAGATGCTGGTGCCGCTGCACTTCTAAAATATCGGTGGAAAGATGCTGCTTTTGGATTCTCCAGGTACCATATGATTATGAAATATTTCCATTTGGGATTACTTTTTAGCTCACATTAGTAAAAGTCATTGATATGTGATTCTTCTTTCACATTGCACAGCTTAAGTGACCGAAAACCTGTGGAGAGTGAAGATGAGATTATTGTTATGGTTGTTCTTGACTATCAGATGTTGAGTTATGTACAAAAAATTGCATCAAATCTCTCAGATGATCCAGTATGAGTCAGACCTTCTGTTTCCTTATTCGTAACAGTGCTTATAGGACATTTTTTATGCTATGATCAGCTGTTAATCATCTTTATGATAAAACGTAGTGACTTTTACAGATCAAAGAAAAAGTTCTTCCCAATTTCTGTTTTCAAGTTGAAAATCCCATCCTATCTTCATAAAATGCACTCATATTTATCTCAATACCAGTAAGCTTGCACCACTTAAATGGTATCTGTAACCGTAAGCATTTTCTATAAGCTTACAGCCTGTAATACTTTATTTTTAACTCCTCGTACATCTCAAGCTAGAAGAACAAATTTACTCACATCATCATATATTGCTAGCCAAGGCCCCTGATTATGTGGAACCCGCGCCTCGTTAGTGAGGATGTTGGAGTTGGTATTAATGTTCGCAATTTGCAGCGCTACTTTTTAAGGTAAAATTGTCATTCATTTCACATTTTGATGTGGTCATGCATTTTTCTACTTCGATTCTAGTTGCTTACATATTTCATTTAGCTCAACTTAACTTCAACAAATCTTTTTATTAAAGGGTGAGTGGTTAGACAAAATTCTTAAGCTTCTTAAGCTAGTTAGCTTTGATTTAGCATTCTTTTGACCTCACTCTTGTCCTTGTACCTCCAAATAGAAGCATTTGGGCTTGACTGCAGACTTACTGTTTATCTCAGACAATCTTTTGCCCAATGATCCTCAATTTTGTGCCTCATCTAAGTTATTGCACATGTTCCATTGCTTATTTTTCCTTTCTTGACATCCAACTTTTCATTGAATATCCTTTCTTCAGCTATACTCAATCATTTGCCATCTATATTTGGTTTTAGAAAGAGCAGAATTTCATATAGCATTGAATATTCTGTTCTATGTCGAAGGCAGTGGTGTACATTTACTAATAAATTCTCTCATGTGAGAGCACTAACTGGGATTCATACATGCATGTTTATACAGAAGTTTTCTTTATTTTGTTTTTTCTCTTCCAACATTTTTTTGGGTGATCATACCATAGTAATTAACTCTTATCATGGATTATATGCAGCACTTTCACCACAGTTTACTCGATGAGACCTCTGCCATCTGGTGCTGTGTTCAGATGTTATCCCGGGTAAGAGTCTTACTACATTCACAGTAGAATTCTATCATGTAAACATTTGCGATAAATGAAGTTTCCCAGAATTATCTCAGTTGAAAGTTTGAATTCAATCTGATGATATAACAGATTATGGAAGGTGTTTTATGATGATAAAGATAGGCCAAACAGGTATCTCCTCGCCAAAGAATTTATTAGCCGTCCCAATGCTGAAGATCTTGAGGTTACTTACTACCAAAAATTTTGAACTTTTCACTTTTCACCCCAGATGAAATCATTATAGATTATATTTACATTCATTGAATGTTCCTTTTTTTTTCTTAAATTGTCAGATAATATATGGAAATGTGGAATCAAAGTCAGAGGATGGCCCTTCTTTGTTTAGTCAAGCAGCAAGCATTTTCTCCTCCCTTAATCGATTCATGAAAGCCATTTCAAAATAACTTCCTTCTTTAGTATTCACAACGGGGATTGATGTGTAGCATTTATGCAGCATTATGATGTGTAATACAAAATTTATACGACATTGATGACGTGCATTACAAAATTTTCGCAGCACAACCAACGGATCAAGTTCTCTTCCTCTCTATTATCTCCTATTCGTTTGACAAGTGAGATACCTTTCGGCAACCAAGCATAGAATCATTTTCAATCCAAGCATCGCGTGTTATCTTAGGGACTCACTTCTGATGTTATTTCATTTTGCCTGAGCAACATGAAAGTAATATTGAGCACTAATATACAGAGAATTAATAAGCTCCAACATCTGCTCTCCTAACTCGCTTCCAATTTCCTCATCTGTTCGATATTGTTAATATGTGAAAAATTTTAATTTAATAGGTGTAATCATTTTGTGTTTCTTGACTTCAATAATGTGCTTATAATAATGGTGTGAGGTGTCTAACCAATGTATTTGTAATGATGCTATGAGGTGTCTAACTAGTGTGTTTGTAATGATGGTGTCGCCAACCTCTCTATCGGAAAACCGGTCAAGCTGCCTTTCCTTCATTGCTTGATCAGAGAAATGAGAAAGTGTTAGCTGGGTTAAATCACTAAATCCATTTTTCTTAGCAAACGGAGTTCTAATATGCTAAGTTATGATAGTGTTAACTGTATACATCATGTATTAAGTGAAGATGATGTGTTGTGTGAAATCTTTTAAGTACTATAAATAGAATGATTATGAAAAAGTGATTCATAGTTGTAAAGAAAAACTAAGTGTTTTATTTTTCTCTCCCTTATGTATGGTTCAATATTTTATGATTGAGTAATTGATTCAAAACCAACAGATATGGCAGCTGGGTAGATGTTAACTTTTGGAAATTCTGCCCTAAGCAGCTCATAACCAGAGGAATCTTCAGTTGTCAGTACCAATCAACATGCTGAGAGGAAGTCCTTGGTTGTTTTTTTGGCTTTTGATACCGATTATTCTCGAACCTAGCTTTAACGATAAGAGAATAAAGCAAGTCTGCCTCAGCTGAGGTATCATAAGGTGCGTCCAAGATACTACAAAACCAAGAAAACATATACACCAAAGTTAAGAACGGTAGACTATTATGTAGCAGCCATAGAGTATGGTTGCATAAGCAAAGATTTTGAGAGTTAAATCAATGATTACCTGCCAAGTAACTCCTCAAGAATAATTCTCTGTGAAGGTGTAACATAATGAATGCAACTTCTTGGGCACTGACCAACTGCAAGCTGAACTTGGTAATCTTCGCCATGTCCTATTCAAACGCACCAAGAACTACGAGTCAAGACTGCATAAGGCTAATATGTGAACTTACATTACACCTTCCTATCACCATCCTCGAAACAATTTCCTATAGGATGGTTGCGTTTATGAATCACCAATGCAGTTAGTTAATTCGTGCCCCATTTTTCTTCCCGGATGCTTTCTTTTTCATGTCAAAGCGTACATACAACAATTCAAGCTCAAAGACTAGGGAGTCAACCAACCTTGAGAAGTTGCCCTTGCAGTTCCAGTTGAAGCAGCATATGAGAATGCACGAGGGGCTGTTTTGACACATGAATATGGGCACCCTACATGCATTTTAGAATGATACAGGTGATACAGGTATGAAACCAGTGAGTGACATTGCTCATGTAATGGCAAACAACATTGTGGCGTGACGCTGCATTGTTAAATTAAATCCAATGCTTTCATTCATTCACAAGACAATGTGTGATCACGCCACATATGCTGGTATATGATCCATAAGATACAGATGTCTGCATTTTACAAAATGTAAACGCGTTCTTAGTTAGCAATTTGACACTAAATGGCTAAGGACTATGTGCTGAAATTGCCTGACAACTACGCACAAGTCCACATACAGAAGATTTGCATTGGAAACCAACCATGCACGAGAAATGATCTCGACAATCTGTGGCCGTATTTCATGGCCAGGATGAACATAAACACAGAATGATAATAATATTATCAGTACCTTTGCCAACACAAAGGACCTCGTTAACGAAGACATCAAATGCTTCACATTCTGGATGATCAAAAGGATCTATGCATTCCCTGTACAAAGGCATAATGCATCTCCATCAATTAGCAATTAATTAGTACAAATAATTGATAATGGAAATAGGACTACATTGAAAATAATGAAGAACAAGTTCACCTTTCAATAATCTCTGATCGGCTATATTCAGATAACATCTGCACAAATTATCGACCAACCCCCCCCCCCCCCCAAAAAAAACCCTTATAATTTTGACAATAATAATAAGTATATTATGTAAATTACTGAACCAATAATAAAAAAATTTCAATTTTTTTTATTAAATTATAGTACCTCATAAGCCTGAATTACGCGTCGAATCATGGTATCTGAATCTCCTTCATCTCTGTTCACATCTGGATGGTGTTGTTTCACCTTCACACAAAAATGAAAATTAAAAATAATAATTAGTATATTACAAGGAAAACTATATATATTGAGTTGAATTCATTCGAGTTAAGGATTTTTTTTTTCATTTTTGGTACTTTAGCTCGGAAAGCGGCTTTGAGCTCGGCGGCTGAGCAGCTTGGCTCGACGCCGAGAATCGCGTAAGCGGAACTGGAGAGGGGAGTTGGAGTGTTTTTCTCTCCGGTTCTGTCCGAGCAATTTACGGTGAATTTAGAAGGGAAACGACGTCGGGTCTCTGAATTGGATTTGGAGGGAAGATTTTGGCGCTTGGGATTTATAACGCTTTTTTGAAATGGAAGAATTGGAGGCAGTGAACTGCAGAGACACAAACACTCCATTTCTGTACCGTCTCTCGAGTTCTGCTGGTGACGGTTGATTGATTCCTTTTACTGCTTCAACGAACTACCGGTAGTTAATTAAGATAAACGACGCGTTTTGGAAACATATAAATATAATTTAAATGATTTTGTGCATAATTTTTATTTTTTTATTTCCAAAAGGTACTTAGTTTAAAATACAATAGAATTTTCTTGATTTGAAAAAATAGAGAACTTTGGTCAAATGGTTTTTTTTTCCACAAATTTAATTGAATTTTATTATTAGATTGTTTATATTCGAGTAATGTACTTTTAAACTTCTTTTTAAAATTGAGATTGATGTATTATGGTTTTACATATAAAAATAATGCATATTAAAATAAATAGAAAAAAAAATATTTGAACTCTAATATTTTAAAAAAGAGATATGTAAATTATAACGGTTTTAAAATTTTCATTAACATCTTTATCAAATAATGGTTTAAGTCTATTTAACGATAAAAAAGAATTTTCATAATCTTTTTTTATAATCTTAAGAGTTTATTTTTTTTTCCATTAAAATAGATAAAAACTGTTGCTTAACAAAAATGTTGATATAATTTTTTAAATCATTAAAGTCTCTATATTCATTTTCTAAAAAATTAAAGGTCAAGTATTTTTTCCAAATAAATAATACATGCTGACATAAGTGATGCACCCTAATAATTAACCTTTCACAACTACGCCTTCTAAGTTATAGATTTGAGTCACTCCACCCATCTTGTTTAGTTGCAATATAAACAAACAATTCATGCCAATATACTCTTTAATGGTTTGAAATGTATTGATTGAGTGCTTCATACTTCAGAAATTGGATCAACATTAGTATAAACTAAAGGAATGCTGACCTAATCCTTTAACAGAACAAAGAGGAGAATTAGCAAGGGCAATAATGAACAACATAGCTCTAATCCTTTCAAGTTTCTCTATAACTAAAATTCACAATCCTCATTTAAGAGTTAGTAAAATTACTAAATTTAACTAGTGGCTAAACCCTTTTCATCTTGATCCAAGAAATGGAGAATAAACCTGTTATGTGGTACATAACCTTCATCTATCATCAATCTAAGTAATTCTTCCAAAACCCCATAAATGATATCAGCTTGTGGATGTATTTTATCATCAACAACAAACTGTGGACTTTCTTTTCAATCTCAGTCCAACTTATACCAATTTCTTTATCCACTCCCATTCCCTTCATTCTTTTAATTGTCTTTGCTCTTTCTGTCCATCCACCTTTAGAAGAGTATATATTTGCCAGTAATATGTATGGTGCTGGGCTATTGGGTGCTGCAAAAACAATTGATTAGCAGCATATTTCCCAATTCAGAGTCGCCATGAATGCTGCAAGCATTTAGCAAGGCCTGCCAAACTAGCAGATCAGGCTTCACAGGCAATCCCTCAATGAAACTTTTAGCTCCACTGAGAAGCCCTGCCCTGCCTAACATGTCAACTACACTGGCATAGTGCCCTGCCCTGGGACTAATTTTGTGAACTTCGGTCATTGATTTCAAGAATTCCATACCCTTGTCGATTAGGCCTATATGGCTACAAGCGTGGAGAGACAAATGTAACATCTGTCGGCTCAACACCTTCCAATTTCATCTCGGTATTGCTCTAAATCCATCCCCATCACCAGCAAAAGCTGCAATCATGGAGTTCCAAGAAACAGAGTTCCTTCTAGGCATTTGACTAAAAAATTTAATTGAATCCTCCAAATCTCCAAACTTGGAATACATATTAATGAGCCCATTGCTGACAAAGGTATTAGAGGTGATGTCCCTTTTAATAATCAATGAGTGAATTTGCTTTCCTAGGCCCAAAGAAGTATCCAAACCAAATACCACAAGAACAGCTGAAACCATATTGGAATCAATCTCAATTCCCGCCTTTATCATTTTCACAAAAAATTGTATTCCTTCTTCTTTAAAATCATTTTGTGCAAATCCCGCAATAATCAGTCATTGAAACTTCATCAAGCTCTTCGGCAAACTCCAAAATATGTCAAGCATCCTCCACCCCCGCTGCTTTAGAGTACATGTCCATTAGTGTCTCTATGCACATCTGATTGAATCCCTAACTTCCACAAAATTCCTTGAATTTGACGCCCTTCACTCAATGCCTGCAAACCAGAACAGGCCATTAGTGAGCTCAAATATGTCAAAAAATTTGGGTTAACTGATCCATGATGCATATTCACAAACAATTCAAACTCTCATCGTACAACTGATTTTGCACCAGCCCTGAAATAACAGCTGTCCAAGTAATAACATTCCTTTCACCCATCTCACCAAAAACTTGACTCCCTGAGCTCCAATTCCCACATTTAAAATATGATGTAACTAAAGCGTTACCTACTGGCACGTCCTGCTCATGCCCAGTTAAAATTACTAAAGAATGTATCATCTTGCTGATAAAACCAAGCTCTGGTCTATCACAAGCCGATAAAATTGTAGTAAAACTCGCTTGATCTAACCTATAAATACCCAATTCAAGCAATCTTTTAAGGAACCCAAAACCCGAAACAAAGTCATCATTTCTTAAAAACCCAGATATCATGTTATGAACCTTTTGGGTAGAACTCACCCCAATCGGCTTATAAGGGAAGGGTGCCCAAAGGTTAATAAATCAACAGTTAATTTCATACTTAACCGATATGGAATCTTAACATATCACCACGCTTTCGACACCGATGTCCACAGCGGCCCACTCTGGGTGGCTCACTCTGACCTTTCCAAGTCGCCCCTTCCGCAAGGTGAGCGCCCGCATGGAGCTGACTCTAATACCAAATGTTACGAACTCTTTTGGTAAAATTCACCCCTAAAAACTGACTTATAAAGGAAGGGTGCCCAAAGATTAATAAATCACTAGTTAATCTCGTACTTAACCGATGTGAGATCCTAACACATCATTGCATTTTATGATACTGTATATCTCACAGGCATTTCATCGAACAGCTTGACTGTGTCGGCTATTTTACTAAGTTTTGAATAAAATGACAATCGAGAGTTCCGAATGAAAGTGGCATTGGGTATATTATCGAGATTTTGTGGGTCAAAATATTCGAAGTTTTTTATAAAGGAGGCGTGAGGAGAAGTGCCCAGATGGAGATGGCCTTCTCTTGCACAAATGGATAAGCGATGGCCTATGTCACATGATTGAGCCCGAGTTTTGAAGTGTTCGAGTTTGGGGATTGTATGATTTCCGTTTTGAATCGAGAAATGAGAGTAGAGCAGGAACGAATATGAGTGTTCATTAGCTTGTGCGGGACCCATTTGGATTTCATTCATGAAACTGGGAGTGAGATTATAGTTTTAGTAATTGCAGTAACAGCCAGAACCAATAGAGACTGGAGAGTTTAGGAACATTGATATTTGATGTAATATACAATGCCGAAATTACATCATAATTAATATGATTACTACTAAACTACGTCTATAATCACCAAGCTATGTATGAGCTATAACATGGTGTTTTTTCATATTTTCAACTTTAACTCATAATCACCATCGTAGTATTTTCTCTAATATTTGAAGATTAGCATTATAAAATAGTTTCTATAATGCATTCACTACTTACCAACAAATCCAGCAATCCAAATATAAAATTACATTTCTTCGATCAAATGTAACGTTACTTCAATCTCTTTCTATGAAACTCATGCTTCAACACTTCTCTAGTTTTGAACTTTCAAACACGAAATATAAATACCGTCTATCTTCAATTTATTTACAATTGTAAATGAAAATGAAATCACACATGTTCCACATCTGCAGGTATTGCCTTAAAAAGCACCAAAATGCAGTGAAGAAAAAACATAATAAATAAATTCAATGTCCCGTCCATATGGCACTGCTGCTTTATTACCACCACCATTTTATTGGCATCAGCACCGAGCTCTCTCAGTAGTAAATGTTTCAAGAGCCAGTACAATTATTTGTATCCAAGTCAAAAATCAGCTCTGAAAATTGTAACACCTGTGCTTTATGGTCTATTAGTAACAAATAAAACTCTATATCTATCCGCAATGTTGATACATCCACAAGATTGCCTGATGTAGACAGCATAGAAGACTTCGTTGTGACTCATAGTATGGTTTGCCCAACATGGTAGTTCCAGCCATGAAGTGTCACTCTTGGGGTGACACCAGGGGGGACCTCAAATGAGATCTTGATTGGCATTACCTCACCTGGCACGAGCGAAAAGTAGTTGTCCGAGTAATGAACAGGAAGAATTCTTGTGTCTTCTCCATCTTTATGATCTGTTCTTGAAGCATGAACCGAGAAATGAAGGAAGAAAGCAACTCCAGTATCAATCCCATTCAATTCAGCTACCCTCAAGCCATCAGAGTCCTTTGTAAAACGTCTGCATATTCTCCTAAATAAACCAGCTTCATGTTTTTCATCAGTTTGGCTATGAACAGGTTCTGTTGACACCATATCAAAATCACCATCACCATGTATAGTGGCAAAATTGTTCTTATATGCTAAATTTTTTGAGTCCGGCTTCTTAGATGTGTTGTGCACGTGCATCTCGATTTCATAAGTGGACCCTTTGATAAAAGCCTTTGATGTCATCTTTAGTGGTATCTTCTTCTTCCTGTATGGCTCCAACAGCTTGTAATCTCCACCAGGCAGATGCAACCAATAAAAGTTCCTGGATATAATGCCATAATCTGACATTTTGTAGAGTTTAAGAAGAAGAAAATAGACAGGCTTAGGGTTTTTGGACTTTGGATACTTCATCTCAACAATGGGTATTACTTTCTTTGGTGGCACAGAAAGCTTTTCAACAACTTTATAATAGGGGCATGCTCCTTCCAGATCCCAGACTGATGCTTCTATAGCTACATCAGAGAGTTCCTCTGACATAGTGTTAACAACCTGTCAAAGAAAAGGAAATCAGTGAGCTTTTTCAGGCCATCCAATTAGCTATTAGTCAATTAAAAGAAAGAGAGATTTCTTTCATTGCATTTAAACAGGAATTCTGGCTGTGTCTGCAAAGTGTTGTAAGGATATCAAACATCAAATATTTGATAATTTGCATACACTTATGTTTGCATTGAACGCATGATACAATTTCAATTTAGTAGACAGTTCAAGTTATTCACTTTTCATTTTGCATCCACTTACTTCTATAAAATAAGTAGCCAGGTTCAGTTGGACATGAATTGGCTCTGCAGCACATCGACAACCATAGAACCCTGCTGTTTGGTCGAGGAGATGATCATAAAACTGACCTCTAAGACCCGTCCAAGGATTTTGAGTTTTCCAAATCAAAACACCAGTGTATTTGCTCCACATGCGGGAAGTCCAACCCTCCAATAGAGCTCTATACTGAATGTAGTTAACAAGTTGAGCCTGCAAAGGTTATTCCAGATAAGTAAATAGTAGAGAAAGAATGGTAAAAGCAGCCTAATCAATTTAAATGAAAATTTAGAAAATACCTTCAAACAAAAATCATCAAGATCCTTTGGGCTCCCATAAGGTAGGATCTGATCATGAACCTTCCCTGGTTTTGAGTAAGGAATGTATTTATGGTATTTCCATATGGGGTTTGGAACTTCTTCTATGTAACCATCAGGAACTTTCCTGAATACCGGAATTTTCCATCCTTCAGGAGGCATGGTTACTCTGATGGTAGCTGCAACTGGCATTCCCACTGAGCCAACCTCAGGATTGAATCCATACTCGTAAAAACTATCCTTAAAGAAGTCTTCAGGATATTGGATTTCATAAGGACCATCAGTGAAGTCCCCCTTTCCATCTGCAAAGCCATCCCACATGGATCCCTGTATATAAAGGCGGGTGCCATCAAGGTATTGGCTAGGATCCATAGCCGCGAGGGACAAAACATCTGTACACTTCCCATTTTTCTCAAAATAAGGATGGAGTTTCAGGTCATTCTTCAAAGCTGTATTGATGTCTTCTGGTGGAACTTGTTCATTTCCACCCACCCATAGAGCAAGACTGGCATGGTTCCTCAGAAGTTTGACCGTATCTCTTGCACACAGCATAAATAGGTCATGGTCAAGGGGACCATCTGGGTTTGATACTGGGTCACCCCTTCCATCCACATCTCCTGTAATCCAAAACTCTTGCCAGACCTGCAAAAATTAAATCATGGATATGGATCTAATTCTTTCATAGCTCCATAAACTTTGGATAGATTGGTCCAGTTGTCCAGGAATGGAAACTTTATGTAATCTTATATTAAGGTTCAACGTTTATCCCGAAAGAAAATGAAAATAACCCCTGATAACAGCCATAGGTTATATCCACAAGTACTAAATTAGTTCCTCAAGAAACAATTTTATGGTCAGCTAACTGCTTAGACTAACTTCCATCATTAATGTACCGTCAATCCTGTACTAAAGTAAGCTGACATTCTAAAAAAATAAATGGCTTTTCTTTCACTGGCATGACCAGAAAAGATTCCATTGCTATAGATGATACCACTATTTAGTTTATAAAATCTTCTCATAGAAGTATTTGACATGGAGTAGCTAGACTCTTAGAAAAGCAATTCTAACCATATCATGCATTTTGACCTGCAGATTTTACCAACTGACTGTTTGGCATATTGGTTAAACCATACAGATTCAGGAACTAATTAATATTAAAGTGAAATGACTCCTATTTACCAGCTTCCTCCACCCCCAAACAAAAGCATGCACAAGATCAAATACAAATTGCTTAGAGAGAAGCACAGCTTACCAGCAAACCATAAATATCACAATAATGATAAAACTCTGGCCTCTCGGCCAGGCCGCCACCCCAACAACGGATCATGTTAAAATTCATATCAGCATGAAACTTGATGTCTATTTTATAACGCTTGCTTGAAAGCCGTAGCAACCCATCAGACAAAATCCAATTACCACCACGAATAAAAATAGGCTGCCCATTAACCTTAAACAACCTGTCAAGGAGAGATGAGTAGGTTGCAAAATATGGTCACAGACCTTGTTGTCAAACCAGGATACATTAATTGATAAGCTGGGTGTAAGACCCATACCTTCCACCAGTGGCAGCATCAATGTGGCTCTCAATTTTGCGGAATCCAAACAGATGGCTCCATGAATCAGACTCTCCATATCCCTTTACATCAACACTAATATGGACATTGTATAGTGATTGCTTTCCCATGCCATTTGGCCACCATAAATTGGGTTTGTAGAAAAAGACCTGCCAATTTTAACGGTTAGCACATGAACAGGTATAGGATGCCACATCTATATAATTGCAACTTATTGAAATCTGGGATAAGTGGATGCTCCCAACAATTAAACATCTATTATACATGTATTCAAACATTTCTATTAAAAAAATTTCATGTGTGGTCAATATTTTATCCTTTGATATTTACACAGAACAAAAGTGCTCCAGAAGTACAACAAAGATATACCTTAAAAATCCTCCAGCTCAGATGTACATAAATAATATAAGATGCACTAAGAAAATTAACCTCACCTTTAGGAGCTAAAGTTACTAGAATGTGTCGGTAGATTTTCATTCACTCCAAAGTTAACAAAATAGAAAAGGAAATTAGAAAGCTCATGTAGCCAAGCTCATAAGATAAACCTCAGTTCTGCTTGGCGTCTTTGTTTTGTCACAAGTGTTCAATCTACCTATCTATCATTTTTATGGAAGGGCATAAAAATGTTCAATCTCACATGTTACTTAATGACCCATTTGAGAGAGAAACTACCTTTAATGTGGCAAAGGGATACAAGCATAACCCTTTGCCCACTAAAAATTTACGAAATCTCATACTGCCACTGACCTCAGGAAAAGTATATTGTGCATGTGCTCCTGGAGAGATTGACAGATTTTGAGTCTGAAGATGCTCCACCAAGCAGACACCTCCCTCAAGTTCTGTAGTCACTTGGATATTCAAAGAACACTCAGCAACCCAGGCACTTTTGTTTTCCAATTCTGTTGTAGCATGCAAATATACCCTCTTGTAACCGTCCAAAAATGATGCAACCAAGTGGGGATCAATTATTTTCACAGGCTGCAGCATCATTGAATAAAATTGAATATCATTACACTACATGCAAGAAAACTAAATACTCAAATATCAGTAAGAGATACAAAAAGATATCATTGCATTAATTTAGAAATAAACTTGATTATGTTCAATAAAACTCACCCCAGCGACAGATACTGACACTTCATCCCATATGCCAGTGTTCCTGTCCCTGAAATAATCAAAAGTAATTTCATTAGGTATCAAAAATTTTTTTTGCTTCAACATAAATGTAGGCTTACACCATAGCAATAAATAAACAAATAAGTTTCAGAAAATATTTTAACTAAAAGACATTTTTAAGAAAAAAAACAAAGAAAAGAAGGATCACAATGCACTAGAGGACCTATGTAAACTTTTACTGCTTTATCATTATCACCATGAACTCTTAGAACAATACCGTAGGATTAACATATCACTACCTACTAACATAACACAACAGAAATTGGAAGCATTAAATCATAAACTAACAATTAAAGTAGTTACCTTATAGGAGCCATCCAATCCCAACCCTCTACATATTGTGTGGCTACATCTTTTCCAATCTAACAGAGAAACAAACAATGTCAGTTAACAAGTCAAATTCAAACGCCATTACTGATATACACTAATATATCAACTGGGTTAAGATATATCCAAATGTCTTTATCTGATTTTGGAGAAGAGAATGCTACCTCATGATCACCACCTTGCCCCCCCTTTGGTGGAATTGTACCAGGATGATCCGGAGGATGGACAAGAACAGCTAAAATGTTTTGACCATCAGGACGCAGAATATCAGTAACATCAAGAGAATGTCTCCGAAACATTCCTTTTGGGAGGACCCTTTTGTGACCATTTAAGTATACTTCAGCAGAGTAATTGATAGCACGGAAGTTCAGATCCAAGTGCTGATTTCCTGACTGCAAATGTAAGTAATCAGAAACCATTAGCCCCACAGAAAAAGTAAAAGTGAAGACCAACACTCAGAATATATTACAAATCCGTAGCATTTAGTGAAGTCATAGAAAAACCTCCCAGCTGAAATGTTAAAAGCAAACAAGTTCAGCAATGAACTAGAAATCAGAGAAAATTGGTGGAAAATGTTATATGCAAGTAGATATTAAATGGGAATATGGAACAGAATCAAAATTGTCCTATTTAGTATCGTAATAAGCTATATGCTCTCAAAGCATAGTAAATCACATCATTACATACCAGCTTACACTGGAAGGTAGTAAAAAACCAGAAAGTATAATATTCCCTCCCGGAATCCGCTATATCTACTATCGCCTCATTCTCCAACCCATAAAAGGGATCAGGCACAATTTTGTTCTTCACCAAGGTTGCCAAAACACTGTCAATTAAATCACCATTAGCCCAATGTATACCCAAGTCCATAATTGACAAAGATTTTCTATCTCTCCATGTAGTTAATTGTTATACAACAAAATCATGGTGATTAAACCATTTACAAGCTTACAAGTAAATTTCATAATAAAATTTGTGAACGAACTCTGAGAAACAAAAGATTAAGATATTTAGCCAATTTGATTGCAAATTAATTAACACAGGACCTGAATCATTACACTAAAAGCATTTATATTAACATCACAATTATCATCTCATATGATATCACTCAAATGAACTCCGATTCTAGAATCTATGCACTAAATGTATATCAAGATTCTCCAATAAATTTCTGCCTACAGTTTCAATACTGCTAAAAATTTCTAAGATAAAGTAGCCAAACAAGTACATTCAATCAAATCTTCAGTTCTAAAAACAACAGCGTATTAGTATCAGTAGAAATGATCAATTAAACAAACACAACGAACAACTAACTCAAATTCTAGAACCTCAATGTTAAATATACATAAAAAATTCCGAAAATTTTCCAATTTTTCAACTCATACAAAGCTTCAGTTCCAAAATAACGTCGTATTAACAACAGAATTGAAATGAAGCGAAAAATGTGATCGTTTATATTACGTTCCAGGAACGACAGCCTCCATCCACGGCGTGGTGGGCCCGGTGGGAGGGTGAGTGGTGGTGAGTTGAGTCCCACTGAGTTGGACCTCAGTCGATCTCGCGGCTAGCCACCCCGAGTCAAGCTTCGTCTTGCCTATCGCCGCCGTCACTGTCGCCATTTCGACTCGGCGGGGTTGACTCAGTGGTACCGAATTCGAAATTATGATAACTGAATGCCTACTCCTTTTGCAACGTAAAGTCGGTGTGTGCCTTATAGTGAGTGGCAAGAAAACACAGAAGAATGAAAGGGACACTGAAGGCATTAAAAACCACGTGGCTTCTGTCCGTTTGTCTGTCACCGCGGATATTTCACGGGATTACGGAATCCTATTTTGGATTTGATTCCAAAATTTACCGCGATCTACCCGAAAGTTTTCGTGAAAAACGCTGTCGCTTTTGGAAAGCACTAAGGAATACAAATAATCGGCTCTTGGATTATCTTAATTAAAGTCTTAAGAATTTAGTCAATTAACACAAATACTTTTATTGGAATAAGATTAAAACCTTAAAATTATCCATAAGATGAAAGCTATTTTTTTTTTTTTTACATAAAGAATGAAAGCCATCGATCTTATTATAACCATTTTTTATTATAGTAAACATATTGAGTGTTAAATATATGATTAAAGTTACAATAGTTTAGTAGTTATAATTTTTCGTACTTATATTTTTAAGTCGTGAGTTTGAATCACTATATTAAATATATATTTTTAAATAATAGATAAATGAGTAACCCATTCAAATATAAAAATATTATGAAACATTTAATTAAGTTAAATGAATAATAAATTATTATTATTATGAGTATGGAGGATTTTACAAATATAATATAAAAATAAATCATTTTAAATAGTTAATTGTTATAGGCCATTGTTAATTTTAATAAAGTCTTGAATTTTTTTACTTTTAAAGCTATATAATTTTTTTTTAAAATAAGAGATTTAAATTTGAAATCTTCATTCACACCGTCAATTATTTATTATTAAGTTATTAACACAACTACAATTAAACAAAATATTACTTGAACCAAAAAATGCACTTATTAAAAAATTTCAACACACACTAGAGACTTGGTAGATAAGTTGATAGTTTGATTTATTATAAGAATATTTAACTACGTTAAAGAACAATGTCCTAAGAGCATTGTTCGAGTGGTCGTTAAAATGAACTGTACTCATGGCTATTAAAGTTCAAGTAAAAGTTGAGGATGAATATTTAGCGTATCTAATTTCCACCCAAAACCTTTGAAAAAGAAAGTTAAAGAATTGTAATTACGAGTATGAAGATCTTTATAATTAGAATATTAAAGAAAATTTATTGTAAATAGCTCATTTTTATGGGCTATTGGCAATTTTAACCAAATCTTGGTTCTTAATCCTCATAGACAAAACAAAATTATTACTTTGGACAATAATCCAATTTATTCTAGTTTGTTTAGCACGCCAAGCAAGACACTTTATATAAACAACATTATATATATTTTAAAATTCTAAAAGTGCTTGTTTTGTAATATAAAAAAATAAAATAAATTAAGAAAAAATTATATAAATAACCACTATTTTAAATACTATAATAGTTTATAGCCAAAAATAATATAGTTAATCATTATTAATTTAATAAAAATATAATTATTTTGGTATAATATCTATTTTGTCCCTAATAATTATGTGTATATATTGTGATGTTTAAAATAGTTAACACATTATTAAAAAAATAATTTAAGTATTCACGTGATAATAAATAATTAATTATTAATTAAAAAATAGACACGTAGCACATTTGAATATATTTAATTTTAATAATAATTTTTAAAAATAATTTATTTAAAAAAATACTCTCCATTGACACAAATATTTGGTGGTGGCGGGCCACCGTTGCCACCAAACTTCTATAAAAAATAATCAAAATTTATATCAATGAATTCAAATTTTTTTTATCTACACAATAGTAGAATCATTTTTTATTTTAAAAAAATATTAGAAGATGGTTAAATACGCAATGAGAGATATGAAAGGCGGCAGTCACGGCGATGCACGTCAAACAAGGCGATGGTGACATACATTACCGGCACAGTTGGATAGATTAACCGTCAATTTATTTAATGGTGTTAGCGGTGCATGTTACCACTGCTCCAATTAAAGTGCATTGCCGCCCTCCTCCATGGGAACGGAGGTGCTCCTCACTGCCGGCATTGTTAGATAGATCAGCTACCAATCTATTCAACAATGCCGATGGTACATGTCACCATTGTTGTGTTTAACATACACTGTCGGTGGTCCCTCCCTTTCATGGTTCTTATTGCGTATTTGGTCGTCTTATAATTTTTTTTTGTTTAAAATAATCTTATGATTATATAGATCACAAAAATTAAAGTCGATAATATAAATTATGATCTTTTTATCACTGAATTTTAATGACAAGCAATAGTCTGCAACCACAAGAATGTCTATTGTGATAGTTGTAGTTCACAATAAAATTTTATTTATTTATTTATATAATAATTTATAATTATTTAACATGTGTTACGGTGTAAGAAATTTTTTTATTAAGTTATAATTTTATTATTTAACAGTAATATTTAATGGTAACTAAATTAATAAAAAAACAAATTTAAATAATTTAAAATAAATAAAATAAAATTGAGTAATGGGTCAAATCATAAGCTTGTCCTTTTATTTATTTTTGGCGATACTGATTCAGTAAATTGAATGTAAGATAGAATTCAATTCTGATTTTTTTTTACGGATCTGCATCTGTCCGTATGGTATAGTAAACATATATATATATATAGACGAATAGCAAGTTTTGAATATGTTTGCATTAATTGTATATTTGCCAAATTACATTGCAGCATATATAATTCTGTTTAAATTATCTTAGCGACCATCTGAGTAACGCCCAGAGGGCGATACCTATTTCATTATGAAGCGTTTGTAAAGTAGGTGGACACAATTCAATTCAAATTTTTTTTGGTTTAATTCGGTTTTTTTTTTAATTTTTTCAGTTTTTTAATTTTTTTATTTTAAATTATAATTTCTTTTAATTTTTAGTTTGATTTTTTTTTCAATTATTTTTTTGAAAAACATCGAACCGAAATTAAATCAAATCGATCAATTTTTTTTTTAAAAAAATCAGACTAAATTGAACCGAATCGATCGATTCGATTCAATTTTTTGATTATTAATTTTTTTGTCTACTCTTATTATAATGTTCAAATTTTTTCTAACATATGTTAATACAAAAATATAAAAAATAAAATATATATTCACAAACATGACGCACATATATATATTTTTTTGACAATTTTTATTAATTTTGATGATGATAATCTATTCTACTTTTACACATCCAAATAACAAAGATGATCAATGAGTTTATACTAAAATAACTATAATAATTGCCTCGTCAAATTTACTCAACAACAAACTACTTCAATAATGAAAATGAACAATTTTGCCTCGCTGTTTTAAATTTTGGTTAACAATAAATCAAATTAGTATTATAAATTTCTAACTAATGGAAAATAACATAAAAGAAAATTTACATCATTTATCAATTAAATCAGTATCTCACGAGTAATTATGTTATAAATCAGTATATCATAATTAAATGTTTATAAATCAGTGAGTCATTCATTATATCATTTATGAACTGTATAACTCTATAACTAACATGCTAACTAAATCAGTTTTTTTATAAAATCATTAAATAATAAATTAAATTAAATATTTTAACTAATTCCCAACAAATGATTTATTTAACTAATTAAACTAAATAACACTGTTATTATAACAATAAAAAAGAGTGAGGAAAAAAATAAACTTACCGATGGGTTTAGATCGGAATCGGCTCTGGCAAGGCGGCGGGCAGCCGAAAGATATATGGCGGCGTGGCTCAAGTAGGATCACTGCAAAATACATCCATTAAATTAATTAAATCAAAACTTTAATGATTTAACTGGAAAATAAAAAATAAAAAATAAAAAATAAAAAATAAAAACATTCAGCTTCATTTGCCGGCGATGTTGGTATATGTCGACGAGCGACTTTAGTGATTTAACTAATAAAACAGAAACATTCAACTTCACTTGTCGACGAGCGGCTTTATCGACGGCGAGCTGGACGACTGAGCTGCTGACTCGGGTTGAGAGAAATGAGAGTTAAGTTGTATTAGATTTCAAGTTCTTTATATATATACATACATACATACATACACAGGAAGAGGGATTCGAGCTTGAAGCTTTTATTAAAGTATAAATAAATATATTGTCAGTTCATTATCATTGAATTGTTAATATAAATATTAATTTTGTGTTTTATTAGGTTTTAAGTTATTTTTTTTTAATTTAAGATTTTGATGAATATATATGAGTAATTAGGTGTGGGGAATTTATTTATTTTTTATTTTTTATATGAGGAGAAAAGATTCGACCTGGAAACATGTAAAAATAGATGTACTTTTAATTTTTTTTATTATTAAATAGTTAACATAAATATTAGACGGGTTTATTTTTATTTTAAGAAATTAATGTGTCAATATTTAATTCTTATTGAAATTATTATACAAACTAAAATCAAACCGACCGATTAAACTGGATTCAATTTATTTATTTTTAATATTTTACAAATCTTTGACTTAGTTAGGCAGAAAATTATTCGATTTTTTTAGTATGAAAATTATTGCATTTTAAAAATAACATATTTGAGTACTTTATATTAATAATTCAATAACCAAGAAGTACGCTGGAGGTTTCGATCTCAAATTCCTCTTTTCCGAAAAAAATAAATAAATAACATATCTGATGCGGTGTCGTACTTCTTAAGTGTATAAAACAAAGAAAGTAAACAACGGTCACTTTCCTCTTCTCGTTTGATCAGTCTCCAATCTCCGCTAGATCTTTGCATTTCAAGCTTCAGAAAGAGATTCAATAAAGTCATCAAAATGGCGATCATAACAGAAGAACCGGAGCAAAAACCCCATCAACAACAACGAAAAGGAAAACAAGAAGAGCAACCAAAGCAAAAGCCCAATTCAAAAACAACAAAACCCCAGTACACAAATCCATTCTTCTTCTGGTTCTACTTGATCCTTTTTGTTTCTCTGATAACTCTTCTCTTCATTTCTTTTTCTCCTCAAGACAACAACCCCAGGTCTTGGTTCCTGAGTTTGAACAACTCTCTTCGCCAACACTACTCTAAAGGCCGTATCATCAAGGTCCAAACAAGTCCTTATAAACCCCCCATCGAGCTTTTCACTTTCCAAAATGGCGTTGAATCGACTGAGAATGTGTTTGTTATACATGGGTTGGGTCTGAGTTCGTTTGCGTTTCGGGGAATGGTTGACTCTTTGGGATCGAAAAAGGTTAATGTGATTGCAATTGATTTGCCCGGAAACGGGTTTTCTGATAGATCAACGTTGGAGATTGAGGAGAGGTCAAATGGGATTCTTCAGAGGTTTAGGGATGTTTATGGGTTGATTCAAGAAAAGGGTATTTTTTGGGCGTTTGATCAGATTGTTGAGACTGGGGAGATCCCTTATGAGGAGATTATGAAAGCCAGGGTTTTGGAGCGAAAGAGTGTAAAAGTTATTGAATTGAGTAGTGAAGAGTTTGGTAGGGTTTTAGGGCAAGTTATAGAGACTTTTAATTTAGCTCCTGTACATTTGGTTGTGCATGATACAGCTCTGTCCATGAGTGCAAACTGGATTGTTGAAAACTCTGGCTTGGTTAAAAGCATAACGCTAATTGATACCGGGTTAAAGCCTGCTTTGCCTTTGTGTGTTTTGAATTTTCCAGTGGTTAGAGAGATGTTTTTAGGATCTTCATTTGGTTATCAGTGGTTGATTAGGTCTTGTTGTATGAAGAAGATTGGTGGTTTTGATGTTGAGGCTAATAGAGTGCTTTTGAAGGGAAGGGATTGGGGTAGAGCTATTTCGGAGATGGGGAGGCAGCTGAATCACAGCTTTGGTATTGGAGAATGGGGCAGTTCTGATGGGATTAAAGGAATGCCAAAGCAAGTGCTTTGGTCTAGTGGTTGGTCTACGGAATGGAACGAGGAAGGAAGTCGAATTGTAGATGCACTTCCACAGGCCAAGTTTGTGAAACATTCAGGTGGACGGTGGCCCCAGGTAAGGATTCATTGTGTCCTACATGTTGTTCACTTTCACTATGTGCTGTGATTTATGAGTGGCATTTATGCTTTTGATTGACTTTGATTTGATTTTGTTATTATTGGGGAATTGATTCTGGAAATGCTTTGACAATTTCAGTTTGTTGTATGAATGAAGATCGAAAATAGGTCTTAAATAACTTGAGTGAGATGCCACCAATTAGAGAGAGACTGTCTAATTTGGTAAATGCAATGAATTTCTGGTGTAAATGAACTGTGGAAAATCATTGTCACGGAATTGAGTACCATAAAAGTGAGCTAGTAGGTGTGCTTGGAAGTGACTCTAATGAAAAATGACTTATGTTAGATAAATTTCATTCCTGATGGATTAGGCCAACAAAAAGTAGATATAGATGAGGTTGAATATACTTTCTAATATAATCTTGTATGATGCCTCCCAAACCGTTGACAGATTTGTTATGTGCTTTGGCAATCTTAACCCTGCATGATTGAGCTGATCCCTCAGTAACATGAATCCTGATTCCTTTACTTATAAACAAGCAGATGATCAGGATATTGGCCATTCACTTCATGAATATGTTCTCTTTTTTCAAAAGTCACACCATGGTTGTTGTTACTAATGATCCTTAAGCTATTCTAGACCGATGATTGACCCTATCTTTTCGTACGTTTGTGTGCATGTGTGTGCTTTTGTGCAAGTGAGTGTGAACACCTGCCACATAATCAACCCGACCAGAGCAAAAGATTTGACGCTATTCAATTAGGCCATTATGAACAGAAGAAAATGCATCAGCAAGGCCATTGCTATTTGTTTAGATTTGCATGGATGTTGTCAGTGTGCAGACTGTATTTTATGATACCGACTCACTCAGAAGTGCCCCTCACCTTTACGTCCTTTTTCTCCCACTTTTCTGTTGAGTTCCTGGGAAGGGGGTGGTTTCATGTCTGAAAATCACTAAAATCGACATTCCATATTCCTTTTTGGCAAATTGCCAGATTATTACCAGACAACTCTGAAGATTTTTCTTTTATTGTCACTTTGATATTTTCATGCACCTTTCGAGTTTAGAAGTTAACCTCCTAGCTTCTGGTGTTATTAGGTGGACAATGCTGATGAACTCGCAGAGCATATTGCTGAGTTTGTCTCCTCTTTACCCAAAACTGTTAGACCGGCCAAGGAAGAGCCAATACCTGAGCATATACAGAAGATGTTTGATGAAGCAAGAAGTGGTGACCATCATCACGACCATCATCATAGTCACAGCGGCCATGACCATCAACATGGTCATGCTCATCCAGCCGGTTATATGGATGCATATGGGCTCGGCCAAGCATGGGCTCAATGATACAGTTTTAATATCTACAAGTTAGCTGTTAACCAGAGCTCGAGCATAGCCATCAGGCACATTGCCTACAATGAGAAAAGCTGCTTGTGCTGCTTTTGTCCTAAAAGATTCTTCATTTTTTCTTTGAAGAAGTAGGAGACTGTAATGTTATTGTTCTATAGTTTTTCTGTTCTTTAAACCTCTCAATGTGCTTCCATCTCTGTTAGATAGATGGCTTCTGTTCGTCTTTAAATTAAACTTGATTGCTCAGTCTTTGCCTGAACTCTGAAGTAATGTATCACTTTGTTTTGTGTTTATTTTGAGTGAAAAAAGGAAAAACAAATCCTCCAATAGATGAAGTTAGGTATCATAAGAAATATCTCATATATTGTTGAAGAAAGTTTCATTATTGACTTCATTTATTTATATTCTTTCACAAAATAAAAATACAAAATCCAGTATTGATATATGTGAAACTTCAAATTGATAGTATTAAATATTATAGTGGTAATATGAAATGTTAATGACTTTTCATATTTGTTCACATGATATATAATCTTAAAAGCATTTATCAAATTGAGCAGAAATAGAACTCACCTTCAAATGGTAATTTGTGTAAGGTTCAAATACTTACATGACAAAACTTAGCCTCGCAATTTAGGAGTAATTCAAATGGTTACAATCCATCCCTTTTTTTAAATTAGAGAGCCATCTTATAAAGTATCGTACTATAATACTATTTTTTTCCAACATATCGAATAAAAGTCACTTTTAAAATCGACTTGTAAAAGAAGAATGTTGAAGTACTAATAAGAGAAGAATGCCCATATCCTTATATGAGTTACATGTGAAGTCTTAGCTTAGCATGTGAAATCGGTTAGAATTGTAACCTATATTTAAAAATAGAATAGTGCTATATTTACATAATTAAATATAAAGTGTTACATTTATATAATTAAGTTATAAAATTTATATTCTAATAGATATTAGATAAATAGTGTTATATTTACATAGTTGATATAAAATACTAACATTTATATAATTAGAATACAAAGTTTATATCTTAAATTAATGTGTTAACTATTAGTTTATTAATTTTTTTGTTCTTCTAATATGATAAGCATTAGGGGTGGTAAAAATTTTCACAGAGTTGAGTCCATAGGAATCAGCCCCAAATAAAAAGTCATTTGAATTTTAGATTTTTTTCGAAATAAGACCGGTTTAGGTATAATAAGCCAAACACATAAATTCGGGTTGAGTTTAGAGATAACTTGATTTTCTGAATATTTGATTTAAAAATAAAATTAAAAAAATTATTAGTGTGAATTTATTTATTTATTTATATAAATCAAAGTTGACTACGTGTTAAATATGGATGTATAAAATTTACTTACATTATATTTTTAAAATATTTTATTCTTATTTATTTTTTAATTATATTTAATATTAGACACTTACTTCTAAATTGTAGTGAACTTATTTGTTGAAAAAAATTGAAGAGGAACAAATAAAAGAGGTAAATAATTTTACGGGGTGGGCACAGTCTGGTTCGATTTTTTCAATAAGTAAAATCGAAATTGGTTTTTTAATAGGAAAAATCAAACCAATTTTTTTCAATTCGGTTTTTTTCGATTTTTTTATTTTTTATTTTAAGTTGTAAACTTTTTTTTTAATTTATTTGTCCAAATAATTTAGTAGCTTATTTTAAATCATTTATTATTTTTTTCATTACACCTTACAAGTCACTAAATTTGTTTTTATAAATTATATAAGTATTTAAAAAATTAATTTGACTAAATTAATATATATTACACGTTATATATTATATAGTAAATAAATTTATTACACATTATATAAATCAATAAATTTATTTTTATATATTATATAAGTCTTTAAAAAAATTAAATTGACATAATTATTATGTATTACATGTTACATTATACGTTATATATTATATAATCAAAAAAAATTATTATACTTTACATAAACCACTAAATTTATTCTTATTTATTATATAAATCTTACAAAATTAAGTTGACTAAATTAATATATATTACACTTTGCATTACACGTTAAATATTATATAATTAAAATTACATATTACATAAGCCATTAAATTTGTTCTTACATATTATATAAGTCTTTAAAAATATGAGCTATTTTTTGAGTTTATTTATTTATTTTAAATTGTAGGTTTTTAAAATTTATTGTCTAAAAAATTTAGTAAATTATTTTTTGACCTAATTTTTGGGCCTATTTCATATTAACATAATTATAATTTATTTAATTTGAGATAAATTTATTTTTTATTAAATATTTACAAAAAAAATAACCAAATTTTCGGTTTGGTTATTTTTTTAGAAAAAACCGAACCAAAACCAAATCGGACCAGTCAATTTTTTCAAAAAAAATTAAATCGATTTTTTGTTACAAAAAAATAGGACCAAACTGACCGGTTCGATTTTTTGGTCACCCATTTTTTTTGCCCACCTTTAAGTGATTTTATTGTCATTCTTAATTTCTTAGTCATCACTCATCTAACTCAAATTTTCTTTTACTTTGCGTTATAAGTTTGAAAAGAATTTTAATAGAGACTTGATGTTTGGATTACAAATAAAGCATAATGATGTAGATGACAAAGTTCAAATAAACCATTAATTTTTGTGATTTTTATATTTTAATTTATGTTAATAATTTTTAAAGTTAGAAGTTGAAGACTTGAGATAGTTTATATATTTCATGTGATGTTTATAATTTTTTTGATATATTATGATTGTACGAAGTAAAAGATTAATTCATAATATTAAATCAGTATAAATAAAAGAATATTTAAGAAATTAAAAAAAAAAATCAGGCATTGGGTACCCATGGGGATCCCCATCCCTATTTGGAGATCTCCAATCTTAAATTTGAAAGACATATATCAGATATAGGAATTCTCACACCATTCAAGTGTGGGGATAGAAATTGTGATCCTTACCCCAATTGGAACGGTGTGAGGATCTCCTAATAAACATACAGTACCAAATATCATTCAATAATAACATATAAACTAAAATATAAATTTTGTATCTCAACTATTTGAATATAATATTGCTTTAAAAAAAATATATGTACTTAATAGAATTTTTATTCCTTATTTTTAAGCTCACCTACCTTCAGTAGCCATATAGGGTTTTCTCTCTCTTTAAAAATCCTTTCCCCCTCACTAACAAAAAGCGTCGCACCCTCTCTATTTATCTTTATCAGATAAGAGACCAAAAGCCCCCCTTCGATGACCCTTTAACTTCTTTTAATTTCTTTTTCTTTCCGTTTTTTGTTTTTTACAATTGTTTTTGTTTATTTTTCTATTTTTTTATTCTTTCTCCTCTGATTTTGTCTATCGTTTTATGTGTCGCGATTCAACCATCTTCTCAACCACAACCAAGCTTCCACGACCTGCGCCATGCCTTATTGGCCCATGACGAGTATTTTTTAGCCCGTGCTGAACCATCTCAGCTTCTATCATCTTGCTCTGGCAGTTTTGAGTTTGTCTTGGCCGTTATTAGTTGTCACTACCAAGTTTTCCTCCTACTCTAATCTGATCGAAATCTTTTTAACCTATTGCGAGAAATGGGATTGACCAGTATACCTCTGTTGATCTCTAGGTTTTGGTCGAGATTTGACTGAATCTTACTAATTTGTTATTGGATACCGTTATTTATAACCTATGTTGACAATTTTAAGGAACCCATGCTATTGGCGACCACTATTGGTCATATAGCCTCTGTTACTCGTGCACTGCTCATTGGCCTACAAAATTATTCGACTCTAACGCCATAATTCATGCTTGAAATACTATATCTTTTGTTGTTGTGTTAATTTTGTGATAATTTTAATGTATTGAATATGTGTAATTTTAAATGGATATTGCTTGTATTCGGGGAGAATATTAATAACAACATGGTGGTTTAGTTTTTTTTTTTTTTTTGAGTATAATTTTTTTTTGTATTTTTTGTGTGTGAATATTTTATTTATTTTACTTGAGATAAAGATTCTCCATTTTTAATTTAAAAAAAATTAATAATAGATTAATCTTTATAATTGGATTTATGTTTCTTTTCTTAAAAAGAGTAATAAGTTCGGGCGTTTAAATCGAGATATTTTATGTAATGACTTAATAATCAATCTGACTTGATATCAAAATGTAATATATATATAATTTTGTTCAATGATATTAGATCTAGTACGATGATTTGATTTCCAGAATGTAATATATATGATTTCGTTCGACTACCTTTCAAAACCCACCCTTGTACAAATCTCCCCAATTGCCAACAAGGGACTAATATCTAAAAATGGGTTGCTGCTGCGACCAAAACGACGACGAAGAACGACAACAACTACTCCTAACCCAACGCCTCTCTTCTTCCTCATCCTCCGCCTCAATCTCCGATGACCCATCAACCGTAATCTCCCCAATGAACTCCCACTTCACCGCCCTCGCCTGCCCCGACACACTGCGTTTAATCTTGTCAAAACTCAGTGTCACGGACCTCGCACGCGCCTGCTGCGTGTGCAGAGCGTGGAACGACGTCGCGTCGGATTACAATTTGTTGGTTTTTGCATTCAAGGCTCCTTGGAAGATAAAAGAAGTTGTGGGAAAGCCCTTGAATGGATCTTTCTGGAGAAATAATGGGATTGGGAAATTTGCAATTTCGCACCGTTTGGCGCGTGGAAATACCGTCGCCAGCTTGGCCGTTAAGTACTCCGTTCAGGTAGTTGAGTGTTGGTTTTATTTATTTATTTTATGTACTTAATTATATGGCCTCATTGCAGAGCAAGTGATAAAAAAGATTGAAATTTTGTTGGAAGTTTCTAGTGATGATCGAATTTGCTAGAATTATTCGATGTAGTACTAAACTCAATATACAAGATGAGTGAAATAATGAAGTAAATGCAATAAATAGAATAAAAGATATGGTAATTTTATAATCACTCACTCATCTAATCATATCAGGCCACATCAGTTTGTATATCTGGAGTGTTATCTTGATCTTTTTATTGCTGCTTGTAGTGGAGGCTATTAGGCGGAGAATGGGATTTTGGGACTGGAATTTTGTCTCATTGATAATGGAAATTTGTCTTCCTATGCTTTAATTTTGAAGCAAGTGAAATAAAGTTGGTGGTGATTAGGAGCTGATGAAAGCTCAATAGATTGTGTTAGTAGAACCGCTAAGGTACCTGGCAATACTAATTATGTGGTAGATTTTGGGGAATGTGTTCTCTTGGTTAATTGGCCTTGTCGGTTTTCGTGTGTCAGTGCTTTTTAGCTAGTACAAGAAATGGGAAGGAATCATAAGGGGAGTTGGAACTATGTGGAGGATGAGGCTGCTTCTCTTGTGATGTAAAAAGGAAATTATATAAATCAAAACAAAAGTGAAGGTCTTGCCTTCTTTTAATGATCTAGATATTCTTAGCTTACTTGCGTATGTTTTTAATCATTTCTTGTTGATGGGTTTCATCAGTAGGTGAGAAAATGTATGCAATACTGCTGGAAAATGTATGCAATGGTTCAAATCACTTTTGGTTTCCTATAGAAATTTTAATGTTGTCTTTCTGACTTCTTGAATGCAAACTTTCTATAGTGTATCTACTGTTTCCTTGTTATGGTACAAATACCATAGCATTTTGTTTTCTCTACGAGATGGATCTGAAAGCATAGGCATTAACATTTAAAATATATTATATTTTCTTTATGTGTAGGTTATGGACATTAAACGCTTAAACAACATGATGAGTGATCATGGCATATATTCTAGGGAGAGATTATTAATCCCTGTAAGCAATCCAGAAATTCTAATAGATGGAACATGTTACATAGAGTTGGATACTTATGCAAAAAGGGAAGTAGCAGTGCTGTATCTGGAAGGCGCACCTGAACAAAAGCCTAGTTCTTTGTTAAATAGTACTCCTCTGGTCAAGGCAAGAGAAGGATAATTGATTCTTTGAGGAGAAGCATGCGAGTCGATGACACAACTGCCCAATATTATTTGTCAATTTCCAATGGTAATCCTCACGCTGCCCTCTCGGAGTTCTCCTCAGACCTTGTATGGGAAAGGCATGCTGGCATAGCTTAGTTCAATTTATTTGAGAGAGAAACCATGAAGAAAATTGACAAAGTACTGCTTGGGATTGAATTCTTTCTGCAATTTATCGGCTTCTGATCTGCTAGTTTCCTGGAAAAGTTGTTGTCAATTTAATGAAAATGCAAAAATATTTTCCAAAGGGAGTTCATGTTTAAATTCTACGTCGTAAGTGGTGATTCTCTGTATATTGTTTAAAATCAAGGATGGTTCAAGGTTGTCAATTGTCAATGGACCAGCTTCCTTCTCTGTATTTTCTTCATCATCAGAAGCTAATCTGTAATTATTCTTGAGGTTAATGTGATACAATTGCTTTGTTTCACTTAGAAGGCCTTTTCTTTTATGGATTCAAATATTCAAAATAAGGAATCAGGCACTGAAGGTTTGCAGATTTATGCTGGAATGTTATCTGAAGAGAATTACATAATATTTCAAAAGAGTTCCACAGATTATGAAGCAAATAATTTAAGTGTTATTACCCAAGTTCAACAAATAGACTAACACAGCAAGTATGGAAGCCAACAGTGACCCAAAAAGGGCACTAATGGCTGCCCGACAAAGGAGTACACAGAAGCTGCTATCTTTGTCTCCTGCTTGTCATTTGCTCTGTATACATTGAAACCTGAAATCTGTGATATGGGAAATTTGTTGTGATGGATATAAAACGTTCTGAGGGGAAATGTGATTGCCATATCTTAAAGTATGAAATGTTTATGTGCGTTCTCTGAACTCCAAGCCTAGATGGACTTGAATGTTGAAGGATTTGACGACGAATTTGACAATGTTGTTGGTTCCTTTTCTTCTTGTTCCTTGAGATAGCTCTGTGCAGTTGCAGTCGAAATCTTAAAGAAGTTCAAGAGCATGAGCCACACGACTGTGCTCCATACTAAAGAAAATGATATGTCCCACCTCTTCACCTACAGGAAAAACCAAAAGTAATCTAATTTACAGAAAAATAAAATAAAAGCATCGCAGCCTGAGTATCCAAATTATTTCACATGCAAAACTACACCTTACTTTTAACTCTCGGTCTATCAGACTAGTGGACTACCTTCATGTTTGGGATGACTGGAGGAGAGGGTGATATATAGTTGTCTCTGTAATTATGAAGTTGGCTGATGAGGTTTGCTAGGATTGCGGCAAGTCCCAGAATAAAGCTGAACATCCAAATCAATTGATTTTCAATCAATTCAAAATGTTGATTGTTGCATACAGAGATAATAAACACTGTCTGCAATGTAAAGGCAAAAAAAAAAAAACTTAACCAGAGATGAAAACAGATGACAACCAGGCTTCAGAACATAATTAGAACTTGCAGCATCAGACATGTAATATTAAAGTAATTTACACTCCCATTTTTGGAAACGAGATTGGGGCTATGCGTTTGTGTGTCTTGACAAATTGCAGAAATGGCAGTGGTGAATATAGTTTCAATGTAAATATTCAAAAAGAATTAGTGAATCTATTAAGCCAAAGGAGCTCATAATATGCCTCAACAATGAAATCACGAGCTTGAGCAAACCTGAATGTGTGTTTTAATAATTTCCTTTCCAATCAATGTTGCAAGAAAGAAATTCCAAAACGGAGTACCAAGTTGCCCACACATGATATCAGCAAGGTCAAACAGAGGATTTGGCACCTGAAAAATATACCATTGATCAGCAAATTGCAAACTGTTACTGCAAACACATGAGATTCATGGCACAGAGTTTTATCTCAAGATGCAAAAACCTGTAATTCACCAAGTGACACCTTACACTTCAACCAATCAGGAAGATAAACTTTTCCCTCTTATCTACAATGGAAAGCACCATCAGTATTTGTATGATCTCACTCAAAAACAACAGAAAGAATCTAAATTACCGAAGCAAGAAGTAAAATTGAGAAAAAGTTCAGGTATTGCGAGTGAGAAAGGAGCCACTGTTTCATCTGATTCATGTGGGTCGCCCTGATTCCGCTATCTTCTGTGTAATAGTTCAATTCTTTTGTTACTTCCAATTTGTTGCCTGATACTAAAGCTGCACATGCATTTAAGTACAGACATTTTAAGGGAAATGAAGTGCAATCTTACATGCTAACATAGTAAATAAAAGTTGAGAACAGCGTTAACAAATGTATCAGACTACTTGCCAGCTTTAGATATGAAGTATGGATGAAGTTCTAAGTTCAGTTCCGACACCCCATAAAATGGCCTCTAACTGAACCTGAGGTAATATGCTACTCAGAGGAACTCGTGAACCATGTTTAGATGAAAACATTGGCGATCCATAATTGGAACAATCCCTATTCAGCCATGATGGACCGCTACTGAACTGAATTGCATTGTACAGGACAGTTTTCATATCAACTCGGTCACACAGCACAGCTTTGATTGTAAACAGAGTAATATGAGGACCCAAATACAGCATAAACGTGTGCAAACCAGAACCTGTGGAAATGGAAAAAGATTCAAAGTTTCTTTGAGAAACAATATGCATAAAACAAAAATTCTGAGATCAAAAGAAGCATTTTAATAAAGAGAATATCCAGATCATACAAGGGTAATTATGTTGCTCAGCAGTCAATAAGTTTAAGTGAATTTTATACTTTTGGCTGCCACCAATGCAATGCCTTGCCTTGTTTTTCAAGCTTCTGATTACTAATAACAAGTATTGACTTCCCTTCCCTAGACCAATTGACGAGGCCTCAGTGTAACACCCCAAATTTTATATATATAAAACACGAGTCAAAAGGAAAATGTTACTAATTCTATTACAAAACTAAAATACCATACTTTATGCTTTCTATGAACATCAAACTAAATGTTCTCAATATCTCTCCATATAAAGATAAAGATAAATCTCTAAAATAACGCCCCAGCTTTTAAACCATTCTTAGAACTTAAAAAAATCAAAACTAAAACTATTATAGACATAATTTTCTTTTAAGCAATAGATAGCTTCCCAAATGCCCAACTCCAAGGTAACTCACTACGCTAAAACTTAATCTACAAAAATATTAATAACAAAGGGTGAATCGTTAACTTGATAAGTAAAACCATTAATAATATATAAAGATTCCTGTTTAAAAGGTTGCAAACATTTTTTTAAATATCATCAATAATATTAATAAAATATTTTAATTTTAAATTTATTAAAGCAAAATTCTTCAATATCATAAGTTAATATGAAAATCAATTCTATAACAATTCTTGTAAACTTTCATATCTATAAAAAATACACAGAGGTTGCTCATATCATATAATGTCACCTATGCCTCCGGTGACCCAACCAATATTCATATCATTGTAATATGCACATTCAAAAAAGATACCAGCTAGTCCGAATAGTATATCATGTTAATCGTTTAATATCATATGCCTAGAGACAATGAGGCAAAATATTTTCTTTAAATTTTAATTTCAATAATCATTTTATTTCAAATATCATAACTTCTATTCTTTTATAACAACATAGCTTGTAACATTTTTATAAACAGTATCCAATTAACCCAAAATCAAACCCATAATTTTAAGTTATCATATAAAGATCTATAGTTTTGCAATATTATTTCAAGAAATGTTTAAAAGCTATAAACAAATTATTTATTTCAAAATTTCAAAATAATACATAAACTTTAAAGTTATATTTATTCTTTGACCAAAATCAATAAAAATAATTTAATTATAAAACTATAAATAAGTTTTAAAAGTAACAAATTATAAATATCTTTAAGCATTTTCTATATTTCGAATATCATAATAATAACATTTCTTATGTGAAATAAAATAAATACATTATGAATGAAGTTACTTATCTTAATAAAAGTCAAATATCTCAAAGAATATCTCTACTTATTCGAATACCGCAAGTATCTTGTTTATCAAAATAATAATTAATTACCTTTCATAATCATTCTCCAACTAGATATATCTTTCAACCTATGACTCTTCTTCTATCTATTTCAGTTTTAAATAATAAATACTCCGAAATTCATATTTCATATTCTATATATCAGATTTATATAAACTTTGTATCCATCTATAGTAGATACATAAGAGTTCAACATATAATTTATTTAAGATATTTAGTTTAACAAAATTATTAAAAATAAATAATATTTCTGCTTGACAGAATTTGTCAAACAAATTACGTATATGAACATAATTCATAAGTTAATTCATAAAATATTTTACAGTTGTCTAAAAATTATAAAATTAAAATTAAAATAACTAGACATATATAAAAGTCGGTATATAAAATTTTAGAATTTTTGAAAATTATTTGGTAGGTGAAACTATTTTCTCAATTCAAGTTTATTACTAAAATTTCTGTTTTCTAAGTTTGTAGTCACTACTTTAGAAATTCATGAAAAAATGAATTCTTAGAGATTTTTATTGAAACAAAATTTTACGGAATCCTTATTATGTTAAATTTTGTGTGATAAAAAATTTGGTACCAAAATATATTTTTATTAATATAGTTTATTTAGAGAAATATATATTATTGTTAAATTCTTTATTTTTCTAGAATCCCACTTACTACATAATCTACATATATATTCAAAAGTAAAAATATAAAGAGTTCTTGATAAAACCAAGGTTTTAATAATAATTACAAAGTATAATTCATTTGAAAAAAATAAGATTTATAAAATAATTATTCAAAATATCAATTTAGTTATAACAGTATATTACTCATAAACTTAACACTTAATTTCTACTTACATAATCTTTTTCTCATTTCTATTATATATAACCTCTTTATAAATTATTTTCATTGCCATTTCAGCACAAAAACATATTAATTAGGTATGAACTCTACATAATTATAAAAAGTATAACTAAAGAAATTATAATATAGAAATAAAAAATATACCTGTAAGCAAGATTCTACTTAACACTTAATTATCTTCTTCTCCTTCCTTTTCAAATTAATACTTGGTTATTTTATAGTTCAATGCTCTCAACTCACGTACATACTGTAGTTTTGATTCTTTTCAATCAATTTTTACATTCTTTCTCACATAGACACCATCTATATATAGTATATATTTGAGTAATAAATGATAATAAATCTACTCACTTATGGTGGACATGTTAGATTTGTAAATGAGTCATCAAATTATAATTAAATTAAGTACTTGTTTGCTAAGTATTTGTGTTAGGTTATATTTATCACTAAGTATAACATTATCTAAGCATATGTATAAGTTATTAATAAATGAGTCATCAAGATAGGATCAAATTAGGTACTTGCTTGCTAAGTGTTTGTGTTAGGTCATATTCATCCATAAGCATAGCATTACCTAAGTATATGTATAAGTCATTGATGAATGAATCATCAAGATAGAATCAAATTAAGTACTTATTTACTAAATGTTTGTGTTAAATCATATTCATCATTAAACATAGCATTATCTAAAGCATATGTATAAGTTACACAAATATAATCTAGAGAATGCTTATAAATTTTAATATATTATAACCAAAGTCCATAACAAAGATATAAGAGAAGCTCTTGAACCTCCTGTAGAATCATCAAAGAACACACAATGGTGTAGAAAAGGATTTAAGCTTTCAATGATATATTGAAAACTTATCAAAATGAAGCATATTTTGTAAGTAAACAAAGTGCACAAACAATTGTGAACGAGTCCTTAAAGTCAAAACTGGCTATTAGTTTACTTATCAATTCAAAAGTTTATTATTTTATTATTAAATTCAAATGTTTAAATTATTAAATGAAGGCTCAATATTAGTATTAAAGACAAGTCTTAACAATTCCTCTCATGCAAAACATGAATTCAAGTTTAAGGTTCGAAAAAAAATAAATCCCTAAAGACTAAAATAAAGATAATCAATAAATAAATAAAATAGATCCTTAATAATCAAAATAGAGATAAATCAAAAAATTAATTAAAAATAAAGACATTAAGGTTCAAACTCAGAACCTTAACTCTAAAACTAAATTAATTGACCACTCAACTCAAAAATTAAATTATTAAGTGAAAATATAATGTTAATATTAAAGACAAATTTTAACACCAATAATAAAAATAATAATAAATGACAAATCATCAAAACTTAAAAACAAAAAATTATGGATACCAATTTCTTGACTATACAATTTTTTACATTAAGAACCGACAACGTCAAGTCTTTTAGCAATACTTTGACACATGTACACTAAAAAAATGACTATATGAGTAACGCCTAAGTTTACAAAATTAAGATACAAAGTTTACCTTCAATTGACATGCCACTAATCAATTATTGTCAAGTATAAATTAATAATTGACTTTATTATATACTATTAACGTAGAAGATTATTAATTTTTATCATTAAAATCAAGTAAGGTGCACATTAGTATTATATCCCAACTTTATATATCCAGTATTACTCATATTAATACATATTCATTTTTCAGTACAAATGCTCTGCATAGATGCTTTATCAGTTCAGCTTCTAAATTTTTGCAATTTAGCACCGAATTGCTAACAATAATGTAAAATTATATAACACGACGGGAGCGTAAATTCACGACAGTACCTCTGTATAAGTCCCGCCAAAAGTCATAACGAAAAATTCCAACACTCGCTCCTGCCACCGCACTTACAGGCATCAGCCAACTACTTGCAGAAGTTCGAAGAATCGATCGATGAAGACACAGAGCAATAGCCCAGGCGAAAAACTTTAGCGATGTTAGACTTTCTAATTCTTCCTGTCGCTTTTTACGAAGTCCTGAACAAATTTTTGAATTAATTGAATTATCACTTGAAAATTAATGGCTATAAACCATCATAAATAAACAAATCAAATAATGAAACTCGCCGACTCGATAGGCGACTCACCGTCCAGCTTACGAGATGGAGAAGGTGAAACATCGGAGAGCTGCGTCATAATTTTATACAAGCCATTGAAGAGAGAGAGATAGAATGAGACAATTGCATTTGTTCGTGTGTCATAATTATGTATTGGCGTTTCATTTGAATTGTGAGAGACTGAGTTAAATGAGCGCGAAAAGAGACCTCGAAAAGCGCGAACTGGATTGTATTCGGAATCGAGTTTCGGAAGCGGGAGCTGGCGATTTTGCTAAAACAGCAGCTCGCAACATTGTCCTCCTATGTTGCCACTTGCCACGTCAGCGTAGAATATTTTGTATAATATTACCGTGTAAAAAAATATATATTTGTTTTTCAAATATAATTTTAATATTTTTTATTTTAAATAATGTGTTAAATAATTATTAAATTATAATGTTAGAATTTGAATCATTTTAGAATACAAAATTTAATATTTTACTTTAAAAAAAATATAATATTACTAAAAAAATAATAATATATATTTACTTAAATAGTTTGTGATAAAAGACTTATGGTTAAGGATGGTAAAAAAAATTGCATATATATTCAAAAAATTTAAAATTGAATGCTGTTTTATTTTTTATTTTTTCTATTTTGGTTTGGTTTGGATTCTTTTAAATTCAATAGTTTAAGTACAAGAACATGCAACGCGCACGGGATGTACATATGTTGTATGTCACGAGATTGCATATGCACATCACGTGCTTTATACCCAATGTAAAATATATATTTTTATTATTAATTAGTTAGTATAATAAATTATTTATTTATTTTCTTAATCATCAAATAAATATTTTATTTATTAACATAATGAATAAATTATTTAATTAGTTTTTATTATATATTATTAAATAAATTAAAAAGTTATTAAAAAAAGAAAGAAAACAAAATTTAAAAACAAAAATAAAATCAATATAAAAAAAAAGGAAGAAGAAGACAATTGGCGTGTCCTTGAATTGTTTTGCGAAAGTGATTTGCGTTTTACAAATGAAATTTACGAAATTATTTCAAATTTTCTTGATTCACTCTATATTTCTTCTATTCATTTTATTTTTTTTCTACTTTATTATATTATATTTATAAAATAAACACAAAAAAATTTAAAATTTTTATTTTTTAAGAGATAACATGTTGAAATGTTTAGTAACAAGAGAAAATATAATTCAAATATATAGTTATTCAACTATTCACTTTTTTATTAATAAATATTAACTTATTTATTTATAATTTAAAAAAATATGGCCATTGAAAATTTTCCATTTTTTAGTCCTAATTCAGAGAATCAGAGTTTCAATCTTCGATATCAGTATCACAAAAGATGTTCCTAAGTCCCAAGGTGACAGCTTTTCCAAACTCAAGTCACCATTGAGCGAAATCTAGAATGTTGATCCCATCCTTCGCGTCTTATCAATGAATGTAATCACACTGCTTTTAATTTAAAGAAATTTAAATGTCATTTTGATCATTGATCTTGCTAGGAAAGAAGGGAAAGACAATATCACAAGTTTACTTTTGATCTATTATTGAAACCCAATTGCCTTTCTGCAATTTTTTTTTTTTTTTTGAATAAAATAAGATTCATTGAAAGCAAAGAATTACATTAGGCGAGAGATTTCAAGAAGTGAGAGATTTCAGGAGTCGTCTCCTCAAGGCCAGGTTCTAGTTTATGAGAAAGTAACGGCTAACTTGGCCAGTGATGAGCTACGCAATTGTAGTTTCTTGGGACAAAAGAAACAGATGTGATACATGAGAAGAAATCTAGCTTCCTGATCTCTAAGATGAGAGTGTACTACTTCTGTTTTGAGATCCTTTTCATGCTGAATCAGATTGACCATGTTTCTGCAGTCTGAATCAACATGAAGAGGAGATATGCCCAAATCTACTGTCATAGAGATGCCTTTGAACACTGCTTCTACTTCCATATATTCCGCATTCATCTTCAGAGTTGTGGGAATTGAAGCTGCTGGTAATATCTCCCCCTCATGATTCCTCACCACTATGCCAATGCCAACTTTCCCCGACCTCTCCTCTAAGGCTGTATCCACATTCAGCTTGTAAGTGCTTGAGCTTGGAGGCTCCCAAGCTATTGGGCCAGTGGTTGTTTTCGGAGGGGTGGCTTTAGAAACACCAGAGGTGGCAAATTGATAGGCTTCTAACATGGAACCAGCCTTCGCAGGAATGAGTGTTGACTCAGGGGCTGCTTGTCTTTCTGCAATTGAAACTTAAGAAAATCTCAAATCTCAATTGGGTCTGAACCAAAAGTAATTTGTTATGATTCGTCGTATGCTTATTCAGTTCATAAACTTAAAAACTGAAACTGAAGTACTGAACTGAAAGAAGTTCATGGTTGATCTTCTCGTAGAAGTACAAAAAGACCCACCACCTAATGCTCAAACACTTCTTCTTATCTTAATTCAAATCAAAATCAAAGTAAAAATCAAAATTGGAAAAGAATAAATAAAGTGTGGGCACTGAACTTGATCCGCATTCATAAAAAATAAGTGCAAATTAGGTTTTGAGAGCTCTAAAAAAATCGAATTTAGATGCGAATTGAATAAAATTCAAATCTAAATTTAAATTCAAAATTTGCAATTTTTATTTGTAGTGCGTTTTTCTACTAAATGTCTATAAAATAGCTTGTGATGATGATAAACATTGACTTAAAATTAGTATTAGTGCTAATTTAATTTGCATTAAATGCTACAACCAAACAAACCCTCGTGAATAATATAGATTTGCAACCTTTTTTTAAGAAGAAGATAGATTTGCAATCGTGATTGATGTGTTAAGATTATAATTTGGCCCCCAAAAAGTTTTAAATAATAAGCATGTGCAAAACCCCCGTAACTCCGTCTTATGATTAAACATAATTAAAATTTGAAAGTTGGTGGTTCTAATTACATTAAATTATTAAGTGTTCACATTGATTACAAAGCTAATTGGTACAAGGATTAAATGTATGTGAACCATTGTTAATATTTTATTATAAGAAAAACTAATTTTATGAAAGAATGATAAAGTCATATTCCTAATAATATATTCACATTGAATAGTGAGTCTTTGGTAGCACATATCGCAATGTTAGTCATATCCATATATTTATTCACGTTGAAGTCTCACATTGAATAATATATAGAAAGGGTTATATTCCAACGACAATAATACATAGGATGTTAATGTCATATGTAATAATAATAATAATAATAATAATAATTGGATGGATTGTAGATCATTTCAACTTTTAATTCCAAGACCCCCAATAATAAAAACCGATAAAAAATCATTTTTAAAACTCCATAGAGTTCTCTTTCTTGTAATTTTGCTTTTCTATCACTTTTTTTTTTTAAATTATTTAATAAGTACCAATATTTTTTTAAATGAAGTAATTAGTTATTTTTTATATTAATTATACACAAATAAGATAAGAATAAAAAATTAAAAGGAGCTCACAACTACAAAGAAAACTTTAGTAGTAAAGTTTTCTCATCTTCATCGAAAAGGGAGTTTTCGACTTTCTCTCTTTTTCCCCTTCTTTCTTTTAAGTATTCTTTGTTCTCTCTCTACTTAATCTTTTGTTATATTTTGTTTTTTTTAAGTAATGCTAGGTATTCTAAATTGTATCTTTAAAAATGATGTGTCAAATAAATATTAAGTGTAATAAATAATTTAAAATTTTATACTATTTCACCGCTCAATATTTAATTGACACATCATTTTTTATGATACAATTTGAGATGCTTAAAATTACACTATTATTTTACGTGTTTCTGTCCAATATTTTGACTTAGTCTAGATCATATTAGCCTCCTTGGCCATCGTTGCGCATCCTTAGTCCCCGCCGAGTCTTTTTGGCAATCGCCTTATCAACTTTCAACAAGTTTTTCTTGGCTTTTGATGAGCATTTGGGGCTCGACTGAGCATCCACGACATTCCCCTAAGCATCATAGGCCACCGCTCGATCTTTTTTACCTTGACCGAGTCTCTGTTGGCTCTGCCAGACCTCAATCTGATGCTACCTCTTTTACTTTTTCTTCTATTCAAAAGTCCCTAAAACCGTCACCCTAACCATCGAAGATTTAGTTCTTTTACTTTGATGTTAGTATTTAATTGTTGTTTGATTGGTTTAATGTAGTTTTTATGAAGGATGTAATAAATTGTATTGTAAGGTTTTATAGTCTCCTCTTGCATGAGGGCATCTATCCCTATTGTACGAGGGTTGTTTATATTTTTGTGTTTCAATCTTTGTGAGGATTGTTGATTATGTTTTATAATTTTTTTAAAATAAAATCATACAAATAATCTTTCTTTTTCAAAGGACATGTATCTCCCTCTTTTGTAAAGTTTTAATTCATTTTTTTTTTGAAGGATTTGTATTTTTCTTTTTTAAAAGATTTATGTTCTCTTCTTAGAGTTGACTTTTTTTTAGTACTGGATTGGGTTCAAGTATACATAAGTGTGCAAATATAATACTTTATGATAATTTTTTATTTGTAATATCAGAGATCCTCTAATATAATAATTTTAATGTTAATATTAATATTTAAAAAACAATACAAAAAACCACAAAACTATGAGAACTAAACAATTATTTCTCTTTCTCTCTTTTTTATTTTAAATAAATTTTTTAACATTGTAAAAGAATTTTTGAAACAAAACCTACCCCATGCCTTAGTTATTGCATTAGTTTTTTTAGCAAAATTTTTAACATAAACCATCTTCAATATCCATTTCCTATCCAAAATTCACGTAACATTACAAATTTTAAACTAACCAGGTCTCTTCTCATAATTAATTCCTTGAAGTTGAAAACTCACCATTGTTATGACCTTCAACAACCCTGCCTGTCTGCTCATGCCAGCAACATGAAATTAATATATCTAGGGTTTTTTGTTCCTTGTAATTCAAGTAATTTTGAGCATTGAGATCATCTCAATCATTTTCAAATGGAACTCAAATTTCTTATCAATTCTCTTTTTGCATGTTTAATTCAACATGTGAAAAAGATTAGGCAACAATAATGGGATGCCTAATTCTTGTTATTTAATTTTGTATGTGCATTGCCTAATTAGTCTTAGTTGTAGTGTACAAGAGAATGATCATCCTATGCCAAACTTTATCTTCAAGGGTGAAGTTTTAGTTTTGAAAATTCAATACGCATAAAACTAGAATAAAATTGCATTTGTATTGACAATTTAGTAGTAAAAAGTTGGCAATATATTTTTACTTGCATTTTAGAGGAGATCGCGAGTTCAAGTTCCCCTTCCCTTATGTAAAAAAAAAAAAAAATTAAGATAAAATTTAAAAAAAAATTGAGAAAATTTTGTCAATATCATATAAAAAAAAGATTATTAGCTTTGAAAAAAAAAATTATCAAATTAATTAACAGCACTTGCAGATTGCACCACCTTATTTTCAGTCAAGTTAATTTCGTATCATTCATGTCTTTAGACTTTTTTTTTCTCTCAATAAAATCGGATTTAGTCTCCATGTTTATTTCTCTTAGTTTATGAATATTTATTCAACGTTTAAATATTTTATTAATCTCGAAAATTACATAATATTATATTACTAACAATGTTGAAATATAGTTTCAAAAAAATATATATTTAAATATGATATTTTTTTAGATAACATATTATATTTTTGTTTTGATGATTATTTTCATCTATTTTCATTATCTAAATAATTTGTTATTATTATTTTATATTAAATTAGTAGAAAATTTATAAATTCTCAAATACGATATTCGCATATTCTTAAAATATAAATTAAACCTTCAAAATGTATACTAATTTTTATCTAAATAATAATGTATAGGTCACTTTTACATTTAAAACTTGTGAACATTTGTATTACAAATGAACTTAAAACTGTATACCCACCACATAATATTAGTGATTGAATTTAAAAATATAACTTTAATGACATAATATCATATATATATATATATAATTTATTGGATTACAAAAATCGCTATATGATAAGTAAAATTGTCATATGTTACTGTCTAATAAATTTATAATTTTTAATAATTTATGTACAATTATAATATGATACAAAATTTTATTATATATTCAAGAGTTTATTATACGGCGAGCCATGTAATCCTTTCTTTCTCTCTACAAAATTATGCAACATAACATAAACAAAAATGTGATTATGACAATAATATATTTACCTTTATTTAACTACGTGATATTATATATATATATATGTGTGTGTGTGAGAAAGAGATAAGAGAATTAATATAATAAGTTACTTAATTCATTATATTAAGAATAATATTGTTATATATTACTATTTAATAAATTCATAATTTTTATAAAATATATAATATATTATAAAATTATACCATATATTTAAAAATTTATCATATAATAAATTACGTAATCTATTAAATTAATTCTCAATGATAACACCACGCAAGATAACATAAACAAGAACGTTAGTTATAATAATAATGTAACTATCCTTATCTAGTATAACGATGCCTAAACTAATTAAAGACCATCATTTTCAATCTCGTGTTACCTTTGTTGACAAAATCAAATGTCTAAAATGTTAAAGAATTCTTGCCCATTTGTCATAATTGGTTTAAATAACATTCACCCAAATGCACACGCTAATGCTTGCAGCACCAAATCAAAGCCAACATAAATGGAAAAACACTAAATCATTCATCATCCTAAACACTCGAACAAAATAAAAAAAACAAAAAAGTACCAAAGCAATTCTAAAGGGGCTGCTTAAAAAGAATCAAACAAGACAATTCCCAATAGGGTATTTGAAAATCAAAGAATCCACTTTATAAGTGAGAGGAGGATTTTGGCACAAGAATTTTGCATGTATGTTTAAAAGTTTAAGCTAGAAAATGCTCTCTGATTATTTATTATTTATCTACTTAATTCTTTTTACTTTTAATTCTTCTGATAAAGCCAAAGATAAGGTGCCAACAATTGGTTAGATTTCGTTTTGGTTTGTGGAATATATGCCCTTTTACTCACGCTCCCTTTTTTATTCGTTTTTTTTTTTTATAAATTTGGAAAGATTTGAAAACTCCACTCACTTTGTAAACACCAACCGTTATATTTTATTTTTATTTAAATTCGAGTAATCACAAATGCAAAGCATTATGTCCAGAAGGCTTTGCAAATTATACATATTACTTTAGATTAAGTAATTAGTTTGATGATATAATATTTTCAGTCAAATTAATTTTGTATCATTCATGTCTTTACATTTTTTTTTTTTGCTCAATAAAATCGGATTTAGTTTCCTCATTTATTTCTCTTAATTTATGAATATTTATTCAACTTTCAAATATTTCATTAATCTCGAAAGTTACACAATACTATATTACTAACAATATTTAAATATTATATACGTGTTTTGATGATTGTTTTCGTCCATTTCCGTTACCTAAATAATAATAATAATTATTATTATATATTAAAATTCTAAAATACGAATATATGCACATTTTTTAAATATAAATTAAAATTTTTAAATAATAATATAAAAATTAATTTCGCATTTTAAAACTTGTGAATATTCTCATTAAAATGAACTTAATCTGTGTATATTACCACCACATAATATTTAGCGTGTGAATTTTAAAATATTGCTTTAACAACATAACATAAAAATATTTTGATGATTATTTTTGTTGTCTAAATAATTTTATTATTATTATTAATTTATACTAATATTATAGAATATTATAAATTCTCAAACGTAATATTTGCACATTTTAAAATATAAATTCAACCTTCAAAATGTATATTAATTCTTATCTAAATAATAATGTATATGTCAATTTTAAAATTTGTGAATTTTCGCATTTAAAAGTAAACTTTTTTCTTTGTTTTTTTGGAGAATACATTCAAAAGTAAACTTAAATTGTGGTTTATTACCACTGCATAATATTTAGTGATTATATTTTGAAAAATATTACTTCAACGACGTAATATAATAATAATATTATTATTATTATTATTATTATCACACAGCATAACATAAATAAAGATGTTGATTATAACAATAATGTATCTACCCTTCTTTAGTGTAACGATATTAGAGCTAATTTTAAAATATTGCTCTAACCGTGCGATACATTTAAGACAATATCATGCAACATAAAATAACTTATATTAGAAGATAAAAGATAAAATAGAAATGGAATAAAAATTCCAAATCATTCTTCACCCACCACAAAAAAAAGATAAAAGAAAGACTAAAGCAATTCTAGCACTTAAGCCTTGTCTAATTGGCAACTCTCTGCTAACTTATATTAGAAGTTTGAATCTTAACAAATATTAAGATGGTATAAATTTTTTTCTCTATCTCATGAAAATCTTATAATTTAAAATGGGTATATTCAATCATATGTGTTATTTTTAATAATTTTTGCAGTATAATTTAATATAAAAATTAGTAGTGATAGTATAATTTAATATAAATATTAACAGCGAGTCTAATATAATATTAATAATGTAATATATTTATTGTAATACGAATTAATTGATGTAATACAATAAAAAAAAAAACCCAAAGCAATTCTAAATGGGCTTCTTAAAAAGAATCAAAAAACAACTAATTCCCAATGGATTTTGGCAGAAGAATTTTGTAAAGGGTTTAAAAGAGTAAGATAGAAAATGTTTTCTGATTATTTATTTTTTGTTTTTTACTTTTAATTTTTTTTTGCATAAAGCCAAAGATAAGGTGCCAACAATTGGTTAGATTTCGTTTTGATTAGTGGAATATATGCCATTTCCTCCACGCGCCTGCTTTGTTTGTTTGTTTTATTTATTTTTTAATTAAATTAGATAAAAAATTTCATTTACAATAATTATTAAATCTTATTTTTATTCAAATTCGAGTGACTATGAATAGAGAGGACTGCGTGGGAAGACTTTGAAAATTATATCATTACTTTAAATTAAGTAATTAGTTTGATGATGAAGAATGACATAATAATTAATTACATATATAATAAGTACATGTAATTAGCCTAATAAAACCCCATCACAATAATAGCATTGTCTTTTTATGTTTAGTGTAAAGATAAAACATTTGTCTTTTTTAACTTTAATACTCTTCTATACAAAGAAATTCTTTTTAAATTTTTAATTTACCTTGAAAGTTATACAAATTGTACGATTAGTCTCGCATAAATTATCAATTGAAAATTTTATTTATTTATTTGTGTGTTGCATTTTTTGTGAAATTATTACTAGGTGCAAATATAAAAAAAAAATTAATGTGCACACGACATAACAAAAGAATATGCAATTCATAAAAAATATTCAAAATTTCTCATTTTTTAACGTATTAAATTTAAATTTATATATGTCAACCACTTATGTGTCTAGTGGTTGATGTCAATATTTTGATTGTCAATGTATTAGATTTGAGTTGAGAGTAGATTTTATTAGTGCTAGCACTTAAACTGCTAAAGTAGTGCTGGGATTGCATTAGCTAAATTCTCTTTAGTTGGTTTGAAGGGTTATTTATTTTATGACTTTTTAATTGTGAAAAGTTGATATTATATTGATTTATAACATTGTAATATTAATATTAGAGATATATAAGTTGGGTTCGAGTTGGGATGAATTTTGTTAATGTCAGCACTTTAATTGTCAAGGTATTAAGTTCAAATTGGATTTAATTCTCTTTAGTTGGTTAGGAGGATTATTTATTTTATTTTTTTCTAATAATATTAATATTTTATTCAATTATCTTGGAAGGTTGTGTTGGATGTTTTAGCATACCTTAATTTCACTCGTCGATAATTTAGTATTTTAAAAAATTTTAGCATATATAAAAAATTTTACCCATAAATAAAATAATAATAGAAAAGATCACTCTTACAATGGAGATAAACAATCAATTAATTAAATAAGCATAATAATATACATAGTTTTACAACAAACGTTTATGTTCATGGTAGATCACGAGATTCTAATTTATTTATTACTCAGTTCATAAAGAATTCTCAAATTACAAAAATCTTTCGAAATACTAAAGGAATACAATAATATACGATCTTTCCAAACGGTTTATCATCCTTTTTTTGCACACTCAGCAATTTAGTGTTTTACGAGCTTTTTATTCAACACTCTCTTTACTGCATTTGCTGCATAAAAATCTAATGGGTTTACAAAAGTTTATATAGACTCTAAAACGTTCTTAAAAACTTTTCTTTATTGAAATTGGAGTCCATGTGTAAGAGAAGTTTAAAACCGACTAAACTCATTAATTCAACTTGAAATGGGATTTTTTGAAACTTGGCACCGTGGCGCTAAGGCTTGGAAAAAGGCTTCATCTTTTGCGTTCATGCATCTCTTTACTTATAGTTCTTCGTTTTTGTCACTTTTTCGTATGTCTAATGTGTACTCAATTTCGTGTCGACTCCTCATTGATTTTTAATTCAAAATCAAACTCTAATATGATTTTGAATTACTAAATTCTAACAAACCTCTTATTGATTTAAAAATTTCTTAAGAAGCTTTTTAGGACCTTTCAACTCCTCAACCAACACTCAATTACTCTAGTGTTAACTCAGTTAAGTCTTTTTGTCAACTTAACTCCACCAAGGCTCGTGATTTCGGTTTTCAAATATATGAATGCATCTTGTATTAGGTACCATTTGTATTATAATCTCTAGTGTCACTCTTGATACTTTCACAATACATCGGTGGTTGCAACACTCTTTTCATACATTCTCTTTTAACCCTGTCACTCTGACAAGTTATTCTTTAATGTTGCCTCTTAATCTGCATTTCTTCAATAACTCATGTTGAGTTTTTCACAGCATTCCATCAAGCATATAACCTCTGTTGTGTTTCTCACCCTTCATTGTTACCACAAACTTTTTAATCACCTTCAGCATTCATTTTTTTAAACTACCAAGGATTCTGCAACTTCAAGTCCTCCTCATAATGTTGGTGCCAATTAAACCGGGTGTATGCATGTGGTTATTACGTCTATTATACATATATACACATCAAATACATATATATACACAGCGGAATATTAAAGCAAATAATGAATACAAATTAAACCTATAAATCATATTAATATTAGATTGAGAAATTTTCACCTCAAAGCCTTTGTATTAAAGTACTGCTTGAAGTGATACCGGTTAACAATTCTAGTAATCAACTGCAGTGGGCTTGATATCTAGAACAACAGCTTTGAATCTAACACTAAGTTTAACACTTAAACCCTAAACTATTTGTTTTACCCTTGATCAATAAAACAAAAAGCTTTTAATACTTTAATGGCCTAAGCTTAATGGAGAGGATGATGAATAGTTAATTCAACACTTGAATTCAAGATTAAAAAAAAAAATTCTCTTTTATTTCTCCTCTCACTTGGCTGGCCACTTTTTGGCATTAACACTTACATTTTTTGTTTCATTTTTCACATATATAAAACTAACAAAACTAATAATTAATTTAATTAAACCATAGTTAACATTTTACTTAAGTTTAGATTAATCTAATCCAAGTTAACTCTTAACTCTAGTTATATTAATATACTTACCAAAAAAGTATTCAATATTTAAATATTTAATTAACCAAACTAAAATGAACTATTAACTATAATCAAGTTAATTTACTTTTCAAAAAAAGTAAACGTTAATTAAATATTTAATTAACTTAACTTATGTTCACTATTTAACCAATGTTAGGTTATTGATTAATTTAATGATTAAATGAATAAATATCTCATATTTATTAATTAAATAATTAAATATGTAAAATTACTCTTAAGTTTTTAATTAGTTGTCAAGTTTATCAAAGTAGGTCCCATTTAACCACACAGTTGAGTAAAGTTAATCAAAGACTTATTATGCACTACGTGTAATTAATTAATTAGTCAATAATAATTATTAACTAATTAATATACTTAACTCTTAAGTAGTAACACACACGTATCCCGAAATTTTTTGAAACAATTATTCTGTTCTGCTGTATTCTATTATATTGAACTATTGAATTGGATAGGTTGTCCCAGTGTACAATGAGTACACTTCATATTGCGGGATTCTCTAAGTTTATGCCCGATTTATTAAATAGAACTATTCTATAAGTCTGTGATTAATGGCCCATGCATACATCACGGATATTATAAATTAGCGCGTTAAACCATACAAGTTGAAGTCATAGCATATATGTATAGTCTTTCTATCATTTATATTCTGGATGTACGGGGACATAGATCAGCACCGTTAAATTCTCATAAGCTCATCCATTATCTTATTTGCAGATTCGTATCTCGATGAACAATATACACAAATACTTCTGCTATATTGTTCAACATTGTGATAAACTAATTTCCTGAGTTTATTGCTTATGACTATAAGAATTCCTGAGATATAATTTTGAAGCATCGGATATATAACTCCCTATGTGAGTTGATGGATCACATATCTACGCACACCAAACTCTAAGAGCATCACAGCGACACTCAACGGTCAGACCATAAAAGTTTTCTAACATGTGTGAAACCAAAGTATGATGGATCACTCATAAGCCTACCATGACGCTTAAGTCAAAAGATCATGAATTCTACTCAACTCGAGAAGATCTTCCATTGATGGCTTTATGAGATGTTTATTGGAGGCCTTCATGAGTCTGTTCAGTATCCAGTTCTTACTTAATACTTGTATCTCTATACGAGCTTTCACTAAGTTTATAGTTTGCTAAGACTAACCATCTGAACCATTCAGATATAGACATACAATAATCTATATTAATGGGTTTCACCGATAAACCCACATTGATAAAATTAGATCAGGAATATAGTGTTTGAGAACATACTTACATAATGACATTTTTTAGCATCATCTGCAACTATTTGCAATTACGTCATTACTAATATATTGTCAAGTCTTTGTCATATTTCAGATAAAATTCTAACTCTTTAGATTTCACTAATCCTTATAACTTGTTAACTCTTAACATTGATAATTCTTAACACTTAAAACTTTTAGCGTTGCTAATTCTTAACATTGATCTAAATTCCTTTAAACTACATCTGAACTCCTTCAGATTATATAATATCTAAAATGTTATAAGCATTTTACCATTTAATAATTAATAATATTAACAATTTTATTAAAAATAATAATTATATAAATACTATAATTAAATATTTATACATAATAGGATGACACATAAGCACAAATCTTAACACTTTAATCTCTATTCTTAATTCTTCTTCTTGCAATTCATAGTCCTTCTTCAGTCAAGATCGTTGTGCAACTAAGCTTTGATCTTTTTTTTTTTAATTTTGTTGTCTTCGTACTTACAAGTCACCATGACCTTGGGTTTGATGTCACTTAAGTATCAGCCTTAACTTTAATTCTAATACTACTTGTTGAAGATTTTTACACGCCTTAACACCACTTTGTTGGTAGTTTAGCACCTTAAAGTCTTAGATGGATGTAGAAGACTTTATTTACAAGTAAAATAATAACAAAAAGATTACATAAAGTGAAATAGAGACAACAATCACATACAAGGCACTATAAATTTATGTAGTTCAGTAACAAATGCTTACATCCACAGTCGATCAAGGGATCTCAACTTATTTTATTACGCAACTCACTAAGATATCTCAAGAGATTGTAAGGAATACAACAATAGACTATCAATACTCTCTTACGCATTCAGCACTTTATAACAACATTTTCTTTCATGCATACAATGCCCTAGTGCTCTACGAGCTCTCTGTATGGCACTTTCTTTGATGCCTTTAATGCATAATAATTTAATGACTTTATAAGAATTTATATACGCTCTAAAATATTTCTAAAAAATTTATTTCTTATCAAAATATGAGTTTACATGTAAAAAAATTTCAAAATCAACTCAAATTCGTTAAATAAGCTTAAAACAAAATTTTTTAAAACTTGGTGTTGCAGTGCCAAGGCTTGGAAAAAGCCTCATCTTGTGCTTTCGTACCCCCTTATTGCTTTCAGCTCTCTATTTTTCTCAATTTCTCATAAGTCTAATGCATATTTGATCTCGTATCGACTATTTATTAATTTTAAACTCAAAATCATACTTATACGATTTTAAATCACCAAATTTCAATAAGTTGTTTATTTTATATCCTTTTAATTTTAGAGGGTTAATATTATTCTACTTATAATATTGTAATATTGATATTAGAGATATATAATATATATAGTACTATTTATGATTTCATAATATTAATATTTGGGCATATAATATTCGTATCATTTAAAAAAATTTAAATCCATAAACTAATTCTATAAAAAAATTTAAGTCATATACTAATTATATATAAAAAAAACAATTGAAGGTCTAGTCAAATTTTTTTTAAAGACTTTTAAGTCCTTCAATAATAGTAATATTGATCAAATCAATTTATTTTTTTACTATCTTTTTGTCAAAATCACTTACGCACATTCTAATCTCAATTAAAGTTGAACTTCAATATTTTATTAACTCACTTAAAAAAAAACCAAGTTGCTATCATTTCATTTTCGAGTAAATAAAAAAATTTACAAGAAATTGCTCCCAAAAATTTATAAATCACTTAAATTAATTACAACTTGTAATCTCATTCCAAAGTAAATTAAGTAATTAAATGGTCATTATTTATGGTAAATGTCACCATAAAAAAAAATCAATAAAAATTCATGAGAGCGTGCATCACGCGCCCTTTGAAAAAGAATACCAACTTCTCATTCAGTCATTATCGATTTACACAAAAAAAAAAAAAAAAAAAATGCAAAGGGAGATCCAAGAAGAAGACAAACGTGAAGACTTGAATCAAAGTCTTTTTTTTTTTTTTTGAAAAAATGCATCTCATTCATGATCTCATGTACGAACATAAGAAAGAAGCGCTACTGATGAAGAAGCTTCATTCTCAATTGTCTATAAATACATGCCACAAATCTTCTCTCTTCTACATTCATCAACACATCTTCTCTTTTCTCTCACATTCTTCACCAAGAATCCAAAACTAGCTCTTTGTTTATTCTTTTTGTCACTTTTTTATCTTTTTAATTTATTAAGCTGTTAAGTCTAAGATTATAAGATGTTTGGGTGTGGCCAACTTTTTGGCTGCCTCACGGGCAGTAGTGGCAGCAACAAGAGGGTGAAGCGTGAGATGACGATGGGTGATGGTGCTGGTGAGTTTAAAAAGATCAAGGGCACGGTCGTTTTGATGAAGAAGAACGTTTTGGACTTCAATGACTTCCATGCATCGTTGCTCGATCGTGTTCATGAGTTGCTTGGCAGGGGGGTCTCTCTGCAACTCATCAGTGCTGTTAATGGCGAGCTTGCAGGTCAGTCTGTTCCCTCGTTCTTGCTCTTTTGGGTTCTCTTTGCTGCGTTCCTTTTTTTTAGGAAGTTATTCTTGGCTTTGGTGAAAGAGTTTCCAAACGGGCAAAAGACATTTTTGTTTGTTTGTTTGAATTAATGGGTTTGAGTGATTCGTGGAGAAGAACTTTCCAGTTGCTTAAGGAAGTGCTTCTTGAAAATGTTTTCTTGCATCATTTTCTGCTCAAATTCAATTCTTCCATGGCTGACACACCTTGGTTATGATGCTGCTTACAACTTGTGGCCTGAAAAGTTTAAACAAATAAATATTATTAATCTTTCTCAAGTTACAATGAGATATACACACACTCTTAAACTCATACTTGATCCTTTTTTTTTAAAAAAAAATTTCTTAACATATAAGCATCAAAAAGTGTGTTTGATCATAGAGACAAAGTAGGGTCCACAAAAATGATCACTTTTCTGGGTTTCAACTTTCAATTGATGGCCTGGAAAAATGATTGAAACAAGTGCTTGGTGTTTCTGCTTTCTGGCAAGACCAGAAGCAGTGTTAGTTTTGGCATTTTAAATCTCAACAATGAGTCAATGATCACAATCCGTGGTCATTCTTTTTCTTTTTCTTTTTTGTCTTTGTTATGTTTGTTTTAATATAATTCCATTATCATTCTTTACTGTTTTTTTTGTTGACTATTACTAGGTTTATGTTTTTTTCCATGTTCATCCCTATCTATGATCTTTGGCCTGCGGTGTAATCTGGTCAACTTGTTACCAATATTACAGAATTCCGGGTGGTTTTACTACTAGATTATACTAATTTGAATTCGAGACCTTGACATTAGTTAAGAGTATAGTTACCCCTAGAAAATATGAATGACTGTTACTCTGTTTTCCGGCACACTATTTTAGATCAGGACTGTTTGATTTCTCGCTTTATAAAAACGATTCCTTTAAATATTGTAGGAAATCTACCCCCATATGCCACTAGAGGGATTAGAAGAACCCCTTATTATCAACCATCCAACTATTTGGTGTTCCTTAAAATTTGTTACAAATTAAAACATAAAACTTGAAATCATAGATATCAAGCTTATGAAGCTTTGATATTGTAAATTTTATGATTTAAGTGATAAAACGTATGAAAATGACAATATGACACAAGTCATGACTTGACTTGGCTTGACAAGTATGACTGAGTTAATAGTTTAGGCAAGGATTGAGCCCACTGAGTCTATTGTATATATTTTTGGTTGCTACATATGGTGATAAGTTGTCATCACCCATGGGAAATGATGTAATCAAAATCTTAATCAACCCCGACATCATGGGATTAAATATAGCAACTAGGTTTTTGCAACTGAGTTTCCTTTTATCATTTTGAAAGTTATATGATTTCATTTGTTAGTCGGTGGGACACGATAAGGGTTTAAAACTTAGTAGTTCTCATGTTTTTTCTATTGAGAGATACAAAGTGGTTGACTCTTTGTAATTTGATATACTTTTTTCCTTAACTTTTATTTATATTTTAATCCTAGTAGATATGTCATTAACTTGTGATTATGACAGACAGAAGCTAACCTTACCTTTGAGCTAATTGCCGTCTAACCGAATATAAAATACAATTGTCATTATCTCCGGTCAAACTTAACTATATAAGTGGTCCTATCTTTCTCTCTCTCTTTTTAATCTTTATGACCAAGATTTTGTAATCAACTAACTTTTATTTGTTTTACCCTTCTATCTATTTATTCTCATGAAAGTAACTGTCAGTAATTGATCATAAGCAGCTTCACATTTGAAAAATGATCTAATTGATTTTAAACATGTCAACTCCTGGATGATTTCTGCTAAATGAGATTGATGTGTGTGTGTGTAGAAAATGGTTTGAAAGCTGGAAGGCTTGGCGAGCCAGCATATTTAGAAGAGTGGATTACTACATTTACACCATTAACAGCAGGGGAGTCGGCATTCAAGGTTACATTTGATTGGGATGAAGGAATTGGAGTTCCAGGGGCATTCTTAATAAGAAATGATCATCACAGTGAATTTTACCTTAAGTCTCTCACCCTTGAAGACGTTTCTGGTGAAGGTCGGATCCATTTTGTTTGCAACTCATGGGTTTACCCTGCCAAATATTACAAAACGGACCGCATTTTCTTTGCTAACAAGGCAAGTAATGACATGTTTAAGAAAATAGTGACAATGAACATAAAAAGCATTTTAGTGAAATTGACGAGTTCAAAGTTCAAAGGTGATATGTTATTATGTTTGTGATGTTTGTACAGACTTACCTTCCGAGTGACACACCGAAGACACTACGTTATTACAGAGAACAAGAACTTCTGACCTTGAGAGGAGATGGAACAGGAGAGCTCAAGGAATATAACAGAGTCTATGATTATGCTTACTACAATGATTTGGGAGATCCTAAAAAGGGCAAAAAGTACGAGCGCCCAGTTCTTGGAGGGTCTGCTCAGTACCCTTATCCTCGTAGGGGAAGAACAGGCCGACCGCCAACAGAAGATGGTTAGTCATTTCAGTTAGTACAGCGTAATCATCAATATATAATTGAGGACAAATGTCATTGATGCATTATGAGTAAAGAATTCAAAATATGTTTTGTGTTTTTGTACATTTGGAAGTTTTTGAGTAATTTGAAGTTTTATCAGTAGTATTAACATTATTCTGTTATTATCATAACAGATCCTAACACCGAGAGCCGGCTGCCAATTCTCATGAGCTTAAACATATATGTCCCAAGAGATGAGCGATTTGGTCACTTGAAGCTGTCAGATTTCCTTGCTTATGCACTGAAATCCATAGATCAAGTCATTAAACCCGCATTAGATGCTATAGACAGCACACCAAATGAATTTGACTCCTTTGAAGAAGTGCTAAAACTCTATGAAGGAGGGATTAATCTGCCTGACAACCCCTTACTTGATGATATTAGAAAAAACATCCCCTTAGAAATGCTCAAAGAAATTTTTCGAACTGATGGCAGAAATCTCTTTGAATTTCCAATGCCACAAATAATTAAAGGTATTGTACCCTTCAATTACGTTTTGAGAACTTAGTTATTTCTGCAATGTATAATTGTCTTTAAGAGATTGGAGAGTTTGTGCTTTAATATACTTTTCTGTTCCTAATTTTGGTGTTTCAATAATTTGGCGCAGAGGATAAGTCTGCGTGGAGAACTGATGAGGAGTTTGGCAGAGAAATGTTGGCTGGAGTGAACCCTGTCATCATTCGTCGTCTTGAAGTAAGGATCTTATGATAAGCTTTTGTTTCTCCTGTTCTTTGCCAAGAAAGTGGATGGATACAAAAGAAAAACGGAATTTTTATCTTTGAATGTTGAGTTTTCCTTCTGTTCCTTTTTCTTCTAAATGGTTGAAAGGGAGGAAGATAGCTTTTGATCTTTACTAATAAATGTTTCTAAATTATTTGTAGGAATTCCCTCCAGCAAGCAAGCTAAACCCTGAAGTTTATGGTAATCACAACAGTACAATAACCGAAAAAGACATAGTGAATAACTTAGATGGGATGACCGTAGATGAGGTAATGTTCCTAGATTTATTTTCCATTATAGATTTTCAGTCACATCTCTATCGATGCTTCGCAATAAAAATTCACTGAATATTAACCATAAACCAATCATTTTAACAACCGCAAGTGTGTACAATCATTTAGGCAATCAAGAAAAACAAGCTATTCATCTTAGATCATCATGATTGGCTGATGCCATTCCTGAGGAGGATAAACACTACTTCCACGAAGACTTATGCATCAAGGACAATCCTTTTCTTGAAAGATGATGGGACTTTGAAGCCAGTGGCAATAGAATTGAGCTTGCCACGTGACAATGGAGATCAATATGGTGCAGATAGCAAAGTATACATGCCATCTGAACAGGGTGTTCAAGGTTCAATTTGGCAGCTAGCCAAAGCTTATGCAGGTGTAAATGACTCTGGTTACCATCAGCTCATCAGCCACTGGTATGAACGAATCTACCAAAGAAAGCACAATCAAAAGAACCATATAAATTCAGTATCTAAATAAAGTATGTTCTTTAATATCTTTTATTTTGGTCACAGGTTGAACACTCATGCAGTTATTGAGCCATTTGTGATTGCAACAAATAGGCAACTGAGTGTGCTTCACCCGATTTATAAGCTTCTAGATCCTCACTTCCGTGATACAATGAACATAAATGCATTTGCTAGGCAGACCCTCATCAATGCTGGTGGAATTTTTGAGTCTACAGTTTTCCCCGGAAGGTATGCCCTGGAAATGTCATCTGTGATTTACAAAAACTGGACTTTTCCAGAGCAAGCACTCCCTGCTGATCTCAAGAAAAGGTAAATCTTATTGCCTGGGATATGATAACATTCTTTATTCATCAATAAGCTGATACTAAAGACAGTAATATTAGAGACAAATCAGGAACATAATCAAACATGGTAAGCAGTGTTGACAAAAGAAGTTACACAGAAGTTGCAATATCATTTACTATGCAGTTTCATAACATTTAACATAGATGTTGAGCAAAATTTAGAGCTTGTTTTATTCAGAGGAATGGCAGTTGAGGATCCCAAATCTCCACACGGTCTTCGCCTACTGGTAGAAGACTACCCATATGCTGTTGATGGGCTTGAGATCTGGTCATCGATCAAACAATGGGTTAAAGACTATTGCTACTTCTATTACAAGAACGATGACATGGTTAAAGAGGACTCTGAACTCCAATCCTGGTGGAAGGAACTCCGCGAGGAAGGTCATGGTGACAAGAAAGACGAGCCCTGGTGGCCAAAGATGCATACACGCGAAGAGCTGATAGAATCCTGCACCATCATCATTTGGGTGGCGTCTGCTCTCCACGCAGCTGTCAATTTCGGACAATACCCTTATGCCGGGTACCTACCCAACCGCCCAACTATAAGCCGCAGATACATGCCTAAAGAAGGAACTCCTGAATTTGAAGAGCTTGTGTCAAATCCTGACAAGGCTTTCTTGAAAACAATCACTGCTCAGTTGCAGACAATTCTTGGCATTTCCCTTATAGAGATTTTGTCGAGGCACTCAACTGATGAAGTTTATCTTGGACAAAGGGACACGCCCGAATGGACATCAGATGAAGCACCATTGCAAGCGTTTGGGGACTTTGGGAAGAAATTGGCTGAAATCGAGGACAGAATCATATCGAGAAACAATAACAAGAAACTGAGGAACCGTTTTGGGCCAGTCAAAATGCCATACACTTTGCTATATCCTACTAGTGAAGGTGGCCTTACAGGCAAAGGAATTCCCAACAGTATTTCAATCTAGAGATTGTATTTGGATTGTTACAGTAGTTTGATTGAATTAGTATTACTGTTAGTTGAAGATTTGACTATGATGATGTCGGCAAGTTCAGAGTTATTGATTTACCGACACCAATGTCTGCTTCAAGAATCAATATCCCTAGTTTATAGTGTGTGATAGATGCTCAAAGTTGGGAGGGTTTGAGAATCAAAACACTTTTTTGATTTGGAAACACATCCATCTTTTGATAGGAGCAAGAATGTGAGCTATGTGAAAAGTGTAATGTTGATTGAGAATGTCACAAAGTTTGTATTTGGTGGAAAATAATGTTGAATATATGCTATTCTTCATGCTGCAATAATGGGTAACAATAAATCCACTTTTTTCAACTTGGTAAGATTGCTTTGATCAATTGATTGTTCACTTAAGGTAATTAAAAATTTTAAATTGTTTTCACATGCTAATTAAAAAATTGATTCTAGTTTTGAGCTTTGTTAATGTAATAACAATTCTCATTATTATAAACTTTAGTTTTAATTTGTTCAATGCTTAAATTAAAATCAATTTTGTTAAATTTAACCTTGATAAAGTCATATGGAGGCCCAAAAAATGAAGAAAATAAAGAAAAAATTTAATAAAAACAAGAGAAATGATTAATTACTCTCTTAAAATTTTGTGTAATTATTATTATTTTTGTTTAAAATTTTAAAAATATTTTATTACCTTTATTGATATCTATTTTTTTTAAAAAAAATAACCAATTACATTTAAAACTTTAAAAAATAATGAATTTTTTTTTTGAAAGAAAACAATAGGATATTTTTTAAAATTTAAGGTAGAAAGTGATAATTGCAAAACAAAATCAAGGGAAAAATGTTATAATTATAAGATTCGAACCGGTTCGAGCCAAAATTTGAAATAAATTTAACCCAACCGGTTCGAGCCAAAAATTTGAAATAAATTTAACCGGTTCGTTCTATTATTTATTTATTTATTTTATAGTCCCGCATACAATGAAGGATAAATATGTAATTTTAATAAAAATCGAGGTCTCAATTGTCAAACCGAGTCGCTTAGAAGAGAAGCTACCGAGTAGTGAGTACTTCCGTCGGTTCGTGATATAAAAGGCCCTAAAATCTGGCGCCAAACAATTCAAAGCTTCTTCCGGACACCAAATCCCATTTCAAAACATCCTCCTCTTCTTCTTCTTCACTTCACAGATTGATGCGTGTATGTTCGTAAATAAATAGAAAACCAATAGCAGATTCGCAATCCGACTCCTCGAACATTTTCAGTGTTCGAATCGTGTCCATCGATCACTACATGGCGCCGCCGATCCCTGGCTACGACATTTGTTACAGTAGCTTTCAAGGTATATACCGAAACGAATTTGTTCCGTTTTATATAAAATATTCCTCTCTTTAGTCTCAGCTCTTATGATTTTCTCAATGTTCTGTTAAAGTGAGGAAATGGAAAAATTTAGAAGTAAAATAGCGTAGACGATGTCGTGTTAGTAGTTTTGACCGTGCATATGCATAGCATCTTATTTGTAATTTAGTTTAGGAATGCTGAATTCAGTTGGAATATTTGCTGCCATAGTTGTGTAGCTAATACTAGATGATACTGAATTCTTATTAATGTGGTAACATCTTTGGGGTTAGCATAGTTGTTGCTGAAGTTTTTAGGCCTTACTGTATTTGCTGCATAAACTCTTGGGAATTTACTAATTTTCTGTATTCATATTCTTTAGGCTACAGATGCAGAAGCAGTAGGGCTTTTGAAGTGGCTTGCTACTTCACAAGCTGCTGAGGATTTAAATTCTGATGATGAGCTTTTATGTGAGACCATTCTGACTCCCCTGATGCCCCAAAAAACCATTGATAAGGTTCTGGAGAAAGCTAATACAGAATATGAGACGAGAGTCTATTAGAATCCCACATCGGTTAAGTATGACATTTGGTATCAGAGCCAGTTCCACGCAAGCGCCCACGTTGCAGAAGGGGCGACTTGGGAAGGAGCGACTTGGAAAGGGGCGACCTGGAAAGGCTAGAGTGGACCCAGAGTGGGCTGCCATGGACGTTGGTGTCGGAAGCGTGGTGGTATGTTAGGATCCCACGTCGGTTAAGTATGGGATTAATTGGTGTTTATTAACCCTTGGGCACTCTTCCCTTATAAGCCGGTTTTTAGGGATGAGTTCTACCCAAGGGTTCGTAACAGAGTCTCAAAAGGAGTGTCAGGATATTCTTGATTCAGTTGAGGATGTAATACACATTGATGACTTGGAAGAAAGAGCTTCTAGTTCTGTTCATCCTAGTAATTATCCTCAAACTTCATCACATAAAAAATACCTCAAGTAGATGGTTCCAGTGATGATTTGTACGCACTTCCGTGTGCTGGATCAGCTGAAAATTCATCTGAAACAGTAAAGAGAAGTGAACTTACGAGGTCTTCTCCACACCAGGTACCACAAGACAATGACACAAGCTTTGCTAGTAAACCCAACACAAATAAATCTTTATGGGGCTCTTTACCTTTTTCTGTATCTCAAAAGGTCAATGATGACTTAGAAGTTGTCAGTTTTAATGTAACTGACACATATCATAGTGAAATAAAAGACCATAGTCTTGGCTGGGAATGAGTTGGGAAAATCTTCTGATGCAATGCAAAGTGAAGATGCAGATGTTCATGTCATAAAAGAAGAAACGGCAGTGTCTGGAGGCTCTGTCAGAGACTTGATGAGGAGAAAGCGGTGCTACCGTGAGTCACCTGAATGTGAATCTCTTAGGGTGAAAAGAGTCCTTTTGACAGGGGAACATAAAAGCAATATCTCTCTGTGTCAGAAACAATTGGACTTCCACACATTGCAAAAGGATGAGCATGGCAACTGCCCGTTAGAGGCTAATACAAGTATGTCTTTTGTACAAAAAGAAAAAAGGGAGTTACCATTGCCTTTTAACACCAAGAAGAAAGAGGCTGCAGTTTTAGTAGGCTGTTGTCAAGTTGATAATTGTAAGAACTCTGACCTTGGTGCAACTTTGGCAGAAGCCATAAATTGTAATGTCTACACTTCTACTTGTGATTCAATAGTTGATGGTCAGTTGCCAAAGCTGGATACTGAGGTTAAGCCTAAGGCCGATGAGAGATTGCAGCAAACAGACAATGCTGGTTCAATTTGCTTTAGTCTGTCAAGTTCTTCTCTTGAAAATGAATTGTTTGCTTCAGATGGTTTCATTGATGAATGCCATGAAGGCAGAATTTCCATGGAAAGGGTACATGACATATGTGATGAGAAACTAGTGGGCACAGACAGAAGAAATGACACAACTGCTCTGCAGAATGAGGAGCGTTTTGGTGGAGAACAGGGGCAAGATTCTGGTTTATCTGGGTTTGGCTGCGCAGGTCCACAAATACCAACATAGAAGCAAAACCTGTGGACTTAGTTGGCATGACTTTCTTCAAGAAACCCCCCACTGCAGACTGCATTGATGGAGCATTTGAAAATGTTTTCTTTCATCTACAATAATAGATCGCCCTTATCTTGTTGATAAGAAAATTTATCAAGGAACATCAGGTTGCATTCTCCATTTCCCTCTCTCTTTTTATTTATTTATTCGTTGGGGAGGAGGGGGAACCTTCCAACTTGTTCATAGCGTAGGTGTGGCACATGTTTTTAAGTTTTGCTTATTTGTATATTTGATTAGCCTTTACGTCAAGAATATTAGGAATAATTGGAGTGGCTACACATGGTGTTCTTGGATGGAGTTTTGGCATTGTAGTCTATAATATGTCACTGCTTCAACTAGAGCTGTATTGTTTTGGTTGTAATAGAATTCATGCTTTTCCCTCTAGTTTTTTCCTCACTCATTGACTGTGGCACTGAGTGTCATAGTACCTATTTGAGATTATTATTGATAAACATATCAACTATTCATTTTGCAGGGAGTTTTTGATGAAATTCTCCCATTCTTTTTGCAAGATTGCTCTGGAGGGAGAGATTCTCAGAGCAAGCACCTCAACAATAGTGATTCAAATTCTAATCAAGGAGCTCTCATGGGTGTCCCTACTCATTATCTAAGTGATGGCTCTTGTGTGTACATGCTGACACCTGCATTATCACCCCCTTCTGTGGATGCTGTACATAGATGGGTATTGCAAGAAGATGAAGGTACCTGCTAGATTCAACTGCTTAGTTATTTTCAATTTCTTTGAATTTGCATCTTTAATTCTGGTTGTGGTCCTTTAGGTACTTCTGGAGATATAAATACTGCATCAGTGGCGCATTCTTCGCAGGAAGGTTAAATTTTTATGTATTTCAGTGGGATAAATTTCTATGGAAAAACTGTCAAGAGTTCTCAGAGACCTTATGCAGGCCCTTAGATACTGAATTGTTTTAAGTCTTCTGATACTCTGATTTGTTAACATAGATTTTTGCATGACGATTGTAACAAAGACATGACTGAATCAGGTTCTCATGTGAGTCCTCTGCTGGAAGGAGCACATACAGAAACTGTTGAAATACCCAGTGCTGAATTGAATCCAGATTGGAACTGGGTGACAGCAAGGTTGATGAAGGTCATGTTGCAGAAGTTAATGCATGCACTGTTTTTTTGCAAGATATTTCTCAGATATCTGGCCCAGGTGAGAGATCAAGGCCCACTCCTCTTAGTCCCTCACTCGCTGTCTACTTCTCGAGTCCTGCGAGTCTACTAACGGGAACTGTTGTACAGTCGTATCTTCTCTTAAGAAAAATCGTAATCGTAGATGAACTAACCTAACATACGTAGTAGATAAAACAAAGCGTATTGAAGACTTACTAAGTGAAGCTCTGAAACCTATTCAGCAGTTGATAAAACAAATTCATTCCAAGGCAAACAAACAGGTATTTCCTTTTGTCGTTTAGTCCTTCTCTCCTTACATCTTTCCCTTCCTTCCATCCCATGTAGGCCTATTCATGCTTTCTTGCTATCTATCTTGAGAAAATAGAAGACATTTAAGATTAGGGAAAACACCTAAAATATCCACAATCGAAAAGATCAAATTCTACTTACTCCAAATGGTGTCATGTCTGTGCCTCCAAAGGTATCCCTGAAATAATTTCATTTCTTTTTAATTTGTCTGGCTTGTATTTTATCATAGCTAAGATTCACACTGTGATTACCATTATACAGGCTCCTAAAGGCATACTTCCCCGCTTACTGGAGGAAATATTATCTACAAGAATAATAGTAAAACGAGCAATGAAGAAGTTGGCTCCATCTCAACAAATTCGTCACAGGGTTTTCAATTATTTGTGGAAACATATCAATTGGTAGAACCCTTGCTAAAAGAAAAAGATGCTGTATATGAATCACTCACGTATTCTTCTGAATTATATGTATCTGCAGGATTAATTTGGAAAGTATCTATACTCTGATTGAAACATAAGCTGATCATTTAGTATATTGTTGGATTTCTCCCTGCTAATGATCTGATAAAGAGCTCTTATATTTGATGCATGAAATACACTTTTAATTCCTTGCTAAAGTTAAAGTTTAGGGACATTTCCCTGGAAGTTAAAGTTTAAGGACATTTCCATCGAAAGTAAGAGAAATGTGATATTCGAAAGCTGTAGCTTCTACAGCATCAATTTTTGCTACATTCATGTTAGTTAAACGCTCTGAAACATGTGCAACTTACTTTATTTTGTTGATTTGGGTCGTATATTGTTAGGAGGCTAGATGAACTCCTTTTCTTGTTTGCATTTCTGTATATGCGATATTATGTCTTGTATGATTCAGTGCGTAACTCGTCACATATTGTTGCTGCTTGAATATATTGATATCAATTAAAATGATTTGTGATGAAGTTATTTTAAGTCTGCATACTTCAATCTTTGTATTCACTAGCTTTTATAATCTTTCAGATATTTAATGCAAGACAGCTAGCTTTGAAGCTGATAGCAAATGTAACTTATGGTTACACAGCTGCTGGATTTAGTGGTCGCATGCCTTGTGCAGAGCTTGCAGACAGTATTGTTCAATGTGGCCGCAACACACAGGAGAAGGCTATTTCATTTGTAAATGCAAATGATAAATGGAGGGCTAAAGTTATATATGGTGGTACTGACAGGTATACCGTTCAATATTTAGTTACTACACAAATTATAACAAGTTTCTGATGCATTTTATTTACATGCGAGCTGCCTGAATGGTTGAGAAGCCACCTTTTTATGTCTGAACTGCATAATCAAACACCAAATGTTGGATTGCCATGGTCAGAAATTTGGTTTGTTGGAATTGTTCATTTTATCACCTTTATTTAATTTGGATTTCTTTGAAAGCTTGTTCTACTTATTTCTCATTTGAATCTATTGGATGGTTGAGAGTCTCTTTCATTTTAGTTTTCTATGAGTGAATCCAGAACAATGGATTATATTCTATGATTTGCAGTCATTATCTTTTCACCTTTTCCTTGTTCATGCAGCATGTTTGTCCTCCTCAAGGGGCGCACAGTCAAAAAAGCATTTCATATTGGACATGACATTGCATCTGTAATAACTGCAATGAATCCGAATCCAGTCACTTTGAAAATGGAGAAAGTCTATCACCCATGCTTCCTCCTTGCAAAGAAGCGCAATGTTGGTTACAGTTATGAGAGCCCTGACCAAATTGAACCCACTTTTGATGCTAAAGGTATTGAGACAGTCCGGAGAGATACTTGTGGGGCTGTTGCAAAAATGGAGCAGTCTGAGACTTTTCTTTGAACATCAGGAAATTTCTGAGGTAGAAATGCTATGAAATTTTACTATATTTTCTGTGAGCTTTCATTGTTGAAACTCTGGAATTCTTTCAGAAATTATTGAAGATAAATATATGGTTATATAAAGTACACTAGTTAAGAACCAATTATGTTTGGGAATCAATCAAGAATTTGAGCTCCACTTCTATTCATGGTATCAAGGAGCCAAGGAACAACTTAATATTGGCTGATATATTGTCGATTGAAGGAAGTGATTGACAAAAATAAAATAGCTTAGGTAATGGAAATAAAATTTAATTTGATTTTCTTGAAATATGTAGAAAATCTGAAATGTTAGAATATAGAGTCTACTGCATTTTATGATGAGATGTTTCATTTATATAATGCTGGTTTATCATACCTTAACATGAAATCTGAATTTTAAATGTATTAAATTTCCAAACCAGCACTAGAGATTATGGTGTGTCACTAGGGGAAAAGGTTTATCCAAGTTTTTGTATTTGTTCAGAAATTGACTCTAATAAACAACTAGCAGGATCAATCAAACACAAGTAATTGAGTAGTTGAAGGGAAGCAAACCAAACAGCAAGAAACAGAACAAGACCACTGTTTTACGTGGTTCGGGGTCAAGGTTAACCCTACATCCTCTGGGATAACTGATCACTGTCACTCTTTATTAAACTCAAGAACTGATCCAATGGGATTATAGATTACAAAGAGATAAAGAAAGCAAACCTTAGCCAATTTGGTGCTCAATCAAGAGAGAAATCGTGACACAAATTAATGTTATCAACCAGCTATTATAGCTCGAAAAAAACTCAGAATCAGGGTTCAATAAACCATAGTTTAAAACTAGAATTTTGAGAAAAATGATAGTCAGATTGCTCTGATTTTAACTTTTCAAATGTTATTTTTCAATCGAAACATTGGGAATGAAGTTATTTGGCTTTATAACAGAAGGTCGGCATAATAGATTTATCTTATTTTTGTGTAACATTTCAATAATAAATTCTATATTATAATATTATTAATTTTATCAATAATATTACATTTTAACTTTAAAAAAAAAACAGAACGTCATGTTCTTTTTAATATAAAAAAGAAAATTTCAACTTATAACTTTTATATTAGAAGTTATATATATATATATATAATTTTTTTTTAAATAGAAAAAAAGAATTCAAATTCATAATCTTTATATCGGAGGCAAAGGAGCACGGCAGCCCTTAGTGCCACCCTTAGTACCTCATGTTGATCATCGTTATTTAACGAAGAGTAGACGTGACCAACCCTAAGTTACTTGGATTGGAGTCAAATCAACCGGGATGTAAATAAGATCCGATCAGTTTTGACCCAAGATTTAAGTTGTACCAATCGTCATTTAAACCGATCCGTTTTGATCTGCGATTTTGGCCCAAGCACCTCTAAGTGACTAAAAAAACGGGCCCAAAATTATTTGTTTTGGGCCCAACACTTATGATGTTCTCAGCGTCTCTCTTTCTTCATAAGGGTTTAAGCTTTTGGAACCTCTTGAGTGGATTTCCATGGAGGTTTTTGCTTATCACTAGCCCCTCTTTTTTTTCTCTCAGAAAATGGCGCAAACTTCATTCTCTCTCCTCCTCCTAAGACGCCGCTCTCTCTCGTCCAAAACAGTAAAAAACCTTAAACTCCATTTGAGTTCTCTCCAATTCATCGCTAACACAAATCAGTTCTCTACTTCTCCCCTCCCACCACCAAACCCGCCTACTTCTGCTTCTTTAGACCCACAAGCAAAGCCCTCTTCCCTCTCCTCTCGCATGAGCTTCATCTTTGATCAAATTGACCGAATCGAGAAAGGAAAACAAGAAAACGACCAAACGCTCCAGAGAATCAGAGCTTGGCGCCAATCAAAACAACATCAACAACAAACAGAAAAAAACCTAGAAACTGTCAGCACCCAGAAACGAGAGAACGAAGATATTGTTTCCAAAACGAACGGAAATGAAATTCCAGAAGTTATTTCCAGTGTAGAAGAGAACCCAAAAAGCTTTTTGGATACAAAGGCGGGATTGGTGAGAAATGAGGTGGAGTTGGTGCACCCGTGGACGGAGTGGATAGAGTTGATGGAGAGATTGGTGAAGCAGAATTATTTTGATCACAGGAGAAAAGATGAGGATAAAATGGTGAAAGATTTGGGGTTTGGTGATGTTGTTGAGGATGATGATGATGATGTTGGGATTGATTTTAATGATTTCAAGACGGTTCAGACCGCGTGCTTGAATTTTGGGAAGGACCGGTTTGATATACTGAGGTTTGTAGATCGAAAGGTCTTTGATTGCATTATGAAAGTATATGAAATTGTTCTGGTTTTTTGCTAGCAGTATGTTTGTAATATATGTCAATGAATGTCCACTTCTGTTAGCTATTTAGTGGTTGTGTTTGCTATTTATTCTGGGTTAGTTTATGATGCTCGTAGCAAAATGAATAGTTACATTTAGATTATGTGCTTAGACTGGATGTTGATTTCAGGTCCTTGTCGGGACAGGATATTCAAATTTTGGTTGGCTATGGATGCCCAAATGTTGACAAGAAGGTTGTTTTCTCTGCAAAGCTGTTGAGGAAGCGCGTCCACCTTGATGAAGGAGAAGTAAGTGTTACATGCCATCCTTTACCTGGTCTATTGTTTGTTCACATCTAAACCTATCTTATGTCTAATCACTTTCTGTCTTTGATTTCCTAGCATTTCAAGTACTTGTTTTGTCATGCTCTGGAATGGACGATCATTAGAATCATGGGATTATTCCATTTGATCACATTTATATAATTTGTATGGTTAACATAAGATTGTGAATTCAAAGATTTAGGATATTTGTCTTCTGAATGCAGAACTATCAGTCTCTAGAAGATATATGCTGTAATTCATAGTTTACCATATTGTTCATGTCATTCTGTTGTGATTTTCCCCCTTTTTCATCCTTTGCTATTATATCTTTCTTTTTTCTTTTGTAATTTTTTTTAACTTCCTCATACTTGTGATTATCAAATGGATTATGGATCATTCTTTTAATGATGACCATTTGATTATATCAGGTCTGTAGTTCCTGCAGCTTGAGAAACTCCTGTGAAAGAGCATATTTGTTGACAAATAAAGAGGATGAAGCACGGACCATCGACGTTATGCGTGTTTTATTGACTTATGGTTTTGATTCTGTGAATGGGTCTGTGCTCAATAAGGCTCTTCTGAAACAAAAGTCTGTGAAGACTGTTATCCGTAAGTTGCTTCATGAGATTGTCAAGTTGAGTGCTGTTCCGATTGATCCAAACCTTCCCCCTCCAGTAATAAAGAAGCCTCCTCCGAAAGTCAAGCAACCTCCTCCACCACCGAAGAAACGAGTTGGACGTGATGACATTGAGATGAAGAAAGGGGATTGGCTATGTCCTAAGTATGTGACTTCTTTAGAGAATTTTCTAATGGGATATATATAACAAGGATGCTAATTTGCAAAGTAAACATAGGATATTCAAATAGAATGCCTTCTTGAGACATAATTACTTTCTGCAGCATTTTATGAGATACATTCAGTGGCTGTCCATGGTCAAAAGTATAGTGATAATAAGTTGTTATTACCATTAACTAAGAGTCTATTGCAATTTTGCATACCTAATCTTTTCACCTGTTAAACCATTGTGGCATGCAAATTATGTTGTAACATACTAAAATTGCAGAATATTGGTCTCAGGTGTGATTTCATGAATTTTGCAAAGAATACTGTGTGCCTGCAATGTGATGCCAAACGGCCGAAGAGACAGCTGCTTCCTGGAGAATGGGAATGTCCTCAGTAAGTTTCAATGCACTATTAAATTTTTTATCTCATAGTTGATTCTATTTTGGCTACAACTCATTAATTGGTGGTTTTGAAGTATGTTTCAGTATATGAACGGCAATGTTATAAGAACATAGGTGTCTAGTGGTCATGTTATACACTTACAGCTGACATGCTAGAGTTTGTTTCATTGCTTACTGTTGGTTCTATTCTATGACAGGTGCAACTTCTTAAATTATAGGAGAAATATGGCATGTTTTCATTGTGATTGCAAGCGTCCACCTGATGAATTTGTGGAGAACAAAATGCAAGAGAGGCAACGTGGTCCAGATATGAAACTGGAGAAGGTTGCCAGCCGGCTAGAAGTTGCTAATGCCTGGAACTTTAACTTTGACGATGATGAATCAGATGGAGCAGATGTTGCTGCTTTTGAGTATGCTGATGCCCCGGTTAGGGGTGAAGACTTGCCTCTGGCTCGTGAAGGAAATTTTGGAGGGTATGAAGATGGTTTCAATAAAGCCAGTAGAGCTCCAAGGGCATATGAGAGAGAATATACTGATCCTCATACTAACAGACCTGGAGTGGGTTTTGATGATTTTGATGATGAAGATGATGTTGACAGTTATGAGATAGACGTTCAGAATAATCATTCAGGGAGGAAGGCTTCTCCAAACAATTTGTCTGAATTTGATAGATTTTCTGAAGAAGAAGACAGGGGCTCTGATAATAATTATACTGCTCGCAGCAGGGCAACTTCTCCATCTCACAATAGGCCATCTAAGCCCACATATCAAAAAGCAGCTTACTCTGGCTCTGAGGATGATGAACTGGGTTTTGATACTGATGATGATCTCGCAGTTCATCCCAATTGGAGATCCAGTCATGTTGCCGATTCTAGTCATAGAAGTAGAGCTAGTGGTCCAACCGGTCCATCCAGGGGATTGAGCTTTGGCTCAGATGAAGAATATGGCCTCCATTCAGATTTGGATGACGACTTAGATGAGGATTTCAGATCTAAGCGAACTAAAGGAAACAAAAACAAACCGGTCTCTAGTAGGAATTTTAAGAGGAGAGCCAGTTCTGGAATGGAAGATGATTCCTTTTCTGATTCCGAATCTGACATTGATGACTTACGATTGCGTAAAAACAGATCTGGAGAGAATAAGAGAGAACATTGTGGAAGAGGAAACAATTTTAAAGGCCGTAGAGATCATAGCTTTATTAGGGATACACAGTTTAAATCATCTGGAGGCCCCCGCGGTAACCATAGAGGATCTCAATGGGAGGACGATTGTGGAAGAGGAAACAATTTTAAAGGCCGTAGAGATCATAGCTTTATTAGGGATACACAGTTTAAATCATCTGGAGGCCCCTGTGGTAACCATAAAGGATCTCAGCGGGATGACGATTGTGGAAGAGGAAACAATTTTAAAGGTCGTAGAGATCATAGCGTTATTAGGGATACACAGTTTAAATCATCTGGAGGACCCCGTGGTAACCGTAGAGGATCTCAGTGGGATGACAATGATGGGTGGGGAATGAACAACAGAAAAGGTGATTCAAGGAATTTCAGGAGACCAAAGGAACAAGGATATGGAAATCTGCAACGTGGAAGGTCCTACAAGTATAGTAACGATGCAGATGGTGATTCTGGTGAATTTAGAAATAGCAGGCGCGTTATTGAAAGATAGATCTGAGCTATGGAATTTTAATTTTTGCAAGTTCGATTAAATTCAACTGGTGGAAGCTTGCAGGCCGGTCCCAGAACAACTGAACAGGAGTTATGCTTATCGAAGCCTGCCTCCATAGGTGCTATTTGGAGCATAGAGTCGTCTGGAAATATGAACGTTTTCTTATGTGCTGGTCCTGAATAAAATGAATTAGCCAAAGTGTTGCTTGTCATCTGATTACTACAATGGTTATCCTTCGAGGGATAAAACGATCTAATATGCCATCTCTTAACAAAATTTTGAAGGAGCTTTCCGATAAAGTGTTTTCTAGGAGCTGCTCAAAGTTGTATCTAGTCTAGTTATACAGGCCATGTGAATTTCCTGCTTTTCAACTTATATTTGGAAAGCAATCAGGATACATCTGAAGATTGTTTCAGTAAGCTGGTTTGACAATAAAACTGCATTGAAAATAAAGTCATATGAGTTTTTTAGTTGAGCAAAATTATAGTGTTAGCATCTGTTGATACATATGATTAGGATATGGAACAATAAAACTTAGTTATTTTCAACTACAATAGGTGTGACAAGAAGCAAATGTTTTCAATTTTGGAGATTGATGGGTTATTTATAGGGTGATCGATTTTACTGAAAATTAGTGAAATTAGAAATTAGGGGAGAAAAAGTGTTGAGATAAAAAAGGAAAAGAGAGAAAGAATAAATAAAAATAAAAGAGTAATGCTATGCTTACATATTGGGTACAAAAATTTGCATTTTGATGTGGTATGTGTTTATTATTAACCGATAAATTATATAATTATTATATTGATGAGAAATAAAAAATAAACAACTGTTTAATAAGTAATAATCACTAATTAATAATACATTAGTTGAAATATAAAATTTTATATTTAAATTATGTAAATGCAGCATTATTCAAAATTAAAATGATCAAATTTTAAATTATCATTTACAAATGCACAATCTGTCAAGTTAATTGTATAATTAAGGGTAATTTTGATATTTCATAAATGTAATATGTTAATGTTAACAAGTGTCTAATGGTTGAGTAAGTTAATTGTATGATTAAAATGATATTTCTTTAGTTTGAGGGTGTTGTTGATATATTACTTTATGAAAAGATGAGGACCTAAATGTCCAATGAGGAACAACTTCAAAATTCTTCACTCTTGCAAACGAAAACGACATCGCTTGGCACGATATTTTGCCCACAATTCAAACTTAATCCCCTACAATTATTCCCCAAATACAAATCCTACAAATCCCAAATCACACCCTCTATTCCCCTGTCACCTGCCACGTGTACGGTCACTAGTTCCTCAGAACGAAGTGAATCAAACAGAAAAAAAAAAGGGTGAAAAAAACAAAAACAAAAACCCAACACAATCTGATTGGCTTAACCCTCTTATAATCTTATATTCAAGTTTCGCGGCAACGCCTCTTCTCTTAAATTATTTTTTTTTCCACTCTCCCTTTCTCTTTCATAAAGTTTCGATTTTGATTTTGATTCTCTCCCTAAAATCCAGCTCTTTCACTCTCTCTGGATTTACACGAGTAATTGTATTCTCTCTCAGATCACGCGATTTAAAAAAAACGGTGAGTGTTGAGTCTTCTATTTGTAAATTAGGGTTTAAACTGGAACAACATTTAAAATTTTGTTTTTTTTTAAAATTTTCTTGTAACTTTTTGAAACACGGGTTCTTTTCTTTTCTTTTTTTAGAAGTGTTTGTAGGATTTTGTGAACTGCTTAAAAGGATTTTTTTTGTCATTTGGGTTTTTGCTAGTGGATTTGAATTTGGGTTGTTTTGTGAGTGTGTTTTTGTTGTTTTATCAGTGGCTTTTCATCTGGTGGTGTGTTTGAAACTGAATCGCTTTGTGTTTGGTGGGTTTCGAGATTTTTTTTTTTGGTGAATGTCTATAATTCGATTCAAAATTTTGAATTTTGTTGTTTCTTGGGAAGTGTTTTTGTATTTAATTTTTTTTTTTTTGTTGAAGATGTTGAATTTTGGCCGCTCTTTGTTGATCTTTTAGTGGTTTGTGAACTGGTTTTGTTTTGAAACTGATGCGCTTTCTTTTTCAGTTTTCAAATTTCAATTTTTTGGCTTTTTTTTTTAGTATCTCCGATTCAGTTTTTTTTTTTTGGTTTAATGGCCCTTCGTTTTTTTTTAAATTTTTATTTTTTGTTTTAAAAAATAAATATCTGACTGTAGTTTATAGAAACGTCTTCAATTGTGATCAATAGCTTGTAAAAGAGTGAAATTTTCGGGTGGAATGTTTTAAGACCATGCATTGCTGTAGTGGTATTAAGTTTATTCTATTGTACTTGCTAATTTATTTGTTTCAGATAGCAAAAAGTTTTAATGGCTCCAACAAGAAAGTCTAGAAGTGTTAATAAGCGATATGCAAATGAGGGCCCGCCTGTTAAAGATGTAATCAGTTCAAGCAAAAGTAAGCAAAAAGTGAGTATCTTGGAATTTGTTGATATTTACTTCTGTTCTTGTAGAATTCTGTCACTGTCATGATTGATTCTTTGATGTTCATGGTAAGTTGTTCAGTTTGATTATGGAGTAGAGTGGAAAAATGCAAGTTGGGACTTGGTTTGACTTGTTAACTACTGAAGTTATGTGGAGGGAACTTTTTTAACGAGACAAATTTATTGTTTGTTACTGACATGGGTAGAATTCATACCCAGGTTTTCTGTTTCATTAAAGAAGTTTTGAAGATCTCTTTTGAAGGAAAATTTTGTTTACTGTCTGGAACTGTTTATTTTATTTTTACTCACTTTCTTTTAAGGTGTTGACTGTTGAATTTTCTGCCTTGAAGAAGAAATTGTCTGATAAGTTAGGACCTCAATGGAGCGAGATGGAGCTTCAGCGTTTTTATGAAGCCTATCGAAATGACGGGAAAGACTGGAAAAAGGTAAGGATCTAAATTATCAAATTCGCACCATAGACCACTGGTGTATATTTAATCTTTCCTTTTTTGTAGTCTTTCCATTTGGCGACCTTTAACTTGTCAAATATTTTTCTGTAGAAATTACACATGATATTTTTCATTTACCTTTTAGTGGTTTAAATCCTTTTTTTTTTTTGTTTGTGTCCAGGTAGCTTCTCAAGTTCGGAACCGATCGCCTGACATGGTGGAGGCCCTCTACAGTATAAACCGGGTAATCATAGTCCTGTAGCACTTGTGTAATTGGTTAGTAAAATAAGTAGTCATAATCATGGTTTCTGTAACTTTGGGTGCTTTTGGGATTATTTACCAACATTTCTGTCTTTAACTTGACCTTTTTGTTTTCTGAATTAATTTAAAAGTGAATGTCAGGAGTCATTCTTGTATTACTTTATCTGCAATGATAGTCTTCTTATACAATATCGTAATCAGGATTTTGCACGGCAATGAAGGAACTGGTCAGGCTGGATGAAGTATTAGGAATTTTGATCCTTCTTGTCAGTTTAGAGTATTGTTTAATGCTTGTCACTTCTTTATTACTTTAAGCATCTTTACAGAACTCAATTAGATAAAAATTGCAAATTGGGTAGCTATTATTTGTTCAGGGAATCTGAAAATTTGAATTTTTTGCTTTTCCTACTTGGAAACATGTGTGGTTTAAAGAAAGCAAGGTTAAAGGTATGAATTTGGACTTTTCTTTTAAACTAATGCTGAAATGATATTGCCTAATTTGCAGTTTTGATGTTTGTGATGTTGTGTGAAACAAAGCATGATCTAAAATATGGTCCATTAGTTCAAACTTCCCAATTTATAAGGTTTCATTGTAAGGTTTTACTGAACTGCTCAAGGTTGAAAATTTAAGCATGGGTGTCTTTGATTTTTCTTTTCTTCTCTTTTTTCTTTCTTGGTTGTTGTGGGGGGTGTTGGGGGGTTGTGGAAGAAGATACTTTGATTCATGAATACATTGTTAATATATCTCTTGTTTTGATAATCAGGCATATTTATCCCTGCCTGAGGGAACGGCTTCTGTGGTTGGCCTTATTGCAATGATGACCGATCATTATAACGTCCTGGTGAGATTGGATATCAGTTTTTCAAATGAAGTTCTGTTATGATGGCTGAGCTCCATTACGCATATCAGTTAATTGATATTAGCTTATGCTTGTTGCTTATGTTAAAACAGTTGTATATAGGAGAAATTAAGTATTCTTGTGGAAATAGATTTGAAGATTACATGTTTATCATTTTCTGTGTGTATATATAGATACTGTTGGGATGTGCTATGAAAACCTATTGTTAAGTTTGCAAAGGGTTAGAAACTTAAGTTTTCTGAAAGAAAAAAAATGCTTGTTTGAGTGAGAATATTCTGAAGAAAAGGTTAAAAAAAGATAGCAGTTATTTATTCTATTCATTGTTCATTGATTTCTTTTGGTATCTGTCTCCTTCTGGTTGAATATTTTTTTCCCTAGTTAAATTGATGTACCTTTATTTTTCGGTTGAGAATTATAATGTCCGGCTGATTAACGGCTACCTTACCATTAGATAATTCATAAATTTACACCACCAATTTGAAACTTTTCACTCACTCTTCATATCAATTGAAAGATTTATGGGATTCTAATTTCTTGGGAGTTCACTTGCATCTATTAGTTACATGTGATAAATCATCATATTGTGTACTGTATGTAGAAATTTCTTTTCTTCAACAAAGGGTACTTTCACTTGAGTTTGTGAGCCATTTATTGACCAAAATGGATAATCTCTTGGGTTTTGAAATGGCAGGAAGGAAGTGATGGTGATCGAGAAAGCAATGATGCTTCTGGCATACCCCGAAAATCACAGAAACGCAAGCGACCAAAAGTTCAGCTTAGTGCCTCAAAAGAAGATATCCCTCAGTCCTGGTCAATGGCATCAACTGATGGGTGCTTATCATTGTTGAAGAGAGCACGTGCTGATGGTAGTACAAAGTGATCTTTACAACAACAATCATCACTATTTACCTTGAGTTCCTCTACTCACAGTTTCATATTTATCTTAGGTAGTCAGCGTCGTGCAGTTAAGAAAAGGACCCCTCGTTTCCCTGTTTCATATAAGAAAGGTGATAGAGATGAATGTATCTTACCAAATAAAAAAGAGCGGAGGTCAGGTGTTGATGCTAATGATGATGATGTTGCACATGTCGCAGCATTGGCATTAACTGAGGCATCACAAAGGGGAGGATCTCCCCAAGTTTCTCAGACCCCACACAAAAGAACAGAGCATGGGAAATCCTCACCAGTTGAGAGAATGGTATTTGACTATTCATGTCTATTTATTTTGGTCATTTTTGTTTTCATGGTTATAATATCATTCTGTAATAATATATATGTTTGTTTGTGTTTTCTGTGCATATGAATAGTTCCCACAATCAGAGACAACTCATTCTGATTTTCGTGATGTTTTTGCGTATGAAGAAGACTGCTCTGAAGGTAGAATTAGAAGCAGGAGACCTGAAAATGGAACTTATACTAGGGATGCAAAATCCTTCATGGATATGGAAGGTGTAGGTACCGTTGAAGTTCACCGAAAGGGGAAAAAGTTTTATAGTAAGAAAATGAAAGTTGAAGAGGTCAGAAACAGTTTGTCTGATGATGAAGGAGGAGCATGTAGTGGAACTGAAGAAGATCTGAGTGCACGTAAGGGGAAAGTTGACATCGAGATTTCAAATGCAAAAAATGAGCAGCTCCCTCCACGGGTTCAGAGGAAGAGAAGCAAGAAACTTTTCTTTGGAGGTATAAACCTCAGAGCTGATCAATTGACAATTTTTTGGTGATGCAAAGAGAGTAAAATTGACAAGAAAGAAAAGTCAATACAGAATGATCTTGATGTTGCATGGTTTTGTCAATTATTATGGGTCTTATTACACACTGTCTGAAATGTATTGCTGCACATTGTGTTCGCAGTTACTGGTCTTCCTGAAACTGTATCGAGCTATTAGCATACTAATGTTTCATCATGGATCTAATTCTTTTTAACTATTGGTGCAGATGAGAGCTCTTCCTTTTATGCTCTACAAACATTGGCTGATTTGTCCTTGAGGTCCATGGAATCTGGTATATGTTCAATGCTTATGGTTTGAGAGTTTTCCCCTTTCATCTTTTCATTCTATTACCTGCATCCGTGTGCTAAAAAGTGGAACATTGATTTATTATTTTCTGATATGAAATTACCTATTGTCTTATTTTTGATATATTGATTTATTTCCTTGTGTTTCTTTTGTTTCCTGTTGTGTGTAGAATCATCTATACAGTTGAAGGAAGAACAAACAGCACTTGATATGGATGACAAGTCTAGTGCACCTGAGGCTACATCTACAAGTCCTCACAAAGACAAAATTAAACTTTTAGGGCCAAAAAAGAAGGCTTTGAATACAATCACCGAGGCTCAAAGTACCATCTCTAGAAGGTCTAAACTTGGAAGATACTCAGGTATTGATGTTGAAACTGTTGAAGAAGCGAAAGAACAGCATGAGCCTCCAAATAGTATGTGGAAAAGGAGACGCAGACCTGTTTTGAAAAAGGTAATATCCAGCGAAGTGGTTCTTCATGCATTGTATTTCTCTATTCTGGGCTTGGTTTCATGATTAGAGCCAATTCGTGTATATTGCAGATATCAAATGCTGAATCTGTCATGGATTTTCATCCAACAATAACTTTGGAGAGTGAGATGTGCAATCATCTTAAATTTGAGGTGGCACATTGTACCCGTCGATGTTTGTTAGTTAACAATTTACATGATTGTTGATTGGATAATACTATTATCTCGCAGGTTGACTTTAACATATCATAATTTGATTAAAAGTTCATGCAAGATCATCTTCAGTTATATCATTTTGATTGATAATGACCTCATGTCCCAGGTTAATATGGTCTGCGTGGTTAATGCATATGTTTTTGTATGATTCAGTTTCCTCTATATCTTAAAAATGTGGGGATGTTATACTTATGAATGTACTAATTGCACGATAAATACACTTTCTCAGACTCTTGAGAGTATCTATGGTTATATGTATTGGGAATTTGTCAATACTATTGGAACTGATGGAACTTATGTTTTCTCCATTCTCATTCACATCTGCTGTAGGCCTTAGCTGGAGAAGACAATGAATTCTCCACTAAAGGTAAACGTACCAGTCAAATTTCTGCTCAATCGAAACAATGGAAACCAGGGAGAGTGTTGGAAGGTTCTTCTGTTAATGGTGACCAGAAAAGAGCAAGGATTGATTTAGTGGCACCAACTGTACAAGTTCCTGCTGCTAGCCCAGCTAGCCTGCCTGCTAAAAAGCAAAGTAGACATAAGGCATGTTTAACAAGAAAGTTGAGTTCAATAGAGGTGAAGTCTTCTGAGAACAATTTAAAATCTCAACCTAATAAATACAGACTTCTCTCTGTGAAGGTAAAGTCTTTGTTTTCTGTAATATCTTGAGCGAGGCTCACTTCACCCCCCAATACTTATTTACTTCTGAGTATTCTTTTATTTATATCATTTTTGAATTTACAGGAGAAGCTTTCTTGTTGCCTGTCATCTGATATTGTACGTAGATGGTGCACTTTCCAGTGGTTCTACAGTGCAATTGATTACCCTTGGTTTGCTAATAGGGAGTTTGTGGAGTATTTAAATCATGTTGGACTTGGGCACATTCCAAGGCTTACTCATGTTGAATGGGGTGTCATAAGAAGGTGCATTGCTCACTCTCTCCAACTGCCATCTCTGTAATATTTAACATTTTGTGAAAAATCTTTTTGGGAATAATGATGATATGGATAATGTACGTTGCAACTGTTGGTCAATGCAGTTCCCTTGGAAAACCTCGGAGGCTTTCTGAACGCTTTCTATGTGATGAAAGAGAGAAACTTAAACAATATCGTGAATCTGTGAGAAAACATTACGCAGAGCTTCGAATTGGTTCAAGGGAAGGACTTCCAAGAGATTTGCCACGCCCTTTGTCAGTTGGACAGAGAGTGATTACTATTCATCCCAAAACAAGGGAATTGCATGATGGGAGTGTACTCACAGTTGATCATGATAAGTGCAGGGTTCAGTTTGACCGCCCTGAATTAGGAGTTGAATTTGTCTTGGTAGTTTCATTTTTTTTTTTATATACTGTTATTTCAATTTGCCATCTTATCTTCATTTTGATATGTCTTTCATGACTCATTAATTTTGAGGATCATAGCAGATGGATAATTTTAGTGCTTGCTTCTGTAATATTGCTGTGCATATCCTTTGAAGTTGAGGCTTACTGGTTTTGTTTAAATATTAAGCTCGCTGATCATAGGGCTTGAAGAAATTACGATAGCTGGGTCACTGTAGCTGGAACACAGTGTTATTGAAATTAGTAGTTAAATTACCTCTGCTATAAGTTAAACAGTGAATTAGATGGTCTTGGGAGCAGTTACTGATTAGAAGATTACTATGCAGCTTATATCAAGTTACTTAGAATTTGTTGAATTTCATGTGCTCTCTAGCTGCTGTTGAGTTTGGTGGTTCTGCTTATCACTTCTCGTGTTTTCAATTCTTTTGATTTATGCTTTATTGTGATCATGTGCCCAGACTTTAAAATTGCTGTCCCCAGTAACTGAAATTATTTATGGTAGCATTATCATTTCTTTTGCATCAGGGTGGCATTATCTTTCTCTTTTGCACAAGGGTGACATTATCTTTCTCTTTTGCATGAGGGGTAATAAGGAAATCCATTTTACAGGATATAGATTGCATGCCTTCAAATCCATTGGAAAACATGCCAGAAGCTCTGAGGAGACAGATCTGTGCTGACAAGTTCTCAGCAATATCTGAAGAACCGTCAATGAATGGGGATCCTAATTTTGGTGGACCAATGTTATTTGCTTCTGGTGGGCATCTGGAGAAAGTGACCATTCCGACAAATATTTTATCAAAGCAGGCAAAGGTATGAATGCTCACTTGCTCATTGAACTTGTATCAATATATTTTTGTGAACCTTTTCCATTTTTTAACTCACTGCAATATTTCTTTTTTCTCTTTTTGTTCTAAATTTTGGTTGCACATAATTGTGGAAGCAGTTTTCACCTGATTAGGTTCAACAACAAAATAAAATAAGAAATAATATCGTGCTGCCTGATGTTATATGTCAATTGTTGCTAGTAGCTTTAACTAATCTGATGTCTTCACACATTTTCCAGGGGGATACAAACTATGGTCTTCTGCAAGCTAAGTCAGTGGCTAGTGACATTGTTAGTGCACCGCAAGCAGCCTATGGTCAACTGTGTGCAGCAGCCAAAATCCCAGGAAGGGAAGCTACAATACGGGCTCTTTCTGAGGTGAACCGTGCTCTTTCGAAGAAGGTTATATTTCAAACATGTTGATGTTATCCCTATTGAAGGCCTATATTTGATGTTGTTGCACTCTTTGTACAACTTACTGAAAATCATTGACCATATGCATAGAAATCTGACCCTATATAATGTATCATCATTCAAATGTCTTATCTTTCTGTATGCCACATTTGTTGCTGCATCATTACTTTGGCTTCATCTACTACTGTATTTTACTTATCTGCATCAGGATGTTTAGTTGTCTTTTATAATTTACTAATATAAGATCATTTGTGGAGGTGCCTTACAACTGATGACCTCATAGAGCTTTTCCTTTTCTCCAATGCTTTAGGAAGCATTGTTAATGGAGTTTAAGAACACTAACAACGACATTCTAGAAGGACAAAATGGTGGAGAATTCTCTTTAAAAGATTCTGAACCTCTCAAGAAGCATCTCGCCATGGTACTTGTACAGCTAAAGGAAGCCAATGACCAGGCATGTGGCTTCCATGAATTGTGTCTGTGCCTTCATCTTTTCTTTCAGTTTAGAATTCCATGCTTGGACCTTGTAATGATTTTTGATTGATTGTTCTTGTATGCAGGCTTCTTCTGCTATACTCCATGTGAGGCAATGTAACACTTATCCAGAGAGCTCCCTGCCACTTTGCCTAAAGCCCCTATCCAACTCTAGTTCTCTCGATAATTCTTATGTAGGAGAAGAATCTGCATCTGCTGTAATGGAGATAGTCAAAGGCTCAAGAACAAAAGCACTTGCAATGGTAGATGCTGCTATTAAGGTATATCACTCTGTTTTTTAGAGTACTGTTTAGGAAAATGAAACGCTGCTTATTTCCATTGTCTATTTTTTATTTATATAATAAACATAGTAATAAGTAATGACTAGTTGTTACTTCCTGTGTTCCCTAATATTATTGATGAGTCTGCACCTAGTTGTGTTTTATGGACCGAGTTATCTAGAATCACTATCTGCTTGGTTAATGGCCTGGATCGGTTCATTCTATTAGTAGCTTTAGACTTGATGCAATTTATCCTTCAGGCAATGTCATCTGTCATGGAAGGGGATGCTTTTGTTAAGATTGGAGAAGCTTTGGACCATATAGATAAACGGCAATTAATGTCTGATCCTAGGGTACCAGTGATCAGATCTCCACAGCAGGTCAATGGCAGTTTTGGTAATCACAATCAGTTTGTTTCTGGCACATCAGAGACTGTGCTTACTAGTTATTCTTCTGGTTCCAAATTGCAGGATGGTTCTGATAAAAATGAGGCACGAATTCCCTCAGAGCTCATTACCTCATGTGTTGCTACATTGCTCATGATACAGGTAGCTTGGAGATTCTGTTTCAACATAATGCTATGTAAATTGGCATATCTAAATCAACTTTCTGTCTCCACCATTGTTGAATATTGTTTCTGTCATACAACACAAAATAGGGAATTAAATTCTTTTCTCCTATTGAAAAACATTTATCAGCTGAGGATTTGTTTCCTTGTAACCTGCAGACATGTACCGAGCGACACTGTCCTGCTGACATGGCTCAGATAATTGACTATGCAGTTTCAAGTCTCCATCCATGCTGTCCTCAGAACCTGCCCATCTACAGGGAAATAGAAACGTGCATGGGAAGGATTAAGACCCAAATATTAGCACTTATACCGGCGTCAATCTGAAGTGCGTTCTCAGTCTCCACTGTCAAAGTATCTTCCATGTAAATATGTGCTGGAATATAGGTTTCAGGTTCAGTTCTCAGCTCTATATCTTTTTTTATCCTTTTTCCACCACACCCCCAATTTCTTTTTTTTTTTTTTAGCCTTACATAGATATCTGATAAGTAATATGCCGCCAAATATATAACTTGGCTTTTCCTTCCCCCAATTTCCCTTGTAACTGAGTTGCTGTTGTAATTCATCAATCTCGACTGTCAATAAGCAAATTAATGTTGTTTACTTCCAGGAGATTGGTATCATTTGAATGACAACCCAAGCTTTCACCTTTTTTCCCATTTTCACGAGGCTTGGGAATTGAGATTTGTTTGCCACAAGTTCCAGGTTAAAAGAGCTCAGCAGTTGAAATCTTAAGGAAGATATAACAATATTCTAATATTGGTAAATACAGTTCCATAAATTTCTCGTGTTTCTGAGATCTTTCTTACGGTAATCTAGAATTCTGAACATGAATCTGTGTTCTGATCAAGAATTTTTCGTCCTCGTTACTTGATTAGATTGCAATTCTCGGCATGATCGACTCTGGTCATATTAGGGCTCAATTTGTTCATTTTCAATGATAATAATGAAGCCAGTAACTCTTAAAAGAAAAATGTGGAGAAACCAAGTAAAGAATCATGAGCCCACGGGCCCGGCCTACCAAGCCTGATGCAAGCTTGGCTAAATGGGTCGAGTTGGGCATAACAAACATAAAAAATAAGATCTAAACTTACCATGTAGCTTGACCCCAAAATAAAGCCAATCCCCTACGACTCGGCCCATCTTGTGCAAATATCGTATTAATATTGATGGCACTTGATAGTCCTTTATAAAAGATCAATATTGGAAGCCTAACAACAAATAGAATCCATTTACATGGTATTGTATATAGCAACTAATTTTTCTTTGGTCCACAGACTATACAAAATTATTATGGCCATACCATAATTGGCTTTTTCTCAATAAAGACTGGGCAGCAATAGAACCCTGCGGCAATCAAATTGATACATTAAGATCCGTTCAGTTTCCCTTTTGGTGAAACAGATCAGATGCTGAAGGTTTTAATTAACCACCACTTTCCACATACAGCCACTGACTGCTGGCTGTTTACATACACTTTGCCTCATTTTCTGTTAGCACTAGACAAACATGGCAGCTGCTGCTCCAACAGCATATTGTTAAAATGATAATTAATTTGGTTATAAGAATGAAAAGTGAAAAGAAATTGAAGTTTCACAAATTTACAAATTCTCTTTTGATCTGGAAATTTCCATCCTAAGAATAGGCAGGGCTCAGGCATATGTGGCAGCCCATCCAACCAAAGACTTCAGAGGAAAACAGCATAGACCATTCACCATGCATGGGTGAGGAGGGCATCGTATAAATAAGTAAAGAAAACAAAATGGGTTTTCTCCAGCTCCATCGCCGCAAGCAAAATGCTCTTTCATGCAAAATGGTGCAGAGCATTCCAGCTAAAAACCAACCAAGAGCCATTCATCATAGCAAGCTCTTCATGCAAAATGGTGGATAGCATCGCAGCTAAACACCAAGCAAGAACCTAAACACATCACTCAACGAAATAATTCCTTCCACTCGCTTGCTGCCAACCTCCACAATAACTAGTCTCCTAACCCCTGAAAGGAAACAAGTACCCGAACAATTTCATGATTACTAATATAAAATGGAGTGAAATAGGAAAATTATGTGATGTCATCTATAAGAGCTATTTGTATTATACAAAAACATAACTAAAATAAAATTATTGGGGAAAAAGTACCTGGAGTTGCTAACCGTTCCATCACCTTATGTAAAGGATCGGTTCGCAAACACATTTGACATCTTTGTCCATTGAAGACATATGGAGCATTTGCATCTTGTCCCAGTTGCAATGCCTACAACAGTAGAAAAAGATAGACAAGCACATTAAGTCTCCAAGAAGCAGAAGGTAAGATATAATGCCTATTTAATCTTAAAGTTTCACCGGGGGGTTCCTAACAGTAGGCGGTGCTTCGATCTTTTCTTTGTAAGAGTTGGTGCTTCAACTTTGGGACCAAAATTTTGTGATTGTTACCTTAAGCTAATTGTCTTAAGCAAAAATCTTCATTTATTTGTTATAACTATATTAGGAGATACTCGTACCACAAATCTGTACTCTCGACTCATAATCCATTCAATTTAAATACAGTATACACCAATTTCTGGAAAGTAATATGGCAATCAAGTGGAGAAAATTCACATTTCAACCATAAACCACAAGGTTTAGACATCCAATGATAATGAAATAAAACACATGCATCCACATTTTTTAAAGTTTTTTAGTTCTCCAACCATTGAATTTGATGTCGACACAACTGCTGTAAAGTCACATGCCTTAAAATGTAGAGAATTCATTCAAGTAAAATCTAGCATTTACCTGATGAATACTCGTTTCATCAAGTTGGATCTGAGCATATGCTTTATCTTTTGCCAAAGCAGTGATATCACTGTCAATGAATATGAAACATTAGTAAATGGAATGTTTTTATCATCCTCCCTAGGAGGTCAGGGTGTGGGTGGGTGGTAAGGGTTTAAGGGATTACCTTCTCGAATATATATCCAGCAATGAGTCATCATCATCCACTATCGGTATTGAACTGACTCCAGCTGCAGGTGTGATTGCCCAAAATAAGCAAGACATCATGAGACATGGTAGATTAAACCAGCTATGAAATCAATTTTCCAATCACACAGAGAGAGAATAGTCCAAACTGGAGAAAGTGAAAAAAGAATGCTGGCAGTTAAACATTCCAATGAATATTCTTCTATCCTACTAAATCAGTTAATGACATCATCCTGGGGCATAGCAATAATGCCCCTTGACATTAACACGGTATTATAAGGGCATATAGGTCAGTAGAAACACAAGAGTCAGAAAACCTACTACACGGCCAATGTGTTGGAATGGGATAAATCACCTTGCACTAACAGGGATAAGGCAGAACTGAGTGAAGCATTTGGTCTCAGCATTGCAAAAGATCGACCATTTGATTCCCCAATTTGTGGAACCCATGTACCCAACTGAATCGAAGATACTGGTTGCTGAAGAATGGGTAATGAGCTTGAAGAATGTCTGAAATGCCGACATATACCTGAAAGCAGGTCAAGGTTAGCAATGAATCATCGTCCCTTAACAAACAAATAAAGAAAACACTTACACTTTAGTATTCCAGACAAGGAAGCAAGATGTAGTAGCTGCGGAAATGAACCATCCTGTGCTGTTGAATTGATAATGGGAACAGTAGCCACCTTCTTTTGCAAAATTTTCAAAGCAACCTCTTTTAGGGAGTCATAAGGCCCAGCCTGCACAAAAGATAAATCATAAATATTACACAGTAGCGACTTGTTTATTCAAAACATCAAAACATGAAGAACCTTTCAGCAATATTAATTGTATCACAAAACCACAGCAGAAATTTATCATCATCTTTGTATTTAATGAAGATAGTAATCAATAACAAATTTGAATTAATCAACAACATAAAATGAAGCTTATCCCGACCATCCAGTCAAAAGAAAGCTACTTCCTACCATCCCAAACTAACCAAATTAATAAGCAAAAGCACACACTAGAGATTACTTTCCATATGAAAGAATCTCAGAAAGGAATCAGAGGAAGTACTCACTTGGACAAGACTTCTAGGATATGGTCTCCCATTGCTATCAAGCTGTCGATTACAATTAAGCTTTAATTTTCCATCTTTCCATGCTGATATGGAATGTGTCTCTAATTCTTCCTCCGTTAAATTTGACGTGTGAGTCCCCAACTGAATTTTAACAGGTTATGTATGTTATTCAAAATGCAGCAAAGATAATATTTGAAAGGAAAGCCAAAAATTTTATTCCAGACTCACCTCTCTCAGGATCAGGATGAAGTCCAATGCACTAAGAACTCCAACAAATTGGCCCTTACAAAAATCCCATAGAGGAGCCACAGGAACTCCCTGCAACACATATACATCATCCGACATATATATTAAGACAAATCCCAGTCTTCCCAGACAAACTACATAATAATTATTAAAGAAAATGGTTTGAGTTAGAAACTGAATTGAAGCATTCAAACACAAACTATCCATTCTTTCTTCTCACAGCTGCAGAATAGCTGGGAGTGCACAAGAATGTGCCTTTCAGTAAAAGAGATTCACCTGCTCGTAGAGAATGTGAAATGCTTGCTTCACAGGTAAATTGACATCCAAGGCAATGACCTGAGACAGTAGAGACAATAATGAACCTCATCAGATGGCCAAAACAAAAAAGGCTCAAATTCAACCACTAACTATATTAACAGCTCTGAAAGAGGGTAAAGCATTCAAACCTTGCCTGACTCGGGAAGCAACTCATATGCTGTATGTGTGGACAAGAATAGAGATATACGTTGACGAGAGACCTCTAAATCAGCCTCTGAGATTTGTGTAAGAGCTTCCTGCAATGTAGCACATGAATGTAACCTAATGTGTCTAGCCGGGTAACATAGGAGCAATAAGATAATGATAACTGCAGCAGAACTACATTTATCCCATTCTTTAAGCCTTTCCACTTAAACAACTTAAAATAAAAATAGGTTCCTTCAAAAACTAAAAAGGTGAGCTTGATACTAACATTTAAACCTAGCAGCTAAGTATCATCTCCAAGGCTCTTGATTTCACCACTATCCTATCAGAGCCGTAAATGGTAAGCTCTTTGAATGTTGTTTAACATTTCATCATGCAGCACCAAACAGTCTCACTTGAGTTGAGACTCAAAAGATTGCCCCTGAACTTGGCAACCTCAAAGTCTAACATTGCACAGAAAAATGAACTCCTCATCTACATAAACACTTATATATTTAACACTTAATTATTATAAGAGTTTGGGTGCAATTTCTTCAGCAAAGCCTATCATAGTTACCCCAAATCCTAATAATATGGAAACTCAACAAGCTTACTAAAGATAGAAAGCATCCCATATTTAAAAGAGAAACTCAAAGTACCATGCGGACCAAGCGTGGAAAAGACCCTTACCGGATGCACAACCACATCATCTACCTCCATGCCAGAAGTCTCGGTTATGAAGGTGTTGGGAATCATATCTTGTTCCCTACCAATAAAGACAAAATTCACTGGTCCACAACTCCCATTTACAAAGGCCTGCTGCTCATCGTGCCGCCATTCTTCATCGACAAGAAATTTATACTACATGGAAAAGGTCATTAACATCCAAACTCAGTATCAAAGTTAAAACATACTTCTATGATTAAGAGATAATTGCTGGGTGATAGAGAACAATCCAAAGTACACCAGAATTCCTGCTAACACTCTTTATTCATGCCAAAACCAATTAAGATGATCCTGACTACAGAGGTGAAAAATACATCAGTTTAATACACAATCGTAAGGGTTGATTGACCTGGTGATATCCTGGCGGCAACCTACAAATAATTTGAAAAACGGTCCGACATCCTTCAATAGGTGACATAGGCATATGTTCTGACCACCTGGGCATTCATTAAAACTTCAATCAGGGCCCATATCACATATCCATTTTGAAAAACTAAAATCCCACAAAGTAAACAAAAACAGCATATATAAACTAGGCAGTAACCAAACAACTAATAACACATTTAACCCATTAAAAATTTAAATCTGGGCAATCATATATAATCCAAATAATTGTGTTTCAATCACTTACCTAGTGAAAGAGCCACAGAGAAATACCCTTCCCCCTCCATAAGGCCAAACAAAGCGGACCGGATGCAAGACCGGACTTGCAATCCCACTGATTCCTTGTCCAGTATCTGGACCAGAAGTATACATTTCCTTCCAAAGTTAATAATTCTAGTACCAATCCACCAAATATAAATTACAACACCAAGGCAACTTGATTTTTTTTGTTTTCACAAAAACTCAAATTCAACAGATAATAGCACTTCTCCAGCTTCCCTTCAAAGCAGAAAATTTAAAATTCCAACTAGTGATTGCTTTCTATTTTTGTAATATTTATATATAAGTAGGGATCCTCTACATGAGGGCAGAGGACCCCTTAGTGTTTGCACATGCAGAGTCACCTAATGAGAAAAAAAATAATCGAAAAAGAAAAGCAAAACCCTAACTCTCTAATAACAAGCTTGGACTGAGGACTAAAATACTGATCTTTGATCCCGAAACTGCACAATCCTTTACATGCAAGACCAATTGAATCGAATAACAGTCAGTCTCGGCCAAGCCAATCACGCAGAAGTCAACAAACCAGATTGCCCACCAAAACCCCCCAAAAGAAAAAAAAAATTCCCTAAAAAACTATAAATCACACACAATTCGTGCTCTTATCTGGCCAAAAAAGTGATATTTGTAACACTTTTTGACTGAACCCAATTTCAAATCCCTAAATATTAACCCAAAGCTGAGTCTTTGTAGCCAATTTTGGGGGAAAATACTTGGGGATAAATTCGTGCCCTAATTTAATACAAAGAAGAAAAAAGATAAAAACCCTCAATTTGATTCACAAAGAGAGAGAGGGATTAGATGAAAATTGGCCAATGTTAGTTGAATCGTAAAAGAATAAGAACCCTAAGATTGAAAAGAACGAAGAGTGAACAGAACAAAGCCCGAGCCAAAGTGAGAAGAAAAAGAGAAAAATAAATAATGGTAATAATAATTAAATTAAAAGATTAGCAGCAAATTTTTTATAGCAAAATAGTATTTTATATATATACGTACTTGTCTGTATGCTGTCTATTTGTACTTTGTATACATTCTTTTTTCTTTTTTTTAGTTTAATGTTAAGGTTATAAAATAAAAAATATAAGATAAATTGGGTTACTTTTGAGAGTATTTATAAATTTTGAAAAAGAATTTTTTTTAGAGATTGTTTTTAAATAATTATCACCTTTTTTTTAAATATATATTTTTGTTAAAAATAACATATTTTTGACATGTACGTAGAAGGACTTGAGTTCAAAACTTTTAGAGATAAATATACTACTAACCGGCTGTTAACAAAAAGTACATAATAATATATTTTTTTTATAAATAGATATATAATATTTTTAGCTCTTTGAAATATTTTTATTTTGTAAAAAAAATACTTGAAAATATCAAAGAGCTTTCAAATACATCTTTGACTTTGTTTAAAAAAATAAAATTTTTTGACTTATGCTAAACAAAGAGAAAAAAACACAAATTGTAAAAGACTATGCATTTAAATAATTTATGCAGATGTTTTTGCTGAAAATTGGTTATTTAAAATTAATGATAATTTTTAATTTTAAATTAAAGACTAATAAAAAATTAATAAAAAGTTTAGAATGAATAAGTGAGGGATTTGCACTTTGATTTGATTGTCTACGAAACTTATAACCCTTTAATTGTTTAGAAAATTTGTGAAAGTCATGTTAAGAATGAGTAAAATAAAAAATCGAAAGTAAGAAACTGTTCACCTATTAATTTATGGGTATTTTTTATTTTAACTCAATTGATTTAGATTTAAATTTTTATAAGTAAAGACTGTTATTTCAATTAAGTTTAAAGTTTTTAAAATTAGTATTAATATTATATAAACTATTGTAACTCTTTATAATTAACATCAATCATCACAACACAAACAATAAAAAAAAAATTTAGATTATAAGAGAGATCAATTGTGATTTCAATTAAGTGTTTGTTCTTTACAAGTACTTTGTGATCCATTAATAAAAAAATAAAATCTTGATCCGCCATAAATATAAACAAATTGTTAAATTATATAAATATTTGTATTTTTTGTTTCATTTTTCTCTTTTCTAAATTACTTTCAATTTGCTTCTTATTACACTGTATTATTTGTTTGATACGCTTTGACTTCCACATATTCTTTTAAAAAACATATATATAAATAGATATAATAACTAAAAATAAGATTATTACTGTCATCGTAGTTTTTTTAATTTTTTCTTTCACTTTTCTCTTTTTAAATTACTTTCAATTTATTTATTGCTATACTATATTATTTATTTGATACGGTTTCACTTCAACATATTCTTTTAAAAAACATATATATATATATATATAAATAGATATAATAACTAAAAATGAGATTACTACGGTCACCGTAGTTTCTTCCTATCAAGCCTAGTTTTTAACGGGATATCTTTATGGTTTATGATCTTTTATCCGAAGGTGGGTTTTGAAATTTAAATTTGGTGAATAAATTGTTATGGTGGTGGATACTGCATTGGTTGCTTCCATTCCGGTGAGGAGACTTTATACAAATGATAAATTATTATGGCATTTTTCTTCGTCACGAGAGTATAGTACTAAATGCTCGTATGGTTAGATTGGAAAATAATCAATTTACTGAAGGGTGGGTATCTCCATTACAGCATTGGTGGCAGCAAATCTGGTCTTTAATGGTTCCCTCGAATATTAAGTTGTTTATATGGCGAGAGTTCCATAACATTCTTCCTACAGAGTTAAATCTGTTCCATAAGGCCTATTTCAAATGTGGTAAGGAGGATGAAACAACGTTGCATGCCTTGTTTTCTTGTTCTGCGATGGAGGAGGTGTGGTATTCTGGTGTTTTCGGTGAGGTGGTTGCTGGCTTTCGAGGAACTTATTTGGGAGCTCTTTTGCTATATAGGATTCTATTTGAACGATTTCAAGAGTATGCATATATTGTGTAGGGTTAGTGTTAAGGCTGCTGAACATGGTAGTGCTTGTAGAGTTGTAAATGGCATTAATGGTGCTGGAGTTTTATATGGTAGGACTACTGTTGGTGGATGCGTGGAGTTTTATAGGGTTGTGTTTTTTTGGTTTGCTATAGAAAATGGGTCGATGAAGTAGAGGTGGTTGATGACGAGGATATATCGGTGTAGGGATGGTAAAAACATTCGGATTCAAAAAAATCCAAAAAGTCAATTTTTTTTGTATATGACTTCTGGATTTGGGTTGGATTCGAGTTTTGTAGGAGTTAAAAAAACACCGTCCAAAAACTCATATTTCCTTTTGTTTATAAAAAAAATAGTCCTAATTCCTAAAATTCTTTAGTTTACAATTAAATCAATAAATTCATATTTAGTATATTATTATGTTTCAAAATTAATATAAAAATTATTGCAAAAGAATATGAGTTGATAAAAATTGAAAGTGTAAACGAGGTAAGAAAATAAATTTAAAATTTTAGTAATTATTAGAAGACCAAAATTAATAAAATTTAAAAAATATTAAATTATGAATATAAATTATACAATATAACAATTGATTTATAACATAAACATTACAAAAGTTTAAATTTGACCTAAAATGTGAAAAAAAAAAAAAGGTTTAAATGCAGATAGGATTATCTGAATCTAACTCGGATTTAAATCTGTACCTAGCCCGCACTTAAAATAAACCCGTGTGCAACCTGGGTTTCAAGATAATGCAGAAAATTTGGATTCGAAAAGTGCCGATCTCTACATCGGTTACTATGAATAAGGTTTTTGGTGGGTTTGATCTTGGTGAAGTAGCTTTAGCTGGATAGGAAGCAATCGAGGATGGGGTTTGGGGGTGCTAGTATGGGTTCTTTTGCTTGAGCAGAATTTGGCTGTAGGAAGTTCTATCGAAGGCAAAGGTCAAGGTGCTAGTGATCAGGGAGTCGGGCAAGCAGGTCTACATGATTCTCATTCAGTGTCCAATATCCCAGTAGACAAACAGGTCGAGCAACCCTGAAAGCTATGGCAGAGACGGGTGTTAGTAAGGCTGCAAATAAGACTAGTTTTGGCAGACTTGATGAGGCAACTGAGATAATTGCTGGTACCACTAAGCACAATATACAATCGGTTAATGATGCTGAGAATATCTTGAATATGTTGTTCGCTTTGTGGCTGCTATGTGGGCTTACAATTTTGATAAGGCAGATTGTCAAATTTCATAATGTGGGTAGGGCGGATCTTGAAGGTGAAGTGGTTGGTAGTTTTAACAAGGGAAAGGTGCGGGTGTGGAGGCTGCCTTCCTTCTGGGGTGTTCTTAAATTCAATGTTGATGCATCTATTAATGTAGAAGGAAATATTATTGGAGTTGGATAGGTTCTTAAAGACTCTTTGGAGGTGGTTTGGTATTTGTTTGGGAATGGTTTGCAAAGGTTTAAAGATCGAATTTTCTAAGTTCGGTTTTGCGGTTGAAACTGATTGCAAGCCATTGGTGGATTCCCTTCAGTTGCAGAGGTTCTCGGATGTCGATGGCAATTTGCTCGTTTTTATTTATCGACTTTTAGCCAATTTTAAGATGATGTGTGTGTTTTTGCTAGGCACGGAGGTGATAGAGTAGCTCATTTTCTAGCTAAATGGGCAGAAATATTATTTATGTTTAATGTTGGAGTTTAGTCTATGCCTATCAATCTTTGTACTTGTATTCATTATGATTTTCCTCTATTAATTACATAATTTGGCATTCTCTCTCTTTTTATTTTAAAATAAAAATTTAGTTTTATTTATTTTCATGAAATTATATCTAAGGATATGTTCTCGAATTGTGGTATTTTCCTTACGTTAAATATGTAAATTATGAATTTTTAAAGCATAAAATCATTGTCTATTACTTACAATAATAATAATAATAATAATAATGTGTCTCTAGTTTTAAGTCATTATTATTTTAACAACAAATTAAGCATTTGCAAGCTGTATTGATTGCAAAAGTTACATTATACTATAAACACTCGAGTATATATATTAATAAAGAGATTTTGACGGTCGAGATTTGATTCAAATTAGAGTGTTGGAGGGATATTAACACTGTCATCCCCTAAGGTTGTCACAAATTATATTTTAATAACGATTTCAACTTTAATTATATTACCACCCCTTTAATTAAAATGACGAAAAGACTTATTTTTTAAAGATACTATAATCATTTATATGACTAAATTAAGCGTATTTTTATTTTTTTAATTAAATAAAAAAATAATAGTATAATTAAAATTAAAAGTATCATTAAAATATAATTTGTGCCAATCTTATAAGGCAACAATGTTATACCTCAAGTATTAGACGGTGATGAAGTGATTGTCCAGTGGGACCAACCTCATAGAATCAAAGAGCCATGGTGATTGGACCCACAGCATAGGCAGCTCCGTCACTATGGGAATAGAGAAAAAAAATACCTTCAATAAAAATAAAAGAAATTCAAATAAACATTTATTTTTTAATTTTTTAAAAATATTTATTTTTCATTTGAGTGTGCTCGATGAGTTACATATTAACAATTTTTTCTTATTAATATTTAATATTTAAACATCACATATATAATATATACTTTTTAAAAAAAATAATCAAACATCAATAGGACAAACATCAATGGGACACGAGGCTCCAATACAAATCATATGATCTCAATAACTCTTTACTTAATTATTAATTTAATCAAAAAAGAGGAGAGTTTAAACTTAAGAATTCGTTCATATTTAAAAATGTAATTATCATTAAATTATGTTTATGATCATAATTAATAAACTGTTTAATCCCAATTTATTGGTAAATTGATTAGAGCTCAATATCCATCTTAAAGTCAAGTTTGAAATATATTATTTCTAATCAAGAGTTTCTTTTGATCAACAAGAAATTGCTAATAGAAAAAAAATGTTTAAATTGTTTTAAAAAATAGACATTTTTTTTGTGAAATCATTAATAAGTGTGAAATGTGAATGTTCAAATAATTTTAAAATGCAGCTTATTGTGTAAATAAAAAACGACATAGTTTTGATACCACCTACTAACAATAATTAAATGACATAGTATAATACATAAGCTTTGTATGTGAAACATATGTACCTTGTAATTTCTATTTTTTCAATTTTCTCAATAATTACAAAGAGAAATATGATTTTGCTCCAGTTGCAGTACTTTTAAAAAAGGGCTTTTGGCTTCTTTTAGTATTGAAAGGTCAAGCAAAGGTGAAAAAGAGAGGTAATTTGGTCTGGTGGTTAGAGGACAAAAAGAGAAAGTGATTAGATCCTTAATAGCAGATTCCCATCTAATGATTAGACTCTGAAACATTTCCAAGCTTTGTCTCTTCTACGATTATTACCAAACCACACTCACGTACACTTCTATTTGGTTTTAGTGTACAAGAAGCAATATGCACTACTTATGTAGGTGATCCATCATAAGACTTAAGTGCTTTTTCTTAAAAATGCATTTCCAAAAAAACATGTATAAAAAATGCTTTTGACTATTTAAAAGCGATTTTCTAAACATAATCAAAAGCATCTTCAGGGTACTTCCAAATTCTATCAGGTTTTTGGCCCTCTTCCATGAGAAGCACTTCCAGTTTTATGGAGCTGCAGAAAGTGCTTACGTACTTCAAGATTTCTATCTCAGCCTTAAGTGGCATTACAGTCAATTTTGGTATAAACAATGGTTATTAGAGCAGCACCAATCCTCAGAAATTTATTGCTCATTGTGTCATTATAAAAACTTGCTTCATCAAGCCAAGATGATGTATTCATTCAACTTAATGAGAAAATTTTCCCAGGTGCTTCGGCTGGATGCTGTGAATTAATAGTCAAAAGCTCGAAATGGGGTTCATCAAAACCATGAAATATGATCAGCAACAGTCGTGTAGAAACTAAGATGAAAATTTCAGTTTCCAATGAAACACATTCAGTCAACTCTGGAAGCACTTTTGTGATTCATTTGACACTCAGTATCATCTACTTGGTGATTTTGGGTTTAATTCTCTCTACTTACATAAGAGTAAACTATAAAGATATCTTGAGCAGAATTTGAATTACAGTTTGTGTTATATAAAAAATTGTCTCAAGCAAGCAGAGTCTTATTAGAAAGTTGACTTAGTCGTAAAATTCCCAATTGTTTACTTAAGTCAACCACCCGTTAACGAACTTGTCCAGTGGCCCTAATCCACAAAGTGCACATTCTAGTTGCTATGCAGATCTCTATCAGCTTTGCTACCATGAGTTATATAGCTTATTATATATATATATATATATCTATATAAAAAAAAATAATTTAATAAGTTAGGTAGTTAGTTTTACGGTGAATAACACTATCACGTATAATTAATTTATAATTTTTATATAATTTATTATATATAATAAAATTTTTGTTGAAAGAATTACTCTTTTTTTTTGTGAGATTAAGTTAAAAGTAAAAAATCCTAATGAAGTTCAATATTAAATCACAACTTTTTTGCATAACAAAATAACTTGTATTCAAACAAAATAATAAGAATTCAAAGTAGAAAATAAATAGCACAACACAATCACTTACGTGATTCAGTCAAATTGCCTACGTCCACAGTAAATCTAAGGATTCTAACATCTCTTATTAATTCTCTAAAGATTTTATAAGAAAAATTCAATGAAGAACCTCAAAAGGATCTAATGTTTAGTGTACCCTTACTCTACCACGATCAATGAATACCTAAACAATGGTTCTACCCTTGTACACATAAGCACTTAGTGTCTATTCACTTCTTTCCTCTTTTAGAGTTTTTCTTAATATTTAATCTCAACTTAAAGGGTTTACAAGAATTTATATAGGAGTTATTTCATGTCCACTAACCCTAATCTTTATTGGAGTAATAATCTACTTGTTTTGGAAGTCCAAAATTTTATAAAATTCAGAAATCTGAAATAGAAACTAACTCTACCCACTCTAGCGTTGCGATGCTAAGGTCCTAGCACCGTGACGTTGAGTATGTCGCTCCCAGCATAGCGGCGCTAGGAACCTGGCGCCACGGTACTAGGTTTCCGATCTAAACGTCACGACGCTCAACTCTGTCATAACTCTATGTTTTTTTCTCACTTCTTTCGCGTTTTCGAGTTCTATTTTATTTTCTCTTTTGTGTCTTACATGTCTCAAGCTTTCTCATAAGTGTCTTACACATTCTAGACTTATTGTGACTCTCCTTTTTAATATTCTTTTTAATTATTATCTAAATAAAATTATTGAATCACTAAATCTTTAATAATTTTACTGTATATTTAGATATTCACCATTTAATGAATTGCGTAGTTTACTAAGTTATTTTTGTCTCTATATATGCATCTTAATTTCCTTTTAGTTGTTGCAGCCTGTGAATTCTCTTATCAATGGTTACCTCGATGCATATTTTCTTTAGAGCCATTTGTTGCTTTTGTTCTTCATATATTTCATGATCTATTAGTTAGTGTCGGGTGGAAACGTTTGCACATTTTAAAATATCTGCCATACTCATCCACAGGTATTTCCCCTTTCTCAGCTGATATTTATCTGATGTAAATTATTTTATTTCCCTTGTTATTTTAATATGCTTCATGTTCCATTGAAATTGTGGAATCATTATGGATTTGTGAATTGGTTACTTAAATGGGTTTTTTTTGTACGCTAGTGATAAGAAAGCATTTATGACGAAGAACAGAGAAGTTTTACTAGAAATATTGATTGCCTCTAGTAATAGTAAATATAATTCGATTTGTGACTTCTCTGCTGAAGAGCTCAAGACAGCGACAGACAACTATGAAAGAGGGCAAGTTATAGCAGATGAAGGTTTATATAAAACGAATAGGGGTTGTTGATTTGAAAATTTAGTAATCTCTAAGTTAACAAGATAAATTTATTTTTTATAAAAAATTATTTGGTTAAAATTAATAAAGTAAAGATAAAAAAATAAAAAAATATTAGATATATAATGATTCATTTCAGTTTAAGTTTACGTTAACCTCACCGAATTTAATATGCTCACTTGTATATATTATTAAATAATAATTTTATAATATTAATATAAGATTTCATGATTATTATAAAAAAAAATAAAAAACGAATTTGATGAACTCACTTATATAAACTATTATCTTGGTTTAGTAAAGTATGTGAAGAAAAATGTTAAAAATATTAAGTTAAGTGAGATAGTTGTAAAGAGTCCAATGCTTATATCACTATATTGTTATAATATTGTCAACTTTGTGATTAAGCTCTCATGATTTTACTTTTGTGCTTTATTTAAAAAATCTTATATTAATGAAGATATAATTTACTTTTTATATACTTATAATCCGCTACATTTCTTGTCAATATAGAATTTTTATTCGCTTTCTTAACAATTCTCCGCTCAAATAAAGGATTACTAAGCCTCCCCTCAAATGATATCCTATTCATCTATCATTTATGCAGGAAGATCTCGTTTTTTCTAATACTTATCTTTTACTTATTTTCACTGTGTTGAGGGTGCACACCTTACATAAAGTACCAGAGTATCGACTATCTCGAGCGCCCACTTTATCAAGTCAACTCTTTATCATTACGTTGCCTGACACGCCTTACGTGAAGCTTGGAGCACATCATCGTCTATCCATAGAGCACAACCATAGATTCCATTGCAACTAAACTGGGGCATACGAGGCTCTTCATTTTCTTGTTCGGCACTAAGAATTTTTTTCACATGATTAATTTTAGAACATAACTTTAATACCACTTGTAAGGAGCCCACCGAATCACTCATATTTATATTAGTATCGTATTTATATTACCACTTGTAAGGAGTCCACTTTAAACATAAACTCTCATAGTTTTGCTTTTAGGCTCCACTCAAAAAATCTTATACCAATAAAAATATAATTTATTCTTTATATACTTATGATCCTCCTAATTTTTTGCCAATGTAAAACTTTTGTCCAAAGAACGCTCAACCGAAGAAATTTTGCACAAGGTGAATTGTAAGCCCCAACGACTTCGGAACTTATGGGTCAAAATCGAGGTCTCGGTCTTGAACATCCTCTTTTCCCTATCGCTCACTAAGGTATGAATCTGGATATTAAATAGTAGAAGGGGATGGCTTCGCAACATTGCTGATTTCAAGCAAGAAAATCCCTTCGTATGGTCTACAGCCGCTCTTTCACGAGATCCAATCACTTGTACCTACGAACCAACCAACGGGCTATAGCTTTGTTGGAATTGATTCTGATCGAGGTAGCCTACAGGACAACTTCTTGAACCCATGGTTCTTCTCTTACCTTTTAGCTCAAGCCACTTGCCGGACAGAGACTAGAACGACTCGCTTCACTTTGCTCTGCATGAAGGGCAGCTACCGCTTATTACTTCGCTTACTTAATAATAGTAGATCCTATAACCGTTCAAAACAGTTGCCATACAGCTGCATTTAAATGTGATGATGTATCTCCTGAACATAGGCTAACAACAACTGATGTTTTGTTGCGAATAAATCAATGACATTATGATAACTCTTTTTCATTTTTCATTTTGATTGGAAAGAAAAAAAAAAGTGGGGCATATAGTGTCCATGTACCCACCGTCAAATGCATTCAGCATTAATGAAATGAAGACTACACGGTTCAATAATTCATGGTTGACAAGGAGGGAAGACTTATATACAAATCCGTTCTGCCTCTGATTTTTATCTCTTGTTGATACAAAAGCTGTCATCCATACCATAGATAACTCCTCTTTCTCAGCTGCTAATTTTAATCTGTTTGATTAGTATCTATCTGATGTAAATTACAAAATTAGTTTTTTAATTTCTGTTCAGAAAATGTGAAAGCATATGTTGATGTGCGCATATTTCATGCTTCTGTCATGTTTGTGAATAGGTTCGAACTTAAATGAATTGTTGTTTGAGAACAAGCAATTATTCCAACAGATCAAATAGCATTTCTAATGAAGAAGGGCAAAGTTTTCCTAGAAAAGTTGATTGCCACTATGAATAGTAAATATAATCCAATACGTAGCTTTTCTGCTGAAGAGCTCAAGACAGCAACAAACAACTATAACAGAGGACAAGTTATAATAAAAATTCAGCTCATTATAGAGTCTACAAAGGTAATTGGAGGAACCATCATGTTTCTTTTATACTGTTTTTAAGCAATTCGGTTGCAGAAGTGCTTGTTTTAATAACATGGTTTTGGCATCACATATGAGTCACAAAAGCGTTTTGAAGTTCATTGGATATTGCAAAGAAAATTTTCTAGCAAGGATCAAACGTCACTGTCCCATGACTTTGAATAATATACGGTCGACTTGCAATCTTCTACAAGTGATAAGTTTCCGTATAATATTACATTTATTCTGCTTCGAACAACCAAGCCTCTGAGTTTCTTGTAAGTATCGCCATATCTCTGAATTCGCCGTCGACATGTATTTTCTCCTTTGTCATTAGCCCTTTTATTTTAATCCATCTTCCTGTAAATTAACTTTACTTTTCTTGCTATCTTTGATCAGGGTTTTCAAATTATGAGTGCGATTTTGAGAAAGTTCAAGCACAGGGAACATAAAGATTATGCTGATAAAGCAACGTTTATGATGAGGAATGGTGAAGTTTTACTAAAACAGTTGATTACCTCTTCTGATGGTAAATATAATCCTTTCCGTATCTTCTCTGCTGAAGCTCTCAAGATAGCAACCAACAACTATGACAAACAAAATGTTTTAAAGGAAGATTTTGTCTATATAATCTATAAGGGTTTTTTGCAGGAGCGTCCATTTTCTGTTATGAAGTTTGATAATAATGAGAGGGACTCCTACTAATATTTTATTAAAAACACTGTATTTTCATCACAAATGTGTCACAAGAATGTATTAAAGTTGATTAGATGCTGCTTAGAGACTCAAGTTCCCATTCTAGTTTTTGAATCAGTAGTGTTGGACTCTTGCTGATCGTATTCGTGGTGCTCCTCAACCTCAATTTGAACCTTTATTATTGACACATAGCTTATGCAATGGCATATCTTCATGTTGGATTTCCAAGACCTCTTGTTCTTAGATTGATGAAACTAACAAATATCATATTCCAGGACCAGCATACTACCAAGTTGTTTGATTTTTCATTATCTGTATCTATTCCAGAAGGTAAAACCCACGTAGAAGACTCTGAGATAAAAGGAATTTTAGAATTTATTGCACCTGAGGTCTTGGGTACATATAAATTCAATGGGAAGTGGGATGTTTATGTTTTGGTCTATTTTCATTGGAGCTTTTGACTGGGAAGCGAATATATGAATTTGCTCGTCTTAAAACATCTCCTGACGAAGAATTTTCTGTTACGAATCGAGTAAAGAAATATGTTAAAGAAAATGAACTCAATGAGATAGTAGATCCCACAATCTTTGGCGGCCGCACATGTCCTGAAAAGGTCAACAATTGATAGCCTATATAAAGCTTATCCTTGAATGACTCTCTTAAGTCACCAGAAGAAAGACCAACAATGGTTGATGTGACAAAACTACTCAAGGAAATTTATCGATCTGGCTGATTAAATTTCATGTAATGTTGATGAGGGTGTGGAATCTTCGGTTATTTTCTGTACTGTCTTTTCTGGTGTTTTATATCATCATTACTTTGTTCTATCAACTGTCATCTGCTTTATTCAGATGCTTGACTATAAATGCGTACTTGATTTTGAGTTTTGATTCTTACGATCTGTTATGAAAACAGTGTTGTTCAAGAAAACACCTACTCCGAACGAATTAATCATTTTATTTGACAGAATTGCGAAGGACCACGATGTACGTGAAATCATATTCTTCAAATAACATAATTTTTTGTGAACTAATATTCCCAATTACATAATCTTGTGATGTGACTATTCAGTCAGTAAGCTAAATGCTTAAAGATTACTAATCACCAGTGATGAATCTTCATAGCAAAAAGAATTAAAGACGTGTGCCATTTGCCATAACAAAAAGAAAAGATAGTTCATTTGATTTCTAGTCTAAGCACTTGTTGCATAATGACATACAAAGACAGCTTCATCATGCTAATGACAATCTTGGACTTGAGTCATGATAGAGCAGGGTTGATATCTTGGACTTGAGTCTCGATGGATTGTTATCTTTAGCTCTTGATGGGTCGTTGACGATCTTCTCATATATGGCTTCTTGTAGTTGGAACTCTTCAAGACCTTACACTGATGTTGGAGGACCCACCAGAATGAATTTTCCTTTGATAGAGTGAGTGTCCCTATAAATGGAAATTTGCAGCAGGCAGCTTGCTTATCATCTCCCCACGCATACGCTAGTTATGTGGGGATACTACTTTCTTTAGACGTGGTAATGGTGATAACGATACAAGCACATGTTTTGGCCTGATTAATTGTTGATGGCCCAAAAAATGACTAATTTTAATCTATTTTCTTTACATTCAAAATACACTTTTCCAATGGTTGCTTGTATTGCGGGAAGAATATGATCTCACTATTTAACAATGGGATTAAGGTTCAAGTTTTTTTTATTTATAATAAATAGAAAAAAAATCAAAATGAACCTAGTGGTAGTACCAGAATTTAACAATCTATAGCAATAAGATCACGGCCAAAAGCAGAGACAACAAAATAACTAAATCAAATAACATATTGGCCTTTTTCGAGTACTTGCTTGTTCTCAAACACGAAGCCATTTGATTTGAAGATCGAACCTACCCACTAATGTGACCAAAAAAAAAATTACCCACTTTAACCAATTCATAAATCCATAATGATTTCCCATTTTCGATAAAACATGAAGCTTAGTAAAATGACAAGACAAAATAAAGTAATTTGCATCAGTTAGGCACTAAGAAAAAAGATCATCTGAGAAAGAGCAAGTACCTGTGGATCACAGATTTCATATATCATGAAGAGATAAGAACCTGAGGCTAAATGAACTTACATATAAAATTAGACATGAAAATGTGTTTTGCTTTTGTTTTTGCTATACTTTTTGAGGATATAAGCGAGTCTTCCCTGGTCAGCCATGATTATTTAACATAAGTCAAGTTAAGCTTTGCTACCAGGAAAGTTGCATCATCAAATGTGAACATGTGTTCATAAGTCAAGCCAAAGACTATGTGTGGAACGTGAAGCATATAATTAAAATAAACAAGAAATTAAGAAAAGTAATTGACATCAGATACATACTAAAGAGATTAAATTAGCAGCTGAGAAAGAGGAAGAACCTGTGGATGACAGATTTTGGGTTCCTTGAAGACTTAAAAATCTGAGGCAGAACGAACTTGTATATATAATCAGAAATGTTATTTTTTCCCGAAAAAGCAAAAGTCTTCCCTGTCATCCATGATTTATTGAATCATCTAGTCTCCGTTTCATTTAAGTTAAACGATGAAACAAGTTAATCATGGCTACAATAGGAAAGTTCATATTACCAATGTGAATATGTGTTCGTAAGTCAAGCCGCAGACTATGACTTACAGAGTCTCAATCTATAATCCTTTTAATTCAATATTTGATGTCTCTTATGATTTAAATCTGAACGCATTTGATGGTAAGAGAAAAATAGAAAAAATTACAACAGAAACAGACTAGAAAGACAAAAAATGATGGTGGGCATGGACATTGTATGCCCCGTTTTTTTCAAATCAAAATAATCTTCCTAATCAAATGAATAATGAAATAGAATTGTGGATTCAAAATCAACATATGGTGGAGCATATGTCAAGCTTATCTTGCAGCTGAAGGAGCACGGGACTTCGCCATTCGTGCCCATGCCATGATTCCAGCAGCAAAGATCATCCAACCAAGTATAATGGCATTGCTTTTCTTCCTCGAACACTGCCCGTTGGAAGATTCTTCAACCTTATATTGCTCACTATTCGGGTCACCAAATTCGCCGGACCTACGATACATATCATTCTCTACTTCCATATGTAATGCTCTTCGAAAATAATCACATGCCTTGTCTAAATCACCTTGTGGTGAAGCAGCAAGACTGCAAGTCAAGCAGCCGTAAGCATAATGAGCCTTTCCCAGCAACCACAACGTTTTATGATGCACGGGATTTAACTTCAATGCTGTTTTCAACTTTGAAATTGCATCCTCTATATCTTTCTTTGCATCCAAGTAATGTTGATATTCCGCCATTTCAAGTAAGGCCTCTCCCCACTTTGTCAGATTCTCGGCGTCAAGAGGGTTGATAGCGTATAAAGCTTCAGAGTATTTGCAAACCTGCTGAAACTTGAGTATACGCTCAGCTTTTCCTTGAAAGCTCCCCATATTTCAGGTGAAAGGGACGATAGCCGGTTCGTCCAAAATTGACGATGTTTAGATCCCGAGACAATCTATATGCTTAAAATGAAAAAGAAAAAAAGGAACAGGTTGAATAAGCTTATGTAAGTAGATCAATTAAGTTCATCCGAGTTGAATTACTAAGTTTATTACTATGCATTTGACAAACTCAAGTTGTGGTTTTTGGTAAAATGATGGGCAAATATTTTCTTTATCCACGCCTTAGTTTTAGGCAATTGTTCCACAAGCGTGACTATTACAACCGATATTTCTGTTAGCATATCAGAACAAGAAGGCGAAATTTGTTATCATAATCCAGAAATAACATCAAAGAATCTGTCAACTCGGATTCGAGCATCAAGACACATCAGGGTCTGTTGACTTTGTGAATTCTGATTTGCTCTAAAATTGCAGAAAATACAGCTCTAAAAATACTTTTTCATAATATTGTTCATGAAGTTTTAATTAAAATCTAGCTTAAAAAAAGTGATGAAAACGTACAACAATCAAATAAAAACAAATTTCTCTTTTCTAAAAAAAAAAAATAACACTTTTGTTTATATAACAGTCTACTCTAGGCTACAATTGCTGCCATGGAAAATGAAAACTTCAAAATAAGTAATATATAAAAATTACAGGCAAGAGCCATACATTTGTCTCAGTTGTTTCGCCACATCAACCATTGTTGGCCTATCTTCTGCTGATTGAGAGAGACATTTAAAGGCAAGCTCTGCAAATGCTTGCAATATCTTTTCTGTCCCAGAACATGATCTGTCTGTAACAATTACAAGATCTACTATCTCATCAAACCCATTGCGTAAGATAAATTTCTCCAGGCGTTCCCGCAAAAAACATGCATCATGACCTGTTTCAAGATTGGAAGATAAGCTATATTTTCTCCACTCAAAAGCACAATCAGTAATGTACCAAAGCTATTGATAGGACCCAACCCGAGTCCTCCTCGAGAATCGAGACAGATCCTACGATGACATGTGACTAACATACTCTTTACTCAAACATATAATACAATGAGACTACCTGCCTCAACAAAAAGTGTACACATATGCTCCACTATACAAAACATATACAAATACACAGACTGAGACACTTATACAGCTATGCACGTTAGCCAACCTCAAAATGTGATGACTGTATCACACTGCACAAATTCCTGTGACAACCTGGGAAAAATAGAAAAAATAGAAAAAATGGCGAGCTTATGACTCAGTGAGTGGACATAATCTGAAAATATTATATACTTTATATGTATTGTACGCGTATAAATCTGTATGATAAAATAATTATAAAACTGTATACTGAGTAATCAATAAACTTGTACTGAAAGTATGAACTGTCATAAAATCTGTGCTGAAATTAAAATCATGACATAATACTGGAATCTGAAAATTTAAAAGCGCAAATTATCATAAAATCTATTATCAAGCTGAATATATGTAACATAACTCTGGAAACATGTACTACATATATATACTGAAAACCACACCAAACTTGTACCCGGAGAAAATCTGGTCTAACCTGGCGGAGTAACTCACGCACAGGCAGAGCGGGGGATCTAAGCTGGTCTAACCCGACGAAATGTTACATCGCTCGGGCAGAGCAAACTAAACTGATCTAACACATGCGCAGAGCAACTACACTAAAGGGGAGGGTACGCATATGGTGGTTCAAAAACTATTACAATATAATATCATGACCATAATTATTCTGAAATAATTATTTCTGTACTGAACATAATTATAAACTGTACTATAATAAATTCTAAAATATTTCTGAATATACTAAATTGTATAAATATTTTTCTGTCTAAAATAAATCATAATTAAATCTGATAACGCACAATTACATCATAATTGGATGTATTAAAAATATATAAAATATATATAGTTATCCACTCACAAAAGTGCGCTAATCCTGAGCTAGGTCTGAATTCTGAGATCTACCTGCTATCGGCACACCTCCTATATCATAGGGTGTAAAAATACATCATTAGTACCAATATGTATTATAATTATTAAAATATAAATATTCTAATATCGCAAAACTATTATCCGCTAAACCACTGGGTATAAATCTAATTACCCAAACTAATTTTCTAAATTTTTCTATTTTCTTTTTCCTTCCCGTTTCTTCCTTTCCCTTTCTTTTTCTTTTTCCTTTTCTTCTTCTTTTCTTTTTCTTCTTTCTTTTCTTTCTTTTCTTTTCTTTCTTTCGGTTTTTCTTCTTTCTTTCTTTCTCTCTTCTGTTCGGCTCTGCTTCCTTTCTTCTTCTGTTTCAATTGCTTTTCTTCTTAAATGAAGAAAGCAAAATAAAAAAAAAAAATATATATATATATATATATATATATATATAAAAGCGCCACCGCTTAACTTCTTTTCTCTCTCTCTATTTTTTTTTAATTGACACTAAGTTTTATATATATATTACACGTGTATTACAGCTATAGACATCCTTCTTCTCATTGCAATGACTAGCAGTGAGGTGTTCTGGAGCACTAAATCCAAATGACCCAACGCACTAGCGTTTATGTAGGTTTTGCCTTCTGGAATAGACTTAGATAGTGAAAAATCAATCATTTTGTGAAAATATTCTTTATAGGACAAGATGTTTGATGGTGCCCCCTTAGCGTGACTCAGGTGGTCACCAAGCTGTACAGTGTACAGCAGCCGTGCTCACTTGAGTTCGAGTAATAAGAGGGGATAATATTTGGTTAATTAGGGGCATCTAACTCCTCACCAAACCTTAAAAAAAAGAGTGTTTGATGGCTTGATATTCTGAAACAGGATAGGCCTAGGAAATCAAACATAAAGGGTATGCAACTGCATCTCCAGTGCAATTTTTAACGTATGTGTTAGTAGTAAAGGGTTGAAATGGGATTGATAAGGTCAAAAAAACGATCAGCAAGAGTACCATACTGTGCTCATTCATAAACAAGAGTAGGGATTTGGGTCTCAAAGTTACACCAATCAACTTCAGAATGTTCTTGTGATTCATTGGCCATACAAATGCAATATTGTTGAAACAATCTTTGTTATCATAGTACTGCAGAACAGAACCTGGTACAGCTTGTAGTCTCTGTCTGCATAGTCTTTGCGTTCATCAGTTGCAATCATATGTGCTTTGTAGCAATTTATTGCTTCCTTCAGCTCTTTAATAGAGAATTTACTAACGGGACAGGATTACATTTACATCAAACTTGACAATCAACTCTTCTAGTAGCATTTTATAGCTAGTAGGAACCAATAACTCTCGATTAATGTTGACATCCTGTGTTCAAATTCTCTCTCGACAAATAAAAAAAAATGCAGATCTACACTTACTATTGACAATGAGTGACATACTAAAAGAGAAAGAGGCTGACAAAAAAGATCTACCTGCACCTCTTTTTTTTTGTAAGTAAAAATTTATATAAATGCTAAATCTAGCAGGTATTACAGAGTAAACTCAATAAAAGAAAAAGAAAGACAGTACAACTCATAGAGGTTAACTACAGTTACCACCTAGCTGCAAAGTGGTCAATCCCTTGGCCATTTACAGTACTTATACATCTAAGCCAAGTAACATCCTTAATCTTTTGGTAGACTTCGCTTGTAGAAGGAGTTTTCTGTTGGAAGACCTTCAGATTCCGTTCTCTCCAAATAAAGTAGATTGTAGCGCAGAACGATACTCTTCTGATCTTACTGAGGGTAGATTTGCCTTTAGATTTTCTGCAAAAGAAGGAGATTACTCGTTGCCATCTGTTCGGGCACTGATTGAGTTGGCACACCCTTAGTACCTTGTGCCAAATTTCACTACAAAAGTTGCATTGGAAAAATAAGTGTGTGATTGTTTCCTTGTCATTACCACAAAGAGGGCAATCATCTGATGGAATAACCCCCCATTTTTTAAGTCTCTCTTTGGTAGATAATCTGTTTTTCAAAGCTAACCAAGCAATGAAGCTGTGACTAGGTATATGTTGTGTTCCCCATATCAGTTTACACCATCCCACCTTAGCCTCATTATTCTTAAGACATCTCCAAGTACTTGCAATAGAAAACTTTGCATTGGAACTAGCGGTGAATGAGATTCTATCTTCCCTTTCAGAAATTGAAACATTTTTGCGAAGATAGTCCCATACCTGAGAAGTGTACTCGTCCAACGGGTCAGGAAGGTTCCAATGACCATGCTGCCATAGGTCATTAACCTTAGCATCCCGCGGAATATCCGCATCGGAGATTTCAATGTGTGGAAATTTATTAACTATTGATTCTCCACCCAGCCATGGATCCCACCAAAATTGGAAGGACTTGCCGTTTCCCAATTCATAGGAGAACAATTGTTTTATCTGACTTCTCAACCCCAGAATCTTCCTCCAAGTCCAACTACCATCCATTGGCTTTGTGATACCCCAAAAGCTTAGCCTCCGCAGTTTGTTATCAGTTACCCATTTTGCCCACAATGAAGCTTTCACAGCAACCAGCTCCCAGATGTGTTTAGTGATTGCCGCTGAATTCCACAAGCTTATAGATTTAATGCCAAGGCCTCCTTCATTTTTACCTTTGCATACCTCATTCCAGCCCACTAAACCTTTCTTCCCCTGCTGGTTACTTCCATGCCATAAGAAATTACGACATTTGCTTTCAATTTCTTTGGTGACTGATTTAGGCAAGATGAACATAGAACTCCAGTATACATGCATGCTCATTATGACTGATTTTATTAATTGCAACCGCCCCGCATAACTCAGATATTTCACAGTCCAGCTTGAGATTCTAGCAGATATCCTATTAATAAGCTCCTGACAGTGGACTCTCTTTAGTCCCCCAGAGATTAAGGGGATCCCTAAGTATTTGATAGGCAACGCACCTTGCTGGAACTTAGTCACTTGAAGGATTGTCTCCTTGGTAGGTTGAGGCACATTCCCAAAGAAGATGAAGCTCTTGCCAGCGTTTAGGTGCAGCCCAGAGACCATTGAGAAATCATCAAGCACTTGCTTAAAGTGGCCTACTGACCTGACATCCCCACTAGAGAACAATAATAAGTCATCTGCGAACATCAAGTGGTTTAGTTTCAGCCTGTTGCACCCCTTGTGATATATAAACTAGTTCTGAGGAATACAACTTAAGCTCCTACTAAGATATTCCATGACCACAACAAAAAGCAAATGGGACATGGGATCCCCCTGCCTCAATCCTTTCTTCCCCGGAAAAAAGCCTTCTAATCTACCATTTACCATGACTGAGTACGTGCTTGTTCTGACACACTTCATGATGATGTTGATAAAGTGATAAGGGAAATTCAGCCCCATCAATACCTCTTCTAGGAAATCCCAGGATACCGAATCGTAGGCTTTGCGGAGATCAATTTTAAGAGCACACCTAGGGCTCCCGCTGTTGCGCTCATAACCCCTCATGAGCTCATGAGCTAGTAAAACATTATCTGATATCTGCCTGTTAGGAATAAATGCTGATTGACTAGAGCTAACCAGGTAGCTCACCACTCTTCTCAGTCTGCATGTTATTATTTTGGTGATGCATTTGTAGAGGACAGTACAACATGCAATTGGTCTATAGTCCCCCAAGCAATGAGGATTATGAACCTTAGGCACAAGGGTAATGGCCGTGGCATTTATGGGGTTGTAGAACTGACCTGAGGAGAAAAAATGTTGCACAGCTGCAGTAACCTCCTTTCCTATTATGTGCCAGTATTTTTGAAAGAAGTAACTGTTATAACCATCCGGCCCTGGGGCTTTATCACCATTGATGCTGAAGATAGCACTTCTGACTTCTTGTTCTGTGACAGGGGCATTCAACATGTCTCTATCATCTTCCTTCAGTTTAGGGCCCGCGTCCATGATTCTCTTTTGTATGGACGCCCTATAGGAGATGGGGGTACCCAACAAATCTTTGTAGTATCGGACAATGGCTTCTTTCACAACCTTGGGGTCTTCAACAATTTCCCCATTGGGGTTTTCAATTGTAATGATTCTATTCCGAGCTCTTCTCTGCTTAACTGACTTATGAAAGTAACTGGTGTTTGAATCCCCCATTTGAATCCATCTGATTCTGGATTTTTGTCTGACAATGCTTTCTTCAGCATAAATAAGATTTCTTAAATGTTGATAAATGCTCATTTCCTCATCTTGAAGGGTTTGGTCGAATGGGTCATGGATCATACTACTCTGCAATGAGGCCAACATCAGTTTGTAGTCTTCAATCTTTTGCTGGATGTCCGAGAAAAAGATCTTGTTAAGCTCTTTTAGCTTGGGTTTTAAAAGCTTTAGTTTGAACCATACCCTGGCCATTGGGGAGCCTTGACAATCATGCTGCCACTCTCGCTCGACTGTGGGAAGAAAATCACTGTGAGTGCACCAGGCGTTGAAGAACTTGAAAGGGACCTTCCCAATATATGATGCTCTCGAGATGGAGACCACGAGCGGAGAGTGATCTGAAATGCCCGCAGGGAGAACTTCACACTCAGAAAAATCCAATGCATCCAGCCAATTACCATTAACAAATGCCCAATCAATTTTTCTCCAAATTCGTTGTCCACCTATTTGATTGTTACACCAGGTGTAGCGACATCCATGGTTCTTTAACTCGAATAACTCTAGTCTCGATATCCAAATTTTGAACTGATCTACCATGTTATCATTAACCCATTGACCCCCAATTCTGTCATTGTTGCTGAGTACATTGTTGAAGTCTCCTTGGATTAACCACGGTGTAGTGCTGGGAGCCAAATCATCCCTAAGGTCCTTCCACAGGTTCTCTCTCTCCATAATAGCAGAGGCACCATAAACCAGAGTCCAGTAGAACATAATACCATCAATACTCACTCTACTATGCATGAATTGCTGGTGCTTTTGTAAGATCGTGACATTGCATCTAGCTGGATTAAAGGCGATCCATATTCTTCCCATATCTAGGCACTCAGAATTATTTTCTAGTTTCCACTCCCTTAGTGCCAACTTCTTCCAAATTGTATCTAGATTAGACAGTTTTACTTTTGTTTCTAGCAATCCCAAAATACATAATCGACAAGATTTAATCAGAGCCCGTACCTCTGATTGTTTGCAGGGGTCATGGAGACCCCGAATATTCCAGCTTGCGATCATTGTCCCCTATATGGGGATTTAGAGTTCCTCTTGGCACGTCGACCCTTCCCTATAATTCTCACATCATGTGTCAGAGTAATAGTCTTCCTTAGGTTGAATCTGTCAATTCCTTGGATTACCTCTGGTCCCCCGCTTCCGGGCATTTGTTTTGTTGCCTTATCTGTATGGCCATGCGCCTCATTCCCCTCTGTTGTCTGTGTCTCCCCTTCTGTTTTACTTAGGTTTAACTGTTTTGGTTCTTGCATTTCAGGGTGTCTAATAGGTACTTCAGTTTCACCTTGATTATTCTGAATCTTCTCTTTTGCTTTCCACACTTGTTTCGTCCCTGTTAAGCAGTCTTTCCCCTCATGACCAACCCTTTTGCAATTAGTGCACACGGAAGGCTTCCATTCATAAGTCACCTCCTGCCTAACCATATTACCTTCTTCGTCTTCTAAAGTAATCATGGAAGGGAAATCACCCTCCACATCCATATCCACCAGGACCCTCGCAAATGCCAGCCTTGTTCTGTTTAAAGTACATTGATCGCTAAATTTAGGGGATCCCAGCGAGCTAGCGATACGACTCAACAGAGGGGGGCTCCAGAATTCCCACGGTAGTTCTGGGAATTGCACCCAAATAGGCAAAGTTCTGATACTGGCTACATCCATAACCATTCTGGGTTTCCAAGCTTTGAGGATCAAGGGACGTTTATCAAAGGTCAGTGGACCATCCTGGAGAGCTTTTTGTTGCCCATATTCATTTTCAAAGTTAAACAGAAACACCCCATCCTTAATGGAGTGAATCGAAACAAGGCCAAATTGCCTCCACCGACGCATTATAAAAGCTTGGAGAGGTTGAAATTGAGGACACAATCCATACACACACCCAATTAATGCATGCTGCCACCTTTTCTCTTCTTCTTTGAGTTCATTACTATTGAATTTCACAATTTTCTTACCGTTGGAAATTGTCGGGGGAACAAATTGTAGTTCACTGCCATGACTTCGAGATCGGTTGTCAGCAAATAAAGATACCCAGGGCCTGTTGGACTGTACGCCCTTCCTGCCCTCACAATCAGCAGCTGTAGCACCCGCGGGTACTGTAGCAGACACAGACACTGTAGCAGATGCGCCCATTATAGCAGCAGCAGCTGTCGTCGCACCGAAGCCCGACCCACGAACAGCCGGCGCCGGGAGACTGTTGCCGACGTTCATCACCGCGGGACGCCCGTAGCTCCTGCACATGGCCGCATTGTCATCCGTAGACCCTGGAGCCACAGGAGGAGCCCCGACGGACAGCCCAGAGGCCGCAGAGACCGGGGCCAAGGAGGCCAAGCCAGCCTCAGTACGACCGCCATTCACGAGCGCCGGGGCGGCCCATGTAGACGCTCCAATCGCAGGGGGGCCAGGAGCCTTCGTTCCAGCACTCCGGGAGCCGGCAGAGAACGACGCAACCCCCAATGCAGAGACCATGACAGCACCTGCATGAGAACCGCGGACCCGGCCGACACACCTGCAGCAGCTCCACTGCACAGAGGGTCACCAGACCAGCCCGTAGGCAGCTCGGACACGGCTGCCTGAGCTTCCCCAAGCCCGGGAGCAGCATTCGGGGGAGCAGCCGCGAGGGACGCCGACAGTGGAGCGGCAGCAGAAGGAGCGGAAGCAGATGGAGTAGCGGCATGAGCAGTTAGAGCAGCAGCAAACTGGTTGCTGCCTTCATTCAATAGAACACTTGGCTGGGTAGAGCGATCCCGGACACAGCGAGCGGACGGAGACGACAGCGTTTTGCTCGATTTTTTCTTCCCCATGGGATACGGCGTAGGTTAGCCCTGTGCGCCGAGAGAAAAAACCCTATTACGCCACGTCACCTTTTTAGCTTTTTTTTTTTTTTTTTTTTTTTTTAAAAACACAGCCATACTACTTTGTTATAAAATAATGTACACTTCTACCTGCACCTCTGCAGATGGTTAATCGGTATAATGATGAAGAATATGGGGCCAGAATTTTAGAGAGAGATTATAGCACTAAGCTTATTTATGAAATTTGAAACAAAATGAAGAATTTAAATTGCTAATTTTTTAAATACGTTAACATCTAAAAATTCTTCTTTGAAAATAGAAATAAATGATTTTTAAAAATAAGAAAAGGCACTTGTTTAAATGATCCAATAATAAAAAGGACTTGCAGTGTATTTCTACACTAAATAAAGGACTTGCAGTGTATTTCTACACTAAAAAGGATGTCGTAAGTTCGATATCCCTCCCCTAAATCGAAAAACAAAAAACAAATATGAAAAAAAAAATTACATTGTTCATATCTCATAAATAATGGGTGTATTAAAAATATAAAAAGTGATAATAAGGGTAAATTAGAAATTAAATGGGATATTTTAAAAAATATAAAAAATATAGATTTTTTTATAATAAAAAATGAGTTGTTGAGATAAAATAGTGAGTCAAATAGGACAAATAGTTTTGTAAACCATTAGACAAGTGAGTAGTTATAAGCTTATGTAAATCCCAAGTTGTGAGTTTTGGAAAATTATGTGCAATAAAATTTCTTTCTTCTTTTTTTTATAAATACCTTAGTTTTAGGCAAGGGTTCCACAAGCTTGACTATTACAACTGATATTTCTGTTAGCATATACCACAACAAACAAGAGGGCTCAATTTATTATCATGATCAAGAAATAAACATCCAATGAACTTGTCAACTGGGATTTTCTGACTTCATTAGTTTTGATCTGCTTTAAAAAAATCTGTTTCGCAATTTTTTTTTTCATACAGTTACCTTCAAATGGAGTTCAAAGGGAGAGATCTAAATATGAACATCAAACAAATTAAAACATAATTCTCATTCTTTGAATTTGATAACACTTTTGTTTATACATTAGGCTACAATTGATGCCATGAAAAATAAGAACTTGAACCAAGGAATACATGTCTTCATGCCATATGGTAAACGAAGATATGAAATACCAACAAAAACATATCGCACAAAACCTTACACAAATATTCTAATTACTTAATTATGACCCAAATTTGAAGATTGAGCAACAGATTTGAAAATTTGCCTGAGTTTCTTTGCAACATCTACCATTGTTGGCCTAACTTCTGGTGATTCATTCACACATTCGAATATAAATTGCACAAAATCTTGCAATTGCCTCTTGTTCCCAGGATACGACCCGTCTTCAACAATTATAGGTGCTATTACCTCAGAAAATCTATCATTTTCAATATATTTCTTCACATAATCTATAAGAAAACAATCAGCACGATCTATATCATAGGCTTTCTGTCCGGTCAAAATCTCAAGTAGAACTGCACCGAAACTAAAAACATCGTATTTCTCATTGCAATTACCGAAAGGCAGGCACTCAGGTGCTGTATATTCTAGTAATAATGATCCAAGCAATGTACCTTCTACGTAGGTTTCACCTTCTGGAATAGATTTGGATAATGAAAAATCAAACAATTTAAGAACATTATCTTCAGTGAGTAAGATATTGTATGGATTGACATCTCTAAAAACAATTGGCCTGGGGAATCCAACATGAAGATATGCAACTGCATTAGCTATGTCCATTGCAATCTTTAACCTATGTGTCAATAGCAAAGGCTCAGAATGAGGTCGAGGAGCACCGTGAAGACGATCCCAAAGAGTCCCATACCCTACAGATTCATAAACTAGAATTGGAATTTCAGTCTCTAAGCAGCATCCGATCAGCTTTATGATATGCTTGTGACTCATTTGGGATGCATATACAACGTTATTAATACATGCTTCGTATGTCCAATCGTTATTACACACATACTTCATAACAGATATTTGGCGCTCCCGTAAGGAACCCTTATACAATTTATAACTATAATATTCTGTTATAAGCTTTTGCTGGTCATAGTTGTTTGTTGCTGCCTTGAGTTCTTTAGCAGAAAAGATACGATATGGATTGTATTTACCTTTAGAAGCAGCCATCAACTCTTTTAGTACACTTTCGCCGTTCCTCATCATAAATGTTGTTTCATGATTTTCACCTTGCCGGTGCTTGAATTTTCTTAAGATCCAACTCATCTAAAAACAGAAACCCATTAAATCTGGCTATTACAAGTTATTAATTTTTATATAATTATGTCCCCCTGATCTTTAATTCTCTTTCTACTCTTTCAATAAATTTTCCTCGCTTGATGAGCTTTGCCCAAAAAAAATGGTACATAAAGCTTGTTTATATCTCAAGAACATGAAAGAAAAAACAGAAATTATAGTTTGAAGTATACCATATACAAACTAGTATTGCTAGACTTCATTAATTGCAGTGGAAATAAAATTAATTTACGTGAAGATATAATTAAAAAGAAAAGAATATATCGTACTACATTGAACTTAAAACAAAAAAAATATTGATTATCGATGGATGCTGGCTAATACCACCACCGCTAGTCAACAAACAAAGTCATCACCCTTATAAAATAAAGATGAAAATTACAAATGGTCAATTACGCATAATTTTTTATTAGGATGAAAAATTCCCTCACGGGAATTTATAGATAGAAATATTAAAAACAAAGTCAATTATCACATGAAGATGTACTAAAAACATTAAGAAAAAGAATTAGCAAGTTGCTGATATGAGAATTGAGTAAGGGGATTTACCTTTGCGGCGAGTTATATGGTTTGAGACTTGGACAGGAAGCTCTGGCTTTTGCAAAATCATTGGCAGAGTGAAAGGTCATAACTATTACACCAGATGCATGTTCTTGAAAGCTTCGTAGTCCACCGTTAGTCTTCGCCCAGAAAATTCCTTATACGACATCTAATTTTCAATGGGCCTTTATTTGCTCAAATTTTATATTCAGCCCATAGGCTTACCCACAAACAGAAATGGTATGTACAGATCCAACCCGTAAAGCCCAATAAAAAAAATGATTTACAGATAAAAACATAACGAAAATATAGGCACAGAGGAATAAAGAACTATCACATTGTCGATTTAACTATTTAGGGATGGAAGTGGATTTGGTTTGAGAGAAAATCTCTAATATTTACATTTATTTTAAAAATAAAATATTAAATTTTTTTAATTAAGATTGAAAAATTTTGATTTCAATTTTATTCAGTTTGAAACTGAACTAAAACTAAACCAGTCAATTTTATTTATAGTATCTCCACTTATTTTAAAAATAAAATAATAAATCCTTTTCAATTAGAACTGAGCAAATTCTATCAATTCTTGGGTTCAATTTAGCCTCTTGTATTTTCAGCTTAAGTTAGTTAGATTTTGGGCTAGTTTATCAAAGTGGTAGTATTTTGTTTTTGGGCTAATTGACAATTTATTTTAATTTTAAAATTACACATTAAATATGAACTTTTATATAACTAAATATTTAATTAAATTTTTTTATTATATTAATTAATTTAATTGAATTTTAATTAATTGTGTAACCCAAAAATTAGATTTTTATATCAAAGAAATCATTTAATTGAATAAATGATTTAGAGATTAATTCAAAACAAAAATGTAAGCCGAGCAAATAAAGAAGTGACGATATTTTTAATGACTTATATTATTTGACTCAAATAAAGAAGTGACGTTATTTTTAATGACTTACATTATTTGACTCGGTTTGATCTCATCAGTCTACAATTATATATTTAATTTGAATTTTATTTTTATTTTTGTATTCCAAAAAAAATACTTTTGAGTTCAAAGCCTCCAAACCTAAAAAGAATTCAATTCCTAAAATTAGTTAAAAATTTTCTCAAGAAATGGTCTTTCCTAAAAGCCACCGCTCCTCACGAAAAAACTCATTTCACACGGGCCATAATGATAGTCATCAGACTAAGTCTTGGCAGAGCTAGACAGTGCAGAGCCTGTTTTGATTCAAAGAACCTAATTAGTGACCTAAAGTACCCGTTCGGTAGAATCGGTCAAGATACGACTAAAATCACCATTTATACACTAATCAAGTCGAATCTATTTCGAACAGGCCGACCATGTATAGCTAGTGAAGTCATTAAAAGCCTAGCTTAGGGATGGCAAAAAAATCCGCAAACCCGCAAACCCGTTAAAACCCGCCCGCATTGGGAAGGATTTGGTAAGGCTTGAAGCGGGTTTGGTACGGGTTTGGTATTTAAAATTAAAACCCGCAACGGATTTGGTACGGGTATGGTTTTAGTGAAAAATTCGCGGATACCCGCAACGGGTATCCGCACATACTACATTTAAAAAAAATATAAAATATAAAAATATAAAATGATTATTTTTGTATTTTTTTTATCTCCATCAAAAAATCTACATTTTATTTGACATTGCTCAAACCATTAAATATAAATAAATAAAATTAGTTCAAAGGAACTAATGAGTGTAATTGAAATTAAAAATAAAATTATAGCATTTAACATAATTGAAATTGGATTTAAAATATTTAATATTTAGCGTAATTAAAATTGAATTTAGAATTATAACATTTAACGTAATTAAAATTGTAATTGTAATTGTAATTAGAATTAAATATTTAACACAATTGAAATTGGAAATGAAATTGGATTTAGAATGATAACATTTAATGTAATTGAAATTGAAATTGGATTTGAAATTATAATATTTAACACAAGAATTATAATATTTAATGTAAATAAAATTAGAATTAAAATTGAAATTAAAATATTTAACATAATTGAAATTGGATTTAAAATTATAATATTTAACTATCAAAATTGAAATTATAATTATAACAATTTAATGTAATTAAAATTAAAATTTGATTTAGAGTTATGATATTTAACGTAATTAAAATCAAAATTGGAATAAGAATTATAATATTTAACATAATTGATATCAAAATTATAATTATAATTATAACATTAAGAAATCGAAATTGGATTTGAAGTTATAATATGTAACGTAATTGAAATCAAAATTAGGTTTAAAATTATAATATTTAACGTAATTGAAATCGAAATTAGATTTAAAATTATGACATTTAACGTAATTGAAATCAAAATTAGAATAAGAATTATCATATTTAACATAATTGATATTAAAATTATAATTATAACATTAACGTAATTGAAATCGAAATTGGATTTGGAGTTATAATATGTAACGTAATTGAAATCGAAATTGGATTTAAGATTATGACATTTAACGTAATTAAAATTAAAATTGGAATAAGAATTATAATATTTAATATAATTAATATCAAAATTATAATTATAACATTAACGTAATTGAAATTAAAATTAGATTTGAAGTTATAATATGTAACGTAATTGAAATCGAAATTAGTTTGGAATTATAACATTTAACATAATTGAAATCGAAATTGAATTTAAAATTATGACATTTAACGTAATTGAAATCAAAATTGGAATAAGAATTATAATATTTAACATAATTGATATCAAAATTAAAATTAAAATTATAATATTAATGTAATTGAAATCGAAATTGGATTTGGAGTTATAATATGTAACGTAATTGAAATCGAAATTAGATTTAGAATTATAATATTTAACGTAATTGAAATCGAAATTGGATTTAAAATTATGACATTTAACGTAATTGAAATTAAAATTGGAATAAGAATTATAATATTTAACATAATTGATATCAAAATTATAATTATAACTATAACATTAAAGTAATTGGAATTAAAATTAGATTTGGAGTTATAATATGTAACGTAATTGAAATCGAAATTAGTTTAGAATTATAACATTTAATGTAATTAAAATCGAAATTTAATTTAGAGTTATTATATTTAACGTAATTGAAATCAAAATTGGAATAAGAATTATAATATTTAATATAATTGATATCAAAATTATAATAATAATTATAACATTAACGTAATTGAAATCGAAATTGGATTTAGAGTTATAATATGTAACGTAATTGAAATTAAAATTAGGTTTAAAATTATAATATTTAACGTAATTGAAATCGAAATTGGATTTAAAATTATGACATTTAACGTAATTGAAATCAAAATTGGAATAAGAATTATCATATTTAACATAATTGAAATCGAAATTAGATTTAGAATTATAATATTTAACGAAATTGAAATCAAAATTGAATTTAAAATTATTACATTTAACGTAATTGAAATTAAAATTAGAATAAGAATTATAATATTTAACATAATTGATATCAAAATTATAATTATAACATTAACATAATTGAAATTAAAATTAGATTTGGAGTTATAATATATAACGTAATTGAAATCGAAATTAGTTTGGAATTATAACATTTAACGTAATTGAAATCGAAATTGAATTTAAAATTATGACATTTAACTTAATTGAAATCAAAATTGGAATAAGAATTATAATATTTAACATAATTGATATCAAAATTAAAATTAAAATTATAATATTAACGTAATGGAAATCGAAATTGGATTTGGAGTTATAATATGTAACGTAATTGAAATTGAAATTAGATTTAGAATTATAATATTTAACGTAATTGAAATCAAAATTGGATTTAAAATTATGACATTTAACGTAATTGAAATTAAAATTGGAATAAGAATTATAATATTTAACATAATTGATATCAAAATTATAATTATAACATTAACGTAATTGAAATTAAAATTAGATTTGGAGTTATAATATGTAACGTAATTGAAATTGAAATTAGTTTGAAATTATAACATTTAACGTAATTGAAATCGAAATTTAATTTAGAGTTATGATATTTAACGTAATTAAAATCAAAATTGGAATAAAAATTATAATATTTAAATAATTGATATCAAAATTAAAATTATAATATTAACATAATTGAAATTAAAATTGGATTTGGAGTTATAAATTATAATATGTAACGTAATTGAAATTGAAATTAGATTTGGAATTAAAATATTTAACATAATTAAAATAAAAATATTTAACGTAATTAAAATTATAACATTTATCGTAATTAAAATCGAGATTAGATTTGAAATTATAACATTTAATTAAATTAAAATTAAAATTGAAGTTAACATTATAACATTTAATGTAAATAAAATTGGAAATATAATTGATATTATTTTAATTGTTATAATTAAAAAAATTTAATTTAATTTAATTAATATTATTATTTTATTTTTTTATTATATTAATTCAAAACCCGCTTAAAATCCGCGGATAATCCGTTGCGGGTTTGGTAATAGGTACAAACCCGCAAGTGCGGGTTTGGTAACGGCACTCCAAACCCGCAACGGGTTTGGGAAGGATATGGTATTTCATTTTGTAAGCGGATATGAATATGGTATTAGAGGTATCCGTCCCAAACCCGCCCGCTGCCATCCCTAGCCTAGCTCTTAGGTAGACCCCGGATCACATCTGAGTCGAACAGAAAGAGACTACCAGAAGACTGACCCGAGCAGATCATGCTTAACCTTGCACTTAAGCAAATCCACCGGCAAAGACGAGCATAAAGAATATGTCAAGAATTTGCTTAATGTATGTCAGAAAGACACCTAGCATGTGTTAGAAGTACAATAGAAGCAGAGTCAAAAGCGTGTCAAAGGAAGATCCGCAGAAGGATATTTGGAGTATAACAAATCACAGCAGAGGCAGAATACCCCAAAATATCCTTCGAAGATCAATATTATAAAAAATAAAATAAGACACAGAAGTAAGGGATGATAAAAGAGTGTCCATTTAAGTACTTTAGAGGATGCCCAAATAGCTAGAGGAGCTATACGCAAAAAAAGAAAGGTTTACCTCCCTTCATTTTAAATACATTTTTGTCTCCTTTCTAATAAGATTCCCATCATAGAAATTCTTTTTGACTTAAGTATTGGAGAGTCTTTATCGGAACCCACCTTGACAAAATCATCACGATAATAGTGTTAGTATTTTTGCAGATTCTGCCATAGCCGACGATGGAGAGAAGATCCAAGCTCACGCTAGCAAACCCAACCAAGACGAGACCCGAGAACTGATTCCCATTAATAAATAAATTCAAAACTCGTTGGTCTGAAGAACCATTTTTTTCAATCAATAATTTTTTATGTAAAATTATTAAAAAAGATAAAATCATTTTTCCTAAATAACATTTATACATACTAAATGATTTTTCTTCTATAAATATATCGTGAACTCTAATATTGGTTATACATACTAAACTATTAATTTAGTATATACGTTAAAATCTAGAAAATTCTTGTTTAAAGTTGAAATAAATGAGTTTTAGAGATAAATAAAAAGAAATTATGAAAAATATTTATTTGTTTATATTTTATAAATAACGGGGTGTACCAAAAGTGATGATTGAAAATTAAACTGGAATATATTGAAAAATTATAAATTATTTCAATTTTTTGAATAAAGTGTAATAAGCAATGGCATCATCAATATAGCAATATAGCCATAAAAATTATTTTCAGATTAAAACATAAGGAAAATGTAGGCGGGGAGAAAAAGTATCACTTCATCCACATAGCCGGATGGCAGCGGATTAAAATTGGGAGGATACCCCTAAAATTTAAATTTGCATTCGTTTTAAAAAAAAAATATCAAATTTTTCTCAAATTAAGATTGACCAAATTTGGTTTCAATTTTTTTGGGTTTGGGACTAAACTAAAATCGAACCAATTAATTTTATTTATTGTATTTTTATTTATTTTAAAATAAAAAATTCAAATTCAATTTCTAAGTTCAATTTAAGCTCGTGTTTTGAGCTTAGGTTAGTTGGATTTAGTATATACGTCAACATCTAAAATTCTTGTTTAAAAGTTGAAATAAATGATTTTTAGAAATAAATAAAAAGAAATTATGAAAAATATTTTTGTTTGTTTATATTTTATAAATAATGGGGTGTAGTAAAAGTATTGAAAGTGATAATTGAAAATTAAATGGGAATATATTAAAAAATATAAATTATTGTCAAATTTTTTTAATAAAGTGTAATAAGCAATGACATGTCTTTTCTTTTTTAAAAAATAAACTTCTTAGTTTTAGGCAATGGTTTTCACAAGCTTGACTACTACAACTGACATTTCTTTTAGCCTATATCAGAACAAGAAGGCGAAATTTGTTATCATGATACAGAAATAACATTTAATGAATCTGTGACTGCTTCAACAATTCATCTCCAATAATTCTGGGATATACTATCCCATTAAACCCATGATTGTGAATGTGTTTCTTAACCGAAATCCGCCCAAGAAAGTTGGCCATGATCTTCGGTTTCAGGAAAACAAGCAAGAGTAGCTAGTCTTTCTCTAGTCAAGAAATGAAAATAGCAAAAGACCAAAACCATAAACATCACACTTGTTATTGAATTGACCTTTGGTCATGAAACAATTTCGGAACATGTTGTTCTGATGATTTGAGATCTCTAAAAACAATAGGCCTGGAGAATCCTATGTGAAGATGAGCAATTACATTTGCTATATATCTCTGTTGCAATCTTCAACCTATGTTTCAATAGTAAAGGCTCAATCCGTACTCCACAGGTTCAATTCAGAAACTAGAATAGGAATTTGCACCTCTAAACGACATAGCATTAACTTCAAAACATTTTTGTGATGCAAAAAACCTCAATACAATTTGTACCCAGCTCCATGTAAAATGAGATTCCAATTAAGGTGGCAGAATTATGCGGTTCAGCTTTGAAATCCTACGCCCACAGAGATGTATCAGCTTAGGGATTTTTTATTGAACAGAGAAAAATGTACAAATGTGTTTATAGAATTAAAGAGTTTTAAGTATTGAATCAACTTTCTCAAAATTTTTACTCAAGATTGCTTCTCAAAATCTGTTCTAAGCAGCTACTAAAGCCCAGGTTTTATACTCTGTTTTCCCGGGCTGTTACACCACTTGGAACCCTTTACATAGGGCTTGAACAATGAAGTTTAATTATTAGAATTGTCCAATTAATCCAGACTTTTTCTTTTCCTTTTTTCAAAAAAAAAAAAAACATTCTTGTTATATGTAATGTACTAACCAATAAAGTTATTGGAAGTAAGGTAATTTGTTGATCCTTTTCTGTTATCTTCTTCTATTTTTTAAACTATAATTTATATTTATCTAGGAAAATTATTTCTTACCTCTCTATAATTTTGTATTTTTATTATTTTCTCCCTAATTTTTTAAATAAATATCAGTATTTCCTTTTAAAAGAGTAATTGATCACTCTTAGTGAGAAGAATAATATTTAAAAAAGAAAATATTGGTACTTACTTCAAAAAAAATCAGTGAGGAAAATGATATAAACAAAAAATCACAAGGATAAAAATCATTGAGTAAACCGAAGATCAAGTGGGAAAGAGTTGGTTTTACAGAATAGATACTAGAACTCTCTGTATATCTTGTGTTTGTTTTTAATTAATGAATTGTTTTGTTTCCTTTTGACCCAATTGGATTCTGGTAACTATTGTATCGTATTGTTGTTCCCACCATTGACTTAGATGAACATTTATATATATAAATGTGAAAATGATGAAGTTTCATCCTTATAATTACTTAAATATTGAAAGCTTGTGAGGACTATAGATTCTTGGAGATCATCAACCATGGAGTCCCTGAAGAGTTGTTGAACAGAATGATGGCTAGGATTACTGAATTCTTTGAATTGCCTTCGGTAGAGAAAAAAGCTACTCTAAATATGCTCCCATGGTCATTCAAGTTTAAGCCAAAGTTAATAAAGGATATGCTTAAAACTTAATTGGGTTCTCAATTTCTTATAAGAATTCAACCTAATTGGCTTGTTATGAGCGCATCCAATTGGTTTTTATGGGAAAAAAAATGGGTTACTTAAGTTAAGAATAAAGGTTTAACTAGAAAGTGTACAAACTTTATCATTTAGGCAAACATATGAGTGGACATATTAATAATAAGTTTTTAAAAGTTAGAAATTGGTTTTAAAAAAAAAATTATTAGGAGAAAATTTGAATCCCATCTAATTATTATTTTTATTTAACAAATAATACTTTCACCCTATAAAGATAATAATTTTAAAGTCACTGCACCACGATAAAAGAAAAAGTATAATAAATTACATGAACCTGTATTTTGATAATAGTGTAATAGAAATGAAAAGAATTGTACCCTAAATAATATAACAATAATATTACATTGTGTTCAGAGAAGAGTAAAAAAAAAAAAAATTAAACGTATAACACTATGCATATAAATTAAATCACACAAATATATTTATACTACCTAACATGATATTATATAATTAATTCACTTGTTATCATATTATCTATTTTATTTATTTTTTTAATTATATTTTATCACATTAAATAGTATAAATTAATAAATAATACTACACTTTTAAAATTTTATCTTAAATAAAATATTAAATAACTACTGAATAATAAAATATTATAATTTGTAAAAATATCTGTTATATTATTTTATTATTTAATATATTATTTAAGATATAATTAATAAAATATAGGATTATTCTAAATTAATTTTATATATACATTGTTGTTGAAACTAAAAACTGTAGTGGGTGAAGACAAAGTAAAATAAAATTAAAAAAAGTTCAAATTCCCTTTCCGAAGTTGGGGAATCATATCCACCTTGAAACTCTCCCTGCTATTCCGGAAACCAACACCACTTCTTTTCTCCATTTACGAAAAGAAAAAAAACCTGCGTCCAACACGCAACCCCAACGTGCAATTTTTGAATTTTGCACCACCATCCAATCTAATATGCCAGAAAACCTGAGTCATTATTAATTTCAATCTTTCACTGCACTGGCATCATCACTTCACTTCTTCTCGGTCAAAAAGCTTATCATCGAGGCCAGCGTTTCTTTTTGAAAATACTGAAATTATCATTAAAAATAACTATCAAAATCATTTGCGTGTAAATTATATAAAAAAAAATATAAACTCTATTATAAAAAAAATTAAGAAAAAATGACTTTGCTACTTGGGATAGAGGGTGCATACCAATCATCATTGAACTGAAAGGGTATTTTTATCTTAATAAAAAATTTAATATTTTATTTTATTTTAATTCATTAAATTTTTTATTAATTTAAATAAAATAGTATTCTAAATATTAATTACTAGTTTGTTGACACTTAACTATAAAATTAAACTTGTAATTATATGTTTAAAGTATTGTTTTATTCAAATTTACAATAAAATTTAATAAATTAGAGTAAAATTAAGTTTTAAAATTTTTATTTAAATAAAAGTGTCTATTAAATTATATGTTAAGGACAAACACATCATCTATCAAATAAAAATTAATTGCATATGCTTTGCGTAAGAGGCACGCAACATCAACTAATGCATAAATAATATCATGCATGTGCTTTGTTCTTTAACTTCATCCTCTTCTATGTTCAATCTAAGAATATGGGCCATAATAATAATAATAACAATAATAATGTAATTTTTTTATAAAAAAATATTAATTAATTATAAAGAGAATTAATAATATGTTTAATAAATTATATTTTAAAAAATTTTGTGAGTAAGAAAAAATTAAGAATATGTATTTGGTAAAAATTTTGTTGTCAAAACTGGTGTATATAGTATTTAATGACTAATTATAGTAAAAGTAAGTAGCTTGTGCAAGAATGTACAAACACTTGAGTTTGATTAATTTTTTCTTAACATATAATAAAAAAATTATTAACTACAAAAACAATTCTTAAAGTCTCATCTTTTTTTTATTAAAAAAAAACTCTTTTGCCACTTAAATTTTTTTATGAAGGAGGGTTTAATTAAAAAAATAATTTACATAACACCTAAAAAATATTTTAACTTATCAAAATTATTTTTGTTATTAGTGTAATTTAATGTAAATATTAGTAGTATGTCTGATGTAATATCAGTAGTGTAATCTAATATTTGTAATACCAATTGTAGAGTATATTAAAAAAAATACTTTTGTCAATCCCAAATTTTCTTTAACAATTCAAACTATTTGTATATTTTAATTATTTTAGACTTAACTTATATATTTTTTTATAACATTTCAAAACATTTTATCGATTAAATTGATTAATGTCCATAATATACTTTCTTGTATATGCAAGGAATTATTTATACACAAAGAGATGGATTTAAATAGTAATTATATTATATTTTCCTATGATAATTTGAAAATTTTAAGTTAGTCTTAATGACACAAAGTTAAAATAACAGTGTTAAATTTATAAAGTTAAGATATTCAATACAAACTTTATATTTTAATTGACGTGTCATTAATTAATAATTATTATATATTATATAATTATTAATTTTTTTAATTAATATAATAATTATAAAATATTAATTAATAATTAATATATCAAATACTCTCTAATTCTTATCTCAATTTTATAAATCTACCCTTGTTAGGTAAACCAAATCTTTGGTTAAAAGAAGTAAGAGAATGGGAATGCTCTATTTGGCGGCAGAAAGTGAGGCTCAAACTGGCCCAATATATACGTAACAGTATATTTTGCCTATTGATCAAATCAAACTGTGCAATGCAGCTTGATCAAACCGGTAAGAATAAGATTCACTGCTGCTTGTCAAATTGCAAGTCAAATCTATTTTGCATTGCTATCAAATTCTTCACAAATCATGGACCCCAAAATTCATTCTTTTCATGGCCCGTGCATATCACGTGCCACGCTGCATTCGACTTTCATTGGTGAGTAATTTTCACTATTGGTTAAGAGAGCCATGATGATGGGTTCTTGATGTTGTTGTAATTACTCAATAGTTTCAATTAAATTTCTCAGATGGGATTTTGATTTTTTTTTTTTGATTTTTGTTTTATGAAACTTTGTCGAGGGATGTTAAGTTGTGCACTTTAATTTAATATTTTTATGGCATCAATTAAGTCATAACTTTAATACTTTTTGCGTAGTAAAAAATCATAATTCATACCATAAGTAAGAACACATAAGATTAACACACCAATAAAGATAAAGAAAATAAACCAATCATAAGGCACAAGATATACGTGGTTCGGTCCAAATTACCTACGTCCACGAAGGATCCATGATCCAGCTTCTTCCCATTGAAATAGATCACAAAGTATTTTCTTACATCATCAATGATCCCACACGACCCCTTAGTATCTCCTATAGAGACCTCTAAACATCTACCATTGATCATTATGACTCCCTAAGACCTCTTCGTATCTCCTCATAAGAGATTTTTACAAGAAACACAAGAATAGCCCGAGCATCTAAGCCTAAAGGATCTATGGTGTTTCTCTTTTATTCACTCAAAGAACCTAAAGAAGAAAATACCCCCCAAGGTTACACCCTAGTGCACCACGCACTTAGTGCCTACCTAACTCCTCTATTCTCTCTTATGGTTACATATTGAAACCTTAGATGCTTAATCTTAAACAATGGTTTACAAGTGTTTATATAGGGTATATTTCGTGCCTACAAACCCTATTCCTTGTTGGAGTAAGAGTCCACTTATTTTGGAAGTCCAAAACTTCCAAAAACTTGAAATCCCAAGCCAAAACGGACTTCTCCACGCGTTCTGGCGCTGCGGCGCTCATCCCTAGGCACCGCAGCGCTGGCCCTTTTCTCGTCCAGTGCTACAGCGCTGGTTTTCTATTTTGAGCGCCGCGGCGGTGGAAGCTGCCCGCAATTCTTTCTTTTCCTTCGCGTTTTTGAGTCCCGTTTCATTTCCTCTTTCGTGTCTCACACGTCCTAGACTTCTCCATACATGTCCCACACATTCTAAACTTTTTGTAACTCTCCACTTTAATATTCATCTCAATTTCTATTTAATTAAAATTATTAAATCACCAATTTTTCAACAAACTTCAAATTGTTTTAAGCCATAAAAGATGAGTGGGCATTCATGGCTTTTTCTACGCAGCACAAGACTAGAAAGCTGAAAACTTTGATTGCTTTCACTTTCGGGTCTTTAAAGAATGCCCACTTCAAGACTCAATCTCTTTATTTCTCTCTCTCTCTCTCTCTCTCTCTTTCTCTCCTTTCTCTTTGCCAAAAACTTGTATATAAATGCATGCATGGCTTTGCTTTCCTTGCTTCCAAAACTCACAGCTAGCTCTCTCAGTTGAATTACAGTCATCATCTTCAAGAAGAAGGGAGCTATTTAGCTACTAGCACATATCGATCATGGTGGGTGGGTAACTCTTGCTGGAGAAGCAGGGCACGTGCAATTCACATGCATCCTCATGAATTTGCACGCGCTCCCCTTCTCCAACACGTGTTTCTCACCCTTTTAACTCCCTCGTATTTCTCCATGCATGCAGAGAATTGAAGATTGTGTATGTGATTTTTTTGTCATTTGCAATATGTACAGGTACATTTCTTGAATTTCCTCACAACTTACACTCTCTTTTATCACACAAATGAATCTCTCTTTAGAATTGCAAACATATTTATGTATATAAAGAACTTTTGATAGTAACACAGTGAGCTTAATTTGCAACCGTAAATACTGTCAGCTTTTACCTTTTTTTACAGGCAAATTAAAACGTTGGTGTGTGACATAAGCATGGCTTGGTAATGCAACTATGGAAGGAGCCATACATCTTAAATTCTCACTGTGAACAGTAGCCAAGTCACTGTAGTTTTATAAATATCCACAGGCTGCTAAACATATGGCTAGAGCTAGACGCATGAGCTGTTTAATTCTGACATGAAAATTTTGATAGAAATAACTATTGAGTACGTGGCCTTGTCGGAGGGGCCACGGCTATTTTTTTTTTAAAAAGAAATCTTTAAATCTATTGAAAGCAAAGTAATAAGATTCACAATTTATAGGGTAAGATTTCTGATCAAAAAGGTTGGAAAATTATAAGACCTAAAGATAAATTTTACATTACATTTTGTTCAATCTCATCCACCTCTTACATACAGTGAGAGTGAGAGAGAAGATTAATTCTTTAAGAAGAATAAACCTTTTTTAAGAAGGAGAAAAGACCAATCTAATAATAAAGAGTAAAAAAAAAAAAAAACTTACACAAAAAGTGCGATAAATCCATTATCCAAACAACAAATAAACAAGATACATTAAAAGGCAGTGCCAAAAAATAAGCAATAAAATTCAAAAATCAACACTCAAAAATCTTAAATTGATGGTAAAAAATTTGACACTGCAGGAGAAATGCCTCATATTCGACAGTGGCTGCCAGCCCCATAGGGGAGGAGAGCGGCTGCTGAAACTTGGGCCTTGTCGTCAGAATACGGTGAGTTGCTGCACAAGACAAGAATGAGGCGATAGGCCGACCAATTCGGGGAGGAATTACAGAAAAACAGTCAGTCGGAGAAAAAGGTGCAACAGTGTCCGGCGAGAGAGTTATCGGAGGCTGTTCAACACTACCAAAACCGATAAATCTACACTGTCGGCAAAGACGAAAACAATTATTAGAGGGCCAAGGCTAATTAAATCTTATGTTATGAATCGACATCATATTAAATTAACTTAAGAGAGTGGCTCCGTGATAGAGTCAGAAGTTTTATTACATATGTTTAAATATTTTTTTAATTATTTATTATATATATATATTTTATATGTTCTAGCAAGGAATAAAAAAGTTACAACCATTCTACATGTTATTGTTACCCTTATAATTTAAAGTGGCAAATTTTAACTATTTTGATCTTCTTGTACGTTTCAGATTACAAAATCTCGTGCACTTGAAAGTGTTCTTGTGTCATAGCAAGGCACCCATAATTTTCTTATTAAAAAATAATAATATAAAATATTCTGCTAATATGAGAAAATGACTAACACAATGTTTTTACAAAGAATCATATTGCACTTCTTAAATAATATATATGCACTTCTCAAATAATATTTTTAAAATAATATATCAAGTATTTATTAAATAATAAAATAAAATAATAAATAATTTTAATATTTAATATTTTAATTTAAAATAAAAAAATTTAAATATAATTTAAAAAATATAATATAGACGAGGACGTTTATATTTTATAAAATGGTACATGGTCCTTAGCAATTCAGCACCAAATTGCTAGTAAGTGGCAGTAACCATGCAGAAGATCGCAATTTGTGAAATACGGACATCAACATTGAATAAAAAATTTAATTGTATCTTGACCTACAAATTGACCAATATTTGTGATGCAACACAGTCACAGACAGACTGTAGTTAATTTGATCTTCATGTCTCTCTCTCTCTCTCTCTCTCATTGTGTCCATAAAGAGTGGTTGATTGCGTCAGGTTGATGAAGCTAATAAGCAAAGCAATTAAGTTTTGGCAGAGTCGTATAAACAAAAGAAGAAGAATGGTCTAGAGGCAACCGGTACTTTCACTTTAACCCTATGAAAGTGGGGGACTCTGCTGAATCTCCGATGGGTTCCATTTGATTTGGCCATAAAGATATTGGAAATTGAAACAATTGAGGGGGGACAAGAAAGGCAGTAATGCCTGCCCAGATACGAAGAACCTTAAAATGCAAGCAAGGGTCTAAACACATGCTTCTGCTGTTGCTGCTGCAGATATATATGCGACAGTAACATAAATTATATAGCTGTAGGGTCAGACAGATCGATGGAGGAATATTAAGTGTGTATGCATGGGACTTTTGTACACGCAATGCAGCTCAGATCTCGAGGTTGAAGAAGACAAATGAGCCAATGATTATATCATTTGCGGGCTGGCTGAGCATATATATTTGAATTAGTATTCTCCCTTAACTTATATTTATCTAAATTTGTAAATATTTGTTGACACGTGTATTATACAAATATTCTTATTCTCAGTCCTAGTTGTATAATGAAAATTACTCCACATAATTCTGTAAGATATTTCGCATTAGAATAAAAGGGGTTTTCTTAATATACAAGGTAAAACATAATACTTGTAATATAAAATGTTATGTGTTAGAAAATTGGTAATTTAATAATTTTGATTGGATAAAAATTAAAATGAATATTAAAGTGGAGAGTCATAAGAAATCTAAAATGTATGGGACAAATATGAAAAAATTTAGAATGTGTGGGACACGAAGGAAAAAGCAAAACGGGACTTGAAAATGAGAAGGAAGTGAAGAAAACGAGCATAGAAGGCTCCAGGGCTGAGCGCTGTGGCGCTTAACACAGCAACCCAGCGCCGCAGCGATGGACGCAACAATAGCTAGCGCTGCGGCGCCAGAAGCGTCAAGAAGTCAGTTTTGATCCGAATTTTGAGTTATGGAAAGTTTAGGATTTCCAAAATAAGTGGACTCTTACTCCAACAAGAAATAAGATTACTAAACATGAAATAACCCCTATACAAACACTTATAAACCCTATATTTAAGATTAAGTATTAAGAGAGACTCTAAAAGAGGGGAAGAACTGGATAGACACTAAGTGCTTGTATACGCTAAGGTGGAACCATTGTTTGGGTGTTCATTATTGGTGGTAGAACAAGGGTGCACTAAACATTAGGTCATTTTGAGGGTTCTTTATTGAGTTTTCCTTGTAAAATCTCTAGGGAGTTAATAATAGATGTTAGAATCCTTGGATCCACTGTGAACGTAGGTAATTGGCTGAACCACATAAGATTGTGTTGTGCTATTTTATATTCTACTTTGGATTCTTGCTATTTTGCTTGATTAACAGGTTATTCCGCCGTGCAAGGAGGTTAGGGTTCTGGGTTAAATCTTGAGTTCTTAGCTTTAACCTAATCTCAAGAGGGAGAATGACGTTCCCTCCCTCAACAAACTGGTATCAGAGCTAAAGGTTCGATAATACACACTTGGGGTATTTAAACTATAGCTGCAATCAAGCAAGAAATAGAGAAATTCAATGGGATGAATGACTTTAATCTTTAGAGGAAGAAAGTTAGGGCTCTACTAGTAAAGGAATGGCTAGACTTAGCCTTAGATGAAGTCAGCTCTTCACTTAGCAATAGGACAATAACCTCAAAGTCCGGACAGAAAGATTGAGACACGATTTAGAAAAAGGCTTACAGCACCATAATATTAGTGTTAAGCGACGAAGTATTAAGGGAAGTTGGTGATGAAGAAACCGTTTTGGGGCTATGGAAGAGACTCGAAGCATTATATATGAAGAAGTCTCTTGCAAATAGACTTCTTGTGAAAAAGAAACTACATCAGGTAACAATGCACGAGGGATCTTCATTGAGAGCTCACATTGACAAGTTCAACAAGATCATCATAAGTCTTGAGCAACTGGGCATTAAGACTGACGATGAAGACAAAATCATTATCTTGTTAAGTTCATTTCCAAAGAGCTATGAGAGTTTTGTGGATACGCTACTGTATGATAAGGAGTCTTTAACGATGAATGACGTCAAGGCATCACTGAACTCAAAAGAATTGACAGAGAGATCTGAGTCCGATAGTGGAGCAACATTGCTTGCATAAAGAAGGAAAAGCAACTAATCAAGGTGGAGATCCAAAAAGTGTTTCCTTTGTAATAAGGAAGGGTATTTTGTAAATGATTGTCCGAAATCAGAAAGCCAAAGAGGGTGGGCTGCAATAGGTACTTAGGAAGACACCAAAGTTGTAGACACATTGGTAGCCTTAAGTGGAAAGTACGCTGGCAAATGGATACTAGATTTGAGGTGCAACGTCCATATGTGTCCCAACAGATCGATGTTTACCAACTATAAAATCAAAAAAGGTAAAACTCTAATGGGGAATGACAAGACTTGTGAGATCATGAGAGTTGGTGACATAAGACTGATGATGCAAGGTAGAGAAACTAGGGACTTACATAGTATAAGGCATATTCCTAAACTGAGGATGAACCTAATATCCCTAGGCAAGTTTGATGAGGAAGGGTATTCGGTTAGAGCGGAAAAAAGGAAAGTAAAGGTAGAAAAATGACCTAAAAGGTTTGAGGGTGAAAAGCACAATGAGGGGGCTTTATGTGCTTACTGGGATAGCCATGAGTGGCTCAACACGGGGTGTTAGGGTAATGCAGACCACTAGGCGACATCCAAATCGTGCTCATTGAGGTGATGAGGGTCGGAAATGAGTGCAACGCATCCATACCCTATGCAAGGTGCACGAATACCTTTAGAGACCAAAGTCACCAGCGCGGGAAAATTTAAGTCTTGGTAGAGACTTAACTGTACTCAACTCTAGGTGATAGAGTATTGGTGTGGATCGGATCCTGAAGCCTTTTATTTGGAAGATTTTGAATCGAGGAAGAGTTTGTTGGAAAATTGATGATTCAATAATCTTGGTTGGACAAGAATTGAGATGAATACCAAAGTGGAGAGTCACAAGAAGTCTAGAACATATGGAACACGTATGGAGAAGTCTAGAATGTATGAGACATAAAGGGGGAAACAAAACGAGACTCAAAGACGAGAAGGAAGCGAATAAAACGCGCATTGAAGGCTCCAAGGCTGAGCACCGCAACGCTGGGTCCCTAGCATTGCAGCAATGGGCACGACAATGGCTAGAGTCATGGCTCCAGAAGCGTCAAGAAGTCAATTTTGATTAAGATTTTGAGTTTTGGGAAGTTTAGGACTTCAAAAACAAGTAGACTCTTACTCCAATAAGGAATAGAATTATTAGGCACGAAATAACCCCTATATAAACACTTGTAAACTATTGATTTAAGATTAAGCATTAAGAAAGACTCTAAGAGAGGAAAGAACTGAGGAGACACTAAGTACTTGTGTGCGTTAAGGTGGAACCATTGTTTTAGTGTTCATTGTTCGTGGTAGAGTAAGAGTACATTAAACATTAGGCCTTTTTAAGGGTTCTTCATTGGATTTTTCTTGTAAAATTTATAAGAGAGGTTAGGATCTTTGGATCCACCGTAGACGTAGACAATTGGTCGAACCACGTAAGATTATGTTATCCTCTTTTATATTCTATTTTAAATTTTTGTTTTTTTACTTGATTATCAAGTTATTTCGCTACGCAAGGAAGTTAGAGTTCTAATTTAAATTTTGAGTTCATCTCTTTAACCTAATCTCAAGATGGAGAAAGATATTCCCTCCCTCAATATTATGCTTGTAATATTTGTATATGAACGTAAACTATAACCAAAATATAACTTAGTGTCATAAGTAATATTGTATTTACGTCATACTTGTAGCGTTTTTATTTCATAAACTTGAAAATGGGGATTAGGAAGATAACCTAGGTGACGTATATAGCCGAACCCATAATATGTAATTTCATGGATTAAAGTTAAATTGAAGTACTTGGCTTAAGATCCTCACTTCGGGATCTGACGTTAATCAGATGGATATAATGAGAAAAGGAAAATAAGAGTGTGCTCCTTTGTATATCATCTTGATGTATCGATATATTTCTGTGTACGTACGCACCTCGTGCCTCAGCTAGTCAGAATTAATCTCGCTAGTTCTTTCTCTTCTGTTAGGAATATGAATATCCTAATTCCTCTAGTGATTATTGATCTGGATCAAGTTTTTGGTTGGTTTGATACAAATTTGAAGCTGGGGTCATGACTTAGCACCTTATTTTGTGTTCATCTAGCTAGCTAGAGCTACTTTTTACATGTGAATCGGTCTTGGTAATTTTAGCATTTGCTACCATTCTTTCAGCGACTTTTATGGTATTGGGAGGTGAATTAATTTCTTTATTTATCTAATCAAATTTCGCAGCATGGCTAATCAAATTTCTACCTTATAAGTTTATGTGCTAATGAATTAATCTATTATGATCGTTTGACATTTTACTGTGTAAAAATATACATGCATGAGCCAGGCCAGACTAGTAATCCATTTCATTTGCATGAGCCTTTGAACATTCGTCAGTTGTGCTTAAACAAGGACACACCCTTCTTCTTTCGTACTGCCAAATCGACGGCCACATGTATAGCTATATACCATGCATAATTAGGGAAATACCCTTATTTTATTTTATTGAGGTTTTGGGTTGTGACTTATGACAATTCCACACGAATCCAGCTAATTGAGCTTCTGAATTGTCAATTATGTGATAAATCTTCGATAAGTTAAGTTTGTTGCGAGCGATTAATGACATTTCAGTAACATTTGCTTTTGTTTACGAATTCCTATCTTGAGAATGGTTAATGTTTACCTTGGAAGCAACACAGTCATGGCACCAGCAAGAACATCCAGTGATTCAAAAATTGTCTGACTTTGAAGATGGGTCCAAACAGTAACACGATGGAATGTAGGTACGACCCCAAAAACAACACATTATCAGAAACTGCTCCAATTTTAATACATTGAACTTTGAAGTGTAACAAAGACCCACTGTATAACGCAGTAGACAACTGATGTTCCTACTAATTGACGAACTTGAATTTACAACTGTAAGATTACATATAATAGGGAGTCTACCTAGGTATTCTTGATGCATTAAACTTTATTCTTGATGTATTAAACTTTTTTGGTTAAGTTAATTCGTGTCAGTTTTTTTTATAATTAATTGAGAAACATGAGACAAAATTCTAACAGATAGCAAATATAATTTCATGGACTTCATTCTTATAATATAGTGTAGCACCACAAACTGCACATTATTGAAAAGTTTTACAATGATGTGTTATTAGGCTATATGTATATATACGTATATTTTCTTGCAACAGTTGAAATTTATATGCATCCTAACATATATATATATACTCATGCTTGTTACGATTGAAGCTTTTGATTAAGTACACAAATTCATGTCTCTATTTTATAAAGACAAAGAGAGAACGGTAGTTGTTGGGTACAATATTGGATGGATAAACTTTATAACCCATGAAAAATTAACTCTAACAGCTTCATTGAGAATTTTCGATCTCTTGCCTTTGTCTCCTGAAGTCATTGGTCTTGCAGCTAGCCAACTTATGAATTCCTTTGGAAAATAGTGTAAAGGAAACTAGCATCATTATTTCTCAATTGAAATGGTAAAGGAAACTACCCAACCCCACTTTTCTCATGACTTTGAGTAATTTATGGTTGACTCAGAAGACTTCCTGATCACTTACAGGAAGCAACAATTAAGTTTCTGGTTGTGTTCATTCTGCTTCAGCTGCCAATTCCAGCGCCCTCTTTATCAAGGTTTTCACTTCTCATTTTTACCTTTTTTTAAAAATAAAAAAAATTAAACTAAATTTTGTTCTGAAAAACTGAACAACTAGTTATACATGCATGACTAATCAGTATTCTTTACTTTTATGTTCTTTATATAGGCATGCTTCATGTTCCATTTATACTTTTAGAAGTAAAAGCATTTCGTAGCCTACTTACATAAACAACCTCTACCATTTATACATAGGGTTTCAATATAGGTCACCATTTGTTTATTCACTTCAAATTTAGTGAATGTGGATCAAGAAGAAGAATTCAAATAATAAACGAATCAAATATAAATTTACAAATAATTAAACATATTGAATTAGGATTTGAACACCCTAAATTAGCAATTCATTATTGTTTACATCATTGAAATAAACAAATTTGAATAAGACACAAATTCATTTAGAATTTGAAAAGATATAAAATTTATCAATTTTTTAACAACTACAATATTAATATAAAAATAGATAATAATTAATATTTACAAAATATTAAAATTAAAATAAGATATAAGGACTTAATTTTTGGATGGATTTTTTTATTTTGTAATTTGCTTAAATAAATTTTAGTTGGATTGAATTATTCTTGGTTAACTACTTTGTGATAGATTTATTGCATATTATTAAGGAGTTAATTTGTGGATAATTTTTTTTTTGTCATGTGCTTAAATATATTTTACCTGGATTGTGTATATTTTAAATATAATATGTATTAATGTATTGTTTATAATTTCTTTTTTTTTAATTTAAGTTAATTATTTCATCAAATAAAGAACAATTTGAATTTGAATATTCGCATCAATTATGAATTAGACAAATAGATGTCTAATTCATTTAAAAATGAATCAAATACGAATTTAAGTTTTTAATTCGAATTCAATAAAATTTTGTTATATCTTATTTAAATTCAACATAATTCGACTCGGATAATTGTAAGGTGATATTAATAAGTTTAATCTCCTCCAAACCTAACTTTTTATAGATAAATAATGGCATTAAGTTGATATTGGCGTTTAAATCACATAATGCTCTGCCAAAAATTTATCCCCTATAATGTATGAGATAGTGAAATTGCTTGGATCTTTCAATTTTGATGACAATTTCTTTTGCAAGATTGCACTACATTTTTCGGTGAGTGCCAAGGTTTCTTCTATTCATTTGCCATAGCTACTTATACACTCCATGAATGTATCATCTAACACCTTAATATTTTGACTTATTATAGATTTTTTTTTATTTTTTTTATACTTTGTTAGATATTACAAGATATTTTCTTTGATATTTTTTAATTTTTTATTTAAAAAATGCGTTACATTTTCGACAATAAATTTGGTCTCTGGTATCAGATTATGACCGGAGAAAGGATATTCATTCTAGCTTGGCGTCCTGAAATTGAACACGGTCAACTTTGTTGGGCAGAAACTTGAAAGAAGAACATGGAAAATCACAGGTTTAATGGGAAAGTCGATCTCAAAATTATTGGAGATGAATTATTAGAGCAGCAATTGAGAGCTTCTATTGAGCTTGCCTTTAAATGTTTCTCTCACTCTGCAGAAGATAGACCAAACATGATTGATGTAGCAAAGCAACTTAGACAAATCTACCAATCATGGGTTTAACTTTTATGTAATTTCAGAGAGGCATGCTTTGGTTATATCTTTTTAAGCTCATTTAAAATTTCTTAAAAACAAATTTAAAAAAATTATGAAGTGATGATGGAAAAAGAAAACGTGTAATGAGAACTGAGAAGGGCTAATTAAAAATTTTAGAGCGTCTTTACTGTAGCAATTTGTTTTATGAATATTTTTTGGAGTAATTCTACCATTAAAAAGAAAAGAGTTCGTTTTCTTGCTTTGACTATAAGAAGTGAAAGGTAGGACAATTCAAAACTACAGTTTATGGCAGGATGATGGATGTTAACTAATAGGTCTGCTTTGCGAAAAGACTAATATTGGGTGACATATTACTCTTTTGGGGTGACAAAAAGGGTTGCCGGGGGTGGGTTTATGTTGGCCGGTGTTGGTGATGGTGATAACGGGGATATGTTGACAAATTGGGGTAATCGCTGGTGGTGGTGGTGGATTTCACAAGCTGTTGCTACCTTCAGCAAGCTAAATTGTCATGGTGTTGCTAGATGGTTTAGAGCTTAAGAGTTGTGTGCATGTCTATAAGTGCTTTCGCATATCGTTATATAGTCATGCTGGTGTGTACTGCAAAGCTTGTTACACCTTGAATGTTTTCTTCTTCTTTTTTTTCTTGATTAAGGGTGTGTTATGCATCTGAAGAAAAAATTTTACGGAAGTTGAAGTAGACAATGCCATAACTCGGTGTAATGTTTCCATCTTTTAAAAACATAAACTAGCCTCTCAATTTTTGTTGTTTTTGATGTTGAAGTCATAGAACTGTTTTGAGTGATATCATAGGAACTCTCATATTTAAAACCTCTCATTGTCAGGCATGTTGTTTGCTAAACAAGGTTTGAGGTTCAATCCGTCAGTGCTAAGTAAACTGCTTCTCAAAGATTGTAGAGTTCTTCAGGAGACCCAATTTCAAACTAAAGTTAACTAAAAAGTCCAGCAGAAGTCTGGATTATTAAAAAAAATAAAAAAAACCCAATGGCAATCACTCTTGTTAGAATTTGTTCTGAATTTTGCAGCAGGAATTCTTTAACAGATGCTTTATTTTTCCTTAAAATTTTTCTATCTCCTATTAAAAAGCTTTAAGTTTCAAGTTTCAGTCAAGACTTCAAACTTTGTTCTAATTATCTCTGCCTTACTAACTATTGTCTACGACCAATTTAATATCAGGTTGCATGCTTAGGCTTTAACTCTTGCTGCATTAGCTGGTGCTGCTGTGGTTGAATTCTATGACCACATGTCAGGATCTAAAGAAGACCACTACGCAAAATTCATCTTACCTCACAGGAACTAAATAACCCTTCTCGTGGAGCTTTTTTTAAACGAATTTTTGCTAGGCATGTAACTCCTTAGCCCCTACACTTTTAATTCTAGGTCAAAATTTAGCTCCAATTCGCCTTGGTGAGCAGTATTAAATGGAAACTAATTGTAGAAAGAAACCAGAATGGGTCTTGTAGATATTAGAATGAAAATGCACATTCGGTTTGTAACTTGGATGCAAACCTTTTTTTTTAAAAAAAAAATTATTACATAAAATTTAAACCTTACCCCTCCATATCTCAGCGTGAGCGAGTTTAAATTCTAAATCTCTTCATTCCACTCAAAAACGTTTACCAGTTAAACCTATTGATGCTCACAAATTACACGCAAATTAATTAAGTTAAACCAATTGATTTAATTTCTTCTTTTTTTTTTTTCCTTAAGACATGTAGTACAACAAAAAGAAAAGAGTAAAATGACTTACACCCACAACCTTTTAAGTATTGGTGCAAAGGGCTAGTTAATTAAGTTATTGCAGCTCAATTTTTCTCCGTTAAATTTCATTTACTTTCAATAAAGTTTTAACGTAATTACAAACAAAACTTTATTAATAATATTTTTAATATCTCTAACACTACGACATACCATGTTCATGAATTTGCAGGACGAATTGGTCGATTAGGCTAACTTTGAGAATTGTAGAAAAACCTTTTTTAAAAAAAGAAAAAAGAAAAAATTCATACAACCGTATGTTTTATTTGCGTACAAGTCGAGATTAACACCCACGCTTGGAGAAAATGTTACCGATCAGCCAACCTACTTGTGTGTTTACTTGAATTTTGACATGTAACCCATAGCCAGTTATACTTTGTCAAGAGGAGAAATATTTAGGCCACTGGCCAATGTTCTATGTTGTATCTTCAATTTTATATTAATATGATTACAAAAACTATCTTTCAAATAAATAAGTTTTTTTAATTGTATGCAAAAGATTATAATAGAAAAATTGCCAATTATCTTTAAAGAATTTTCAATTTTCATAATAACTATTACCCCTGCTTTTTTTTTAAAATATCCAATTATTAATTACCACTTTCTTGTTTTCTCCTCTAAAAATGATACTAGAAAATTGATAAAAATAAGTAGTAGTTACAAAATTTTACTAGAGTTAAATTTCTGTTTCAAGTAGATATAATATCTTAGAAGATGAAACTTTTGATGATACAATGAGACTCGGTGCTTTTTCAAGTAGGTTTCAATAATATTGAAATTTTTAATGTAATAATTTAGACAGAATGGAGATTAAGATCGAGATATTAATTTCGTAAAATGTTCTTGCCATTACGAGCAAATTAAAAATCCATAATAAGCAATTCAAAAGTAAGGCATGGTCTCAAAGAGAGAAAAAAGTATCATTATATCATCAACAATTGTGGTTTGTGTTGAATATGCAACAATCGTGATACTAAAATAATGCCTCTTCCCATATTAGAAAAAAAAAAAAAAAAGCCTCTTGCCATATGTAGCTGTGAAGATTGACAAGCAGTCTGGCACCTTGCGGATTGTTGTCTTTATCACACTATTCATTCCATATATATATTGAAGACAATCCTATTTAACATTTGTTGGTCCTCATGGCCGATGTTATTGACATTGGCTCTCCTAATTAGATCTAAGGCATTGAGTAAGCAAATGCAAAAGTAAGGCTTTTTCTTAAATGGAGAAACAAACTAATTTCTTTATTAAATAAAAATTCAGTAATAAACTATGTAATAATTGAAGTTCCCTAGACATGAAATATCTAAGTAGCTAATTATGCTAAATAAAAGAGTTTCTTTTCTCTAAACTACTATAAATATTACAGTATATATCTAAAGTAGTACTATCAACATTGAAGTTTAGGAATGATATCATGAAGGAGCCATGTTGCCATGTATTTATAAGCTTTATGAGTCAAATGAACTCCATCCCAACTGATGTGTTTGTGGGGATTTTGACAAACTGGAACTTCGGGAAATCCACACATTTTTGCGAGATTGAAGTTATAATCACCTCCAATACCGCAACAAGCTTTTTGCACTGACCCAGAATCAAAACCTGTAGATTTAAGTTAAAAGTAAGTAAAGATCAAACATATATAGTATATAAGTATAGTTTAGAAGAGATAAAGTCTTTAACAACAATCTCTATTTACTCACCAAGCAAACGAGCACGGCGCAGAATCCACAAGAATGCATTGTAATAATCGCCATATACAATAGCTACGTTACAATGTTCTTTCTTCAATTCTTGAATGGCTTGTTTGAGATGTTGATTATGATACAATGACAAGTTGTTCAAGTCCTTCAAGCAGTGGAGTTCATCATAAGCAGCAGAAACATTGGTCTGGAATCCGGTAAGATAGATTGGCATACAACCTATTGGGAAATTTCCTGGAACAACAACTCTAGTAGCTCCAAAAGCAATCGCTCTCTGAAAAACCCAATCAAATCAAAGAATTAAGAACATTGTCAAAAGCTAATCAAGAGTTATTTGTATTGATTTGTAGGAAGAAGGCTTACCATAGCAGCATTCTTGATGGCTTGGACTACATCAGGCACCATGGCCTTCACATCCTCAAAGGTTTTTCCTTGAAAAAGAGCGTAATTGTAGTCGTTTCCTCCAATTTCACCAACCATGAAGAGAGAATGTTTAAGTTTCTCAGCACAATCTATATTTCAAACACAAAGACAGTTAATAATTCTGAACTTGTCTTTAAATGAAAGAGACCCAATGAATAATTTAATTATATAATAGAGACAGAGACACTTACATCCATAATTGTGACATATTCCATTGAAATAGGAGGACATCCAGTCAAGCTGATCATTGAGAGAACTGTTAGTTACGGGAGATAAAATCTTTTTCTCCGCTAAAGTCTGCCAAGGCAAAGCAGTGGAGCCAGCAACAGCAAAATTCACTCCATGACTGTGACTTGATGAGTTCGGATTCCAGTAGGCTTCAAGAAAGGGAAGACCAGCCGATATCGCTGCAACAAGATTAATTATAACAATATAACTTAGCAACCATCGACCTCAATATTCAATATTTAGTGAAAACAATTAAAGCAAACCTATAGATATGTATATAGAAAAATTAACTGAAAGATCGAGTGGAGAAGAAAAGAAGCTAATTGATTTCTTACCGAAATTATCAATCATCAGCAACCCATCTGAGCATCTACCCGTTGCATTCTTGAAAAAGGTTTCTCCATAGGGAAGCCGAGCAAACACAGACTGAGGTTGCTCGCGAATGAGATTGCCCGTGTCTGATATCGAGTCTCCAAGTTGATATATCGCATCAATCCCACAAGTCTTAAGACCATGTGCATTGCACTGAGGAGGAGGAGCAACGAGAAAGAGAGAACTGAGCACAAGAAACAGACAGAAAACCGTGTTATTTTTTATGATGGTTGCCATTGCTTGATCGAAAGAAAGTTAGCAATCCCTAATTGATATGTTGTGATGATAATATTTTGCGAGCTAAAGCCTGTTATTTATAGACGGATGATTACAATTTCTACTTGGTTTCGGATAACAGCAAAAAGACAGCTTAATTTGTCCTACTCAGAGTTCGATTTCCCTGATCGCTTTTGAATGTCAGTACTTTTCCGCTTTAAATTATGATTACTGATCTGATCATGCATAACATCGGAGCATTATATATGCCAAAATTCATAACCGTTGAGGTCTTCAAATCCAGTTTTCATGCAAAGTAAGAATCCGTGTGTGTTTCGGGAAGAGCAATAAGATTTTCTACGGTGAATATGATTCTTTTTTTTTTCAATTTCAAGAATTATAAATTAAAATCTCTCTTTAATTATAGCACCAGCGGATTTTGAATCTAACCATCTTCTGCCCAGCCCACCGTTTTTTGAGGTTTATATAAACAACTTGGCTCTCTTTCTCTACCTCCTTTCAGTTTTTCTGGCATTACAAGAACTCTCTTCAAAAATATCCCAAACCTCTGTTCTCATATCTGTTCTCTGTTTTATTTCTCTCAAACAAAACACTAACCTATTTTGTTGTTTCTCTGAAAATGTCGGACCCAAGTCAACTTTCGAATCTGTAAGGAAATGGGTTGTTCAACACAAGCTCAGAACTGTTGGTATTTTTTTCTCTAAAGAATCTTGACGTTTGATATATTTTTTTTCTTTTTTTATGTGGGTTAATTATTGCCTGGGATTTGTTTGTTGTGATTAAGGGTGCTTATGGCTAAGTGGGATTGCAGGCTTGATCGAGTAGAATTGGTCTCAACCTATTATGAAAACCAGCGTCAAGATCATTCAGGGAGAGAAATTTTGATTCTTTCATTATCTATTTATATTTTTGTTTTTATATTTGTCTTTTTTTCAATCAAAGTTTGGAACTTTTTTATCTGGGTTTTAATTGATTTGAAGTTCATTTTTTAAAGTGGGTATTGGTTTATGAAATATCCCGAAGGAAAAAAATATATATAAACATGCTCTGTGTTTTGTTGCAAAAATAGTGTTGAGGGGGCGTAATTTAATTTCTTTTCCCCTTTTGGTGCACTGGATTAATTGAAAGTCCGAATTTGTAAAACCCATCTGGCTTTATATATCCCTTCTTCTGATAAGTATGAAGAAGTTAATATCGTGATTTATTTGCGTTTCTTGTTCTTGCCTTAGTTTAGCAAAACCTTATTTCGATTAGATGTTGATCGCCTATTGTTTTCGAAATGTATATCATCTTATATTTCAAAACCTAATGGATGATTACTTTGACCTAGTTCTCCATTATTATCTTTTTCAGGTTTCAATCAACTTTATCAACACTAATCCATAGAAGTTTTCTTTTTGTGGATTCATTTATATTGTATATAATATGAACAAGGCACTTCTTTATAACAAATAATGTCCTTTGACATACGAGTCTTTTGAGTGACAAAAAAGGAAGGTTGTCGATGGTGGGTTTATTTCGGCTTTTGATGGTCATGATGATTATGTTGACAAGTTGGGGTAATTGCTGGTGGTGGCGGACATCACAAGCTTTTGCCACCTTCAGCAAGCTTAATTGTCAGGGTGTTGCTAGATGGATTGGATCCTTGAGGGCCATGTGCATGTCTATATGTGTTTTCGTATCTCGTTATACGGCCATGCTGGTGTGCACTGCAGAGCTTGTTACACCTTGAATGTTTTGTTCTTTTTTCTTATTTAAGGGGGTGTTATGCTTCTGAAGAAAAAAGTATACGGAGGTCGAAGTAGACAATGCAATAACCTGGGAGGTCTCTGTGTAATGTTTCCGTCTTCTAAAAACATAAATAAGCCTCATAATTTTTGCTGTTACTGACGTTGAAGTCATAGAGCTACTTTGAGTGATATCATAGGAACTCTCATATTTAAATACTTCAGGCATGTGGTTCGCTACCACAAGGTTTGAGTTTCAATCTATCAGGGCTATTGATCCAGTGAGAAGCTTTAAGTTAATTGCTTCTCAAAGATTGTAGAGTTCTTCAGGAGGCCCAATTTCAAACTAAAGTTGACCGAGGAATCCAGCAGAAGTTTGGATTACAAGAAAAAATGCAAGTAGCAATCATTCTTGTTAGAAGTTAGAACTTGTTCTGAAGTTTGAAACAGGAATTCTTCTTACAAATACTTTATTTTGCTTAACTTTTCTGCCTCCTATTATAAAGCTTTATGTTCCAAGTTTCAGTCCTTCAGAGTTGAAAATTTGTTCTATTTACTTCTGCCTTGCTAACTACTTGTCTCCTACCAATTTAATATCAGGTTGCATGCACAGAAACCTATCAATTCAATTTGAAAGTAAGTAAAAAAATTATTAACATATATAAGTAGGTTTATTTTAAAATAGTATGCTGTAATAAAATTTTCTATTGACTCATTGAGCAAACGAGCACGATGCGTAATCCACAAAAATGCATTGTAATAATCGCCATGCTACTTTAAGATGTTTCTTCAGTTGTTGAATCGCTTGTTTGAGATGTTCGTTGTGATACAATGACAAGTTGTTCAAGTCCTTCAAGCAGTGGAGTTCATCATAAGAAGCAGAAACATTGGTCTAAAATCCGATAAGATAGATTGGCATACAGCCAATCGAGAAATTTCTAGGAACAACAACTCGAGTAGCACCCAAAGCAATAACATTATGAAATTAACCAAATCAAAGAATTGAGAATATTGTTTAATAATAATCAAAGACTAGACATCACTTTATAACACCCATTTTTTATTTTATTTTTTTAATTATTATATGTGGGGTTAATAATATTATTATTTTATATTTAAAATTATGGAGTTTATGGGATCTATTTAAAAAAAAAAAAAAGATGATTGATTAGAAAGGTGGAGCTCTTTGTTGTTTCTTTTTTGGTTTGGTTTTGTTGTTAAATTCAATGGAGAGAAAGAAGAAGAGGAAAAAGAGAAGAGAAAGAAATTAAAAGAAAAGAGAGAAGAGAGAACAAGAGGAAGAAAGAAAGAAAAAAAAAAAAAAGAGAGACGAAAGAAGAATGTCGAAAAAACAAAAAAACGCGTGGTGTAACAGTGTAGTGTTTTTTCTCTCGGCGCATCTTACTAAACCACCCCACCCCACCGCCTAATGGATGATTACTTTGTCCTAGTTCTCCATTATTATCTTTTTCAGGTTTCAATCAACTTTATCAACACTAATCCATAGAAGTTTTCTTTTTGTGGATTCATTTATATTGTATATAATATGAACAAGGCACTTCTTTATAACAAATAATGTCCTTTGACATATGAGTCTTTTGGGTGACAAAAAAGGAAGGTTGTCGATGGTGGGTTTATTTCGGCTTTTGATGGTCATGATGATTATGTTGACAAGTTGGAGTAATTACTGGTGGTGGCGTACATCACAAGCTTTTGCCACCTTCAGCAAGCTTAATTGTCAGGGTGTTGCTAGATGGATTGGATCCTTGAGGGCCATGTGCATGTCTATATGTGTTTTCGTATCTCGTTATACGGCCATGCTGGTGTGCACTGCAGAGCTTGTTACACCTTGAATGTTTTGTTCTTTTTTCTTATTTAAGCGGGTGTTATGCTTCTGAAGAAAAAAGTATACGGAGGTCGAAGTAGACAATGCAATAACCTGGGAGGTCTCTGTGTAATGTTTCCGTCTTCTAAAAACATAAATAAGCCTCATAATTTTTGCTGTTACTGACGTTGAAGTCATAGAGCTACTTTGAGTGATATCATAGGAACTCTCATATTTAAATACTTCAGGCATGTGGTTCGCTACCACAAGGTTTGAGTTTCAATCTATCAGGGCTATTGATCCAGTGAGAAGCTTTAAGTTAATTGCTTCTCAAAGATTGTAGAGTTCTTCAGGAGGCCCAATTTCAAACTAAAGTTGACCGAGGAATCCAGCAGAAGTTTGGATTACAAGAAAAAATGCAAGTAGCAATCATTCTTGTTAGAAGTTAGAACTTGTTCTGAAGTTTGAAACAGGAATTCTTCTTACAAATACTTTATTTTGCTTAACTTTTCTGCCTCCTATTATAAAGCTTTATGTTCCAAGTTTCAGTCCTTCAGAGTTGAAAATTTGTTCTATTTACTTCTGCCTTGCTAACTACTTGTCTCCTACCAATTTAATATCAGGTTGCATGCACAGAAACCTATCAATTCAATTTGAAAGTAAGTAAAAAAATTATTAACATATATAAGTAGGTTTATTTTAAAATAGTATGCTGTAATAAAATTTTCTATTGACTCATTGAGCAAACGAGCACGATGCGTAATCCACAAAAATGCATTGTAATAATCGCCATGCTACTTTAAGATGTTTCTTCAGTTGTTGAATCGCTTGTTTGAGATGTTCGTTGTGATACAATGACAAGTTGTTCAAGTCCTTCAAGCAGTGGAGTTCATCATAAGAAGCAGAAACATTGGTCTAAAATCCGATAAGATAGATTGGCATACAGCCAATCGAGAAATTTCTAGGAACAACAACTCGAGTAGCACCCAAAGCAATAACATTATGAAATTAACCAAATCAAAGAATTGAGAATATTGTTTAATAATAATCAAAGACTAGACATCACTTTATAACACCCATTTTTTATTTTATTTTTTTAATTATTATATGTGGGGTTAATAATATTATTATTTTATATTTAAAATTATGGAGTTTATGGGATCTATTAAAAAAAAAAAAAAGATGATTGATTAGAAAGGTGGAGCTCTTTGTTGTTTCTTTTTTGGTTTGGTTTTGTTGTTAAATTCAATGGAGAGAAAGAAGAAGAGGAAAAAGAGAAGAGAAAGAAATTAAAAGAGAAGAGAGAAGAGAGAACAAGAGGAAGAAAGGAAAAAAAAAAAAAAAAAGAGACGAAAGAAGAATGTCGAAAAAACAAAAAAACGCGTGGTGTAACAGTGTAGTGTTTTTTCTCTCGGCGCATCTTACTAAACCACCCCCACCCCACCCACCCCACCCCCCGGGTTCCCGACGCCACCGATCGAAGATTACAGACATGCGCCCTGCCTCACCTGGTCTGGTGCAGTTTTCAGACGCTGGCATTTCTGGTTCTGCTTTGGGAGATATGCTGGCCACGTCTGAGGAGGATCCAATCCCATCGATGCATCTGCCTGTGGATGTTCCGGCACCCTCCTTCACTGGCTCCGTTGCTTGCGTCGATCTGGCAATAGCTGTTGATGGCGCGGGAATTGGTGAACACTTCCGACTAGTAATGCTGCCACCGTGGACGCCGTTGCAGATGCTGGATAGCCGGAACAGTGCAAGATGAGCAGGAGAAAAAGGGACAGAAGGCCGAAGAGGATGTGCAGAACCGTCAAGCTCCGACCAGACCGTGGACTTCCCTGTTTTCTGAAAATCGATTCCGCTCCCCTGGCAGTGAATTGAAATTTATTGTGCCTGCAATTTTTAATGGTCACAAGGTGGTGAAATTTCATTCTGAGGACCTTGTTGAGGAAGAGCACAGATGGAGACTTTTCCTGATTGGCTGCGTGTAAGGTCTTTCCCCACACCCTAAGCATCTGCAGACTTTTGTGCCTAAGCATCTGCAGACTTTTGTGATGAATCGATGGAAATAGTACGGATCGCTTTCTATTCATACCATTAATTTATTTTTGTTCAAGTTGATGAATGAAGTAGGACAAAAAGGAGTCTTAGCAGCCGGTCCAATTACTTTTGATAAACGCTCGCTAATAGTTAAATATTAGAAACCTAGAATGGTAATGAATGTGGCAAATATACGTTTTGTACCTATTTGGATTCAATTCCCTGGACTGCCTTGGGAATTCTAGAGTACTTCAATGTTGAGTCATATTGCTAGTTCCTTGGACATCCTTAAATATTGTGATCAATGTACGTTGAATAAAATAAAATTGAGCTATGCCAGAGTTATAGTTGAAATAGATAATGCGGTGATTTTCCTAATGAGGTAATTGTAAAAGATGAAGTAGGAAATATTGTGAAGCAGAAGGTGGTCTATTAATGGAAGTTGACTATTTGTTCCAAATGCACATAATTTGGCTGTGACAAAAAGAATTGCATGAAGATCAAGCAGGTATGGAGAGTGAAAGGTCTTCCTCAGAATAGCAAGATGGGAACTGCAATGAATAGTGCTAAAAATGATGTTTTTATGAAGATCACTCACATAGAAGGGTTGGTGGAAGAATAGCAGAATCCGAAGCAAAAATGGACCAAAGTAACCATAAAGAAGGATAAAGAAATTGCTTCCCCTAAGTCTGGGCCTCTAATGCCTAACAAAGGTCAAAATCAAAATATAAATACAAGCCAGTGGAAAAGATTTAACCTGAGAAAGACTATTGCGTTAACTCATGAGGTGAAAATTATTAGTGAGGGTCGACGTGCTACAAAGATTTTTAAATCCCTTGACAGAGGCAAATGATCTTCAGCTGGAATATTAAGGGTCTCTATAACCCCTACAAATAATCAGAGGTTAGATCTCTGATTAAAAAAAAGAACTTGTGCCTAATAGGCTTGTTAGAAATAAGAGTAAAGAAAGATAATATTGATAAGATTTGAGGTAAACTAGCATTAAGAGATTGAAATATGGATAACAACTCTAAATGTTTAGACATGGGAAGAATTTGGGTTATTTTTAATCCAGCGAAATGCAATGTGACAGTCTTGAATAAACATTGGTAATACATGTATTATAAAGTAAAGATTGGCGATGTGGAGTTTTATTAGACTTTGGTTTATGGTGCTTCCTCTGTGAAGGATAGAGAATCCCTATGACAAAGCCTTAATGATGGTATGGTGGATTTATAGACACCTTGGTTGATTCAAGGGGATTTCAACAATATTCTCAAAGCTAATGATAAAATTGGAGGCCAATGGATTAAGGAGACCATGGTAGATTCATTCAAAAATTGGATTTCAAGGTTAGAACTTTCTAAATTAAAAATTCATGACTACAAATACACTTGGTGTAATAATCAGATAGACAATCAACAGATATGGAGGAGAATAGATTGGGCATTCGTGAATGAAAAATGGCTAGACACTTGGGAGTTCTTTGAAAATAAAGTGTTGCGAGTAGGATTTTTGGACCACTCTCTACTTGTGGTCACTATTGCTTGGCCTTCTATATGGAGACGTGTTCCTTTTAAGTTTTTTAATGCTTGGTGTTCCCATCCCCAGTTTAATAGCATCGTTGGTAAGGTTTGGCAGCATGAAACTCGTGGTACTTTAATGGCTAGAATTTGGTTCAAGCTCAAACTCCTAAAGGTTTAACTGAAGCAACTTAATAAAGAATATTTTTCTGAACTCTCTTAGAAGATTTTTGATTGGAAGTTAGTGCTTGACTCCTTACAAGGGAGTTTGGCAGGAGACCCTTACAATTAAGTTCTTTAAAAGAAGGAAATGTGTGTCTACCAGCATTTACAAAACCTCATTCTTTCCTAAGAAAGTCTTATCGGGCAATAATCAAGAGCTCGATGGGTCCAGTTTAGAGATTTTAATACTAGATACTTTCATAGAATGGTCAAAATGAGAAAAGTTCAGAATAAAATTACAATAATTGACGATAAGAACGGCGTGCACATACAAAACCCAGAGATAGTTAAAACTATTATAGTAAACTACTATAAAGACTTGTTGGAGTTAGCTATGAGTTCCATAATGTCCATCCAAAAAATAATTATAGATGCCAAACCTAAACTCAAAGAGGATGATAGGGCTATACTTAGTGCTCATGTCTGTAATCAAGAAGTTAAAGAAGCAATGTTTAGCATTAATGGGGATAAAACCCCAGGGCCAAATGGATACAACAGCTACTTCTTTCAAAAAACCTAGAATATGATAGGCAAAGAAATATCTAAAGTAATCCAACATTTCTTCTTTACAGGTCAGCTGCCACTACTAGCACTCTAGTCCCTAAGGTGCTTTAACCCTACTACTTTGGCGATTATAGACCAATAGCTTGTTGTACTGTCCTATATAAGTGCATCACTAAAATCATCACTTTGAGAATGATGAGGCTTATAGATCATCTAATCATCCCTAATCATTCAACTTTTATCCTTAATAGAAAAACTGTTGATAATGTTCTTTTGGCTCATAAGCTGGTGAGGGTTTATGATAAAAATCTAGGGACTCCTAGATGTGCACTCAAAATTAACCTGTGTAAAGCCTATGACTTGGTTTCTTAGGACTTCTTAGAATAAGTGATAATAGGCCTCAATTTTTCTTACTCATTCATACGCTTGATTATGTGCTGTATACGATCAAGCATGTATTCTATAGTGGTAAACGAAAGCTTGGAGGGCTTTTTCCCAGGTAAGAAAAGTCTTAGGCAAAGAGATCCAATGTCTCATCTGCTTTTTGTTTTAGCTATGGAATATCTTAGTAGAAGTTTGAGCTGTCTCCCTGAAGATCAATTTTTATTTCATAAAAGGTGTAGAAGATTGAGGCTAAACCACTTTATTTTTGCTAATGATTTATTCTTGTTCTCGCATGGTGATGCTAATTCTGTAAGCCTCTTCAAGAAAGTCTTAGATGACTTCTTCATAGTTTCGGGCTTGCAACTCAATACCAATAAAAGCTCTATCTACTTTGGCAGTGTTCCTGGTCTTATTAAGATGGCTATTCTGCAGATCACATAGTTATAGAATGGTACATTGCCTATCAAGTACCTGGGTGTCCCCCTAATTTCTAGAAGCCTGAAGAAAGAATATTGCCAGGACTTGATCAATAAGATGACCACAAGACTTTCAAGCTGGATAGTGAAATACTTAAGCTATGCAGGGCGACTACAACTGATTAATATTGTTCTAATGAGCAATGCACACCTACTAGAGTTCTATTTTTGTTCTCCCAAAAAATAGTAATCAAAGTAATGGAATGGTTGTGCAAAAAATTCATATGGCATAGCCATGACCCTCAACATGGAAGAGGCTTAGTTGCTTAGAAAGATATGAAAAACCAAAAAGGAATAGGGTTTAGGCATTAAATCCCTATATATTTAGAATCAAGCAATTGTCACTAAATATATTTAGGAATTACTTGCTATTAAAACATCTTTATAGACTAGGTAGGTGAATGATAATTGGCTTCATAGACCGTTTTTAGGTATCACAAAACCACTAGATTGTAGTTGGCCTAGAGGAAACTTCTTGACCAAAGAAGCCAAGTAAAACAAATGATTAATTATGACTTAGGAAATGGCTCGTCCTTTTTCTTTTGGTGTAACCCATGGATGAATGGGGAACCTATTATTGACAAGTTTCTCCATGTGAACATTACAAACTCTAATATCCCCCAAATTGCAAAGGTTAAAGACTTATAAATATAAGAAAAAAAAAACTTGCTTGACCCTCTGGATGAGTGCACTACCGAAGCTTGGAATTATATCTATAATAACTTCTCAATTACTCCCTCCAAAGAGGGAAAGATAACTTTGGGCTGCTCCAATAAGTAATTCTCCATTGCTAGTGCGTGAAAATATCTAAAAGCATACTGCACCCAAATTGGATAGTATAAATTAGAATGGAATGCTCAAAATATATCTAAACATAGTTTTGTTACTTTACTAGCGTTAAAAATAGGTTACATACAAGGGCAAGAATTGCTAATTGGGGACTCACTTCTTTAACAAACTGTCCACTCTATGGGAGTGCAAAAGAAACTATCCATCATTTTTTTTTAATGCAGTTTTTCTAAGGGAATTTGAAAGAGAGTGCTTCCAGCATGCCAAATCTATAAAGGTCCATTCACTTAGAGAAGGGAGATTGCTTATTTTTGCAGAAAAACTAGGGGCAAAACCATATTAGGTAGGATTCGGAGAGTTGCTATATGTGCTACTATATACTTTATATAGAGGGAGCGTAATCAAGTGATTTTTCAACCAAAAAAATCCTTCTGCCAATGTTATTTTTAATTATATTAAAGATTTTATATGGCCTATGTGTTTAGGGACCATCAATGGACAGTCTTTGATGACATTGTAAGAAAATGATAGTTTATATTGTTCTTTGTTGGTAAAGTTTGTCTGTTGTATTGTTGTTTTTTTTAGTAATAAAATTTCCTATTTTGATTGCTTACAAAAAAAAAAGAGACAAAAGAAGAATAAAAGATAAGGAGAGAGAAGAAGAAAAAGAAACAAAAAAGAAAAAAGAGACAGAAGAAAGAGACGGAGAAGAAGAAGAGGAAGAAAGAAAGAGAAAGAAAAAAAAAGGGTAAAAGTAAAAGAAATAAGGAGGTGAAAAGGAGCTGTTTCTATCGAGAGAGGAGTAGAAGAGGGAAATTGAAGATCTAAGGTAAATTTTATAAAAAAAACTCTCCTTTATGAAAAATTACAAATTATTTTATTGTAAATGACTTGTGGATGATGTTTTAGAGATTATTTGGAACTCTAGAATGTTAGAACTTTCTAATTTGAGAGAAATATTAGTGCTTGAGGTTTTAGTGAAAGAAAGTTAATGTAAAACAGTGTGTTGGAGTTTTTTAGGAGTATGATCATCACTCAAATTTAAGGTTTTCACTTATATATATATATATATATATATATCTATTGGAGTGTTGGATTTCATGAAAAGATAAGGGTTTGAGTTTTGAAAAAATCATAATCCTTTAATTTGGGACTAATTTCAAATTTCACTGAATTATTAACATAATTTATTATTTTTCTTCATTTTAGGACCTATAAGAGATAAACGGAATGACTTGGACCCTGAACCATAAAGTCTACTTCGATTCCACAAGTTGGTAAGTGTATAATTCGTAGTGTTATCACTTTGTTTAATAGATTTTCATTCCAATAAATAATAATATACTTTGTCTTATTTATAAGATTCTCATACGTGACGTATCTCGATAATGTATTTTCAATTAGCATCATCACCTTTTCTGAGTGAAATTTATACTACATATGTATATATATAGTTTATTTCTCATATTAAAGATTTTATTTATTATACATCATTTTATAAAGTCCATGAAACATGATGAATATTTAATTTTTAGTGAAATTATTTATTTTACGTATTTAAAACAAATTTATTAGATATATTTAATTCAAGTATTTATCTTACATTATAGAAAGCTCATTTATATTATGGTTTAACTCCTCATACATTTGTAAGTGACATTATAGATCATCTACATTGATAGAAATACATTTAAATGATTTATGAGTTAAAGTATAAAGTTTGAGATAAGGTTCTTTGAGTTTATAATTGCATAAATAGAAGTGGTTTTCAAACCACTAAACAATACCCTTCCCCCTTTAGATGCAGATATGGATTTAGGCCTTTAGGACTCGTCTGTACATACATATAGGCTTTGGCCCATGTGTATGAACGCTTTGCTCTTTGAGAGCCAGTTTGCTCTATGCATACGTAAGACGAAGATATAAGATAAGATAGTAATGAGTACATCCAACGCTCTGCCTGAGGAGTATTACAGATATGCCGAGGTTTCCCCCTAAGTACTAGTTTAGTGTAAGATTTTAGAAAAATATTTAATTTCCATTACATGAATTTATGCATGAATCAGTTTATGAAAAGCATTTATTAAATCATTTTAGATTTTGCAACCCTTTCATATTTAGCATAAACAAATGGAATTTAATGCTTTTCTTGAGATTTTAGAATATTTATATCATACTTGTTAAGATAGTATAAAAATTATGTTTAGTATAAAAATTATGTTTATTATCATTATTTTATTATGTCTATTATGTTTGACATTTTCTTTAAATCATTTCACTCACTGGGTCTGCAAAAACTCACCCCCTAACTATTTTTCTCTAAGGAGATTGTATACTTTTTCGATAAAGTGGGTCATGTGATAATGCTCTAAGTTATTTTGAGACTTACATAGGACTTACGAAATCTCTCATTTTTTTTTTTTTGCCTATAGTAACTTATTATATTGGATATTGGACTTTGCTTACATATTATGTTCATTAGAATATTTGATGCCATGATGTTGTTAACGTCATCCTAAAGATGCATTTTTATTTGATGTTGATAGTTGTGAGTTATGGATGAGGCATGAGAAGTTTGGAAGTATAGTTGCTCGTGTTAAGCTTATAGAAGTGTTATGTTTTAAGTTGTAGGTTTAGAAATGTTTGAAAAATAGGAAAAACTCTGCCAAAATTTTAGTATAATTCCTTATGCAATAAAAGTGTATGAAGGTCACAGGATAGTATTTAAGATTCGCCCTAAAGTTTTTAGAATATTGCAGGGCGGGTCATTTCACATTTATTATAGCAGCACCCTTTATGGTCTGGACAACACGTGAAACCATAGCCTTGACCTCCTCAATGGTTTTGCCTTGAAGAAGTGCATAATTATAGTTGTTTCTTCCGATTTCACCAACCATAAACAGAGAATGTTTAAGTTTCTCATTGTAATCTATGTCAAGCATGCCAGATAAATTAAGAAAATTGTTCATAATTCTGTATAATTGACTTCAAATATTTTAATAAATTAGGGAGACACAGAGACATTTACCTCCATCGTTATTACACATTCCATGGAAATAAGTAGACATCCGACTAAAATCTGTGAAGGTAAAATAGTAGAGCCAGCAACAACAAAATTTATATCATGACCATGACTATTTATCAATGCATTTGGATTCAAATAGGCATGAAGAAAGGGAGGACCAATTGATTTAGCTGAAACAGAAATAAATAATAATATTTAGCAACCTTTTATATCATTAATATTTAGTATAAAATATCCTGAAGGAAAATTTAGATGTACATATAGTAGCATTTAAGGAGAGAAATAGAAAGATCGGAAGAAGAAGAAAAATGGAAACTAATTTCTTACCAAAATAATCGATCAATAAAAACCTATTCGAACATATACCCATTTCATTCTTGAAAAAGGTTTCTCCATATAGTAGCCGAGCAAACACAAATTATGGTTGTTTATGTATCAGATTTCTTGTGTCTGATATGGAGTCCTTGAGTTTATATATGGCATTGATCCCACAAGTTTGAAACCTATGTGTATGGCATAGAGGAGGAGTAAGAAAAATGAGAGAACTAAGCATGAGAAAAGGCAAGAAAGCCACATTCTTGTTAACGGCTGCCATTGTTTGATGCAAAGAAATTTATAGTAAAGTTAGTGGTAGTTTTTGATTCTATTACGTCATGATAATAATACTTTGTAAAAGCAAGTTATTTGTAGATGGGGAATTTGGGTTTGTTTACTTTGTGTGTAATATTAAAAAATAAGTTGTTGGTATCAGATTTTATAGTGCTGATTCTTAAGATGAATTATGTAGTTTCAATTAATTACTTTAGGCCAATAACTTTGGTGAATTTTTTCTTTAAGATTATTGCTGATATATTAGTAGTCTTAATGCCTAATCTAGTCATACAAAATCAGATGGCATTTTGACGCAAGACAAGTATTGATGAGCTTACAATTTCGTTCACGAATACGAATTTGTGTTGATATCATTCAACAAGACAAAACTTGAGATTGGTTAGGCACCAACTTAAAAACAAGTTTTCTGAAAATAACACTCTGTGTTTATATCTTTGAATTCTAAAACAATGACTTCATTCATTCCTCAAACCTCAATCCCATGGTTTATATAGAAACCACTAAGATTAAGTTACAAATGTGAAAAAAGTAAAAGAAAATTTCAAAAATTATACTAACTTAGTTTAAATGTGCTATTAACATCAAATTTTAAAATTGTGGTTGGAACTAAAGTCTTAAGTTGCAACAAACAAAGTCTAAAAATACAACTAATATTCCAAATTCAAACCTAATCTACACTAATTCAACATATCAAGCTTTTAAGTTTTGTATTAGTAGCAAAAGTCTTTAATTCCTATTGGCTGTCAAGATTTGATTCACCTTTTATCTGCTTGACCTTTCTTTGATTATTTGACTTTAACTTCCTCTAAAAAACTTAGAATCATATTCTATAAAATGTTTTAGAAAGTAGACACATACAACTTTTCAGAGATATAAAGAATGCCTCATAATTCATTCTGGAACAGTACCAGATTAATTTCAAATTTGCCCATGAAATTGTTATCTTATCTTGAGCCTTAATTATGAATGTTACTTTTAGTTCTTTAGGCTCTAACTCAAAATCCATGCAATTGGGCACTTCTAGGTCAAATAGACTTCTTAGTTTCTTTATGGGCTTCTCATTACATGGGTTGGTTCGATTAATTTGGATTGCTCTTAAGTTCAGTTTACAATTTCAATGCCTGATTGTGATGTCCCCCATCACTGTTGTGTCACAATGTATTGGTCCAATCATAACGTCTCCCGTCACATTTATTCGTGGTAAGCATATTCATAATTGCATCTCTATGTTGTCGGAGAGGGTTAATTTACTGGATTTGAGAGTTATTGGTGGTAATATTGGAATAATGCTGGATATAGTTAAAGTCTTTGATACAATCAGTTGGGATTTTCTTATCAAAGTTCTTAATTATTTTGGATTTAACAATCAATTCATTTAGCAAATTTCTATTATTTTCATTCTACTCACTTATCTATTATGATTAATGGCACTCTAAAAGGATTTTTCAAATGTGGTAGAAAAGTACGCTAGAGGGATCCTTTGTCTCCTTTGTTTTTTGGTCTAACTGAGGATGCCTTTTCTCAGGGCATTCAATGTTTGGTGGACTCTTAAAGTGTGACCATAATTTTGGATTTAAGAGGATGCCTAACTCCCTTTCTTATTTTATATGCAAATGATGTTTTTCTCTTTTGTAGGGGTGACAGTAATTCTCTTCGCTCTCTGATGGACTTTATTCTGCTATATATCTTGGCATCTGGTCAAGTGATAAATAAAGAGAAAAGCTTATTCTTTATTGGCAAAAATGTTGCACACTGTTATCAGAAAATTTCTAGTCTTCTAGGGTTTTCGCAAGGCAAAGTTTCTTTTATTTATTTAGGAGTTCCAATCTTCAGAGGTTGTCCACGTAGCCAACACTTGCAAGTTTTGCCTGACAAGGCTTGTGCACATCTTAGTGGCCGAAAAGGAAAAATTCTTTTAATGGCTAGTAGAATTGAGCTTGTTCACATAGTTTTTCAAAGCTCCCTGCTACACAATTTCAAGATATATATTTTGCATAGTTTTCTTGTTAATCGGTTAAATAGTTGGGCTTAGAATTTTATTATCTCGGGAGATCATTGCTCTCGTAAATGTTATTTAGGAAAAAAAAAGATTGTCTTTTTTAATAATTTTAAATGAGAAAAATATCAAAATTTAGTTTAAATATATAATTGTGGACTGATGAGATCAAAGAGAGTCAAATAACGCTACTATTTCCAAATAAACATGAAGTTTATCGAATCATAACTATATGATACTTGATTTCAAAAACAAAAATGTGATACTTCTTTATTCGCTCAGCCTTTTTTTTTTATTAATCTCCAAATTATTTATTCAATTGAATGATTTCTTTAATATAAAAGTCCAATTTTCGGGTTATACAATTAACTAAAATACAATTAAATCAAAATAAAAAATAAATATTTAATTATACAAAAGTCCATATATAACATGTGTATTTAAATCTAAAATATTAAAATAAATGATCATTAAACCCAAAAAAATCCTACCCATTTGACAATCTAGCCTAAAATTCAACTAATCCAAGCCCAAAACAAGAGACTAAATTTAACCCAAGAACCAAAATTGAATTTTCCAGTCTTACTTTGAGAAAGATTTAGTATTTAATTGAGAATTATAAAATTTAAGAAAAAAAAGGCCCATTGAGAGTTAGATGTCGTGCGAAGGAAATTTCTTGGCAAGGGCCAACATGACCAACAGTTGACTTCGAAGCTTCCGAGAATCTGCGTCTGGTGTATGATTATGACCTTTCACTCTGACTCTGCCAATGATTTTACAAGAGCAATTGCAAAGCTAGAGTTTCCTCTCAAGTCTCAAACCTTATAACTCGCCACACAGGTACACCCACTTTCTCAATTCTCATATCAGCAGCTTTCTAATTCTTTTTCTTATTGTTTTTAGTACATCTTCATGTGAATTGATTTTTTTTTTTTAAATATTTCTATCTATAAATTCCTCTGTGGGAATTTTTCATCCTAATGAAATTCGTAATTGATCATTCGTAATTTTCATCTTCTTCTTATGAGGGTGGAGACCTTTTTTTGTTGACTAGCGGTGGTTGTATTAGCCAGCATCCATCGATAATCAATTTTTTTTTTTTTTGTTTAGGTTCAATTTAGTACGATATATTCTTTTCTTTTTTAAGTATATCTTCACGTAAATTAATTTTATTTCCATTGCAATTAATGAACTCTAGCAATACTACTTTGTATATGGTATACTTCAAAGTATAATTTCTTCTTTTTCTTTCTTTCATGTTCTTGATATATAAGCTTTATGTACCATAATTATATAAAACTTAATAACTTGTAATGGCGAGACTTGATGGGTTTCTGTTTTTAGATGAGTTGGATCTTAAGAAAATTCAAGCACCGGCAAGGTGAAAATCATGAAACAACATATATGATGAGGAACGGCGAAACTGTACTAAAAGAGTTGATTGCTGCTTCTAATGGTAAGTACAATCCGTTTCGTATCTTTTCTGCTAAAGAGCTCAAGGCAGCAACAAACAACTATGACAATAAGAAACTTATAAAAGTAAGCGACTCTATCTGTACGTATGAATTGTATAAGGGTTCCTTACAGGAGCGTCCAATTTCTGTTATGAAGTTTTTGAGTAATTGCAAATGGGAAAACGAATCTATCAATAACGTTGTATATGCATCCCAAATGAGTCACAAGCATATCATAAAGCTGATCGGATGCTGCTTGGAGACTGAAGTTCCACTTCTAGTTTTTGAATCCGTAGAGTATGGGACTCTTCATGATCGTATTCACGGTGCTCCTGACCGTCAGTTTGAACCTTTGTTATTGACACATAGGTTAAAGATTGCAATGGACATAGCTAATGCAGTTGCATATCTTCATGTTGGATTCCCCAGGCCAATTGTTTTTAGAGATATCAAGCCATTCAACATCTTACTCAGTGAAGATAATGTTCCCAAATTGTTTGATTTTTCATTATCCAAATCTATTCCAGAGGGTGAAACCTTCCTAAAAAATATAAACGTTTTAGGAACATATGGATATCTAGCACCTGAGTACCTGCGTTACGGTTATTGCAGTGAGAAATGCGATGTTTATAGTTTCGGTGTATTTCTACTTGAGCTTTTGACTGGGCAGGAAGCCTTTGATAGAGATCGTGCTGATCGTTTTCTTATAGATTATGTGAAGAAATATATTGAAAATGATAGATTTTCTGAGGTAATAGCGCCCGTAATTGTTGAAGACGGGTCGTATCCTGGGAACCAGAGGCAATTGCAAGATTTTTCACAACTTATTTTCGAATGTGTGAATGAATCACCAGAAGTTAGGCCAACAATGGTAGATGTTGCAAAGAAACTCAGGCAAATTTTCAAATCTGTTGCTCAATCTTCAAATTTAAGTCATAATTAATTAATTTGAATATTTGTATATATTTTTGTGCGATAAGTTCATATCTTCATTAACCATATAGCATGAAGAAATGTATTCCTGGTTCAAGTTCTTATTTTTCATGGCATCAGTTGTAGCCTAACGTGTAATACTCGAATATTATTAAATTTTTAATAATTTCTAATAATAATATTTAAAATTATATATATCCATGATGTTTTTTTGAAGTCAATTTTAATGATTAACGATAAAAAAAATTGGTAAATATTTATCAAATATGATAAATACATTGTTTATTATCTAAAGAGAAAAAGATGAAGGTCTCATTGAAAAACTTTTTGAAGGTAAAGGTCACTCTTAAAGAAAACGTGTGGAAAACGTATAATATGTAATATTATTATTAGACATATATAATATTGATATTAATATATATTATTAAATGTGGGGGCCAATAATATTAGTCATATTTTTTTTTAAATAATAAACCTATTTGTAGAAGAATATGAAAACTTGGAGGAAAAAAAAAAAAGGAAAATCGGTGGCTTTGATTTTTTTGTTTTTTTTTTGTTTCCTTTTCTCGTTGACTCTTTTGGGATGAGAGAAAGAAGAAAAAGAAATAGGGAGAGAGGAAAGAGAAGAGAAGAGAAAAGAAAAGAAAAAAAGAGAGAAGAAAGAGACAGAGAAGGAAAATGAATGAATAAGTAGATGCCAAATAATTATTGTAAGTAGTTTTCCTTCATTTTAAATTTTTTTAATAGATTTGTTCTTATTTATATTTTTGATTTATGTGAGAGTATTTTTTCTCATTGCATGTGTGTATATATATGTGTGTATATTGACTATAAAATTGATACGTACGTATGTATATTATATTTTATTAGCTATGAAATTGATATATATATGTATGTATGTCTATATATTATATTATATTGGCTATAAAATTGATAGTTATATATATGTATGTATATTATATTTTGTTGGCCATGGAGTTAATGTGTATGTATGTAATTTTATTAAAGGTTTTTTTTACCAATTATTTGGAATAATTTTAAGGTTTATGGGTAATTATAATTTGTTGAAATAAAATTCTAAATGAAAATATTAAATTAGGGATATAAGATACTTAATAATAATTATAAGGAATATCTAATAAATTTATTTTGATGTTGTTTTGCCTATTATATTTTTGACATGAAATGAAATTTATGAGTATTTATGTGATTAATAATTGAGAAAGAGTTTATGGAATTGGTTAGTGAATATAAATATATACGTTATGTTTTTAATATAGTAGTTTTATAGTTTAATTTCACAATATTGTATTTATTTTATTGATAATTTATTCTAGATAAATAAATGTTGTAATTAATTAATTATACTTTTAAGATATATTTTCGACATGTTTATAATTATGTTAAGTGTAAAATTATTATGATCAGTACAAATGTATGTTCATAAATTTTATTTAGAATTTATTATAATTTATTTTGTAATTATGTTAAATGTAGAAATTTTATAATTAGTAAATTTATGATCCATGATAGTTTATAGTAGTAGAAATATGTTTAAATGATTTATGTGATTAAAGTGTAAAATATAAAGTATGAGATAATAAATCTTTAACTATTTCTTTATAATTGTTTTTAAACATGTTCTATTTGTTTATATTTATCTTATGAAAATGAGATGAATTCAAGTATAAAAATGAATAAGTAATTAGTTAGGAAAATAATATAGTTGAGATAGTATTTTTCATGTATCAGTAATAATTCCAAGTAGTTTGAAATTTAAAGAATATGAGATTCGATATAAAGAAACGTTATAAGTTCATGTGTTGTATAGAAAAAAGGATTTTAAAACCACTAAACTGTATCCTTCCTCTCTAAATTTATATTTGAGATTTAAGTCTTTGGGACCCATCTGTACATACATATAGATTTTAGGCCGTGTGTATGAGCGTTTTGGTCTTTGAGAAGTAATTTGCTTTGCGCATGCGTAAGACTAGGAGATCAATTTGCCCTACGCATACATAAAACAAAGATATAAGATGAAATTTAAAAGAGTACATCCAACGCTTTACTTGATGAGTATTCCGGGTACGACAATATTTCTTCTTTAATACTAATTTAGTATGATTCAATATAAGTATAATATAGCAAATACCTTATATGTTTTTCCATGCTCAACTAAAAAGGTATATAATAACAAGTGCCAAATAGTTATACTTCGGCACAAGTTATCACAAGCTTCTGGAACCATTGATAATAAATTTTCCAAAACATATAAGCTTATAATACACTCTTGAGTGGCCTACGGTGATCCAAATGTCTAGTAAACTATATTAAATAATTTAATTTTCAAAAATAATTATATTATGCACAACTATTTTCCTAATTTATAACTACTCACTTGTCTAATGGTTTACAAATCTATTTATTCTATTTGACCCTCTATTTTATCTTATCAACCCTCATTCCTCTTTAACAAATGATATAATCATCAAAATTAATATATAATTTTTTTTCCAACAATTGGGTACAGTTTCCTTGCCTATCTTACTATCCACTTGCAATATTTATCTCATCATACATTAACAAATAATTATCCAAAACCTTTAACTTATTATCTTTTACTATTGGTAGAAACAATACTCATCTTCTCTAAATTAAACACTAGAATATAAATGCTCCAAATTATACATCTAACATCGAATACATAAGGTTAAAATAATTATCAGCTCATAAATTCTATTATAACTTCATAAATATACCAACTTGAAAATAATGTCTTTTCGTACTATCATTAGGCTTAACTTCTAGGCTTAAACTCTGTTGAACTGATTTGTTCATGCAATCTTCTGAGGGAAAAATTTAATAAAAATAAGGCAAGTCGATTGACCTAATAAGTAGATGTGATTTAAAAATTAATTAGTCTTAAAAGCATATGATAAATATATAAATAACATCTCTCTTACTATTCATTAGGAAAAACAAATAACGTGCATAAAATGATCTTTACTTAAAAGATAATAAATTTGTGTAAAATCGTTTACCATAGAAAATGCATTTCTCAATCTCTAACACAATAACAGTTGAATCTTAAATAATATAAATTATCTTAAAACCATATACTCTAGTAAAAGTATCTATAATCTGTTATCATACCTTTTCTTAACTGAGCATGGTCAAACACGTTTGATATTTAAAATATTATATACTACTATTTAAAAAAAAATCACACTAAATTAGTACCCCAGGAGAAAATCTCGTTATATCCGGAGTGTTTCTTGGGCTAAGCATTGGACGTGCTCATCTCATATCTCATCTCATATCATCATTGTACACATGTGCAGAGTAAATTAGCTCCTAAAGAGTAAAGCGCTCATACACACAGTTCAAAGCCTATGTGTATGTACAGACGGGCTCCAAAAGCCTAAATTTCATATCTCTATCTGAATGTGAGAGAGTATGGTCTAGTGGTTTCAAAACCACTAACTTTATACCTAATATGAACTTATAACATATCACTATATCACATCTTATACTCTTTAATCTCAAAGTATTTAGAAATCATTGTTACTAATATCAAAACAAACACAATCTCAAGATAAACATTTTAAAAGGCAAAACTATGGTATGAATGTTTTCTATATAACATAAGAAAATCATTTCAAGAGGTACATCATAATTTAAGATAAATAGTAATCAAGGAAAAGCGCTATAAAAAAGAAACCATGCTCATCACGCTTTAAAATATAGTTTCCAAAATTACGAAGTAGAAATCATAAAAATAGTTTATGTAGTACCCAATATCCACAACCAGTAAGAATAAATATTTATATATATATATATATATATACGTATTTTATTTATATGTGGGTGATACTTGATTTATATATTGTTATTATTAGTGTTTGTATATGTTAAGGACATACTATTAGCATTGGGTTTATTTACAAGACTTTAGATTTATTTTAGGGACCAAATTGTAATACTTTGAAAGTTTTAGGAGCAAATTCGTAAATATCAAAAATTAGCCTCTTAGTATAAAAATATACTTTTAAAATCCTAATTCTCTCATTTTGGTCGAGCTATCCTTTTTAGAGTGAGAAAAGAGAGAAAGAAAGGGGAGAGAAAGAGAAAAAGAAGAAGAAATTAGAATTTTAAATTTTAAGAAGTATATCATAACTATTTCTCAATTTATTGGTATTAATTAAGTTAATTCCTTTAATTTTTTATTTCTGGAAATATGTATAATTGAGTATTTGATGTGTATTTCGTAAGATATTGTGAGAATTGATGATGATCTATGTAGAGAGCTTGATAAATCATGATGAATTGCAGAATTTCTATTTGATAGTCTCTTAATCCAGAAATTTAATAAATTGTTGTGACTCTATTCTGGCATTTAATTTTTATTATATTAAATTAGACATATTTATCATTATTTGAAACTTTGAATCGATTGAAAATTCAAGAAATTGAATTTATAGTGAATTTACCAAAATGACCCTAAAATTCTAAAAATTTCCTGTGTGAACAGTATGATACAGTGGCAAACAATTTTTGACCTACTGAATGATCTTCAAAAATTACAAATTTGTGTAATATGATAAGTTTATATGTCTAATAGGATATACTCAAAATTGAGAAGTTAAATCAATGTGGTTAAATTGTTATGATTTTCTAAAGAGTGTTAGCTTATTGCAGTATTTGATTAGTAGATTTTTAAAGTTATGGAATAAAATAGTTTTAAAATACTTTTGGCAATGATTTTGAAGTGAAATATTTATCATGGATTTAGGTATGTGTTAGAGTAATTATGTGGTATTTTTATAATTTTTGAGTTAGTATATGATTTTATAAAATTGGGAGATTGAATACTGTTCAATAAGTATTTTAATCCTGTCAGGTTAGTAGTTTAGATTCAATGGTGTGTATAGAATGGATTGTGTAGGAATTTTGATATAATATTCATATATAAGAAGGATATATGATTCAAAAATGATATATTCTTATTTTGGAGTAATTGGACATCATTTGATATATTAGAAAATTTTGTTAAGTGTAAATGTTCAGAATAACAAGTTTTGAGAAACCAAGTATTTAGACCAATTTGATGTGATAAATGCATTGTGTATAATTTTGTAAGCTATTTAAAGTATTTTGGGTGAAAATTGAGGCTTATAAAATGATTAATCTTCATTGAGAGGTTAAGGAGATTTAAGTCTTGTACCTAAAAGTGTTAAGAGGTAAGTATACTAGACTTTTTACTGAAATCACAATAAACATAGTAATTATTTTGTATGATTTTGTAAATGGGGTTAAGAATATGTTTATGTTATGCCAAAGTGTATTTGATATGAAATGTGAAAGACGTATGTTTATGAATGTGAGCATTGACATTGAGCATGGACATACATGTGTTTTTGAAAGTGAGCTTTCAAAATGAAATGTGTTTAACAAAGAAAGCTTTGAAGTGTAATACGTCCATGAGAAACATTTTGTATTTTGAGGATGCTTGAACTCACTGTTGACTTGGTAGGCATCTTATGTGATTTGTGGAGCCTTTATGTGTGGCCTTTTCTTCGGGATTGGTATATGTTATGTGTTCTGTATGTAGGGAGGATCCTATTGGTACCTAAAGGAAGATTGAGTCATCACATTCGTGTAGTGGCGTATTGGTACATGTGAGAGGACTCACCGATGATCAGGATGAGGGTTTAGCTCTTACCTTCGGGCTTGAGCATTATATATGTGTAATTTAAACCTCACTTATACTATTCCTCTCATACAGTATGTCACCTACGAGTGACATTTGGCTCATTATGTGATATGTGATGTGTAAGTCCTATGAAGTAGTAGTTGAGTGATGGTATTCCTGTAATATGTTTTGAAAGAATGTGTAAGCGCTTACATGATATGTGATTTGATAAGATTATGATTTTGATTGATCACAACATATCATACATATGCATTGTGTACATATATGTATTTGTACTTGATATATAAAAAATAAGTATGCTTACTTAGTTTTATACTCATTATAGTTTATGGTGATTTCAGGTAAATAAGGTACACGTGTGCTTAACGGATTTGGCAAGGCTTCTGCTATTCCTTGGATTCCCTAAGTTGTTAGGTTGCTAAGTGTTTCATTTGGAGACACGTGGGATAAGATATTTGATTTGTCCCTATTGAATAAATACTTATATATTATTTTATTGTGTGTGGTTGAATTTAGTTTAAGTTTCACCAAGTGTGGTAATAGATTGATTTTAAGTAAGAATTTGCAATGAATATATTCTAGGTTTCCGGTAACAAAGTTGTTACTGGTGACGTAGTAGAGTGTTAATCTCTGAGAAAACTCTGCGTATCTCCGGTTTACTAATTGTCCCAGTCATAATTCAATTGCTATAATTCTGAAAGAAATTAAAATGAATGTGCTTAGAAATATTATTGAATGAATGTAAGTGATGTCGTGTGTCAGATCTTTTGGGTCTGGGGCGTGACAGTTTAAGTATCCATTCACAAAAGCTCCTTATGTATTTATCTAGTTTAACGCGACTCGTCTCTTTCATAGGCGAATTTTGCGTTCCTTCACCTAAATCATAAAGCAACTCTCTTTGGAGTCCTAAAATGATTGCAATTAATAATTCAAACCCATGAAGTAATATAATCCTAAAATTTGATCATAAATAATCTAAAATAGAGTTTTCCAAAACCTTTTGATTTCAACCAATATCATCCAATCAATTTTTTTTATGCATCAAACAATATCATTTACCATAAAATCAAATTATATTACTCTTGAGACATAACATTTTTAAATCAAGTAAATCGGATTTTATCCCCCTTCAAAAATCAAGTTATAATTATCCTTAAAATTAAGTTCTTAACTGGATCAAATCAGAACATCCATTGAGCAGCTTTTATTATTTAAATTTTATAAAATCACATACTTATTCAAAAATTATGAAACCGTCTCAAGAAATAACATATATTCTAGTCCATAATAAATCATTCAAGGGTAAATTCATTAAGGACGTATTTTAAAAAAATTTCTTTTTAATACTTCCAAAATCCATCTAACAAGCTCCTGCATTGAAACTACTCTTTTTAGAAAATCATAACAATTCAAAACCAATGATTTAAACTCTCAAATTTGGATCCGATATACTAGACATGATAAAATTATCACTTTTCATAAGCTCATAATTTTTTAAGATCATTTGATTGATCAAAACAATTCAAAATCTAATCATACTGTAGAAATAGGGGGATTCTTAAAATTTTAGGGTCATTTTCAAACAATCACTAAAATCAAGTTTATAGAGTTTTCAAATGAATCAAAGTTCTAATAGCTCAATAGAATGTCTAGTTTTATGGATTAAAAACCAAGATCAAAAATCAAAATACAATATTCTATAAAAATCACGAACTAATCCATGGTTACACAGTAATTCTATAAGTATGTTATGATTCATCATCTTATCCATTTAATCATTCTCAATAATCAATAATCAATTTTTTAACTTTCTAAGAATCATAGTTTCATAAAATCATATAATAAACACGAAAGATTAGAGAGAAAGTTATGAGAATACCTTTTTGGTCCTCAAAATTTATCTATTACACCAATCTTTTTATATACTCTTCTCTTTCTCTTTCTCTTTCTCTCCCTCTCTCTCTAAGTTTAGAAAGATCTAGGTGGTTGGCTAGGATTACTTAGAAAAAAAGGGTTTATAATGTCTAAAAATTTATCCTTTTGCCCTTTATTAAATTTATCAATCCAATCCAACACTTACTTTCTTTCTCAAAATGGCCCCTAATCCAAATTGTAGCATATGGTTTGGGCCTAGTCTCATTGAGTCTAAATATGTCAAATCTAACTTATAACACATATGTTTAGATCTAATCTCATGTAACCCAAAATCTAACTTATAATAAGCCTAATATTTAATTTGGTAATAGATTTATATTCTAAATAATAAACAAAACATTAATAAAATGATAAATTTCTTCTTTCTAATATTATACAACATGAACATCAAAAAATATGCATCAACGTGCAAGTCCTTACACTCTTCCTCTTTAAAAAGTGGTAATAAGTTATTATCGGTTCTATATATATAATTTAGAAATTTTTTCTAATTAGGCGATATGGAATTTTAACACTTGACCCTCATCTCATCTATCTTAGCATTGCTATTTATAACCTCAGGAATCTTGAATTTCAAGTATTAAAGTCAAGAAATAGCAAAATGCTAAAAGAAGAGTTGATTGTCAAGTTTGATGCTAATAACTGTTAAAAATTTATATTTAATATTAATATTGGGTCTTAATCTATCAGCTTATATTTTTAGATTGAGTGGTAAACTAATAGTAACCTTATCTGTTGTAACTTCTCCATTAAAGAGCTGAAGGAAGCAATAAAATGCTACAAAGCACGGATGATTGTAACTGATGAACACAAAAATTATACAAATGGAGAACACAATTTGTACTAGGGTCTTCACCAGTACTGCAGCCAAATTTCTATTCTGCAGTACTATATACCAAAGATTGTTTCAACAATATTGCATTTCATCGCAAATGATTCACAAGAACATTTTGAAGTTGATTGGATGTAACCTTAAGACACCAAATCCCTACTCTTGTTTATGAATCAGCAGAGTATGGTACTCTTGCTGACCGTCTTTATTGGCCTCATCAATCCCATTTTAACTCTTTACTACTAACACATATGTTAAAGATTGCAATGGAGATAGCCAATGCAACGGCATACCTCCATGTTGGATTTCCTAGGCCTATCGTTTTTCGAAAAATCAAGCCATCGAACATCTTGTCCTCATGAAGAATATTTTGTCAAAATCATTGATTTTTCACTAAGTCTATTCCAGAAGGCCAAACATACATAAATGCTATTACATTGGGATCATTTAAATTTGGTGCTCCAGAATACCTCACTGAAGATGATGCATTTTTTTGCGGGAACGCCTGGAGAAATTTATCTGACACAATGGGTTTGATGAGATAATAGATCTTATAATTGTTACAGACAGATCATGCTCTGGGAAAGAAGAGATATTGCAAGCTTTTGCTGAGCTTGCCTTTAAATGTCTCTCTCAATCATCAGAAGATAGTCCAACAATGGTTGAAGTGGTGAAACAACTGAGATAAATGTATCAATCTTGCATGTAATTTTTATATGCCAACAAGGCTTTAATAAGTGGATTCTTTATTTCTTTAGACCTTTAAAAATTTAATAGCCTTTTTTTTTTAAACGGCATGACCCGTTTCATTGTATAAGGCATTCTAAGTAAAACAATGGTCAAATTACCATTTCAACTTTTCATTTAACTTGGGAGCTAGAGTTTTCAACAAAATCAATAAAACTAAGAGAAAGATTAACGCATGGTAACAAAATAAATAAAATATAATTTGCAGATGCAAAATGTGACTAGAGAGACAACATTTAATTAGCATAAACATTAAAGTTTAACTTCTTTTTCTCACTTCGGTGAACAGGATTGAATGGAAAACTCTCAAATTTTAATCTTTATGAAACTTCATATGATCCTTATTCTAATAAACATGATGAGCCTTTTGACCAAGCAGCGATGGCATAAGCTTCAATGATCCAACTTGGTTTGTTGTTTCTTATTAAATTTCTCAAATTAAAAGTAAAAAATTAAGTGGGTGTTTATTGTGTTAAAAATAACAACACCAACTTTAAACTCATAATAGAATCCAATACTACAAGGCCTAATCAATCATTAACAACTCATCCGAACATCTACCAGTAGCATTCTTAAAGAAGGTTTCTCCATAAGGAAGCCGATCAAACACAAATTCTGGGTGCTCACGTATTAGATTGCTTGTGTCTAATATGGAGTCTCCGAGTTGATATATGGCATCGATCCCACAATTCTGAAGACCATGTGCATGGCATGGAGGAGGAGCAAGAAGAAAGAGAGAACTGAGCACGAGAAAAAGTGAGAAAGCCACGTTCTTGTTGACGGTTGCCATTGTTCGATGAAAAGAAATTTAGAGTAAAGTTAATAGTGATTGTTTGATTATATTGCGTAATGATAAAAAGACTTTGTAAAAGTGTGCTATTTATAGATGGAGAATTTGGGTTTGTCTACTTTGTATGTAATATTAGAAAATACGTTGTCCGTCTCAGATTATGATTTTTATATTCGGTTCTCAAAATCAGTTTTCTGCACAAAGTCTGAATATTATGGTAGTTCTTAGAATTTCTAGAATTTACTACTTCATCATACTTTAGGATTTGTATGTACAACTTCTAAGTGTTCCATATATTAGCCTTTTATCGATCGCAATTCAATTCCTAACAAGCCATCAATTAGCCCAATTTCATCTAAACCATACATTTGTACTGGTTTTGGGAAGAGCGTCGATTTTTTAGTGGGTATGATTTCCTAAAGCATATCAAATGGGACCCCTTCGCTTGAATTACGTTGCTGCGATCCCCTCCAATTGTTACTTGAACAGCACCCTCATTCGATGCTTTATCAGTTATCAATTGCAGCCCCTTCACTTGAGACCTGATTTGGCAGCCTTTCTTCTATAGTCTGAACAGCACCATCATTCGAATCTTTATCATTATCAAGATAAGCCCCCGTATATACATCAGCCAAACGAGCCCCCTCATCCAAACCAGCACCATTGTGAGATACATTTCTGTGAAAAAATTGATTAAAAATTATTGAGATATGATTTTGCGATCAGGTCAAATGCATAGAAAATGCGAAAAAATAAAACGGTCGTGAAATGAGGCGAGAAGACAAAGAGTGACTACCAAGGTTTGGGCATCGCAGCACTAGAGATAGTATGTCTAGCGCCGCGGTGCCCATGACCCAACGCCGCAGTGCTAGATCCAAAATGACTTGCGCTGTAGGCCAGTGCCAAGAAGCGCCAATGCAGGAAACAGTCTCCTTTATTTAGAAAACCCATCCTAAGTGTATTAGGATTTTTCAAACTAATTCTCACTCGATTTAGTGTTTTCCTTGGTCATCAAAGACCTATATAAAGACTCTTTATTGACTTGTAAATATATTTTAGTGATCACAATACAACAAGAGAGAAAATCTTAAATTACAAGAGTTATCAATTGTGTGACTTTGTGAGTCCAATTGAGAAAGTTCTTTGTGAGCTTTAAGTTCTTTCTTATAAAAGGAATACTTTGTAATTACCATTTAATTCATTAATAGAAGAAATAAAATCTTGATTCGTCGTAAACGTAGGTAAATTGTTAAACCAAGTAAATTCTTATGTGCTTAGAACTTACAAGAGATATCCATAGATTTCCTCCCTTATAGCTCTGTCCAATTGAAGAGAAAGACCAACTCCTCATGCAATACTCATAATAATTTTAGGATTCCAATACTCTAAAAAACAAAATCCATAAATCTGAACCCAAATTTTTCCTTAAAACGTATTTCAGTTGAATAAGGATCAAAGTCCAACTTCTATTGATATAAACGAAAATGTTCTTATGTGAAAGTGCAAGTGTCCCCACCCCACACCTTTTGCATATCTTTCACATTTACAAAGTATAAAACATAAAAACCTTTAGGCTGGGGAATAAATCCTAACTATTTTTAAGAGTTCATAGACCATGCAACCCCGCCTTCAATGCATCCACCTTTAGGGGTTGAGACCCTTTTCAAGCTAAGGTGACCAATTAAATTCGTTTTACTCATCTCCATTTGTCAGTTGTGTTTAGGTCTGGGGTTGATGGAAAGATGGAAGCAAATGACTTCTTTGCTATTACTAGAGACATCGAAAGAAAAGGTTCAGAACCTGCATGCTGCACTACTGGAATAGTATTCTTGTACCGAGCCAAGAGTTTCCCCAGTTCGTCAAGGATCTCCATCAAAGATGAGGCAGGTCGGTGAAGGAAAAAGAAAAAGGAAAGAATTCTAGTCATAATATAAATTGTTAGATATTTTATGTTAATTTATGCCCTTAAAGCATGTGTAATAATATTTTATTAGATTAATAAAGTTTATTCATACATATAATTAAGCATACATTGATAAGCCCATATTTATAAAGTATGTGATCTATGTATTAGGCATATGATGCTAATACAGAGGATATAGATCACTGGTTCTTTATAAATTAAATCTAGTTCACAACCATTAATGAAAAATGGCATTTCATTATATAAGGTTGTAATTTTTCTACTTCTTATAGTGGACGATTTACCTTGATCATCGAAATAGAGACTTCGAGTAGAAAAATTAGTGTATATGATACATTGAATAGGACTACTGTGAATTTTGATCTAGTTAACTAAATGTCGTAGATCTTAATTCACAAAAGTTTTAATAAGCTTGATTGATCTTCATCCTGAACAGGTAATGAACTTACATTCATGTGTTGTATCTTTTGAGTTATCACGGAGTAAGATCTATATAAACGGTCAAAACCTCAATAGCTTGGAGATATAATTTCATGGGTCGTAGGAACATATATTTGCAAGATAAAATCTAATAATTAATGTCCACCTAAGATGTTTGTAATACTTGATCATTAGAATCTGTGGCCACAGTTTATTCAATAAATTATTTATTAAATAATAATATTTATTTATAAATTTATTTACAAATATAGATATATTAAAAATAATCATTAGAGCATTCAGAGACTTAGGGGCAAATAAGCAATTAAAGAGGCAAGACATTTTTTTGGGCCTAGTTTTAATTATGGACATAAATTAGATGGTTAATTAAGTGGTCATTGTTAGTCTAAAGACCAAGCCCAATTTAATTAAATGGAGTTTTAATTAAATTGGCTTTTATTTTATAACATGGGTTACTAGAGTACAGCTCTTGGCTTTTAGTAGAATAGTCTAAGGTTAACTTAGAAGAATTGGTATATTATGAGATAATAAGGACTATGCCTTTTAAGTTAAAGCTAGGAAGCCCATGAGTCTTGCAGTCCCTCTACTAGCTCAAATCCTAATCAAACTCTAATTTTTTAATCCTAATCAAATTCTAAATACCCAAGGGAGATCCCTATATATATGGGAGGTATGTAATAAGAAAAAAAGTTACCATAACCATACAGAGAAAAATTCTTTTACGTATTCTTACGTGAAAAAATAATTTAGTTAATACCATTCTCTCAGATTTGGGTATTAGTAGTTTTAGAGATTAAGAAAGATTCACGCGCCCACAGGCGTTGAGTTTGAAGATTGAGGATAGTAGAGAAGATTGCAGCCGATCAATTCAAGATCTGCCATAGCAAGGAATTGAGGTAATCTTCTATTCTTATACATGTAATTATGAACAAGACAATCTAACTTTCGCTGCGTTTATTTTTATAAACAAAAAAAAAATTATTTACCAACCAACATAAATAACCACATCTCTCCATTAATTTCAAAGTTTCAAGTTTGAATTTTCTTTCTATTTTTTTTAACAAAACTTGAGCGAGACCTATCCAATAGTAATAATAGTAATAACATCGATGCTTGGAGAAAATGTTATCAATCAACCACAATGACATGGAACCCATAGGCATTTGGCGTCAAATAAACTTATCCTTACTTGTGTGTTTACTTGATTTTTGACAAATTGGAATACTATTCAAATTCTTTCGTTTTATTTATATATATATATATACAGTAATGTTTTATTATTTGTCATATAAACAAATTGTTGAGGGAGGAAACACCCTTCTCACTCTTCGAGGTTATGTTTAAGCGAAAAACCTCATGTTCAACCTAGAACCCTAACCTCCTTGCGCAGCAGTTAATCAAGTAAAACACCAAGAATCCAAAGCAGAATATAAAAGAGCACAACACAATCTTATGTGGTTCAGTCAATTACCTACGTCCACGGTGGATCCAAGAATCCTAACCTCTCTTATTAACTACCTAGAGATTTTACAAGGAAAATCCAATTGAAGAACTCTCAAAATGACCTACTGTTTAGTGAACCCTTACTCTACCACGAGCAATGATCACCCAAACGACAGTTCCACCCTAGCGCACACAAGCACTTAGTGTCTACCCAGTTCTTCCCCTCTCTTAGAGTCTCTCTTAATGCTTGATCTCAATTAAAAGGTTTACAAGTGTTTATATATGGTGTATTTCGTGCCTACTAACCCTATTTCTTGTTGGAGTAAGAGTCTACTTGTTTTAGAAGTCCAAAACTTCTCAAAACTCAAAATTTCGAACCAAAACAGACATCCTAACGCGTCTCTTGTCCCTAGGCGCCACGGCGCTGGTCGAAATTGCTCCCATTGCTGCGGCGCTGGGCTTCTGTCATGGGCGCCACAGCGCTCAAGTCTGGCAGCTTTCTCCCGCGTTTTTTTTACTTCCTTCGCATCTTTGAGTCTTGTTTCACTTCCCCCTTCGTGTCTCACATGTCTTAGACTTCTTCATACATATCTCACACGTTCTAAATTTCTTGTGACTCTCCACTTTAATATTCATCTCAATTTTTGTCTAATCAAAATTGTTAAATCATTAATTTTTTAACACAAATTCATAATTGTTTCTCTAAAATACAGGAGGAAAATTCAATTAATTTTTTAATATAACGGACGAATTTAAGGGAAATATTCTGACGATTTGGCGATCTCTCAATAGCCAAAACTCTCTAATAATAAATGGCTGATAGGACGTTTGCTATAATTTTTTCTTGTTTTCCCATTAATAATTGCTCTCCATTCCATTTATACATTGTTAAGAGGAGCAATTTTTAAGTCTATATAATATCTTAGAAGATGAAACTTTTGATGATACAATGAGACTCGGTGCTTTTTCAAGTAGGTTTCAATAATATTGAAATTTTTACTGTAATAATTTAGACAGAATGGAGATTAAGATCGAGATATTAATTTCGTAAAATGTTCTTGCCATTATGAGCAAATTAAAAATACATAAAAAGCAAATCAAAAGTAAGGCTTATTCTCAAAGGGGAAAAAAAGTATCATTGCATCATTAAGAATTGTGATTTCTGATTTCCTTTCTTCCTTTGACTGTGTTAACATTTTTTTTTTCTCTAAAAAGAATTGTGATTTGTGCTGAATCTGCAACAATCGTGAGACTGAAATGCCTCTTGCTATTTATAGTTGTGAAGATTGACAAGCAGTCTTCCACCTTGCAGATTGCTGTCTTTATCATTATTCATACATTGAAGACAATGCTATTTAACATTTGTTGGCCCTCATGGCCAATGTTATTGACATTGGCTCTCCTAAGTAGATTTAAGGCATTGAGTAAGCAAATGCAAAAGTAAGGCTTTTTCTTAAATGGAGAAACAAACTAATTTCTTTATTAAATAAAAATTCAGTAATAAACTATGTAATAATTGAAGTTCCCTAGACATGAAATATCTAAGTAGCTAATTATGCTAAATAAAAGAGTTTCTTTTCTCTAAACTACTATAAATATTACAGTATATATCTAAAGTAGTACTATCAACATTGAAGTTTAGGAATGATATCATGAAGGAGCCATGTTGCCATGTATTTATAAGCTTTATGAGTCAAATGAACTCCATCCCAACTGATGTGTTTGTGGGGATTTTGACAAACTGGAACTTCAGGAAATCCACACATTTTTGCGAGATTGAAGTTATAATCACCTCCAATACCGCAACAAGCTTTTTGCACTGATCCAGAATCAAAACCTGTTGATTTAAGTTAGAAGTAAGTAATGATCGAACATATATAGTATATAAGTATAGTTTAGAAGAGATAAAGTCTGACAACAATCTATATTTACTCACCAAGCAAACGAGCACGGCGCAGAATCCACAAGAATGCATTGTAATAATCGCCATATATAACAGCTACATTAGGATGTTCTTTCCTCAATTCTTGAATGGCTTGTTTGAGATGTTGATTATGATACAATGACAAGTTGTTCAAGTCCTTCAAGCAGTGGAGTTCATCATAAGCAGCAGAAACATTGGTCTGGAATCCGGTAAGATAGATTGGCATACAACCTATTGGGAAATTTCCTGGAACAACAACTCTAGTAGCTCCAAAAGCAATCGCTCTCTGAAAAACCCAAACAAATCAAAGAATTGAGAACATTGTCTAAAGCTAATCAAGAGTTATTTGTATTGATTTGTAGGAAGAGGCTTACCATAGCAGCATTCTTTATGGCTTGGACTACATCAGGCACCATGGCCTTCACATCCTCAAAGGTTTTTCCTTGAAAAAGAGCGTAATTGTAGTCGTTTCCTCCAATTTCACCAACCATGAAGAGAGAATGTTCAAGTTTCTCAGCACAATCTATATTTCAAACATAAAGACAGTTAATAATTCTGAACTTGTCTTTAAATAAAAGAGACCCCATGAATAATTTAATTAGATAATAGAGACAGAGACACTTACCTCCATAATTGTGACATATTCCATTGAAATAAGAGGACAACCAGTCAAGCTGAATATTGAGAGAACTGTTAGTTACGGGAGATAAAATCTTTTTCTCTGCTAAAGTCTGCCAAGGCAAAGCAGTGGAGCCAGCAACAGCAAAATTCACTCCATGACTGTAAGTTGATGAGTTCGGATTCCAGTAGGGTTCAAGAAAGGGAAGACCAGCCGATATCGCTGCAACAAGATTAATTATAACAATATAACTTAGCAACCATCGACCTCAATATTCAATATTTAGTGAAAACAATTAAAGCAAACCTATAGATATGTATATAGAAAAATTAGCTGAAAGATCGAGTGGAGAAGAAAAGAAGCTAATTGATTTCTTACCGAAATTATCAACCATCAGCAACCCATCTGAGCATCTACCCGTTGCATTCTTGAAAAAGGTTTCTCCATAGGGAAGCCGAGCAAACACAGACTGAGGTTGCTCGCGAATGAGATTGCCCGTGTCTGATATCGAGTCTCCAAGTTGATATATCGCATCAAACCCACAAGTCTTAAGACCATGTGCGTTGCACTGAGGAGGAGGAGCAACGAGAAAGAGAGAACTGAGCACCAGAAACAGACAGAAAACCGTGTTATTCTTGATGATGGTTGCCATCGCTTGATCGAAAGAAAGTTAGCAATCGCTAATTGATATTGTGGTGATGATAATATTTGCGAGCAAAAACCTGTTATTTATAGATGGCAGGTTACAATTTCTACTCGGTTTATGATAACAGCAGAAAGATTTGTTAATATGTCCTACCCAGAGTTTGATTTCCTTAATCCTTTTAGAATGCCAGTACTTTTCCACTCTAAATTATGATTATCTGATTTTATCATACATAACATCGGAGCATTATAAATGCCAAATTCATAACCATTGAGGTCTTCAAATCCAATTTTCATGTGGAGTAAGAATCCCTGTTGGTTTTGGGAAGAGCAATCAGAGTTTCTAAGGTAAATATGATTTCCTTTTTTCTTTGTTTTTTTTAATTTGAAGATATATAAATTAAAATCTCTCTTTAATTATAGCACCAGCGGATTTTTAAATTAACCCTCTTCTGTCCAGCCCACCGTTTTTTGAGCTGTACACAATCAACTTGGCTCTCTCTTTCTCTACCGTCTTTATATTTTTCTGGCATTACAAGAACTCTCTTAAAAAAAACCCAGACCTCTTTGTATGAGTTTTTTTTATTCTTTTTTATTGAGAATATGGTAGAATCCAAAAAAGAAAAATATAAATAGTACAAAAATGAATTAAAATATATATAAAAAAGTTGTATTATTTGATACATTTTTAAAATTTTATAACCAGCCTACTTTAAATATCTTAAACAATGTTAATTTTTATTCTTTATACAGTTTGTTGTTACTGTTTAATATGTATAGGTATAATTTTTAATTTTTTAAATAAAAAAATTATTATATTTAAAAAAAATTAATTTATATTATTACAATTATAACTATAAATAAATTTTTTAATATTATTAGATATTAAAAAGTTTTGGTAAGTAAGAAGGTAAATGATAAATTCCTTTTTAACTTCTAACAGCTCATAATAAATATTAAAAAAAAAAAAAGAAACATGTAAACTAGTGGAAATATTTCTCACTTTTCTAAAAATCCGGATGATTCATTTTTTTTTTTTTTGAATAAAAAAAATCGAAAAGAAAAGGTCAATTTTAAAAGTGTGCGGATAAAACTCAGCCCAAATAAAATCGAAAAGAAAAACACACAGAAAAAAAAAAAAAAAAGTGTGTTTGCTAAAAGAAAAAGTAAATTCTAAATGGAATCAACGAGTTAAAAATTTTGAGAAAAAAAAAAAGCGACACGTCGTTTAGGTGGCAAACGAATGAGACGACGATACGCTCGTATTTTTTCCCTAGCGAAATCACTCGTCAAGTCATCTAAAATTGAAAATTCTAAATGTAAAAAGTGTCAAAAGGGCAAAAGAGGAAATAAACACCGTGATCAAATTTAGTCTTGATCATTTTCCAATCGTACGATCAAGAGACAAGCCCACATTATATACACCATAGACGTGACACCACATAATCATAACCCTCTCTATCAACCCTTTGTCATAACGCCGCGTAGTTCCAGAATCATCAACAGCTTGCACTCTCTCTCTCTCTAACATTTACTACTCTCTCTCCATTCTCATTTCTCTGCAAAGGTAAAATTTTTCCAATTTTTAAATAATTTTAAATTCACCATCGATTTTTTTTTAAACCTCCAATTTCTCCCGAATTCGTCAATTTTTTCGAGCTGGTAACTCAATTTATCCATTTCTTTGATAATCAGAAGCAACACGTTGAATCGTTACTCGACGATGCTACACAATTTTTTTTATAAAAAAAATTAATTGTTTTATAAGCATCCTTAAATTTGTATATTTAGTAGCTATAATTATTATAATTTGATTATTTGTTGTTTCAGAAAAAGAAGAAATGAGCAGCCGATCGAGCCGTACTCTTTACGTGGGAAATCTCCCGGGAGATACTCGAATGAGAGAAGTTGAAGACTTGTTTTACAAGGTTTTATTTTTAATTCATTCGTTTATTTATTTATTCTGTTTTGTATGTGCTTCATATGAAATTGTAACAAATGTTTAAAAGGCTGAAAAAGAAATTGCTTATTTATTATGTTGATTTTGTAATTACAGTATGGGCCTATTGTTGACATTGACTTGAAGATACCACCAAGACCTCCGGGTTATGCTTTCGTTGAGGTGATTCGATATCTTACAACTCACTATAACTAATTCAGAAATAGGGTAATCTTATGGTTACATTTTTGTACTAATTTTTCAGTTATCTTTTTTAATATTCTTGAGTTTGTTTCATTTTACATTGCAGTTTGAGGATCCTCGTGATGCTGAGGATGCAATCCGTGGTCGAGATGGCTATAACTTTGATCGGTATCGATTGCGAGTTAGTAGCTAGTTACCTACTCTATCCAACATTGGTTTTATTTTCTTCTTTTTATCTTTTGTTTCCCTACCATTGTTTCCTTATTTTTTCTGTTTTGTCTATTTAGGTTGAACGTTCCCATGGAAGAAGAAGACCTTCGTCCTCAGTGGATCGTTATAGCAGTTACAGTAGTGGAGGTAGCCATGGAGTTTCCAAGCACTCTGACTACCGTGGTACATGTTGCATTTGACATTGCTTTTGTTTTTCAGAAAGTGCATGCGACTAAGAATTGACAGTTGAACCTTCCATCATGCAGTGTTGGTGACTGGATTACCTTCTTCTGCTTCATGGCAAGACCTGAAGGTACGGGTGATGCTTCTTCCCAATAATGGGTTGCTGTAGTTATTGGGTGTTCTCTATGTATTGATTGAATATTCTTTGCTCAAATTTTGTGGGTAATTTTATTTCTTGGCGTTTTTTATTAAATAGGTATTGCTTGTCTTTTCCATGTTCAGGATCACATGCGCCAAGCTGGGGATGTCTGTTTCTCTCAAGTATTTTGTGATCGCGGTGGTAAGTAGAATTGGTGAGTTCTGTTTTTGCATACTACATTGACGTTAGTTCACACTTCATGGGGTAATGTCAAGTAGTACTTAGAGGTAACGTAACGGAATGTAATTTTAATTACTAAGCTGTAGATGAAATGAGGATGTCGAGATGGATATGTGGCTAAATGATGGGAGAAAGTTAAAATAACTGAATAAATGTGGAATTTTATGAGTGAAGTAAAAGATATGACTTACTACAATTTGGTTTGTAATATTGGGGTCATTGACCTCATATGGATTATTAGAGAACTCTGATGTAGGTTGTCTCATCTATATGGAGCAGGAGAGGTTAATTAAAGATCTATTTTATAATGAGCAGGGAGGGTTTAGATCTTGCAATAGGTTCAGGAATTTCCTCATGTTCATCTAGTTGTAATGCAGATGAGAAACTGTCTCTTGAAACTCTGAGAGATTCATTTTGTAATATATTTGCAGGCATGACAGGAATTGTGGATTACACAAACTATGATGATATGAAATATGCTGTAAGTATTTTTTACCATGCTTCACTAAGATGATCTTTTAGGTTTTAATTTGGCTAGGTGAGGTGGTTTGGTTTTGATGACCTACTTTAATAGTTTTCTGAACAGTTTTGAAAACTTGATGATCTTCTGCTTGCATTTTGTAGATTAAGAAACTTGATGACTCTGAGTTTCGGAATGCATTCTCCCGGGCTTATGTACGGGTAGGTCATGACGAATTTGAGTGCTGTTTACCAGATTCCTGTGCATGTGCTTACATTGCTTCACTGGTCTGCTCACATTCTTCAGGTGAGAGAGTATGATTCTAGATACTCTAGAAGTCCAAGCCGTAGTCCTTATTATTCGAGGAGCCGCAGTCGTAGTCCATATTATTCAAGAAGCCGAAGCAGAAGTCCTTACTATTCAAGTAGTCATATTCGCAGTCACAGCTATAGTCACAGGAGCAGGTCTGTTCAGTTGTTTGACAAAAGAAATTTCAGGACATCACTTTTTGGCCAGAATGTAGCTTGACTAAGATGAGTGTTTCTACAGCTATTCTTCCAGGGGAAAATATTCACGTAGATCTCCATCTGTACCGCCTGCTAGGTCTGCTTCTCAGCATTCTACCTCAGGATCACCTCCCCAGTCTCCTTCAAGGTATAGCTTTGTTTAATTCTATACTTGTGGTGCAACCCATAGACGGAAGAATAGGACCTCCTGAATCTCTCTCTTTTCCATGTAATTCCTTTCTGCATCCATTATGCCTTGCACTGATGCACTTTTTTTTTTAAATTCATTTGCTACTGATTTCTCGTTACCATTTCTTTCTACTCAACTGTCTATTTTATGGGATAGAGGGAGTTAATTAACATTGAAGAATATTCTCGAGAAAGATATAAATCTAACATCCAGAAATGTGTTGCTGTGTCATCAATGATGCAGCTCTGTAGTGGCATCATTTATCTTCTTTTTTCCTTTCTTTTCCTTCATGCAAGTTTTTGGTAGCTCATCTTTGTTTTACCGACTGACATTTGTTCATGCCATTGTAACATAGTAAAGTTTATTATGTTTTGATGGCTTCCCAGTTATTATGATTACAACTTGGTCAAACTTTCTTTGTTAAGTGTTACTATGAAGTAGCCAGAATTATCATCATGGTTTTAACCATGTTCTATAACATCGGTCCTAAAGTTGTGACAATGATGTGGCTATTGGCAACTGCATTGTTATAATTGCTTCAAGTTTCTTTGAATGGTTTTATTGTACATCCGGCTGAGGCATTATGACTTTCAAGTTTTGGAGACACTGGTACATCCCCCCGTTCCTGCTTTTAGGGCTAAGGTCTGTCTGCAAAATAAAGATACTCAAGCTTGGCTCAAGTTCAACTAGTGAATGATTTATTAAGGTTTGTCTATCTGGTGTGGTTAAGCCACCCTGAGTGCTATCCCATCTACTTTGAAGGTCAATTTATTGGTGTCTGGTCTCAACTCGCAAAAAATTCCTAGATGATGAATTATTGTATTCACAGCATAACCTACCATGCGAAAGTGTTATATTTTTTTTGTTGTCGCACCAATGTTAAATTCAAGTGCTTATGTTTTGACAATCTTGTAATGATTTGACTCAGTTTTAAGTCTTTTTGGCACAAGACTTAGAAGTTGTTATCCATTCTAGTGTACTATGAAGGTTCCTTCTGAATGCACTTAATTTTTCAAAATTCCCTCTGGAGAGTCGTTATTTGAATGCGTCATGGTCAAGATTAACTTAACGCTTTATCAAATGTGTTGGAGCTCATTAAGAATAGCTAACATCTATTCCAATTTAAGCTTTGTGCTGCTGGTCATCTTGGCTCAACCCTTTTTTGCTTTTTCTATTAGTTTACATTACAGTTCATTGATTGACCATTGTGTTGCTCAGAAAATCTCAACTTTACCTTCAAGTCCGTGTTCTTAGTAATTTTTATTCTATTGAACATGAACACTTGAAGTAACTCTTAAACATTTTTTCCTATTTTATTATTACCTTCTTTCATAGTGTTCCCTTCATTTTTTTTTCTTTTAAAATTTGAACCTTTTTACTGCTTCTCGGACTCCTGCTCAACAAAGTTTTTAAAAGGGGGGTTGTAAAAAGGTTTATTGGGTCAGCCGGTTATCTTACCTTGTTTATGAAGATTGCCTGTTTGTTTGCTAGATCTGGCTCTCTTGCGGCAACCTGGGGAGTTGGATGTTAGGAACTCGATGGGATGTGGTGCTCAAATGCCTGCAACTCATTTGGGTTCTTGAGGTAATGTTTTTGTTGATGAGCACCTGTGGACAAACCCTAATGGTTTCATATTTCTAATGTGTTATGAATGATGTTCCAATGAGTGCTAGAATGGAACAGTATAGACGGAAGGGTTGCAATTTAAAGCTGGAACCAATGATTTAGGTGCAATCGTTGTTGACAAATTGAAGACATCTTCAGCCTCTTAAACTTTCCGCCCATGATTCTTTTAACTTGGTGATAAAGATTGGGTGGATGTTCTCCTTTGCTCAAGTATTTTGTATTTTCATTTTTTTATTTTTTAGATTTCATTACCTCCTGGGAAAAGATTATTCTGAAATACTGGGGAATAATTATGAGATTCTTTTGATGCTTTTCTGTTAGTTGCTGCTAAGATAGATGGTAATTATTCTTTCTGAATATCTTCCTAATGAGGTGGAAATGATGGTGAAGCTTTTGGATCAAATTTTATTAATGATTGTTCTATTGAAATGGATTGTTTCTGGAAATTTTTGCAGATCGCAGTTCAGATCCAGGTCTCCAATGTCATCTGTAAGTTGAATATAACTTAGTTATTTCCAATACTGGTTTCACATGGGCAGAGTGTTGTGACATTATGTGTAGATAGATTTTTTATGAGAAACCCTGTAATATGCAGCCTCACAACCATGCGAGTAAAAGCACAAGAGAACGCAGTCCAAGTAGGAGCCGGAGCCGGAGTCGGAGCATATCTCAATCTCATTCACCTTCAATATGAGTCTACTCTTTCAGTTTCATTCATGACGTCAATGGTTATTCCTATTTCTTTTTCTTTTCTTTTTTTCTTTTCTTTTTTTCTTTTCTTTCTACTAGAAAGTGATTCAAGTTATGGCTGTGATTGACAGGTGAGATCTGATTAATGTACACCAGAGATTGCCAGAGTTGTGGCTGTGATTGACAGGTGAGAGCTGATGAATGCCGACTGGCGTACCCCAGAGATGCCCGGGAGGATGATAGTAATTTTTGATAGTGGCTTTGTATTGTTAAACTTTAATGGTAGAAACGCTAGGAGGACATTCCAATAAGGGCTAGATATAGCTACATTACAGTTGCCTACCAACTTTTATGAATGATCATGCATTGCTGTATCCTTTCATAGGTAGTTATTAAACTTACGTTGGATTAAGCTGATGAGGTCAGTGCCCTTCTTGTTTTGTTGGTTTTTCATATTCCCTTGTTGGTTTATTCACATTTGCTTATCTAGACTGGCATGGCACAATTTCAGAATGTATGTTTAATGTCCCAAATTCCCAGTACCGAAACTCACAAAGAGACGAGAGACTCCCAATGAGGGGCTCGTCAACACCCACAATGGAGCTCGAATATGTGCTTGTATTGGAAATATCGGGAATTTGGGACATTTAAACTTTTCATATATTGGACACGGGAAGTGTAAAAGGAAAAAAGAGAACTCATGCTCGACCTATGGGCTGTGGTAATTGGCTCATTTTCTCTTCTGAATGAAAAAACTATCATTAAATAAATTAAATTACTTAATTCAGTCAACTTCTTACTTCTTTCTTCCCCATTATTCCATCAGTTACATGGACTTTGGATCCAAACTTAATAGCAGACGATTTGTATGCTTCGATGCATTGCACAGACACAGTTCGAGTCACTTGGGGGGGTGTAAACGAACCCATGAAACGAGCCTTTTCGCCATCTAATTCACAACTCTTTTAACTCATTTTATTAACTAAAATGCTACTCGCTTTTAGTTAATACATCACCTAAGAAAATAGTCTTCTTTTTCGAATTCTTCATTCAAATACTTGTTTTTAAGTTACTAATTTTTTTCTGAAAGATTTTCTTTTTTTTTTTAGTTATAATAAAAATATTCATTTCAAAAATATTAAACTATTATTTTTTTATAAACAAAAAAGAAGAAAGAGTTTGCTTCTGCATAATTAAGGAGAAGATTAGACGGCAAGATAATAACTCACAGACTGCAACCAAATTACACATTCAATTAACATTTTGTTTCGGATTATTAGAACTCATTACACCAAAAAGGCCGAATGAATTCTACATAATCTAGTTCTGCCATTCAACATGTGATTTTATTTCACATCCTCAAAAGGCAAAGAACGCTAGAGGAAGCCAGAAGTCCATCACATCGCCACGTGGCTGCTGCCAGAATAAAAAAACGTTTTCAAAGGCCACTCTCAAAGTATTTTGAGCCTGTCGCCATTGACAGAACTCAAGCATTATATATCGTTTCTCAAGCATTACATAATTTTGGGCTTCGTTCAGCCACTCTGTTTTTTGCGTCACCAAAGAAAAGCACGAGAGGAAATCTACGACTGATTTTGCGACAATGTCCTCTCAGAACCATGCCTCCGGCGCAAGCTGCTGGGCCTAAGGCCTGGATCTGAGCCACTTGCTGCTTGATGGAATGCACCCCAACTGGAATCTCTGTCGACCTGGTTCATAGACAATGAAGGCAAGTGATCTCTTTCCCATGCATGGTAGCGACTTGACGGAGGATTTTCCGCCTCTGGGAAGTTGCGACCGGATGTACCTGGAGGGAAGAAGTAGAAGCCACCAGTTTGATCAGATGATGAGGCCACTGGGCCTCCTTGATTTATACCTCTATGACTGCTGGATCTTCGGGAATTTGGGATCATTGGTGCGCGCATGGCTGGTGAATTGCCAGGCTGCTGCTGTTGGTAATAGGCCTGGAGAGCCTGCACTCGGTCGCGTGCACGAGCATTACTGCCCTGGTATGGAGGTATCATCGAGGAAGGAACTGAACTCCCAGCTCTGGCACTTGAAAAGTGGAAACGAAATGATGTTATCAACAACAAAGTTACAATGACAAGGAAAGAAACAATCAAGGAACCAACAAGAAACATATCAAGAAATACCTGTGACCAACGAGGAATGGATGCATAAAAGATCCTGATCTAGGTACATCAGAACTGGTCCTTGCCGACCTTTGAGTGACAGGAGGAATCGAAGATTGATCACCACTGCCAACTCGACTACTGGATGTTGTGAAGGGAGCGGAATGCTGCTCCCAACCATGATAATGGAGATCCATGGCAGGGAAAGTATACGAAGTTGGTATCTCACTATGTACCGATGGTCCATTCCAGGGATTGTTGAAATTAGAACTATCTGAAACACTACCACTGGTGTTTGAGGATGAGGGATGAATGGGTCCAAAGTAAGCAATATATGGACATGGATGAGTAGCAGATGATACAGCTGTGTGTTCAGCAAAGATAGCATGCTGTCCCGGTAGATCATGATCTGCATTACAAAATTAAGTCAATCACCATATTAACATTAGATCTTCTATAGATGTCTCTATTTATGCATAAAAAAAGAGGAACATCTTACATGCATTTGATGAAAATTCGCCTTCTCTGCAGAATATTAGAAAGAGAAAAATGTCAGAGAAAGGGGAGAAAAATCAGAGCACAAAGTAACAAATCAAGCAAACAAATATGCAATGCCTAGGTGGATAGTTCAAAAAAAAAAGAATGAGAAACATTAATTAGTGGTACCTAAAAAAAAAGAATATAGAGATTTTTAAACACAGTAATAATTTTACATTACGTTCATGTTTCTGGCCAATGTGGGACAGGGAGTACAGAATGTTCCGCCATCTAATATTAATCAAGACAGACCATCGTAAAGCTTAAGAAACATAGGATATTCCGAATCTAATATCTCATCAAGATCAATTTTTCCAATGACCAGAACTAGTCAATTAAACAATCAACATGTTTGGTATTGGCTCATAAACCTAGTGGAAAGTGTCCACCATCATTGTTAATTTTCAACAGCTATCTCTTACCTTCACTCTCCCGTTATCTTCTTTTTTAGAAACTTCATAAATTTTTTATCATCTATCCATTAGGTCTAACACAGAGGCTAAGCGTTGATAGCACAAATTTCAACTGGTCTGGATTCCACCACTTAATCGCACTAAATTGAGGTGCCGTTTGATCCTACATGTGCAAATGCCTCACAGCACACCAAATACACTGGCCAAGCAAATACTAGTGTATTCATTTCATGAATTGTCAAGGATTGATGACAATCACATCTTCTAATCAGGCTAACAGATGACACACATTAAGATGACTATTTAGAACGATAGAAAGCCAATTGCATTTACATATCTCTTTCAAAGCATTTACATATCTCTTTCAAAGCATTTACATCTCAAGGGGAATAGACTACATGTTTATAGTGGGTTTGAAGGGAGATTTATTGTTGAGGTCAAGTAGAGTAACAGCACATATCAACATACTTAGGTATACAAATGAATATTATTTGTGTCACAGATTGCCGCTTTTGGAAGGCCAAAGAGCAGCCACTTCAGAAGCTGAATTATCTGCAAAATTAGATGACTAAGAAATCTCTCCTGGACACAACAGATAATTCATACAGGTATCCATTGAACAAAACAGTGTCATTTTAGTTTATAGGGATCTTAACATTTGCAATCTCTTAATCATTAACTATGTCTTAATGAGGAAATCTCTTCTCCATGAATTTCATAATTTTCCAGGGGAATAATCAAATAGAAAATTTTATATGGAAAGTATTACTCCATGAAATGCTAAATATGCAGGTGTGCAAGCACTACAAATGTAGAAAATACTAAACAACCAACCATGAAATTTCAGCTTAGGATTTGAAGCACTACACAACTCAGGTATAAGTTCTGAGTGAGATAATATGCTTACTCAAAAGATGATGGAAGCCGCGTTAAGCTACCAAATGGACACCAGTGAACCCCAAAGGACTGCAAAATAGAAACAACTACAAATATGAAGAGATATATAAAAGTTCAATCAAAGTGTTAACTCTTGTTTATATTTTTTAACAAATACATGAATTAAAAGACTATTAAATTCCTGTCATACATGTAAAGTAAATATACAACAAAAATATGCAATCAGAAACAGATAACTTGGAGGCATATATAGAAAAAAAAATTTAAAAAAGAATCATGACAATACAGTGACATTCAGTTAGAATAGTAGATCCTCTCCTTGTTAACCTTAGAAAACCAACGCATCAGTGGATCGCTCAGGCTTCTTTTTTCAAGGATATTGCTTAATAATCAGAACCATGCACTGAAATTTATTGTTCACTTATTTAAATAAGTCACGGTGCTTTAGAAACCTTAGATTTATAAAGAAAATCTCCTAATCAGTAATTTCTGCAGCAAAATTTTTGAATTTAGAGAAAGCTTACTTCTGATGGTGCTATGTGACCTTAATATGAATGGGTAAAAAGCTCCTATATAACAATCTGACTGAACCTTTATTTTTCAAATAAGTAATATAATGTCACAATCTAGTGTAATTGGAAGGCACTAATAGCTTAAGGAAAAGAAATCAATCAATTATGAGAGGAAATGATGATGTTCCACAACATAAAACATAGACAAAAGTAACTACAAATAAGTAACATAGATATTTGGGTAACCGCACACATAAAAGGGTAAAGTTTAGAAAAAACTTTGTAGCTTTACCATTTCAGAGTAGCTCAAATCATAAAGATCATCTTCATGGGTCCAGTCATCCATGCTAAATTCTGGAAATGAGCGACAACCATTTGCATAAAGCCATTGACCTTTCTCAATTTTTCGGCAATTAGGGCATTGCATGGCACCCTTTATATTGAATGCTGAACCAATGCAATCTGAAGACAATCATGACAAAATAAATTACAAAACTAAAAAGGATATAAGCAATGTTATCACTGTATTGTAGACCACATGATAAAACTGTTATCCTCCAAAAGAAACATATATCAATTAGAATTGAACATATTGGTAAGCTTCTGACTGTTCAAAAAATATCAATGCAAGTACAATGGCATTACAAGGAATGCATTTGTCAAGTAATAACACCTGGTATTTGAAATGCAGTTTTAGTTTCCAGCAAGCCCAATACAAGCCAGATATGAGAATGCATATGGAAAAGGAAATACTCTAACTGGAAAAAGCGGTTGTATCGTGACACCAAATTTTTTATGTATTTGTTGTTCCATTTCTCTTCATTCCAAAGTTACTTATGCATTGGAATAGTGTTTATACATCAGTAAAATCACTAAATGACACCTAAATTTTGTTTTTAAAGAGGATATCAACAAATTGAAAATATATTGTGGTATGCACGACTTAAGATTGTTGTGCAAATAATATTTCTTACAACTGAGTATGGGTACATGATGCCCTCGTGGCTGTCAATGTGTCATTAGCAACCTTAGCATAAAAAGACAAAGCTCAAGCCAGCATCATACTATGTTCTATAGCAAGAATTACAGAGCGTGTATCTAGGGATTACATCAGTTCTTTCTAGTTTTATAAGATGTTTTGAAATTCTTAAATAAACATGCACACTACAGAATCAGGAAAATGTTTACTGATAAATTTTTACTTTCAGAGCATCAGATCACAAAATGCTTTATTTTATTTATTTGGCATATTTAGTAGTATCCGAACATTATAATCATATTCAAAACAGCTGCTTTAACCTCTTTGTGCACTCAAATCACTTGTTGCTCTCCCCAAAGCTACAGCACATTGCATCCATCAACTATGCATGATCTCTAAAATCTAATTATGATGATGAACAGACAAAACTCAGTTCAATTTTCAAATCAGCCATTGCATCCATCAATGAGAATAAACCAACCGCGATCCAACAAAAATCCTGCTAAAACAACATCTTATTATAACAATAATTCAACTATTCTTTGCTATTTTTCTCATTTGCTAACAAAATGTAACATCAAAATATAAATTTGCAACAACAACTTATCTTTGTTAATTTACTTCTCATTTTCTATTTAACAAAAGAACATAACCCATATATATTCTAAATTAACAAAAATTTCCCAAATAAATTAAGAAAGAAATTTAAGCATATTCAAGTCACCAGATTATACTAAAATCAAACCTAGATCTCATCAATTTTAGTCTAATCACAATCAAAATCCAAAAAATTCAAAATTTCCAATTTTGACTTACCCAGATGAAATTGGTGACCACATTGAAGCTTGGCCCACGATCGATCCCCATTGTCGGTGACCAATTCGAGGCAAATCGAGCAAGAAACGGAGCCAAAACCTTTTCCTCCGATGTTACAATCACCGCCTTCGCTGTCGCCATCTTCAACCACGACTTCATCGTCGTCATTAGTCCCTAATCCCATAATTTTAACGAAAATCCCCCCAAATCTTCTCAGAACCCTAAACTACAATCGAAACGGCAGCGCTTACTAATAACTTAATAATAAACTTCTCGAATTGAATGAATTATTTGTTTTCTTTTTGATAAAGCAGAGAAACGACAAGATGATGAGAAGATTGAAATAAAATTGTTTTTGTTTTTTATTTTTGTGTTCTTGTTTATGATTTTCCGCTTATCTTTTTGTCTGTGAAATTGTAGATTACGGACCGTTAGATTTGGGGAGCTGTTCGGATTACTGTTAATAACCGCTGTCCAAAGGAGGGCGAGATGGACGGCTCAGATTGAATTTGGGTGGTCTTTATGTGGATTGATTTTGGTTGACATCGGTTGTTGCCCAAATGTCCGCTTTTATTTATTGTCTGGGTTCTTTAATTAATATTTTTGTTAAAATATTTTCACCCAAATATTCTCAAAATTAATAATAATATTAATTTAATTAATTAATTGTCGCCTTACTTGGAATATAACACATACTAAATATTCTATATAAATAAGATGGATAAAAATGTGATTAATGAAAAATTAATTAATTTATTATGAATTAAATAAAAATGTTGATATTAAACATATAATAAAAAATTAGACACGGGAGAAAGTGAATTCAAATGATTCTGAATCTCCACTTTAATCTAATGCATTACAAACTTTTGCCACTAAGTCATTCAATCAAATGTAACATATAAAAAAAAATTTAAACTTTGTATGTTTGAAAACAACAATTTTATAATTATTTTTATTTTTTTAATATTTTAAAATGCATGAACAATTACACTAAAAAAATCGCATTAGTTTCTCTCCATTCATTATTATATAAATTTTAAAAGAAAAATATATTCCTTCCAAAAAATATATATTTATATAATTTAATTATTTTTATCTTTTGACATCCAACTCTATTTATTCTTAATTTTTTTTTTTTTTACCTAATTTTCTTCTACTAAACTTCATATTATCTACCATGAAATATTTTGTTTTCATTTGATCATCATGCATTAAATCAAGAGTCTGAATTTATATTCTTTATATGAAGACCCAAAAGTTATTGTTAGATCTAATCCAATATAAAAGCTTTATGAACTTGATACACAAAAAAGGCAAAAATCAAATCAACTTTCATAATTCTCAAACACAATAAAATCATGACACAAGTTAATATTATAGAAGTTAATTCATACATAATTTTTTTTTCCTTTTACCAATATATCAACGTGATTTTTTTAAGTGTCTATTTTTATTTTTATTAGGAGTGAGAAAAAATCAAATTAATTGAATCAAATTGAATTGATCAATTTTAGTCAATTCGGGTTGGTTTGAAGTTAATTCTTAATTGATTTTATTTATTTGAAATTAATTTGATTTGATTCAATTTAAAATATATATAAAATCAAGACGAACTAATTTAATTCGATTAAATTTTTAATGTTTAAATCAATCGATTTAATTTTAGTTAAATTTGAATCAAATCAAACTAAAATTAAATTTGTCTACCTTTAATTTTTATAAAGGATTAGGTCACATAATTGGGGATAATGATAATTAATCATGTTGAGTTTTCAAGTGAAACGCCTCAAAAGCAACGGCGGCAGATGTATACCAACCGCATTAAAAATAAGTAGAAAACAAATACGGGCATGAAAATTGAGACTGTGAGATCAGCAGCAGCAGCTGTATCAAATATTTTTTTAATTTTACCACTCACATCTACAGCTTTAATCACAAATTTCCTGAAATTAATTGGAATTAGAACTTTGATTACACGACCCAAATATTTGAACCTCTAAATAATTTAATTTAAGGTTCATAAAGACCAATAGAAGAAAAATAAACCATATTACATCAACAATAAGATTCGAAACTATAATAGAGGTGGGTATTTTTTTAATATATTTGCAGTACATTTTTTTTTTTTTTGTGGTTTCATGTTTGTGCTTGTTGTATTTTTGTTTACCGACTCACATTTACATCTTTAGTTATATTTTTGTTTTAAATTATTTCAAATTAGAATTTTGATTATGCAACTTTAAATGTAAGGACTCGCTTTTTACACAATATAATATTATTCATTTTAAATTTAAATTCATATAATTTATTTTTAATTTTTTTTTAAAAAAAGTCTCATATTGATTTAGAATAACTTTACTTATATAGTATTTAAATTTTATTTAACCAAGTAATGTGAAATTTTAACATTTGATATCACTTTATTCATTTTAATCTTATTATTTATAGCCTCGAAAATCTTAAATCTATAATGCTGTTTTTACTTGTAATATTATTCTTTTTACCTACTTATATTTACATCTTTAATCAATTTTTTTTAAAATTATTTTGAATTAGAACTTTGATTACTAGACCTAAATTTGTAAGAACCTCCAAAAAAAAAAAGTTTAATTACTCATAAAGACCCAAATCTTCCTCCAAAATAATGAGAGAAAAATATCTCATATTATATCAACAATAAGACTTAAAACCCATAATAGAGATGAGTTGCCTAAGTCTCTTTTAGTGAACATCTTTTTGACAATGAAAATATTAGTGAAAAAATATATATTATTACATCAACTCTTATATAAGAAAAAGGTCTACTTCATATCAATGAAAATTTTGATCCCAATTAAAAGATAAGCAAGCATTCATAATAATTCATGTATAAAAGATAAGTACTTATTCTATAGGTATTTATTCTTTAACTTATAAAATTTCATTTTTAACGTTATAATTTTTATATAATTAAAATTTAACATCATAACATATCATTTTAACATTTTAGCCCCCACCCTTTAGATAAAAGTGGACGAACGATTATACTTTATTATCGAGTTAATATTAAAGGTTAAAAATATAACCTTTTTATTTTAAATTTTGTATTTTTTTTAATAACAATAATAATAAATCAATCAAGAATATAATTTTTTTATCACACATCTTTAAATTATAGCAAATTAACGTGACAAAAAACTAAAATTTAATTGATTATAACATGTAGGTCATTTATATGTATATAAAAATTTCTCGAATTTAAAAAAAAAAGCATGAAATTTTTTTAAAAAAAATATATGTATTCATATTAAAAGTGAATATGCTTTTTATTTGTTGTACTAATTTTTCATGTGATGTATAGTTGGCGTCAAGTTAAAACTAAGTACTAAACTTAGCTTGCAAGGCAGAACTAAAGGTTGGGATCAATTATTAAAAGGTTTTGGTGAGTTGTATGTTTAATCTTTATTTAATTTTTTTTTTTTACAAAAAAAAAAGAAAAGAAATAATTCTTTGTACAATTAGGTTGAATACCCACGTTTAAAAAGAAAAGATGCATATTAAAATGTGTATAATTCAATGAACACTTTACAAATAATATTAAAGTTGTGAGTTGTTAGAACGGACAAACCCAATTTAATCTTTAATTACAAAAACCGAATTGGGAATTAACAAACAATTGAAAGAAATCAAATAAGAAATGCAAGTAGATTTATGTGGTTCATATCCATATATCAAAACAATAAATATTGACGCTATTATTCAATTAAGATTAAAGATTTATAATCTTAATTAACCGAGCTTACAACACTCTTAGAGTAAAATAAAATGATGAATTATTGAGAGATGCATTATGCTTCTTAAGTTAAGGTATTTATAAGTTAAGATACCTGCTTTCTTGCTCAAAGTTTAGTAAACTTTAAACCTGTGTCAGCATTTGATTCGACTCAAATCCTTTTAGTAATACGATACATTTTAACATTTTTGAATCTCTTAAAGTTTTTATCACTCCAGTATTTTCGTTTTAGTTAATTATTTTGTAAGCCACAAAACTTACTTCTATTTCAATTTAATGTTAGGATTTGTATTTACGTACCATCGTTGTTTATATAAATATTTATATAATAAATATTTTATTAAATCACTAATAATTTTTATTAAGTGATAATAAAGATTATAACACTATAGATACTGTACGATCTGAATGAATTTATATATAATTTAAAGAAAATTAAATTAATGCTAAAAGTTAGCACTGTTGATAATTATAAATGTTATGAGTTAGTATATTATAAGTGTCAAAAAGATCTAAAGAGTTAAAACATTGTCTATAACGGGACAAAGACTTAAGAGTCTACTTGTAATAACATAGTTATAAAAAATGTTAAGAAATGTCATTTACGTAATTATGTTCTCAAACATAGAGTTCTTGATCTATGTTCACTAATACAAGTTTATCGATGAATCGCTATTATATAGATTAGTATATGTATTATATAGATGATTGTTTTTAATTGACTATGAGCTTAAAGGAATCTCGTATAGATATACAAATATTCAGTTGGGACTGAATACTGAACATACTCACGAGGACCTCAATAAATATCTTATGAATTTGTTAAATGAAGGTATATTCGAGTTGAATAGTATTTATGGTCATTCAACATGAGCGCTGTGGTGGGCTTGTGGGTGATTCATCATACTTTTATTCCACGTATATTAGAGACCCTTTATGGTCTGATTGCGTGTTACTGTGTATGGTCTGATGCTCATAGAGTTCGGTGTGCGTAAATACGGGATCTGCCAACTCACATAGTGGGTTGTATATCCGATGCTCCGATATTGTATCTTACAAAGTCTTATGACCATAAGCAATGAACCCAAAAAAAGAGTTTCCTGCAGAGTTGAACAATATAGCAAAAGTGTTTGTGTATATTATCCATTAAGATACGAATATGAAAATAAGTTCCAGGATGAGTTTACAGAGATTTGACGATGATGATCTATAACCCGCTCATCCATAATATAATAACGAAAAGATTATACGAATATGTAGTAACCTTAGCATGTATGGTTTAACGCACTAATTTGTTATATCTTTGACTTATGGAATAGTTCCATTTCACGAATCAGTTATGGACTCAAAGAGTCCCAATATAAAATATACTCACCGTATCGTATTTAATAATTTAATACAGTAAAATTCAACAATTTACTATATTTAAGTTAACTAAAATATATGATTATATGATAGAACTCACTTTAAGTTAGCTTGGTAACCTAATAATGATATAAATGTAATTTCACTAAATAATTATTTAATTATTAAATAATTAAAATAAATATTTATTTATTTAATAGTTAAATAAATAATATTAACTTAATAATGGTTAAAAGTTAATTATAGGGTTAAGTTAAGTTAACCTTATTTAATAGTTAAGTAAAGGTCAATTTAATAATGATTAAGTTAGTTAACTATAGTTAGATTATTTAAATATTTATTTAACCTAAAAGTTAAGTTAAACTAACCTAATTATGGTTAAATATTAACTATAATTAAATTAAGTTCAATGCAAATTCAAATTAAGTGAAATGAAATGAAATGAAATTTATTTGTATATATTTACAAAATAAAATAAAATTTAAATAAGGTTAATTTTATTTTTTGTTAAGTTTTTGGCCAACCATCAAAGAGAAAGAAAAATGAAAAATTGTTTTCTTAATTTTTGAATTTAATTGTTGAATTCATAATTAAAATTTCTTTTTATTAGGCTTAAAATCAATAAAGTAAAAATAAGATTTGATTAATTAATTAAGTGTTAATCAAAGAAAAAAAAAACTTAAGTTTAATTTGTTAAACTTTTTGCTGGATTAAAATACTACCATTCTAGATAATCAATCCCATTATTATTGATTACTATAATTGATCAAAGTTTGCATTTGAAGTGAACTTCAAAAATTTTGATCCAAATACTTCAAGAGTTATTTTTTAATTTTGTTACTAATATAATTATTATGTAATAATTATATTTACTGCAAGTTTTATACTTCTGCTATGTAAGTATATGTATGAGATATGTATATTTTATTGTTAAACACACATATCATATACATGCATCATAAATAAATCATCACTCAACATTTAAATTCCTAAAACCTTTAATATATATATATATATATATAATTTGATACTAAAACAGTATATCTAATTTTGCCATTGATCTCTAATTATTATTTTACACCAATTAGTTAAATAATATTAAAATAATTTAATAAGCAACCTTACTTACTGCAAAGAAAAAAAATTGCCCACATAATACGATATATTTGGGTGAGCAAAAGTTTAGTTCAATTCGATTTTGTCTTAATCGATTTAATTTTTGGTTTTATATTTTAAAAAATTTGTTCAATTTTAAATTTTCAAATGGAGAATTGAACTAAAACTAATTTAAAAAAATAAAAAAAATATATGTAACAGTTTAAAAATTGAACAAAAACTAAGAATTAAACTAATTTGAATCATCCAATGTCCAAAATGAACCCAATTTAAATTTATCAATTATAAAAAAAAATCAAACTAAATTAATTCACTTTAGTTCAATTTTATATACTTTCAATTCGATTCTCAATTTTATTTTTAAAAATTAATTAATTCAATTCACTTTAGTTCATCTTAAAAATCAAACCAAATCGATTTTACCCATTACTCTTCCAAATAACATTATAATTTATCATAACGTGAACAACACGGCCCCGCGTTCAAACTTTTATATACAAAGCTCAGCGCGTGGATGTGTTAGTCACGTGAGTCATTGCTTAGAACCAATTTGTAGTCAAAGATCGGTGCGTCTGAATGTCAAAGTTTGTAGCCAGCTTTAATTTAAAAAATCCCACAAAGCTAATGATATCAAGGGAATGTGTCTTCATGCAATGGATATTCTTTGCCCACTTGACCCATTATGTATCCTATTTTGCTACTTCTTTTTGTGCTCCCACTTGGTTTCCACTATGCTTAATCAAATTATGTTAAAAATATAATATCATATATTTTAAATGTAAAAAAAAAAATTGACATTATTTTTTTCATCGTGCTTTGCTACTTATGATATGTGAAGTTAGATTTTACAATTATAAGAAATTATTTGATAATCAAATTTTATTTTTTTTGCTTTCCATGCCATAATAGTTCTTTATTTTTTTTTATCAATGTGTTAATATTATATATTAAATATGACAAGAACTATGAAAACAATGCTCAAGTAATACAAAAATATATATAATAATAATAAAAATAATTTGGCCCTCTTAAATGTAATTTAGTTGATCATAAATGTGTTTTACGCATACGATCATTTAAGAAAAATTAGATAAAATTGATGTTTAGTAAGTAAATTTTTTTTATTTTTATTTGAATTTTTTTTAAAAATATATATAATAATAAAAAAAATATTTTTTTATAAATAAACAAATTATAAACACTTACTCCGGAAAAAAAGATGATGGTGGTAAGTTAGTAAAAAAACATTAAACAACACGAAAGACAAATTTCTTGCTGTCAAAATGTACGGTTCTATGATCCAAATCTATGATTTACTAGTATTAACACAGTTAACCCCCTAATGTTGGCACAAATTATATTTTAATGGTAGCTTTCGATATAATTATATTATCACCCTTTTTAATTAAAAATATAAAAATACTCTTATAATTTTGTCATATAAATGATAAAAATATTTTAAAACTAGAATATTTTTATATTTTCAGTTAAATAAAGGAGATAACAGTATCATTAAAATTAAAATCGCCATTAAAATGTAATTTATGTCAACCTCAGGGGGTGACAATGTTAATATTCCTACGATTTATGATCTCATCGTAACCAAAATAGAAGATCATTAGTCATTACATCATCAGCGTTCATATGTGGGCCCGCTGATCAAACTGAAAAATGGGTGGCATGAGTACGGAGTACCCTAACATTACCTTTTTCCTATTCGACATAGATTTTCTGACACGAGTGAAATAACTTTAAAAACAGTTTGACTATTTTCACGTCCAAATTATTCACGTGACGAAATTGGAGTTTCTCTTTTTTTTTTCTAAAAAAAATTCAAATAAAAAAATATTTTCAGAAGAGAGAAATTCATTAAACCCAGTAGCTTCCATCATATTTATTTATTTTAAAGGGAATATTATTTTAAATTTAATCATGTAAAAATACTTTTTAACAAAATTATTTATTTATCCCTAAGTCGGTAAATGCCTAAAATTGTGGCCAATACTGACTTTTCACAAACAAACTAATAACCTCAAGCAATGTTTGGCCGCTCGTGTAACTCTCTCCACATATAAATACTCACTAGCACACGCTACCGAAAGAAGCTCTGGTTTTTTTTTTTAATAAAAAAAATAATATGATATTATTGTTAAATCTAATAAATAACACAAAGAGCAATAATTAAAGATATAAAAACAAAGACGTTACAAATCTTTTTAAAATTAGGAACAATTCACTAACTATTTGCATATTAATTTATGCTTTTAACTATTTATAACACTTAAATATTTAATATAGATTTTTTTAATATTATAAAATATATTGGTAATAGAATAATTTTTATGATAGAACACATTTGATTATGTTCCTTCAAATGAAATAAATTATAGTACAAAATAAGATTTTTTTTTATCTTGTTAAAAATAGATTTACTTTGAGTTTTTATTAAAAAAAAGAGACCTCATGCCACAAATTGGCTGGACAACAATTGATTTGACAAATTAGAAGAATTTTGTGTCATATACTATAAAAAAAATTGCATTGAAAAAATAAATATTAAACTATCTTACTGCTTCTACCATAAAAAGGATAGTTAACATAAGAGATAAATCTCAATTTTATTAGTTTTTCTCTGATAGTTAATTTGGTCCTTAATGCCAACCAAATAATACAGTCATGTGATTGGTATATGTTGAGAATCCCATGTCAATTTATACTATCCAACTTTAGTGCCAAAATTATTATAGCACCATCATGAATTAGTTATTGAAAACTTTTCATTGGAGCTTCTATTATAGGAGATTTTATCATCTTTTAGAGTGATAAAAAAATTATCACGGATGTAATCTCAAGTATGAGTAATATACTTGTTCAATAGATCAAGTAGGAAACATTGTCCATATTGCTACAGATCATTAACTTTTATATTCCATGAAATGTCAGCATCATTAATGAATAAATAAAGAAATTTATCAACTATTGACTCTCTTTTCAACTATAATCCCACTAAAAATAAAAAGACTTATCATTTTTTAAATCATAAATGAAGAGTTTTTTATTTAAATCCTCAATGCCAAATTTTTTTTCTATGTCGGTTACAATCTATTGACTTTGTAATATCTCAAAAATGGAGCCTTTGAAATTTATTATCAACCATCCCTCTAACACGATGTTTTTATTGCAATCAAATCCCATATGAGCTCAGGCTCTTTCAATAATTGCTAATTTTAGTTTTTGAATCAAATTCGATCCGAAAAGAATTTATCTTTAATTCAACATGTTAGTTTATCAAAATCTTCTCTGGTAATCCCTTTTCTTCTTCAAAAAATTTCAGTGATTTTTACTGAATTTATTTTTTTTCAAATATATTACTTGTTCATATATTTGTTCTACTCCATGCAAGATATATATATATATATATTTGTTAATTTGGTATCTTTGAACGAAAGGATCAAAAGGGTCTCTCTTATTTGTTCTTTTTGAAAAAAAATTTAGTTATCAAGCAAAATATTTTATTACTAATAAAATAATATCTCCTATGTCTATTTAAGGTCTGCGGTTTATTGCTTAAAAAGAACAGTAATGATCAAACAAATAGATTACCCTATGTTGTTTTTTCACGTTAGTAAAACAGCATTTTGATTCATGTCTTTGTTAAATTAAAGTTGGCTTAGCTGCTCTTTGTAGTATGAATTAGTAAAATTTCATTATAATATAGATAAAATCTATCTTAAAGATGTATATATATATATATATTTGGTTGGGTTTTTAGGCTTGTAAATTTTAGATCACAATTTACTGAATCAATTACCTGTTTTTGTAGATATTTTCATGTTCTGTTGCTAAACTTTGTTGGGTTGTTTAATTAACTTCAGGTGATGAGCTTCTCTCAGACTCATTCCCATACAAGGAAATTGAGAATGGAATGTTGTGGGAAGTTGAAGGCAAGGTTAGCATTTTCTCTCTTTATCTCCTTTGATTTTGCTTCTTAAATCCGAACAAATTTCTTATGTTGATTTTGTCCGGTAATTAGCATTTGCTTGTTTCAATTAGACTGCTAGAACATGTTAGTGTTGTTGCTATTGAAGAAAAGAATTAACCTTTCTCATTATTTGGATTTTGGCAGTGGGTTGTTCAAGGGGCAGTAAATGTAGACATTGGGGCTAACCCATCTGCAGAAGGCACCGACGAAGATGAAGGTGTCGATGACCAAGCTGTCAAGGTTGTCGATATTGTTGACACCTTCAGGCTTCAGGTGAGTATATCGAAATTGAACATCTTTAGATGATTTTAGTTCCCCGGATTTTGCTCCTTCTTCGAGTATTTGACGTAGTTGTTTTCCAATCATCAACAGGAGCAACCTGCTTTTGACAAGAAGCAGTTTGTTACCTTCGTGAAGAGGTACATCAAATTGTTGACACCTAAATTGGAGCAAGAGAGGCAAGACTTGTTTAAGAAGCACATTGAAGGAGCTACCAAGTTCCTCCTTTCAAAGCTCAGTGACCTTCAATTGTATGTCATGTCCCCTGTTCTAATTCTTGTCCCATCATCAATATCACTTGATAATATTAATATAATTTGTCACTTGAATTCATGAATTCGCATGATTTAACCTAAGACATACATTAGCAAGTTGTTGCATTGCATTCCATTTTCTTTGCAGTTTTGTGGGTGAAAGCATGCATGATGATGGAAGCTTGGTACTTGTATATTACAAAGACTGTGCTACAGATTCAACTTTCCTGTACTTCGCCTACGGCTTGAAGGAAGTCAAGTGTTAAAAGCGCTTATGGGTTGAGGAAGGAAGCTTAAGTGTTAATTAAGTCTCCAGAATATTGGTTGATCAGCTTTCAGTAGCTGCGAGGTTTAGTTTAGGACTTAAAGATTTATAAGCTATTTAGTAAATTGTTTAGTACCTAAGGCCAGTGTTCTTAGCAGTTGTGGATTCAAATTTTTACTATATTTTGTTTACATAGTTTATCTGATAATGAAGATATATACACACTTCATTCAGTTGAGCAATAAAAAGGGGAAAAAAATTTAAGCATATATTGACTGTTTAATCAAAATATTGTGTTAGTTCTTTTATCAGTTCTTGTGCAATTTTGGCTTTTGACTGAGCATTTATTTCCTGGGCAATTTGACGGAGTTCAACCACTGTTGGCAATAAGTTTGATTTTATTATGGACAAGTATCCAGCGTGCCTTAAATCGAAACAAAAGAAAGCTGTGATCATAAAATCAAAATTTAGCGAGTCTTAACCTTCGTCGACCTTCTTAAATAACCACTCTGTTTTGCATAAATTTGATAGAGGTAAGTTCAAAGATATTTGTCAAGAGGGTTTAACAATGATCGATAGAGTAATTTTCATAATGAAATTATTTCTGTTACCCTACTAATTATAATAATCAAAATCAAGGGAGCCAAAGAAGAGAAAAGTAGATATAATTCGAATTGCTCCAGCATTTGTCAGCATCTGGTGGTTTACGGCAAGGTTTACATTAAAAATAACCACCTATTACAGAAATAAAAAAGTAAACCCACAACATTTGAAAAAACTCCAGCAGCAGCGCCCGACTGCTTGAAGCTTCTTCCCCCCCCTCCCCTTCCCCCTTTTTGGTCTATGCATAGTAATTTAAGCTTGATTTCTTCTTAGCCTGAACCTGAATGATACCTTCATTGAAATCCTCATGGTTCACCTATACAACATGATGGAAAACGCACACAAAAAATTAGCTTTGCTCCAACAAAAGCTCAAAAGTATACAAGTACAAATTTAAGGGGCAATTTTTCAAGGCCCCATTAGATTGTGGTTGAATTTGTGTGTGCTCACACACATTAGAGAAAAAGAGCGAGGGGGTACCTCAGTAGCATCACGGCGAAGAGCAAGCATCCCTGCTTCAACACAAACAGCTTTTAGTTGTGCCCCATTGAAATCATCAGTTGATCGAGCTAGTTCTTCAAAATTCACGTCAGGGTGAACATTCATTTTTCTTGAATGGATCTGCAAGATAAATCATGCATATGAATATAAGAGTTCAGAGTAAGAACAGAGAACATGCAAAAAGTCATTATAAAAGAAGAAAAAAAAAAGCATTTCTGAGAGACGCACTTGCAAAATACGAGCTCTTGCTTCTTCAGTTGGATGTGGGAACTCAATTTTGCGATCCAATCGACCAGAACGCATAAGAGCAGGATCCAGGATATCTGCACGATTTGTTGCTGCTATCACCTGAAATTTACATGAAGAGAACATTATTGGTGCATCCACACATTCTCAATAAGAAAATATATGGCCACTATCGTAAGTGCCACACTACAATCACAATGCACTAAATCATGCAGAAAAGACCCTACAAAAACAAAATCTGCATCCCACTTGCATCAAGGACACAAAACCTTGTGAAAATAGAAGTAAAAACCTATCAAGAACTTCTAGTCATGCATGAGTGACCGAAAAGGAGTAAACAAAAAAAATCTAACAGTTGTAGGAGCATTAACAAACCTTAATTCGATCATCGCTACTAAATCCATCAAGCTGATTTAATAGCTCTAACATAGTTCGCTGCACTTCTCTATCTCCACTCACTTCACTGCAGTAACGACAGTGAGCTAATATCAGGAAGGCTTTAATCACAAACCTCGATAATAACCACAAAACCAATAATAACAATTGATTGCTAATGATTTGATGACTTGAAGTTATGGTTTACCTGTCAAAACGCTTTGTGCCAATTGCATCGATTTCATCAATGAAAATGATGCATGGTGACTTCTCCTTTGCAAGCTGGAAGGCATCGCGAACCAATTTGGCTCCATCTCCAATGAACATCTACACATTCAAGATAAGTTCATTCCAAGTAAGTACACAAAATATTGCAAACATCATACTACATGGATTAGTAGAATCGGATGCTGATAGAGAACCAGCTCTCAAAATCAATGCATCAAGGACCATATTGTGAACCAACAACAGCAATCTAGAAGAGTGAAGACAAAAACTTAACAAATTACATAAATTGTCAAAACTAACACAAACAATAGGGAATGTATTCAATCAAAGAAAGTTAAAAGAATAAGAATATCATACCTGGACAAGTTGTGGGCCTGCAAGCTTTAAGAAGGTGGCATTTGTTTGAGCTGCACAAGCACGAGCCATCAAAGTCTTCCCAGTACCAGGAGGTCCATATAGGAGGACACCTTTAGGTGGACGAATCCCCAACTTCTGGAAACGCTCTTTGTGTGTCATTGGCAGCACAATGGCCTCAACAAGTTCTTGGATCTATCCAAACAATAACCACATCAAAGTAGAAATTCAGACAATTTGCATTTAAGAAGCACCAACAAACATTATTATAAAGCATGAGTCAGAAAGTTGCCTGCTTCTCCAACCCTCCAATATCATTGTAATCTTCAGTCGGTTTCTCATCAACTTCCATTGCCTTTACCCGTGAATCATATTCAGAAGGCAACGTGTCTAGGATCAAGTAACTATCTTTATTGACTCCAACCAAATCACCAGGTTTCAACTTGTCAGGATCAACGAGCCCAACTACTGGAAGAAAGATGGTCTTGGGACAGAGAATAGATACAAATTATTCCTCTGCGTCAAAATTAAAGCTTGAACAGGAAACAAGAACTTTAACTTGGATCAAAACAACAAAGCAGATAGCATCAAACATCACAATAACCCCAAACCAATAAACTTCTATGGACAGGCTCCACTTGACAAAAATACAAAGGCTTATCTGTGGCTTACCTGACGAGTAGATGTTTTCAACACTACACATTTACCCTTCCTTTGCGAGTCAAGATCAATATTTGCACCATCTTCCTCAGCCTCATCCTCTGGGTTCATCTCCAAAATCTGAAGACAAATAAAAATAAATAAAGCCCAATCCAACAATAAATTCAACTATTTCTTTTCCTTGTTGAGATAAGTGCTGGAATTTATCCTAAAATAACTCAAGTTCGACCCATAAGTTTAAAAAAAACAAATCTTTAACCTTCGTTGGAATGCTCAAATAAAAAGCTTTTAGCTTTATTCATCCCCTCTAAAACAATTGCCCAATTGATCAAAATTGAAGCCATAGCCTCAACAACAAGGGCAACAAACATAATACAACCATACAACGCAGACTAAGGGTTTCAAAAGAGTTCGAATTTTTCAAATAAAATCAACAAGGAAGTAATTTTTTTTTTAAAAAAAAAGGTACCTCAACAATGTTGCCGACCAAGTAAGGCAGCTGCTTATTAAGTTTAATCTTCTCTTGATTCTCCTTAATCTTCTCTTTGTACGAATCCAACTCAAGATTTGTTCTCTGCAATTCTTCCTGAAAACCCAACAAAACAGCACCACAAAATCAGCCATTTCACCCAACAAACACCCCCCCGCACCCCCCAAAAAAAAAAAACAAAACACAATAATACTAACAAATTTGAAACACAAACAACAACATCAGAAAACAATATATATATATATATATATATATATTTCACGAAAAGAACATAGAGATCTGAAACCTTAAGGACACGAATCTCGCTGTCTAAAAGCCGTGAGGCTCTTATAATATCATCGGTAGTCATCGACGACAACTGATCATCTTCGAAGTTGTCTTCGGCCATTGCAGTCGCCATCTTTTACAGAAAAAATTTCACGAAGAAAAGAAGCGAGAGTGAAAGAAGGAGAAAGAAGAGAAGAAAATCGACTTGTTGAAGAAGAAAATAATCGCTCTATACGCGATGGGCCACGGGCTAATTGGGCGGCGATGGGCCATAGGCTAATTGGGCTGGCTCGAAAAATCGAGTCTTGCTCTTATCGGTCTTGATTCATAATGTGTTTAAAATTAACCTTCAATAACGTATAGTCTTAAAAAATATCTAAAATATTTTTAATAACATTTTTAATTTGATAATTATATTCTAATTTATATTATTTTTTATATTTTATTTTTTTATTTTGTAAAATCAATTAGCTTAATTTCTAAATTTAAATAATACCATTTGAATACGTTTAATATTGGAAATTAGAGGTAGGGATTTTAAGAGAAAGAGAAAATCAAAGAGAGAGAATGAAAAATTAAGTTTTTAAATTTAGCATCTTAAAATATTATATTTTTTAATAATTATTTATATTAATTATCTTAAGTATTATTTTTACTTTACTACTATGTGAGGTAACCGTTAAATTTTAGCTAAAAATTAGTTATTTATGCGTATTTTTAAAATTTATGGGTATTATTGATAAAAAAAATTTACTTAGAAAATTTTGCTGATATATATATATATATATACACACACGTGTATACATATATATTTATATGTTAGCTTGCTTAATATATTAATGTAATGACACAAGCCATTGATTGTAGTCGTTGTAAAAGGTTAGTGCGCACCAATTATATTAATGTAATGTGTTAGAAAATTAGGGAGTTTTTAGAATAATTTATGATTACAAATTTATGTATTAATCCATTAATTGTAAATAACCAATTATATTAAAATCAAACACTTTAATTACAGTAATTTTTAATAATATAAGTAACGATCTATTAACTTAAAATTTTAATATAAATTATGAGTTGTTGATTTCATTTAATCTAATAGATGAAATTAAAGTTCAAAAAATAATTTAACTTATTAACACCCTTTTAATCATTAAATTGCATAAAATTAATGGTTTAAAATTTATGTAAGAAAATTTAAATATAAAATTTAAGGAACCCACCCTACTAATAATGTTAAACTTATGTAGGGTATACATTGTGGACTATTTTATTGTGAATATGTGAAAATAGAAAAACTCAAAAAATGATTATATATATTTAACAAAATCATTATATTGTCTTTCTTATTTTGCATTTACCTTATAATATACTTGCCAAAAATTATATATATATATATGTATGTGTGAAAGATGTCATATTTCTAATCTTATAGTCTTTTTTTTTTTATATAAGTGAGAAAATTCGAACTCGAAATTTTTATTAAAATGAAAATAAATATATTGTTAGTTTTTTATTATTAAGCTGTTAATACATATATATATATATATATATATATTCTTATAATATTTTAAAAGACTCTCCGACCAATTTAAATCTTTGTCCCTAAAATGTATAAACAATTTTTTTTTTATAAAAAAAAGTCAATAAGATGCTTTAATTTCTCTATTTTCCCACCTTTTATTTAATTTATAAATTTTTTAGTTTATTTATTCTTTTAAAATTCATTGTATTTAATTACAAAATATATTAATAAAAATTCTAAAGTATTAGAGGAAACTAATAATTTTATTTATTATTATTTACAATTTGGTTCTACGTTTGAGTTAAAACTTAACAATAGAATATTACTTATAGTTTGTACTAAATTCTAAATAACACAAGAAATAATTTATCATATTTAAATAAGAAAATTCTTATTAACAAAACTAATTGCTTTTTAAACTCCTAAGAAATTTTGTTTTTTAAAAAAATAGATAGAAATTTATAAAATCCCAAATAAACAATAATTTCTTTTGAAAAAAATCATTCTCATTTTTAATTTCTTATTTTGTGATCCGTTTTATTAAGACAATTTTGGACTTCAAAGATTACACGAATATTTTTCTAAATCACGTATACATGTTTTTGTTATTTATAAAAGCGATTGAATAAAATAAAAAAATTAATGCACTTACTTAAATGATTCAATAATGAATAGTTTGCAGTGCATTTATCTATTAAAGTGAAAGTTTTATGTTCGATTTTCTCTTTCTCCAAGTTACAATAATAATAATAATAATTAATTAGTGAAAATTTACATTTCTTTTGCCCTATATGTGTGCGAGAGCATTTATGAAATTTTACATTTATTGTTGGAGGGGCACGTCCATGTTAACCCAAAAAATTAATTTTTTTATTATGTCAAAAGTAATTCTTTTATATAATTATTTTCCAATTTGCTGAAATATATGAATTATAATGTTTATTGCATTTTTTTTATTGTATTGTGCAACAAAGTTTAGGTTTGATTTATGAGTAAAATTAGAATAATGCTGAATATCCCAAATTTGTATTTTAATTAATAATGTGTCAAGTAATCATTAAATGTAATAAATAATTTTAAAATTTATATAATTTCAATATTTAATAATTATTTAACACATTATTACTTAAAATACAATTTAAAATATATATCATTACTCAAATAGATATGATACAACTTCTGCTTTATACGTGTCTTAAGAAAGCAGATGAATATGATTTATTAATGAAGCCCAAATAATTTGTCCCGGAGCTAGAGTAAAACTTGAATAAACTTTGCATTTAGCTGGAAAAGAAATATATATACAACATAAATATACATCATAAAGACAACTAAAGCTTCCAATATATGCCAAATCGATCCAAGATGCCTGTGACAACACCCCAGAAGAGGATCTCCCCAAAGATAACATAAAGTAGAATGCCTGTTCTACGCGAATGCCAAACTCCAATGAAAGCATGCTTTTTGATCCAGTATATCTGCCACAGAGTAGAGCAATCCTCAGAACAAAATGAACTAATGGAAAAAAGAAAAAGAATTGCTTAAATGGAAAAGGTTTGATCATGGAAGACTTCAGCCGTCTTGCAACTAGACTTGAAACTGCAAGTGCTAATGTCTGATAAAGTGGACAACTACAAGGTCTAACATTGGCTCTGTTAATAAGAAGTTCATGAAACAAAGAGAATTGGGAGTTCGTAGCTCTCATGTAAACAATGGCTGCAGTATAACTCAAGGCAACGCTAGAGATCTTCATTCCTCAGGAAGGCGCAAAGAGTAAAAACTTGTTTTGAAGCTTCATGCATTTGATGAACGGAAAGATATCATGGCAAGGAAACATACCAGTGTATTATGTGGATCACCGTAATACCACCCATTAATGAAACCAGCAAAGATGCCCTCAGCTGCCATCACGTAAACAAGCATAGCATTCATGCCAATCCATTTAAATGGCAGAAATACGTACTTGAAATTCCATATATCAACCTGGTACAACAGGATATTTGCTTAACATCAAACCAAATTAGACAAGAGAATATACAAACTGCCCAAAAATGGTGCAGTCAACCTGTCATACCATAATATATTTTCCAAGTGCAAGTAGGTGAACTGCAATACCATTTAGGCTGGTGCAAATTATGGGGTTAGCAGAACTTGAATATGTTTATGATTAATACTGATATCAGAAAACATGTCAATGATTCTTGGAAAAAAGCGTTGTAGGTTCCCTCAAATATTAAGGTAGTACAGTTACTATTACGGGCTTTTTCTGTATGGTGTGAGCAAGTGTTTGGAGATTCTAATGGAACCTTACATATACAATCAACAATAAGTTTTGATGAGAGATAACAGCTACACAAGGGGATCATACCAGAACATAGATGGCAGAGAAAACCAGCGCTGCTGCTCCAGATGTTACACAAACATAACTAAAAGTGTACAACTGTTTATTCAAAGGAATAGCTGCAATTGGACCAGAAAAAGAACATCAGAATGAATGAATAAACAACCAAAAGTTGTGAAAAGTTTCATGCTTCCATTCCTACCATGTGTGAAATGCAGAACAAGTCCTAAAATGAGAAGAGCAAGTCCCATGATGATCCAGTGCTTCAGTCTAACTAAATGGCCCTGTAACAGTAAATTCATATTAGAATTGAATCAAGATATGCTGTGCAATAATGAGATAGAACGTTTGACCTAACCTTCAAATGTATAAGCACGTGACCGAAATGCACACCTATGATTGTAGAGAGAATGGAAGATACGGAGCTGCAATTAAAAGTATACTTATTTATTTTGTCAAAACTCATTTTCTCAACTTTACAACATAAATGGTGAGTTCTATTCACCATGGACTTGTACTCATAGCTGTCGAACAATTGCAGCAGTCATAAGCTTCAAGCCATACAAAACAAAATCATTCATGTAAAGATATGAAAGACTCATTTCAAACTCTTAGGAGAAGTTCCTTCTTCACAAGAAAGCTTAAGTACATGTCATTTCCCTTCAAAGGAAGCTTTTAGATGGTATCTGGCATAAGGCTCAAGCCCTTCCCATTAGCCAGAGGTTAAGGATTTTCACTAGTTTAATTAATATAAATATAAAATGCTTTGAAAGTGAAATGATGTAAAACAAACCTTAGGATTCCTTCAGGTTCGAAAGGTGCATGGCACCAAGATGGAGCATCCTTTCGTAGAGGCCCCTCATATGGGGAATCTTCTGTGCAAGCCTGTGGTACTATATGGAATATTAAACACTTGTAACCACAATCAAATATAATTTAACTTCAAATCCAAAGAGATGTTTTGTCTGCTTCCTACATACTTTAGATCTCCTCCACGCTGGATGATGATACATATGATTGATTCCTAACACTTTTCGATCAACATATCCCACCGCATTACAGGGAGGATTGAGTTTTCCTCTCACACCACAAGTTACCTAAAATTAACAGAAAGAAATGTAACTGACAGAACCTAAAATTTTAATAAGCAACGCAGATGGTAACATTGCTCAGACAGGCAACATGATGCAAGGCAAATGCATCCATTGGGAAAATGGGGATAACTTTGACAAAACTTCAGTTCTTGGTAATCATCTCTGAGGGTGGAACAATATACAATATCACAAGTTAATTGTTACACTTTTCCTCTGGCGTCGATTTATTAATCTTTGATTTTACGTCAATGATATAAATCAAAGATTAATACTAATCGACCCATGAAAAGGAAAATATTACATCCACAAAAGAAGCACGCAAACAAGAGCATAGCAATATCATCACAGTAGAGATTTATGACTCAATAATATAAGTTCTGGACAACCAGGTGGCTTACATTGAAAACCTTCCCGTAATCGGCACTATCCCTTTTATGAATAGTGAATTGCCAGTCAGGAACATATGTCCCATAAAGTAGGGCCAAGTAAACTATAAGTACACATGCAGCCATCAACCTGAAAATTGAGAAGGAAAGATATAACCAAAGTTTCTTTACAAGTATGATAACTAATCATCGCCAATCAGGAAAACAATAGAATTATTAACCTACCAATGCCAACAATATAACTTGAATATAGAAAACCGGCGAAATGATCGATCCTTATCTTCCACATCTTTTGTAAAGATTTCCACCAGTGACACCAACAAATATGACAATGCTATTCTCTATAAACAGAAAAGCAAATTACAGCCTAGATCCATTCTTAATAAGAAAAACCAAAAGAAAGAAAAACCTTAGATCATGCACACAATGCCAAAAACATATAACTTCGGACAAACATTACCTGGAGTATACCACACCACCTTATCACTTTTATGTCAACCCCATATGTTAGTTCATCAGGAGCATGAGAGTAACCACCTAGATAAGATAAGGATGCAAAACCTCAAATTAAGGATTTTTCTAGTAATGCTTTCATACAAAACAAACTGTTAACAAGATTGTTAACCCCCTGGACTTTCTTGGAAGAAGAACGAATATCCATTTTTTGTATGAGCTTGTGAGGAATTATAAAGACGGATCAATTTTATTCACCTAAGCAATTAAGCTTCTATACAATCCTAGTTGATCACATCAGTTCCAATGGCAATCAATACATTTAATTGGAAAAATTACAATCCTAACCAACATAAAAAAAAAACAAATGTCAACAGGAGACAACTGCAAGAATCGCAGCATATGTTGCAATTGCCAGCAAATTTCCATTTCTGGTTCAAAATCTTTTCAAAAAACAGAAGAGTGGCACCGCAGATTTTTTGAGCAGCACATCACTCATTGGTTACAAAGAAATGAAAATACTATTCGAATTGATGAAGTTCTCGACTATGTTTGCCATTCATATGCACCGGATTAAAGCCTAAACATATTATACTAGACTAGATTTTACTTTTGAATTCTATCAGAAAACAAAATAAAAGAGCAGAGCAGGTAAAACTAAATGTAACTGACCTTGTAATAGGATTCCCCAAAACAGGAGTTTCAAAGTTCTAAGAATCACCTTCTTAATAGTGTCAGCTCGGTATGGAATTCTCTATAAGGAAAATTTGAAACAAATTAAATAAACAAAAACCATAAAAAAAAAACTTTCATAAAGGATGTGAAAATAAACAAACCTTGAGAGCAAGTGGAATGGCCACGCCCACTATGAACAAAAAGAAGGGCATCACAAAATCAGCCAAGTTGCAGCCATTCCAAGGAGCGTGACTGATCATAGGCCACTCTCCTCCAGCATCATCCACCAAAATCATCAACTACTAAGTTCAGAGATTAGAACCCACGTCACAAATAATAATAATAATAATCATTATTTTACTATAAATTCATGCACCACGCAATAAACAAGGTGGCAATTCCAATTCAGTAATTTAGTGGGTCATCATTCACACTCATACCGCCACAGTCAGGCCTCTGAAGATGTCCAGCGAAGCAACACGCTTTGTTTTGACGTGGGGTTTTTGCTGGCCCGCAATATCGGGCTGGGATATGACCAGAGGGAAGTGGTGGGTCGTTTCGGCTTTGATTTCGGCCATTTTTCAAAGTGCCGGCAATCCAGCGGTTGCAAGAGAAAGAGAATAATATCTTTAGTTTGATGTTGTAAAAAAACGAAGTTAGTTTGTTCTGCGGATAAGTTTGCGAGCTAAGATTGACTGAACACTGAAGTCAGCTTTGAGCCTCTCAATGATTGTCCAAGAAATAGCAGAAATGGGATGGAAGTTCTTCTGACTGGACCTACGGAATCTTTTAATATAAATAATTTGCATTAATAAATAGATTCCACTTTTACCTTTACCTTATTGGTTTGTAATGAGCTGTGCTTCATGTATTGTATTACTGAAGTTAATCAAATTCATGGTTATTGGTAGTGGAAGTTTGGTGAGGTTAGAAATTTATTAATTTAGGATAGGGTTAATTTTCATTTACCCGAATTAATTTACTTTTTTTTTTGTTAATTTAGAATAGGGTATTTTAATCATTACCTATTATTATTCTTTCATTTTCTTTGTCGTAGAACATTTAAATAAAGGTGTCAAAATGAATCATGATACGATTATTTGACACTTTTTAAGCGAATATAAATAAAAAAAATTGACACAATTAATAAATTGGTTGAATTCGTGTAATCCATTTATTAATTGTGTTGTATACGTATTTGAAGTATATGATTTGTTTATTCATTTAAGTCACGTTTAATAAACGAATTATTTTCGTGTCTATTCATGTATCTATTCGTTTAATAAACGAATCATATTCGTGTCTATTCATTTATCTATTCGTTTAATTAAATTATAAAAAAATAAAATTATAAAATAAAAAATAATAATTTTGTGACTTAAACGTATTTTAAACAAATCAAATCATTTATAATTGTATAAACAAATCGAATCATAAATGAATTAAATCGTGTATAATTGTATAAACGAATCAAATTGTAAACGAATTAAATTTAATTCATTTATTTAAACGTATCGTGTCGTGTAATTCGTTTATTAAACAAATCGAAATTGTGTTTAAGTATCTAATTAATTTAGTAAACAAATTGTAAACGAATACAACAAAAATTTATTAATACTCTATAATAACACGATACGAACACGATTCATTTACACGAATTGCCACCCCTATATTCAAACAGATTAAATAATTTTGCTTCTTTTTAATTAATTTAACAAGCAATTTTAACACAGAAAATGGACAACTATGGAAAATCCAATACCCCTCAAACTTGACTAAAAGAGAGAAAATAGCTTCCTGTACTGCAAAAGGTTGCAAAAGTAAAACCATTTACCAATAATTGTTGAGACTATTAGGAAAATTCTGAAATTAGATCCAAATTATCAACTCAACTGTGTTGATTACATTATGATTCATGAACTGGTTCAAAGTACAATGAAAGTTCATTCCTCAGTTAAAAGAAACTCAAGGAAGACTAGTAATCCTTTACAATAAGAAATGATTCTAAACAAAACAAAAGGTTAAAAAGGCTGAATTGTTGAATATGTGATCTGGAACACTGTTTTCTCCAGCTTATCACAAATACCAGTGCAGCATCGGCACAATCTTTCATTTAGCAGTGTCTCAACCTGCACTTTCGCTTCGATGAGCACACAAGCTGGATGCAAAACAAAGATGCAGTTTTCTTGGATGCAAATGAACATATTGACTTCTGTACTCAGAGCGAAAAGGACCAATTGATTAAAACTTCATTTCAAATCATTTCCATTACAGCTATGATAAGAAAATTAAAGGGCAAACAAGAAATCTTTGGCCTTCTATAGGAGCAATTTTCTGACCATAATGAAACATGCCTTCTATTGGAAGACTCTGCAATAAAGGTTTTACGTCTAACAGAAACTTATTGAATACAGAACGGCAACCAAGGGATTTGCTGCAAGGTTAAGCATATTGATAGTATCTTTGTTGCAACCAGTTTTCTGCAGATCCTTTCTACCCCTTCACCGTGGCCTTTGGCATCTCTATCATGTGTACCATGCGCAATACACCAATTACAAGATTGAAAACACAAAAGCCTAACACTATTTGCCAATTTTGATATCCACAACAAACATGCCCATGCTTTAAAATCAAAACTGTTTATTTACTTCCAGTAAAACTCTTTTGAGTTTGATCAATATCAGAAACAATCAATCTGATTCTAGCACAATTAAGTGAATAACAAAAAATATATAAAAAAAGTAACCCAGTTAACCTTCAAAGTTCAAAAATCAGTAGAAGCCTACTAATTGAAAACCAATAGCCAAAATCCAACTAAGCAGCTAATAGCTATTAGACTCCTCTCTTGAACTCTATTCCTACTCGTAAGATCAAAGCAAATATCACAAATGAGGCCTTTCTAAAAGTTCAAAATTTGCTAAGCTCACACATCAGTAAGACCAACTGCTACAAAGATGTACAACTATAATCAGTATTGAACATGTGTGATATATATATATATATATACACAAATACATATATATATATATATGTATATAGTGCTTATTAAGTGTGGATGTCCGCATGTTTTTAAAATGCAAATAGGGTCAAAATAATCTTGATTAGGCTAAAACAATGCTGTTTTAGAGTTTATTTTTGATAAAACGACTTCGCCTTGACTCATATGCATTTTAAAAACGTGCAGATGTCCGTATTTGATAACAACATACATATATATATATATAGCAACAACTCCACAAACATTTCCCCCCAAGTATGTTGCAAAACTTAAGACTACATCATAATAAGGCGGGGCAGCAGGACAAATTGAACAAAACACTGCCAAAAATGAGCATATATATTGTAAATAAGACTTCATTCTCTAAGATTTTTCACATTAAACCATCACAACAGAGAATCAATCAGCACAAATAAATCAAACAATTTAAGGGGTAAATCTGGTCAGCAAGCAAGAAACCAATCTCCGAAGTAGTCATCAGAGAGATGCGCTTCAACAAAAGAACGTGGTCTAATCTAGAAGAGCTTGAGCAACAAAAGGGCATGTATATATAGAGAGAGAGATAAAATACCAATGTGCCTCAGAAAATAACAACAAATTGAGGTTTTTATGAACAAACAACAAGGACATATGTAAAAATAACCCTAAAATAAAATAAGACAAGCTCGGAAGATAGCCATGCCTTATGGAGCACATCCCGTGTTGGATTTGGCTAAGTAGCTAACGTCTCCAGGGTTTCACTGTTGCATATATAAAATTGGGGAGTGAGTCGCAGCCTAAAAATGAAGTAATAAATATATTGAAGTGACCTTTGTTTCACAAAATCCGTTGTCGTACAGCGGTTAGGATATCTGGCTTTCACCCAGGAGACCCGGGTTCGATTCCCGGCAACGGAGTTTTTTAGCCATGAAAACTGTTAGTGGACCAAGATTCTATTGCTGCCCAAGTGCTTGACGGGCCGAGGCCACATATTCTGAATCTGAATATCCAAAAGATTTGGGTGGGACAAGTAATTTATAGTTGGAGCTCCGTGCAGTCATGGGGCATTACATCTTTTTTGTGGCTCTATATGAACTCGGGCAAGCCAGAAATTTGGTGTCCCATCATGTAGCTGAATATGGAGAAGAATTGGGCACACTTCAGGTCACGATGGGCCATCCCATGCCATCTCTCTGGTGGGTCAAGAATGGTTGTGGCCCAATTGGCTAATGGGTTTGGGCCCACTCTGCGAAACCATGGAGCCATCACATGTGATATCAACTTTTTCTTTGGGACATGGCAATCATATTATGCCACGTGATAAAGGAACTTTCATTATATGCCTTTTCAAAAGTAGTATAGATTATCCCTTGGTTTATGCCAGTGTTTTCAAACTTTAGATGCTGAATTTGAGTCGGGGCACAATCCCTCCACCAAGGGTAAGTTGAGTCCCATTATAATAATTTGAAAGTTTTTATGCATTTTAAGAAAAGAAGAAAAAAAAAGGAGAGTACAGATTTGCACCCTTAAGAAACAATTATAATTCCAGTTAAGGATGATAAGTCAGTTGAGCATTTCAGCATTTCACGGTTTCTTTTAAAAAGAAAAGAAAAAATGAAAAAGAAAAACAATTAGTGATGGCCACTGGGCTGGCACACAATTTCCAAAAGTACATGAAGTATAAACCTTTACAAAAAATTTCACGAACGTCACAAAAATTCAATGTTCCTGCTGTACAAAAATTTAATCCAGAGTACAGAACTACACACCAAAACTGAGAGAACTCTATTGACCAAGGACGAATGGGGTGGAAGATGGGAAATGACCAAATTCGGGTGGGGGATAACTGAAGGAATGGACTCTCATGCGGAATTTGTATATTAGAAATACAAAATATTGAACTCCAGCTAACTCAATTTTACAATAAAGAATATGATTTGGGCATGGTCTATTCACTTTTCCAATCCAAGTTCTTTCGAGATTTCTCTTGTCAGGCTGAACTGAGAAGTGTTATGCCAAGGGAACAAAGTACGGGTAACTGGAAGTTTCCTCCGGAGATCCTGCATCGTAACAATAGACATTAGATGTCTCCAGAAATCAAACAAGAATAATATCTTAATTCTAGAAGTAATGCTACTATATATCCACACAAAAAATGTAAATAGTTTCATTTGAGTCAGCTCCTTGGAATAGAAATTGATCACTTGGGAACAAGATGTAAACAGACATGATTTAAACACAACAAAGTTAGAATCTGAGAAAGAACTAGGGCATGGTGGAGGTGGCTGCTTCAGAGCATGGTTTCCCAATTGCAGTAATGTCCCTGGATCAATGATTTGTTTATTAAGACAACTTAGAACGCTCTGTTCAGTTTTTGGAAGCCAAAGATGAGAGGAAGAAAATACTATAAATAAATCATCCTTTTCTTCTTAGTTTTCCAAGAAACAAAAATGACATCAAGCACATTACAGAAGGGAGGTTGCATCAATGGGAAAGGTATCACCTGAGATTTAAGTTGATTACCATAAAAAGGGGCAACTGATCTAGCAAAAACGTAACTTAACTAAGATCTTCTTTACTAAATTTGAGAAAATTCATTTGAAAAATTTTGAGCGAAAGATATATCTCAAACTAGATGGTACCTTGAATGTGTTATCTGGCAAATTCGAGTAGGATGCCTGTCAAGAAAATATTGTAAGCAAGACTTGAAATAATTAAGCATTTGAAAATCAGAAGAGCATATTGAGAACCTCAAGAGATGCCAGGTACTCGGTCTCATGGTGACGAATGATGTGGGTAATGGAAATAGCACAGTCATCAGGGGACTGAAAAAAAAATAAAAATAAAAAATATCAAGTTAGATGCCTTCACATTTTAAGTACTTGGTACTTGGCCAATACAAAATAAATGGACTAAACTTCAGTTTTCATTCTAAAAACAGAAATGGCCACATAGTACGAAGAAATCATCATAAAATTGACAGGTAATTTTTGTGATAATCCACCTGAAAGATAGTTGAATCTCCACATTCATGTTGTGCATCTAACTGCACATTTCCCTCTTCAAAATAATGGGCACCCACCTAGAACAAGAATAATGGACAATCAAAGATTTATATTAACATATAACTAATTGCAGGGAAGCAGAATTGGGAAGTTAAAAATTTATAATGAAAAACACTAAATTGTTGCAAGTACCTGCAACTTGCCTTTTATGTCTAGAATTTGAGCTTCATCCTGGAATTCAATTGTCCATATTGAGCGCCAACTCCCATTGCTGTTGATATGATTGGAGGTTAATAACACTATATAGTATATGATTCCCTTTCTAACTGATACATTACATAGTTATGAACAAGCAAAAATACACCCACAATGTTCATACGGTACAAGAACGCCTAAACTGAACTGCAACGCAGAAGAAAAAGCATCAGAACAATTACAACATAATATGAGAGGATTCACACACCAGAAATTCTGCGGGCTAATTTTAGCAGCAGATATCACCACAACAAGCTCAAAATCAGATCCTGGCCCCTCCACATCTTTTCCTTTAGTACAATATACTGAACATACACCTTTTGGATAAGCTTCACCAACATATTTAAGTATTTCTGCATCCAGAGCAGACCTGCCACCAAAAAGAAAAAAAAATGGCACTGCTTAATCAAGCACCAAGATTTAAGGATTTTGAACAACATAAACCTCAAGATAAGCCTACCGCAGATGCAATAACAATCAATCAAACCACATGACACAGGGAGACCCCAGAAACAAGTACACATAAATATTGGACAGGAAACTTGGAGGTAAACTGGACATTAATTAAGAAAATATCAACATTCACAAGATCAAAATTGCACAACACTAGTCAAATTTCTACAAGCCCCAAATAGCAAGAACTTGGAATGAAACACTTCAACATTCTCAATCAGAACATTGAGTGGTAAAAGAACTTAATGACATTTGAACTATCTAGAAATGACATACAAGAAAGAATCAAATATTTACAATATTTGTGAAACAACTTTTAAATAAATTGGACCCATTAGTGCGAGACTCTTTAGAATTTTGCACGATTTGAACGGAACCCATCCATGATTAGAGAAAATATCTACGAAGATGAGAGTAATAAAGTATACCGAAATTCCTCAATATATGGAGATGGAAGTTCCTCGTCGGTTGCAGGTCTCACTTCTGTACAAACCTGACAAATTTAACCAAACATCACATTAAAAAATGGGCAAACCGCAAAAAGGGAAAAAAGAAAATCCATGCAAAGTTAATACTTCTATATTACTAAAAAGAAATACAAAGTGAAGATTCTTTTAAAGAACATAACTTACTTGTTTAACATGGTCAACTATAGCAACCTGGGCAGTCCTAGGATCAAGATACTCATTCTCATCAAGCTCCCCATATGACGTTACCAACAGCTGCAACCACAGAAACAGAATAGCCAACATCATAAGCTTTTCAATCAAGATATCTGCATCTACATCTACAATCAGCCACTTTGTAGGCTGATCTTGTACGAGCTAGAGGATGAATCATGTGATCATAGACCAAAAGAAGGGCATAATCATTCAAACAAACTAATCTCAAAGAGCAACCCCGTTTCACAATAAACTAATCCTCTCCTAATATGCATCAAAGCTCATAGAGAATTGCAATTAATAAATAAATCAGTACCTACGTGATTCGCATACATGACCATACCACGCACTAAAATATCCAATAAATAGCGAATTATTTTTTTTCAAAAAAAGAAAAGAAAAGAAATAATTCAAAAGAATTTACATCTCCGCTTCTGGCAGGCATTTGGAGGCAAATCATGTGAGATTTGTTGTAGATTGGGAACGACTCAGAAACTGCTTCATTGTACACTTCGTCGTCGTTTAGCACCGCTTTCAAGTCTTATGAAATATGGAGAAAATTTTGCTTGTTAATTAAATTAACTAACTAATAATTTTAACGGATCCGAAAATAAAAAGACACGAGGATTGAAATTTTTTAAGAAAATAAATAAATTATAAGCACCTTTGGCTACGTATTGGATTTCGCCAGCGGGAGAGTTTAAGAGGAACCATTTGGCGATCTCTTTCTTCTGCTTGTGACTTAGCTCTACTTCTTCCGCCATTGTTTATCTTCTTTTTTTTTTTTTAATGTGAAAGGCTTGAAGCTTTGTTGTCGATTTTGAAAGGAAATGCAGCGAGTATTTGGGGAAAAAAAGAAAAAGAAAAATGTGGTAAGGAAGAGAAAGAGTAGTAGTATCTGTATAATCTGTAAGGGGGCTTGGACCTGGTTATGTGTGAGTCGAAATGATTTCTGTGAGTGGAGCGGAGGAGTAAGTTTTAATTTAATATTTTACATAAAAATAATTTCAAAACTATATTCACACAAAAAAAAAAATAATATTAATTTTTTTAGAAGACAAAATCAGTATATTTGAACTCAAGATACATTATGTAGTCTGGATTTTGAAAAAGTATTTTCTAAATTATGAATTATATTGAGATAATTTTGTATGACCTTTGATTAAAAAATTTTATATATCTTTTGTTCTTTACCTAAAAATGCTATTAATTATTGTGTCAATACTTGATTAGATTTTAGAGTTCATATGAAATTATCAATAAAGGCCCTCCACTTTCTTATTAGGAAAACTTGAATGCCCGAAATTGCCGTCATCCTTTAGAATTACAATAAAAATAACATAATTATTTAAAGTAGTCTACAAGAAAAAAAAAATTTTAAAAAGCATATAATTATTATAAGCTTAACGAGTACTAATAACTATTTATTACCCAAAAAGAAAAGGAAAAAAATACTATATGGTTACTATTCTTCGTGTTACATCAATAGAGGGTTACTATGAAAATTGACATTTCTCAGAAACCATACAAATACAAGGGACTCGATTTCCAAGTCCAAAGAAACAAGCAAGCCATTATGTACACGACTATTGGGTTGGTTTCGCCCGCCGAAGCCAGCATTATTTTAATGCATCAAAATTTTGCGTCACATTATCACATTCCATTTTCCCAACAAATTTGCTTCCAAAAATTCTTTCCATGCCCTCAAAGGGCCTATCTCTCTGACACTCGCAGGCCCATCTGTTGTTCTACGATTCACAAACAAGCCTCTGGCTGCAAAACCCATGAGCTCAGAGGGGTCCATGCAGCCACGCATCCTTGAAGTAAATGCATCTCCATACGATAATCCCATTCTGAAAAATGGGCGTTCTTGTGTGGGAGTGATATCCAGCTTGGATTGAGCTTGAGTTTCTCGTCCTAGTGAGTAATCCTCGGTGAGTTCATGACTTCGGATTCCGAATGATTCCCAGTCAACTTGTTGCAGGATATCAGCTGCACGTTCGGGGCTTGGTTGCTCAAGAGCTAATCTGTCCACTTGGAATTTTAATTGTTGCAGTCGATGACCAATCCTTGAAGCTACAGCATCATAAAGTTTTCCTCTTGATACGTGTTTGGTTTCTTCCTCGTTGAACAGATCATCAAACTCAATAGGATCGCCAATAAGTACAGTTACCTGCAAAATGACAAAATATGAGATAATATCTTGGATATTATGGGTCTGAGTAGTGAACACTAGAATAACAGAAAAATAATTCAGGAAGTATGCTTGAAAAATGAAGACAGGGAGGTACAAGGGCAGCCAGAGTAGAAGCAAATCCTAGCTAGAGGTGATGCAAGGCTCAGAGAAATATGTGAGGACATGGAAACTCCGTTAGAAGTTTGTCATATGTAGCCTATTAGTGTAACTCAACTACAATGCAAGAGTTTGAGAAACTCCAATTAAACAGCAAGAAGAATATATGGGGTACTTACTGTGTTGCCAATCCTTGGGAAATTGGCTCCAATAGGCATGATATCCTGCATCCCAGTATGTACAAATGGAACAACTATCGGGACGTTATCTGCATCTAGGACCAACCTGTTGGGAGTTTAAGTATATAATGATTAATAAGAAGGAAAAAGAATTACTCGATAGAAATAAAATAGGTTATCTCTTAATGCCTACAAGGTAAAGACTATAAAAATTCTAAAAGAGAATAAAGTTGGCAAATGATCAATGTTGGAGAACTCCTGTCCGTAGAAGAACTTATCTGGAAACACTTCTTACCTTCCAACACCCCTCTTTGAAGACCCCAGGGTCTTTCCACCATCCCGCGATCGACTACCTTCTGGAAAGATGTGAACCCATCCACCACTGTTTAATTTGGCAATAGCCATGTCCATACCCTGCAGCATATGAAAGAACCAAAATGACGAGCATTCTTGATATATACTTTTCAAAAGACAAATTTCTTTAAAGCATACCTTCTGATAAATCCCCTCACCGCGAGAAACTGGTAACACTTTGACGCTTCGGAAGAATGCAGTGGTCACGGGATTCTTAAAACATCGATCAGTTGCACAAAGTGTCCATCTCAAGTTTTGAGCATCCAGAAGAACACTTGGAGGAAGTAGTGAAGCAATAACAAAAGGATCATCCACAGAGGCAACATGATTGCTAACCTGCAAAGGAAATTAGCAATACATAAACCAGCTTTAAATTGGAAATGCACATTATTAGTTCAAATGAAACTGCCAGGCTGAATAAAACATCTAAAATCTATTAGCTTATACATGAAACAAAATGGAGTTTACCGTTATAAGAGGCTTGTTCTTGGGTCGGTGTAACAATGCATTATGCAACTTTTCCACACCATATACCTGTCATACCAAGCAACATTGATTGTAAGGAATTAAAGGGTTAGGGCACAATGAGGCACAAAGAGTTTTTATCACGAGAACAAACCTGGACACAATTAAGACCGTTCATAAACACATGACAAACATTCCCGAGAACAGGAACAGCCACAGCTTGGAACATGCGGAGAATAACAGAGTCTTCTTCCACATTTAAGTCTTTACTCACTGCAACAGCAAAGAATTTCACAAAATCAAGATTCTTGTATAAAGCATAAAAGACTATACAAGGACTACAGAGAACATTCAGTTCAACTCCTTTTCTTTTGCGCTAATTTGCTTTGACATTTTTAGCTCTTCTCTACAAATAACATTATCAAGGATATTACTTAAACACTCAACCATGCTCATAAAATTCATCTAACCAGGGTACGAACTGCAACTCATGGATATTGCCATTAGGTTTCAAAAGATAATGTATGAGATATAATGCCAAAGTTTTCTCTGTTCATCTTCAATTACAAGTAAATTACACTTTGTTTCCAAAACAAGCTGCTTTCAACCATTCAAGAAATTACAATTAGTGGAGCAAAATATAAAAATTGATTACCAAACAAATAAGTTTTCTCATCGTTTAGTTGCCATCTAAAAATCGAAAAATATTATATATTTGCTTATAGGAGCAGACAAAACAAAAAGCAACCATTAAACTTTGCTTTCTAATCCAAGCAGCAATTCCTTGCTTGCAGAAGCAGGAATTTTTCCTTCTAATGAGCTAAAAGCTATATTCTTAAGTTCGCAACGCACTAGCTTCTAACTATTTTGCAAAATATACTTTTACGAAAGCCAAAAAAAATATAAAAATAAAAACATTTTACATCCATTACATTGCATTGCAAGATTGGACTTCAAAGTGCTTTTTAGCATCATCAAAAGCGTTTTTTCTATTGATTTTGTAAAGCTTCAATGAAATAGAGATAAAAGAGCTTTTGATTAAGAACAGCACTTAGAGAAGTTGACATAAATTGAGAGAGAGAGAGACCTCGTTTGCGATAGAAAGCAGAAGAAGAAGGGAGGGAATCGCGGCGGAAATCACGGAACAGACTCCGCCACCGTTGTACTGTTGACGACAGCGAGCCGTCTTGCGCGAATATTGCCGGGCGGCGGAGCTGCAGGTCCACCGCCACACGGAACCGGTCCCTGAGCCGCAGCTGAAGCGCACGTGCCTTGTTCTTCCACAGATCTACTTTATCTATTCTCTGTACGCCCATTTTCGACAATTTCAAGCAATATTGCAAATATTTCGTTTATATTTCCTTTTGACGAAATAGAGGTTCTGATCTGATCCGATCTTCGAGAGAGGCGCGAGTGTGGAGGCGAACTTGAAAAGAGGTTTGTGTCGTGCGAGTGAAGATCGGGCTAATGTGCGCAGTGGTGAATTGCGCGCACGTTAAATTGCCCCTGTTTTGGATTTAACATTGGACCCGAGGAAAAAAAATATCCAGCTGCGGGGCCCACAGTGACGATGACACGCGTAAGCAAAGCATGCTTGGTGGGCGAATGTGCGTACCGTAAGTTCCGGAAGTATCCACGGGATTAGTAATTTTGAGTTCCAGAAAATTTCAATAAAACTAATAATTTAAAAATCTGGAAGCTTAAAGCCTTGATTATTCATATTGCTTTGGAAAATTTGTATAAAAAAAAAAAAACCAGTTACTGTATTTATTAAAAATAATACTAATAATGCAAAAACCAACTATTGTTTCTATAAATGATACATGAATATTCATATTTGATCATCATTAATGATACATGAATATTCATAGTATATAAAGGACTCCGAAATACATAGAGAGTTGTTTGAATAACAAGGAATCAATGAAAGATACCATCTTTGATCTTGAGTATGAGATCGGGCAAAAGTATTGCTTCAGAAACCACAAGCATAAACAGAGGAGAGAGATCTTTGGTTAGCTATTATACCACTTGAACAAGTTCAAGCTTATTTCCGGCAACAGGCTGAAGGCACCTACATGATCGATAACGTATAAAGAAAGAAAGAAAGAAAGAGATGAGAACATGTAAATATAATTTGCTGATGCCTACCGAATGAAGAGAGTTTCAGCAAATGAAAATCTGATAATCAGGAACTGCATCTCCGACGTTCAAGTAATTGACATCAGCCACAACATCTCCCAGATCATCTGGACGAGACCCAAAAACTTGCCATTAAAGCATCTCATACCAAATTTGAGCAACAATTTGTGTATATTCAATATAACTATGCTAAGGAGAATAAGCAGGAAAGAGAAATGAAAAATCCACACCTTCATATATGGTTCTCACAAAATTTACATATTCTGGTATGATATCTCTGTAGATAATTCCATCAGGACGGGCATCAAGAACAACCAAGACTCCTATTACAAGAATAACAAGGCCAAATTATTGACCATCAATGAGAAGTGAAGATCTATTCAGTTTCCTTTCAGCAACATTCTTAAAAGATTTTCACTAGTATAGAGTTCCCAGATTAATGATGAACACAAGAAAATGAAAGTTACTCGGCTTGATATTGTAACAAATCAAGGCACATACGGTTAGAAATAAAAACAGTTGTTTGACATAACATTAAAGTCAGGGTAGCAGTTGAAAGAAGTACCTGGTGCTAGCCAAGCCTTGGTGGAATTGCTTGGCAATGGAGCAAGCCAGAGAATATTTCGTAGGTTCATTGTATCATCGTATGTAACATTGGACCCTGAGGAAAAATGTTAATTAGCACAATCCCATACAACAGAATTGCTAGAGTTTCTATATATTAGTGTCCCTATCTAAAATTTGCTTGCCTGCTCAGGAGAATGGATCATCCATTTTAGTTTCTGTATTCTATGTTAATCCCCAGTAAGAATAATAGAGTAAGAGATTCATAAATGAATGATTTTTCTAACCAAAACAACCAAATTGTTCCAATATCAATAAAGTAGGAGATTTGAAAGAAACTATATCACATAAACTTTACCATCCAGTAAAATGTACCTCTCTGGCAATAACCCATATTATATGGAAAGCTTTCTTTATCGTATGCTGGGTACTCTTTTGCATGAAACCTGCCATTTCAGTACAAGAAGTGAGATGATGCAATGGATTTCTCAAAATTATGGCACAGGAACCATGAAATATAGATAAGTTTGTTAGTCCATAGAAACTATAATGAATCAAACTATGACAAGCAAATAACCATAATTATAGAGAATTTCTCGCTGATTAGCAACTGCTAACTCCTGCTATAATCAAATGGATAGATAAGATGTAAAATGATTGTTCTTCTAACTCCATCTCAAATGAAAACCTTTATATTATTTAACAAGATGAGTCAGTTTAATGAGAATGCCAACTCACAGTATACCAAGTCTTCCAGTTTCCACGGCAAGAAATAGGTGGCCGTGAAATAAATCATAACGAGTCAATGATACATTCAACCCAACATTGGGACCCCGAGCAACAATAAGTTCAAATAAATACTTAAGATACGAATTCAACTCTTGCAATCCAACAAGAAAACACTAATCTACTTGCATGGAACCAAAAAAGTAATTGCAACAACATTATATAATAATAATAATAAATACAAATATAAAGTGTTTTAGCATTAGATTCTAACCTCACTTATGAAGCGCCAGCCATATGGCGTTCGGGTCAGCTCACATCCAACTTCTTTTGACCCTTCAACATCAGGCACCTAGTACATTAGCAAAATGAGCTATGTTTCAGTCTTTCAGATACCCAATTGTATGAAATAGAAGAGAAATTTAACATAAAATAACTCAGAAGCCCAGTAATACTGAATTTCAATTTTTTAACACTCCGACGCTTCAAACTCATCACAGTAATTCTATTGAATTGCAATCAGTGAATAATCATATGATAAAATTTGTGACACGTTTTAAGACCAGCCCAATTGTGTTTACGAAACAGTAACTACATAAACAATAAACAAAAAAAAATACATAGAAGAATTATGAACAAGCAATAACTCACTGGCAACATGGTGGGGTCAAGAGTTCGATGAATGGCGTCTGGGTCGCCGCCAGAATCAACGGCCAGACGAGCCAACTCAAGAACGGGCTCGGGCGGCCACCAAATGAGTCCATTCTCTTCTCTTTGACTCTTATTATCACACCTTTTACTTTTCAAGCTCCGTCTGTAAGAAAATTGATCGTAAATTTCACTCTTTGCTTTGTTCGGAGTGAATGGAACGAGGAACTTGAAGCAGGATTTGAGTTCTCGTGCAACTAGAGGGTTGATAGAGGAGGAGGAGGAGGACGTGGGACCCAATAGGGAGAGCAAATCAGACGGCGTAGCTTTAGGGATGGACAGTGGTGGTGATGATGTTGATTTGAGTGAAGAGAAGAGAGGAGATGGAGATGAAGATGAAGACGAGGCTGTGATAGAGAGGGAGAGAAAAATTGTGAATCGAATTGAGAGCGAGCGAACGCCCATTTCCTCTTCTCTCTCTCCCCCTCCGGTTAATCTTTTACGCTTTGTACTTTTTGAACTCTCAAAGTGGGAGAAAAAGTTGACTTTTCTCTTCGTTTCTTCTTGTGTGATTGGCTAAGAAACGGTTTCTAAAGAATGGAATTGTTTTTTTAAGGAAAAGGTATTTAAACTTTTAAATTTAAAAATAGAATTCCTTTAAAAAAAAGAGAGAATATGGAAATTTTTAAAGAATGGAATTTTTTTTTTTAAGGCAAAAAGGTATTTAAATTTTTAAATTTAAAAATAGAATTTCTTTAAAAAAAAAAGAGAGAATATAGAAATTTTTAAAGAATGGAATTTTTTTTTTAAGGAAAAGGCATTTAAATTTTTAAATTTAAAAATGGAATTCCTTTAAAAAAAAGAGAGAGAATATGGAAATTTTTAAAGAATGGAATTTTTTTTTTAAGGAAAAGGCATTTAAACTTTTAAATTTAAAAATAGAATTCCTTTTAAAAAAAAGAGAGAATATGGAAATTTTTAAAGAATGGAATTTTTTTTTTAAGGAAAAGGCATTTAAACTTTTAAATTTAAAAATGGAATTCCTTTTAAAAAAAGAGAGAGAATACGGAAATTTTTAAAGAATGGAATTTTTTTTTTAAGGAAAAGGCATTTAAACTTTTAAATTTAAAAATAGAATTCCTTTTAAAAAAAGAGAGAATATGGAAATTTTTAAAGAATGGAATTTTTTTTTTAAGGAAAAGGCATTTAAACTTTTAAATTTAAAAATGGAATTCCTTTAAAAAAAAAGAGAGAATATGGAAATTTTTAAAGAATGGAAATTTTTTTTTAAGGAAAATGCATTTAAACTCTTAAATTTAAAAATGGAATTCCTTTAAAAAAAAGAGAGAGAATATGGAAATTTTTAAAGAATGGAAATTTTTTTTTAAGGAAAATGCATTTAAACTTTTAAATTTAAAAATGGAATTCCTTTAAAAAAAAGAGAGAGAATATGGAAATTTTTAAAGAATGAAATTTTTTTTTTAAGGAAAAGGCATTTAAACTTTTAAATTTAAAAATGGAATTCCTTAAAAAAAAAAAGAGAGAGAATATGGAAATTTTTAAAGAATGGAATTTTTTTTTTAAGGAAAAGGCATTTAAACTTTTAAATTTAAAAATGGAATTCCTTTTAAAAAAAAGAGAGAATATGGAAATTTTTAAAGAATGGATTTTTTTTTTTTAAGGAAAAGGCATTTAAACTTTTAAATTTAAAAATGGAATTCCTTTAAAAAAAAAGAGAGAATATGGAAATTTTTAAAGAATGGAATTTGTTTTTTAAGGAAAAGGCATTTAAACTTATAAATTTAAAAATGGAATTCCTTTAAAAAAAAGAGAGAGAATATGGAAATTTTTAAAGAATGGAATTTTTTTTTTAAGGAAAAGGCATTTAAACTTTTAAATTTAAAAATGGAATTCCTTTAAAAAAAAAGAGAGAATATTGAAATTTTTAAAGAATGGAATCTTTTTTTTAAGAAAAAGGCATTTAAACTTTTAAATTTAAAAATAAAATTCCTTTAAAAAAAAGAGAGAATATGAAAATTTTTAAAGAATGGAATTTTTTTTTTAAGGAAAAAGCATTTAAACTTTTAAATTTAAAAATGGAATTCCTTTAAAAAAAAAGAGAAATATGAAAATTTTTAAAGAATGGAATTTTTTTTTTAAGGAAAAGGCATTTAAACTTTGAAATTTAAAAATGGAATTCCATTAATAAAAAAGAGAGAATATGAAAATTTTTAAAAAATTTATTTATACTTATGTGAAGCAACGATTTTTATTAATTTTATCGATAGAAAAAATAAAAATAAAAATTTACTCTTATCAAGTTAAAGATTAATCAATACATAATCAACGCTTAGTTAATATTTGTCAACGACCAACTAATATAATTAATGATTGATTAATACCAATTCATAAATAAATAATAACGGTCAATAATGATTTATGACTAATCAACATCGACCATTTTATTAATTTTTATCAATAATTAATTAACAATCAGTCAATAAATTGAAATAAATAAATAGTTAACAATTGGCCAATAGTAATTAATTTCAAATAAAAATGGTTAACAATAATTAATACTTTGACAACAATAATCAATGGTCAATCAACAATAATTAAACTATTTTTACAATTATAATAGAAGAGTATAATCATAATTTATTATATTTAATAATTTTTTTTATTAATTTAAATAAAATTCGTTATTTAAAATGAATATAAATGAAAATTTTAAAATTTGCATGTCCATGTTTAAAATTCTAAAGTTTAGATGTTTTTTAAAAAATGAAGAAATTTTTCATTTAAAAAAATTAAATTATCGAGAAAGCATTACATAGTATTATTCTAAACATTATTTATGAGGAGGGTGGCAAAATGATTAAACGAACTAAATTTCCGTCGAGTTCAAGTATAATAAAATTTGAGTAAATTCGAATTCAACTTTTAAATTCGCATTGAATTTGTTTTCTAAACGAATTAAATGAATCGATATTTGTTGTGAATATTAAAATTTGACTCAAACTTCATGTATATTTTATTTGATAAATAATAACTTAAATTAAAAAACAAATTATTAATAACGCATAATGCATTTTTATTTGTTTTGTAAATTACATTATATTGTATTTGCAGGTTTCGTATATATCAATTGTTTGCTATTCTTTTATATTTTTATATTTTAGTTGCTATGAAATTAATAAATTATATATTATTTAGATTCAAATCGTATATGAATTTTAAATGTATTTGTATCATATCTAAATTCGATAATATAAATAGTAACAATTGATAAAGGAATTAAGATTCATTTGGTTGAGATTTTAAAAAATAATCACTAATCGTTTGATTGTCAATTAAAAAAATTATTTTTAAGTATTAAATCGTTTGATTATACATTATTAAAAATATTTATTTATTATTAAATTATAAAAAAATAACGCTTAATAAAATTTATATTCAAATTTTAAACAATTTGATATTTTTTGTATATAAGCTTAAATTTGTCATGTATTTTTTAAATTTAATTTATTAAAAAATAATAATTAAATAAAATTAATATATAGTAATCATCGAATCAATATAAATTATTATATTTTATACAAAAATTAAAAATAAAATAACAAATTTTATTTAAAAAATAAAATATCAACAATATATATTGATAAATTTTTGTAAAAATATAATAATTGTAGAAATACGGAGAATTAAATGTATAATGACTTTTAAAAAAAATTAAAATATGTTAGTTGAATAGAGTTCACTTTTGTTAAGGGTACAATATAGGGAAAAAATTATTAAAATATAGGTAACATTATACAAATATTAAAAAAACTCAAAAAAATTATACTTTCAAAAGCAAAAAATTTAAATTATTAAAAATAGAAGCAAAATAACTTTTTTAATATTCAAAAATTCATTTCTAATTATAACCAAACGTTGTAAATTTTTTTTTAAAAAAATTGATATTAAAAAAATTATTTTAATTAATAAAAAAACCCAATCAATCGGACACTTAGTAAATTAAAGTGCTCAATTTCTAATACAATTTGTTTAGTTATTTGTAATCCCATATTAGATTCCTTTTACTTTATACTATACAATTATATAGTTAGAAAATAAAATTTATATTTTAATTAATGTGATATTTGACATGTTCAATGTTAATTGATGTATTATATAATTATCATATTAATAATAATTAAAAATTTAACAAATTATCTAACAAATGATACTCATCTATTAGTAATATATAATATAAGTTAGAATATAAACTTTGTATATCACCACTCATATAATAATTATAATAATAATATCCTTCATAATAATGGATATATGTAACTAAACATATGACAATAATAATATCCCTTTATTTTTAGATAATACTTGTCGAGAAAAAGTGACATTAACAGACTTGTGAAGTTATTGTTCATCAATCATTCATTCACGCTGATGATGAAGAAGAGCATTTCCTGAGTCTGACCATGCAATTATCTTTAGGCCTTGTATGTGGTAAATGCATTATCGGGCTTCCAGGATCCAGTCGTTCCAACCTGCCATGCCAGATCAAGAATCGCAGAATTAGCAAAGCACGTCAATGTCACTGACCAAAGACAGTCACTAACCGTAACTTTATTATTTGATTATATTTTGTAGCGATTCACTTTGCCACATACTCAGATACTCGATGGACTGATGTAAAGAGAACCCTTTTATTGAGAATACATTATCATTATGAGGGAAATGCACTATGGAGCTCTAATTCATAATTGCTGGGTTTGCAGAACTACACATGGGTGGATGTAATCATTCGGTTGCTTTGAAATTGAAGAAACAATCTATAGTTATTTGCACGCGAAAACTTACTTACAAACACCATAAAGAAGAAAAGTTTACAAGGCAACTCACTGATATTTGAGGAGAAAATGGTGAAGGAATATAGCAATCTCAAGTTTGGCAAGATCATTTCCAGGGCACAGCCTGCTTCCTGCTCCAAAGGGAAGGAAAGTTCCAGCTTTGGCTGTATAATTCTGTATGTGATTTATAGTGATCAACTGTTAGATCATAATACATGCTTTTTGAGATATGAATTGTATATATAAAGGAAGAGAATTAGTTGTATAAAAACTTACATCCCATCTGGAAGGGTTGAATTCCTTTGGATTTGGATAAATTTCAGGATCAAAGTGAACACTTCTGAACCAAACTAGAACTCTCCAACCCTTGGGAATGGTGTAGCCTAAAACCATAATCAATTTATTTTAGTAAAGCAATGGCTGTCACTAGAATCATGTTTGTTGGGGAAAAGAAAAAAAGGAGTTGATGAAATTATCAGAGAAATATGAGGAAGAAATTCCAGAAAGGGGCTAACCACTTATATTGACATCTGCTTTTGCTTCTCGGAAAACAGTAAGTGAGAATGTTACTACTCGAAGTGTTTCATCAATCACCTTAAAAAATATTAGATTAATTTGCTTAGAACATTCCATTGACATAAAAAAAAGAACAGCGTAATCAAGATCAGCCATGTAATACACCTTATCAAGATATTCCATTTCTCGAATTTCTTTAAGTGTCAAACTGTTCTGCGTAGGTGGCCTCTTATTTACAATCCTCTCTTGCTCTTCCTATAATAATCAAATACAATTAGAAGGAAAATCTAAAACTCAAACCCAATCAAAAGAAGACAGGATTAAACAGGTTGCTGAAACTGAAGGTGCAGGGCTACATATATTCAATATGCGGTGGCCAAAGAGAACTCAAATATCTCAACTACCTCGCAGAGTTCCTTGAAAAATAATTTTGGATATTGAAAATGAATTCTTGGAAGAATTAAATCACTTTAGTCATCAACGAATTATAAATGAAACAGGAGGAAGTTATTTTGCTATTAATAGATGGACTAGCAAAGATTTAAATTGTGGTACCTTAGCTTTTCCTAGAAATTCTGGGTGTTTTTGCAAGAAAATAGTAGCCCACATAATGGTATGGCCAGAAGATTCATGTCCTGCATTCAAATACATCAACATGATGTCAATGATTTCCTTGTCGTCCAATTTCTTGCCATTTTCATCCTCAGCACTCAGTAGCGCGTCCATCATGTCTCTCTTCTTTAGCAAGTTATCACCCTTCCTCTGGCTTCTTCGCTCATCCACAATAGACTGGAACACAGCCACGAGATTTTTCCGAGCCTGAAACAATAAACAATAGTCCATTTCAATATTAACACATTAATGACAACTGAAAACATAAGTAATTAGTTGCATGTATGGGAATTGAGCTCATTATTTCTTTGTAATTAAATTCTAACCTTGAGAGCTTTATGGTAAGCAAATCCTGGAAGATTAATTGCCATGGCTCTAACTCCATAATTAAGCGCAGTATATTCTTTCTCCAAAGCCTCCATTACCTGCTCACTCTCAGTCTCAGAGCTAAGAAAAATGTACGTTATTATCCTGAAAGTAAGCCTTCGGAGTTCAGTTAAGAACTCAATTTGATCCATTTTGGCCCATTTGTCCAAGGCAGATATCACATTTTCTTCAATGTACTGCAAGTACACAGCCAGTGCTTCGTGACCATTGACTGAAGCAGCCGTCAAGCGTCTCAGACGCTTGTGCTCTTCATATGAAATGCCAATAAATGATTTCTTTCCAATGAGTTGGACAGTAGCAGTAGGCCAACCGGGCTTAAACGCATCATCATCAGTTAGTACTCTTTTGCATGTTTCCGGCATTGTAACTATTACACTTGGCTTCCCGAACATGAATGCCTTGTATATTCCGGTGCGTCCATATCTGCATTGTTCACTCCAAGTAAGAAATTACAGCATGTCTTGTGACTCAATTAAGAGAGCTACAAAGAATAATTGACTCTGTCAACTGTACAAGAGAACACCTCCACTCCACACACTTACCACTGTATTTCATTTCACATGCATAGTGATTCATGAAATGGGTCTTTTTTTTGTGAGTGTAAAGACAGTGATCAACATGATGATATCTGATAGCATGTTACTAAAAAGTGGAGCATGAAACATCATTCCATCACGCCCTCTAGATTAGAAACTATCCCAGAAAAATATTCACCAAACAGTTTCATGATCGACTGTGACAATCGGATTCTGCGATTTTTCACAAGTATTATTGGACATCCCACCAAGTATTACTGAATGGACATCAGATGACAGAGACAGACCACTAACCAAAAATAATAATAATAATAAGACCAATAACATGCCAGGTGGAGACAGTTCAAGTTCAACCCCCTCAGCATTTTGCAAAGTTTGTATATGAATATATGCGTTACAGATCAATTGTCCGACCACTAAGGACAAATAGAGTCTTAAGTACTGCTATTTATTGGCCCTAGGTATGGTACGGATGGACTTAGTCTTTGCCGCTACCAAGTTCAACTAAAATAGTGAATAAAAATAAGCAGAGTTGTTAATGACTAAGATTTTTAAATAAAAATAAAAAGTAAGAGTTGGTATCCCATCTATTAAAGTTTTTAAAAAAAATTTCTTACGTATTTTATCGGTTAAAATCCGGGCATAAAGTCGATAAAAATCATACATATAAGAAGACAAAGTAAGAATTATAAAAAATAAATTCCGAGTAAGAGAAATTGCAGTGGACATGAGAAGACTGAACGCGAAATAGCGATTTTGGATTTAGTACCAAAAAAAAACACAAGCGGCGTAACTCGAAGAGATAGATGACGGTAGATGCAAGTTCCGAGTCTTTGATTACCGATGAAGAAAAGTTTCGGCATCTGGGTATTATATATAAATTAATAGAAGGCAGAAATGGGAGCGTTTATAGAAACTCAGCGAGTTGCGACAGTGAAAGTGACAAAAAGAGGCCATTTCCTTTGACTCGTATGAAAGGTTGCTACGAAGACCGAAGTGTTTTGATTCGTGTACTCACTAAGGTACATGAGATAGAAGACACGGGTCGTTTCATTTTCGCTCCTTTCCTTGGATCTAATGCGCATCAAACCAACAAAAATTGATATGGTGAAGTCAGTTTTCACCCTAAGTCTCATATTAAAACTTATCCACCTTGTGACTCCCACTGAATTCATGGCTTGCAAAGGGCAAAGAGAGAGAGAGAGAGAGAGAGAGAGGAATGACCAAGATATTAATAAACAACATTTTTACATATAAATAGAATATACAAATGTTTTTATATGTTCATGCAGAGAGAGTGGTAAAAGTTACCTGGTAACAAAGGCGTTGATGAAAGAATCAGGATCAGTTGACTTGAAAGCTCTGAGAAAAGACCACATATTGCCAATGAGAGGCCAGCCCAGATCACCTGGAGGAAGACTGTACCGCTTTTCACCCAGTTTGGTTTCATGAAACCAACAATTTGCTCTCTTTAGAACCCATGTAAGGGTCGTAAAAGTAGCAAAGATGCATAGAAGGACACCGCAAATGGAACTTATCATCATCAACTCCATTAATGGTTAAAAAGAAAAAAAAAACTGGGCAACAGGGGTCAAGACTCAAGATTAAGAAGGAAAGCTGATACAGCAGTAGTAGCAGACTACAGATCTGTGAATTTACGGGCAAACTGCGACTTCATGGGCATATTCAGACGGACACTTCTCTGCTCCTCCCCTTCAACTGGCTTCTCTCCCTCCGCTCAAGATTCTTTGACACGGAGCTATGAAGCGAAAATGGGCTTTACTGGTAAAGTTTATGAGACGGCAATGAGCGACTCTCTTCTGGACATCCTCACACTGCATGAATAGCGTAATTATAAAATATGGCCCGCCGACTCCTCAATCTTGTCCACGTGGAGCCACCCACTTACAAAGTGTTTCAAAACAAGATGGGCCCACCATCCCTTATTGGGCAATGACTGGCCCACACACTGTCCAAATTACTGAACAGAGTATTGGAATATCTTTTTCCCCTCACTCGTATAAACTAATATCGTTATCCAAACGGAGTCGCATTTCTCCACGCTCTTGTATTTTACGTTTACAAATTACAGGCCAGCATTTCTATTTTTTCGTATGTTCTTTTGTTGCAGTGAAGAACGAAACCGGCGGCTGGAAAACGATGTCGTCTTTAAACGGGCTCGATTATCAACAAAAAATTTCTGGTTAGTGTCGGTTTTGATTTCAATTAATATGCTATATAAGATGCGTAGGTCACTTGTTAAATTTTCTATTCAAACTTTCTGATTGATTTTGTTGGGGGAGAAACGGAGTTTAATCTTCGGTAGGTCTATTTAGAAGTGCTTGGAGTTTTTATTAATATAAATGAAATAAATAATCTTTTCGAGAAAAAAGCTGAAGAAATTGAGGTTCTCGTTTTCTTTAAAGGTGCAGAAAATAGATATGAAGGCAATTACGAGACAGTTGGTGAAGAAGGGTGGTATATACTTGATGAAAATGGACAAAATGTTGGTCCTTATGCAATTTCAGAGCTGCGTGGTGAGTTTTTTAATTATTTTTTATTTCTTTTATGTTGTTTTTCTCAGTGGAATGATCGTCTTGAACTTGTGTGCTATAGTTGTTTTTTTTTAACAAAGGAAATAAGCATCCCGGCCTTTCAAAAAAAATAAAAAATGAGATGAGGTATATTGTTTAAGCATGATTTTTTTCTCCCTCAATTTCACTGGTGAATGATTCTCCTTTCTTGAATTTCAGTTCTACAAGTAATGAATCAATAGCACGCATTCAGGACTATTGTTCCATCTGTAACATGTTCAATTCCTCTAATGAGCTATTGAACCATCTACTTTGCTTATTTACTTCGCCTGGACAGAGCATTTCTTGAATGGGTACCTCTTAGAAAGTACGCTCGTGTGGTCTCAGGGAAGAAGTGAATGGCAGCCACTGTCTTCAATCCCACATTTGTTTTCAGGAATTTCTCAACCAGGAGATGATAATTCCACTGCAGGTGAAAAACATTTCTGGTTTGTTGATTGTGATGATTTTATTCTGACAAACATTACTGTCTTCATAAGAAGGGATTTTTAACTTGCTGATGTTATATGCAGTCCCCGGCCAGGATGGTTTTGAGGAGGTGAGAAAGGAGGTGGTTGAAGCTCATGGGTTGCAAAACCAATCTTTTTCCAGCGATGAACAGGGAGGTAATAACACTTACTTTTTCTTTCTTTTTTCCCCCTTTATCTATTTATAAGCTACAAGAACTTTTGTCTTCTGGGAAATGGTATTTTATCGTGCTATATATTATGCAGTACTGTCTAATGTTGACGCCGAATTTGAGAAATGGCAGAGAGAGGTTAGAGAGGCTGAGATAGAGGCAGAACGATTGAAAAATGGATCTGCATCTGACAATGTTGCCAGTTACTTGGGGGGTGATGATTGCAATGGGGTTCCAGCATCACCAGAAGGGGAGGACGAATTCACCGATGATGATGGTACTACATACAAGTGGGATAGGAGTCTTAGGGCATGGGTTCCTCAGGTTTGTGTTTATATTTCACATTAGCTTGTTGATCTTTTCCCCCTCAAATTTTGGGAAAATAAATGGATTTTGGAGATTGCTTTGTCTGATCTATTTCCTAGACTTCACAATTTGTCAACTGCTCACAACAATTCTATTGCTAATTCGATGAGTTGCCTCTCCTTCCACTTGGGTGGGTTGGATCTTCGTTTACAGAGAAATCATAATGATAGATATTTCCATGACTGTGCCAAACTTCTTGAGATGTTAGAAAGGATCTTTATATAGGAGATTGAGTAAGATAGAAAATTTTTAAGGTTAGAGAAACCCAACACCTTCTTAGTGAAATCCTTCTTTAATAGATAGGTAGATGATTCTGACTCCCCGCCCTTTGAGCCTTCAAACTTGATATTGAACGGATGTTGTGCCAAACTTCTTGAAATGTTAGAAAGGTTCTTAATATAGGAGATTGAGGAAAATATAGAAGTTTGGAGTTTATAGAAACTCAATACCTTCTTAGTGAAAATCTTCGTCAAAAGATAGGTAGATGATTCTAACTCTTCTCCCATTGAGCCTTCAAACTTGAATCTTGAAAGCTCAAGTTCCTATAAAAGTGAAATTCTCTGCTCATAAAAAACTTAATGCCTAAGATATGATTGGAAGGAAATTTTTAGTATGCTTCTTACCCTCGGTGGTGTCTGTTTTGCAAAAGCTAGGGCGAATTTACAGATCAGCTCTTCCCATGTGTCTCTTTCTATTTATGGCACAATCTAATGAAAGCTTTGATTTAAGTTGGATTTTTCAATTGCTGTTATGCTGTTACTTGACTTTATTCTCTATGTAGCTTTTTCTGGAGATATTTCATTTTGGGGGCTGGTTTATATCCTTGTCTTTGGGAGCTATATGGCTCATTTTCCTTTTTTAAAAATTATCACCATTTTGTGACAATTTCTTGTTTTAATTATATAACTGACTAGTTTTTATGTGTACTAGGAAAATATGTCAAGCAGAAATGAGCATTATGGATTGGAAGAGATGATTTTCTTGCCAGAAGAGGAAGTCTTTCCTGCGGTAAATGCTAGTGATGACTCTGTGAACGATGAAGTTGGGAAGGAAAAAGTTAATGGCACAGATAAGGTAGTGGAAGCAAAACATAATGGCAAGAGGAAACAGCAGGACAAGCAAGCAGTAAACATGTCAGAGACCTTTTATGGTTTGACTGTTGTGTGTCGCTGGGTATAGTCCGATGCTCATAGAGTCCAATGAGTGTAGATATGGGATCCGTCAGCTCATATGGGTGAGTCAAATATCCAGATGCTCTAAGGTTGTATTCTAAAAAGTCTTATGACCATAAGCATTTATTCTGGGAAATAGTTTTCTATGGAGTAAATAATATTTCAAATGAATTTGTGTATATTATTTATTGGAATACGAATCAAAAGAGATAAGTTCAAATAAACAATAATTTCTTTTGAAAAAAATCATTCTCATTTTTAATTTCTTATTTTGTGATCCGTTTTATTAAGACAATTTTGGACATCAAAGATTACACGAATATTTTTCTAAATCACGTATACATGTTTTTGTTATTTATAAAAGCGATTGAATAAAATTAAAAAATTAATGCACTTACTTAAATGATTCAATAATAAATGGTTTGCAGTGTATTTATCTATTAAAGTGAAGGTTTTATGTTTGATTTTCTCTTTTTTCAAGTTAAAATAATAATAATAATAATAATAATTAATTAGTGAAAATTTACATTTCTTTCGCCCTATATGTGTGCGAGAGCATTTATGAAATTTTACATTTATTGTTGGAGGGGCGCGTTCATGTTAACCATAAAATTAATTTTTTTTATTATGTCGAAAGTAATTCTTTTATATAATTATTTTTCAATTTACTGAAATATATGAATTATAATGTTTATTGTATTGTGCAACAAAGTTTAGGTTTAAATTATGAGTAAAATTAGAATAATGCTGAATATCTCAAATTTATATTTTAATTAATAATGTGTTAAATAATCATTAAATATAATAAATAATTTTAAAATTTATACAATTTCAACATTTAATAATTATTTAACACATCATTACTTAAAATATAATTTAAAATATATATCATTACTCTGATACAACTTCTGCTTTATACGTGTCTTAAGAAAGCAGATGAATATGATTTATTAATGAAGCCCAGATGATTTGTCCCGGAGCTAGAGTAAAACTTGAATAAACTTTGCATTTAGCTGGAAAAGAAATATATATACAACATAAATATACATCATAAAGACAACTAAAGCTTCCAATATATGCCAAATCGATCCAAGATGCCTGTGACAACAGCCCAGAAGAGGATCTCCCCAAAGATAACATAAAGTAGAATGCTTGTTCTATGCGAATGCCAAACTCTAATGAAAGCATGCTTTTTGATCCAGTATATCTGCCACAGAGTAGAGCAATCCTCAGAACAAAATGAACTAATGGAAAAAAGAAAAAGAATTGCTTAAATGGAAAAGGTTTGGTCATGGAAGACTTCAGCCGTCTTGCAACTAGACTTGAAACTGCAAGTGCTAATGTCTGATAAAGTGGACAACTATAAGGTCTAACATTGGCTCTGTTAATAAGAAGTTCATGAAACAAAGAGAATTGGGAGTTCGTAGCTCTCATGTAAACAATGGCTGCAGTATAACTCAAGGCAATGCCAGAGATCTTCATTCCTCAGGAAGGCGCAAAGAGTAAAAACTTGTTTTGAAGCTTCATGCATTTGATGAACGGAAAGATATCATGGTAAGGAAACATACCAGTGTATTATGTGGATCACCGTAATACCACCCATTAATAAAAAGGCATTTAAACTTTTAAATTTAAAAATGGAATTCCTTTAAAAAAAAAGAGAGAATATGAAAATTTTTAAAGAATGAAATTTTTTTTTTAAGGAAAAGGCATTTAAACTTTTAAATTTAAAAATGGAATTCCTTTAAAAAAAAAGAGAGAATATGGAAATTTTTAAAGAATGGAATTTTTTTTTTAAGGAAAAGGCATTTAAACTTTTAAATTTAAAAATGGAATTCCTTTTAAAAAAAAGAGAGAATATGAAAATTTTTAAAGAATGGAATTTTTTTTTAAGGAAAAGGCATTTAAACTTTTAAATTTAAAAATGGAATTCCTTTAAAAAAAAAGAGAGAGAATATGGAAATTTTTAAAGAATGGAATTTTTTTTTTAAGGAAAAGGCATTTAAACTTTTAAATTTAAAAATGGAATTCCTTTAAAAAAAAAGAGAGAATATGGAAATTTTTAAAGAATGGAATTTTTTTTTTAAGGAAAAGGCATTTAAACTTTTAAATTTAAAAATGGAATTCCTTTTAAAAAAAAGAGAGAATATGGAAATTTTTAAAGAATGGAATTTGTTTTTTAAGGAAAAGGCATTTAAACTTTTAAATTTAAAAATGGAATTCCTTTAAAAAAAAGAAGAGAATATGGAAATTTTTAAAGAATGGAATTTGTTTTTTAAGGAAAAGGCATTTAAACTTTTAAATTTAAAAATGGAATTCCTTTTAAAAAAAAGAGAGAATATGGAAATTTTTAAAGAATGAATTTTTTTTTTAAGGAAAAGGCATTTAAACTTTTAAATTTAAAAATGGAATTCCTTTAAAAAAAAAGAGAGAATATGGAAATTTTTAAAGAATGAAATTTTTTTTTTTAAGGAAAAGGCGTTTAAACTTTTAAATTTAAAAATGGAATTCCTTTAAAAAAAAAAGAGAGAATATGGAAATTTTTAAAGAATGGAATTTTTTTTTAAGGAAAAGGCATTTAAACTTTTAAATTTAAAAATGGAATTCCTTTAAAAAAAAGAGAGAATATGGAAATTTTTAAAGAATGGAATTTTTTTTTAAGGAAAAGGAATTTAAACTTTTAAATTTAAAAATGGAATTCCTTTAAAAAAAAGAGAGAATATAGAAATTTTTAAAGAATGGAATTTTTTTTTTAAGGAAAAGGCATTTAAACTTTTAAATTTAAAAATGAAATTCCTTTAAAAAAAAAGAGAGAATATAGAAATTTTTAAAGAATGGAATTTTTTTTTTAAGGAAAAGGCATTTAAACTTTTAAATTTAAAAATGGAATTCCATTTAAGTTTTGATTTCTGAAAATATGTATAATTGAGGATTTGTTGTGTATTTCGTAAGATCATATGAGAATTGATGATGATCTATAAAATAGTTTGATAAATCATGATGAATTATGGAATTTCTGCTGGATAACCTCTTGATCTAGGAATTTTATAAATTGTTGTGATTCGATTCTGGTTTTGAATTTTAAGCATATGAAATTAGACATGTTTAGTATCATCTGAGACTTTGAATCGATTCAAAATTTCAGAAATTGAATTTGTTGTGAATTTTCCAAAATGACCCTGAAATTCTGGAAATTTTCTATGTGAACAGTATAATACAGTGACGAACAATGTTTGTCCTACTGAATGATCTTCAAAAATTATGAATTTGTGGAATATGATAAGTTTATATGTCTAATATGATATACTCTGAATTGAGAATTTAGATCAATGTGGTTGAAGTGTTATGAATTTCTAAAGTGTATCAGCTCATTACAGTATTTGATTAACAGATTTTTAAAGCTATGGAATAAAATAGTTTTAAAATACTTTTGGCAGTTATTTGGAAGCCAAATATTTATCATGGATTGAGATATGTGTTAAGAGTAATTATGTGGTAGTTTTATAATTTTTGAGTTAGTATATGATTTTATAAAATTGGGAGATTGAATACTGTTCAGTAAGTATCTTGATCCTGTCAGGTTTGTAGTTTGGATTCGATGGTGTGTATGGAATGGATTGTGTAGGAAATTTGATATAATGTTCATATATAAGAAGGATATATGAGTTAAGAATGGTATATTCTGATTTTGGAGTAATTGGACATCATTTGATGTATTAGAAATTTTTGTTAAGTGTAAATGGTCAGAATGACAGGTTTTGAGAAACCAAATATTTAGACCAATTTGATGTGATAAATGCATTGTGTATAATTTTGTAAGCTATTTAAAGTATTTTGTGTGAATTGCGAGGCTTATGAAAGAATTAATCTCCATTGATAGGTTAAGGAGATTTAAGCCTTGTAGCTGAAAGTGTTAAGAGGTAAGTATACTAGACTTACTATTGGAATCACAATAAACATAATAATTGTTTTGTATGATTTTGTAAATGGGGTTAAGAATATGTTTATGATATGTCAAAGTATATTTTGATATGAAATGTGAATATATGTTTATGAATGTGAGCATTGACATTGAGCATGGACATACATGTGTTTTTGAAAGTGAGCTTTCCAAAATAAGATGCGTTTAACAAAGAAAGCTTTTGAAGTGTAATATGTCAATGAGAAATATTTTGTGATTTGAGGGTACTTGAACTCACTGTTAACTTAGTAGGCATTTTATGTGATTTGTGGAGCCTTTATATGTGGCCTTTCCTTCGGGATTGGTATATGTTATGTGTTCCGTATGTAGGGAGGATCCTATTGGTACCTAAAGGAAGAGTGAGTCATCACATTCGTGTGGTGGCGTATTGGTGCATGTGAGAGGACTCACCGATGATCAGGGTGAGGGTTTGGCTTTTACCTTCAGGCATAAGCATTATATATGTGTTATTCAAGACCTTACTTGTACTATTCCTCTCATACGGTATGTCACCTATGAGTGACATTTGGCTCATTATGTGATATGTGATATGTAAGTCCTACTAAGTAGTAGTTGAGTGATGATATTCCTATTATGTGTTTTGAAAGAATGTGTAAGCGCTTACATGATATGTGATTTGATAAGATTATGATTTTGATTGATCACAGCATATCATACATATGCATTGTGTACATATATGTATTTGTATTTGATATATGAAAAACTAGTATGCTTACTGAGTTTTATACTCATTATAGTTTATGGTGATTTCAGGTAAATAAGGTACATGTGTGCATAGCGGATTTGGCAAGGCTTCTGCTGTTCCTTGGGTTCCCTAAGTTGTTAGGTTGCTTAGTGTTTCATTTGGGGACACGTGGGATAAGATATTTGATTTGTCCCTAGTGAATAAATACTTATGTATTATTTTATTGTGTGTGGTTGGATTTAGTTTAAGTTTCACCAAGTGTAGTAATGGATTGATTTTAAGTAAGAATTTGCAATGAATATATTCTGGGCTTCCGGTAATAAAGTTGCTACTGGTGACGTAGTAGAGTGTTAATCTCTGAGAAAACTCTGCGTATCTCCGGTTTCCTAATTGTCCCAGTCATAATTCAATTACTATAATTCTAAAAGAAATTAAAATGAATGTTTAAGTATTATTGAATGAATGTAAGTGATGTCGTGTGTCAGATCTTTTGGGTCTGGGGCGTGACAGCTTTTATTGGTATCAGAGCTAAGATATGATTCTGTAGACTTTTAAGTGTCGAGTCAAGGGAACCGAGCAGATGCCAAATCCTTAGGATTGTATTTGTAGCTTTGTTGTGTAAAAGTTTGACATATTCCTTAAATTTTGTATGATTTTGTGAAGATGACACATTATCTAAGAGCTGCTAAGATTGTTGTTGTTGTGGATAATGGTACCTTGTGGATCTTAATATTACTATTTAGATTTTTTTTTAAGTTATGACTCATATGCTTAGTAAGAGTGATGTTGAATATCTTATAATGATAATTTGCATGTCATAGAGTAAATTGAGATAATTTTCTCAATGACAAAATATAGAGAAGTAGAGTATTGAAGACATCAATTGAAACAACTTTTATTGAAAGGAAAACAACAACAATAACAGCAACAAAAATACAGTAGAGGCTACGGAGTGAGATTTAAGTCTATTTTGCGCTTCTTCTGACTGTCATGAGTAGACCAATCTAACTGATGCAATGTTGGATTAGACAGAGGAATAAAAGACTGTAATTGATCAATTAGTTGATCAACAGTTGGAGCTGAAATAAGAATCCGTCGTGCTAGAAGTGGGATGAATTGTGTTCCCGCTGCATAGTCAAGAAAAGATATCAACCCGTCGTAAAAGCCATTAACATTTAACAAACCAATGGGTTTTTGGTGGATTTGTAATTGTGCCCATGAGACAATTTGAAAAATTTCCTCCAAGGTCCCGAAACCTCCTGGTAGAGCTATGAAAGCATCTGCATGCCTAAGCATTTGAGCCATTCGCTCGTGCATAGATGAGACTTGTAACTCATCCCCAACTGTTTTTCCTACAATATTTTCAATAGCTAGAGGTTTTGGAATGATACCCAAAACTCGACTACCTTTATTATGTGCAGCTTTTGCCACAGACCCCATTAACCCTCGGTTACCTCCTCCATATACTAAATGTATATTTCGCTCAGCTAATACCTTACCAAGATTTTCTGCAACTTTTGTAAACTCTTCAGTATTTTCAGGGTTGGATCCACAAAAGACACAAATTTTTGTAAATCGACGAGCTGAGGTTTCCTTCATTGTTACGCTCACCCTAATCTTTGAATATTTTTGAGTTTGTATAAGGATGCAAAAACAATGTATTTATAGAGAAACAAATTGATAATAGCTATGGAGCATATGTGTAAGTATGTTCAAGTATATATTTTTCTCGATTCTTGTGAGGCAAAAAAAAAAAAAAGAATGAGTTTTACTTTATCATTTTATAAGGGACAATAGGCCGCAAAATCTTGAATAAATATATGTTGATATGTAAGTGTGATCAAAATTGTGTCGGAAGCGTGATGAGTTAGGTAAGATAATTAAGAAAAGTCAATAAAGGCCTATTTTATGGATTTAGGGACTTTGTCGTTTTGGCATTAATGGCCGACAATGCATCTATGATTTGAAGACTTTTTGAGCGAACAATTGGACTTTGGACATGAGGCCAAATTAACTTTATTAATTTCAAGGATTTTTGTGATCTTAACATTGATTTTTGGATAGATTAAAAGCAGATATGAAGAAAGATAAAGCACACTTGACATAAAGATAAAGCAGTAGTCAGTCTCTCTTTGATTGATAGAGCAACACGGATTTAGTTTCTGTGAAAGTAAAAACAGCAATGTAGGTCAAAATGAGTCTCCTTGGTCGCTTTCATCTGTGTCGTATCCGTGAGAGAGGAACTTATGGAGTTGTTGTTCCCATGCATTGAATGAGGGCTCTGGCTGAGTGGAATGTGGGTCTACCATATCTTGATCTTCTCCAAGTGAGCTGGTCTGGATGAAGGATGTGCTGGCTTCCTCTTGGATTTGGGTGTCGGTTGGATAAGGTTGGGAGTCTTGAAAGAGGGATAAGTCAAGATTGGGTTGGTGTTGGTCAGGTTCTGTCGGGACAACTGGCTGAGATTGAGTAGGTTCTGTCGGGACAGGTGGCTGAGGCCATTGGTGAAGGTTATCGATTTCTTGTCTGTATCTGGCATAATAAGTCATGTTTGGGATATGGTGATGGTGGGTAGAGTAATTTGTATTTCTATGATGTGAAAGATGATGTTTTTGTCTTTGTTGGAATTTGAGTATATTGGCAAAATTCAGTTCTTCTGCAAAGTCATCTTCAACCTGTTCCCAAGGTGCAACATCTTCTGGGGAGATCCAAACGGATGGAGGAATTATCTGATTTTCTTGAGCAAGAATTCTTTCAAGTTCTCTCTTTTGCTGGATTACTTCTTCAGGCCAGAGCTTAATTGATCCCTTTAGTGAAAGGGTAAATGTGAAGTAATCCTTAACAGTGGGGTAATAATGAATCTCGTGATCTGAAATAATCATACCCTTTCGTTGGAGAAGTAAGACTGACCAAAGATGTTGTCTGGGGACTGCAGCATTTGTGTTGTTTGCAATCATGTATTGAAATTTAGTTATCCACCATGTCTTTGGGTAAAACCATTGGAGAAAAATCAGGGCTGGATGATCTTCATCACATTTTTCTAATTTTTGGAGGGTTCTAAGTAATGGGAATTCCATGGCGATTGTATACAGATCCAACAGGTACCATAACAAGTAAAGGACAGGTTTGGACCATTGGGAAAATGGGAAAAAAGAATGCAGGTGAAAGAAAGGGTATTCTAAGTTGAACAAAGGGCCACCAAGAACTGTGAGGCCGTGTTCTTGGACTGCTAAGATGGCGTAGTGTCTGATGAATTCTTTGGCACAGGAATGGAGTGTTCTGGTTTTGATTAGGTCTGGAAATTATGGTGGAGAAAAAGGAACATGAGGAGTTATGATAATGGGATTCATTATGAAGATGGTATGAGGGTTGGTTTTCTTTATTGCTAGAAAAGTGATTATGAGGTTTAGGCTATTTATAGAGTTTTGTGAAAGAAAATCAATAATCGTTTTGTTCTTTCCTTTTCCGTGGATGACGTTAAAGGAATAGTTAAAAAATCATATTTGCCATCGCAGTAATTGTGCTAGTGCAATTTTTTCTGTTTGAAACTGAGCATATTAGAAAAAAGCAGACATGTCAGTCTCAATGAGAAAATGATGTCCAATAAGGTGGACTATTTTTTTTTAAAGAGTTAGAGTAAGAGATATAATGTTGAGATCTATAGTTTAAGAATCAATTGAATTAAAGGTCTTTTTATTGAAGTTGATTTTTGATCGTTTAAGATAATGCCTTCAATATTCTGATTTGAATGACAACTTAGTTGCGTAGAAATGTTACATTTTTTTTTGAATGATATCAAGGTAGTGAGTGATATTATGACGTATGAGTATATGTTGAAGGGATTAAAATTTTTTAGAGGAGTTAAGAATTTTATGTAAGAGATTAGTATGGGTATTCTACATCTATATTATTATTTAATGAATAAAAGGTGAAGTGTATAGATGTCCATTAAATATTGAATGAATGAGAGAAAAGAATAAAAATATGTGTGTATATATTTTATAAGTCCATAATGTGTGTCATGTGTTTATTTTATGGATGAATGTTTCGTACTCCTCTCGTATACTCAGCTATAAGCCAACTTAGAGATAATCTAACATATGAATGACTGTTTATCAGGATTTTGGACCACAATGAGCAAATCCTATATACAAGAAAGATTGCTTTGTAAATGTTTTATGAATAAACCATATTGTTGAAAAGGAAACTTGGGAATGAGAATAAGAAATGGGATCTAAGTATCCCCATATGTTTGCTTAAGTCATGAATTTCGAGGACGAAATTCTTATAAGGAGGGGAGAATTGTAGTAACCAGTATCCACGACTGGTAAGAATAAGTATTTATATATGTATAAATATACGTATTTTATTTGTATGTTGGTGATACTTGAATTATATATTATTATTAGTAATATTTTTATAGGTTAAGGATATACGATTAGTATTGGGTTTATTTGTATGACTTTAGATTTATTTTAGGGACTAAATTGTTATACTTTGAAAGTTTTGGGGTCAAATTCGTAAATATCAAAAATTAGCCTCTTAGTATAAAAATACACTTTTAAACCCTAATTTACCATTTTTAGGTCGAGCTACCCATTTTAAGAGAGAGAAGAGAGAAATAGAGGAGAGAGAAAGAGGAGAAGAAGAAGAAAAAGAAGAAGAAATTGGAATTTTGAATTTCAAGAGGTATATCATACGTATTTCTCAATTTATTGGTATTAATTAAGTTAATTCCTTTAATTTTTGATTTTTGAAAATATGTATAATTGAGGATTTGTTGTGTATTTCGTAAGATCATATGAGAATTGATGATGATCTATAAAATAGTTTGATAAATCATGATGAATTATAGAATTTCTGCTGGATAACCTCTTGATTTAGGAATTTTATAAATTGTTGTGATTCGATTCTGGTTTTGAATTTTGAGCATATGAAATTAGACATGTTTAGTATCATCTGAGACTTTGAATCGATTCAAAATTCCAGAAATTGAATTTGTTGTGAATTTTCCAAAATGACCCTGAAATTCTGGAAATTTTCTATGTGAACAGTATAATACAGTGACGAACAATGTTTGTCCTACTGAATGATCTTCAAAAATTATGAATTTGTGGAATATGATAAGTTTATATGTCTAATATGATATACTCTGAATTGAGAATTTAGATCAATGTGGTTGAAGTGTTATGAATTTCTAAAGTGTATCAGCTCATTACAGTATTTGATTAACAGATTTTTAAAGCTATGGAATAAAATAGTTTTAAAATACTTTTGGCAGTTATTTGGAAGCCAAATATTTATCATGGACTGAGATATGTGTCAAGAGTAATTATGTGGTAGTTTTATAATTTTTGAGTTAGTATATGATTTTATAAAATTGGGAGATTGAATACTGTTCAGTAAGTATCTTGATCCTGTCAGGTTTGTAGTTTGGATTCGATGGTGTGTATGGAATGGATTGTGTAGGAAATTTGATATAATGTTCATATATAAGAAGGATATATGAGTTAAGAATGGTATATTCTGATTTTGGAGTAATTGGACATCATTTGATGTATTAGAAATTTTTGTTAAGTGTAAATGGTCAGAATGACGGGTTTTGAGAAACCAAATATTTAGACCAATTTGATGTGATAAATGCATTGTGTATAATTTTGTAAGCTATTTAAAGTATTTTGTGTGAATTGCGAGGCTTATGAAATGATTAATCTCCATTGATAGGTTAAGGAGATTTAAGCCTTGTAGCTGAAAGTGTTAAGAGGTAAGTATACTAGACTTACTATTGGAATCACAATAAACATAATAATTGTTTTGTATGATTTTGTAAATGGGGTTAAGAATATGTTTATGATATGTCAAAGTATATTTTGATATGAAATGTGAATATATGTTTATGAATGTGAGCATTGACATTGAGCATGGACATACATGTGTTTTTGAAAGTGAGCTTTCCAAAATAAGATGCGTTTAACAAAGAAAGCTTTTGAAGTGTAATATGTCAATGAGAAATATTTTGTGATTTGAGGGTACTTGAACTCACTGTTAACTTAGTAGGCATTTTATGTGATTTGTGGAGCCTTTATATGTGGCCTTTCCTTCGGGATTGGTATATGTTATGTGTTCCGTATGTAGGGAGGATCCTATTGGTACCTAAAGGAAGAGTGAGTCATCACATTCGTGTGGTGGCGTATTGGTGCATGTGAGAGGACTCACCGATGATCAGGGTGAGAGTTTGGCTTTTACCTTCGGGCATAAACATTATATATGTGTTATTCAAGACCTTACTTGTATTATTCCTCTCATACGGTATGTCACCTATGAGTGACATTTCTCATTATGTGATATGTGATATGTAAGTCCTACTAAGTAGTAGTTGAGTGATGATATTCCTATTATGTGTTTTGAAAGAATGTGTAAGCGCTTACATGATATGTGATTTGATAAGATTATGATTTTGATTGATCACAGCATATCATACATATGCATTGTGTACATATATGTATTTGTATTTGATATTTGAAAAACTAGTATGCTTACTGAGTTTTATACTCATTATAGTTTATGGTGATTTCAGGTAAATAAGGTACATGTGTGCATAGCGGATTTGGCAAGGCTTCTGCTGTTCCTTGGGTTCCCTAAGTTGTTAGGTTGCTAAGTGTTTCATTTGGGGACACGTGGGATAAGATATTTGATTTGTCCCTAGTGAATAAATACTTATGTATTATTTTATTGTGTGTGGTTGGATTTAGTTTAAGTTTCACCAAGTGTAGTAATGGATTGATTTTAAGTAAGAATTTGCAATGAATATATTCTGGGCTTCCGGTAATAAAGTTGCTACTGGTGACGTAGTAGAGTGTTAATCTCTGAGAAAACTCTGCGTATCTCCGGTTTCCTAATTGTCCCAGTCATAATTCAATTACTATAATTCTGAAAGAAATTAAAATGAATGTTTAAGTATTATTGAATGAATGTAAGTGATGTCGTGTGTCAGATCTTTTGAGTCTGGGGCGTGACAGAATATGGAAATTTTTAAAGAATGGAATTTTTTTTTTTAAGGAAAAGGCATTTAAACTTTTAAATTTAAAAATGGAATTCCTTTAAAAAAAAAGAGAGAATATGGAAATTTTTAAAGAATGGAATTTTTTTTTTAAGGAAAAGGCATTTAAACTTTTAAATTTAAAAATTGAATTCCTTTTAAAAAAAAGAGAGAATATGGAAATTTTTAAAGAATGAATTTGTTTTTTAAGGAAAAGGCATTTAAACTTTTAAATTTAAAAATGGAATTCCTTTAAAAAAAAAAGAGAGAATATGGAAATTTTTAAAGAATGGAATTTTTTTTTTAAGGAAAAGGCATTTAAACTTTTAAATTTAAAAATGGAATTCCTTTTAAAAAAAAGAGAGAATATGGAAATTTTTAAAGAATGGAATTTTTTTTTAAGGAAAAGGCATTTAAACTTTTAAATTTAAAAATGGAATTCCTTTTAAAAAAAAGAGAGAATATGGAAATTTTTAAAGAATGGAATTTTTTTTTTTAAGGAAAAGGCATTTAAACTTTTAAATTTAAAAATGGAATTCCTTTAAAAAAAAAGAGAGAATATGGAAATTTTTAAAGAATGGAATTTTTTTTTTAAGGAAAAGGCGTTTAAACTTTTAAATTTAAAAATGGAATTCCTTTAAAAAAAGAGAGAATATGGAAATTTTTAAAGAATGGAATTTTTTTTTTTAAGGAAAAGGCGTTTAAACTTTTAAATTTAAAAATGGAATTCCTTAAAAAAAAAAAGAGAGAATATGGAAATTTTTAAAGAATGGAATTTTTTTTTAAGGAAAAGGCGTTTAAACTTTTAAATTTAAAAATGGAATTCCTTTAAAAAAAAAGAGAGAATATGGAAATTTTTAAAGAATGGAATTTTTTTTTTAAGGAAAAGGCATTTAAACTTTTAAATTTAAAAATGGAATTCCTTTAAAAAAAAAGAGAGAATATGGAAATTTTTAAAGAATGGAATTTTTTTTTTTAAGGAAAAGGCATTTAAACTTTTAAATTTAAAAATGGAATTCCTTTAAAAAAAAAATAGAGAATATGGAAATTTTTAAAGAATGGAATTTTTTTTTAAGGAAAAGGCATTTAAACTTTTAAATTTAAAAATGGAATTCCTTTAAAAAAAAAGAGAGAATATGGAAATTTTTAAAGAATGGAATTTTTTTTTTAAGGAAAAGGCATTTAAACTTTTAAATTTAAAAATGGAATTCCTTTAAAAAAAAAAGAGAGAATATGGAAATTTTTAAATAATGGAATTTTTTTTTTAAGGAAAAGGCATTTAAACTTTTAAATTTAAAAATGGAATTCCTTTAAAAAAAAAGAGAGAATATGGAAATTTTTAAAGAATGGAATTTTTTTTTTAAGGAAAAGGCATTTAAACTTTTAAATTTAAAAATGGAATTCCTTTAAAAAAAAAAAGAGAATATGGAAATTTTTAAAGAATGGAATTTTTTTTTTTAAGGAAAAGGCATTTAAACTTTTAAATTTAAAAATGGAATTCCTTTAAAAAAAAAAGAGAGAATATGGAAATTTTTAAAGAATGGAATTTTTTTTTAAGGAAAAGGCATTTAAACTTTTAAATTTAAAAATGGAATTCCTTTAAAAAAAAAGAGAGAATATGGAAATTTTTAAAGAATGGAATTTTTTTTTTAAGGAAAAGGCATTTAAACTTTTAAATTTAAAAATGGAATTCCTTTAAAAAAAAAGAGAGAATATGGAAATTTTTAAAGAATGGAATTTTTTTTTTAAGGAAAAGGCATTTAAACTTTTAAATTTAAAAATGGAATTCCTTTAAAAAAAAAGAGAGAATATGGAAATTTTTAAAGAATGGAATTTTTTTTTTAAGGAAAAGGCATTTAAACTTTTAAATTTAAAAATGGAATTCCTTTAAAAAAAAGAGAGAATATGGAAATTTTTAAAAAATTTATTTATACTTATGTGAAGCAACGATTTTTATTAATTTTATCGATAGAAAAAATAAAAATAAAAATTTACTCTTATCAAGTTAAAGATTAGTCAATACATAATCAACGCTTAGTTAATATTTGTCAACGGCCAACTAATATAATTAATAATTGATTAATACCAATTCATAAATAAATAATAACGGTCAATAATGATTTATGACTAATCAACATCGACCATTTTATTAATATTTAACAATAATTAATTAACAATCAGTCAATAAATTGAAATAAATAAATAGTTAACAATTGGCCAATAGTAATTAATTTCAAATAAAAATGGTTAACAATAATTAATACTTTGACAACAATAATCAACGGTCAATCAACAATAATTAAACTTTTTTTACAATTATAATAGAAGAGTATAATCATAATTTATTATATTTAATAATTTTTTTATTAATTTAAATAAAATTCCTTATTTAAAATGAATGTAAATGAAAATTTTAAAATTTGCATGTCCATGTTTAAAATTCTAAAGTTTAGATGTTTTTTAAAAAATGAAGAAATTTTTCATTTAAAAAAATTAAATTATCGAGAAAGCATTACATAGTATTATTCTAAACATTATTTATGAGGAGGGTGGCAAAATGATTAAACGAACTAAATTTCCGTCGAGTTCAAGTATAATAAAATTTGAGTAAATTCGAATTCAACTTTTAAATTCGCATTGAATTTGTTTTCTAAACGAATTAAATGAATCGATATTTGTTGTGAATATTAAAATTTGACTCAAACTTCATGTATATTTTATTTGATAAATAATAACTTAAATTAAAAAATAAATTATTAATAACGCATAATGCATTTTTATTTGTTTTGTAAATTACATTATATTGTATTTGCAGGTTTAGTATATATCAATTGTTTGCTATTCTTTTATATTTTTATATTTTAGTTGTTATGAAATTAATAAATTATATATTATTTAGATTCAAATCGTATATGAATTTTAAATGTATTTGTATCCTATCTAAATTCAATAATATAAATAGTAACAATTGACAAAGGAATTGAGATTCATTTGGTTGAGATTTTAAAAAATAATCATTAATCGTTTGATTGTCAATTAAAAAAATTATTTTTAAGTATTAAATCGTTTGATTATACATTATTAAAAATATTTATTTATTATTAAATTATAAAAAATGACGCTTAATAAAATTTATATTCAAATTTTAAATAATTTGATATTTTTTGTATATAAGTTTAAATTTGTCATGTATTTTTTAAATTTAATTTATTAAAAAATAATAATTAAATAAAATTAATATATAGTAATCATCGAATCAATATAAATTATTATATTTTATACAAAAATTAAAAATAAAATAATAAATTTTATTTAAAAATAAAATATCAACAATATATATTGATAAATTTTTGTAAAAATATAATAATTGTAGAAATACGGAGAATTAAAGGTATAATGACTTTTAAAAAAAATTAAAATATGTTAGTTGAATAGAGTTCACTTTTGTTAAGGGTACAATATAGGGAAAAAAATTATTAAATATAGGTAACATTATACAAATATTAAAAAAACTCAAAAAAATTATACTTTCAAAAGCAAAAAATTTAAATTATTAAAAATAGAAGCAAAATAACTTTTTTAATATTCAAAATTCATTTCTAATTATAACCAAACGTTGTAAATTTTTTTTAAAAAAAATTGATATTAAAAAAATTATTTTAATTAATAAAAAAACCCAATCAATCGGACACTTAGTAAATTAAAGTGCTCAATTTCTAATACAATTTGTTTAGTTATTTGTAATCCCATATTAGATTCCTTTTACTTTATACTATACAATTATATAGTTAGAAAATAAAATTTATATTTTAATTAATGTGATATTTGACATGTTCAATGTTAATTGATGTATTATATAATTATCATATTAATAATAATTAAAAATTTAACAAATTATCTAACAAATGATACTCATCTATTAGTAATATATAATATAAGTTAGAATATAAACTTTGTATATCACCACTCATATAATAATTATAATAATAATATCCTTCATAATAATGGATATATGTAACTAAACATATGACAATAATAATATCCCTTTATTTTTAGATAATACTTGTCGAGAAAAAGTGACATTAACAGACTTGTGAAGTTATTGTTCATCAATCATTCATTCACGCTGATGATGAAGAAGAGCATTTCCTGAGTCTGACCATGCAATTATCTTTAGGCCTTGTATGTGGTAAATGCATTATCGGGCTTCCAGGATCCAGTCGTTCCAACCTGCCATGCCAGATCAAGAATCGCAGAATTAGCAAAGCACGTCAATGTCACTGACCAAAGACAGTCACTAACCGTAACTTTATTATTTGATTATATTTTGTAGCGATTCACTTTGCCACATACTCAGATACTCGATGGACTGATGTAAAGAGAACCCTTTTATTGAGAATACATTATCATTATGAGGGAAATGCACTATGGAGCTCTAATTCATAATTGCTGGGTTTGCAGAACTACACATGGGTGGATGTAATCATTCGGTTGCTTTGAAATTGAAGAAACAATCTATAGTTATTTGCACGCGAAAACTTACTTACAAACACCATAAAGAAGAAAAGTTTACAAGGCAACTCACTGATATTTGAGGAGAAAATGGTGAAGGAATATAGCAATCTCAAGTTTGGCAAGATCATTTCCAGGGCACAGCCTGCTTCCTGCTCCAAAGGGAAGGAAAGTTCCAGCTTTGGCTGTATAATTCTGTATGTGATTTATAGTGATCAACTGTTAGATCATAATACATGCTTTTTGAGATATGAATTGTATATATAAAGGAAGAGAATTAGTTGTATAAAAACTTACATCCCATCTGGAAGGGTTGAATTCCTTTGGATTTGGATAAATTTCAGGATCAAAGTGAACACTTCTGAACCAAACTAGAACTCTCCAACCCTTGGGAATGGTGTAGCCTAAAACCATAATCAATTTATTTTAGTAAAGCAATGGCTGTCACTAGAATCATGTTTGTTGGGGAAAAGAAAAAAAGGAGTTGATGAAATTATCAGAGAAATATGAGGAAGAAATTCCAGAAAGGGGCTAACCACTTATATTGACATCTGCTTTTGCTTCTCGGAAAACAGTAAGTGAGAATGTTACTACTCGAAGTGTTTCATCAATCACCTTAAAAAATATTAGATTAATTTGCTTAGAACATTCCATTGACATAAAAAAAAGAACAGCGTAATCAAGATCAGCCATGTAATACACCTTATCAAGATATTCCATTTCTCGAATTTCTTTAAGTGTCAAACTGTTCTGCGTAGGTGGCCTCTTATTTACAATCCTCTCTTGCTCTTCCTATAATAATCAAATACAATTAGAAGGAAAATCTAAAACTCAAACCCAATCAAAAGAAGACAGGATTAAACAGGTTGCTGAAACTGAAGGTGCAGGGCTACATATATTCAATATGCGGTGGCCAAAGAGAACTCAAATATCTCAACTACCTCGCAGAGTTCCTTGAAAAATAATTTTGGATATTGAAAATGAATTCTTGGAAGAATTAAATCACTTTAGTCATCAACGAATTATAAATGAAACAGGAGGAAGTTATTTTGCTATTAATAGATGGACTAGCAAAGATTTAAATTGTGGTACCTTAGCTTTTCCTAGAAATTCTGGGTGTTTTTGCAAGAAAATAGTAGCCCACATAATGGTATGGCCAGAAGATTCATGTCCTGCATTCAAATACATCAACATGATGTCAATGATTTCCTTGTCGTCCAATTTCTTGCCATTTTCATCCTCAGCACTCAGTAGCGCGTCCATCATGTCTCTCTTCTTTAGCAAGTTATCACCCTTCCTCTGGCTTCTTCGCTCATCCACAATAGACTGGAACACAGCCACGAGATTTTTCCGAGCCTGAAACAATAAACAATAGTCCATTTCAATATTAACACATTAATGACAACTGAAAACATAAGTAATTAGTTGCATGTATGGGAATTGAGCTCATTATTTCTTTGTAATTAAATTCTAACCTTGAGAGCTTTATGGTAAGCAAATCCTGGAAGATTAATTGCCATGGCTCTAACTCCATAATTAAGCGCAGTATATTCTTTCTCCAAAGCCTCCATTACCTGCTCACTCTCAGTCTCAGAGCTAAGAAAAATGTACGTTATTATCCTGAAAGTAAGCCTTCGGAGTTCAGTTAAGAACTCAATTTGATCCATTTTGGCCCATTTGTCCAAGGCAGATATCACATTTTCTTCAATGTACTGCAAGTACACAGCCAGTGCTTCGTGACCATTGACTGAAGCAGCCGTCAAGCGTCTCAGACGCTTGTGCTCTTCATATGAAATGCCAATAAATGATTTCTTTCCAATGAGTTGGACAGTAGCAGTAGGCCAACCGGGCTTAAACGCATCATCATCAGTTAGTACTCTTTTGCATGTTTCCGGCATTGTAACTATTACACTTGGCTTCCCGAACATGAATGCCTTGTATATTCCGGTGCGTCCATATCTGCATTGTTCACTCCAAGTAAGAAATTACAGCATGTCTTGTGACTCAATTAAGAGAGCTACAAAGAATAATTGACTCTGTCAACTGTACAAGAGAACACCTCCACTCCACACACTTACCACTGTATTTCATTTCACATGCATAGTGATTCATGAAATGGGTCTTTTTTTTGTGAGTGTAAAGACAGTGATCAACATGATGATATCTGATAGCATGTTACTAAAAAGTGGAGCATGAAACATCATTCCATCACGCCCTCTAGATTAGAAACTATCCCAGAAAAATATTCACCAAACAGTTTCATGATCGACTGTGACAATCGGATTCTGCGATTTTTCACAAGTATTATTGGACATCCCACCAAGTATTACTGAATGGACATCAGATGACAGAGACAGACCACTAACCAAAAATAATAATAATAATAAGACCAATAACATGCCAGGTGGAGACAGTTCAAGTTCAACCCCCTCAGCATTTTGCAAAGTTTGTATATGAATATATGCGTTACAGATCAATTGTCCGACCACTAAGGACAAATAGAGTCTTAAGTACTGCTATTTATTGGCCCTAGGTATGGTACGGATGGACTTAGTCTTTGCCGCTACCAAGTTCAACTAAAATAGTGAATAAAAATAAGCAGAGTTGTTAATGACTAAGATTTTTAAATAAAAATAAAAAGTAAGAGTTGGTATCCCATCTATTAAAGTTTTTAAAAAAAATTTCTTACGTATTTTATCGGTTAAAATCCGGGCATAAAGTCGATAAAAATCATACATATAAGAAGACAAAGTAAGAATTATAAAAAATAAATTCCGAGTAAGAGAAATTGCAGTGGACATGAGAAGACTGAACGCGAAATAGCGATTTTGGATTTAGTACCAAAAAAAAACACAAGCGGCGTAACTCGAAGAGATAGATGACGGTAGATGCAAGTTCCGAGTCTTTGATTACCGATGAAGAAAAGTTTCGGCATCTGGGTATTATATATAAATTAATAGAAGGCAGAAATGGGAGCGTTTATAGAAACTCAGCGAGTTGCGACAGTGAAAGTGACAAAAAGAGGCCATTTCCTTTGACTCGTATGAAAGGTTGCTACGAAGACCGAAGTGTTTTGATTCGTGTACTCACTAAGGTACATGAGATAGAAGACACGGGTCGTTTCATTTTCGCTCCTTTCCTTGGATCTAATGCGCATCAAACCAACAAAAATTGATATGGTGAAGTCAGTTTTCACCCTAAGTCTCATATTAAAACTTATCCACCTTGTGACTCCCACTGAATTCATGGCTTGCAAAGGGCAAAGAGAGAGAGAGAGAGAGAGAGAGGAATGACCAAGATATTAATAAACAACATTTTTACATATAAATAGAATATACAAATGTTTTTATATGTTCATGCAGAGAGAGTGGTAAAAGTTACCTGGTAACAAAGGCGTTGATGAAAGAATCAGGATCAGTTGACTTGAAAGCTCTGAGAAAAGACCACATATTGCCAATGAGAGGCCAGCCCAGATCACCTGGAGGAAGACTGTACCGCTTTTCACCCAGTTTGGTTTCATGAAACCAACAATTTGCTCTCTTTAGAACCCATGTAAGGGTCGTAAAAGTAGCAAAGATGCATAGAAGGACACCGCAAATGGAACTTATCATCATCAACTCCATTAATGGTTAAAAAGAAAAAAAAAACTGGGCAACAGGGGTCAAGACTCAAGATTAAGAAGGAAAGCTGATACAGCAGTAGTAGCAGACTACAGATCTGTGAATTTACGGGCAAACTGCGACTTCATGGGCATATTCAGACGGACACTTCTCTGCTCCTCCCCTTCAACTGGCTTCTCTCCCTCCGCTCAAGATTCTTTGACACGGAGCTATGAAGCGAAAATGGGCTTTACTGGTAAAGTTTATGAGACGGCAATGAGCGACTCTCTTCTGGACATCCTCACACTGCATGAATAGCGTAATTATAAAATATGGCCCGCCGACTCCTCAATCTTGTCCACGTGGAGCCACCCACTTACAAAGTGTTTCAAAACAAGATGGGCCCACCATCCCTTATTGGGCAATGACTGGCCCACACACTGTCCAAATTACTGAACAGAGTATTGGAATATCTTTTTCCCCTCACTCGTATAAACTAATATCGTTATCCAAACGGAGTCGCATTTCTCCACGCTCTTGTATTTTACGTTTACAAATTACAGGCCAGCATTTCTATTTTTTCGTATGTTCTTTTGTTGCAGTGAAGAACGAAACCGGCGGCTGGAAAACGATGTCGTCTTTAAACGGGCTCGATTATCAACAAAAAATTTCTGGTTAGTGTCGGTTTTGATTTCAATTAATATGCTATATAAGATGCGTAGGTCACTTGTTAAATTTTCTATTCAAACTTTCTGATTGATTTTGTTGGGGGAGAAACGGAGTTTAATCTTCGGTAGGTCTATTTAGAAGTGCTTGGAGTTTTTATTAATATAAATGAAATAAATAATCTTTTCGAGAAAAAAGCTGAAGAAATTGAGGTTCTCGTTTTCTTTAAAGGTGCAGAAAATAGATATGAAGGCAATTACGAGACAGTTGGTGAAGAAGGGTGGTATATACTTGATGAAAATGGACAAAATGTTGGTCCTTATGCAATTTCAGAGCTGCGTGGTGAGTTTTTTAATTATTTTTTATTTCTTTTATGTTGTTTTTCTCAGTGGAATGATCGTCTTGAACTTGTGTGCTATAGTTGTTTTTTTTTAACAAAGGAAATAAGCATCCCGGCCTTTCAAAAAAAATAAAAAATGAGATGAGGTATATTGTTTAAGCATGATTTTTTTCTCCCTCAATTTCACTGGTGAATGATTCTCCTTTCTTGAATTTCAGTTCTACAAGTAATGAATCAATAGCACGCATTCAGGACTATTGTTCCATCTGTAACATGTTCAATTCCTCTAATGAGCTATTGAACCATCTACTTTGCTTATTTACTTCGCCTGGACAGAGCATTTCTTGAATGGGTACCTCTTAGAAAGTACGCTCGTGTGGTCTCAGGGAAGAAGTGAATGGCAGCCACTGTCTTCAATCCCACATTTGTTTTCAGGAATTTCTCAACCAGGAGATGATAATTCCACTGCAGGTGAAAAACATTTCTGGTTTGTTGATTGTGATGATTTTATTCTGACAAACATTACTGTCTTCATAAGAAGGGATTTTTAACTTGCTGATGTTATATGCAGTCCCCGGCCAGGATGGTTTTGAGGAGGTGAGAAAGGAGGTGGTTGAAGCTCATGGGTTGCAAAACCAATCTTTTTCCAGCGATGAACAGGGAGGTAATAACACTTACTTTTTCTTTCTTTTTTCCCCCTTTATCTATTTATAAGCTACAAGAACTTTTGTCTTCTGGGAAATGGTATTTTATCGTGCTATATATTATGCAGTACTGTCTAATGTTGACGCCGAATTTGAGAAATGGCAGAGAGAGGTTAGAGAGGCCGAGATAGAGGCAGAACGATTGAAAAATGGATCTGCATCTGACAATGTTGCCAGTTACTTGGGGGGTGATGATTGCAATGGGGTTCCAGCATCACCAGAAGGGGAGGACGAATTCACCGATGATGATGGTACTACATACAAGTGGGATAGGAGTCTTAGGGCATGGGTTCCTCAGGTTTGTGTTTATATTTCACATTAGCTTGTTGATCTTTTCCCCCTCAAATTTTGGGAAAATAAATGGATTTTGGAGATTGCTTTGTCTGATCTATTTCCTAGACTTCACAATTTGTCAACTGCTCACAACAATTCTATTGCTAATTCGATGAGTTGCCTCTCCTTCCACTTGGGTGGGTTGGATCTTCGTTTACAGAGAAATCATAATGATAGATATTTCCATGACTGTGCCAAACTTCTTGAGATGTTAGAAAGGATCTTTATATAGGAGATTGAGTAAGATAGAAAATTTTTAAGGTTAGAGAAACCCAACACCTTCTTAGTGAAATCCTTCTTTAATAGATAGGTAGATGATTCTGACTCCCCGCCCTTTGAGCCTTCAAACTTGATATTGAACGGATGTTGTGCCAAACTTCTTGAAATGTTAGAAAGGTTCTTAATATAGGAGATTGAGGAAAATATAAAAGTTTGGAGTTTATAGAAACTCAATACCTTCTTAGTGAAAATCTTCGTCAAAAGATCGGTAGATGATTCTAACTCTTCTCCCATTGAGCCTCTAACTTGAATCTTGAAAGCTCAAGTTCCTATAAAAGTGAAATTCTCTGCTCATAAAAAACTTAATGCCTAAGATATGATTGGAAGGAAATTTTTAGTATGCTTCTTACCCTCGGTGGTGTCTGTTTTGCAAAAGCTAGGCCGAATTTACAGATCAGCTCTTCCCATGTGTCTCTTTCTATTTATGGCACAATCTAATGAAAGCTTTGATTTAAGTTGGATTTTTCAATTGCTGTTATGCTGTTACTTGACTTTATTCTCTATGTAGCTTTTTCTGGAGATATTTCATTTTGGGGGCTGGTTTATATCCTTGTCTTTGGGAGCTATATGGCTCATTTTCCTTTTTTAAAAATTATCACCATTTTGTGACAATTTCTTGTTTTAATTATATAACTGACTAGTTTTTATGTGTACTAGGAAAATATGTCAAGCAGAAATGAGCATTATGGATTGGAAGAGATGATTTTCTTGCCAGAAGAGGAAGTCTTTCCTGCGGTAAATGCTAGTGATGACTCTGTGAATGATGAAGTTGGGAAGGAAAAAGTTAATGGCACAGATAAGGTAGTGGAAGCAAAACATAATGGCAAAAGGAAACAGCCGGACAAGCAAGCAGCAAACATGTCAAAGACCTTTTATGGTTTAACTGTTGTGTGTCGCTGGGTATGGTCCGATGCTCATAGAGTCCAATGAGTGTAGATATGGGATCCGTCAGCTCATATGGGTGAGTCAAATATCCAAATGCTCTAAGGTTGTATTCTAAAAAGTCTTATGACCATAAGCATTTATTCTGGGAAATAGTTTCCTATGGAGTAAATAATATTTCAAATGAATTTGTGTATATTATTTATTGAAATACGAATCAAAAGAGATAAGTTCAAATAAACAATAATTTCTTTTGAAAAAAATCATTCTCATTTTTAATTTCTTATTTTGTGATCCGTTTTATTAAGACGATTTTGGACATCAAAGATTACACGAATATTTTTCTAAATCACGTATACATGTTTTTGTTATTTATAAAAGCGATTGAATAAAATTAAAAAATTAATGCACTTACTTAAATGATTCAATAATAAATGGTTTGCAGCGTATTTATCTATTAAAGTGAAGGTTTTATGTTTGATTTTCTCTTTTTTCAAGTTAAAATAATAATAATAATTAATTAGTGAAAATTGACATTTCTTTCGCCTTATATGTGTGCGAGAGCATTTATGAAATTTTACATTTATTGTTGGAGGGGCGCGTCCATGTTAACCATAAAATTAATTTTTTTTATTATGTCGAAAGTAATTCTTTTATATAATTATTTTCCAATTTACTGAAATATATGAATTATAATGTTTATTGCATTTTTTTTATTGTATTGTGCAACAAGGTTTAGGTTTGAATTATGAGTAAAATTAGAATAATGTTGAATATCTCAAATTTATATTTTAATTAATAATGTGTTAAGTAATTATTAAATATAATAAATAATTTTAAAATTTATACAATTTCAACATTTAATAATTATTTAACACATCATTACTTAAAATATAATTTAAAATATATATCATTACTCTGATACAACTTCTGCTTTATACGTGTCTTAAGAAAGCAGATGAATATGATTTATTAATGAAGCCCAGATGATTTGTCCCGGAGCTAGAGTAAAACTTGAATAAACTTTGCATTTAGCTGGAAAAGAAATATATATACAACATAAATATACATCATAAAGACAACTAAAGCTTCCAATATATGCCAAATCGATCCAAGATGCTTGTGACAACACCCCAGAAGAGGATCTCCCCAAAGATAACATAAAGTAGAATGCCTGTTCTATGCGAATGCCAAACTCCAATGAAAGCATGCTTTTTGATCCAGTATATCTGCCACAGAGTAGAGCAATCCTCAGAACAAAATGAACTAATGAAAAAAAGAAAAAGAATTGCTTAAATGGAAAAGGTTTGGTCATGGAAGACTTTAGCCGCCTTGTAACTAGACTTGAAACTGCAAGTGCTAATGTCTGATAAAGTGGACAACTACAAGGTCTAACATTGGCTCTGTTAATAAAAAGTTCATGAAACAAAGAGAATTGGGAGTTCGTAGCTCTCATGTAAACAATGGCTGCAGTATAACTCAAGGCAATGCCAGAGATCTTCATTCCTCAGGAAGGCGCAAAGAGTAAAAACTTGTTTTGAAGCTTCATGCATTTGATGAACGGAAAGATATCATGGCAAGGAAACATACCAGTGTATTATGTGGATCACCGTAATACCACCCATTAATGAAACCAGCAAAGATGCCCTCAGCTGCCATCACGTAAACAAGCATAGCATTCATGCCAATCCATTTAAATGGCAGAAATACGTACTTGAAATTCCATATATCAACCTGGTACAACAGGATATTTGCTTAACATCAAACCAAATTAGACAAGAGAATATACAAATTGTCACGCCCCAGACCCAAAAGATCCGACACACGACATCACTTACATTCATTCAATAATACTGCATGTGCACTCATAAATAATATTACACAAAATTTTTAACTTTCCTTCAACACAGAAATCCTTAGGAAGTTGCTAGTAAGTTCAACACTAAAATCAACGCATAACTTAACATATAAATATAAACTTCTCTTGACCATATTTAAACGTTCATTTTAATTTCTTTCAGAATTATAACAATTGAATTATGACTGGGACAATTAATAAACCGGAGATACGCAGAGTTTTCTCAGAGATTAACACTCTACTACGTCACCAGTAGCAACTTTGTTACCGGAAGCCCAGAATATATTCATTGCAAATTCTTACTTGAAATCAACTAGTAACCACACTTTGAAAACTTAAATCAAATCTAGCCACACACAATGAAATAATACATAAGTATTTATTCAATAGGGACAAACCAAATATCCTATCCCACGTGTCCCCAAATGAAACACACAACAACCTAGCAACTTAGGGAACCCAAGGAACAGCAGAAGCCTTGCCAAATCCGCTAAGCACACATGCACATTTTTTACCTGAAATCACCATAAACTATAATGAGTATAAAACTCAGTAAGCATATTAGTTTTTCATATATCAAATACAAATACATATATGTACACAATGCATATGTATGATATGCTGTGATCAATCAAAATCATAATCTTATCAAATCACATATCATGTAAGCGCTTACACATTCTTTCAAAACATATTACAGGAATACCATCACTCAACTACTACTTAGTAGGACTTACACATCACATATCACATAATGAGCCAAATGTCACTCGTAGGTGACATACCGTATGAGAGGAATAGTACAAGTGAGGTCTTGAATAACACATATATAATGCTCATGCCCGAAGGTAAAAGCCAAACCCTCACCCTGATCATCGGTGAGTCCTCTCACATGCACCAATACGCCACCACACGAATGTGATAACTCACTCTTCCTTTAGGTACCAATAGGATCCTCCCTACATACGGAACACATAACATATACCTATCCCGAAGGAAAGGCCACACATAAAGGCTCCACAAATCACATAAGATGCCTACTAAGTCAACAGTGAGTTCAAGCATCCTCAAAACACAAAATCTTTCTCATTGACATATTGCACCTCAAAGCTTTCTTTGTCAAACACATTTCATTTTGAAAGCTCGCTTTCAAAAACACATGTATGTCCATCAAATTGGTCTAAATAGCTTACAAAATTATACACAATGCATTTATCACATCAAATTGGTCTAAATATTTGGTTTCTCAAAACCTGTCATTCTGATCACTTACACTTAACAAAAATTTCTAATACATCAAATGATGTCCAATTACTCCAAAATCAGAATATACCATTTTCGACTCATATATCCTTCTTATATATGAATATTATATCAAATTTCCTACACAATCCATTCCATACACACCATCGAATCCAAACTACAAACCTGACAGGATCAAGATACTTACTGAACAGTATTCAATCTCCCAATTTTATAAAATCATATACTAACTCAAAAATTATAAAACTACCACATAATTACTCTTAACACATATCTCAGTCCATGATAAATATTTCACTTCCAAATCACTGCCAAAAGTATTTTAAAACTATTTTATTCTATAACTTTAAAAATCTGTTAATCAAATATTGCAATGAGCTGATACACTTTAGAAATTCATAACACTTCAACCACATTGATCTAAATTCTCAATTCCGAGTATATCATATTAGACATATAAAATTATCATATTCCACAAATTCATAATTTTTTAAGATCATTCAGTAGGACAAAAATTATTTTTCACTGTACTATACTGTTTACACAGGAAATTTCCAGAATTTCAGGGTCATTTTGGTAAATTCACTATAAATTCAATTTCCAGAATTTTCAATCGATTCAAAGTCTCAGATGATCCTTAACATGTCTAATTTCATATACTCAAAATTCAAAACCAGAATCGAATCACAACAACTTATAGAATTCCTAGATCAAGAGGTTATCCAGCAGAAATTCCACAATTCATCATGATTTATCAAACTATCTTATAGATCATCATCAATTCTCATATGATCTTACAAAATACACAACAAATCCTCAATTATACATATTTTCAAAAATCAAAACTTAAAGGAATTAACTTAATTAATACCAATAAATTGAGAAATACGTATGATATACCTCTTGAAATTCAAAATTCCAATTTCTTCTTCTTTTTCTTCTTCTTCTCCTCTTTCTCTCTCCTCTATTTCTCTCTTCTCTCTCTTAAAATGAGTAGCTCGACCTAAAAATGATAAATTAGGGTTCAAAAGTGTATTTTTATACTAAGAGGCTAATTTTTGGTATTTACGAATTTGCCCCCAAAACTTTCAAAGTATAACAATTTGGTCCCTAAAATAATTCAAAAGTCTTGCAAATAAACCCAATACTAATAGTATATCCTTAACCTATAAAAACACTACTAATAACAATATATAAATCAAGGATCACCCACATACAAATAAAATACGTATATTTATATATATAAATATACATATTCTTACCGGTTATGGATAATGGTTACTACAATTCTCCCCTCCTTATAAGAATTTCGTCCTCGAAATTCATAACTTAAGCACATAGATGAGGATACTTAGATCTCATTTCTTCTTCTCATTCTCAATTCTCCTTTTCAACTGTATGGTTTATTCATAAAACATTTACAAAGCAATCTTCCTTGTATATAGGATTTGCCCATTGTGGTCCAAAATCCTAATAAATACTCATTCATATGTTAGATTATCTCTAAGTTGGCTCATAGCTGAGTATACGAGAGGAGTACGAAACATATATCCATAAAATAAACATATGACACACATTATGGACTTATAAAATTATACACACATATTTTTATTCTTTTTTTTTCCCCATTCGTTCAATATTTAATGGGCATCTATACACTTCACATTTTATTCATTAAAGAATAACATAGATGTAGAATATCCATACTAATCTCTTAAATAAAATTCTTAACTCCTCTGAAAATTTTAATCTATTCAACATATACTCATACGTCATAATATCATTCATTACCTTGATATCATTCAAAAAAAAATGTAGCATTTCTACGCAACTAAGTTGTCATTCAAATCAGAATATTGAAGGTATTATCTTAAATGATCAATGATTCTTAAACTATAGATCTCAACATTATATCTCTTACTCTAACTCTTTAAAAAAAATAGTCCACCTTATTGGACATCATTTTCTCATTGAGACTGACATGTCTGCTTTTTTCTAATATGCTCAGTTTCAAACAGAAAAGATTGCACTAGCACAATTACTGCGATGGCAAATATGATTTTTCAACTATTCCTTTAACGTCATCCACGGAAAAGGAAAGAACAAAACGATTATTGATTTTCTTTCACAAAACTCTATAAATAGCCTAAACCTCATAATCACTTTTCTAGCAATAAAGAAAACCAACCCTCATACCATCTTCATAATGAATCCTATTATCATAACTCCTCATGTTCCTTTTACTCCACCACAACTTCCAGACCTAATCAGAACCAGAACACTCCATTCCCGTGCCAAAGAATTCATCAGACACTATGCCATCTTGGCAGTCCAAGAACACGGCCTCACAGTTCTTGGTGGCCCTTCGTTCAACTTGGAATACCCTTTCTTTCACCTGCACTATTTTTTCCCATTTTCCCAATGGTCCAAATCTGTCCTTTACTTGTTATGGTACCTGTTGGATCTGTATACAATCGCCATGGAATTTCCATTACTTAGAACTCTCCAAAAATTAGAAAAATGTGATGAAGATCATCCAGCCCTGATATTTCTCCAATGGTTTTACCCAAAGACATGGTGGATAACTAAATTTCAATACATGATTGTAAACAACACAAATGCTACAGTCCCCAGACAACATCTTTGGTCTGTCTTACTTCTCCAACGAAAGGGTATGATTGTTTCAGATCATGAAATCCATCATTACCCCACTGTCAAGGATTACCTCACTTTTACCCTTTCACTAAAGGGATCAATTAAGCTCTGGCCTAAAGAAGTAATCCAACAAAATAGAGAACATGAAAGAATTCTTGCTCAGGAAAATCAGATAATTCCTCCGTCTGTTTGGATCTCCCCAAAAGATGCTGCACATTGGGAACAGGTTGAAGATGACTTTGCAGAAGAATTGAATTCCGCCAATCTACACAAATCCCGACAAAGACAAAAACATCATCTTTCTCATCATAGAAATACAGATTACTCTACCCACCATCACCATATCCCAAACATGACTTATTATGCCAGATACAGACAAGAAATGGATAACCTTCACCAATGGCCTCAGCCAGCTATCCCGACAGAACCTACTCAATCTCAGCCAGTTGTCCCGACAGAACCTGACCAACACCAACCCAATCTTGACTTATCCCTCTTTCAAGACTCCCAACCTTATCCACCCGACACCCAAATCCAAGAGGAAGCCAGCACATCCCTCATCCAGACCAGCTCACCTGGAGAAGATCAAGATATGGTAGACCCACATTCCACTCAGCCAGAGCCCTCATTCAATGCATGGGAACAACAACTCCATAAGTTCCTCTCTCACGGATACGACACAGATGAAAGGGACCAAGGAGACTCATTTTGACCTACATTGCTGTTTCTATTTTCACAGAAACTAAATCCGTGTTGCTCTATCACATCAAAGAGAGACTGACTACTGCTTTATCTTTATGTCAAGTGTGTTTTATCTTTCTTCATATCTGCTTTTAATCTATCCAAAAATCAATGTTAAGATCACAAAAATCCTTGAAATTAATAAAGTTAATTTGGCCTCATGTCCAAAGTCCAATTGTTCGCTCAAAAAGTCTTCAAGTCATAGATGCATTGTCGGCCATTAGTGCCAAAACGACAAAGTCCCTAAATCCATAAAATAGGCCTTTATTGACTTTTCTTAATTATCTTACCTAACTCATCACGCTTCCGACACAATTTTTATCACACTTACATATCAGTATATATTTATTCAAGATTTTGCGGCATATTGTCCCTTATAAAATGATAAAGTAAAACTGATTCTTTTCTTTTTTTTTTCTTTTTTTTTTTGCCTCACAAGAATCGAGAAAAATATATACTTGAACATACTTATACATATGCTCCATAGCTATTATCAATTTGTTTCTCTATAAATACATTATTTTTGCATCCTTATACAAACTCAAAAACATTCAAAGATTAGGGTGAACGTAACAATGGAGGAAACCTCAGCTCGTCGATTCACAAAAATTTGTGTCTTTTGTGGATCCAACCCTGGGAATACTGAAGAGTTTACAAAAGTTGCAGAAAATCTTGGTAAGGTATTAGCTGAGCGAAATATACATTTAGTATATGGAGGAGGTAACCGAGGGCTAATGGGGTCTGTGGCAAAAGCTGCATACAATAAAGGTAGTCGAGTTTTGGGTATCATTCCAAAACCTCTAGCTATTGAAAATATTGTAGGAAAAACAGTTGGGGATGAGTTACAAGTCTCATCTATGCACGAGCGAATGGCTCAAATGCTTAGGCATGCGGATGCTTTCATAGCTCTACCAGGAGGTTTCGGGACCTTGGAGGAAATTTTTCAAATTGTCTCATGGGCACAATTACAAATCCACCAAAAACCCATTGGTTTGTTAAATGTTAATGATTTTTACGACGGGTTGATATCTTTTCTTGACTATGCAGCGGGAACACAATTCATCCCACTTCTAGCACGACGGATTCTTATTTCAGCTCCAACTGTTGATCAACTGATTGATCAATTGCAGTCTTTTATTCCTCTGTCTAATCCAACATTGCATCAGTTAGATTGGTCTACTCATGACAGTCAGAAGAAGCGCAAAATAGACTTAAATCTCACTCCGTAGCCTCTATTGTATTTTTGTTGCTGCTATTGTTGTTGTGTTGTTGTTTTCCTTTTCAATAAAAGTTGTTTCAATTGATGTCTTCAATACTCTACTTCTCTATATTTTGTCATTGAGAAAAATATCTCAATTTGCTTTATCACATGCAAAGTATCATTATAAGATATTCAACATCACTCTTACTAAGCATATTAGTCATAACTTAAAAGAAAATCTAAATGGTAACATTAAGATCCACAAGCTACCATTATCCACAACAACAACAATCTTAGCAGCTCTTGGATACTGTGTCATCTTCACAAAATCATACAAAATTTAAAGAATATGTCAAACTTTTACACAACAAAGCTACAAATACAATCCTAAGGATTTGGCATCTGCTCGGTTCCCTTGACTCGACACTTAAAAGTCTACAGAATCATATCTTAGCTCTGATACCAATAAAAGCTGTCACGCCCCAGACCCAAAAGATCCGACACATGACATCACTTACATTCATTCAATAATACTGCATGTGCACTCATAAATAATATTACACAAAATTTTTAACTTTCCTTCAACACAGAAATCCTTAGCAAGTTGCTAGTAAGTTCAACACTAAAATCAACCCATAACTTAACATATAAATGTAAACTTCTCTTGACCATATTTAAACGTTCATTTCAATTTCTTTCAGAATTATAACAATTGAATTATGACTGAGACAATTAATAAACCGGAGATACGCAGAGTTTTCTCAGAGATTAACACTCTACTACGTCACCAGTAGCAACTTTGTTACCGGAAGCCCAGAATATATTCATTGCAAATTCTTACTTGAAATCAACTAGTAACCACACTTTGAAAACTTAAATCAAATCCAGCCACACACAATGAAATAATACATAAGTATTTATTCAATAGGGACAAATCAAATATCCTATCCCACGTGTCCCCAAATGAAACACACAACAACCTAGCAACTTAGGGAACCCAAGGAACAGCAGAAGCCCTGCCAAATCCGCTAAGCACACATGCACATTTTTTACCTGAAATCACCATAAACTATAATGAGTATAAAACTCAGTAAGCATATTAGTTTTTCATATATCAAATACAAATACATATATGTACACAATGCATATGTATGATATGCTGTGATCAATCAAAATCATAATCTTATCAAATCACATATCATGTAAGCGCTTACACATTCTTTCAAAACATATTACAGGAATACCATCACTCAACTACTACTTAGTAGGACTTACACATCACATATCACATAATGAGCCAAATGTCACTCGTAGGTGACATACCGTATGAGAGGAATAGTACAAGTGAGGTCTTGAATAACACATATATAATGCTCATGCCCGAAGGTAAAAGCCAAACCCTCACCCTGATCATCGGTGAGTCCTCTCACATGCACCAATACGCCACCACACGAATGTGATAACTCACTCTTCCTTTAGGTACCAATAGGATCCTCCCTACATACAGAACACATAACATATACCTATCCCGAAGGAAAGGCCACACATAAAGGCTCCACAAATCACATAAGATGCCTACTAAGTCAACAGTGAGTTCAAGCATCCTCAAAACACAAAATCTTTCTCATTGACATATTGCACCTCAAAGCTTTCTTTGTCAAACACATTTCATTTTGAAAGCTCGCTTTCAAAAACACATGTATGTCCATGTTCAATGTCAATGCTCACATTCATAAACATATGTCTTTCACATTTCATATCAAATACACTTTGGCATAACATAAACATATTTTTAAGCACATTTACAAAATCATACATAGACAATTACTATGCTTATAGTGATTTCAGTAAAAGTCTAGTATACTTACCTCTTAACACTTTCAGCTACAAGGCTTAAATCTCTTTAACCTATCAATGGAAATTAATCCTTTCATAAGCCTCACAATTCACACAAAATACTTTAAATAGCTTACAAAATTATACACAATGCATTTATCACATCAAATTGGTCTAAATATTTGGTTTCTCAAAACCTGTCATTCTGATCACTTACACTTAACAAAAATTTCTAATACATCAAATGATGTCCAATTACTCCAAAATCAGAATATACCATTTTTGACTCATATATCCTTCTTATATATGAATATTATATCAAATTTCCTACACAATCCATTCCATACACACCATCGAATCCAAACTACAAACCTGACAGGATCAAGATACTTACTGAACAGTATTCAATCTCCCAATTTTATAAAATCATATACTAACTCAAAAATTATAAAACTACCACATAATTACTCTTAACACATATCTCAGTCCATGATAAATATTTCACTTCCAAATCACTGCCAAAAGTATTTTAAAACTATTTTATTCTATAACTTTAAAAATCTGTTAATCAAATATTGCAATGAGCTGATACACTTTAGAAATTCATAACACTTCAACCACATTGATCTAAATTCTCAATTCCGAGTATATCATATTAGACATATAAAATTATCATATTCCACAAATTCATAATTTTTTAAGATCATTCAGTAGGACAAAAATTATTTTTCACTGTACTATACTGTTTACACAGGAAATTTCCAGAATTTCAGGGTCATTTTGGTAAATTCACTATAAATTCAATTTCCAGAATTTTCAATCGATTCAAAGTCTCAGATGATCCTTAACATGTCTAATTTCATATACTCAAAATTCAAAACCAGAATCGAATCACAACAACTTATAGAATTCCTAGATCAAGAGGTTATCCAGCAGAAATTCCACAATTCATCATGATTTATCAAACTATCTTATAGATCATCATCAATTCTCATATGATCTTACAAAATACACAACAAATCCTCAATTATACATATTTTCAAAAATCAAAACTTAAAGGAATTAACTTAATTAATACCAATAAATTGAGAAATACGTATGATATACCTCTTGAAATTCAAAATTCCAATTTCTTCTTCTTTTTCTTCTTCTTCTCCTCTTTCTCTCTCCTCTATTTCTCTCTTCTCTCTCTTAAAATGAGTAGCTCGACCTAAAAATGATAAATTAGGGTTCAAAAGTGTATTTTTATACTAAGAGGCTAATTTTTGGTATTTACGAATTTGCCCCCAAAACTTTCAAAGTATAACAATTTGGTCCCTAAAATAATTCAAAAGTCTTGCAAATAAACCCAATACTAATAGTATATCCTTAACCTATAAAAACACTACTAATAACAATATATAAATCAAGGATCACCCACATACAAATAAAATACGTATATTTATATATATAAATATACATATTCTTACCGGTTATGGATAATGGTTACTACACAAACTGCCCAAAAATGGTGCAGTCAACCTGTCATACCATAATATATTTTCCAAGTGTAAGTAAGTGAACTGCAATACCATTTAGGCTGGTGCAAATTATGGGGTTAGCAGAACTTGAATATGTTTCTGATTAATACTGATATCAGAAACCATGTCAATGATTCTTGGAAAAAAGCATTTTGTAAGTTCCCTCAAATATTAAGGTAGTACAGTTACTATTTCAGGCTTTTTCTGTATGGTGTGAGCAAGTGTTTGGAGATTCTAATGGAACCTTACATATACAATCAACAATAAGTTTTGATGAGAGATAACAGCTACACAAGGGGATCATACCAAAACATAGATGGCAGAGAAAACCAGCGCTGCTGCTCCAGATGTTACACAAACATAACTAAAAGTGTACAACTGTTTATTCAAAGGAATAGCTGCAATTGGACCAGAAAAAGAACATCAGAATGAATGAATAAACAACCAAAAGTTGTGAAAAGTTTCATGCTTCCATTCCTACCATGTGTGAAATACAGAACAAGTCCTAAAATGAGAAGAGCAAGTCCCATGATGACCCAGTGCTTCAGTCTAACTAAATGGCCCTGTAACAGTAAATTCATATTAGAATTGAATCAAGATATGCTGGTTTTATGTTGTGCAATAATGAGATAGAACGTTTGACCTAACCTTCAAATGTATAAGCACGTGACCGAAATGCACACCTATGATTGTAGAGAGAATGGAAGATACGGAGCTGCAATTAAAAGTATACTTATTTATTTTGTCAAAACTCATTTTCTCAACTTTACAACATAAATGGTGAGTTCTATTCACCATGGACTTGTACTCATAGCTGTCGAACAATTGCAGCAGTCATAAGCTTCAAGCCATACAAAACAAAATCATTCATGTAAAGATATGAAAGACTCATTTCAAACTCTTAGGAGAAGTTCCTTCTTCACAAGAAAGCTTAAGTACATGTCATTTCCCTTCAAAGGAAGCTTTTAGATGGTATCTGGCATAAGGCTCAAGCCCTTCCCATTAGCCAGAGGTTAAGGATTTTCACTAGTTTAATTAATATAAATATAAAATGCTTTGAAAGTGAAATGATGTAAAACAAACCTTAGGATTCCTTCAGGTTCGAAAGGTGCATGGCACCAAGATGGAGCATCCTTTCGTAGAGGCCCCTCATATGGGGAATCTTTTGTGCAAGCCTGTGGTACTATATGGAATATTAAACACTTGTAACCACAATCAAATATAATTTAACTTCAAATCCAAAGAGATGTTTTGTCTGCTTCCTACATACTTTAGATCTCCTCCACGCTGGATGATGATACATATGATTGATTCCTAACACTTTTTGATCAACATATCCCACCGCATTACAGGGAGGATTGAGTTTTCCTCTCACACCACAAGTTGCCTAAAATTAACAGAAAGAAATGTAACTGACAGAACCTAAAATTTTAATAAGCAATGCAGATAGTAACATTGCTCAGACAGGCAACATGATGCAAGGCAAATGCATCCATTGGGAAAATGGGGATAACTTTGACAAAACTTCAGTTCTTGGTAATCATCTCTGAGGGTGGAACAATATACAATATCACAAGTTAATTGTTACACTTTTCCTCTGGCGTCGATTAGTATTAATCTTTGATTTTACGTCAATGATATAAATCAAAGATTAATACTAATCGACCCATGAAAAGGAAAATATTACATCCACAAAAGAAGCACACAAACAAGAGCATAGCAATATCATCACAGTAGAGATTTATGACTCAATAATATAAGTTCTGGACAACCAGGTGGCTTACATTGAAAACCCTCCCGTAATCGGCACTATCCCTTTTATGAATAGTAAATTGCCAGTCAGGAACATATGTCCCATAAAGTAGGGCCAAGTAAACTATAAGTACACATGCAGCCATCAACCTGAAAATTGAGAAGGAAAGATATAACCAAAGTTTCTTTACAAGTATGATAACTAATCATTGCCAATCAGGAAAACAATAGAATTATTAACCTACCAATGCCAACAATATAACTTGAATATAGAAAACCGACGAAATGATCGATCCTTATCTTCCACATCTTTCGTAAAGATTTCCACCAGTGACACCAACAAATATGACAATGCTATTCTCTATAAACAGAAAAGCAAATTACAGCCTAGATCCATTCTTAATAAGAAAAACCAAAAGAAAGAAAAACCTTAGATCATGCACACAATGCCAAAAACATATAACTTCGGACAAACATTACCTGGAGTATACCACACCACCTTATCACTTTTATGTCAACCCCATATGTTAGTTCATCAGGAGCATGAGAGTAACCACCTAGATAAGATAAGGATGCAAAACCTCAAATTAAGGATTTTTCTAGTAATGCTTTCATACAAAACAAACTGTTAACAAGATTGTTAACCCCCTGGACTTTCTTGGAAGAAGAACGAATATCCATTTTTTGTATGAGCTTGTGAGGAATTATAAAGACGGATCAATTTTATTCACCTAAGCAATTAAGCTTCTATACAATCCTAGTTGATCACTTCAGTTCCAATGGCAATCAATACATTTAATTGGAAAAATTACAATCCTAACCAACATCAAAAAAAACAAATGTCAACAGGAGACAACTGCAAGAATCGCAGCATATGTTGCAATTGCCAGCAAATTTCCATTTCTGGTTCAAAATCTTTTCAAAAAACAGAAGAGTGGCACTGCAGATTTTTTGAGCAGCACATCACTCATTGGTTACAAAGAAATGAAAATACTATTCAAATTGATGAAGTTCTCGACTATGTTTGCCATTCATATGCACCGGATTAAAGCCTAAACATATTATACTAGACTAGATTTTACTTTTGAATTCTATCAGAAAACAAAATAAAAGAGCAGAGCAGGTAAAACTAAATGTAACTGACCTTGTAATAGGATTTCCCAAAACAGGAGTTTCAAAGTTCTAAGAATCACCTTCTTAATAGTGTCAGCTCGGTATGGTATTCTCTATACGGAAAATTTGAAACAAATTAAATAAACAAAAACCATAAAAAAAAAACTTTTATAAAGGATGTGAAAATAAACAAACCTTGAGAGCAAGTGGAATGGCCACGCCCACTATGAACAAAAAGAAGGGCATCACAAAATCAGCCAAGTTGCAGCCATTCCAAGGAGCGTGACTGATCATAGGCCACTCTCCTCCAGCATCATCCACCAAAATCATCAACTACTAAGTTCAGAGATTAGAACCCACGTCACAAATAATAATAATAATCATCATCATTTTACTATAAATTCATGCACCACGCAATAAACAAGGTGGCAATTCCAATTTAGTAATTTAGTGGGTCATCATTCACACTCATACCGCCACAGTCAGGCCTCTGAAGATGTCCAGCGAAGCAACACGCTTTGTTTTGACGTGGGGTTTTTGCTGGCCCGCAATATCGGGCTGAGATATGACCAGAGGGAAGTGGTGGGTCGTTTCGGCTTTGATTTCGGCCATTTTTCAAAGTGCCGGCAATCCAGCGGTTGCAAGAGAAAGTAAAAAATATCTTTAGTTTGATGTTGTAAAAAAACGAAGTTAGTTTGTTCTGCGGATAAGCTTGCAAGCTAAGATTGACTGAACACTGAAGTCAGCTTTGAGCCTCTCAATGATTGTCCAAGAAATAGCAGAAATGGGATGGAAGTTCTTCTGACTGGACCTACAGAATCTTTTAATATAAATAATTTGCATTAATAAATAGATTCCACTTTTACCTTTACCTTATTGGTTTGTAATGAGCTGTGCTTCATGTATTGTATTACTGAAGTTAATCAAATTCATGGTTATTGGTAGTGGAAGTTTGGTGAGGTTAGAAATTTATTAATTTAGGATAGGGTTAATTTTCATTTACCCGAATTAATTTACTTTTTTTTTTGTTAATTTAGAATAGGGTATTTTAATCATTACCTATTATTATTCTTTTATTTTCTTTGTCGTAGAACATTTAAATAGAAGTGTCAAAATGAATCATGACACGATTATTTGACATATTTTAAGCGAATATGGATAAAAAAAATTGACACAATTAATAAATTGGTTGAATTCGTGTTACCCATTTATTAATTGTGTTTAGGGGTGGGCATAAAAACCGAAAACCGAACCGAACCGAACCGAGTGAACCGAACCGAACCGGTCCGGTTCGGTTCGGTTTACTTTAAATCGGTTCGGTTTTCGGTTTTTAACAAATAGAAAACCGAATTTTCGGTTTGGTTCTCGGTTCTTAATTAAAAAACTGAGAACCGAACCGGTTAACCAAAATTTATTTAAAAAAAATTTTTAAATGCCACGTGGCATATTTTGATTAGAGGATGTAAACTATTATAATGATCATGGTTGCACTAAATCTATTCTCTATAATATATAAGGGCTAAACAGTAAACCCTACTCTCAAATTTCAATTCTCCAAAATCCAAATTGTAAATCATTTCATTCTCTCGTCTCTCGTCTCTCGTCTCTCGGCGGCTCGGCCTCTGCTTCACCGGTCGCCGTCCACGACTCCACACCGGCGTCCACATTGCTGTTTTTGTCAACCACACCGGCGACCTTCGACGACCACGACCACGCCTCCGTCCAAGCCACTGTCCACGCCGCCCTCCAAGCCACTGTCCACGCTGCCGTTCACTGCTGTGCTGTCCACGTTCGACGACCACGGTCTCACCGCTCGGGTCCACATCCACGCCGCCGTCCCAGCCGCTGTCCACGCTGCCGTTCACTGCTGTGCTGTCCACGTTCGACGACCACGGTCTCACCGCTCGGGTCCACATCCACGCCGCCGTCCCAGCCGCTGTCCACGCTGCCGTTCACTGCTGTGCTGTCCACGTTCGACGACCACGGTCTCACCGCTCGGGTCCGCATCCACGCCGCCGTCCCAGCCGCTGTCCACGCTGCCGTTCACTGCTGTGCTGTCCACGTTCGACGACCACGGTCTCACCGCTCGGGTCCGCATCCACGCCGCCGTCCCAGCCGCTGTCCACGCTGCCGTTCACTGCTGTGCTGTCCACGTTCGACGACCACGGTCTCACCGCTCGGGTCCGCATCCACGCCGCCATCCCAGCCGCTGTCCACGCTGCCGTTCACTGCTGTGCTGTCCACGTTCGACGACCACGGTCTCACCGCTCGGGTCCGCATCCACGCCGCCCTCCAAGCCGCTGTCCACGCTGCCGTAAAAATTGTCAAGTCTCTGCTCAAAACTTTGAATTTAATCATCTTTCTCTCAGGTAATTAAAATTCAATTTTCCCAGTTTCCCCAAATTATTATTATTACAATTCGTGTTGAATTCTGTTTTTTTGTTGTATTTACTTCATGTTAATGCGTTAAACTATTATGGATATGAATTGAATTCTTTTGCTATTGCTTTGTTTTTAATTTTACGCAATCTATATCTTGCTAATAATTGAACCGTGTCATGATTTAGCTTAGGAAGAAAAACTAAGAAACAAAATAAGTTATTGGGTGATAAAGTATAACTTCTTTTTTTCTAAGTATTTGTGGTGGTCATTTCAGTATTTTTCAGCTTATCTTGATCAACTTAAACCTGGGTTTGATGTCTTCTTGTGTGTGATTATGTAGCTTTTATTTATCTTGATCGAATTAAACGTGGGTTTGGTTTCTATGGCTGTTTTTACAATGTTTTTGTTTTCTTCAATGTACAATTATTAAATTTAGATCCAAATGTAGATATGAAAGTTGGTATTTTGCGTCTTGTGAGTGCTTAACTTCAGAAAGCTTCAATCTCAAGTTCTTAGTGTCATTCACACCCATCTTCAATTTTCTGTTTTTTTTTTTTTACTTCTGAACCATGTTGTGCTCTGTATTGCCATCTTTTATGATTATGAAGCTTTGTGCTGAAGAAAGTGCTAAGTTGAGATAGATATATTTCTCATAAAGTTTCTTATGAAATAGATGGATGTGTTGTTTAACAGTTTAACTAATTTGTGTTGCCTTGGTACACTTTGCTTAATTTGGTGCATTGTTAGGTCAATATTTGTTAATATTGTTGTAGTTGAGTTGTAAATTTATTAAGTGTTATGACTTATGAGTTAGTAACTTGTTTGTGTAAATTTAATTTAGGAAGATGGATAAAAGGATTGAACAAGAATAAGAAAGTGTTGACAAACCCAAAAAATCAAGTGGCCTTAAAGTTTCCGATAGTTGGTCTCATTTTGTGAAGATTGAAAATGATAGAGCCAAATGTATTTATTGTGGTAAAACTTATGCTGCTCATTCTGTTAAGAATGGGACCTCTAATTTAAAAAAGCATTTATTAATTTGTACGAAGTATTTGGCCACCATCATAGATGAGAGTCAAGGGGTATTAAGTCAAAATCCAATTGCTAAAGGTTGTGCTAGTAGTGTCATGTCTGTTACATATAATAAGGAGGATTGTAGGAAAGCTTGTGCCAAAATGGTGATTCTAGATGAGCTGTCATTTAGTTTTATTGAGGGTAGAGGATTTCGCTATTTCTGCCATGTTGTGTGTCCAAGGTTCAATCCCCCATCTAAAAGAACCCTAGTTAAAGATATATATCAGTTGTACCTCGATGAAAAGATTTTGTTGAAGAGTATTTTTTCTGCAAATAAGGTGAGGGTGTGTATTACTACTGATACTTGGACTTCTATACAAAATATAAACTACATGGTAGTAACTGCTCATTGGATTGATGCGGATTGGGAGTTATAAAAAAGAATTCTAAATTTCTCTCAAATCACAAATCATAAGGGAGAAGCAATTGGAAAATATATTGAGAATGTGTTACGTGATTGGGGCATCCAAAGGGTATTCACAATTACTGTGGATAATGCTAGTGCTAATGATGTGGCAATTAGCTACATGAGGAGGAGATTAAAGAGTTGGGAAGTTGATGGGACATTTTTGGATGGGAAATATCTACATTTGCGGTGTGCTGCTCATATCATTAATTTGATTGTTGGTGAAGGATTGAAAGAAATAAGTGATTCAATTGCTAGTATTCGAAATGCAGTCCGATATGTTAGATCATCTCCCATGAGATTAGAAAAATTTAGAAAGTATGTTGAACATGAAAATATTCAAGGGAAAGGGCTTGTGGTTATGGATGTCCCTACTAGGTGGAACTCTACCTACTTGATGTTGAGTAGTGCCTTGAAATTTCAAATTGCATTCGAGCGTTTAGAAGAGGAAGATGGACACTATTGCAACTACTTCAACAATGGTGATGATGGGAAGGGTAAAGCGGGGCCTCCCAAATCTGAAGATTGGGAAAATGCTCAAGTCTTTGTTGAATTTTTGAAGACATTTTATGATGCAACTTTGAAATGTAGTGCCTCTTTGACGCCTACATCTCATTTGTATTTTAGTCAGGTTAGTAAAAATTTGTTTCTTTTTCAGTCGCAAATAAATTAATTAAATGTTGAATATATATGTGTTTTAGACTTTTATAATTTGTATTTTTTTTTAGGTAAGCAAGATTCAATTCCAACTTACAGGATTGAGTGAGGAAGGTGATGATGATAATTTGTTAAAGAGAATGGCCATTAACATGAAAACAAAGTTTGATAAATACTGGGGTTCGTTGGATACTATGAATAAATTGTTGATTATTGCTGTTGTTCTTGATCCCCGATACAAGATGGAGTATGTAAGTTTTTGTTATGGGAACTTGTATGCGCCAAATCTAGTTAAGAGTATGCAAGAAGGGATTAAGGAGTTGTTGTTCTCCATGTATGATTTTTATCGTGCCCAATATTGCATTTTATCTGTTAATGTTCCTTTATCCAATTTAAAGGTAGAAGACAATGACTTGGATGTGAGGAATAAAAGAATGAAATATGATACAGAGGAAGCTTTTAAGAAAAAGGCAAAATTGCAACCAATTATTGGAAAGTCAGAAGTGGAAATATATTTTCTGGAGCAAAGTGAAGATTCTCACAATCTTCATTTTGATATTTTGGGTTGGTGGAGGAACAATTGTACTAAATATCCTATTTTGTCTCTTATTGCTAAGGATTTACTTGCAATTCCTATTTCTACAGTGGCTTCTGAGAGTGCATTTAGTACAGGTGGACGCATTCTTGATCCATTCAGAAGTTCATTGACTCCAAAAATGGTAGAAGCTCTGATTTGTACACAGAATTGGCTTCAATCTTCAATTAGAGATAGAGAACTTCATGTTAGCATTGATGCCTCTGATATTCAAGATTTAGAACTTTACGAGTCAATTCAATCTGGTAAGTACATTTAAATATTTATCATTTACATAAATTTAAGTTATTAATTTTTTTTACTACTATGTTAATACTTAATATGTTATTGATATGTTATAATTTTATGTTATATAGAGGTGGAGAATTCTGTGCTTACATCATTGGATATTGCAACACATGTGAATATGGAAGAGAGCTACGGTGATATTGGGGAGTAATGTTATGTACTTATGTTGCTATATCACAAATATTAAGATTTGATTATTGTTGATCTTATTATGGACTTTTAATTGTGTTTGTTTTTTTATGGACTTTTGTTGTTTGTGTTGATATTCTTATGGATTTTTATATTTTACTTGTGTTGATATTCTTTTTATGGATTTTTATAGACATTAATTATTAACCTTTCGAGTTTTTTTATTTTTATGTTATATTGACATTTTGCTTTTAATTTAAGGTTTTAAATTTTAATTTTAACTTTATATTGTTATATTTTATTGTTATTTGGTTATGTTATAAATTATGTGTTGTTATATTATATAATTGTATTTGTATGTTATAAATTATAATTGTTAAGTCAAAGTATAATTATAATTGCTTTTAATTTAAGTTGTTTTTATTTTTATTTGTGTAATATATATTATTTTTTATGAGATTTTTTCTAGTGGGCTTAATATAGTATTTAAAAAGAGGATTTGTTAACTAAATGGCCCAATAAAAGTGAAGAAATTGATTTTAATGGAGCCCAATTAAAAAAATTTTAAAAAGCCCAAAAAAATTCAGAAAAACAGAGTTTAAAATTTGATACGAACCGAAATCCGACCCGCCAACTGAACCGACATCCGACCCGAGAACAAAACCGAGGAACCGAACCGAACCGAACCGACCCGGTTCGGTTCGGTTCGGTTTCATCTACCCACGGTTCGGTTTTCGGTTTTACTCTACAAAAACCGAACCGAACCGAAAATGCCCACCCCTAATTGTGTCGTATACGTGTTTGAAGTATATAATTTGTTTATTCATTTAAGTCACGTTTGATAAACGAATTATTTTTGTGTCTATTTATGTATCTATTCGTTTAATAAACAAATCATATTCGTTTATCTATTCGTTTAAATTATGTTTAATTAAATTATAAAAAAATAAAATTATAAAATAAAAAATAATTATAAAATAATAATTTTGTGACTTAAACGTATTTTAAACGAATCAAATCATGTATAATCGTATAAACGAATCGAATCGTAAACGAATTAAATCATGTATAATTGTATAAACGAATCAAATTGTAAACGAATTAAATTTAATTCATTTATTTAAACGTATCGTGTCCTATAATTCGTTTATTAAACGAATCAAAATTATGTTTAAGTATCTAATTAGTTTAATAAACAAATTGTAAACGAATACAACAAAATTTTATTAATACTCTATAATAACACAACACAACACGAACACAATTCATTTACACGAATTGCCACCCCTATATTCAAACAGATTAAATAATTTTGCTTCTTTTTAATTAATTTTACAAGCAATTTTAACACAAAATGGACAACTATGGAAAATCCAATACCCCTCAAACTTGACTAAAAGAGAGAAAATAGCTTCCTGTACTGCAAAAGGTTGCAAAAGTAAAACCATTTACCAATAATTGTTGAGACTATTAGGAAAATTCTGAAATTAGATACAAATTATCAACTCAACTGTGTTGATTACATTATGATTCATGAACTGGTTTAAAGTACAATGAAAGTTCATTCCTCAGTTAAAAGAAACTCAAGGAAGACTAGTAATCCTTTACAATAAGAAATGATTCTAAACAAAACAAAAGGTTAAAAAGGCTGAATTGTTGAATATGTGATCTGGAACACTGTTTTCTCCAGCTTATCACAAATACCAGTGCAGCATCGGCACAATCTTTCATTTAGCAGTGTCTCAACCTGCACTTTCGCTTCGATGAGCACACAAGCTGGATGCAAAACAAAGATGCAGTTTTCTTGGATGCAAATGAACATATTGACTTCTGTACTCGAGCGAAAAGGACCAATTGATTAAAACTTCATTTCAAATCATTTCCATTACAGCTATGATAAGAAAATTAAAGGGCAAACAAGAAAACTTTGGCCTTCTATAGGAGCAATTTTCTGACCATAATGAAACATGCCTTCTATTGGAAGAATCTGCAATAAAGGTTTTACGTCTAACAGAAACTTATTGAATACAGAACGGCAACCAAGGGATTTGCTGCAAGGGTAAGCATATTGATAGTATCTTTGTTGCAACCAGTTTTCTGCAGATCCTTTCTACCCCTTCACCGTGGCCTTTGGCATCTCTATCATGTGTACCATGCGCAATACACCAATTACAAGATCGAAAACACAAAAGCCTAACACTACTTGCCAATTTTGATATCCACAACAAACATGCCCATGCTTTAAAATCAAAACTGTTTATTTACTTCCAGTAAAACTCTTTTGAGTTCGATCAATATCAGAAACAATCAACCTGATTCTGGCACAATTAAGTGAATAACAAAAAATATATAAAAAAAGTAACCCAGTTAACCTTCAAAGTTCAAAAATGTAAAAGCCTACTAATCGAAAACCAATAGCCAAAATCCAACTAAGCAGCTAATAGCTATTAGACTCCTCTCTTGAACTCTATTCCTACTCGTAAGATCAAAGTAAATATCACAAATGAGGCCTTTTTAAAAATTCAAAATTTGCTAAGCTCACACATCAGTAAGACCAACTGCTACAAAGATGTACAACTATAATCAGTATTGAACATGTGTCATATATATATACACACAAATACATATATATATATATATATGTATGTATATAGTGCTTATTAAGTGTGGATGTCCGCATGTTTTTAAAATGCAAATAGGGTCAAAATAATCTTGATTAGGCTAAAACAATGCTGTTTTAGAGTTTGTTTTTGATAAAACGACTTCGCCTTGACTCATATGCATTTTAAAAACGTGCAGATGTCCGCATTTGATAACAACATACATATATATATAGCAACAACTCCATAAACATTTCCCCCCAAGTATGTTGCAAAACTTAAGACTACAACATAATAAGGCGGGGCAGCAGGACAAATTGAACAAAACACTGCCAAAAATGAGCATATATATTGTAAATAAGACTTCATTCTCTGAGATTTTTCACATTAAACCACCACAACAGAGAATCAATCAGCACAAATAAATCAAACAATTTAAGGGATAAATCTGGTCAGCAAGCAAGAAACCAATCTCCGAAGTAGTCATCAGAGAGATGCGCTTCAACAAAAGAACGTGGTCTAATCTAGAAGAGCTTGAGCAACAAAAGGGCATATATATAGAGAGAGATAAAATACCAATGTGCCTCAGAAAATAACAACAAATTGAGATTTTTGTGAACAAACAACAAGGACATATGTAAAAATAACCCTAAAATAAAATAAGACAAGCTCTGAAGATAGCCATGCCTTATGGAGCACATCCCGTGTTGGATTTGGCTAAGCTACATCATCCCAGATTAAGATATTAAAAAAAATGGAAAATAGAATAATCAAATGCGTTAACCCAGAGAATAAAAAATAAAAAAATAAAAAGAAGGAGGAGAACGAAGTACATCAGCAGTGCAGATTTATCAGAAAAAAGAAGGTTAGTTCTCGACGATGCAGTGAACTCTTTCCCTTCACTGCTTTGAAACAGTCAAAGTAGCTAACGTCTCCAGGGTTTCACTGCTGCATATGTAAAATTGGGGAGTGAGTCGCAGCGTAAAAAAGAAGTAATAAATATATTGAAGTGACCTTTGTTTCAACAAGATCCGTTGTCGTCCAGCAGTTAGGATATCTGGCTTTCACCCAGGACACCCGGGTTCGATTCCCGGCAACGGAGTTTTTTCGCCTTGGAAACTGTTAGTGGACGCAGATTCTATTGCTGGCCAAGTGCTTGACGGGCCGAGGCCACATATTCTGAATCTGAATATCCAAAAGATTTGGGTGGGACAAGTAATTTATGGTTGGAGCTCCGTGCAGTCACGGGGCATTATATATTTTTTGTGGCTCTATATGGACTCGGGCAAGCAAAAAATTTGGTGTCCCATCGTGTAGCTGAATATGGAGAAGAATTGGGCAGACTCCAGGTCACGATGGGCCATCCCATGCCATCTCTCTGGTGGGTCAAGAATGGTTGTGGCCCAATTGACTAATGAGTTTGAGCCCACTCTGGAAAACCATGGGGCCGTCACATGTGATATCAACTTTTTCTTTGGGACGTGGCAATCATATTATGCCACGTGATAAAGGAACTTTCATTATATGCCTTTTCAAAAGTAGTATAGATTATCCCTTGGTTTATGTCAGTGTTTTCAAACTTTAGATGCTGAATTTGAGTCGGGGCACAATCCCTCCACCAAGGGTAATTTGAGTCCCATTATAATGAATTTGAAAGTTTTTATGCATTTTAGGAAAAGAAGAAAAAAAAAGGAGAGTACAGATTTGCACCCTTAAGAAACAATTATAATTCCAGTTAAGGATGATAAGTCAGTTGAGCATTTCAGCATTTCACGGTTTCTTTTAAAAAGAAAAGAAAAAATGAAAAAGAAAAACAATTAGTGATGGCCACTGGGCTCGCACACAATTTCCAAAAGTACATGAAGTATCAACCTTTACAAAAAATTTCACGAACGTCACAAAAATTCAATGTTCCTGCTGTACAAAAATTTAATCCAGAGTACAGAACTACACACCAAAACTGAGAGAACTCTATTGACCAAGGACGAATGGGGTGGAAGATGGGAAATGACCAAATTCGGGTGGGGGATAACTGAAGGAATGGACTCTCAGGCGGAATTTGTATATTAGAAATACAAAATATTGAACTCCAGCTAACTCAATTTTACAATAAAGAATATGATTTGGGCATGGTCTATTCACTTTTCCAATCCAAGTTCTTTCGAGATTTCTCTTGTCAGGCTGAACTGAGAAGTGTTATGCCAAGGGAACAAAGTACGGGTAACTGGAAGTTTCCTCCGGAGATCCTGCATCGTAACAATAGACATTAGATGTCTCCAGAAATCAAACCAGAATAATATCTTAATTCTAGAAGTAATGCTACTATATATCCACACAAAAAATGTAAATAGTTTCATTTGAGTCAGCTCCTTGGAATAGAAATTGATCACTTGGGAACAAGATGTAAACAGACGTGATTTAAACACAACAAAGTTAGAATCTGAGAAAGAACTAGGGCATGGTGGAGGTGGCTGCTTCAGAGCATGGTTTCCCAATTGCAGTAATGTCCCTGGATCAATGATTTGTTTATTAAGACAACTTAGAACGCTCTGTTCAGTTTTTGGAAGCCAAAGATGAGAGGAAGAAAATACTATAAATAAATCATCCTTTTCTTCTTAGTTTTCCAAGAAACAAACATGACATCAAGCACGTTACAGAAGGGAGGTTGCATCAATGGGAAAGGTATCACCTGAGATTTAAGTTGATTACCATAAAAAGGGGCAACTGATCTAGCAAAAATGTAACTTAACTAAGATCTTCTTTACTAAATTTGAGAAAATTCATTTGAAAAATTTTGAGCGAAAGATATATCTCAAACTAGATGGTACCTTGAATGTGTTATCTGGCAAATTCGAGTAGGATGCCTGTCAAGAAAATATTGTAAGCAAGACTTGAAATAATTAAGCATTTGAAAATCAGAAGAGCATATTGAGAACCTCAAGAGATGCCAGGTACTCGGTCTCATGGTGACGAATGATGTGGGTAATGGAAATAGCACAGTCATCAGGGGACTGAAAAAAAAATAAAAATAAAAAATATCAAGTTAGATGCCTTCACATTTTAAGTACTTGGTACTTGGCCAATACAAAATAAATGGACTAAACTTCAGTTTTCATTCTAAAAACAGAAATGGCCACATAGTACGAAGAAATCATCATAAAATTGACAGGTAATTTTTGTGATAATCCACCTGAAAGATAGTTGAATCTCCACATTCATGTTGTGCATCTAACTGCACATTTCCCTCTTCAAAATAATGGGCACCCACCTAGAACAAGAATAATGGACAATCAAAGATTTATATTAACATATAACTAATTGCAGGGAAGCAGAATTGGGAAGTCAAAAATTTATAATGAAAAACACTAAATTGTTGCAAGTACCTGCAACTTGCCTTTTACGTCTAGAATTTGAGCTTCATCCTGGAATTCAATTGTCCATATCGAGCGCCAACTCCCATTGCTGTTGATATGATTGGAGGTTAATAACACTATATAGTATATGATTCCCTTTCTAACTGATACATTACATAGTTATGAACAAGCATAAAATACACCCACAATGTTCATACGGTACAAGAACGCCTAAACTGAACTGCAACGCAGAAGAAAAAGCATCAGAACAATTACAACATAATATGAAAGGATTCACACACCAGAAATTCTGCGGGCTAATTTTAGCAGCAGATATCACCACAACAAGCTCAAAATCAGATCCTGGCCCCTCCACATCTTTTCCTTTAGTACAATATACTGAACATACACCTTTTGGATAAGCTTCACCAACATATTTAAGTATTTCTGCATCCAGAGCAGACCTGTCACCAAAAAGAAAAAAAAATGGCCACTGCTTAATCAAGCACCAAGATTTAAGGATTTTGAACAACATAAACCTCAAGATAAGCCTACCGCAGATGCAATAACAATCAATCAAACCACATGACACAGGGAGACCCCAGAAACAAGTACACATAAACATTGGACAGGAAACTTGGAGGTAAACTGGACATTAATTAAGAAAATATCAACATTCACAAGATCAAAATTGCACAACACTAGTCAAATTTCTACAAGCTCCAAATAGCAAGAACTTGGAATGAAACACTTCAACATTCTCAATCAGAACATTGAGTGATAAAAGAACTTAATGACATTTGAACTATCTAGAAATGACATACAAGAAAGAATCAAATATTTACAATATTTGTGAAACAACTTTTAAATAAATTGGACCCATTAGTGCGAGACTCTTTAGAATTTTGCACGATTTGAACGGAACCCATCCATGATTAGAGAAAATATCTACGAAGATGAGAGTAATAAAGTATACCGAAATTCCTCAATATATGGAGATGGAAGTTCCTCGTCGGTTGCAGGTCTCACTTCTGTACAAACCTGACAAATTTAACCAAACATCACATTAAAAAATGGGCAAACCGCAAAAAGGAAAAAAGAAAATCCATGCAAAGTTAATACTTCTATATTACTAAAAAGAAATACAAAGTGAAGATTCTTTTAAAGAACATAACTTACTTGTTTAACATGGTCAACTATAGCAACCTGGGCAGTCCTAGGATCAAGATACTCATTCTCATCAAGCTCCCCATATGACGTTACCAACAGCTGCAACCACAGAAACAGAATAGCCAACATCATAAGCTTTTCAATCAAGATATCTACATCTACATCTACAATCAGCCACTTTGTAGGCTGATCTTGTACGAGCTAGCCGATGAATCATGTGATCATAGACCAAAAGAAGGGCATAATCATTCAAACAAACTAATCTCAAAGAGCAACCCCGTTTCACAATAAACTAATCCTCTCCTAATATGCATCAAAGCTCATAGAGAATTGCAATTAATAAATAAATCAGTACCTACGTGATTCGCATACATGACCATACCACGCACTAAAATATCCAATAAATAGCGAATTATTTTTTTCCAAAAAAAAAAGAAAAGAATTTACATCTCCGCTTCTGGCAGGCATTTGGAGGCAAATCATGTGAGATTTGTTGTAGATTGGGAACGACTCAGAAACTGCTTCATTGTACACTTCGTCGTCGTTTAGCACCGCTTTCAAGTCTTATGAAATATGGAGAAAATTTTGCTTGTTAATTAAATTAACTAACTAATAATTTTAACGGATCCGAAAATAAAAAGACACGAGGATTGAAATTTTTTAAGAAAATAAATAAATTATAAGCACCTTTGGCTACGTATTGGATTTCGCCAGCGGGAGAGTTTAAGAGGAACCATTTGGCGATCTCTTTCTTCTGCTTGTGACTTAGCTCTACTTCTTCCGCCATTGTTTATCTTCTTTTTTTTTTTTTAATGTGAAAGGCTTGAAGCTTTGTTGTCGATTTTGAAAGGAAATGCAGCGAGTATTTGGGGAAAAAAAGAAAAAGAAAAATGTGGTAAGGAAGAGAAAGAGTAGTAGTATCTGTATAATCTGTAAGGGGGCTTGGACCTGGTTATGTGTGAGTCGAAATGATTTCTGTGAGTGGAGCGGAGGAGTAAGTTTTAATTTAATATTTTACATAAAAATAATTTCAAAACTATATTCACACAAAAAAAAAAATAATATTAATTTTTTTAGAAGACAAAATCAGTATATTTGAACTCAAGATACATTATGTAGTCTGGATTTTGAAAAAGTATTTTCTAAATTATGAATTATATTGAGATAATTTTGTATGACCTTTGATTAAAAAATTTTATATATCTTTTGTTCTTTACCTAAAAATGCTATTAATTATTGTGTCAATACTTGATTAGATTTTAGAGTTCATATGAAATTATCAATAAAGGCCCTCCACTTTCTTATTAGGAAAACTTGAATGCCCGAAATTGCCGTCATCCTTTAGAATTACAATAAAAATAACATAATTATTTAAAGTAGTCTACAAGAAAAAAAAAATTTTAAAAAGCATATAATTATTATAAGCTTAACGAGTACTAATAACTATTTATTACCCAAAAAGAAAAGGAAAAAAATACTATATGGTTACTATTCTTCGTGTTACATCAATAGAGGGTTACTATGAAAATTGACATTTCTCAGAAACCATACAAATACAAGGGACTCGATTTCCAAGTCCAAAGAAACAAGCAAGCCATTATGTACACGACTATTGGGTTGGTTTCGCCCGCCGAAGCCAGCATTATTTTAATGCATCAAAATTTTGCGTCACATTATCACATTCCATTTTCCCAACAAATTTGCTTCCAAAAATTCTTTCCATGCCCTCAAAGGGCCTATCTCTCTGACACTCGCAGGCCCATCTGTTGTTCTACGATTCACAAACAAGCCTCTGGCTGCAAAACCCATGAGCTCAGAGGGGTCCATGCAGCCACGCATCCTTGAAGTAAATGCATCTCCATACGATAATCCCATTCTGAAAAATGGGCGTTCTTGTGTGGGAGTGATATCCAGCTTGGATTGAGCTTGAGTTTCTCGTCCTAGTGAGTAATCCTCGGTGAGTTCATGACTTCGGATTCCGAATGATTCCCAGTCAACTTGTTGCAGGATATCAGCTGCACGTTCGGGGCTTGGTTGCTCAAGAGCTAATCTGTCCACTTGGAATTTTAATTGTTGCAGTCGATGACCAATCCTTGAAGCTACAGCATCATAAAGTTTTCCTCTTGATACGTGTTTGGTTTCTTCCTCGTTGAACAGATCATCAAACTCAATAGGATCGCCAATAAGTACAGTTACCTGCAAAATGACAAAATATGAGATAATATCTTGGATATTATGGGTCTGAGTAGTGAACACTAGAATAACAGAAAAATAATTCAGGAAGTATGCTTGAAAAATGAAGACAGGGAGGTACAAGGGCAGCCAGAGTAGAAGCAAATCCTAGCTAGAGGTGATGCAAGGCTCAGAGAAATATGTGAGGACATGGAAACTCCGTTAGAAGTTTGTCATATGTAGCCTATTAGTGTAACTCAACTACAATGCAAGAGTTTGAGAAACTCCAATTAAACAGCAAGAAGAATATATGGGGTACTTACTGTGTTGCCAATCCTTGGGAAATTGGCTCCAATAGGCATGATATCCTGCATCCCAGTATGTACAAATGGAACAACTATCGGGACGTTATCTGCATCTAGGACCAACCTGTTGGGAGTTTAAGTATATAATGATTAATAAGAAGGAAAAAGAATTACTCGATAGAAATAAAATAGGTTATCTCTTAATGCCTACAAGGTAAAGACTATAAAAATTCTAAAAGAGAATAAAGTTGGCAAATGATCAATGTTGGAGAACTCCTGTCCGTAGAAGAACTTATCTGGAAACACTTCTTACCTTCCAACACCCCTCTTTGAAGACCCCAGGGTCTTTCCACCATCCCGCGATCGACTACCTTCTGGAAAGATGTGAACCCATCCACCACTGTTTAATTTGGCAATAGCCATGTCCATACCCTGCAGCATATGAAAGAACCAAAATGACGAGCATTCTTGATATATACTTTTCAAAAGACAAATTTCTTTAAAGCATACCTTCTGATAAATCCCCTCACCGCGAGAAACTGGTAACACTTTGACGCTTCGGAAGAATGCAGTGGTCACGGGATTCTTAAATCATCGATCAGTTGCACAAAGTGTCCATCTCAAGTTTTGAGCATCCAGAAGAACACTTGGAGGAAGTAGTGAAGCAATAACAAAAGGATCATCCACAGAGGCAACATGATTGCTAACCTGCAAAGGAAATTAGCAATACATAAACCAGCTTTAAATTGGAAATGCACATTATTAGTTCAAATGAAACTGCCAGGCTGAATAAAACATCTAAAATCTATTAGCTTATACATGAAACAAAATGGAGTTTACCGTTATAAGAGGCTTGTTCTTGGGTCGGTGTAACAATGCGTTATGCAACTTTTCCACACCATATACCTGTCATACCAAGCAACATTGATTGTAAGGAATTAAAGGGTTAGGGCACAATGAGGCACAAAGAGTTTTTATCACGAGAACAAACCTGGACACAATTAAGACCGTTCATAAACACATGACAAACATTCCCGAGAACAGGAACAGCCACAGCTTGGAACATGCGGAGAATAACAGAGTCTTCTTCCACATTTAAGTCTTTACTCACTGCAACAGCAAAGAATTTCACAAAATCAAGATTCTTGTATAAAGCATAAAAGACTATACAAGGACTACAGAGAACATTCAGTTCAACTCCTTTTCTTTTGCGCTAATTTGCTTTGACATTTTTAGCTCTTCTCTACAAATAACATTATCAAGGATATTACTTAAACACTCAACCATGCTCATAAAATTCATCTAACCAGGGTACGGATTGCAACTCATGGATATTGCTATTAGGTTTCAAAAGATAATGCATGAGATATAATGCCAAAGTTTTCTCTGTTCATCATCAATTACAAGTAAATTACACTTTGTTTCCAAAACAAGCTGCTTTCAACCATTCAAGAAATTACAATTAGTGGAGCAAAATATAAAAATTGATTACCAAACAAATAACTTTTCTCATCGTTTAGTTGCCATCTAAAAATCGAAAAATATTATATATTTGCTTATAGGAGCAGAAAAAACAAAAAGCAACTATTAAACTTTGCTTTCTAATCCAAGCAGCAATTCCTTGCTTGCAGAAGCAGGAATTTTTCCTTCTAATAAGCTAAAAGCTATATTCTTAAGTTCGCAACCCACTAGCTTCTAACTATTTTGCAAAATATACTTTTACGAAAGCCAAAAAAAATATAAAAATAAAAACATTTTACATCCATTACATTGCATTGCAAGATTGGACTTCAAAGTGCTTTTTAGCATCATCAAAAGCGTTTTTTCTATTGATTTTGTAAAGCTTCAATGAAATAGAGATAAAAGAGCTTTTGATTAAGAACAGCACTTAGAAGTTGACATAAAATTGAGAGAGAGAGAGAGAGAGACCTCGTTTGCGATAGAAAGCAGAAGAAGAAGGGAGGGAATCGCGGCGGAAATCACGGAACAGACTCCGCCACCGTTGTACTGTTGACGACAGCGAGCCGTCTTGCGCGAATATTGCCGGGCGGCGGAGCTGCAGGTCCACCGCCACACGGAACCGGTCCCTGAGCCGCAGCTGCAGCGCACGTGCCTTGTTCTTCCACAGATCTACTTTATCTATTCTCTGTACGCCCATTTTCGACAATTTCAAGCAATATTGCAAATATTTCGTTTATATTTCCTTTTGACGAAATAGAGGTTCTGATCTGATCCGATCTTCGAGAGAGGCGCGAGTGTGGAGGCGAACTTGAAAAGAGGTTTGTGTCGTGCGAGTGAAGATCGGGCTAATGTGCGCAGTGGTGAATTGCGCGCACGTTAAATTGCCCCTGTTTTGGATTTAACATTGGACCCGAGGAAAAAAAATATCCAGCTGCGGGGCCCACAGTGACGATGACACGCGTAAGCAAAGCATGCTTGGTGGGCGAATGTGCGTACCGTAAGTTCCGGAAGTATCCACGGGATTAGTAATTTTGAGTTCCAGAAAATTTCAATAAAACTAATAATTTAAAAATCTGGAAGCTTAAAGCCTTGATTATTCATATTGCTTTGGAAAATTTGTATAAAAAAAAAAAAAAAACCAGTTACTGTATTTATTAAAAATAATACTAATAATGCAAAAACCAACTATTGTTTCTATAAATGATACATGAATATTCATATTTGATCATCATTAATGATACATGAATATTCATAGTATATAAAGGACTCCGAAATACATAAAGAGTTGTTTGAATAACAAGGAATCAATGAAAGATACCATCTTTGATCTTGAGTATGAGATCGGGCAAAAGTATTGCTTCAGAAACCACAAGCATAAACAGAGGAGAGAGATCTTTGGTTAGCTATTATACCACTTGAACAAGTTCAAGCTTATTTCCGGCAACAGGCTGAAGGCACCTACATGATCGATAACGTATAAAGAAAGAAAGAAAGAAAGAGATGAGAACATGTAAATATAATTTGCTGATGCCTACCGAATGAAGAGAGTTTCAGCAAATGAAAATCTGATAATCAGGAACTGCATCTCCGACGTTCAAGTAATTGACATCAGCCACAACATCTCCCAGATCATCTGGACGAGACCCAAAAACTTGCCATTAAAGCATCTCATACCAAATTTGAGCAACAATTTGTGTATATTCAATATAACTATGCTAAGGAGAATAAGCAGGAAAGAGAAATGAAAAATCCACACCTTCATATATGGTTCTCACAAAATTTACATATTCTGGTATGATATCTCTGTAGATAATTCCATCAGGACGGGCATCAAGAACAACCAAGACTCCTATTACAAGAATAACAAGGCCAAATTATTGACCATCAATGAGAAGTGAAGATCTATTCAGTTTCCTTTCAGCAACATTCTTAAAAGATTTTCACTAGTATAGAGTTCCCAGATTAATGATGAACACAAGAAAATGAAAGTTACTCGGCTTGATATTGTAACAAATCAAGGCACATACGGTTAGAAATAAAAACAGTTGTTTGACATAACATTAAAGTCAGGGTAGCAGTTGAAAGAAGTACCTGGTGCTAGCCAAGCCTTGGTGGAATTGCTTGGCAATGGAGCAAGCCAGAGAATATTTCGTAGGTTCATTGTATCATCGTATGTAACATTGGACCCTGAGGAAAAATGTTAATTAGCACAATCCCATACAACAGAATTGCTAGAGTTTCTATATATTAGTGTCCCTATCTAAAATTTGCTTGCCTGCTCAGGAGAATGGATCATCCATTTTAGTTTCTGTATTCTATGTTAATCCCCAGTAAGAATAATAGAGTAAGAGATTCATAAATGAATGATTTTTCTAACCAAAACAACCAAATTGTTCCAATATCAATAAAGTAGGAGATTTGAAAGAAACTATATCACATAAACTTTACCATCCAGTAAAATGTACCTCTCTGGCAATAACCCATATTATATGGAAAGCTTTCTTTATCGTATGCTGGGTACTCTTTTGCATGAAACCTGCCATTTCAGTACAAGAAGTGAGATGATGCAATGGATTTCTCAAAATTATGGCACAGGAACCATGAAATATAGATAAGTTTGTTAGTCCATAGAAACTATAATGAATCAAACTATGACAAGCAAATAACCATAATTATAGAGAATTTCTCGCTGATTAGCAACTGCTAACTCCTGCTATAATCAAATGGATAGATAAGATGTAAAATGATTGTTCTTCTAACTCCATCTCAAATGAAAACCTTTATATTATTTAACAAGATGAGTCAGTTTAATGAGAATGCCAACTCACAGTATACCAAGTCTTCCAGTTTCCACGGCAAGAAATAGGTGGCCGTGAAATAAATCATAACGAGTCAATGATACATTCAACCCAACATTGGGACCCCGAGCAACAATAAGTTCAAATAAATACTTAAGATACGAATTCAACTCCTGCAATCCAACAAGAAAACACTAATCTACTTGCATGGAACCAAAAAAGTAATTGCAACAACATTATATAATAATAATAATAAATACAAATATAAAGTGTTTTAGCATTAGATTCTAACCTCACTTATGAAGCGCCAGCCATATGGCGTTCGGGTCAGCTCACATCCAACTTCTTTTGACCCTTCAACATCAGGCACCTAGTACATTAGCAAAATGAGCTATGTTTCAGTCTTTCAGATACCCAATTGTATGAAATAGAAGAGAAATTTAACATAAAATAACTCAGAAGCCCAGTAATACTGAATTTCAATTTTTTAACACTCCGACGCTTCAAACTCATCACAGTAATTCTATTGAATTGCAATCAGTGAATAATCATATGATAAAATTTGTGACACGTTTTAAGACCAGCCCAATTGTGTTTACGAAACAGTAACTACATAAACAATAAACAAAAAAAAATACATAGAAGAATTATGAACAAGCAATAACTCACTGGCAACATGGTGGGGTCAAGAGTTCGATGAATGGCGTCTGGGTCGCCGCCAGAATCAACGGCCAGACGAGCCAACTCAAGAACGGGCTCGGGCGGCCACCAAATGAGTCCATTCTCTTCTCTTTGACTCTTATTATCACACCTTTTACTTTTCAAGCTCCGTCTGTAAGAAAATTGATCGTAAATTTCACTCTTTGCTTTGTTCGGAGTGAATGGAACGAGGAACTTGAAGCAGGATTTGAGTTCTCGTGCAACTAGAGGGTTGATAGAGGAGGAGGAGGAGGACGTGGGACCCAATAGGGAGAGCAAATCAGACGGCGTAGCTTTAGGGATGGACAGTGGTGGTGATGATGTTGATTTGAGTGAAGAGAAGAGAGGAGATGGAGATGAAGATGAAGACGAGGCTGTGATAGAGAGGGAGAGAAAAATTGTGAATCGAATTGAGAGCGAGCGAACGCCCATTTCCTCTTCTCTCTCTCCCCCTCCGGTTAATCTTTTACGCTTTGTACTTTTTGAACTCTCAAAGTGGGAGGAAAAGTTAACTTTTCTCTTCGTTTCTTCTTGTGTGATTGGCTAAGAAACGGTTTCTAAAGAATGAAATTTTTTTTAAAGAAAAGGCATTTAAACTTTTAAAATTTTTAAAGAATGGAATTTTTTTTTTTAAGAAAAAGGTATTTAAACTTTTAAATTTAAAAATAGAATTCCTTTAAAAAAAAAGAGAGAATATGAAATTTTTTAAAGAATGAAATTTTTTTTTTAAAGAAAAGGCATTTAAACTTTTAAATTTAAAAATGGAATTCCTTTAAAAAAAAAGAGAGAATATAGAAATTTTTAAAGAATGGAATTTTTTTTTAAGAAAAAGGCATTTAAACTTTTAAATTTAAAAATGGAATTCCTTTAAAAAAAAAGAGAGAATATGGAAATTTTAAAAGAATAGAATTTTTTTTTTAAGGAAAAGGCATTTAAACTTTTAAATTTAAAAATGGAATTCCTTTAAAAAAAAGAGAAAATATGGAAATTTTTAAAAAATTTATTTACACTTATGTGAAGCAACGATTTTTATTAATTTTATCGATGGAAAAAATAAAAATTTACTCTTATCAAGTTAAAGATTAGTCAATACATAATCAACGCTTAGTTAATATTTATCAACGGCCAACTAATATAATTAATAATTGATTAATACCAATTCATAAATAAATAATAACGGTCAATAATGATTTATGACTAATCAATATCGACCATTTTATTAATATTTATCAATAATTAATTAACAATTAGTCAATAAATTGAAATAAATAAATAGTTAACAATTGGCCAATAGTAATTAATTTCAAATAAAAATGGTTAACAATAATTAATACTTTGACAACAATAATCAACGGTCAATCAACAATAATTAAACTATTTTTACAATTATAATAGAAGAGTATAATCATACTTTATTATATTTAATAATTTTTTTATTAATTTAAATAAAATTCGTTATTTAAAATGAATGTAAATGAAAAATTTAAAAATTGCATGTCCATGTTTAAAATTCTAAAGTTTAGATGTTTTTTAAAAAATGAAGAAATTTTTCATTTAAAAAAATTAAATTATCGAGAAAGCATTATATAGTATTATTCTAAACGTTATTTATGAGGAGGGTGGCAAAATGATTAAACGAACTAAATTTCCGTTGAGTTCAAGTATAATAAAATTTGAGTAAATTCGAATTCAACTTTTAAATTCGCATTGAATTTGTTTTCTAAACGAATTAAATGAATCGATATTTGTTGTGAATATTAAAATTTGACTCAAACTTCATGTATATTTTATTTGATAAATAATAACTTAAATTAAAAAATAAATTATTAATAACGCATAATGCATTTTTATTTGTTTTGTAAATTACATTATATTGTATTTGCAGGTTTCGTATATATCAATTGTTTGCTATTCTTTTATATTTTTATATTTTAGTTGTTATGAAATTAATAAATTATATATTATTTAGATTCAAAATTCAAATCGTATATGAATTTTAAATGTATTTGTATCCTATATAAATTCGATAATATAAATAGTAACAATTGACAAAGGAATTAAGATTCATTTGGTTGAGATTTTAAAAAATAATCACGTTTGATTGTCAATTAAAAAAATTATTTTTAAGTAGTAAATCGTTTGATTATACATTATTAAAAATATTTATTTATTATTAAATTATAAAAAATGACGTTTAATAAAATTTATATTCAAATTTTAAACAATTTGATATTTTTTGTATATAAGTTTAAATTTGTCATGTATTTTTTAAAATTTAATTTATTAAAAAATAATAATTAAATAAAATTAATATATAGTAATCATCGAATCAATATAAATTATTATATTTTATACAAAAATTAAAAATAAAATAACAAATTTTATTTAAAAAATAAAATATCAACAATATATATTGATAAATTTTTATAAAAATATAATAATTGTAGAAATACGGAGAATTAAAGGTATAATGACTTTTAAAAAAAATTAAAATATTTTAGTTGAATAGAGTTCACTTTTATTAAGGGTACAATATAGGAAAAAAATTTATTAAAATATAGGTAACATTATACAAATATTAAAAAAACTCAAAAAAATTATACTTTCGAAAGCAAAAAATTTAAACTATTAAAAATAGAAGCAAAATAACTTTTTTAATATCCAAAAATTCATTTTTAATTATAACCAAACGTTGTAAATTTTTTTTTAAAAAAATTGATATTAAAAAATTTATTTTAATCAATAAAATAACCCAATCAAACGGACACTTAGTAAATTAAAGTGCTCAATTTCTAATACAATTTGTTTAGTTATTTGTAATCCCATATTAGATTCCTTTTACTTTATACTATACAATTATATAGTTAAAAAACAAAATTTATATTTTAATTAATGTGATATTTGACATGTTCAATGTTAATTGATGTATTATATAATTATCATATTAATAATAATTAAAAATTTAACAAATTATCTAACAAATGATACTCATCTATTAGTAATATATAATATAAGTTAGAATATAAACTTTGTATATCAAACTATGTAAGTTTAGCACCACTCATATAATAATTATAATAATAATATCCTTCATAATAATGGATATATGTAACTAAACATATGACAATAATAATATCCCTTTATTTTTAGATAATAATTGTCGAGAAAAAGTGACATCAACAGACTTGTGAAGTTATTGTTCATCAATCATTCATTCACGCTGATGATGAAGAAGAGCATTTCCTGAGTCTGACCATGCAATTATCTTTAGGCCTTGTATGTGGTAAATGCATTATCGGGCTTCCAGGATCCAGTCGTTCCAACCTGCCATGCCAGATCAAGAATCGCAGAATTAGCAAAGCACGTCAATGTCACTGACCAAAGACAGTCACTAACCATAACTTTGTTATTTGATTATATTTTGTAGCGATTCACTTTGCCACATATTCAGATACTCGATGGACTGATGTAAAGAGAACCCTTTTATTGAGAATACATTATCATTATAAGGGAAATGCATTATGGAGCTCTAATTCATAATTGCTGGGTTTGCAGAACTACACATGGGTGGATGTAATCATTCGGTTGCTTTGAAATTGAAGAAACAATCTATAGTTATTTGCACGCGAAAACTTACTTACAAACACCATAAAGAAGAAAAGTTTACAAGGCAACTCACTGATATTTGAGGAGAAAATGGTGAAGGAATATAGCAATCTCAAGTTTGGCAAGATCATTTCCAGGGCACAGCCTGCTTCCTGCTCCAAAGGGAAGGAAAGTTCCAGCTTTGGCTGTATAATTCTGTATGTGATTTATAGTGATCAACTGTTAGATCATAATACATGCTTTTTGAGATATGAATTGTATATATAAAGGAAGAGAATTAGTTGTATAAAAACTTACATCCCATCTGGAAGGGTTGAATTCCTTTGGATTTGGATAAATTTCAGGATCAAAGTGAACACTTCTGAACCAAACTAGAACTCTCCAACCCTTGGGAATGGTGTAGCCTAAAACCAAAATCAATTTATTTTAGTAAAGCAATGGCTGTCACTAGAATCATGTTTGTTGGGGAAAAGAAAAAAAGGAGTTGATGAAATTATCAGAGAAATATGAGGAAGAAATTCCAGAAAGGGGCTAACCACTTATATTGACATCTGCTTTTGCTTCTCGGAAAACAGTAAGTGAGAATGTTACTACTCGAAGTGTTTCATCAATCACCTTAAAAAATATTAGATTAATTTGCTTAGAACATTCCATTGACATAAAAAAAAGAACAGCGTAATCAAGATCAGCCATGTAATACACCTTATTAAGATATTCCATTTCTCGAATTTCTTTAAGTGTCAAACTGTTCTGCGTAGGTGGCCTCTTATTTACAATCCTCTCTTGCTCTTCCTATAATAATCAAATACAATTAGAAGGAAAATCTAAAACTCAAACCCAATCAAAAGAAGACAGGATTAAACAGGTTGCTGAAACTGAAGGTGCAGGGCTACATATATTCAATATGCGGTGGCCAAAGAGAACTCAAATATCTCAACTACCTCGCAGAGTTCCTTGAAAAATAATTTTGGATATTGAAAATGAATTCTTGGAAGAATTAAATCACTTTAGTCATCAACGAATTATAAATGAAACAGGAGGAAGTTATTTTGCTATTAATAGATGGACTAGCAAAGATTTAAATTGTGGTACCTTAGCTTTTCCTAGAAATTCTGGGTGTTTTTGCAAGAAAATAGTAGCCCACATAATGGTATGGCCAGAAGATTCATGTCCTGCATTCAAATACATCAACATGATGTCAATGATTTCCTTGTCGTCCAATTTCTTGCCATTTTCATCCTCAGCACTCAGTAGCGCGTCCATCATGTCTCTCTTCTTTAGCAAGTTATCACCCTTCCTCTGGCTTCTTCGCTCATCCACAATAGACTGGAACACAGCCACGAGATTTTTCCGAGCCTGAAACAATAAACAATAGTCCATTTCAATATTAACACATTAATGACAACTGAAAACATAAGTAATTAGTTGCATGTATGGGAATTGAGCTCATTATTTCTTTGTAATTAAATTCTAACCTTGAGAGCTTTATGGTAAGCAAATCCTGGAAGATTAATTGCCATGGCTCTAACTCCATAATTAAGCGCAGTATATTCTTTCTCCAAAGCCTCCATTACCTGCTCACTCTCAGTCTCAGAGCTAAGAAAAATGTACGTTATTATCCTGAAAGTAAGCCTTCGGAGTTCAGTTAAGAACTCAATTTGATCCATTTTGGCCCATTTGTCCAAGGCAGATATCACATTTTCTTCAATGTACTGCAAGTACACAGCCAGTGCTTCGTGACCATTGACTGAAGCAGCCGTCAAGCGTCTCAGACGCTTGTGTTCTTCATATGAAATGCCAATAAATGATTTCTTGCCAATGAGTTGGACAGTAGCAGTAGGCCAACCGGGCTTAAACGCATCATCATCAGTTAGTACTCTTTTGCATGTTTCCGGCATTGTAACTATTACACTTGGCTTCCCGAACATGAATGCCTTGTATATTCCGGTGCGTCCATATCTGCATTGTTCACTCCAAGTAAGAAATTACAGCATGTCTTGTGACTCAATTAAGAGAGCTACCAAAGAATAATTGACTCTGTCAACTGTACAAGAGAACACCTCCACTCCACACACTTACCACTGTATTTCATTTCACATGCATAGTGATTCATGAAATGGGTCTTTTTTTTGTGAGTGTAAAGACAGTGATCAACATGATGATATCTGATAGCATGTTACTAAAAAGTGGAGCATGAAACATCATTCCATCACGCCCTCTAGATTAGAAACTATCCCAGAAAAATATTCACCAAACAGTTTCATGATCGACTGTGACAATCGGATTCTGCGATTTTTCACAAGTATTATTGGACATCCCACCAAGTATTACTGAATGGACATCAGATGACAGAGACAGACCACTAACCAAAAATAATAATAATAATAAGACCAATAACATGCCAGGTGGAGACAGTACAAGTTCAACCCCCTCAGCATTTTGCAAAGTTTGTATATGAATATATGCGTTACAGATCAATTGTCCGACCACTAAGGACAAATAGAGTCTTAAGTACTGCTATTTATTGGCCCTAGGTATGGTACGGATGGACTTAGTCTTTGCCGCTACCAAGTTCAACTAAAATAGTGAATAAAAATAAGCAGAGTTGTTAATGACTAAGATTTTTAAATAAAAATATAAAGTAAGAGTTGGTATCCCATCTATTAAATTTTTTAAAAATGTTTAAAAATTTTCTTACGTATTTTATTGGTTAAAATCCGGGCATAAAGTCGATAAAAATCATACATATAAGAAGACAAAGTAAGAATTATAAAAAATAAATTCTGAGTAAGAGAAATTGCAGTGGACATGAGAAGACTGAACGCGAAATAGCGATTTTGGATTTAGTACCAAAAAAAAACACAAGCGGCGTAACTCGAAGAGATAGATGACGGTAGATGCAAGTTCCGAGTCTTTGATTACCGATGAAGAAAAGTTTCGGCATCTGGGTATTATATATAAATTAATAGAAGGCAGAAATGGGAGCGTTTATAGAAACTCAGCGAGTTGCGACAGTGAAAGTGACAAAAAGAGGCCATTTCCTTTGACTCGTATGAAAGGTTGCTACGAAGACCGAAGTGTTTTGATTCGTGTACTCACTAAGGTACATGAGATAGAAGACACGGGTCGTTTCATTTTCGCTCCTTTCCTTGGATCTAATGCGCATCAAACCAACAAAAATTGATATGGTGAAGTCAGTTTTCACCCTAAGTCTCATATTAAAACTTATCCACCTTGTGACTCCCACTGAATTCATGGCTTGCAAAGGGCAAAGAGAGAGAGAGAGAGAGAGAGAGAGAGAGGAATGACCAAGATATTAATAAACAACATTTTTACATATAAATAGAATATACAAATGTTTTTATATGTTCATGCAGAGAGAGTGGTAAAAGTTACCTGGTAACAAAGGCGTTGATGAAAGAATCAGGATCAGTTGACTTGAAAGCTCTGAGAAAAGACCACATATTGCCAATGAGAGGCCAGCCCAGATCACCTGGAGGAAGACTGTACCGCTTTTCACCCAGTTTGGTTTCATGAAACCAACAATTTGCTCTCTTTAGAACCCATGTAAGGGTCGTAAAAGTAGCAAAGATGCATAGAAGGACACCGCAAATGGAACTTATCATCATCAACTCCATTAATGGTTAAAAAGAAAAAAAAAAACTGGGCAACAGGGGTCAAGACTCAAGATTAAGAAGGAAAGCTGATACAGCAGTAGTAGCAGACTACAGATCTGTGAATTTACGGGCAAACTGCGACTTCGTGGGCATATTCAGACGGACACTTCTCTGCTCCTCCCCTTCAACTGGCTTCTCTCCCTCCGCTCAAGATTCTTTGACACGGAGCTATGAAGCGAAAATGGGCTTTACTGGTAAAGTTTATGAGACGGCAATGAGCGACTCTCTTCTGGACATCCTCACACTGCATGAATAGCGTAATTATAAAATATGGCCCGCAGACTCCTCAATCTTGTCCACGTGGAGCCCACCCACTTACAAAGTGTTTCAAAACAAGATGGGCCCACCATCCCTTATTGGGCTATGACCGGCCCACACACTGTCCAAATTACTGAACAGAGTATTGGAATATCTTTTTCCCCTCACTCGTATAAACTAATATCGTTATCCAAACGGAGTCGCATTTCTCCACGCTCTTGTATTTTACGTTTACAAATTACAGGCCAGCATTTCTATTTTCTCGTATGTTCTTTTGTTGCAGTGAAGAACGAAACCGGCGGCTGGAAAACGATGTCGTCTTTAAACGGGCTCGATTATCAACAAAAAATTTCTGGTTAGTGTCGGTTTTGATTTCAATTAATATGCTATATAAGATGCGTAGGTCACTTGTTAAATTTTCTATTCAAACTTTCTGATTGATTTTGTTGGGGGAGAAACGGAGTTTAATCTTCGGTAGGTCTATTTAGAAGTGCTTGGAGTTTTTATTAATATAAATGAAATAAATAATCTTTTCGAGAAAAAAGCTGAAGAAATTGAGGTTCTCGTTTTCTTTAAAGGTGCAGAAAATAGATATGAAGGCAATTACGAGACAGTTGATGAAGAGGGGTGGTATATACTTGATGAAAATGGACAAAATGTTGGTCCTTATGCAATTTCAGAGCTGCGTGGTGAGTTTTTTAATTATTTTTTATTTCTTTTATGTTGTTTTTCTCAGTGGAATGATCGTCTTGAACTTGTGTGCTATAGTTGTTTTTTTTTAACAAAGGAAATAAGCATCCCGGCCTTTAAAAAAAAAAAAATTGAGATGAGGTATATTGTTTAAGCATGATTTTTTTCTCCCTCAATTTCACTGGTGAATGATTCTCCTTTCTTGAATTTCAGTTCTACAAGTAATGAATCAATAGCACGCATTCAGGACTATTGTTCCATCTGTAACATGTTCAATTCCTCTAATGAGCTATTGAACCATCTACTTTGCTTATTTACTTCGCCTGGACAGAGCATTTCTTGAATGGGTACCTCTTAGAAAGTACGCTCGTGTGGTCTCAGGGAAGAAGTGAATGGCAGCCACTGTCTTCAATCCCACATTTGTTTTCAGGAATTTCTCAACCAGGAGATGATAATTCCACTGCAGGTGAAAAACATTTCTGGTTTGTTGATTGTGATGATTTTATTCTGACAAACATTACTGTCTTCATAAGAAGGGATTTTTAACTTGCTGATGTTATATGCAGTCCCCGGCCAGGATGGTTTTGAGGAGGTGAGAAAGGAGGTGGTTGAAGCTCATGGGTTGCAAAACCAATCTTTTTCCAGCGATGAACAGGGAGGTAATAACACTTACTTTTTCTTTCTTTTTTCCCCCTTTATCTATTTATAAGCTACAAGAACTTTTGTCTTCTGGGAAATGGTATTTTATCGTGCTATATATTATGCAGTACTGTCTAATGTTGACGCCGAATTTGAGAAATGGCAGAGAGAGGTTAGAGAGGCCGAGATAGAGGCAGAACGATTGAAAAATGGATCTGCATCTGACAATGTTGCCAGTTACTTGGGGGGTGATGATTGCAATGGGGTTCCAGCATCACCAGAAGGGGAGGACGAATTCACCGATGATGATGGTACTACATACAAGTGGGATAGGAGTCTTAGGGCATGGGTTCCTCAGGTTTGTGTTTATATTTCACATTAGCTTGTTGATCTTTTCCCCCTCAAATTTTGGGAAAATAAATGGATTTTGGAGATTGCTTTGTCTGATCTATTTCCTAGACTTCACAATTTGTCAACTGCTCACAACAATTCTATTGCTAATTCGATGAGTTGCCTCTCCTTCCACTTGGGTGGGTTGGATCTTCGTTTACAGAGAAATCATAATGATAGATATTTCCATGACTGTGCCAAACTTCTTGAGATGTTAGAAAGGATCTTTATATAGGAGATTGAGTAAGATAGAAAATTTTTAAGGTTAGAGAAACCCAACACCTTCTTAGTGAAATCCTTCTTTAATAGATAGGTAGATGATTCTGACTCCCCGCCCTTTGAGCCTTCAAACTTGATATTGAACGGATGTTGTGCCAAACTTCTTGAAATGTTAGAAAGGTTCTTAATATAGGAGATTGAGGAAAATATAAAAGTTTGGAGTTTATAGAAACTCAATACCTTCTTAGTGAAAATCTTCGTCAAAAGATAGGTAGATGATTCTAACTCTTCTCCCATTGAGCCTTCAAACTTGAATCTTGAAAGCTCAAGTTCCTATAAAAGTGAAATTCTCTGCTCATAAAAAACTTAATGCCAAAGATATGATTGGAAGGAAATTTTTAGTATGCTTCTTACCCTCGGTGGTGTCTGTTTTGCAAAAGCTAGGCCGAATTTACAGATCAGCTCTTCCCATGTGTCTCTTTCTATTTATGGCACAATCTAATGAAAGCTTTGATTTAAGTTGGATTTTTCAATTGCTGTTATGCTGTTACGTGACTTTATTCTCTATGTAGCTTTTTCTGGAGATATTTCATTTTGGGGGCTGGTTTATATCCTTGTCTTTGGGAGCTATATGGCTCATTTTCCTTTTTTAAAAATTATCACCATTTTGTGACAATTTCTTGTTTTAATTATATAACTGACTAGTTTTTATGTGTACTAGGAAAATATGTCAAGCAGAAATGAGCATTATGGATTGGAAGAGATGATTTTCTTGCCAGAAGAGGAAGTCTTTCCTGCGGTAAATGCTAGTGATGACTCTGTGAATGATGAAGTTGGGAAGGAAAAAGTTAATGGCACAGATAAGGTAGTGGAAGCAAAACATAATGGCAAGAGGAAACAGCCGGACAAGCAAGCAGAGAAGAAGGTTTTCACCTTTTGCCCTTTATTCCTTGAATGCAACTTTTTTAATTGTTACTTTATTTTACTTCATTTTCTGCTTTAAAGCATCATCATCATAAGTTTATGTCATGCAGTATTAAATGATAAGTCTTTGGGTGCAACATTGTCTTACTTGCATCTGCAATATAAGTGGTTGTAATAAGTTGCTCTCTGCATTTTTTTCAGATTAAATGATATTTCTGCCAGGTTCAAAGGTGTAGTAGTTTACTAGGGGGCCTTTTATTATGGACATTCATGTTGTGTTTTTATTGTCCAAAATAGAGATGCTGCAGTTGTATTTAAATACATGATTTTGTGCTGAGCTGTTGCATTGTCACAGGAAGCCAATAAACCTCCCGATTCTTGGTTTGAATTAAAAGTCAATACTCATGTTTATGTGACTGGGTTGCCAGATGATGTCACTGTTGAGGAAGTAAGTCATGGTCATTGGCTCATTCTTAGCTTTAATTTTTCTATTAGTGTGAATCTAATCCTGGAATTACATTGCAGGTGGTGGAGGTCTTTTCCAAGTGTGGAATAATCAAAGAGGTAGAATGCCAGTTGCATACCTTTATCTCGCATGAAAATTTCATGATTTTAATGCCTTGGTCGGGACCCTTAGTTCCCTTTATGTGTTTGAATCAACTTCTACTTGTTTCACGAGTATGTATGAAAAGAAGAAGCATACATGCTTGACTTGTAGATCAACCTTTTCAACTATCATCAATTAATTTCGTGTTAAAAGTTTCAAGTGAATTAGGGTTTGTGGATCAAACTTTAATATTATCAACAGATGTATTATGATTATTGTTTTGAAAAGAAAGATGTATAAATGGTGCTTTCCTCTCAAATGAGATAGGGAATAGTATGTAAATTGAGTCATAAGAGAACAAGAACATATATATTGTGGTCAATTCTATTTATCCTTATTTATCTTGAGTTCAGACATTTTGAACTCCTAACCTCCCTTATAGAAGCAGTAGGTATTGCTTGGCTTCGAATGATGGGCATGTATGATGTTTTTTGAAGTTAATTTCACACATAATAAATATTCTGCAGTATTTTAGTCATTTCATTCATTTTAAAAATCTTAAGCATTTTGTGTTGCGTGTGTCCTGACTACATGTGACCATATAGGACCCTGAAAACAAAAAACCTCGTGTGAAGATCTATGTTGATAAAGAGACAGGAAGGAAGAAGGGTGATGCACTTGTTACATATCTCAAGGTACTTTCTTTGCCATGTTGTTGTCCTTGTATCAGTGTCATGTAACAGTTTCAGGTTCATATATCTGAGTATATGTTTTATATTTGCGTGTTATATGTTTGTAAATACTAGGAACCCTCGGTTGCTTTAGCTGTTCAAATTTTGGATGGTACTCCTTTTCGTCCTGGTGGAAAGATCCCTATGTCAGTCACCCAAGCTAAGTTTGAGATGAAAGGTATCAGTATTTTCCTTCACATCTGTTTTTGGCCTTGATGGACTTATGGCAAGGGATAATTAATTATTATTTACTTCTTTTCTAGAATATTAAACTTCTGTCTATGTTGGGTTGAATGCACAAATACTATAGATTTTTATTAGTTCTAGTAATCATTTTGAAGAACTCTAAATGCAGGGGATAGATTCATGTCTAAACAAGTTGACAGCAGGAAGAAAAAGAAACTGAAGAAAGTTGAAGACAGGATGCTTGGCTGGGGTAGGCTTATAATCTTGCATTTTCCTTTTCTTTTAAATTTTTTTGTTGACGGGGGAATTCTACGACCTCCTCAAAAGTTTGTTAGAGACATCCCTTGAAAACCATAAAATTTATCTGAGACATGGTGCATCTTGAGTTGCTGGGTAGATATGATGATGCTGTTTTGACCTTGTGATAGTGTGTACTTCAATGGAGCACTGTTTGCCATTTACATTAGACTGTACTTTGCTACAAACAATATGCAGTGACTTATTTTGGTATATAATATCATTTTCTTGTTTTCGATGTCTGAATAATATTAATTTAGTTAGGTAGATGTGGTAGATATTGTTATTTGCATATCTATTTTTTCATTTTGTAGATAAATTGGAGCTGAAGTTGAGAGCATTTTACATCCTATTTTGTTACATGGGGATGTTAATTCATATCTATCTTTCATATTACATGGGTGTTTATTTACATTCGAATGGCATATGCTATGGGATATGTTTGTACATCTTGTTTTCTTTATATCTTGTATACCATATGCTCTATTTTTTATCAGTCTTTACAATCTTGGTTTTTTCAATAGTTTGTACATGATCTATCTATCATATGTAAAATATTTTAAAATTAATGATGATATGGATCTTCACTGTCTGTATGTGCATCGGTATTAAAGTATATTGGTATTCTTGTAGATAGAACAATATGGTCCCATAAAAGTATAACTTTTTTCTCTGTCAATTGTACGAGGCTGAAACCTTGAAGATATCTTGCATCGATTGTTTTGTATCATGCTTTGTTAACATCTAATTTCCACTACATGGCTCAGGCGGCCGAGATGATGTAAAGGTGACAATTCCAGCTACTGTTATCCTTCGTTATATGTTCGCTCCTGCTGAAATGAGGGTGAGTCCAGAACTCTCTGCGATTTGTTTGACAGTTCTCCCTCTATAAGTGATTGGTCTCTGATGGACACATCTCATAACAACTTTGGCTACCATTTGCCGTAAGACATATGTTCCAATTTCTGGACATTTAATGTATCCACTTCTATATACTGCATAATAATATTTGGAGAAGAATGACTTATGTCCTTGGCTATTTGATTTGAATTGAAATTATTTTTCTTTTCTAGTATCCTACTTTTTAAGATCCTTGTGCCAGAAAACCTTACTCAGAGAAAATATTTATGTTTTTTCTTGGATTTAGGAGACACAAAATATGTGGCTATGCACTGGTGGATGTTGGATTCATTATTTAAATGTTTTGAATTGCAATACATGTGTATTTTTTCCCAAACAATCAAAAGTATATTCAACCGTAACCACTTTTGGGAATTTCTTTTTGGGCTTCTGATTACTTTGGACCCCTTTATGATATGGTGCATTACTTTGGTGAGGCCAATATGTAGAGTTCATTTACTGTTATGAGGGCATGTAAGAATCAATTTCTCCTGTAATTTCGGCGATTCAAGCGAGATAGTTTCGTCTAGTTTTTCAGCTAGATTGTTACTAGTTAACATCCCATCATTCATTTTATTGTTGCATTGAAATCAGCTCTAGGACTTTTGAAGTAACTTTCCTATCTAGCCCTTGATTTGACATTCTTTTCATGTTGATAGGCTGATGAAAATTTACATTCAGAGTTGGAAGCAGATGTTGAAGAGGAATGTGTAAAACTTGGTCCAGTAGACTCAGTCAAGGTAATGGATTTACTGAAATAATTTGCATTCCAGTAATTCTTTCTTTTGGAAGTTATGTGTCTTTTAAGTCATTTGGTGAACTAGAAATATAACTGAGAATTTCGCTCTCATGTTAAGTTGTTGATTGGCAGTTTCCTCATAGATATGTTGTTATGGCTCATCAATGTATGGATGACCTTTAATTTTGACAAAATTAATTTAGTTCCCTATTTCTTACTTGATTCTTCTAGCCAATGACGCCATGTGCTGCTTTTCTATCTTCACCTGTATGTTCTTTAGGCTTCCCACCAGATGGATTATTCGATCCTAGTATAGATCATCTATGCTTGATGTCTTCCAAGATTCCTCTGTTGTCTAGTTATAGTTTTAGCATTTTGACTGCCCATTTAGATTTTACTCATCTAATCTCTTTGAAAGGTTGTGTAAATATCTTTATCATTGAGGGTTCTGCTTGTGATAAATTGCTTTACTCATCTCTTGTATTGTTTTGGTTTTTCTTGCAGGTTTGTGAGAATCATCCACAGGGTGTTGTTTTGGTAAAATTTAAGGATCGGAAGGATGCTGAAAAGTGCATAGAGTTGATGAATGGACGATGGTAATCCAATTCTAAACTTTGTGTTTTATATTTGAGAATAAGCAATAGTGGCATCAAATCATTGTGTGATGGAATTGTCTTTATTCAGTTATATAATTGCCCTAGTGATACTTGTGATTTATTAGTATTAATGTAATAATAATAGTAGTTTTTGTTTAAATTTCGATGCTTTCTTTAGGAATGGCTAGATGCAATAAGTTTGGATCTGAGTTGTACTGTTATGGTGATGTCTATGTAGTTTTTAACACTTCTGGAAATGTTTGTTTCTTTTGGAGTCCATAGACCCTCTGGATAGTGGCTGAACTCTTATTTCTTGCCAAAGTGGAAAAATACTGCACTCAGACAAAGAGAGACCTTTCTACATGTAATATATATAGATTGATTCATAAACCCTTCTTAGATTTATGGTAATAGTAGGTCTTCTTTTTTTTTTATAAGGATGGTAATAGAATGTCTTAGTAAGTGTATCTGTGTACATGTTAAACAATTCAATTTTATGCCTTTTAATAAGAAACAGTACTTTGTGCGACTTAAGCGAAATGAGTTAAATGATATATATGTGGATTGAAATCATGTTACTGCTTGTAGTATTTAAATGCTCTGTTTTCCGTCAGGTTTGGGGGAAGACAAATACATGCCAGCGAGGATGATGGATCAGTTAACCATGCTACGATCAGGGATCTGGACGAAGATGTTGCAAGATTGGACCAGTTTGGCGCCGAACTTGAAGCTGACTGAGCTTATCTACTATTAGACAATGCTAAAATGTACATCTCTGATGTCAATTTTGCATTTTGACCTCACTTAGTTGAGTTTGAAGATTTAGAGATGATTGAAAGTGTTGCTGACTTAAATTATTCTTGTATAATTCCATGAGCACCAGATCTTTGAAATTGTTTCACTTACTTTTAACTTGGCATATGGGATATGATTCTCTCTTCTTCTTCTTCTTCTTCTTCTTCTTCTTCTTCTTTTCCTGTCCTTTCAATTCGCTTTCCAGGGCTATTCACTTGGTATATAGGATATGATTCTCTCATTTTGCGTCCTTTCAATTCGGGAATTGCCTATATAATGGTTATGCGATTCCATTTTTATGCCTCAGGGTGGCATTGTAACACTTGGGTTCGCTGGTTTTAGCTGTAATTTAGTTCTTGATGACAGTAAATTGACACTCGGATCTTTTTTCCATTTGCAGCAACCGACGTGAAGGAATAAACTAGACCCCTTTCAACCAAAAGAAATACAAAGTACATAATTTAGATGAATGAGAACCGCTTGCTCGGTTTAGGGCTGAAGGAAGCCCCTTAGCTAGACCGGGAGCAGGTCCAACTTATATAATTTTAGCCTTGAACCGAACGTCTTTGGAAACTGCACCACATTTTAATAAAGCAAACTCGCCTATCGCGGCACCACCCAGCCCGCAAAGCCAGCACTGCAGCAGTCTTTACACTATTCGCCGATCTGCTGTTATTTATTTCTTACTTTCTTTAGTTATTTTCCATGGTCTTGGAGACGGGAATTTCACTCGGGTTCCAGTTGAGCCGGCCCATCCAATCCCAAACGAGGCCCGGTTACTATGCGGTCTGGTCTTCTCAAATTTTTATGAAATAATTTAGTTCTTTGAGTTTGATTAAATCAGCAATTTAGTATTAGAAGGTAGTAAGCAAATAGAAAAAGATAACCAAATGGCCAGACAAGACTCCAATATAATGAATACGGAAACAAAGCTTTTGGGGCGTTGCTCGGTCGCAGCGCAAAAAAAATCTTGTTTTTGGAGTTAAAAACTTTTTTTCTTTTCTGAAATAAAGATTTCATTGCACAACTTAGAGAATATACAAGAGTCTGAGATGAGATGGAGAATTCTTTATTTAAAAAACAGGCTCTACAACTAAAAGAGCAATTTTGGCATGATACATTTTATAACACAGTACATTTCAAAACCCAAAATAACAACTAAAGCAAGATTTACAAATAATCTATAATACATTTTTGAAAGGAGACAATTAATAATCTATTTACAATACATTTTTGAAAGAGCCAATGTAATTTTGATGTCAGCTTTGAAGTCTATAGAGGAATTTTCTGTGCACTAGAGGTATTATTCCAAGCAACCCATGTTAATAAATCTAGTGCACAATAGTTAATCAAGCTCAATGGAAAAAAAAAAAAAAAAACTACTGTTCTTTCTTTGACCCTTCACCACCATTTTTGGACCTTCTTCTTAGTTGAAAATACTCTTAACACAAAATATTTTTAAATTTGGACCATAAAGTCACCAATTTAAAAAGTAGCCACCACAAAACATAGTCCAAGACCAAAAACTATTTAAAAACAAAGTCTACGGAGAAATTCCTCTATAGGTAAAAACTTAAGTGAGAAAAAACCCATAAGATTTCTCTATTATTAAAGTGGATGTTTCAAATTCAACTCTCTAATTTTTAAATAAAAAAATAATAAAAAAATATATGTTAGTTGAATAATAAGATGTTTTTAATTAATACTTTTTTTTCACGAAACTCAAATGGTCACTAAATTGCATAGCTGTAATCACCCTAAATTTGAATAAAAGAAGGGAGTAAAATTTAGTTAGTTATGAATATTTAACTTCCCATTAAATTTATGAAAAATAAATAAAAAACTAGATGATATTTATTTCACTCTGAAAAAATAACAAAAAAGAAAAAAAAAAGTGAAATAAACCATCTTCCACCGAAGAGAGAACTCAAGAATTTCTCTCTGCGGTGCAAATCAGTGGAGGCTATGTTGTTTATAGGAAGAGGGGTGAAAGATAGAAAGGGTAGTGGCATGGAGTTCCTTAAACATTATTCTTTTTCAAATGGGTAAATGAAAAACGATAATGTTATTCTGTTAATTTAAATGAAACATAAGCATTTTAGTTTATGGATAGTGTTATTTTATATAATCAGTCAATAACTATTAGTTATTAAGTAATTATTAATTTTTTTAAGTCTTATTAAAATAGTAATTATAAATATAAATTGACAATAAACATCATGTCAGGAAACAAAATATGTATTATAACTTTGTAAGTCTAGCATTATTATTACACTAATTACACATATAACTAATGTATTAACTTGTGTCATAATATAACATTAAGTAATTATAATAAAATTATACTAATTACAACCAAAAAAATGTGAATCAGTCGCGAGCGCTGGCAAACTTTTTCTTTTTCTTTTTTTTCCTGCTAATGCAAAATGCAAAATGCAAAGGGCTTTGGATGCGAATTAAGAGCTAAAAGTAGCCGTTACATTCATTAAAGTGGGGTCCCATTCATTTCTCCGCAACGGTCATATTCTCTCAGATCAAATTAATATGACCGTTAAGTGCTCTCTAAACCAATCCAGCTCCCTTTTATGTCTTCAATCCCCCAGGAAGAGAGAAGCAAGAAAATAAGAAAATCAAATTTTCTGTCAAAGCTCTCACGAGTCACGACTCATCAACCCGACTCCCATCAAATTTTGCCAGCAAAAATCATCGCCAAAATCCAAATGGGTGGAATCTCTCTGAACGCCAACCCGCAATCTACAATCAGTCGTCCTCGCCACCACCACACGCACAAAGCGTTCCTAATATGTAACTACATTCTTCTAGGTGCGGCCTCCAGTTGCACTTTCTTGACCCTTTCACTCAGGCTACTCCCTTCATTATGTGGCTTCTTTTTCATCTTCCTACACATCCTCACCATTGCCGGGGCCGTTTCTGGTTGCGCCGCAGCCTCATCGGGTTCTAGCCGTTGGTATGGAGCCCACATGGTGGCCACTGTCCTAACAGCAATATTTCAGGGATCAGTAGCGGTGTTGATATTCACCAGAACTAGTGATTTTTTAGGCAACTTGAAGTCATATGTGAGAGAGGAGGATGGTGTTGTGATACTTAAGATGGCTGGTGGTCTGTGCTTGTTGATTTTTTGCTTGGAGTGGGTGGTGCTAACACTTGCTTTTTTCTTGAAGTACTATGCCTATGTGGAAGGTGATAACAATAGTTCCGCTTCTGCCATGAAGAGAAGTGCCAAGGTGGCTCAAGAGGAGGATTTGAAGGATTGGCCATGGCCTTTCCAAGTTTAGTTTTACTATATGATCAATTTGGTCATTGCCATTGTCGTGCTGCTTATGATTCGTTCATTTATTAGTTTGATTCAATAGGGCCTTTGCGGGGGTTCTTGATTCGTTCATTTTTTTTGTTTGCCTATGAATATATATGATATGGGTCTATATAGTTCATATTATTTGGCTCTTGGTACTATAGAGAATGCTAAGTTCAAAATCAGTTCATGATTCTAATTCTATGGAATATAATCAATGATATTGATGATATCAATGCCTTGTTCATTTCTCATTTATATCAATGGATGTTCATCTCTCATTTTCTCTAATCTTACAATTTCGACTTCTAGTCGTGAGCTCAGAGGAGCTCTAAGCAGCAAACCAAATTCATATTTATAATTCTAGAATGATGATTGGTTTTTTTGAGATGCTGCTTAAGGCCACAATATTTTTTTTTCATTCTGATACAACCTTTCACTATCCATGTCCAATTTAACGTTTCAGAGTTTTAAAATGCAGAAAATACAGCTGCAAACATTATGCACCTTTATTGGAACACAAAGCAGCTTCTATTAGGAAAAAGTTGGCATACAGAACACATATTAAAGTAACACAAATGCCTAGTTTCCAGGTAAAGAGAACAAAAGATCCCGACTATAATTATAATATATCTACAGAAACGTCACCATACAGCACGCCATCTTAACATGAAACTGAACTTCTAAAGCATGTTTGGGTAATGAAGTACAACTGTGTCTTACTTCCGACGTGACTTTTGTGGTTGTTCACCTTCTTTCCATGCAGCACTTAAAGCATTACTTCTTTGCCAAACACCCAGCTGAATGGGACAGCGGATGCTTGCTTAGCCCTTCCTTGAGCTCTCTCCTCCAACCTTCGAATTCTTTGAGGCAATCCACAGACAAAATCTTGAGCTTTATGGCCCTCCCCTGAAAGACTCGTCAGCTTCTCTATATTCCATCTTCCCACCAGAAATTCCAAAATGTCAGCATAGTCCTTTGCAGTGTAGACTCCAAGTCGCTGAGCAACTGCTGAGAAGTGTTCAAATAAATTATCATCCTTGCCATCATACATTAAATGAGCAGGCATTGATATTTTCTTCCTCATCATGTCAGCTAAAGCCAAGACAGTGCCATCTGGGTCAATCTCAAAGAGCTTCTCCACAATCTTGGTGTAGGCAGTTTCATGGCGTTTCTCATCAGAGGCAATGATGCCACATATCTGTGCCAGTTTCATGTCCCCATGCTCCTTGGCCAGTCGGGCTGTGTTCCCATGGGAAATAAAGGTTGCCCTCTCTTGGAATGAAGTGTAGATGAAACCAAGGTAGGGGTTGTTTTCCGTTTTAGGATCCTGAGAAAACAACAAATTCATCAAAATTTTAAACTTTCTACAACCAAATTCAGTATCAAGAATAACATTTAGCCTCTAGGCATTGAGAAACTAAAACTAAGAAGTTGATTTTATACATGGAAACAAAGAGTTTGCTTATACAGGCAATTATAAAGTATCATGACAATTTTAATTAAAAGCAGGGGATTTTGGTTCAGTGACCTGACTAAGTAATAGGAAAAAAGGATCTTACCATTCCTGAGCCTATCAGATATTGAATTGTCTTCTCAATTTGCTTCATGTTTACTCGTCCAGATAGGTAAAGATACTTGTTGAGGAGGTCACCATGCCTGTTTTCTTCAGCAGTCCAAGCCCTTGTCCAAATTGCCCAAGAAGTGAGGCTTGCACCGGTCTCATCTCGAACCCCATCTAGGGTGTTGAGCATTGTCTGGTAAGTAGGAAGAGCTTCTTCTGTGATCATATCTCCAACCAATACAACAAAATAGTCATCAGGGAGTTCCTTGCATCTTTCTCTCAACTCCTTGACTTGCTCATAGAATCCCTCGGATTCAGGTTCTGGCAGGAAATCCATTGGTTGCCAACATTTCTCAACAGGTTTTAGGTGCATCAAGATGTTCTCCTCAGCCCAACCCTCCAAAGATTTAAATATCTCCATCTTTTGTGGCAGCATGGAGTGAGTTACTTGAACATGTACTTCCCGTGGAGGACAATAGGACTTTTTTAGATTCTCACCCTCTCTGTAACCAACAGAATAAATTAAGATTAGATAGTAACTTTTAGCGGACAATGAAGAAGCATAAAGAAGTTTGTAATCTGAAAATTCGAAATGTATGTGACTGGGGGAGGTAGAGTGTAAGACGCTTTAACTCTGGCAAAGAGAACAATAACCTTACCAACCATGGAACATCCTAAGCAGCCATGGAAAGAGACAAATAAGCATAAAAGTCATATCTTATTTAGAGAAAATATCAATATCTAAGTGTTTTATGATATCAAATAAAAAGAAAGTGTTTTATAATAAAGAAGAAATATAAACTTAATAGACCAACCATTACCATCACAAAGTCAAGGATTAAGTAACCAAATGCTTTATAAACTTATATAAGCTAACTGAGTAACATCACAATCATAACCAAAGTCTCGTAGAACAAAGGGAAGGAAGAAAAAGTTCATTGACGAAAAGTAAATTTCTTGTAGATAGTTACCATCTACAAGGAAGAAGAAATCCTACTACAATAAACCAATGTTAAATTGCAGATATATACCAATTATTTCACATGAAAGGGGCTGATTATTTCACTACACATGATAACAGTGTGATTTTTAGCAAATTCTAAACAGTAGAAGTCATTAGCTACTAAGATAGATAATAAAAGCAAGATGAGTAACCGATAGGAAGAACAGGCACGTAAAAGCAAAATAATAGGAAAACAAATCATTATGCAACTATGAAAACCATTATTTTAATTTAGAGATAGGGGAGGAAGAAAAAAATTTTGATTACAGAGTATAAAAAATTTCCAAGTAATTTTGTGAGAACAAGCATGCCTTTCCCACCAAAGAGGAAGAAAAACAAAGAAAAACATACATTATTTTAATAGAATTACTTGGAAATTTTTAAAAAAGAAATCAAACCAGTCAACCAACAAGACCTAGTTCTCACAAAATCAGACCTAACTCTGATCTACGAAAATAATAATAATGAAAAGAAAACCCTAAACAATGGAAGCACATTTTTTTTCCAAACAAAAACCTCACATGCAACAAAGCATAATTAAAAATTTTCAGCACAAATACGAAAAAGAAATTAATATTGTCAGAAACATATATTGAAATGAATTTCCATCAAGAAACAGAAATGCAGAGCCTCCAGTTCAAGGCACATGCAAAGATCAAAACCATTGTCAAAGAAAAAAAGGAATCCACCAACCCTAAATAATTCCAAAAGAAATGAATGAGACACAAACAATGTCAGTGACTTTTACAGAAAATAGACAAACATAATTCGAACTAACAAGAAAAATAAAATAAAATAAAACGTACGAGATCAGAAGAGCCAAACAGGATTTAATCAGATAGCAAGCTCACAAAGCATCAAATACTAAAACCCAGATCAATATAATCATTGTTCAATCTAAGAAGCAATACAGAGAAATTATGAAAAAATATATATTGCGATCGTTTTCGATAAAAAAAAAGAAGGAAAGAACCCATATCAGTGGAAGGAGAAAAATAACATCTTTAGTCATGCAGATTAATATAAAGAGAGAACAATTCACCAAATAAGCAAACTTTTACCAATAAAACGCCAAATGAGCAATAAAAAAGCAAGGAGGAATATTCACTTGGTAATAGCAGGGCCAAGAGTAGACGCCATGAAGACTCTTGAAGATCTGAGATAACTGTGAGATCGAGAACGGAGTTTGTGAATTGAGGATGATGGAAAGCTTAAAGTTGGATTCAGTTTCAAAGCCATTGCTTGTAATGTTCAGCTCAAAAGAAGTTAAATTTGACTGAATGATGATGATGATTTGAGCTGTGTGAGTTAGTAGTATCAAAAGGAAAAAGAAGAAAGAGAGAGAGAGAGAGAGAAATGGCAAGCGAATGCAGGAGCAAGAGAGATAGAGACAAAGACAGAAACAGAGACAGAGACTTTGCTTAACGAGGCTTGCAGTGTGTATTTACAGATAGTTCAGCGGAGGGGAAGGCCCCAGCCTAATAAATTGATTATTTTTAAAACACCCCTCATTTTTCATTTAATTTTACACTGGCCATATATTACTTTTTTTACGAAATGTATCCCATTTCCCCTAAATAATCACATTTAATTATTTATTTATGATTTAATAAAATTATTTTATCGTTTTCTTTTTTTTATTAGAAGGGACTTATATTTGTAATATTTTAATAGGACTAAAATCCATTAAATAGTTTTAAATGATGTATCAATTTAAGATTTGGGATTTTTAACACAATTAATAAAAAAAATTAATTGCATTTAATATCAATTCAAAAAAAAAATTATATCTTTAATTTGACAAATTATAAAAACAAAAAAGAAAATTGACACGCTAATTGGAATTACCATTTCTAAGGGAATAATTAATTATGGTAATTTGAGTCGAAAACAAGGGTAAAATGGAAAAGAAAAGAAAAGAAAATGGTGACCGCATGGAAAATGAGAAGATAAGGGGGAAGTGAAACGTAAAAATGGTATTAACACAATGGTTTATATAAGTTATATTTTTAATGGTAGTTTTGATTTTAATTATTTTTTTTTCTTTTATTTAATTTGAAAAATAAAATTATTATTATTTTTAAAAAATATTATAATTATTTATATAATAAAAAATAAAAAAATTTGAAAGTGCTTTCGTCCTTTAAATTAAATAGAAAAAGCGAGAATGTAATTAAAACTCAAAATCGTTATCAATTTATAATTTATGTAAACCTTAGAGGGAGAAAGTGTTAATATCTCAAATTTAGGTTTTAATAAATTTACTACTTGATTTGTAATTTAAATGCTAAGGGTTCAAAAGTCAACTGTAGCGGTCTTTTTATTTTTTATATATTTTTTTAAAGAAATTATTAACCGAATTTGTTGAAAACAGCCTGCCAAAGCCAGTCCATTGGACTTTTGTGGTTAGATCAGGCCCAATCTAAATCACGCAACGCACAGTAAAGTTTCTTTGGAATGGAATAGAAATAGAGTAATTTTTGTGAAAATTAAGTAGAGCGTAGAAAATAAATTATTTTTTAAATTATTAATGAGATAAAAATAAGATTAAATTTTCTTGTTTTGTGTTTTATTTTATATAAATATATTAAATATAATTTTTAGTATATAGTTATATAATTTTTTATTTTATAATTTATATTTAACTAGGTTATTAAAAAATATTTTTAAAATATAATTTTATTAATAAAAATTAAAAATGTTTAATAAAAAAAATATAAAATCTAACATTAATGATTTTTATTTTTAAGTTGAGTCATCAGCCATCATTAATTTTATTATCTCATACTTTTATTAAACTTGATTAGTTATTTTCTTTGTCCTATCATCAAACTTGCTATTTCATTTTGAGTAAAAATTTTAAAACTACAATAAAATCAGTTTTAGTAGCATCTGAATCTACATTTAGTACAAATTAGATATTTGTAAATTCTCATTGTAGTAGATTATATTTAAATACATTAGAAACTTTAATGCGTTGCTCAACATTGTTTATGAAAAAATTAAAAGTATAACATATAATTATTTATTATTTGTAAAAAAATATAATTTTTTATTTTATTTAATTTTAACCAACTAGTTCCGTTTATTTTTATTATCAAATTTAGATTTAAATTCTTTTACAAAAATTCAATGTCACACATTTATTGGAGATACTGATAAAAGTAAACTTCAGTTTAATTTCTTATAAATTTAATTGTGTTAAATTATTTATCACATTATCTTAAAAAAAAATTAATAAGAAATTAAAAGTAGTTTATTTGTTTTTAAGAATGAAGTCTCAATCTTATAGTTTTTAATGAGAGAAGAATGAGTAATTAATAAGAAAATCAATAATACTAAGTACGAGAATATTATTATTTAAAAAAATTATTATTCACATTATTTAAAGATATTATCATGTTTTGGAATAATTGTACTATCTCTAATATACTAAAAAAAATTGGAATATTAACATTGTCATCCTATGAGATTAATACAAATTATATTTTAATGATAATTTTAATTTTAATTATATTATCATTCTCTTTATTAAATTAAAAAAATTATAATTTTTAAGATATTTTAATAATTTATATAATAAAATGATGATGATATTTTTATCTTTTTAATTAAATAAAAACAAAAATAATATAATTAAAATGAAAGCCATCAATGTACTTTATATCAACTTTAAGGAATGACAGTAGGGGTGAGCAAAAAATTAAAAAATTGAACCGGACCCAAAAAATTGAATCGAACCGGCCAGTTCGATTTTTCTCTTGATTAGTTTGATTTTTAATTTTTTAATTCAAAACACGAATACAATCAAAAAAATTCGGTTCAATTCTCGATTTTGCCTTCAGAATCGAGAACCAAATCGAAAAATCAAAATTTAAAAAAATAATAATAATAAAAAAATAAAAAATCGAACCGAACTAAATCGAAAAAAAATTAGCTTAAATTAAGTCCATTTAAACTAAATCGAATCAAAAAATCAAAAAATAAATCAAATTTATAAACTGAACTAGTTCAATTTTCGATTTTGTTTTTCAAAAGCATATTGCTTGGATTTGATTTTTAATTCACATCAAAAATTAAATCGAATTGAGTTTGCCCACCTCTAAATGACAGTGTTAATACCCAGAAATATTTCTCCCCAATATTTAAAAGAAAAACTCTCCCCAAACTCCCAATTAATACAACCAGCACATAACCCCATACGTAAATGTACACCAGAATTCATTGAATGGATTTCACTTTGTCAACTTATGAATAAAGAGTAACCGACTGTCAGATAGAATTGATTGTATTCGTGATGAAAATACTCGCAAGTACTTAGAATTAGGATATTCTTCTTAATACGTATTAAAGTATTAAAAATTTAATACGTATTTTATATATAAAATACGATTGGTCAAATTATTTTGCTATAATTAGAGGTTAGGTCTCGTCATCCCCAACCTGCAAGATATCAACAGTGATCTCTACATGGAGGCCACCAGAAAATGTGCACATGTTCAGAGCTTGCAAGCATGTCTATTCCATCTTAGAAGTACCACTTAGATCTTCGGTCATTAAAAGTGAAACTTTTTCATGCATTAGATTCAATATAATCAAGCGCTAATTTTTTCGAAGAGCATGCTTTGTTAAATTGTTTAGATACTTCTATTACCAAAGTAATGAACATGATTCTTCGTTCAATGACTCTTGCTTACAGCTAGATAGAGTGATTAATTTGTTCAATGACTCTTGCTTACAGCTAGATAGAGTGATTAATTTATTAGGGTATGTGTTTATATTTCATCAATATTAGTATGAATACTTATTTGATAATATTTATATAATGTATATTTTATTAAATTATTAATATTAAATTGTATTAATACTCGTAACATTACAGATATTGTATGATTTGAAAGGGTTCAGATTTGATTTTAAATAGTTTATATCAGAGTTAACAGTTAGTAACGATAAAAGTTATAAATGTTAAGTGTTAACACTGCTAAGAGTTAGCAAGTTATAAAAGTCAGCAAAATTTAAGAAATTAGAACATTATCTATAATGAGATAAAAACTTAAGGAGATATAAGTAATGACATAATTGTAAAGAGTTACAATAACGTACTAGAAAATGTCATTATGGAAGTATGTTCTCAAACATAATGTTCCTGATCTATTTTTAACAATGCAGGTTTATTGGTGAATTTTTTTTATATAAATCAGTATTTAGTTATGACTGAATATTGGACAGACTCACAAAAACCTCAATAGATATCCTATGGAACAGTCAATGGTAGGTCTTCTCGAGTTGAGTAATATTCGTAGTCTTTTGACTTGAGCATCACAGTAGGCTTATGGGTAATCCACCATACTTTAGTTCCACGAATGTCAAAGACCTATCATGGTCTGACCGCTACGTGTCACTGAGTATGATCCGATAATCATGAAGTCTAGTGTGCGTAGGTATGAGATCCGTCAGCTCATATAGGTGAGTTGTATATGCTGAGATTTGTGCTCATTTGCCATCCCAATTTTGTATAAATATTATATTTTCATACTTATGCAATAAATAAATATTTCTTTAAATTATTAATTATTTTATTAAGGTAAGATGTTTATAACATTTCGGACATTATATTGATCTGAAGTAGTTAGAACTTTGTCTGAAATGGGACAAAAACTTGAAAATATACTAACATGACATAGTTGTAAATAGTTGCGAGAGTTGCTAAGAAATATCATTGTGCAAGTATGTTCTCGAATCATTTACTCCTGATCTATTTTCATCGATGTAGGGTTTGTCAAGTGGAACTGATTAATATAGATCAGTGTATATTTATATCTGAATTGTCCAAATGATTAATCTTAGCAAACTATGAGCTTAGTGGAAGCTCGTATAGATATACAGGTATTCAGTAAGGACTGAATACTGAACAAGACTCAATGAAGACCTTTGATAGAAATCCCATAAAATCGTCAATAGAAAGTCTTTTCGAGTTAAGTAGTATTTATGGTCTTTTGACTTGAGCACCACGGTGGGCTTGTGAGTGATTTACCATACTTTGGTTCTACACATGTCAAAGACCTTTTATGGTTTGATTGTTATGTGTCGCTGGGTATAGTCCGATGCTCATAGAGTCCAATGAGTGTAGATATGGGATCCGTCAGCTTATACGGGTGAGTCAAATATCTAGATGCTTTAAAGTTGTATTTTAGAAAGTCTTATGACCATAAGCATTTATTCCGAGAAATAGTTTCTTATGGAATAAATAATATTGCAAATGAATTTGCGTATATTATTTATTAGAATACGAATAAAAAAAATAAGTTTATAGTTGAGTAATAAGGGACTTGACGGTATTGATCTATGTCTCTACTCTTCCAGGATATTAATAATGGAGGGGTTATACAAATATGGATTAACCTCAATTTGTATGATTTAACTCGTCATTTGGTTTTATCCATAACATGTGTGTGTAAGGCATCGGTTATGAACTTACGAAAATATTTCGTGAGACAAAATGTGTGTGAACTTAGGGAGTCTCACTATATAAAGTGTACTTGTTGAGTAGGTAGGTAGCGTACCAGATCGAATTATTCAATTTGAAAATTTTTAAAAAAATATGAATTTGCTTTAGGGTCTCTCGGGGAATAGTTAAGATTTAAGTGTTAAACTCAAAATTGTGTCAAGTAAAATTTGACACTTTTATCTACCAAGTGTATGTTTTAAATTATACTAATAATTTATATGAATACTAAATTTGACATTGGTGGATATAACTATAATTTAAATAAAATAATTATTATTTTATTTTAATTAATTAATTCGGCCATTTATTTATTTTAGAGTCTTTATAGGAGTAGTTAAAATTTAAGTATTAAATTTAAAATTGTGTAAAGTGAGATTTGACACTTTTATCTACCTAGTGTATGTCTTAAATTATACTAATAATTTGTATGGATACTAAATAAGATATTAATAAATAAAACTATTAAAATAAGAAAATTATTATTATTTTTTTTATTTTTTTTATTTTTGTAATTCAGCCGTTGCAATTCATCTGAATTGTAATCTTTTATGCTTGTTCAATTCCCGTCAATAGAATTCAGGGAAAATGTTATATGTCTATTTTTTATTGGTTATTAACAAAATTTATTGAATTAAATTTGATTCAATTCAAAAAGAAGTCATGGCGTGCAATTAAATAGGTTAAATTAATTATAATTATTAGCCAAATGAATTATTTTTTAATTGGAACAAATTTTGGCTAAGACAAATGCTTTAAGATACTTGTATTTATCATGCTTAAAGCATGTGATGGTCATGTTAAAGCATTAGCTGTTTATGTCTTTTTTTTTTTTTTTTATTACCATTAACCTTAATTATAATCGGTTAGCACTTTTTTTTTTTGCTTTTTATGTATGATAAAGTAATTTTGCATGTTTTGTCATACTTGTTATACATTTATGATCTATTGGACTAAGTGATGGCGATGAATAATATCAAAGATAGCTTTTCTTCATTTGTTTAAAACAAGTGATCAAAAGCAAATATAAGTATAAATAGTAAAGTGAAAGATAAAAGTTAAAAATAATAATTATTTTAAATAAATATTTTGAAAAGAAATGTTATTATTTTAATTTGAGGAAGTTTATCACATTCTTAATTAAAATTGTTCAAAGCACGCTTTGAGGGTGAGTTCTTTAATCTCATTAGTATAATGAGATTATTTTAATATGTATTAATTCTGTTATATTGCATATGTAATTATTATTATTAAATTATTTAATTATGTACACAATCATCCTAGCACGGTGCACATGCACATAATACCAACAGTATACCCGATGCTCCGAAATTGTATTTCAAAAAGTCTTATGATCATAAGTAATAAACTCAAAAAAAGAATTTTTCATAGGGTTGAACAATATAACAAAGGTGTTTGTTTATATTGTTCATTGAGATACGAATCTAAATATAACGTCATGGATGAGCTATGGGGATTTGACGATGCATATCTATATCTTCGTACATTTAAGGTATAGTTGAAGGAAGAATTATGCGTATGCGCTTTAACCTTAATTTATATGATCCAATTCACTGATTTGTAATATTCATGACATGTACGTGGGACATCGATCACAGACTCATAAAATAATTATATTTGATGAATCGGACATGGACCTAGAGAGTCCTAATATGAAGTGTACTCATCGTGCACTAGGACAGCGTACTGGATTGAATAGTTCAATCAAGTAAAATTTAACAAAAATAAATATTATTTCAATAACCCTTGAGATGTGTGCGTGTCGACACTTAAGTGTTAAGTATATTAATTAGTTAACAATTATTGTTGACCAATTAAAAGAGTGACACATGATGCATAATAAGCCTTCGAATAAATTAACTCAAGTGTTAAATTTGGTAAGACTCACATTGAATTAAATGAAAACTTAAGGGTAATAGCACTTAGTTGATTATTTAATTAAAATTTTTATTTATTTAATTGTTAAATAAATAATTAATTAAACTATAATTAAAAGTTAACTAATAAGTTTAGTTAGTTGTATATTTGTATAATCTAACCTAAGTTAATATGTTAACTATGGTAAAATTCAAGCAAAATATTTAAAATTCCTTAAGTGCTAAGTCTTCTTTAACTAGACTAAAGTTAACGTGTTAACATTGATTAAGTTAACGTGTAGTTAAAGTGTTATGAAACAAATATTAAATTAACGAAATCATTTCTTATTTCATATAAAAAATACAAAAGTCTTGGCCGGCCATAAGACTTATTTTTTTGTTTTGAAAGAAATGTCTTATGTTCTTAGTTCTAAACAAAACAAACAAAAATCATTTTTCATCTTCATCATTTCTTCACTTTTTGGCCGATCAAGTTACAAGTAATTAGATAATTACTTTTTTGTTCAAATGTTGAATTAGAAGAAAAACATTAAGTACTTTGTAATTGTATTAATAATTTTAGAGATGAATTTTTAGATTAAAATGTTAATTTAAAATTTAAAGAGTTAAATTAAAATTGTTAAATTTGGGTTGCTGTTTAACTAATCAAACCCATCATGTTGATCACTAAAATTACCTACGAGGTTTACTTTAGACGGACTCTCAAAAAATATAATTCAAAGGCTTTATAAGTATTTTTTTTTAATTTTATTTTAATTTAATTAAAATACGATTAAATTATGTTCATAACTTATTTTAATATTTTCGCTACATATATATATATAATGTGTATATATGCTTAAATGAACACAAATATCATATATATATATATATATATTATAGAATAATCGACACTATCACAATTTTCATACCGTCAACTTGTACCATCGTGAGATAGAATTGATTGTATTTATAATGAATATACTCACAAGTACTTGAGTTAGGATACTCTTCTTAGTAAAGTTTTATCTAAATTTTAAAAAAAAATTTAATATATATTTTGTATTAGTTATGAGTGGTCTAGATCTATTATTTTGTTTTTTTTCTCTTAACAATCATCAATTCTCACCAATCACGGTTAAGTAAAAACTTAACTTAGAAAGAATTCGGATCTTAAGTACTTAGGCCAATAAGTTACCCGTTAATGTCAATGATCATTCAATATGGTTGGAGAAATGTGTTTAAGCAAAATTTGCTCATTTTTAGTGTTTAACGAGATCATTTTTTCTGTCAAGTTTATTTTTAAAAAAAAATAATTGTAACCCGCATATGACCACTCTATCCCATTCCTACAAAATGCGTCCCAATTTCTCTTTTCTTAGAAAGCAACTATTAGAGCAGTGTAATTTTTAAAATCAGTTATTACACTTTTTTATTATTAAATAATTACTTAATATATTATTTAAAATAAAAAAAAATTAAATAATATTTAAAAAGTGTAGCATTATTCTATTAAAAAATAATCATATAAATTCATATTAAATGGGATTGTATTATTATCTTAATTTTTTTAAAAAAACATAATGTATTTAAAAACATTAATTACATGCCTACTAAACAATCACTTAAAAACAGATTAATACATGTCCGCTAATTAGTGTTGTCATTAATTTAATTGTTAAGAATTAAGATTTTCCCATAATCTAATTTCATCTAATCCTAATTGTTTAATACATTCCGCGGGGCAATACATTAATCTCATTTTGAGAAAAATGTAACTATGGTTTTCCTTCTCCCACCATCATTAATTTAGTAAAAATATTAAAGAGAAAGGATTCTAATATTCAATAGTTTTACATATATATATATTTAGTGAAAAATGATTTAATTGATTATGTAACTCATTTTATGATAAATAATAATATCACATCATTATATAATAAATTTATAATTTTTACACAATTTATAATGTACTATAAAATTTTATTACATACATGTCTAAAAGCTCATTATAATAAATTATATAATTTATTAGATCATTTTTATATTTTTAATATCATTATCACAAACATGATTCATTATTTTTAAAACAAATAAAAACTTTTAAACAAATAGTATACTTATTTGAGAAAGAAAAACATAACATTAGATCATTTATTGAAGGTTATCTTAATTTATGCAAGTTTTATTTATTGAAACTTATTCAAAAGTTTCTATTATAGTGAGTTACCTAACTCACTATATTATTTATATATATTTTTTCAAATAAATGAAACAGTTTGCCCTTAAACCCCTATTTCTCTACCGAAAATCCAGCTGAAGGGAACAGTACAGTGTGCTTGTTTGGCCCTCCCCCGAGCTAATGTATCATCCAATCTTCTAATCCTCCGAGGCAATCCGCAGACAAAATCTTGAGCTTCATGTCCTTCACTCGAAAGACCTGTCAACTTCTCTACGTGCCATTTTTCAAGCAGGAATTCCAGAATATCGGCATAGTCCTTGGCAGTGTAGACCCCAATCCGTTGGGCAACAGCTGAAAAGTGATCAAATATCTTGTCGTCTTGGCCATCATACAACAAGTGGGCTGGCATTCTGATCTTCTTCTTCATCATGCCCGCCAGAGCCAAGATGGTGTCATCCGGGTCGACTTCGAAGAGCTTCTCCACAATCTTTGTGTACGCAGTTTCATGGCGTTTCTCATCAGCAGCAATGATGCCGCATATTTGTGCCAGTTTCACGTCCCCGTGCTCCTTGGCTAGCCTCGCTGTGTTACCATGCGATATGAATGTTGCTCTCTCTTGAAATGACGTGTAGATGAATCCATTGTAGGGATTGTTCTCAAATTTAGGGTTCTAATTGATATTTAAGCACACAAAAGAATGTTTATACACAGGTATCAAACGTAATAACAGAACATGCATGGCCAAATAATAATATATAAAAATATAAAAACTTTTTAAATGCATATAAGAATTTTTTAAAAAGAAAATGTGGCCTAGACAATACTCTATAGATAAAAAAAATGATCGTAATTTTGAGTTATGTAGCATTATTATGTTGCATTTACATTTTAAAAACGTGCACACAAATGTTATAAAGAAGATATATAGATCTCACCATTCCAGAGCCTATAAGATATTGAATAGTCTTCTCGATTTGCCTCATGTCCACACGTCCAGAGAGGTAAAGATACTTGTGGAGGAGGTCGCCATGCCTATTTTCTTCAGCAGTCCAAGCCCTAATCCAAGTTGCCCAAGAAGTGAGGCTTGCACCAGTCTCGTCCTTAACCCCATCAAGAGTGTTGAGCATTGTCTGGTAAGTTGGAAGCGCTTCCTCTGTTATCATGTCTCCAACCAACACAACCAAGTACTCATCGGGGAGTTGCCTGCACCTCGCCCTCAACTCCTTGACCTGCTCGTAGAATCCTTCTGATTCAGGCTCCGGCAGAAAATCTGCTGGCTGCCAGCATTTCTCCACGGACTTTAGGTGCATCAAAATGTTCTGCTCAGCCCAACCCTCCAAGGATTTGAAGATCTCAACCTTTTCTGGTTGCATGGAATGAGTCACTTCAACATTTTTATGAACTTCTCTGACTCTGCCACAGCGGCCAAAATAGCCTTTCTTTTGATTATCAATCTCCCTGTACATACATACATATATATATATATATATATAATCAGTTGAAGAATTGGAGTTTTCTACAATTTCCGGGTGAAATTAATAGATGATGATATGTATATGTTAGGAATGCAAACAATGTCCTATTGTTAGTCACAAATCAGAAAGATTATGGATATATAAAGTATGAATAATATTTTTATTGTGATTGGAATTTTTTTAAGTAAAATTAAAAGTAAATTCGTGAAAATCTAATTTTAGAATAAATAATATCATATTAATATGATGATATGTGTGATTCATCGATCCTTACAGTATATTTAGAGGCTATTATCTAAAATAATTATGCTCCAACGCCTTCAAGGGATATTATAATTGTGTCTTCGATATGTATTTAGAACACCGTACCTAAAGTTTTATGACGGGCAACGCTTCCCATGGGTTTAATTTCATTAACCTCAAAATATAAACATATAGATTAACCCATATATATTTTTCTTTCAGAACATAGATTAACCCTTTTATTTTCTTGTATATATTCAAAAAAAAAAATAACAAAACAAAATATATGACTTTTACTTTGACTAAAATAAATATATTACAAGCTTCCAGACATATTACATGGTGTGTCAGAAAACCCATATGGTTCATTTATCATGGAAGCTTTAGCCTGTAAATGCATGCTGGCCACCGCAAAAATTAGGAAAGGAAGGGAGAAAAAACAGCAACTCAATTCCTCATCTATTTATTCTAGCAGCTGCCTGTGCGAGATATGAATCATTGCAACTAACATTTTCAAATTACACAGAGAAAGAACACACATATTAATGATCTGGAAACAGCTACATGCAAATGCAAAAACACATTCAAAGTGAACACGAACTACGATACAACTATGACTCTGAATTAACACAAAAAAAGACGAGGGGCCACCCCTGAGCAAACTGTTGAAAACTCGTCTGAAACATTACTCATTTTCTTCTTCTTTTTTATTTTTTTCCTTTTGTTGCAAAGATGTAGAGTATCAAAACCAGCAATGCCTCGAGATTGAGAAGGTGGATTGTGGATCAAAAAGTGGACTGTGTTAGTTTCAGAGCCATTTTCTTTATGTTGCAACCCTTAATTATGCTGCTGCATGCTTGATAGCAGAAGCAGCGCACTGATTGTTAATGGCGGGTGCTCAAAGACCACCACCACCACCACCAACACCAACCCCGAAAACAAAAACAATAAAAAAGAGAAATTAACTGGTCAGTTAGCTTTTGTGACATTAACAGATCATCACAGACTCTGCATGCAATTTAAAACTCATTTCATCTATCATTACGTGCTGCGCTTTGACCTCTATTTTATCGACCAAAACTTCATTTCTTTTAGCTCTAGGGATCACCCCACCTGCAATATACACCTCGCTACAAAACCCACTTACGAGAAAAAAAAAAAGATGAACAACTTACTGAGTTTTGGCGCACATCAAGACTCGAGTGGATGATCTGATGCCGTGGGATTGATAAGGAAGCTTTTGGGATACCAAGGCAACATAGTTCAGTTTCAGAGCCATATTTTATTTTCTTCTGTAAAGACTGGAGCTTCCTTCTGCTTTTTGTTGAATATTATAACTAGTGGTCACCCCAGAGAGCATGATCCATGTTTTCTTTTCTTAAGAATTAGGAGTTGCCTCAATTTACTTTTGTTTTGTAGTAAAGCATCTAACCAACACTGACACAGAGTCAGAGTCTCGGAGAGAGCGATGCTACGATTAACGTAACGAACAATTTTTTTAATTTTTTATTTTCAATCGAGGTTTTAAATAATTATTTAATGATAAAATATTATAAATTTAAAAATTATTTATTATATTATTATATTGTTTAATCATTATTTAATATTTCATTTGAAATTAAAAAATTATAAATATAATTTAAAAAATATAATATTATTTATTGAAATAAAATATTTTAAATTCAAATGATAAAATAATAAAATAAATAATTTTAAAGATTATATTATTTTATTTAGAATTAAAAAAAATTTAAAACACTATTTACAAGTTCAATCTAAATGAATTACTATAATTAATGCTTTGGCGCATACTTTGCGGTCCTCTTCATTATATTTATAAGCTTTGTGTTGAATTTGTTGGAGTGGTGTTTATATATTATTTTAATAATGTATGAGTATTAATAGTTTAATATTCATACGATAAATATTTTGAATAAAATCGTTAATATTAAATATTATATGATACTAAACTTGTAACGTTATAGACATTATATGATCTGAAAGAGTTCGGATTTGATCTAAAAGAGTTTAGACTAATATAAGAGTTAGTAATACTGAAAATTATAAATGTTAAGAGTTACCACTACTAAAAGTTAACATGTTATAAGAGTCAACAAAATTCTAATAGTTAGAAGCTTTATCTAAAATAGAACAATGACCTGGAAATACACTTATAATGACATAGTTACAATAAGTGTTAAGAAATATCATTATATAAGTATGTTCTTAAACATTAGTTTTTAATCTATTTTTATTGATGCGGTTTATCGGTGAATCTCTTTTATATAGATCAGTGTATATTTATATCTGCATAGTGCAAATGATTGTTCTTACAAGTTTAATGTATTAAACTATTTATTACATTATCTTAAAATAATTAACAAGAAACTAAAAGTAGTTTGTTTGTTTTTATGAATGAAATCTCAATCTCATGACTTTTAATGAGAGAATATGAATAATTAATAGAAATATCAATGATACTAAACACTATAACATTATTTAAATTTTTTATTTTATTTTATTTTGTATTTACTTAAAAATTTTATTTTTCACATTATTTAGAGATATTATTATATTATTTTAACTTTTTAGTTTGACTTTTTTATATCATAATATAGATTAATTTTATATTATTAAAATTTATAAATATAAATTAATATTTAATATTAATAAAAATAGAGAATGAGGCGGGAATGAAAATAGAAAAATCATTCCCCACATACAGATTGTCAATCTCTATTCCATTAAATTTTTATGAGAAATAAATGGGAATGGAGTTTAAAATAAAAAAAAATTGAGCAGGGTATAAGAAAGACCTCTCCACCCCTGCTTCGCTCCATTGTCATCCATAATTTTAACTAATTATTTAATTATAGTTTATTTTGTTCTGAACATGTGCATAAGTTTTTTTTTTAATTAAAAATTTTAATTTAAAACATATTAGTTAAGAATATGAGTACTTTATAACCAAAGTTTTTTTTTTAAATAATATAATTATTATAAATTATAAATTTAAATATTACAATATTATAAATCAATACAATAATAATTTTCTACAAATAGAATAAAATAAATAATTAACTCTCCATAATAATCAGAGAGATTTTAATCTAATTTGAACCCAACAAATAAATATCATCTACAATAAAAAAATAATTAACTCTCTTAAATAATTGAAGAGACTTCAACTCAAATTTAATACTTTAACAATCGAAATGCTATCACTAATTATTAAATTAACTCATAAATAACTTAATTAAAGACAGAAAAAGTCTAGGATGGTTCATTCTTGAATTTTATTAAACGAATCAATTAAAATCACCCAACTAAATTTCGTTGTTGGAAATTTAAACAAGAAGTCTATTTCAAATTTACTTAAATTGGTCCCAAACTTAAGAAAGTCTTCAGTACACATTAAAGGTATTTATGTCATTCGTACAATAATTCCATAAGTCTTAATATGTTAAGAATGAGTCATACTTGAATTTTATTAAATGAATCAATTAAAATGGCCCAACCAATTTTGTGTTAACATTTTTTTAGTACACTCTAAGGTATTATGTCATTCACACAATAAATTTATAGTCTTAATATATATGTATTTTTGTTAAAAATTATTAAATAAATTTATAATTGTAATAAATAAAAAAACACATATTATAATATAATTGAATAATTGTAATACACTAAATTGTTTTTTGGGATATTAACATTGTCAACATATGAGGTTGACATAAATTATATTGTAACAGCGATTTTAATTTTAATTATATTATTATTTTTTTATTTAATTAAAAAATAAAAATATTTTAATTATTTATATAATAAAATTATAATAATATTTTTATCTTTTTAATTAAATAAAAGAGATAATAATATAATTAAAATCATAATCATAATCAAAATAAAATTTGTGTCAACTTTAAGGGATGGCAGATAATAATATAATTAAAATCATAATCATAATCAAAATAAAATTTGTGTCAACTTTAAGGGATGGCAGTGTTAATACCCCAAAAAATTTTCTCCCCAATATTTAAAAAAAAAAAAAAAAAAACTCTCCCCAAACTCTGTATATTTCACACTCCCATTTAATACAATCAATTAGCCGGCACATAACCCCATATGTAAATGTACACCAGATTTCATTGAATGTAGATTTCACTTTGTCAACTTATGAACAAAGAGTAACCGATAGTGAGATAGAATTGATTGCATTTGTAATGAAAATACTCACACAAGTACTTGAATTAGGATACTCTTCTCAGTAAGTTTTACCTAAATTTTAAAGAATTTTCTAACATGAATTTTGTATTAGATATAAATATTTTAACACATATTTTTATATTAGGTATGAATGTTTTAACACATATTTTGTATTAGGTATAGATGGTTAGAACTATTGTTTTGCTAGAATCGGAGGTCAAGTCTCGTCGTCCCCAACCTCCAAGATATCAACAGTGAATCTCTACATGGAGGCCACCAGAAAATGTGCACATGCTGATACATTAGATTCAATATCATAAAGGGCTGATTTTTTCGAAGAGCATGCTCTGTTAAATTGTTTAGATACTTCTGTTACCCAAGTAAGGAACACGATTCTTCATTTTGTGACTCTTTTGCTTTCAGTTAAGTGAATATTTCGTCTCTTATATAGAGCGAACAATTTATTAAGGTACGTGTTTATGCGTCATTATTATTTATATAAATATTTATTTAATAATATTAATATAATATATTTTTTATTAAATTATTAATAACTTATATTAAATAATACTAATATTTGTATCGTCATAGAAGAAAAAAAACATAATTTCATGTTTGAGAGAATGCTCTCGTATATTATTATTAAAAATAAATTACAAAGTTATAAAATTACAACTCTTGAGTATTTGCAGGATTTGGAAGATAGTTTGTTTAAATGAGAACTCCATTTATTTATAATTAAAAGTATATATAATAGACGGTTAAGATTCATCTAATTTAACAATCCACATCTAAAGAGAATAATATATAAAAGAATATTTCAAATATGCCACCTGGAGCTCTCATTTGAGCAAACCATATTCCAAACACTCGAGAGTTGTAATTCTATAGATTTATAATCTATCTTTAGTAATAATATAAGAGAGCATTCTCTTAAATACTTAGTGTACTTTTTATTCATTTCTTTCTTTGTAATAATTGGTATTGTAGGTTGCTTAATACTTAACGATCTAAAATAAAAGTCATCTACCACAAGTAATATTTTTATTCTAGAATTCTCTACTAACTACTATTCACAAGTGGGTTTGGCCCATAAATACAACGAACTCAAATCGGCCTTTTAAAAGGTGTAGTCCATCAAATGCGTTGATCTGAAAGAGTTTAAATCATGGTTAAGAGTTAGCAATGTTAAAAATTATAAATGTTAAGTGTTAGCACTGTTAAGAGTTAGTAGGTTAAAAAAGTTAGCGAAATTTAATAAGTTAGAATCTTGTTTGTAATGAGACAACGACATAAGGATATACCAATAATGACACAGTTGCAAAGAGTTGTAATAAAGTATTAGAAAATGTCATTATACAAGTATGTTCTCAAATACAATGTTCCTGATCTATTTTCACTAATACAGGTCTATTGGTGAATCTTTTTTATATAGATAAGTGTATGTCTATACCTACAAGGTATAGATGGTTATTCTTAACTGACCATGAGCTTATAGTTGGTATAAACATACAGGTATTCAGTTATGATTAAATACTGGACAGACTCATAAGGACTCCAATAAATATCCTATGAAATCGTCAGTAGTAGGTCTTCTCGAGTTGAGTAGTATTCGTGGTCCTTTAACTTGAGCGTTATGGTGAGCTTATGAGTGATATATCATACTTTGATTCCACGGATGTTAGAAACCTTTTATGGTCAAACTACTATGTGTTGCTGGGTATAGTTCGATGTTCATGAAGTCCGGTGTGCGTAGATATGAAATCCGTCAGCTCATATAGGTGAGTTGTATACTGAATGCTCCGATATTATATTTTAAGAAGTCTTATGGCTATAAATAAACCCAAATTTTTTTTTTACAGAGTTGAACAATATATTAAAGGTGTTTGCGTATATTATTCATTAAGATACAAATTTAGAAATAAGTTCATGGATGAGCTTATGGAGATTTGACGGCGAAGATCTATATCCCCGCATATATAAGATACAATTAACTGAAGGATTATACGTATACGCTTTAATCTCAACTTATATGGTCAAATACACTGATTTATAATTTCATGTGTACGTATGACAAAAGATCGTGGACTCACAATATGAAATGTACTCATTGTGAACTAAGACAGCGTACTGAATTGAATAGTTCAAACTAGTAAAATTCAATGAAAATTAATATTTGTTTCATGAACTCTCGGAATTCGCACATAATATTTAAATGTTAAATATATTAATTACTTAATAATTATTATTAACTAATTAAAATCATGACACGTGGTGCAAGCCTTCAAATAAATTTACTCAAGTGTTGAGTTTGGTGAGACTCACGTTACATTAAACGAGGGCTTAAGAGAAATATCACATAATTAATTATTTAATTATTAAATAAATTGTTAACTAAATTTTAGTTAAAAGTTATTTAATAGGTTCAGTTAACTAGATGTTTATATAATTTAACCTAAGTTATTATGTTAACTATGGTAATGTTAAAGCAAAATATCTAAAATTCCTTAAGTGTTAAGTTTCTTTTTAACTAAATTAAAGTTAATGTGATAACATTGGTTAAGTTAAAATATAGTTAAAGTGCTATGATACAGATATTAAATTAATGAAATCAATTTTTATTTCATAAAAAAAATACAAAAGTCTTCGCCGGCCATAAGACTTGTTTTGGTTTAGAAAGAAATGTCTTTTGATGTTGGTTATAAGTGTTCGAAACCAAACAACAAAAACTATTTTCTATCTTCATCATTTCTTCACTTTTTGGCCGATCAAGTTACAAGTAATTAGGTAATTATTTTTCTTGTTCAAATGTTGAATTAGAAAAAAATATTAATTATTTTGTAATTATATTAATAGTTCAATAATTAAACTTTTAGATTAAAATTTTAATTTAAAGTTTAAAGAGTTAAAGTAAAATTATTGGATTTGGTCTGCTGTCTAACCCATCTCGATGATTATTAAAATTATTTACGAGCTTCGCTTCGGATAGATTCTAAAAAAATATAATTCAAAGACTTTATAAGTATTTTTTTCTTAATTTTATTTTAATTTAATTAAAATATAAATAAATTATGTTCATCATTTATACGTATGTATGTGATCATATGTATATTTAAATGAACACAAATTTTATATATATATACCCTATATAATAATCGACACTATCACAACTTTCATACTATCAACTTGTAATAATTGCAAGATAGAAGTGATTGTATTTGTAATGAAAATACTCACAAGTACTTGAGTTAGGATACTCTCTTTAATAAAATTTTACCTAAATTTTTTTAAAAAAATTAACACATATTTTATATTAAATATGAGTGATTCAAGATTTTTTTTTTTTTAACAATCATCATTTCTCCCCGATCAAGATTAAGTAAAAACTCAACTTTAGAAAGAAATCGGATCTTGAGTACTTAGGCCAATAAGTTGCCCCGTTAATGACAAAGATCATTCAATATGACTGGAGAAATGTGTTTGTCACCCGCCCATGGCCACTCTATCTCATTCCTAAAAATCGCTTCCCAATTTCTCTTTTCTTAGAAAGCAACTATTAAAACTGTGTAATTTTTTAAATTGACTATTACACTTCTTTTTAACTATTTAATATATTATTTAGAATAAAAAATTTTAAATACTATTTAAAAGATGTAACATTATTTTATAAAAAATAATCATATAAATTCATATTAAATGAGATTATATTATTATATTAATTTTTTTAAAAAAATAATATATTTAAAAACATTAATTACATACCTACTAAACAATCACTTAAAAACAGATTAATACATGTCTGCTAATTAGTGTTGTCATTAATTTAATTGTTAAGAATTAAGATTTTCCCATAATCTAATTTGATCTAATCCTAATTGTTTAATACATTCTGCAGGGCAATACATCTCATTTTGAGAAAAATGTAACTATGGTTTTCCTTCTTAATTTAGTAAAAATGTTAAAGAAAAAGGATTTCAATATTCAATAATTTTACATAAAAAATAATTTAATAAATTATATAACTTATGATAAGTAATTCTGTTATATATCACTGTTTAATAATTTTATAATTTTTTATAATTTTTGCATAATTTATAATGTACTACAAAAATTTATTTTATAATAAGTTATATAACCCACTAAATTATTTTTATATTTTTAATATCATTATCACAAATATGATTCATTAATTTTAAAATAAATAAAAACTTTTAAACAAGTAAGATGCTTTATTAGGAGAGAAAAACTTAGCATTAAATCATTATCGAAGGTTATCTTAATTTATGCAAGTTTCATTTATTGGCGAGTATTAAAGGGTTCTTCGTATAGTGAGTTACGATAGCTCACTATATCATTTTTATATAAATATATATATATATATATATATATTTTTCAAATAAATGAAACAGTTTGCCCTTAAACCTCTATCTCTCTACCGAAAATCCAGCTGAAGGGAACAGTACTGTGTGCTTGTTTGGCCCTCCCCCGAGCTAATGTATCATCCAATCTTCTAATCCTCCGAGGCAATCCGCAGACAAAATCTTGAGCTTCATGTCCTTCACTCGAAAGACCTGTCAACTTCTCTACGTGCCATTTTTCAAGCAGGAATTCCAGAATATCGGCATAGTCCTTGGCAGTGTAGACCCCAATCCGTTGGGCAACAGCTGAAAAGTGATCAAATATCTTGTCGTCTTGGCCATCATACAACAAGTGGGCTGGCATTCTGATCTTCTTCTTCATCATGCCCGCCAGAGCCAAGATGGTGTCATCCGGGTCGACTTCGAAGAGCTTCTCCACAATCTTTGTGTACGCAGTTTCATGGCGTTTCTCATCAGCAGCAATGATGCCGCATATTTGTGCCAGTTTCACGTCCCCGTGCTCCTTGGCTAGCCTCGCTGTGTTACCATGCGATATGAATGTTGCTCTCTCTTGAAATGACGTGTAGATGAATCCATTGTAGGGATTGTTCTCAAATTTAGGGTTCTAATTGATATTTAAGCACACAAAAGAATGTTTATACACAGGTATCAAACGTAATAACAGAACATGCATGGCCAAATAATAATATATAAAAATATAAAAACTTTTTAAATGCATATAAGAATTTTTTAAAAAGAAAATGTGGCCTAGACAATACTCTATAGATAAAAAAAATGATCGTAATTTTGAGTTATGTAGCATTATTATGTTGCATTTACATTTTAAAAACGTGCACACAAATGTTATAAAGAAGATATATAGATCTCACCATTCCAGAGCCTATAAGATATTGAATAGTCTTCTCGATTTGCCTCATGTCCACACGTCCAGAGAGGTAAAGATACTTGTGGAGGAGGTCGCCATGCCTATTTTCTTCAGCAGTCCAAGCCCTAATCCAAGTTGCCCAAGAAGTGAGGCTTGCACCAGTCTCGTCCTTAACCCCATCAAGAGTGTTGAGCATTGTCTGGTAAGTTGGAAGCGCTTCCTCTGTTATCATGTCTCCAACCAACACAACCAAGTACTCATCGGGGAGTTGCCTGCACCTCGCCCTCAACTCATTGACCTGCTCATAGAATCCTTCTGATTCAGGCTCCGGCAGAAAATCTGCTGGCTGCCAGCATTTCTCCACGGACTTTAGGTGCATCAAAATGTTCTGCTCAGCCCAACCCTCCAAGGATTTGAAGATCTCAACCTTTTCTGGTTGCATGGAATGAGTCACTTCAACATTTTTATGAACTTCTCTGACTCTGCCACAGCTGCCAAAATAGCCTTTCTGTTGATTATCAATCTCCCTGTACACACACACACACACACACACACACACATATATATATATATAATCAGTTACGGATTTGAGTTTTTTTTAAATTTTCGGGTGAAATTAATAGATGATCATATGTACATGTTAGGAATGCAAATAAAGTTCCATAATCACAAATTATAAAGATTATAAGTATATAAAGTATGAATAATATCTTTATTGGCACAAAAACTTTTTAAGTAAAATTGAGAGCAAATTCATGAAAGTCGAATTTTAAAGTTAACAATATCATATTAATATGATAATACGTGTGATTCATTGTTCCTACAATATATTTAGCGGCTATATATCTAAAATAATTAAGCTCCAACGCCTTCGAGGGATATTATAATTTTGTCTTATATATGTATTTAGAACCCCGTGGGTTTAATTTCATTAACCTCAAAATATAAACATAGATTAACCCTTTTATTTTCTTGTATATATTCAAAAAAAAATAACAAAACAAAATATATGACTTTTACTTTGACTAAAATAAATATATTCCAAGCTTCCAGACATATTACATGGTGTGTCAGAAAACCCATATGGTTCATTTATCATGGAAGCTTTAGCCTGTAAATGCATGCTGGCCACCGCAAAAATTAGGAAAGGAAGGGAGAAAAAACAGCAACTCAATTCCTCATCTATTTATTCTAGCAGCTGCCTGTGCGAGATATGAATCATTGCAACTAACATTTTCAAATTACACACAGAAAGAACACACATATTAATGGTCTGGAAACAGCTACATGCAAATGCAAAAACACATTCAAAGTGAACACGAACTACGATACAACTATGACTCTGAATTAACACAAAAAAAGACGAGGGGCCACCCCTGAGCAAACTGTTGAAAACTCGTCTGAAAATTATATCATGGGCCATCTGCAGAAACATTACTCATTTTCTTCTTCTTTTTTATTTTTTTTTCCTTTTGTTGCAAAGATGTAGAGTATCAAAACCAGCAATGCCTCGAGATTGAGAAGGTAGATTGTGGAGCAAAAAGTGGACTGTGTGTTAGTTTCAGAGCCATTTTCTTTATGTTGTAACCCTTAATTATGCTGCTGCATGCTTGATAGCAGAAGCAGCGCACTGATTGTTAATGGCGGGTGCTCAAAGACCACCACCACCACCACCAACACCAACCCCGAAAACAAAAACAATAAAAAAGAGAAATTAACTGGTCAGTTAGCTTTTGTGACATTAACAGATCATCACAGACTCTGCATGCAATTTAAAACTCATTTCATCTATCATTACGTGCTGAGCTTTGACCTCTATTTTATCGACCAAAACTTCATTTCTTTTAGCTGTAGGGATCACCCCACCTGCAATATACACCTCGCTACAAAACCCACTTACGAGAAAAAGAAAAAAAAAAAAAAGATGAACAACTTACTGAGTTTTGGCGCACATCAAGACTCGAGTGGATGATCTGATGCCGTGGGATTGATAAGGAAGCTTTTGGGATACCAAGGCAACATAGTTCAGTTTCAGAGCCATATTTTATTTTCTTCTGTAAAGACTGGAGCTTCCTTCTGCTTTTTGTTGAATATTATAACTAGTGGTCACCCCAGAGAGCATGCTCCATGTTTTCTTTTCTTAAGAATTAGGAGTTACCTCAATTTACTTTTGTTTTGTAGTAAAGCATCTAACCAACACTGACACAGAGTCAGAGTCTCGGAGAGAGCGATGCTACGATTAACGTAACGAACAATTTTTTTAATTTTTTATTTTCAATCGAGGTTTTAAATAATTATTTAATGATAAAATATTATAAATTTAAAAATTATTTATTATATTATTATATTATTTAATCATTATTTAATATTTCATTTGAAATTAAAAAATTATAAATATAATTTAAAAAATATAATATTATTTATTGAAATAAAATATTTTAAATTCAAATGATAAAATAATAAAATAAATAATTTTAAAGATTATATTATTTTATTTAAAATTAAAAAAAATTTAAAACACTATTTACAAGTTCAATCTAAATGAATTACTACAATTAATGCTTCGGTGCATACTTTGCGGTCCTCTTCATTATATTTATAAGCTTTGTGTTGAATTTGTTGGAGTGGTGTTTATATGTTATTTTAATAATATATGAGTATTAATAGTTTAATATTCATACGATAAATATTTTGAATAAAATCGTTAATATTAAATATTATATGATACTAAATTTGTAACGTTATAGACATTGTATGATCTGAAAGAGTTCGGATCTGATTTAAAAGAGTTTAGACTAATATAAGAGTTAGTAATAGTGAAAATTATAAATGTTAAGAGTTACCACTACTAAAAGTTAACATGTTATAAGAGTCAACAAAATTCTAATAGTTAGAAGCTTTATCTGAAATAGAACAATGACCTGGAAATACACTTATAATCACATAGTTACAATAGGTGTTAAGAAATATCATTATTTAAGTATGTTTTTAAACATTAGTTCTTAATCTATTTTTATTGATGCGGTTTATCACTGAATCCCTTTTATATAGATCAGTGTATATTTATATCTGCATGGTGCATATGATTGTTCTTAAATGACCATAAGCTTAGAGCTTGTATAGGCATGCAGTATCTAGTTAGGATACTAAATACTAAACAAGCTCGTGAGGACCCTAATAGACATCATATGAAGCCGTCAAAGGAATGTCCTCTAGAGTAGTATTTGTGGTCCATTAACCTAAGCATCATAATGGGCTTATAAGTGATCCATCATGCTTTAGTTCCACATATGTCAGAGAACATTCATGGTCTAACCGCTATGTGTCACTGGGTATAATTTAATGCTCACGGAGTCCGATGTGCATAAATATGAGATCCGTCAATATACATAAGTAAATTTTGTATTCGATGCTTCAAGATTGTATATCAAAAAATCTTATAATCATGAGCAATAACCCCGGGAATGTAATTTCCTTTATGGTTAAACAATATCGCAATAATGTTTGCATATGTTATTTATCGATATACGAATATGAAAAATAAGTTCATGGATGTGCAAATGAGGATTTGACGGTACTGATTTATATCCCCGCACATCCAAGGTATAATGATGGAAAGATAATACATATGTGTTTTGATCTCAACTTGTATGGTTTAACTCGCTGACTTGTAATATTCGTGATGTGTGCTGGGCATTGTTCACAAACTTATGGAATAATTTCATTTGACGAATCAGACATGGACCTATAAAGTGTCAATATAAAGTGTACTCGTTGAGCACTAGATAGTATATCGTATTGAATAGTTAAATACAATATAAAATACAGTAAATTATTATGATTATGTTAAATAAAGTATATGGTTATGGTGAGACCCACTTTATGTTAACTTAGTAGCCATTCGGGTATAATGGTAATTTTATTTTATTAATTATTTAATTAGTAAATAATTAAGATATTTATTTAAATAATAATTAAATAAATATTTAATTTAATCATAGTTAAAAGTTAACCATAAGATCAAGTTAATAGATATTTGTGCTTAGCTAAACTATGGTTAATTATTAATTATGGTTAGGTTAATTAAATATCTAAATATTTTATTTTTGTCATTAAGCAACTTAACTAGGGTTAATAGTAACTTTAGAGTTAGGTTAGTTGGATATTTGTTAACTTAGAGGTTAAGTTAATTTAATTCAACTAAAGTTAAATGTTAACCTTAATTAAGTGAATAGTTAAATAAAATGAAATTGAAATTGAAATTTATTTAAAATTCGTAGTATAGAAAGTGAAATGAAATTTAAAATTCATAAGTTTTACAATTTTTTGGCCGGCATGAGAAATAGAATTAGAATTCTTGTTTTTATGTTTCAAGTATTAAAATCTCAAAGCAAAAACAAAGGCTATTAATTGTTATAATTAATTGATTTATTTTTAATTGTTCAAGAGTTGAATAAAATATAAAACAAAATAAATTTTTATTAGATTAAGCGTTAATCTAAATAATTTAAAATTTTAAATCAATGTTAGATTATACTGTTGTTCTAACTAATCAAACTCATCCTAGTTGATTACTAGAATTATCAATAAATTCATTTTATATGAACTTCAAACAATTTAATTTAAAGTCTTAAGTGGGTGATATTCTAATTAATTTGATTAATTGTGTATATGTATATATGTGTGTTGTGTATAATTTTTAACCTTCCGTTGTGCTTGTATATATACGAGATATCTATATTTGTATCGTAAACATATACACCACATGCATACATCCTAAAATAATTGACGCCTAACAGAATTGACTCATTCTAATATCTCTTTCGTTCAATCACCACGAGTAATATTAAGTATCTCAAATTATATTTTAAATTGTATCTTAAAAAGTAACGTGCTAATTAACCATCACCTAATGGTTGCATGACACATCACTTTTTAATATACAATTATATTGGAATGTTTAATATTATTCTGAGTAATATTTATAGTTAGTAAACAATAAATATTTAAAAAAAAAATTAAATAATTAATTAAAATTTTTCACCTTTTAATGATAAATAATATGTTACTTGAATTGAAAAAAAAAAAAGATAATAACTTAAAATGTGTGCTTGTTTGGTATGGCTTGTAAGGTAGTGTTTTTTAAATAGAGGTTATACCAATAGAGCTTTTAAGAAGGAAAAAATTAATCATTTAATTGTTACTTATAAGTTTTTAAAATATATTGTGTAATTAATTTAATCGACAAAATTTGTAAGCTATGTTATAAGAGAATTAGAGTTAAATAAGAGCATTTTAAATAATTCAATACGTGAAAAAGAATTTTTAACTTATATTTTTAAAAGTTTAAAATTTAAGTTTTTTTTTATAAAGATAATATAATCATTTTAATTCCAAAAAATTTGCTCTGATTTGTAAACAAATACTTTTAAAACATTTCAGTAGAGCTTTTGACATTTAAAAAAAAAATTTAACCAAAAAAAAATCATACCAAACTGACTTTTAATATATTTATTACCCATAATTTTTTAGATAGATAATGTTTATATATTGAGAGAGATAAATAATTTAATAAATTATGTAATTCATTATAGTGAGCATCAAACATATGGCAAGATTATGTTGTACATCATAAATTATAGAAAAATTGCAAATTGTCTAAATAGCGTTCACATGATATAGTTGCACGCTATATCATTTATTATGTAACTTATTAGATTTTTTTTTTTTTGTGTGTATGTGTGTGTGTGTGTGTTAGAAATAGTATTTACGTGTCATTCTAATTTTGTATGAATATTTATATAATAAATATTTTAATAAATTATTAATATTTATTATATAATACTAAACTTATTATTTTTTAGACATTTATTATTTTTTAGACATTGTAAATTTAAATATAATTTAAATGTGTGTTGGGTTCAGTGCTAAAAGTTAGCATTCTAAAAATTAGAACTTATTTGAAATGGGATAAAAATTTAAGAATATATTAATAATGACATAGTTACAAATGATTATAGAAAATGTCTATGTTTATCGACATGGGTCAATCGGTGAAGCTCTTAAATCAGTATATGTTTATATCTGGATTGTTTAGACGGTTAGTCTTAGTAGATCGTAGGCTTAGTAGAACTTTGTATAAATATGCAAGTATTCAATCAAGACTGGGTATTGAACATATTCACGAGAATCTCTAATAGACATCCCAAAGAGCCGTTAATGGAAGGTCTTTCGTCATCTTTTGACTTGAGCGTCACAGTAGGTTTGTGAGTGATCCACCATACTTTAATTCTATATATATCAGATACCTTTAATGGTTTAACCTCTATGTGTCATTGGGTATGGTTCAATGCTCATGAAGTTTGGTGTACATAGATTTAAGATCTGTCTACTTATATGGTGAGATATATATCCTGATGCTCCAAGATGTATTTTAAAAAAATTTGTGGTCATAATCATAAATTCTGAAAAGTGTTTATAAATATTATTTACAAAGATGGAAATATAGAGATAAGTTCACTGTTGAACATATAAAAATTTGATATTAATAATCTATATCTTTGTTATTCTGAGATATATGTGATAGAGGAACTATACAAAGATGGTTAATCTTAACTTTTATTATTCAATGCGTTATTTTATAATATTCATAACGTGTATGAAGGATATTGTTCATAGAATTATAAAAGTATTTTATAAAATAAATGAGTATAAATATAAAAAATCTCACAATATAAAATATAAAAAATTTTACAATATAAAATATACTCATTGAATATTAAAATAGCAAATTAATCAGAGTTTGATTTGAAAAAATTTTAAAAAACAAAATTTATTTCAAAACTTCTCCAATTATATGCGTATCAAAAATTTAGGTGTCGAGCATATTATTAATTAATTATCAAATTTAATGTTAACAAATGGCATGCATGGCAAATGTGAGACAAACGGCATGTGCATGATAAATATATGTGACAAGTTGCAAGTGTTGTTAACTTTTATCATGCAAAGTCTTTGTGGTTGGTCAAAAGGTTCGGCAATGGTGATTGGCCAAGGGAGAAGACAATTGCAAATGTTGCAATTAATTCCCGGCCAGTAGTTGAAAACAGATAGGCAAAAGTTGCTATTTTCCTAGAAAAGCATTTCGGCCAAATCTGAGAGAGACAGTGAGAGTTGTTACAAAATCTAACTACTATTTAGATTCTGCCATCTCAGTAACGTCGAGAATTAAAATTGCTCACTAATTCCCTTTAATGTGAGATCCACAAATTGATTTAACACCAAAAAATTTTAAGGATAAGTTTGTGATTGTAATTAATTTACGTTCAGTATGTAATTATTAAAATAGAAATTAGATTTTGTTACGCAATGTATATATGATATGCATTTAATGTTTTGATTATATAATCACATGCACATTTATCACACTAACATCGAGGGATAGAATCATGACATGGCTTTTTGTACACAATTTTATAACTCTCAGATTATTAAATTTTTAATAGTTATGATTTAAGACAATGTGGCTTTTTAATTATTTTAAAAATTATTTAATTAAAAATGAACCCACCACCCAATAAAGTATTTTATGCTCTCTTTTTTTTTAATTCTCTTCCACGTGTTTATAATTTATTTTCTTACTATTTTTATTTTTCTCAATATAATTTCTTAAAAGAGAAGCCATGACTTCTTGATTTCTTAATTTTAAAAATTGGAACATATTTGGAGTGATGACTGTGACACCGTATAAAAAATTTTATAAACAAAAAAACTGGTGAAGTTAGGGTCTCTAAGAACTGCCATAACTTTCTGATTTCTTAATTTTGAATTTTGGAGAAAGAAAAATGTTCAGCGGTGGCTTTGATAATTGTAACACATTGTAAAGAAATATACATTACATTTCCATCCGAAATTCTATAATTCAGGTTAAGAATTGAATTTCCCAAATTTTCAAAAAACATTTCTGATACATCTTAAACTTGACACGCACCACAGTGATCAAATTTAACAACAAAAAAAAAAAGGTGCATTTATACACTGGAAATTTTCTTCATAAAAACATGACAACATTTTAGGTTAACCAGCATCTGAAACAAAAAAAAAAGAAAAACTTTACCACAGTTTACATATGGATCTTTGGTTAACATGCTATAAGACGAGCAAAAAATACAACTAAAGCGCCAAAACATGAGTAAGGACGTTATAGTCTATTATATGTGCAATCCTGCTGTCCATGGACGGCAGACCCCGGCTTCAGCAATGACTGCGGAGAGGTTTCATTTGGGTTGAGACTTTTACCATCAGGAGGTAAGCACCTTTTTGAGAAAAAGGTGGCAATATTTTTTGCCCTCCCTTCACTCTTCTCCCCTAATCGAATAAGAAATTTTTCATTAATCTTAAAGAGGGGGATATATCAGATGATAAACTGATGCAATTAAGGGCAGAATGAGGTTCACATACCTGGAGAAGCTGGCAAGCCAAGCTTGACCAAAATTTCTTTCTTGACCTGCATCGTAAATGATGACCATTCAGCAAACCAAATTTATTTCATGAAACTCTTCTATTTGGTATAAGACAATCACCAGCTGAGACTACATCAAATATCTCACTGTTCACAAAAATTTGGTCTCAATGCTATAACCCAATGGAGATACCATGAATATACTGGCTTTAAAAGATGAACCTCAGGGCAACCAGAATTGGTGGGAAAATGAAAGAATTTCATAATGCAGCTTAGGGTTCCAGCCTTCCACATTCCACCCCACACAATGGTCCAAATGCATGAGTTTATGCTTCAAACATGTATATAAAATATAAAAGAACCAACTTGTGTTGCAAAACACAGTACCAAGCACGGCAGAATAAGGGCGTAAAAACCCCAAAATCACTTGAAACAACACAGTAAGCATATGTATATATATATATCACTTCATAGGAAAGCACAATGGTGATCCAACTCTCACAAGAATAACACATGGAAATTAGTAACTAACCTGCCAACGATTATCTGTAAAATTAAAATCTGATATCTCCCGTACTTTATTTCTTAATTGAGATTTTGAGATTGCTGGGAACTTCTGCTGTAAAGATTCTAAAACCTTACTCATACTTGTTGAGCATGACTGTATAACTGATACCTAAAAAATCGACAAGATTATGTTAGCTTCCAAGCAACAGTTGACAGAATAACATTGCGGCAAAAAAAAGGACCTTTGAGAAGATCCAGCTCCTAATTTCTAAAGTTTTAAATGGAAAGTCATACAAAACAAAATTCCAATGATGCTTCCTATCTAAAACTAGAATAAGAAAATGCAGCTTACAATTGCAGGCAAATCAGATTCTGGTATGGTTGTCACAGTTGAAACTGGTGTTGTGCTGCCCTTGTTATTTGACAAGCAGTTCTCGTCACCCCCAACCTCCAAGATATCAACAGTGATCTCTACATGGAGGCCACCAGGAAATGTGCGCATGCTCAGAGCTTGCAAGCATGTCTGTTCCATTTTAGAAGTACCACTGAGATCTTCAGTCATTAAAAGTGGAACCTTTTCATGCATAAGATTCAGTATAATCAAGGGCTGATTTTTTCGAAGAGCATGCTCGGTTAAATTGTTTAGATACTTCTGTTGCCGAAGTACTGCACAGGATTCTTCACTCTCTGGCTCTTGCTTACAGCTAGGTGAACATCTCATCTCTTGAACAGAGTGATCAATTTCCATACTGTCAACTTGTACACCCTGCGTGGGAAGGCAAAGTTACATTAAAAAACATTCTCCAGAAGGTTGTAGGGTAAAGAAAGGCAAATATTGTAAAATTATGTACACCAGAATGAGCAATTGAAGATGATTTAAATGAACTCATATAAATCATAATCTCTTGGAACCAGCCCACACACATTGCATGAACAAGAGGAGACCAGTGAGAAGACCCAGAGGTTCTATAAGCTCTGTATCTTAAATTGTAACAGGATGTGAGTGCCAGCTAGCTTTAGCTGGTTGGATCTCTTGTAGTCTACAAGAGGTCTTGGAATCCAATCCCACTCAATAAATATAATAATAATATTAATAGTAACAATAATAACTGGAATAGTTTGCCCTTTATGATACACCAGGTCATGGGGTGATTAAAAAGGCAATTTCTTAACTGGATTTATAAATATTATCATATTAGATTTCAAAATTTTATCATTTGAAAAAAGTAAACAAAATAAAAACAGTACAAGATGCAGTTATCAGAATCTTGAGATTTAATTGCTCACCTCATCTTCTGAGAGATAACCATCAGGTACAAAAAAACCATCTTCAGATTCTTCTTCATCGTCAGCTTTCGAACAGCCTTCTTCATCTTCATCTTTATCCTTATCACAATCAGAGAGACTTTCCCCAGGATCCTCCTTCACAATGTAAATGGCATTTGGATATTACCAATTTAAACCAAATTATTTAGCAGTTAAAATAAAGAAACTCTCAGTACCTCTTCCCATTCTTCATCACTATCAACATCATAATCCAAATCTCGGTCCTTTCTTAAAGGGTGGCGTGCTCCCACAATATGGCTGAAAAGAAATCTTCCCATATAAGGCATAACAGGGGGAAAGAAAAGGAAACTACTAAGCATAAATCAATTCCTATCTTACTAGGAAAGTTTGACCTTTATTCCCTATTGTTCCACCCAAATGCTAATTAATAAACCCACAGAAAGTAATAGAACCAAAGCCCACCCATTCCATGTGCATATTCAGTACATTTCAAAGATGATTAGGGACAAGGGATGTTTCAGAAATCCCACCTACACAATGAGGTGAGACCACACCTTAAATGATTCCAAGGAATAAAGAAAGTTGGCAATTAGAGGGCAACTCTTAATTTAACAGTCTAAAATCCAATCACAGATTTCACTGCATAGTACAATCTTATTGGCAAAGGCAATCTTTGCCTGTGCTTAAATATAGTAGAACAAAACATATCTCTGACTTTAAATATTCATGGCAACTGCATGGACAACAATACAACAGATGAGTACACACACCAGTTACATGGATTTTTTGTCTTGCTATGAACCAAAAGAAAATGAGAGAACTTGTGTTTCCTAGCAAGCAAAATAGCTGCCCACGAAATTATTCATCATCATAAAAGCATAGCATACCCTCACTTAATTGTCAAAGATAATACATAAGAATCTTGATTAAACTTGCATGTTCTAATGCAGATTATAATAGCCTTGTGAAACATTAAAAGGAAAAAAGGCAGGAAAGGAACTTACCTTGTCTTTGGCCAAATACCATAAAATGCAGGTCTATAACTCTTATCAAACTGCAATAGCTGCTTCCTCCTTTTGCATTTTATAGCAGCAGAACTATCAGCACTAGTAATGCATGATCTATCATCAAAGGACTGATCCATCCATCGATCTTCAAGCCTCTCCTCACTCAAATCATCATCATGACCTAAACATCTATTGGTAGTTAGCTTAAGTTCTTTAAACAATTCAGTTTTAGGCTTCCTACGTATTCCCCAATGCTGATTTCGATTTGAACGAACAGAATGACCCATACGATGCCAGGAAGATAAATGAGACCTGAAAGTACAAGAAAACCTTAAAATGTTAGGACAAATACCAACAGAAAAAGGCCAACAAAATAAGGATGGTAACCCTACTTGCGAAGAACATCAATAGTGATCTCATCAAATGATGAAAGAGCAGAGTCCATCAACGAAGTAACTGCTTCCGGAAACTTTTCACTCTTCTTACTTAATGAAATAGAAGTACTTGCTCTAGAAGAAGACTGGTCATTCTGGCATGATGTAGTAGTTTTAGTTCTTCTGAGAAAGCGTTCCATCATTGAGGCCTGCTTTTGTAGAGCAAGTTGCTTTTTCAGTTCAGTTTCTTCTTTCTCTCGACGTCGTTGATCTTTCTCAGCTTCTTCTTGCTGCTTTCTGAGTTGCTTCCTCATCTCAGCTTCTTCTTTTTCACGAAGCCTTTCATCTCTTTCTGCCTCCTCTTGCAACTGCTTTAGCTCCTTTTCCTGAAATATATCACACAAATACATTAGTCAAGCAGAAACCCTTATCAAATGTTAATTTGTTGACATCAAGTTCTGTTACATTAAACAAAATATTGGCATATCTACAAGGTGAGTTTACATGTGTAGATAAATCAAACACAAGAGGCAACAAATAAATATCCATGAAAGAATTGGCAAATTTTGTGCCTACACTCTGCAACTTTTCCTTTTGTTGTTCACGTTCCATTCTCTTTTTCTCCTTTTCAATTTCTCGTTTATTTCTTTCCAATTGTTTGATTACCAATTTCTCTTCTTGCTTTGCATCCTTCTCAACCCTGCAACCATAGATAAAAACCTCAACAGAGGAAGAGAAAATCAAATACAAAACCTGATGAGGAACTGCAAATACATACATGTCTACGTCATTTTTCTTTAATATGCCATCCACTAATACACGTATCTTTGCCTCGCTTAAAACTTTACCAAGCTTCTCAGATGCTTTCATCAGATCATGCACGAAATTAGGATCACTCTCTGACTTTTGTAGTGCAGTTAGCATTGCTGAAATGAGCCAAAAACATCAGTAACCTAAGTTGCAAGAACGAAACCACAACTGAAGAACATCACAACAGATGGGTGTTCTACAAATCCTGTGCAGTGAAACAATACAAAAGAATGGACAGAAACAAGAAGTTGGTGTCTCATTCCAGATAAAAATTAATAAAGCAATATAGTTGAAAATGAGATCATGATGTGAACTGTACAGACTATTAAAGTACAGAGCACACACGACTATACACAGAATTAATCAATAATCATCAAAGAACATATAGTTTCAGTTCCCACAAAAGTGAATAGCATGGATGGGCAACAGATTAATTAAAGCAGTTGTTTAATCAACTAATACCAAGTTTAACCACTATAGGGAAAGCAGATAGTACAAAACATTAACCACAAGTTCAGAACAGGGTCATTTGTGTAAGATCCCAACACCACATGTGGATATGATTGAAGGTACAAATGGTCTAGGTAATGTATCTTTATCCCACCCATATGCACTCAAACCTACAGCAAAATACATGTATATTACAAACATAAAGGTACAAATAGTTCGGAATGACCAAAGGAGTTGCAAGCTGAATCAACTTCTATGGCAACCACACACAAGACTAAATAGCCAACTGCCATCATCAATGACAAGCATAAAAATGTTTGGTATTTTTCCTACCAGCAAAACTACTACAGCTATATTACTCTAATGACCCACTAAGATCGTTAAGTTGATGACACATTGACAACCAAGTAAAGCTAATACAAGCAACATAGAAATAAAGAAAAGTTGCAAACAAGCAAATAAAGGCATTGCCTTCACAAAACTGAGACAAACTTCTTATAAATCAATAAATATCCATTCAATGACACATTTTTCCCTCTAATCATATTATAAACTCAAAAACATACTAATGACATAACATATATTTACCAGAAACAGCTGTAATTCTCTCACGGATTCTCCTCCGACAAGTACGCCGAATTTTCACCGCCGCGTGTACAGATTTTGGCAGCAACTTTACATCTCTTGTCTATGAATGTTTGCAAACAAACTCAAGTTAAACGATAAATGCAAAACCCTAAATCTAATAAATAAAAAATCAAATTAAACAGAAAATCACAAAATCTGAAGAATACCCAGCAATTTAAAAACCATTAAATAAATAAAATAAAATCGTTTACCTCCCAGCACCACAGAGAAGTCTCAGAATCATCTTCCAAAACATCAGCATCGGCATTGGAAACTCCATACATCACTCTCTGACCCACAAACAACACGGCATTCTTAACAGCAACAGCTTTCTCATTCAGTTTCAAGTAAATTTCATCCACCAATTTCGACAAAGGCAATTCACTCTCCTCCATCAACACCGCCACCATCCCATTTAACGAGCCGCCGCCGCATTCACTCAAATCCATATTCAATCTCCGATTTGTAATCATTTCCTTGTAGTACCCAAAAAGCCCATTCATTTCTTCATTCAACTCTTTGATTCGATTCTCTTTCTCTTCCCCCGTGAGCGCCGACCACGCTCTCTTGCGTTTCACTGCCTTCTTCGGGCGATCTTCCATGTTTCTCACCGTCGCCGTATCTGCCATTCCAGCAATAGTTTGAGATCTAGGGTTTGGGCGTTTCAAGAAGAACGAAGAAGCAAGAAAAGCATTTTAAATTTTAATGTCTCTGTGATTTTCAACATTCCATTTTCTTGAAAAATGGGACCACAGTGATAAGACGTTTTGCATTATTCCTTTTTTTCTATTATATTTATAAATTAGTGAACAGAAATAATTTATTTTAATATTTGGTGACAATTTTTTTTTTTTTGGATTTCTTCCCGCCAGTGGCAAATGTAGTTTCGCTCCAAATGGCTTCCTAATAAAGCGCTTTTTGGCGCCACCATTTTGGCTTTTGCTTTGTGCGTCAAGGTCTACGGTCCATCTGGTGGTTGTTGCATGTATTGAATGACACGTGCATGTCAGTGAATAGTAATGCTCCGTGGACCGTTTTGTTATGTTTGTAGTAACTTGCACTCCGTGATACGAGTTTTTGAAGCGTAAATATTTCATTCTTTTAATATCAAAGACATAATTTATTATTATTTTTGCTCCTCTCATAAAAATATTTAGATTTTTCGAAACTTTCCCTCTTTTTCTTAAATCCATTCAATATATTCTAAAATTTGTAGATTAGTTTTAAAATCATCACATTTAATTAAAAGTAATAGAATCGACTATGGAATTAAAAAAATTAAAATTGAACAAAAATTGATGAGTTTTAAATTTAATATTATTTTATTAATGTAAGTGTTTAGGTTTAATATTAAGAATGTGAAATAATTATTGTAAATTGTCGAGACTAATAAAAAATGACCGAAAATTACTGATTTTGGCCGAAAGTTATTTTGCCCATGGCGCACTTGCTGCGCATCGCTGAAGAGCGTGCCAACCCACCACCATGCGGCAATTAATTTTTTTTCTATTTATTTTGTTTATTAAATTTCAAATTTTAAATGTATTTGATTAATTATTTAAATTTTAATTAATTTTTAAAATTATACATAATTGTTTAATATTGATAAATAAGTAATTTATTTATTTACTTATACCAAATGTTAGCTTTGTGTCTTGTGCGTAATATTTGTAGCGTGACAAAATTGCTAAGAGGTTATTTAGTTTATTATGTGCTAAATGGGTTAAAATTTTTAAAAGGACTAATAAAATTAAATTAAGTCTACTTTTGAATTGTAGGTGGGAGAGTATTTTATAAAAAATATATTCTTTAGAATATACTTTTAGTAGGTAGTATCTTTAAAATATTTTTTTAGATATTTTTCACTTTAGATATGAATTTAGATTAGAGTAAATCTTAGCAGTCTATAGATAGAGTTCTCATTTGAGACAGTATTCTCTAAATTGTAAAAATACTCGAGTATTGTAATTCTATAACTTTGTAATTCTTTCTTTAATAATAAAATACGAAAGCATTTTCTCAAATATTTAGTGTGTTTCTTATTCATCTCTTTTTTTAATTAACTGAGTTTTGTAAGCTGCTTAACACTTGAAAAGTGTCTAATGCCGCACAAGTTCAAAAAATCAATCTATGACAAGCATGTGCCTATGAGTGCTAAATCAATTGTTTTTAGCCTTTTTGTCTCATTTTTCATATTTTTTATAATTTACAATTATTTTTAATTATTATTTCATCTTCTTAACATTAAATTTAAACATTTACATGAACAAAATAACAAAAATACAACAAACACAACATTAAATTTAATACTCACCAATTTTCATTTATTTAAAAAAAAATTCAATTCTACAACCAAATTTCTTATTCATAAGTTTAAAATGTGATGATTTAAAAATTGATCTACAAATTTTCAAATAGATTAAGTGGATTCGAGAGAGTGGTCTTGTTAATTTTAAGAGAGATAGAGGGAAAGTTTCAAAAAATTCAAAAATTTATAAGAAGGGGGAAAATGATAAAAAAAAATACATTTCTTTAGTTATAAAAGAATTAAACATTTAATCGTGGTCAAATAAATATAGTTATTAAAATTTTCGTTTATTTCTGAAAATCTCCCCCCAAAAAAAAGTAACTTTTAGGCATAAAAATATTTTCATTTTTTCCTTTTTTATAAAAAAAAAGTTATTTTTGTTTTCATCTTTGTAATGGAAATTACTGTTTTTCCTCTTCTATTTATCTCTTATTGATTTTAATATTTTTCTATTGTTGATAATAATTTATCCACCTCGATTAGTGGTTCTTTGCGTTCTAGATCTTAATCTTAAATGTGTTGTTTATTTTTTGTCACAAATCTTAACTTGGATTGAATTTAGCCGTGGTTTTTTTCTAATTTAATACTCGTATTTCTCTTTATATATTTTTTTTATTTGTTCAAATCTAGCAAATTTGAGAAAATATGATACAAAATTATTTAGAAGAGTCAAATCAATAGTGGATGATGACTTCAAATAGCAATAGATTTATTTTTTATAGAGCTCAATTTGTTATTTGATAATGAAGATTGTTGATCCCTTGTTAGTCTTATTTATTATCAAAATTGTTTTTTCTAAATTTTTATCTAGGTTGTAAAGTTACATTCTCTATTTAATGAAATCAAATAAATATTTATGCTAAAAAAAACCTATCTAAATTCTCTTGAATTATTTATTAGATATCTAAATTTTTTAAATACTTAATTTAATTTTTATTGTTAAAAAAATAACGTATGAATTACATTGTTTAAAGTCATTATAGTAAATTTATATATTTAATAATGATAAATAATTTTATATTTGATTAAATTTATCTTATTATCTTTAAAAATAAAGTGTACTTTAAACATTATTTTTTTCAACAACATGAATTAATTTAGTATTCTTAAAAAAATAAAGGACCCAATAAATATTTCAATAAAAAAGAAAGAACTAAACTTAAATTTTTTTTAATATATATGACAGGACTCGACCCGAGATTCTCTACTATAGGTCCCAGCAGTCCTGTCGGGTACCTCGATGAAATTTTTTCAAAATTTAATTGGGTGAATTAAAAAATTCTGAAAAGAGAACCTCTTTTTAGTTCTTACTATTTATGAGAAAATCTGATAATATACATAAAAACGACATTTAAATTTTAAAAATATACAGGCCGAGTTTCCCCTATTTTTCTGAGAATTCAAATAAAACCTATAAAAAAAATTCACTTCTATTTCAAATACTTCTCAATACTATCAATTCAAACCTCCGGTTCTTTCCAAACCAAATCCAACATAACTCAATAGTTTCATTTAAATTACAAAATGAGCATACTTATAAAAAATAAAAACGATCATCATAATATCGCAATCTCTTCTTGTTAGTTCAAAACATACATACAAATATACGTGCCAATAATTACTATGCGAAAAATAAAGGGTGCTATTTAACACATTTACATATACAAAAATTATCTTCAAATTTGGCCTATTACTCAGCAATAGAAGAATCAGCAGCTTGCGTACCGAGACCTGCACCTGGGAAGGGAGTTTTAAAAATATGAAACACAAAACGAGTGAACTAAGAAGCTCGGTGAGTGTAATTGAGATTTTAAATGAAATAACATTATGCATAGATAATAAATTATAAGTACATTCATAAATCATACTTTTAAAACTGATGTAAAACTGTAAAACGATTTCTAACATCATATGCTGATGAAATCTTGCTGAGCGGTTTTTATCTACATTTTTTAAAAATAATATCCAAAATCTATATAACACAACAATTGCCACGAGCATATAAATGCATAAAATGCTATCGCTAAATCGAAAACTAGTGAAGTCCTCGCTCGACCATTTTATTTGTACCTAAGGGAAAAATAGAAACACCAAAAATAAAGGGTGAGTTGATAAACTCAATGAGTAAGTGTGAAATCTGAATAATTGTGAAAACATACTAAAAAATTTAAAAGTACGAAAAACTGTTCTAAATCGTTTCTAAATCTCAAATACTGATAAAATTCTACCGAGCGATTTTCTTTGTTTAAATTTTTTAAAACATAATAGTCTATTGCTGAAATTTGTAAACATTATTAACAAATATTTTCATTTAAAAAAAAAAATTACACATCTCGTACAATTGTCTAAAACTTTCGTTCGGTTCTAATCTGTCTGAAAAAGTACCAATGGCTATCCTAATGCTGGACCCACTCATAGCCGACAAAATGAGTCGGTCATAGGGCGGTCTTTACTAGCAACAACCACTGTGATCAATCTAATAAACTGATAGATCTGAGACATCTCACTGTCTATGTGATGGAATATACATCGCAAGCATATAGCGAGACAACACCTCGTAGCATAAACGACTCACAGACTCGACACCCCGACTCCCAGGAGTTAGCAGTACTCAACCCAACTGACTGACTTGCCCACACGTACGAGGTGTACCGGCCGGGTCTATATTATCCCCCACATGAATCTGAATCTGATAGCTGATAATTGATAAATGGGGTACCACTGTCATTTGAAAACTGATAATATTCTAAAAATTGTTTCTTACTGCTGAAAAATTAAATCTCTAAACTGTAGAAAATACTGAATTGTAATTCTAAATTTTTGCGGTATTTTCAAATGATAAATTTTCAATTCTCATTATCTCAAAAATATCAAATAAAATATCACTATACTTTCCTTAATTCTTAAAAATCACGCAACTTGAATAAATTTATTGAAACAACAACATTTAAATTAGAAAGCACATAAATACTAATAATTTAAAATAAATTGCATTTAATTTATTTTAATCGCCTTTCCACTCACAAATTGTTCTTCGCTAAAGTTTCTTTTTCGGGCTTGTATTTTCACTGGTTTCGCCATTTGGCACCTACAAAGTATAAATTAAACTTTAACCTCTCTTAAAAGGCAAAATTATCAAAATATCCCTAGTGCATATTTTCGGCCACCACCTAAAATTTATTTCTAAATTTACAATTCTTCCCCCAACAATTTCAATTTATGCACAAAACTACCATTTTTTGTCAAATGGGTTCATAATCCCTTATAATTTTTTTTGGACATAATTACCCTTAATCTTTGTCATAAATGACCATTATATCCCATATCCTAACTTTGATTTCTACCCATCAAAACTCATCTTAAGGGTCCTATAATTTATTCTTAACCCTCAATTTTAGTTAATTGCACTTGTACCACTAAAAGCCCCAAAATGCCCAAAATAGCCCAAATTGAATTTTTACCAATTTTCAAATTTCTTCTTACCTATGGTCTTATCTACTCTCCAAATTTATTCTAATGCCCTAAATTTAATCAATTGAAGTCTAATTATATAAAAACCCTAATTTACTATTATAGGGTTTGAAATTCTCACATTTTAAAGCAAATTTACCCTTAATCCACCCTTAAATCTTATTTAGGCACTTGTAAACAACTTGATTGAAGTGTGAATTTTTTGATTTGGCTTAGAAACTGTATAGGCATCACTATTTATCTCATTCCCTTCTTCATTTTTGAAACTCTCTCTCTCTCTCTTTCTTTGTTTTCTTTTCGTTTTATTTTTTCTTAACAATTCTTGAAAAAAGAAACACTTGGCCTTTATATATAAACCAAAAAATTGCATAATGACTCTCCAAGATATGCCTAGTTGTCATTTAGTCCTCCAATTAAAAAATATTTGATTGGTGTCCTATAATTTAATAAATATTACTAATAACTAATAAAATATAATATAATAGACTAATATATACAATTGTCCCAATTTGATTAGTCCATATATCTTAAAATACACATATTTATCCAACAAAAATAGATTGTTTAGGGTGTGATGTTCACACAAAAAATTATTGGTACAAATATTTAATTTTTATTACTTAATCAATCGAAAAAATTTTAAAAATATTCGGTGAGCACCCAAAATTCAAATTGACTATAAAAATTTTTAATTGGGTCTATTACAACTCACGTAAACACTTAAATTTTTTTTTTAAAAGATCGAAATCTAAAACTTCTACAATTCCCTATTTGTCAAATATCGAAATTTTAGATATCTGACTATTTATAAAAAATAGGCATTACAGTATACGTGTGCATGATTGATACTTTAATAAACATCTTTCTATCTTCAAAAATTCCATTTAATATTTTTTGTGTATATATATTTGTATAATGTTAATTATTTTAAATTGTATTATAAAAAATGACATGTCAAATAATTATTTAACGATAAACTAGTGTAATATGTAATTTTAAAATTTATATAATTTTATCATCTCATAATTATTTGACACTTCATTTTTTTTAAATATAATTTAAGATGCATGACAATACTCTCTCTATTTAATAGCTTATAATGTTAAATAAAGCTCAATCGTGGTACAAATTGATATATAAATTTATATGTAAACATTAACAAATATGCATCCAACTTAATTGATACATGTAACTTGCACACGTGATGCTATATAATTGTCATATTGTAAAGCAAGAAAATAAATAAATAAAATTTGGTGTTACAAAAAAAAAGTAAAAACACACTTGGAGACATAATATTATAAATTATGGGAAGTCAATTAATTCAAAAGTTATTTCAATGTTTATTTACTTATAATTATTAACTTTCATCTCAGTACTGCGTGTATTGCAGTTTACAATTGTTTTTTTTTAATTGACTTAAAAGCTCGTTTCGTTGTAATTCTTAAATAAATTTTTTGAAAATAGAGTTTTTTAAAATAAAAATTCTAAAGATTTAACATGTACATTAGTTAATCCCGGAAGTATGTATAATATTTTTGAAATGCTGAAAATACCATTATGAATAACTTTTTTTTTTTTTTGCTTGTAAATGCATTATGAATAATTTGGTTTTGCAAGTTAACCAAAAAAAAAAAAATCATTTGATTACGAGTAGAAAGTCTTAAAGTCTCTGATTTTTTCAATATGAAGTGATTTGTTAATTTTTCTTCTTCTAAAGTTTGGTTGCAAATTAGAGGAAAAGTTTTTTAAATTAAAAAAAAAATTGTTCTAATCTCTATCAGAAGAAGTTTAAATTTTAAAATTTTAAAAATAATGGTTAGAACTATTTTGTATTTTAAAGTTGATGAACTATTTTGTATTTTGGGGTTGATGATCATGAACTTGTCGGCAACATTCGAAGGAGGTCAGTTGATGTACTTAAAGTATGTTATACGGTAAAGAATAAAATTATATATTTTAAGTTGTATTTTAAATAATGATATAAAAAATAATAATTAAACAGTGAAATTATATAAATTTAAAAATTACATATTATAATTAGTAATTATTTAATATATTATTATTTAAAATACGATGTGTAACCTTATTGATCGGTAAATTGACAATGTGATGTGCTACAGCTATTAATTTTTTTCTTGCTTTTTTTTCTCATTTTATTTGCTTCGGAAATTTTGGTTGCTTACAGCTGCTTTCAGGGTGATATGTCTTGTGAAAACTGGGAGTTGATTAATTGGACGCTGAAGGAACATGTCAAGACAAAGTTGGGCCAAACTGTCGAATGCTTTTGTAGATTACTGCTTTAGGGGTATAGTTAACATTTCTTTTTCCTTGCAATGAAATTTTCATAGATATTTTGAGATGATAAATAAACCTGGAAATTTCTTTTGAATTTGATTCCAAATTCAGAATATGCTTGAGATTATGTTCATCTTTTTACCCAAAAAAAAAGAAAAAGAAAAGGGTGATATTTCATTGGTCAGAACTTGGTGATTGTTTGTAAATCTGTTTGCTTTTTCCCTCGAATGTCCCATAAGTTTGATGCAAATAAGCAAGGTAATAGACAAACAAACCAAAAAGCTAGCACTAATCCTGTGTCAAGAGCAAGCTGCTTGCCTTTCTGGACAGCCCACAACTTCAATATATCTGAACATCACCAACCGAGGGAAGAGGGATTTTACAAGAAGAGGCTGTCATGACCGCACCTGAGGAATTCTGAATGATAATTCCCACACCCACTGAACCTTCCAACACATTTAATGGCAGCCTCTAGAGCTGGAATGGGTTTGAAATACTAGGAAAACTAGGCCTGTAGCAATGTAAGAAGTAGGCTTTCTGGGGTCTCAGGAAAGTGCTTCTGTTAATAAAGTCAACATAGCAAAATTCATTCCTCTACTTCCTCTTTTGTTAGGACTTGATGAAACAGTGATGATATATCATCATCAATATGCGCCTTTGGTTTGATACTTAGATATTTTCTGGGAGGTTTAGGTGCCAAAAGAACCTGACAAGAGATTCTCTTCACATATTTTTCGATCTCTACCAAAAATAAGAACCTAACTAGAGGTTTAGGTACCAAGTTCTTCCGTTAGACTTAAGACTATAAATATTTCTTCATTGTTGAAGATAAAAGTTACGAATTCAGCACTGTAGCTTCAATATCATTTGGAGTTAAAATCTATTCTATTGGTAGAAGTTTCCCCAGCTTGGAAATTCAGATCCGATTGCTTATAAGCCAAAATTTAAAGAGAAATAACTAAATAACTACGAGAAAAGGAGAGCATAAACACATGAATACACTAAAAATGTCTATTCATTGATTTATAATAATTTTCAAGCCAAGCCCAACAATAAAAAAAGTTGAGGACCCAAAGAGGAGGAAGATTTCAAAGCTCAACCTCCTATGGAAACATAAGAAAAAAGTACTTCCACCAAAGGAAGACGAGGAGCCCAAAAAAAAAAAAGAAAAAACTGCCTGTACTGCTATACAACTTAATAATAATATCTATGTTGCCAACTTAAAAGTTCTTCAAATTTATATAACCCACAAGCTCTAATTAGGCAGCAGATGGGGCTGTGATGTAGGGAACGGCACCAGCCTCCGAAAGCGCTGCCAAGAATGGCTCCAGGTTCACAGCCTCAGCCTCAGCTTCTGCTTCAACATTTGATGAAGCCACATAATTCTTGTAATCCAAAGACTCGTCGTTGTATATGTCCCACCATTTTTGAACCAGCATCTTGATGTCTTCCCTGTCCATGTTCTCTTCTCTGCCTGTGTACCTCCACGGCTTAGACCCCTGAAAATTCCAATATTAATCAGAACCCATTAGATATTTCGATCAACATATTCTAATATCATAAGCAAGGTATTTTCTCCAAATATGTACTTACAGCAGCACAGTAGTGAACAACTTTGACTTTGTCAATTTCAATGTTCTCTGGGTGGCGCCATAACATAGCCAAAACAAGGTTGTAAACCGGAGGAATAGGCTTGTAAATATCCCTAAAGAACATATTTAGAAAGTCCTGCAATCAAATTTCAAGATGTAATATCAGATAATGAATTCAATGATCTAAAACTAATTGAGACACAAATTAAACGCGTATAAAAAGGATAACAAATTAAATACCTGCTCAGCAAAAGGGGTAGGAGGAATAATTTGGAGGGTCTCAAGGAGATCGTGATAAGTGGAGATGCTTGGCTGATAAACAAACATGCCAGCATTGAAATACAGAGCAGGCTTAGGACCAAGCTCAGCCGGCCACTTGACCTTATTGGGGCACTGCTGGCAATATCCAATCTTGTACTGTGGGGTGTGGCTCCAGGTTTTCTCACAGAAGCAGTCCATCACAGCATAGAAATAGCCATCCGGCATGTCAAAGAGGTGATCTATGTTGTCAAATACTTGGATGTCTCCGTCCAAGTATATCATCTTGCTGTACTCCACAAACTGCAATTTCAATCCAATAAACAAACCCCATCAAAATTTAGAATCAATAGAAAATATACACATGCATGGACTCAAAACAATTTCAGATCTAAGTCTTGGTAGGCAAAAATATATGCAAAAGCATACTTTTTCTCGTGAAAAATGTTTTTCCAAATTATGGGGTGAAAAAACGTCAAAACAATAATAAGTAAAGTCGGTACGATAGATCCGAGGGTTTACACCCTGATCATAGCAGAATATTGAGAAGTTCAAATTATATAATAAAAAAATTTTAAGACTTATGGCAAGAAACTAAATGTTTCTCTCAAGGAATAAGCCAGAATCTATTGCATTTTCAATGATCGTAATGACAAGATGGTGGCTGCACAGGTTTCTTAACACAGACCCAAAATAGGAAACATGCAAACGCATAATAAACATCAACATCAAAACGACAAAAACAGGCACCTAAACCACGTGAAAAAAGCTAATGTGCAAGTTGTAAAAACATGCAAAAGCCATAAACATTAGATACCTCCCAAATACGAAGCTTGGAGTAGTTGATGACATAATAAGCCATGGCAAACTGGGTCTGGTTCTCCGGAGGATAAACAGGCTCGATCTCCTTCACTATGCAACCTTGTTCGACAAGGATTTTCCTGTGCTCCTCAGGCACATCAGGCAGAATTGCAACCACTAATGGGTACTTGCTCTTCGCCTTCCTTAAACCCTTTGCCAAACCCACCACTCCTTTCACGTAGTCCCCGTTGCCGGCCAAGAACGTGACATAGGCACGTTTGGCCAGGCTTGGAGCTTTTGAAAGAGAAGTGGTCTTGACAACGGTGGTAGGGGTGATATCGGGTGCCATTTTGATGCAAAAAGTTGAGGTTTTAGGATCAAGAAATGAAAAGGGTAATTCGAAAATGGATTTGTTTAAGAGAAAAATAAGTATTTGTAGAAATGAAAGTGTTGCAAACAAGATTAAGAGTTTTTGAAAGACAAATCTTAATGTTTGTGTTTTAAGGTTTTGTGACTTGGTGTTGAAGAGGGAGTGTGGGGGATATATTTATAGGAACTTGGGGTTGGTGTAATTCTGGAAACCAAATGAATTTTAATATTTTTTGGTAATTAATTTATGAATTTTCTAGGTTAAGGAAGATGAGCTGCTGTGATCCTATAGGGAATTGTTTATAAACGACGTCACTTTTCCTGCTCTTTGTGTGAAACGGTAGCGTTTTCCAATTCTTGACTTGCTATTCTTTGACTTGACTGGCAGTTACTGAAATAATAATAATAATATACGTCATCTTCTCCCAAAGACATCGGACTCTACGTGTGGCATTGATTTGATCGGACGGTTAGATTGAGAGTTCTGGATTTGGACGGTGCACGAAAAAGGGCAAAATCAATATATTAAATTAGAATATCATCCAAGCCAAAAAAAAAAAATTTGAATATCCTCGAAGATCCTTTTGTCAACTTTTTCCATCGTACCGAAACACCCTTCTTTTTTATTTAATGGGGTATTAACACTGCTGTCCCTTGAAGTTGACACAAATTACACTTTGATGGTAACTTTAATTTTAATTATACTTATTTTTTTATTTAATTAAAAAAATACTTTCATAAATTTATTATGTAAATAACTAAAATATCTTTAAACAGATGACATTTTCATCTTTCTAATTAAATAGAGGGATCGATTCAAAAAAAAATTAAGTAAAGGGAGTGATTGTATAATTAAAACTAAGACAGCCATCAAAGTGTAATTTGTGACAACTACAGGGGATAACAGTGTTAATATCCTTTCATTTAATTTATGACTTGGCTGTTATTATACAACAAGCACGAGGGTAATTCTGTTTGGAGAGAGATGGGATTTTCTTTGGATAAATTAAAGCGCAAAAAAAGTGTGTTTTAAAAAATTAATTAATATTACCAAATTTAAACTACCACCGCGAAGGCACCACCAGCTAGGGGTGGGCAAAAAACCGAAAAACCGAACCGGACCCGAAAAATCGAACCGAATTGGTCGGTTCGGTTCGGTTTTTCTCTTGGTCGGTTCGGTTTTCGGTTTTTTATTTTAAAAACTGAAAAATTCGGTTCGGTTTTCGGTTCGGAAGGCCGAACCGAGAACCGAACCGAAAAAAACCGAATTTAAAAAAAAATTAAAAAATTTAAAAAAAAAATTAAAAAAATTAAAAAAAAATTTAAAAAAATTAAAAAAAAATTTAAAAAAAATTTAAAAAAATTAAAAAACCGAACCGAACCGACCCAAACCGAACCGAAAAACCAAAACCCGACCCGAACCGAACCGGTTCGGTTCGATTCAATTTTTAATTTTTCGGTTCGATTTTCGGTTTTATTTTTCAAAAACCGACCAGCTCGGTTCGGTTTTCGGTTCACACTAAAAACCGAACCGAACCGAATTTGCCCACCCCTACCACCAGCCGGTCTTCCCTCTCATTACTACTATTGTACTGCACACGAAAATCACGCGCTTTTGCGCCACGCGTACAAATGGAGGAGACGTGGCATTTCCATGGACGTCTATTTCGTCAATGTAAATTTAACCAGTCCCAAGTATACGCCACGCGATCTGTAGCGTGGCTACGTGGCACGCTCACAGAAGTCGTATTGATTTTCTTACTCTAGGCGTGGGTTCTTTTAATGGGGTCCAGCGATATCCAATTCGTGTCGAAAGAGAGAGGGAGTCGTAATCGTATTGCATGAGAAGCTGCCACGTTTCAGCGTCTAATTTAGTGGACGGCGTCGTACCATGCTGGGGCCATAGAGTGTAACTTCCTTGAACTAAAAGGTAGAGTTGATTTTTCTAGTAATGTAGTTAAGTTAGTTGGGCCTGAAAATGGGCCCTACTAATTAATTTTATGGATAATGTAATAAAGTTTCAAACTTTAGACTGAACCGACATATTTATTTTGGATAATATTCTTATGACAATATTGTTGTGACTTTTTGACTGCCTTTCACATTGATAAAAAGCCGTAATTTGACTTGGGATTTTTACCCTTTTGAGAATATTCTCCGAGATTCTTGCTGCCTTGAGGGGGCATTGATTAAAATGCCAAATTTTAATCAACGGTGATTAATAGTTGCTTTATTACCGTTTTGATGGATCCACCGTAAATTAGCTTACAAAAAGGAAAACAAACTGTGACAACAAATTTGAAAGGTTTACATTGCGGTTGTGTTGTGTCGGCCATTAATTTTAAACAAATGCTGTCTTTTTATTTTAATATATTATATTTACTATTTTATTAGTATCAATGCAAATATGATAAAACAAAATCTAAATTAATTTACAAATAACAATCTCAACTCACGCTAGCACTTTTTTAAATATTGATATATTTGAATGTAATTAATAACATAATCAAGAGTTTTACATAACTTGCGTACAAATTTCTCTGAAAGATATTCAAATAAAATATAGTAAGAGATATTCAAATCCAAATTTCATAATCTTAACATAAAGTAAGAGGTGTAATTACTTCTATGACTACAATTTCATCCCCGTATTAACAAGTATTTGGATTTGGACATAAAATGTAATGCTTCTTCATTCTAATTTTAGAATCGTTGATTTGAATTCAAAAGTCATAATTTTAAAATTTAATCGTGACATTTCAATGTACTAATATGTATATATATACGTGTCCATTAATAATTTAATGAATTACATAATTTAATATACTAATATGTATATATATACACGTATTTATAAATAATTTAATGAATTACGTAATTTATTATAAATTAAGTAATAATATCATATAATATTATTTAATTAATTTATAATTTCGACATAATCTAAATTTATTTTCTGAAGGGGAAGGAAGGTACTTTTAAAGGCAGTGGTTGAATCGATTTCAGTTGACTCAATGAATCTATTTAGACTACTTATTTCCCTCATTCATGAACTTCACAGCTTGAGCGCTCGCTTTTGATGGGGAGAGGATGACTCTTCACGTAAAATTCATTGATGCACATGGGAAACTCTTTATAGAAATATAAAGGAAGGCAGTTTAGGTTTTCTTAATCATAAATTTTCAATAAGATAATGTTGGCTAAACAAGGGGTGGCACACAATCAAAAAACCCAACTCGCTGATGGCGAGGATAGTAAAGAACATCTATTTTCCAATTTTGTATTTCTTGGAAGCCAAGAATACTGACTCAGCCTCATTCCTTTGGAAAAGCCTCCTGCGGGGCAAAGAAATAATCTTTCTTGGATCCAGGCGGCGGATTGGCAGCTATTTCTATTTATGACGATAAGTGACAGTCAAATTAAATTAAATTCGGATGCGATGGACACCAAGAACAACACTACAAGCATAGGATTTATATGTCGAGACAGCTCCAGGTTTGTGGTTTTTTCGGAGCTGTCCGAATTATGAAGTCTTTATCAGTGCCGATAGCAGAAGCTTTTGCCCTCCGTCAAGGTCTTTTGCAACTGCTATTATGGGGTTTTTCAGATGTTGAGGTTGAACCAGATTCGCAATCGGTGGTTAATGATCTCTTGTCGAATGTGGAATCAAATAAAAAAAATACATCAAACAGTGATGCTATATTGGATCACCATATCATTTTTTGCAAAAAAATAAATGGATATATCGTTCACTATGTAGCCTTTGCACTTTTCAGCTCAACAATTGGGCTAACTAATAAAAAAAACTCAAATTAAACAAAATATTATTTAAGCTCAACAATTGGAGCACTTGATCAGAAACTATTTGTAATGTCTTGAAACATCTATTATTAGGCAACTGAAGATACTTTATTTTTGAAAGAATGTTCCAGCTCCAGGCCCCAATCAGACAAAAAGTATTATAACTTAGATAATTAACGATTTAATAAAGGGTAGGGGCGGAATCAGAATTTAAAGGATGGGAGGTTAAATGTAAAAATAAAATAAAAAATGTAAGAGATTGAAATTCATAGGGTGTTGAAATAAATATCTAATTTTACTCATAAAACAATATGATATATAAAATTTATTTCTATGAGGGTTAAAACAACCATGTAAGGCTAGACTACCACTACCACTCGACTGGTGGATCACTTGGTTGCGAAGCATTTGTTTTAATAAGTTTATAGCTAGAATCGTACGTTGGTGCAAAACATGAAAAAAATTGCTATAAGACAAATTGAATTAAATTATATACTACCACTAGCACTCGACTGGTGGATCAGTTGAGTTACTGGACAGACACTCTCTTTGATCTCAATCATTTTTCGAAAGAAGTAGCAAAAACAAATATAAGAAGCAAGGTTAACAAAAAGGTTGAGAAATGACATGATTGGTTCTCCAGGTTCGAGCACTGTAAGGCTCAATTATAGTTGACACTTGAGAGAAGAGCTTGATATATCCTGACTTTAAAGGAACGTTAGCCACATGCTTAACACATGCAAGTAGAATGTTATTTTCGGGGAGTTGGGCAAAAGGAAAATAGGCTCATAGCTAAAAGTAGCTCGTCTTGTACTTGTGTTAATAGCCCGGTAGTAAAAGTTTGACAGTATATTTATCTCTACTACCATTCTACAATTTATTTAGAAACTATGTAGCTTGAAATGCTTGTGACAATGGCTTCGCCTCAATGCAAATACAACTCAATGAGTACATTTGGATATCCAGCAAGCAATGGAAACGAGCAGAAGCATGTTATAAGTAAAATTGAGTGACATAAAGCATTTTTAGTTTGCGATGCTTCGCAAAAACATATAATTAAAATACAATCCCCAATTAGATTTTTTTTTTAAAAAAAAAGGAGGAAGAATTAAAAGCTCGACCTCCTGTACAGAAAAATGAAAAAGGTTCTTCCACCAAGCAACGACAAAGTAAGAATCAAAACAACTGACTACACTCCTATACAACTTATGTTGCCAACTTCAAAGATCTTAGAGAGCCCACGAGAGCCTAGTTTAAGCCGCGGATGGGGCGGTGATGTAGTGAACGATGCCGGCCTCCGAAAGCGCCGCCAAAAATGGCTCCGGGTTCACAGCCTCAGCCTGATCAACTTCTGCTTCAACATTCGATGAAGCCACATAGTTCTTGTAATCCAAAGACTCGTCGTTGTATATGTCCCACCATTTTTGAACCAGCACCTTGATGTCTTCCCTGTCCATGTTCTCTTCTTTGCCTGTGTACCTCCATGGCTTAGACCCCTGAAAATTCAAATATTATCACAACCCATTAGATATTTCGATTAATACATTCTAATATCATAAATAATGTATGTTCTCCAAATATGTACTTACAGCAGCACAGTAGTGAACAACTTTGACTTTGTCAAGTTCAATGTTCTCTGGGTGGCGCCATAACATGGCCAAAACAAGATTGTAAACAGGAGGAATAGGCTTGTACATATCCCTAAAGAACATGTTTAGAAAGTCCTGCAATCAAATTTCAAGATGCAATATCAGATAATGAACTTAATGATGTCAAACTAATAGAGAGACAAAATATTAAACGCATGCAAAAAGGAGAACAAATTAAATACCTGCTCAGCAAAAGGGGTAGGCGGAGTAATTTGGAGGGTCTCAAGGAGATCGTGATAAGTGGAGATGGTTGGCTCATAAACAAACATGCCAGCGTTGAAATAGAGAGCAGGCTTAGGACCAAGCTCAGCAGGCCACTTGACCTTATGGGGGCTCTGCTGGCAATATCCAATCTTGTACTGTGGGGTGTGGCTCCAGGTCTTTTCACAGAAGCAGTCCATCACAGCGTAGAAGTAGCCATCAGGCATGTCAAAGAGGTGATCTATGTTGTCAAATACTTGGATGTCTCCGTCCAAGTATATCATCTTGCTGTACTCCACAAACTGCAATTTCAATCCAATATAAAAACCCATCAAAACTTAGAACCAATGGAAATGATACATATACATGAACGCAAAGCCATTTCAAATGAAGTTAGGCAAAAAAAGATGATGGAAAAGTATATTTTCCCTCATGAAAAACGTTATTTACCAATTTTATGGTGAGAAAATCCCCACAGGCCACAACAACGGTATGAGAAATCGGAACAAGAGATGTGAGATTTAGTTTATATTTTAAATAACAAGGAAATTGAAATAAAAAAGAGTTATATGGTTAGAAAATGGATGGTCTTTCAAGGAAGAAGCCAGAAAATATTGCATTTTCGGGAATGATAAGTACAAGATAGTGACCTCACAAGTTTCTTAACACAGACCCAAAGTAGGAAACATGCAAACACGCATAAACATTAACATCAAAACGACAAAAACAGATACCTAAAACCACATGAAAAAAGTTAACGTGTAAGTTGTAAAAACATGCAAAAGCCGTAAACATGACTTACCTCCCAAATACGAAGCTTGGAGTAGTTGATGACATAATAAGCCATGGCAAACTGGGTCTGGTTCTCCGGAGGATAGACAGGCTCGATCTCTTTCACTCTGCAACCTTGTTCAACGAGGATTTTCCTGTGCTCCTCAGGCACATCAGGCAGAATTGCAACCACTAATGGGTACTTGCTCTTCGCCTTCCTTAAACCCTTTGCCAAACCCACCACTCCTTTCACGTAGTCCCCGTTTCCAGCCAAGAACGTGACATAGGCACGTTTGGCCAGGCTTGGAGCTTTTGAAAGAGAAGTGGTCTTGACAACGGTGGCAGGGGTGATATCAGGTGCCATTTTGATGCAACAAAAAAAAAAGGTTTTTGTATCAACAAATGAAGAAGGGTCCTCAGAAAATGGACTGTTTTGATGTGAAAATTGAGTGTGTGTTTGCTTAGAAAGTGAAAGGGTATGAAAAAGAGGAGAGTTTTTCTAAGGTTTTGAAAGGAGGACAAATTGAGTGTTTGTGTTTAAGCTTGTGTGATTTGGTATTGAAGAGGGAATGTGAAGGGTGTATTTATAAGTATTTGGGTTAGTCTGATGCTAGAAACCAAATGAATTTTATGGTAATTTACTTGTGAATTTTCTAGGTAAGGAAGGTGCTGAGCTGTTACCAAATCTTTTGTCCAAGATTCTGCTTAAAAAACAAGGAATTTTTTTAATAATACGACGTCACTTTACCTGCTCTTTCCCTTAAACGCTGTCGTATTAATGTTTGACTTAATGCTGCTTGAGCTTGACTGTTATTCAAAATAAATAATAACATATACAGTACGTTATCTTTGTCGAAGGAACCGGACTGTATGGCGTTGATTTGATCCGACGGTTAGATAGAGAGTTCTCGATTTGGACGGTGCGCGAAGAATGGCAAATCCAAATTATATTGATTAGAATATTCTCGAAGACCCTTTGGTCAACTTTTTCCATTGTACCGGAACACCCTCTATTTCGTCAGTAATTACTTGAATATCCGTTATTATAAAACACGTACCAGGGTATTTTTGTCTAGTGAGAAGAGTGTGTTCCGGACTTCCGGTCCCTCTCATTACTACTAGCCCCACAAAAATCACGCGGTTTGACACCACGTGTGCAAATGGGTGCCACGTGGCAGGTTCATAGAGGATCTTTTGTTATATCCTAATATCGTACACTGGGGTCCAGTTCTAAGGATACGCCACGAAATCTTTTAGGTGGCTACGTGGCACCCTCATACCGGTGGGTTTTAGATAATATAAGCGTGGGGTCTTACAGTGGGGTCCAGTGATATCCAATTCGTGTCAAACGAGAGAGGGGGTCGTATCGTATTGCAGAGAGTGGACGGCGTCGTTCCAAGCTGGCACCATAGAGTGCAGCTTCCTTGAACTAACGGTGGAGTTGATTTTCTAGTAATGTAGTTAAGTTAGTTGGGCCTGAGATTGGGCCCTACTTATCTATTAAAATAAAGTTTCAAACTTTGGAGTAAACCGACCCATTTATTTTGGATAATGTTTTTTTTTGACTTTTTGACTACCTTTCAGATTGAGAAAAAGCTATAATTTGACATGGGAATTTTACCCTTTTGAGAATATTCTCCGAGATTCTTGTTGTTCTTGAAAGTGAATTGATTAAAATGCCAAATTTGAATCAATGATTATTAACAGTTGTTTGTTTTCATTACCATTTTGATGGAGCTACAATTAATTACCTTGCATAAAAGGAAAAAATTTATGACACAAAATTTCAAGGGATTACATTCCATGTACTGAGTTAATTGAAAAACAGATGAAGATATGTATTTATAAATAGATACAAATTTTCCATAAAAATAAAATGTTGGTATTTGATATTGATAAATAATTGGTAAGGTTTTATTAGATGTAGGGAATTTGCATACAAATTTCTTTAAAAGATGTTTGTCTGACTCAAAGTTAATGTATTGCTTCACTTTCGATGCACATTTGAAATTTAATTTCAACTATTAAATATATATATGATTGAAAATGATAAAAATTAGGGTAAAAAGTATAATATCCTTAAAATATAACTCATATGAGTGATTTTTTTTATAAAAAAAAACTTAATGAAGGGATATTCAAAATTAGAAATGATAATTTTGACATTACCATTAGACTAACCTCTATAAACACAAATTTACTAGTATTTGAATTTTAATATGAAATGTTATGTTATTCTTCAGCATATGGGAGCAATTTTTTTTTTTTTTTAATTTTTAACATGAGTATTATATATTGCCAACTTTTTATCATTGCACTATTAACATAAGTACCATATAAAAGCAATTTTAAATGAGTTAAAAATAGTTTGTTTAAGTTACTTTTTAACTCTTGTTTTGTTTAAGGAAACTCAAATCAAAGGATAATCGATGGGTCAAGATTTTTACTCTTTCTCACCAATACCATAAAAAAAGAAAAAAAAGAGAGAGCAAATGAAGTCCCTTTCCAGTTTCCATTGCATTTGCATGTCACCCCACACTCACAAAATGCAAATGCAAATCCGAAACAGCAAAAGGAAAAAAAAAATGAAAATGTTGTTTTTACAAAGTAAATTTGAGAGTGACATGCAGCATGCTTATGATGTGTAATACGGAAGTGTTAGAATAATCAAAGCTTTGCGTGTCTGATTTAATTTTGCATAATCTTTCTCTTGTGGGTGATGCACATTGCATATTGCAGACCATATCCTTTTCGCCTTGAAAAAGAAATATGGATATATCATTTATTGAGTAATGTTAAGTATCTCAAATTTATGTTTCAAATTGTATTTCAAAAGTAATATGTTAAATAAATATTAAGTGGTGAAATAGTATAAATTCATTGAGAGAAATTACTCTTCATTCATTATATAGCTTTCTCACTTCTCAGCCTCAACACCTGGTTGGGGATCACTGAAGATAAGGCTACTATTTACTAACTACTCTTCTGCCAACCATGAGCAGGGGGGTTTTCAGATTCTGGGAGGGGTCGGTATGGTGAGTACTGAGTAGGAGGATTTATGGCCCTTCCTTCACCATTTTCACAGACCTTGTGTTGGCTGTGTCAGTGACAGTGTCACTACTCTTTGTATGTAGTTTGTACCATGTCAAACTATCATGATTCATGATTTCAAAGCATGCTGTTCAAAGTTCAAACATTCAAAACTAGATATTGCTTGTGCTAACAAGCAACTTAAAATAGTCAGGGAAATGACTTGGATTTACCATTGATTCTCATATAAGGTTATTATGTTATAGACCGAATCTAAATGTGTTGCATTGAAATCATAAAACATTGGAAAGCCTAGAACTTGGTTGAAGAAAATGATTACAAAAGTAATTGTAAGGGGCAAAAAACTTGAGCATAGAGATAGATGGACCAACTAAGCCTGGAGAACAAGTTTCTTGCCGAGAATTATGTCATCCGTTGAGAAATCAGCCTCTTTCCTGTATGTACCCCTGCCGAAGTCTAGGTTGTATGAGTCTGCGAGACCTTCCACCAGGTCAAACTCAGGCTTCCATCCAAGCACGTGCTTTGCCTTTTCAATTGACGCAAAGAAATGCTGCATTGCGTTACAAAAAGGATGACGTTACTGAGAATTTTCCTTTGATTCTGCCAAGGTTATTGCAATGACATAGGCTGATAAACTGTTACAGATGTAGACTTACTAAAATAAATGGCAAATGTGGAAACAACTTTTCTCCTTGATTTTTGGGCAATTTTTGACAATGTTGATGAACAAATTAGATTACAATGAGGACTTTTCTACATGCTGATGCCACCTCAAAGAATTTTCTTATTGACAGGAGCCTTATCCTTTCAATATCATTTTCAGAGAAGTACTGAATAATGCAATTTAGCAACATCTATTTTTTTTTTTTTTGGATTACATGCAGATATCAATGTTTTCAACCATGTTGACTGAAATGCAGTTTTTATGCTTGCAATTACCTGGTCCCTGAATGGAAATGCCTTCTTTTTACCGAAGTCAAATTCTTTGGGGTTGTAGTGCACAATTTCAGGCTCAGGAAACCCAGCAGCCTGGAAAAAAAATATAGAATGGATAATGTTTTAGTCAGTTAAATCATATGTGCATTCTATGTTGCACACTATCAGCATTACTATAGTCTGATACCTTAGCACATGCCCTTGCTAATCCATCAAAGGTTACATACTTCTCCCCTGAGATGTTAAATACCTGCTTGCTAGCTTTTTCATTACCAAGAACCTGAACAAAGGCCCTAGCCAAGTCCTGCAATTGTACAATCAGAACTCATTATAAATTGGCTGTTAAATTTTAAGAAATGACAATATTATAAGCATTGCTGACCGAGTGTTTACAGAAGCAAATTGTATTAGTAATATGTACATCAACCATAAAATAAGATAGAAAGAGAAGATAAAAAAGGAGTAGCTGCAGAAGAATGCTTTTCTATAGCACTATCGACTAGAGGTGCCTTTTGTTGTTAACTTTAGATTGGTGGTGCTTGCAAACAAACTGTTTATCTGGTTACACTCTAGAAAGGCGAAGTGAACCAAATTGAATATGAAAACTTAGTTGAAAGTAATTCCTTAACAGTTGCTTCTAAACACATGCACCAACAGATAACGGGTTTTTAGTTTTGCTAACCTTCACATGACCAAGTTGACTGATTTGAATTCCTGAGCTGGGTATTGGAATTGGACGACCTGCTTTCAACCGGTGAAAGAACCACTCTTCAACAGGGTTGTAGTTCAAGGGCCCATAGATGTAGACTGGCCTTAAAGAAGTCCAATTCACACCTCTTGATTCCAGTAAGGACTCCGTATTAAGCTTTCCCTTGTGCCTGCTCTTTGGATCAACTGCATCGGCCTATAAAGAGGGGCAAGACAATTAGAAGATACGCTAGGACTAAATAAACGGAAAAAAAAGAGATGAAAAAGAATATATAACCAAAAATCAAAACAAGTTGGCTGCAAGGCACTGTTTGTGCCAGTAAAGGAGATGTAAATCTGTCACTCATGGGCAGAACCACTCCCAATCACGAGAAAAGTAGGTGGGGAAACAGAGAAGCACACTATGATGGAGCTTTTGGCTTCCTTTGGATTCAGTAAGCTGAGAAAAATTTAATTTCTAGAAGCCAAAACTGGATTAGAAAAAGCTACGCTAAGCTTGAACTTGAGGAACCAAGTAGAGAGACTGTTAACATCATTTAACATGAAATTCATTGTCACTCGTGAAGTAGATGAGCTACTAATAGATTCTGAGTATGCACCCAGCTTACAAAAGGAAAAGTTCCACTGCTATTGATACTGGCACCAGCTAACAATGTTACAGTGCTGCCAAAAAAAGAAGACTGATGGACATTTTGCATCCAAGTTATGAAAGTTATTTCAAGATATTAAAAGAAGTTAAAATCAAGAGTAACTCCGGCAAGTTCTTTCCTGATAATTTTGACAAACCATTTCATTAAATCCCAACAGATCTTCTACTATGCTATTCATGTTCTTCTATTGTCAATATCTTATAATTATCAAGAATCAAGACAATTAAATTCCGCCATGTTGCATCAAGATCTTTAGTTTAAGCATTCTAAAAAAATATATATAATCAAAGGACCCACCTCAGCATGTGGTAAAAGGTCAGATTTGAGGTAGACACCAGCTGAAGAGCAGTATATAAACCTGAGAATGAGCAGAATAAAATTTCATAAATGTAACAGACCAGGAAAAACATTGAAAGATAAAACTAACGAGTTTACACATGAAAACATGAAGACAGATTCTCGAGATTGATTGCTAGAACATTTCTTTCAATTATGGATTAATCTATCCCATTTTCTCATACTATTCCATCAATTTGGTGCCAAAATTAATGCTGGCACAATAGTGAGGTATTTTAGCCTCGAAGCTGTGTACAATTTAAGGCGGATTACCCTTTGATGTTATCCAACTATATACCCTTGTCCTCTTTCAATTTTCTATATGATTTAACTCACAACAAGCTATATCTCTTTTGGCACTATCAGTCTTGTTCTGCCTATCTGAACTGAATGGGATTCCTCATCTACTAAGTTTGTAATCTATCAAATGATTTGAAAAATGCTCAACAAGTAACCCTACTGAAGACTTGATGAATTAAAATGGAGTAAAGCAAACTTTCATAGTGAAATGGTTATATGTATAGCTGATTAGACTTTATAAAATATCTTCAACAGTTTTTTCAGAGCATACTGTTCTAGATTCGGCAGTGCATCTAATATGGGTTCAACTTCGTCTGCCTCCCGTCCTGAAGATATGGCAAGAAAGAAATCAATATCTTGAAGAGTGAGAATTCCTATGTGCTTGTTATAACAAATTGTATCCCAGTGGAAGGTGGCAAAGTGAAAATACTAAAATAGTGTGCACAAATGAGAGTATATCTACCATTTATATCATAAACAACATCAAAGCCTTTGGCAGAGAGACTGGATTTCACAAATTCAAAGTCCTTTCTGTCTCCTTTCAAATGCAAGATCTGGCAAACCATAATTAATGAAAAAACTAGTTCATTTCTTCGGAAGGTAACAACTGAAGTCTTCAAATGAGGAGAACAAATTGAAGACAGCATCCATATTTTCTAACACACTATTAAACCTATGTGGTAATACCTTGGAAGAGAAATCGGCATATTCCTGATCTGATTCGCCTGGCAATTGTTGGGTGATTGGTGCCTTTCCCCTAGTAAACAAGGTCACCTGCCAAAGAATAAAGTAAGGTAGATTATCAAGGTGCCTCAAACAATTGCATTGAATATCCTCTTTTCATCACTGTTATGAGGACAATGCGATACGAGGTCAGAAGTTATTAGATGCAGTGATGTAAAAAAAGAATGCAAATGGGAAAACAGAATAGATTAGTCTTTAGAGATGGGTAATAGAGTAATACTCATGTACCTGATGACCCTCTTTGACAAGGAGTCTTGACAAAAATAAACCAATAAATCGAGTTCCTCCCATTATAAGAATGTTCTTTTCACCAGATGCTGTAACATGCAGTCCTCCTTTTGGTTGCCATACCTTCCTTTTATACTGCAACATTCACATGTCAACAGTTTTTTCCAAATGGTTTTGCCAACTTTGCAAGTTATTGAGGAGAAGCTCAAACCCACAAAACTTTAGACAATGCCCACTATTTCCTTCTTTTATGAACAATGAAATATAATAAAATTTAGCAAATATCAACTTAAAAACACAGAGGTGTTAACATATCAATGTAAAATTTACATTTGTCAAAGCATAATAGCAGAGAACGGAAAGTTGTCAAATTTTCAAGAAAGAATGGAACTTTCGAACTCAAGAGCACACACAAGCATTCAGTGAACTGTAAACATAAAGACAGAGGGGTTGGTGACCTGAATTTGAGAGTGGGCAAGTCTGGTGCCATTGAAGTCAGAGAGAGAAGAAGTGAGGACAGAGAAAGAGGGCTGAGTTTGGTGCTGCAACACCACCAAGCTTGCCATGCTGCTGTTGCTGCCTTTGGTATCGGCTTGGTACTGGTGGGAGTGGGACTTGTTATGAATTAAAGATTCTGGCTGTTCTGCCCATCTCTTCTTCTCTCATTCTTACAGTTAGGATAAGACAATGACCCACTTCATTTCCATTATAATCCACAGCCTCTCGTTCTTTAATTGCATCACCACCTCTTCTCTGTTCTCTTTTGTTGCCAAGTGGAAAAAAACTATGATGCTTAAGGCCTTGGGTTGGACCTCTTTATGCAAACAAGTCACAATGAGATTGCCTAATCCACCCTACATTTTGTTTGGGCCAATCAAGGTCTATTTCTCCTTACAAATGTACTTAACTTTCAACCCAATTCAAATAAATACCATATGCAATCAGTTCTAAAAAAAAAAAATGAATACCATATGATATTACTAGCAAACAAATTAGTGAAATTACATGTGTTTTCTTTAAAATTAAAAAAAAACCCAAAAAAGAAAAAAGGCACACACAGAAATACTCAATAATTAACACCTTATGCATTTCAAAGGATGGCCCTTATGCATTTCAAAGATTATACTTCGAAGGGTTGTCCTGTAGCTTGTAAGTCTTGTACATAGGAATTAAAATTTGTGAAACAATGAGAAGATTTGTACTTCATTTGCATCATTAATGGAGAAATATGAAAGCTTCTTCATTTGACAAAAAAATAGCATAGTGATGTTTCATATGGGCTTAATAGTAAAGAAGATTACTACTGTATAATTGGTGATTGGATGATGATATACTCATTGTTGTTTTCCATTGACTACTTAATTTTTGATTAAGCAAGGACATGGTAATTCTTATTAATTTATACATTTTAAGAAATTGAACATGGTGATTCCCCACTCATTCAGTTCAAATAATAATTCATTTAATTAAATGAATTTGTGTGAAATAATATAAATAAAAGTTTACTTGCATGATAATATATTGATTATTTTTAATTAAAAATAAAGTGTATGTTTGAAATAAAAACATTTCTACTTCACTTTAAAAACATATAATTAAAGCGTGTGGTAAATACTTTCATTTTGTGATTAGTTTTTATTGGTTGTAGCTTCAAAGTCTTATATCAAATGAACCTTAAATAAATTAATTTCATATAATATGGGATTATTAAATAGAGTGGGCAGGGTTGCCATTCATTAATCCAAATTCATTTTTATTTTTAATCAAGTAAATAACTAAAATTGTGTAAAAACAACTAAGTAAATAAATAAAAGCAGAGGACATAAGAAGGCCCTTTGGGTCCAAATGTATAAAGCAATAAAGTATTTGGCCAAAAGACGAGAAAAACAAAAGTTAGGGGTTAAAAAGATAATTTATCTAAATACGAGGCCTTCTTTAAAAATTCTCACATTGGATCTATGGTAAATTCTTCTGAACAAAAAACATTACACAAAAAGGCGAGTCCAAGAAAGATTTCGTCTGAAAAACTCTCGACGCAGAATTAAGGCGCTAACGAGATCCGAAGTTTGCCAAATTGCGAAATAGATCCTGATAATGGATCTCAACCAGGTGAGTTACATACGTGTTAGCACTTTACGGGTTAATTTTGGTTGCAATTGTTTGCTTATATCTATATATGTATACATGTATATATGTTGAACGTGAATTTAGATCTATAGTTTTTCGATATTTTGAAAAATACCCATTTGTTTGTTTTCTGATATAGTGGGAAATTAGATAGAGCCCTTGATTGGTTTGCGGGAATCTGGAAATAGTATAGAAAATGCTTATACAGTATTGGCTTTTCTCGTAGTAGTCTAAAGATCCTGTAGTTGTGAATCTTAAGTTGATTTAATCTCCTTGTAGTTGTGAAATATGTTCAGATTCAGCTGGGTTTTGATTGGTTGTGGACAAAATGTAGGAATATACTCTGAATGTCGAAGAGAGCTAGGAAAGGCTAATTCAATTACGACTTATTTCACTATTTGGTTGGTTGAGGCAAACGAATCAGAGGAGATACATGATTTTGTTTTGGGTTCTTTGTGAATTTGAATGATTTGCTCGGAGATCTGATATTCATCCGGATTATTCTTGGACCATTATGTGAGCCTATTCCTTAGGTTTTTGTCATAGTTAAATCACTTATTTGCTATTGATTTCCAATATGTGGGATGCTTTTTATCGTTTTCCCCTTCTCCATTGAGAGCTTGTGTTGACCTGTGCCGGAATGGGTATTAAGTAGAAGATTTTATGCCCTATGCTTACTATCTTGAGCGCAAGAGTTGTAGAATTGCTACTGTTTGAATAAGCTCCAAATTATTGTCATGATAAAGCTTGACATCCATCTCTAAACTATAAGCAAAGGAGATGTGGCTTTAAACTTGTGAAGTGCTTAGTTCTCAAATAACTGTGGAACCTACTTAATGTGCAATAAGTCTTTACCGTTCCTTCTGATTGACAGTAGTTTTAATTACATGCAGCCTCCTGGTGAAAACTATGCCAACCCAAAGACATGCTTCTTTCATGTTTTCTTCAAGGTACAGTTGCTATATCTGAATTAGGCTATGCATATTTGTTTTATAATCTTCCATAGTTTGATAATTTGTTCATTTTTTTGGCAGGCCTCAGCTTTGGCATTTTATATACTTTCTACCCTCTTTTTTGACAGCTTTGTCATCATTTTTGTGGTGACTGTCCTCCTTGCTGCTCTTGATTTTTGGGTAGTCAAGAATGTAAGTGGGCGGATTTTAGTTGGTTTGAGGTGGTGGAATGAGATAAATGATCTAGGTGAAAGTGTATGGAAATTTGAGTGCCTTGACCAGGAGGTTAGTATTACTTATTTTATGTAGTATCGTTTTATCTTCTCTCACTCTATACAATTGCTCATTTTCAGAAAACCACTCAATTTGTTAAGAATTTTTCCTAGTACAATATTGATACTTGTTCTCATGCATTGTTATCTTCATTGTTACTGTAGTCAATGGCTCGGATGAACAAGAAAGATTCCTGGCTATTCTGGTGGACCCTTTACCTTACGGTAAGTGAATCCTCTTTTGACTAAAGAATGTTACCAAGTGACTAGTATACCATATATATGCATCTAGGATGTGTTTAACATATTCTATTAATATCAGAAATATAAGAGGGAATTTACTGGTAGATTTTGAAGCAAAATATTAGTTATATTTTTCTATAATGAAGAATATGGAAACGCTTAGAAATTGGAAGGGAAGTGGTATTGATGAACTTAAAGCGATGAGCGGCCTGAGCATTTTTATGTAATAATACTGCTGGGCCTGTCTGCCTGTCATATTGTTGTCTTGTATACTTCTTAAAGTAAATTTTGATGTTTTGACTTTTTACTGTGTAGGCGGCTGCATGGCTTGTGCTTGGAATATTCTCTCTCATTAGGTTCCAAGCTGATTATCTCCTTGTTGTTGGAGTCTGTTTGACCCTCAGCATTGCAAATATTGTTGGTTTTACCAAATGCCGAAAGGGTGAGCGGCTGTGTTTGTTCTTTTTTTTGGCACCATTATTGTTTGTTGAGAGTTGTTTTTATTATTATGTCTCTGCTACAGCATTAAGCATCTATACTTTTCATTGTTTTTTGAGGTTATTGTGCCTGCTAATTACTTCATTCTTTGTCAATCAATGATAACAAAAATACATGATGATAATTTCAGATGCTAAGAAGCAGATTCAACAATTTGCCTCCCAAACCATTGCAAACCGATTCACGTCTACCTTACAGTCAGCATTCAGTGTTGTTTAGTCATTCATCAGAGAAGCTGGGAGTCAGATGGAGTAAACTTACTTGCGGAGGAGATGTTGAGAAAGAGTGTGGCAGCCTGTACAAATTTGCCAGTATTCAATTGGCTTATTTTTGAATTTTAATGGGAAAAACTAGTTAGTAAATGTTTTGTATGCCCTTCTGTACTTCTAGTATTTGTATAATGAAATTACAGGAAGGTTCATTAATAAAACAATAAGTTCACTTTTTGCCATATAAGCATTTGTCTTGTTGTTTCAACCCTTTTTCTTCTATCTTAATGGTTGTAATCAAAGTCTCAGTTCATTTTGAGTTTGATTTTACTATATACAATAGAGTAACTACTACATTTTTGTGTCAAAAGGATTGATAAATGTTTAAGTTGAATAGGCTTTCTATTCTTTCCAAGTACATCTCATTATTATTTAGCATTATTATTATGAAGATATGCAAATACCGTTTACAATATTGGTTGTAGTCTCAGCTTGCTATACTCTTCTTATAAATGGAAGAAGTAGAATCTAACACCTCAATTTATCCTCCATCCAAGTGGAAGGGTTTGATGATGTTAAGATTACAATTATGTGACGTTCTCGTCGTCTATCAATTTTGAAAGACTCGCATCTCACATATCAAGTTGTTTGTGATTCATTTAGGGTTTATGATACATAATTTTGTGATTCATTTAGGGTTTATGATACATAATTTTAAAAGTACAAAACGAATAAAAATTTGAATTTGTTGCAATTTTAAATGTTACATTAATCTAAAATGATTAATGATTAATTTATTAAATATTATGATACATAATTTTAAAAGTACAAAACGAATAAAAATTTGAATTTGTTGCAATTTTAAATGTTACATTAATCTAAAAAAATTAATTTATTAAATTAATTTATTAAATTTTAGCATAAAAGTTAAATATTAAAAGTACATCTATTAAGGGTTTGGTCAAAAGGGGTGATTCTATTCTATTGTTAGATATTTACTAAACACTTTTTTTTTCCTCACACCACATTTGATGTTTCCAACGAAGAATAATATTATATTTTTTTAATTGATATCTTAATATTTTTTTTATTTCAAATGATTTGTCGAATTTGTACGGAATATTTTATTTTTATACCTTTCAAATTTATTTATTATATTATTTATTTTTTAACAATTATTTAACACATTACTTAAAATTAAAAATATTATTTAAAAAATATAACATCGCTATTTATTAAAATAAAATATTATATATTTAAAAATTACGAAACGTTTATATATGTACAATTAATTTTGAGCTTGTCCTCAATCATGCTCCAAAACGGATTATTTAACTATATAATTAAGAATAAAAATGGTTATAAAAATGATATAAACATTTGAAATTGGTGAAATGTTCGAAAAAAAAATTTTAGTAGTTAATTTAATATAATAAATTAGGTTTTCAAAAGTGTTATAAAATTTAAAAATAATCTTATACATTTAATAAATTTTTCAAAATTTATTATAAAAAATAATTATACTAAAAATAATTTTAAAATATTTAAATTAACTTTTAACGATGCCAACAATCATCTATAACTCAGCATAAAGTTGATTAATGAGTTTCAATTTATATTTAGGGTGGAAAAAAGATGAGCAATTTTCATATACACCCCCTCTAAACGAGCCAAATATACTTAGTGACCACTGATTTGAAAATTATTTCATGAAAATCCTACTTATTATATAAATGAAATGATCTCGCACCAAATTTCCTTGGCTCTTGAAAAGAAAACAAGAGAGTTTTCAAGAAACAGAGATGTTGCAGTGTATATTTCTCCTCTCTGATTCTGGGTAAGATTGGCCATCAAGTCGCTTCCTTCCGAATCAAATCTTTTGTTAATTTCTCATCTGGGTTTCCATAAGCTTGGTCATTTTTTTTTTATCGTAACCGAATCAGTGGGTTTGAATTGAACTTGTAATAATTGATTTTCGATGTTGAATTCTAACAGAGAGGTAATGCTGGAGAAACAGCTAACTGGGCATCGCGTTGATCGATCTATATGCGATTGGTTTTGGGATCACGTCATTTCCCAAGGTGATTCCTTCAAGGTACCTATAATTTTCAGATTTACAATTCAAGTTGTTATCAATTTTGTTTTGAAATTTCTTTGTTGTTTGTTTTCTTTTTTCTTTATACTATTGCAAGTTGATTTGGATCCTTGCTAATTTTGTTATCTTGTAATATACTTAATTGTAACTTGTTTGTTGATAGTCGATGCCGGTAATTGCTTCACCAACACATTACCTATTCCAAATTGTTCGCGAGGGGATTACCTTTTTAGCTTGCACCCAAGTTGAAATGCCGCCACTGATGGGCATTGAGGTGAATGTTCAAATCCATATGTGTTTTAGAGTTTGGAATGTGATGGTATTTGTGGGTTGAGCAATGTTAAATCCTTGACCTTTATGTACTTGATGTTTTAGTTTCTTTGTAGGGTTGCTAATATCCTCTCAGATTACCTTGGTGGGTTGAATGAAGATTTGATCAAGGATAACTTCATTATTGTTTATGAGGTATATTTCATATTTGTGCGATGCATTCTTTCCCAATTTACTCTAGATAAATTCTGCAAATAAATATGAGCAGGTAGCAATAAGTTTGTAAATCTGTGAATTACCTTAGTGTGTTAAATTTTAAAATTCTTCGCTTTTTATAGAATACAGCAGAAGAGGGAATAGGTCTAAGTTCACTATTTCTACTCTTCCTTCAATTTCCTATATTATTTTTTCTTATTGTCATTTAGGCACTTTAATGATGGTTAACTGTTGATTGTATTGTGTTATGAGAAAAGTGCAGTTTGTATTAACTGATCAATATATTAATTATAACTGGCAGCTTCTTGATGAGATGATAGACAATGGCTTCCCACTCACTACAGAACCAAATATCCTTAGAGAAATGATAACTCCACCAAATATAGTTAGCAAAATGTTGAGTGTTGTGACTGGAAACAGCTCTAATGTGAGTGACACGCTTCCAGGTGCAACAGCATCTTGTGTTCCATGGCGAACTGCCGATGTGAAATATGCTAATAATGAAGTTTATGTTGATCTTGTTGAAGAAATGGATGCAACTATCAACAGGTGTGTAACTATCGCACATTCCTCTAAATTCAGTTTTAATCATAAGTACTCCAATGAGGGACTTATGAGGTTTCGTTATTCTAAAATTATGGAAACTCTTTCAGGTGGTTGGGTTAATTGTCTAAGTTGCTCATATTGTATTGTTTTGTATTTTATACCGCATTGTTTTTGTACTTCAACCCCCTAACCGAGTCTCTCTTTTGCATGTACTGCTCAGGGACAGGGTCTTGGTGAAATGTGAGATTTATGGTGAAGTTCAAGTGAACTGCCTCCTTTCAGGTCTTCCTGATTTGACTCTTTCTTTTGCAAACCCATCTGTCTTAGATGATGTGAGATTTCATCCCTGTGTTAGGTTTCGACCTTGGGAGTCCCATCAAATTCTGTCATTTGTGCCTCCTGATGGGCAGTTTAAGCTCATGAGTTACAGGTGTGTAGTTTTAAGTAGGAATTCATGCTTTAATTGTTTGCTTCTTTGAGTGGAATTATGTGATGCATATGTGGGTTATTGACATTGCCAATGTACTCATGTATAATGGAATACAAAATAATTTTTTTTGTTAGATGTATAATGAGTTGCTTCTTTGCCACCTTTCCCACTTTGAATGTGTTCACCATTTAATCAAATCTTTCACCTCTGTGCAGGGTTAAAAAGTTAAAAAGTACCCCGATATATGTAAAGCCACAGATAACCTCCAATGCTGGAACATGTCGCCTCAGCGTGATGGTTGGAATACGAAATGATCCTGGAAAGACAATTGACTCTATAACACTGCAGTTTCAGTTACCTCCTTGCATTTTGTCAGCTGATCTGACTTCAAATCATGGAACAGTGAACATTCTTTCTAGTAAGGTATATCTGCAGGATTGTTGGAATACATCCGCTGTCTGGTGTAGATATTTTTTAAAGTTTGATTTGGCATACAACTGTAGGAAAGGGAATATATTGTCCGGAAGAATCATAAAATTTATTTTTGCTGCCTCTCAAATGCTCTATTTACCACTTGTATTTTCTCTGTATAGAATATTGGTATTTAAGAGTTAAAACTGGGAACCAAATAGAAATCTTTAAGTTGATGCAAATCCGTGTTAGTCTTTCTTTTGAGAAAAATGGTTGAATTTGATTGCTTATTGTTATCATTTAATTTGCAGATATGCACTTGGTCGATTGGACGGATTCCAAAAGATAAAGCCCCTGCGATGTCCGGCACAATGGTGCTTGAGACAGGATTGGATTGCCTTCATGTATTTCCCACATTTCAAGTAGGTTTTAGGATAATGGGTGTTGCTCTCTCCGGCCTGCAAATTGATAAGCTGGATCTAAAGAATGTGCCTAATCGTCTATACAAAGGTTTTCGAGCTCTCACACGAGCAGGGGAATATGAAGTTAGGTTGTAATGCTCTACTATTTTGTGTCAAGATGAATTTCTGTTTGTTGTGCAACTGGAAGAGAATTTGTTGTGTGTGATATTGCACTGCAGTGTTGTCTGTTGAGTGCTGCTGTAATTTAGGAAGTTTGTTTGACAATTCCTGTAATGCATACGATGAAATTTATTCATTTTATTGATTTAGAATTGGCTTTTACTTCAATGAAAAATGAATGTTCTGACAACTCGAAATTAGCTTTTATCTTAAAACGCATGAAGAAACAACGATATATTCTTCTTCTACCATTGCTATTGGGAAACAAACCCAAGAACCAAATCCAATTTCAGCCAGTATGAAATATACGTGCATCAGATATGGTAACACAACTTCTATATTAAAAATGGCACTCTGGGTTCAATAGCAGCCAACACCATGGCATGCTGCCACCATTGCCACCACCACCATATGTCATATCAAGCCGAATAATACTGATGAATTCAGAAATCGGTAAGTTGGCTCAGATTTTCCTTACCTTTTTTCTGGAAACTGGTCAACAAATATTTGACAATAAAACATCATCATCAGGTTATTGTTCAGCCAGAACAATTTAATGACTTTTAGGGGTTATACACCCCAAATGGCCAAAAGTGAGCAACTCATTGCAGGATTATACTGATAATATCCGCCAAAGAATGTAAAAATTATCAGTCTCACTGGAGATTGAGTTACAAATGATCACTGAAAAGAGCCACGAATTACAAAAAAATATAAGAAACCCCGGTGGTACTGAAAATGATCAAGCAGAGATCTTATTTACTCTGAAGGAGTCTATAACTCGGCGAAGATCACTCTCCTCTTCTACAAATACATTTTCTGGTGTTTGTAATCTCAATTCATACAGCCTGTTGTTTTCAACTCCAAGAACAGAGAGGTACCGCCGGTCCCATTCCAAATTAACAACTCGATCTTTTGGCATCACAGCTAGTTCATTGTTTGTTGCATATGACTTTATATTCACCTGATAACAAGGAATTGCAATATATTCAATAGACTAAAATTTAACAGGGCAGCAGCTTAAGCAATATTCTGTGATATTCTAACACGAGAAACAGCTTACCTCAACTTGATAATAGAGTCTGCCATCATCAGCAACCCTTGAGGATGTGGAAAGAATGTTTGATTCGCGCCTGACTCCGAGTCTTGTAGACATGAACTCTGTTAAATACTGCTTAAGTACTTTCTTTCCAGCTTCTTGGGGAGGACCCAAGTCTTCAACACTCTTGTACCTGGAAGATGATGGAGATGACAATTCCACTGAGATATTTTCATCAAGAACATAAGGATCCCTGAAGAATATGTCAGCTCCAGCGCCTCGGACTTGGATCCAGTTCTGAGGGTACTCGAATGAATAACCATCAAAGGTATCTATGTATTCCCTGAACCCAACAGATTGTTGAGCAAATGCAATGTTGCGGAAACCAAATTCTGAGAAGATATAACTTGACAAGATCAATGCCATTGCATTTCTCCTTGGAACTGCAAAAGCCTTAGTCTGATTATGTAAAGAAAATGTGTTGTGAGAAGCCAGTAATAGGTTCTTTACCAAGTATTTATGTAAGAACTTGAGTGGATATCTATATCACCTACCCTATTTCAAAAAGATTTCAACTTGGTGCTACTTCTATTCTATTGATCTGAAAATGGGCATAATATCGGTGGCATTGCAATTTCTTAGGAAAAATATATGATATATTTAAGGAGGAAAAGAAATGCTGGGAACACGTATTGATCAAAATTGGCAAAGAAGAAATGAGATGGCTTGCCTGATGACCGTCTTTCACAAGGATTCTGGACAAAAATACTCCAACAAATCGAGTTCCATCCATCACAAGAATTTTCTTTTCAGTTGATGCTGTAACATGAACCCCATCTTTTGGCTGTGGAATCTGCTGACAGTGGATTTGAGTATGGAGTCTGGCGCCATTGAAGTCTGAGAGAGAAGAGCCAATGGCTGAGAAAGAAGGGCGTGTTTGCTGCTGTATCATCACCAGCCTTGCCATGCTGACTCTTTATGTTGTGTTGATCGGATTTTTGAGAGATTTTGGCTCTTGCCCATCAGCCCGTCTTTGCTTTCTTACAGTCAGGATAAGACGATGACCCACTTGGCCTCTTCACTTTGTCTACAGCCTCACATTCTCAATTTGCATTACAAGATTCGGACAAGGGATAGAGTTACAGTTGTGGGATTAAGATAAGATGATGTAAGCATCACAGTTAGTTTTAAACCTGTTAATTCGCCTATCATCAGCTATCTAGCATCAACAGTAATGGCTACTAACCTTGTCCATTGCTAGAACAAGCCAAGACCCAATAAGCCATAAGCTTTTGGTCCATATTCAAAAACCATCTGTTTGTTTATAATACTTTGCTATAACCATTTTGCCAATGTCAATGTTGATTGGCAAAATATGGTATCCAAGTAGATTGTGGATAAGAACTAAAATAATGATTTATTTTCGATTTCTGGTGCACTTTTCCAACGTGGAAATAAAAGCTCTCTTTGTACACTAGTCAAGTCATTGCGGGATAGATTGACATTGTTGTAATGAAAATGAACAAAATCCAAAAACTCCACAAAAAGTTGTAAAACGTGGCAAAATGCCAATCGTGGAAAAGAGCCACAAAGTTTTTGAGTGGTACATTCAGATACGAAAAAGAGAAAGTAAATGGATAGCAATCTCTTACACGTCACCAGCACTATCTCCCTCTTGTCTCCACACCCACAATTTCCTATTGCTGACCTTTGAAAAACCTGGAGCCACAAATTAGAGGAAGCTCCAATGAAAATTCCCCATTTATATCATTACATCAAACACTTTATTTTGTTGATAAAATCTTAGATACATATACTTAAAAGGGTAAGAGGGTAATTCACTTATGACAAATACAAGTATACAACTTTATGGTCACTATTTTTGTGAAGCTGAATGCTATCAGCAACTAATAAATCCACCACAAGTTTCATAGAGAGAGGAGGAAAAAAAAAAGGTGCCTTTGAACTTAAATAGTCTTTCTTTTGCCCTATAACATAACGAAAAATATAATAATATGATCTATTGAAGCAAACAAGGTGCATTTATTTTCTTTTCTTTTTCTTTATGATGCTATGAAAGTACTTGAAAAACTGTCCTTTTTGATTCAATGAAATCTTTAACCATATTTGAAGTTAATATATATTTCTCAACAGTGGCTTGTAATTATAACATGCCTAAAGTTTAAAGGGAACTAAATGAACTTGCTTTCATTCTATAAAACCCGTAATTTTTATCTCTTTGTTCTCTTCAGTGAAATAATTTGTAGAAATCATTAAAGAAAAAACAAATTAGAATTTAAAATAAGAGATAAAAAAGAAAAATAAAAAGGGCAAGAAAATGGAAAATACTTTTCGCCCAAAACAGGGCCCTGCAACCAACGAACATCAATGCCTATATATAAAAGCCGCCTCCTTTCCTTGTAACTATCCTTGCTATGCCAAATTTTTGAGACCCTATTTTTTCTCATCAAATCTTCATCTCGGATCAACAATCATGTCTCTCTTTCTATTATTAGCAAGTTGTTTTTTGTAGACTCGATTAACATACTTTTATTTTATACATAAAGATTCAAACTTTTTAAATTTTTTTTTTTGTTTACATAAATCTGTTTTTGTTGTTGAAACCATCATTGTTTATTATGAATGCAATCAATCTTCTGGGTAATTCTACAATGAAACTCACTGGCAGGTTCTTAATCACTCGTCGAAACCCATCATTTTTTGCTTTCCCACCCATTAAACACCGCAATCACCATGCTTTGTGCGACAATTCACCGACTTTAGGCTTCAAATTTGATAAAAGCAATCAAACCCAAGCATACCCCTTTAAAATCTCGGGCTTTCAACGCGTTTTCAAAAATACCCAGAAGTCCTTTCGCGTTTTTGGCCCTGGTTTTGGACAAACCAGGGTTGTTTCAAGCCCTTTCAGTGTTGTTTCAACAAAAAGATGCGGGCTTTATGTTGCGGCTTCTAGTTTAATATCAAAAGTTTCAAATTATTCAACTTCTGTTGAGACTCGTGTGAATGATTCGAACTTTGAGAGAATTTACGTTCAAAATGGTCTAAGCGTTAAGCCTTTGGTTGTTGAAAGAATTGATAAAGATGAAAACATTGTGGGAGAGCAAGAATCGGTTATTGAAGTTAATGATGAAGAGGGTGTTGATGGAGTAAAAACTGAGACTACTCCTAGGAGAGAAGAAACTGATATCGAAAAAGAGGCATGGAGATTGTTGCAAGAAGCTGTTGTGACATATTGTTGGAGTCCTGTAGGAACTGTGGCTGCTAATGATCCTGGTGATAAGCAACCTTTGAATTACGATCAAGTGTTTATTCGAGATTTCGTGCCTTCAGCTTTGGCTTTCTTGCTTAGAGGAGAAGGAGAGATTGTCAGGAATTTCCTTCTGCATACTTTGCAACTGCAGGTGATAATTAATTACTCAATTCATTATTTTTATTTGGTTGTAGCCTGTTATTTTGTGTTCCAACTTTAGTTGTGATTGAATGTTCTTGTACATTGGCTTATGTTTGATGATGAATTACGAATGTATCTCTCGTTGAAGTTCTAATTTCATGTTAGGTGTAGAATAATGCATTGTTATGTTGAAGCAAAAATTCATGTCGTGGTTTCAAATGCCTCATAAGAGGAAATTCTGTTGCCGATACTTTCATGGAAGCCTGGTTTTGATATCACTGAGTACTAAGTGGATGATCTTCCCTCAATGGGATAATATTTATTGACTTATTTGGTGTGGCTGACAATCTTTATTGTTCGTTTTCTGCTACAAATGCTCTCTGTTACTGCCAGAAATGAAATACAATGAGATTTTCCATGTTGTAGTTTTGGACGACGGAGAAGTGATGAATAGTCATAGTTGATTTATTTATTTATTCTTATGAAAAGGGGAGGAGGTGTTGTTTTGTCTGTTGTTGCTGTCATAGCTGGTCCTATTTTTAGTTTGTCATGTTATTGAACTTTCTTGCTTTTGCTCCCTCTGATATGGAGTTGATTATTTGTTTTACAATGTTGGTTATCTTTTTTCTGTTGATCATCAAAACTAAACCATAGCAATAGTGTGTTTGATACATTTGACCTCACAATCATTTTCTCATGTCAGAGTTGGGAGAAAACAGTTGATTGTTACAGCCCAGGGCAGGGTTTGATGCCTGCTAGTTTTAAAGTTAGAAGTGTGCCTCTTGACGGAGAAAAGTTCGAAGAAGTTCTAGATCCTGATTTTGGTGAATCGGCAATTGGTCGTGTTGCGCCTGTGGATTCTGGTTAGTACTCTGCATGATGCTAGTAATTTGGAAATTTTATTTTCTTTTAAAATAAAGATTTCACACTGATGGTGTTGTCCACCTTATGCTTTTTTTAAGTGCTTTTAGAGTTTCTGTTCAGTGATAGCATCAATTTACTCTTGAGTTTGTTGGTTTTCATACTTTCCTGATAGGATTGTGGTGGATTATTCTGTTGAGGGCATATGGAAAGATCACTGGAGACTATGCATTGCAAGAAAGGGTGGATGTTCAGATGGGCATAAAACTGATCATGAACTTGTGTTTAGCTGACGGTTTTGATATGTTTCCTTCTCTGTTAGTCACTGATGGCTCCTGCATGATAGACCGGCGGATGGGTATCCATGGTCACCCCCTTGAGATCCAAGTGAGTTTAATTTTCTTGCTGCTTGTTAACTGTATATGATGATTTATGTTATTAATCAGTATCTGTTTCCGCAATAAAGTAATAGAAGGATAATTTGTTTGAGATTGTTTATGCTATTTGGCTGACCTTACATATGAAATATGTTTTTGCAGGCCTTGTTTTATTCTGCCTTAAGGTGCTCCCGTGAGATGCTTGCATTAAATGATGGATCCAAGAATTTAGTTCGAGCTATAAACAATAGACTCAGTGCGCTTTCTTTTCACATCAGAGAATATTATTGGGTGGACATGAAGAAGATCAACGAGATATATCGATACAAAACAGAAGAGTACTCCATGGATGCCACCAACAAGTTCAATATTTATCCTGAACAGATTCCTTCATGGCTAATGGATTGGATACCTGAGGAAGGTGGGTATCTGATTGGCAATCTACAACCAGCTCACATGGATTTTAGGTTCTTCACACTTGGCAACCTCTGGTCCATTATTTCGTCTCTGGGTACTCCAAAACAAAATGAAGCTATCTTAAATCTTATTGACGCCAAATGGGATGATCTTGTGGAGCATATGCCTCTAAAGATATGTTATCCTGCTGTGGAGTCTGAAGAGTGGCGTATAATCACTGGCAGTGACCCAAAGAACACGTGAGTTCTACATCTTTTTGTGGATGTGTGTGCACACATGCATACACACATACAGCATTCATCTATGTTCTCTCATGAATATTCTAAGATTATATCTATTGCTACATTGTCTTATTGTTCACTTGAAATTTTTCATCAACACTGAAGTATATTTGTTTGATTGATGGTTGCAGCCCTTGGTCATATCATAATGGTGGATCTTGGCCAACACTTCTGTGGCAGGTAAGCTTGGATATTATGACATGTACTGTTTTGGCTTTCAAGGAATGCTCAGCTTGTATAGATTTGCTGTTGTAATGTCTGTCCTTGTAGAATTAGTGGTCGCAATGTTGATGAACAACTAATTGTCATAGGGTTCACTGGTAGATTGTTTCTATTCATGCACAAAGCACCTTTAATCTCCTTTGTCTTCTATTGGACTTGAGCATTGAAAGGCATCAGTCTTTTGGTTCGTTTGATAAGATGGCCAATTTTACTCCATAAAGTTAATGACATGATGTTATCAAAAGTAGATACCAATTATTATCAAGATAAGGAAGGACTTGCTCTGTTTGCATATTCAATTTTTAGAAACAGATGTAATGCCCATCTAGGAGCCACAGTTACTGTTTGTATTTAAATTGGATATATCTGTTGAATCAATTCAAGACTTTCAACTAAGCTTTTGTTTCTAAAACAATTACCTCATTTTCAGTTCACATTGGCTTGCATCAAGATGGGAAGACTAGAATTAGCTCAGAAGGCAGTTGCCATGGCAGAGAAGAGGCTTTCAGCTGATCGTTGGCCTGAATATTATGACACCCGGACAGGGAGGTTTATTGGAAAACAATCCCGACTTTTCCAGACGTGGACTATTGCCGGGTTCTTGACATCAAAAATGCTTGTGGAGAATCCAGAGATGGCTTCCTTGTTATTCTGGGAGGAGGATTACGAGCTTCTTGAGATCTGTGTTTGTGCGCTTAGCAAGAGTGGGCGGAAGAAATGCTCTCGCGGTGCTGCAAAGTCTCAGATTCTTGTCTAATGAGACCCCATTCTTTTAACACGCAAGAATACCTCTGCATTGTACAGCCACTGAATTTTGGGCAGAGTAATAATAAGTTTGATAAACAAATTATACCTGGACTTCAAAGTGTAACATAAAGCATTTTTTTATAAAAATTAATGTACCACAATCATAGTTATTCCATATTCATCCAATTGATGAAGCATAGGAAATTACTACTATAGAGTGACTTCCAGGATATTACAATGGATTTCCCACATGGTCATCAGTCTGTGTATAGTTTTTCAACAGTTATTATATAGATATTCACATTTGTTTTATTATATGATAACAGTACACAGTGGATTCAGTTTTATTGTTGAAATGATTGTATCTGCTTATTATTACTTGCTTCTCATGAATTCATTTGACACAAGCTATCTTTTCAATGATACTCGCATTCTTGGCTATCAAACTTCATCACTCTTAAATTGTAGTCATTGAATGATATCAGCTGTATCACTCCCCTGGCTGTGAATTAATGAAGTTTCAAAATTTAGCTCCTAAATGTACCCGTGCTCTAGTCATAAGTGTAGTCTAGTGTAACTATGCCTATCAAGAGTTGTAGCTAGTAATCACATATTTTGATTAATATCGAAGTTTCACGCGTTTTGATTAATATGGAAGTTTTGAATTCAAATTGTACGAATAAATTATAACACAATTGACCTTACATTGCACTATTTGCTTAAAACTTTTGCCTCTCTTTTGTCTTCACAGTTAGTCCCGCCAAAATAGATTCTATATTTCATGAGAACTAAAAAACTGCTATCATCCGCCACTTCTCACGTCCATAAAATCCCACCCATAATTCGAACCTCCCTTCAATCGGTCCAGAAATCCTCTGTACAATCAAACCCACCTTCATTACCAAAGGGAACCTCCATTTTAGCCACAAATGTGATAAAGTCATATTTCGAAAAAGGCCTGGTTAAAGACGCACGTATATTGTTCGACGAAATGCCTGACAGAGATGTGGTTACGTGGACGGTCATGATTGATGGGTACACGTCATTTAGTTATCACACTCAAGCATGGACTATGTTCGTTGAGATGGTGAGAAACGAAGTAAACCCAAATGCATTTACTATATCAAGCGTGTTGAAAGCTTGTAAGGGCATGAAATGGCTTTTGCATGGGGCTTTGGTTCATGGGTTGGCTGCAAAGAACGGCTTGGAAGGGTCTATCTACGTTGATAATTCGCTCATGGACTTGTATGCTACGTGTTGCGTTAGCATGGGCAATGCAAACATGATCTTTAAGGATATGAGAGTGAAGAATTCTGTATCATGGACTACTTTGATCACTGGCTACACTCATAGAGGTGATGGCTATGGTGCACTTCGAGTCTTTAGACAAATGCAGGTAAGCAATTGAAACTGTTATAATGATGCCTTTTTAACATATCTCGGATTTTTTAAGACGATGTTGAATATAATAGAAGAGGATGGCATCAAGAAAGATCTTGCTGTAAAAAGGGTAGAATGAATTTTGTAGTCAACCCATTTAGTTGGAAATATGGTGTAGTAGAGTAGAGTTTCATTTATCTATTAACAGTAGAATATTCAATATTGTGAATTAATCTTCTTATGGTAAATTCTTCTTTAGGTAGCTTTAATTTTTAAAGTATGCAGTAGACGTACTATCTACATAATATTTTTCCATCTTATGGCGAACAGGAGGAAGAAGAATTGAACCCATATAGCTTTTCAATTGCAGTTAGAGCTTGTGCCTCGACTGGCTGGGTTATTTTTGGCAAGCTACTACATGCAGTGGTGACAAAACATGGGTTTGGATCCAATCTTCCTGTAATGAATTCTGTACTAGATATGTATTGCAGGTTTGGCTGTTTATCTGAGGCAAAGCTGTGCTTTAATGAAATGACTGAAAAAGATCTGATAACATGGAACACATTAATAGCTGGATATGAAAGATCGGATTCCAGTGAGTCTCTCAATATATTTTCACAGATGGAGTCAGAGGGATTTAGTCCAAACTGCTTCACATTTACTAGTATTATAGCTGCCTGTGCTAATTTGGTGGTTTTGAGTTGCGGACAACAGGTTCATGCTGGAATTGTTTGCCGAGGCCTTGATGGAAATTTGGCATTGACTAATGCCCTTATCGATATGTATGCCAAGTGTGGAAACATATCTGACTCCCAGAAAGTTTTTAATGAAATGTCTGATAGAGATTTGGTTACTTGGACTTCAATGATGATTGGATACGGAGCACATGGATATGGAAAAGAGGCGGTTGATTTGTTTGATGAGATGGTTAAGTCTGGTGTCATACCCGATATGATTGTGTTTATGGCAGTTCTGAGCGCTTGCAGCCATGCCGGACTTGTGGATGAAGGCTTGAGATACTTCAAATCAATAACAACTGATTATAATATCAAACCGAATATTGAGGTATATGGCTGTGTTGTGGATTTGCTAGGCCGTGCTGGGAGAGTAAAGGAGGCGTATGAACTGATACAAAGTATGCCATTCAAACCTGATGAGTCTGTTTGGGGAGCACTGCTCAGTGCTTGTAAGGCACATGGGCTTGCAGATTTGGGCGAATTAGCAGCATGGAGAGTATTGGATTTGAAGCCTAATATGATGGGGACTTATGTGATGCTGTCAAATATTTATGCGGCTGAAGGTAAGTGGGGGGAGTTTGCAAAATTGAGGAAGATTATGAGAGGAATGAAAACCAAGAAAGAGGCTGGGAGGAGTTGGATTGAGGTAAGGAACCATGTTCGTAGTTTTGTTGTTTGTGACAAGATGGGTTCTCATACACAGTACGTGTATGGAGTTTTGGAGTTGTTGATTAGGCATATCAAAGAAGCTGGCTATGTGCCTGATGGGGATTACTTGATATATGATTTGGAAGGTGGAAATTGAAAAGAAGTGGAAGCTAAAAAGCTGAGAAGACCTTAATTATGATTCCTGATGGAAGTGGAAGAATTCCAAAAAATTGTTTGGTCGTTGCAAATGAGTTCATGTTTGGTAACATGGAAGAAAGCTTGTGTTAGAGGGTTGGAATTCTTTGGGAGAAGAAGTTCATTTCTTCTATTTTAAAGCCAACAAAGAAGAAATAATATACAATGAAGAAGACATCCAACAATTTTGGCAAAAGGCATATTTGTGGATCTAAAATATTCTTTCTGATTCATTCATTGGGATCTTTGTATTTGACTGATATTACTAACTTCAATAGGTTTTTCTAAACTTACACAGTAATGAATGTCATTCATCTTGTACCATGGCAGAAGAAATGTATACCAGTTTCAATTATTCTTGTCAGCTTTCCATTTTTTATGCTCCGTTTTATTAGTTGAAATTAAGGGAAGATTGGTAAGAATGGGGCGATATTGTGCTCTACAAATCCATATTTAGAGTGTTATGGCATCCATGAACATAAGATGCCAAAGATAAGGAGAAAAACAAGCAAACTCGCAGCTAATATTACCAATATAGACAGTAGCTGAGAAATGCAAAACACCAAACATCCAGTTTTAGCACGGACTTGGATGACAGTGAGGATATATAGGCGCTGGAATAAGCAAACCAAGTATGGACATAAATAGCACATTCATATTATTAGGTGTGTCATTACAAGTCAATGTAAAATGGAGAGAAATAAATTGCTGGAGACATCTGGTGGTACTATTTTATGTACCATTAGAACATAGCAAATTCCCTACAATCACTGGGGGTGAACTGATCTCTGCTAGTTGTTATGGAATACAGAATAGGCAATGAAGGAAAAAACATTTCGCTCACAGCATCATCTCATCAGAATGGAGTGGCAATGAATTTCTTCAAGTAAGATTATCTATTAGCAAATCTGCAGCATGGATGGAACCGTAATTGGGTTAGCCACAAAAAATAAACAACACTAAACGAATCTGCTTTTTGGAATCAATTTAAATATGTTACTATGACTTGATTGGAAGTTCCTCATTTATGCAGCACGCACTACCTATATATTAAAACCAGTGTTCGTGCTCATGGAAACAAATTCTTCAAAAACTTGCTAGTCTTCCCAAGTCTGCAATAGCAATCTTCACATAAGGAGTTAGGAGCAAATCTCCGTATATTTAATGTAGCTATTAAATTTCAACCAGTGACATGAAGTAAAGCATAAATTACTCTAGAACCTGGATCCCAATCATCTTTTGAACCAGTGGCATGCGGTGACAAACATGTGCATAAACCATATGCTTGATGTCCACTGAAGTCGTGAGTTTATTCAAAAATGGTCTCTTCATAATATTCAACATCTGCAATGATTTTCTACTAAGAGACCCTACAACTGATCCAAGCTTCTCATTACTAAGGCATAACTGTATTGCATACCTTCACTTCTCAAAGTAAGTGGCTGTATTCATAACCAAGTGAAATGCTTGTTGGCACCATAAAGCTTTGCTAGAAGAAAATACAAACTGACATGGGAGGGAGACCTACTGTGTGACTGAAAAGAATGCATATTTGCTACAGGATGCTCTTCTACATGCTAGGTCTTCCCATTCCATCATCTGGCTTATGTTCTTCATGTAGCATCAGACTGGATGGGTAGAGCTGGAGAAGTTCTTGGGATGAGATCTTGCCACAAAGTGATATTATAATCAATCTATCCGAGTATGATAAGCTCCTACCAATAATCCATGCATGAACAACAACCCTGCTTAAAGTGATGAAAACGATGTCGATCCCTCACCACGATTTCACGATCAAACGCTTTGGAAATGAACTTCACTGCTGTGTGACAATCATTACATATTCGCAGATTCTTCATTATCCTTATAGGTGTTGGTGGACTTATAGTGATAAGCCCAAAGGCAATTGCAAGTTTCTCACTATGTCTAAATAGTGTTGATTCTTTCTCTTCTTCATCAATGTCAAGTGAAACTTCTTGCATATCTGGTGCATAACCTTCTTTCTTCAATCTCTTAACCATTTCATCTAACATAACCTCAATTTCCTTTATCTGAGGATGCGTTTTATCTCCTGCCAGGAACTCATGAACTGTTCCATTTGCTTCAATCATGCTGCAGCCTGGGATCTTTACCACTCCACGCTGCATCATCATCCCCCTAACCTCAAGAACATCATCCCAATTACCTTTTGAAGCATGTATATTGGACAGTAATATATGGAACCCATCATGATCAGGTTGAAGCTCAATGAGCTTTCTTCCTACCCTTCCTCCCCTTTCATGGTCACCATGTTTCTTACAGGCTGCAAGCAAGGCACCCCAAGTAGCAACATCTGGTAATATAGGCATGCTCTCAATGAGCTTCTCTGCTTCTTTGAGCATACCTGCACGCCCTAAAAGGTCAACCATGCATCCATAATGCTTAATGTTGGGTTCTATATTGTGTTCTTGAATCATAGAATTAAAAAAGCGGTGCCCTTCATCTACTAAGCCCATGTGTTGACAAGCCCCAAGAAGAGCCATAAAGGTTATCTCATTTGGCACTACACCACATTTCTTCATCTCTGAAAACATGTCAAGTGACTTATCCACTAACCCGTTCATTGCAAAGCCAAGAATGAGAGCATTCAAAGTAGAAACCCCCTTTTCCTCCATCCCGTGAAACACCTCCAAGGCATTTTCCACACATCCAAGTTTCATATACATGTCTATGAGGGTTGTACCTAGAATGATATTGATCTTTAGTCCATTCTTCCTTACATAGGCATGTATCCACTTGCCTTGGTCAAGAGCAGCCAGGTGGGTGCAAGCTGAGATGACACTCACCAAAGTGGTCTCGTCAGGCTTAATACCATGAAGCTGCATCTCCAAGAACAATGCCAAGGTCTCAGAGAATTGGTCATGTTGAGCATACCCAGATATCATTGCACTCCAAGATACAACATCCTTCTCGGTCATGGTATCAAATAAAGCCCTGGCATTTTCAACTGATCCACATTTCAAGTAACCAGATATCATAGAATTCCAAGATATTAAGTCCGAGCTGTAACCTTCATTGAACAGCTTTTCAGCGGACACTATTTCCCGACAATTAGAATACATGTGAATCAATGCATTTTGAAGATTAACATAAGATTCAATTCCAATCTTTACGGCTAAACAATGGATCAATCTCCCTGTCTTTACAACTGTTAAATGAGCACAAGCAGAAAGAACACTAACCACAACAACTTCGTCCACCTTAACTCTATGATCAATCATTTTAATGAACAGAACCAGAGCCTCTTCGTACATCTCATTCTGCTCATAAGAAGAAATCAGCGCACTCCATGAAACCAAATCTTTCTTGGGCATTTCATTGAACAACCTACAGGCCTCAGCCACACTACCTTTCCGACCAAACAACACAATCATGGAATTTGAAGCAATTATGTTCCTTTCTGGCATCCTATTATAAATAAACTTCGCCTCCTCCACATTTCCAGCATTAACATAGCCAGCCAAGATCGAATTCCACGAAACCAAATCCAAAACAGGACTTTCATGGAAGAGTTTACGTGCATCACTCAAATGCCCACAAACAGCATACATATTAATCAACGTATTGTTCACATATACATCTGAATCAAAACCCCTTTTAGAAACATGATTATGAATCGATTTCCCTTCAAGAACACACAAACGTAATGCGCTAGCTTGAACTAGAAGTGGAAAAGTGTAATTATCAACTCCCATGTTGTTACTCAACATCAACTTGTACAAACACATAGCTTGTTGAGGAGAGTTTCTCTGAATATAAGCTCTTATCATGGTGTTCAAAATGAACCCATTTGGGTTCTCGAAGAGAGTGAAGATTTTAAAAGAGTAGTCGATGTCAATGAAGGGTAGTGAGTCCGTGGAGAACTTGAGAAGTCTACTTGCAGCAAAGGTGTCTGTGATAAAGCCTGTGAGAATCATTTGGGAGAGAATTTGAGTGAATTGCTTGAAATTTTGGCATTTCTGCAAGCGGGCCTCCAAAATTGAGAGGTTTATAGTAGGTTTGAAGATGGGTTTTACATTCGCCGAAGATTTGATGGTCGAAGATAGATTTGTCAACTTCGTTGCCAAAGTCATATACAGCAAATGTATAGAGATGAAGTTTACAAGCAGATGGTTTTGAATCAGTGTCGGCAAAAAGTGATCACAGAGACTTCAGGGCGCGTTTGATATTATTATAATAATTATTATTATTTTAACATGGAAGAGAGAATTTATACTCAAATTATGTTTCTATTAAAGCGAAGGTAGATATATAAACAGTCTTTTTACTTTTTTTTTTTAAAGAAATAAAGTGAATTCATTAAATAAACACAGTTAAGATATAATATTAGGAGATTTTAATAAGGTTATTAGAGAAATTAATAGACTTAAAGATATATTTAAACATTAACAAATGTTAGACTTTAAATTCTTACCATTAAAGAAAATAATAATATTTTAATTAAAAAAACTCTTTTAAAAAAAAATTCAATTCAAATAATTCAAGAGCAAAAAATATTCTCACACAAGAAAGAAAAAAATAAAACTCTACTATAAATAATTAAAACTACACATAATAAATACAAAAAAAATCGACAAATTTCATTTAAAATCTAACACCAAATAAAGGGGTTTTGGAACTGTGTGCTATACGTTATTAACATAAATACCGTTTGATGAGAATGTGTGCTATAGGTTATAGTATATTTTAAAATTGCAATTTAAAAATTAATTAAGTGAAATGTATTTAATATATATTTATAAAACTTATTACATAAATTTTCAATGTTGTTAATATAAGTTATTGTTGTTTATATAATCATATTCTTAATTGCGAATTATTAAATTTAAAAAAAAACATTTAAGCAAACATACTACCAAATACACTTAAGTGATCCATTTTTTTAAAGAAAATATGTTTGCAAAGTAAATAAAATCGATTGAATTATTAACTATTCTTATAAAAAATAATAATGTTATTATTTTAAAAAACTTTATTTTAAATAATAGGTTAATAATTATTAAATAAAAAATAGTATAATATTTTTTTAAATTATATTATTTTTAATTAATAAATATTTAATATATTAATTTATAATAAAATATTTAAAATAATATTTAAAATTGTAATATTATTTGTCGGAATGTTATAAAGAGAGTATAATTAATAAATTTTTTTATATAAATGTATCAAGTTTGATTTGATTTGATTTGATATAAATGTAGAAAGTAAGCTGATTGCTTTTCACTTTCCTATTCCCGCCAAAACTAGAAACCCTAAAACCAGACGGAAATGCCTCGGAAACCCAAACCCAAACCCACTCCCAAATCCAAAGCAAAGCCAAAACCCACGAGCGACATCACGGACACGGTCTTCAAACCAGGCACGGCGGTCGAAATCTCCTCGGACGACGTCGGATTTCGCGGTTCATGGTTCACGGGCTCCATCGTTCGCCGGGCATCCTCCAAAACCCCTACGAAGAAGTACCTGGTCCAATACACCCATCTGTTCTTTGACGAAGACGGGACCAAACCCTTGAGGGAAAACGTGGACTGGGAGCAGCTGAGGCCGACGGCGCCAAGAGAGAAGGAGAGAGAGTTCAAGTTGGGAGAAGAGGTGGATGCGTTTTATAATGATGGGTGGTGGGAAGGCGTTATTACTGAGGTCAAGGGTGATAAATTTGATGTGTATTTTAGGGTTTCTAAGGAGCAGCTTGAGTTTTCGAAAGAGAATTTGAGGTTGCATAGAGAGTGGATGGGTGGGGAGTGGAAACCTCCATTGGAAGAAGAGCCTGAGACTGGGAGTGAGGTTTGCTTAATTTCTTTTGAATTTTGTGTTTATATTGTATTATGCATTTTGAGTTGCTGGGTTTTGGGATGTGAATTGATGTACTTTTTAGAATAGGTGACAATATTGTGCCTGAGGAAAATTTCTGGGTGTATAGAAAATTTAGTGGGTTGTATGTAGAAAACAAATGCAGCTTGGAAGCAGCCATTGGGAAAATAGAATGATTTCATAGTTGATGTTAATTTGCATAACCTGCATCATTACTGTGTAAGGCTGGGTTAATATAAGTTAGTGAGAAGCAACTGCAGTTCGTAACCTTTGGATTCTAGAAGTTAAGGGTTTTTGCAAGTTGGGTAGATGAGGTGAGAAATTTTCTTGGTCAAGTTTTCTTCATAGTGTAACTATGAAAAGATGATTAGGAGTTTGAACTGAAGACTAGCATACAATTTATTATATATTGCTTAAGACCTAGAGTTCTTTCTACGACTTTTAAGAGATGATGAAAAGAGATCTTTTTGGAGTATTTTAGATGGTCACATTGTGAGCTGTTGGTCTTTGCTTGAGGAAACCCTTAGGTGCCTTTGGTTTCAGGATTAGAAACTTAGAATGTGACATTACTGTAATTAGTTCTCTTATATTATTCGGTTGAAATGGAATGATAATAGACTCCTAAAAAGGAGTCTTTCATGTTTTCCACATTTTTTTAAGAAACCATTTAACTCCTTCTAGTGTGGTCCCTGGACCATGTGATCCAGCATTTGAGATACTGACATATTTTGGTTGCTTGTGAATGATCAATTTGATTGGATGTATCAACTTGGGAATTGACTACCTTGAAAGTGTCTGAAGCTTAATGTAATTTTCTTTGCTGAAGTTGACTGCTTTTGGAAGCATAGCTGGTTGAAACAAGGAGTTTTTACATTTTCAATTTCTTTGATTGGGATACTAGTGATGAGTATTGTTAAGCTGTTAGATCAAGGAGGTTAAAATGTAAAGGGTGGACAATCTTCTCAAAAACACAGTCCTTATAATCATATGCCATTTTCTTTTTATGTAGCTTTTCATTTTTGTCTCCTGTTAGTGGGTTATATGTTAGCTTGGTTGTCTTGAGTAGTTTATGTGCTCTGCTTTTTTAAATTTTGTACTGCAGAAGGTGCCAACTAATTCTAAACCTGAAGAGGAGCCTGACAATGTTACGGCTGAAAATCTGTTTAGCAAGGGGAAATTAGTTGAGGTTAGCAGTGATGAAGATGGTTTTGAAGGTGCTTGGTTTTCTGCAACTATTGTTGAACCAGTGGGGAAGGACAAGTATCTCGTTCAGTATCAGAGTTTAAGAACAGAAGACGATAAAGAGTTTTTGAAAGAAGAGATTGATGCGGTGCACATAAGACCTTCTCCACCTGACACTTTTGCGGTTGATAGTTTCAATAAGTTTGATGAGGTTGATGCACTGTATAATGATGCTTGGTGGGTGGGTGTGATTTCTAGGGTTCTTTGCAACTCGAGGTACATAGTCTATTTTAAGCAGACAAATGAAGAACTACAGTTTGAGCATGCCGAGTTAAGGCTACATCAGGACTGGATTGATGGAAAATGGGTAGCTGCTTCCCAGGTATGACTTCTTTGCTCTTTCGAGTTTCTTGGTAATGTTTGTTATATATTTTGATGCTGTCTAGGCTGAAGCATTGGTTTGGTAAATCATCAAATCTGGTCTACCATGTGCAAGATTTCTTTATCCACTCATAGCATCAACCATTTTGCAACTAAGATTCACTCATATAAAAGCAAAGATAAATGTCAAGCGATTGCACTGAATTCTGTAATTTTGTTTTATTAGTCAATCAAAAGTATAAAATTCCAATAAATGTCTGCCAGAATTTGTCCGTCAAATAGGATCAGTAAAAAAAGGAGAAAATCACCCTTTCAGATGCAAGATTTTGTTTTTCATGAAATTTTGCCGAGAAGGCACGAGGAAACTTTTAAGTCATATAATTAGTAACAGATAAGAGGCCCACTTCTTGTATGATGTTGTGGGTACCGACTGCTTTGTAAATACATTCCATGATCAGGCTTATCCCACACCCTTACTTTTCGACAAGGCTCAGCCCCAGTTTCTGACTTTGGCGCTAATAATTTGCACAAATAACCTTTTTCTCTTCATTTTAAGTGATGAAAACTTCTTACTGATGGTTTGGCTATGTGTGAAATTTGTCAGGGTTTGAAGTTGTGATTTCTGGAGAGGGAGAGACAGAGAGAATCATATTCCATCACATTGTGTCTTGACATGGTGATAGGATCATGAGTTAAATATCCTCTGCATTGCTGCCTAACGAGTTGCAGGATATATCTGGTCTTGGTAGTTGTTACCTCAATTGCAGGACTTGTATTGGTGTGATGTGAATAAACCTGAATTTTGCATAAAGCATTTGTGGTTACAGCTTATGATGTAAATTCTGCCGTGTCTTGGAAGGTTACTGGATGATGTGACATCTCTCTGTTGGATTCACTGTTTGGATTTTCTCTATATGAGAATGGCATCTCTGCTGCTTCTTATACATTCACTGTTAGTGAGGTTTGTGACATAAATTGTGTAAAATTGCAGGCAGTTAATAGAGTTGTCTGAAATTAATTCAACAGGTCATCCCACTTGTTGCTTCAAATCTTCAATTATTCGAACGTCTAAATAAAGACAGATAATGGTCTTCACTTCAAGCAGGTTCTCGATAAAATGAAGTTGGCTAGATACGTTCAGTACAGACCATGTTAACTGGAGAAGAAAAACTAAATTTTATCTCTCGGATCCTAACTCATAACTCTGCACCTATCAATCCTAGTGCTAGAATGAAGAAACCAAAGTATAATGATTTACAAGTAGCTGTCAATTAATAAATAAAAGCCATTTTTAGATACCTTAGGTAGGAGTAGGACCAATTGTGGTGCTAAGAGTAAGTCTAGAACTCTATCATATAGTTCTTAGCGTTGAGAAAATCTATAATACATCGGACGTAACACAACCATCTTAAATCTCCGAAAAGCTTTATTGAGTTGTTGTATGGATGAAATGGTGCCGTTGATGTTATAGACTTTCTTGGTGCTAAGAGCTTTATGACAAAGAAAATATTTGAAGTACTGTTAGTGTTATGCGATTTTGTTTTCTTACAAAACGTTTACTTCCTCACTTCATGTCTTCTTGAAGTTTGTAAGCAGCACATATCTCAAAACATTGAATTTTATTACATGATCAGTAACTCGTAAGAGAAGGGCAGTACATAGAAAAGATGCAAAGAACATTTTATATAGATAAAACCATTTATTTAGCACACAAAACTCTTTCAAGATTCTTTATGTTAAGAGTTAACCCTCCACTCCCACAGACGATGATGCATTAACATCCTTGTCGTCCTTGACATCCTTAGAGTTAGGCTTCTCTTCAATCTCAAAAGCAGACACAGGATAAGACCTGTATAGCCCTGCAGGAGTCTGGAAAGTTATCTTACCGGTTGGTGGATCAACATAAACGTCGCTCAATGAAATCCCAGCCAACAGCTCTTTAATCTTGACCCCAGTGAGTTTCTTGACCTTGTTTGGCTCAACGACAGCAGTGAGCTCAGTTGCAAAAGTTGCAAGCTTGCCAGTCTCTTTCAAGTAACCACCTTCTTCAATATCATGCAAGGTAGCACTAGAACTAGTAATACTCGTATCTTTAAGAAGTTATAGAAGTCAAATAATTTCTTCTATAGTATCAATAAGGATACGATACTCAGTCTCAGTACTAGAACGGGTACTAATAGTCTGCTTTTAACTTTTTCATGAAAAAAAAAATCTCTCAAAAAAACATAAAATTCAATAATTGATTGTCGATATGTAGGACCACCTGTTCAATTTACATTAGCATAAGCTCACAACATAAAGGGAAAGTGAGCTGAAAAATGGAGATTGTGAAAAAGTGTACCATTGAGATAACACAAAATATGAAGAACTGCTGCAAAATGAGAGGTACAAGAAACAGTCATAAACTGACTGACAACATAAACAACATAAGCATTGTCTGGTTGAGTGATAATGAGATATACCAAACTACCAATTAACTGATGATAAAGAGTGGCATCATCGAAGAGAGTACCATCATAAGACCGGAGTTTGATATTAGGCACTACGGGAGTAGAGACAGTCTTACTATTTGTCAAGCCAGTTCTAACAAGTTGATCCGGTGTATATTTAACCTGTGAGAGATAATACATGGTAGAACCAGACAATACTTCAAGCCCAAGAAAATAATTGAGGGTGCCAAAATATTTCATTTAAAAGTATTACTGAAGAAATATCTTGAGAGTGAAAATACCAAGAAAATCATCACCCATGATAATCATGTCATCAATTTAGAGAAGAAGTATAACACGACCTTATGCTATCTTGAAAATAAAGGGAGCTGAGTCATAGGAACTAGACTGAAAATCATATTGAAGAATAATCCTACTCAACTTTGCAAATCATACATGAGGAGCTTGTTTAAGGCCGTTAGAGCACAAAAAAATTTGCAGACTTTGTCTAGAGGATATGGATAACCAAGACGAGGTTTCATTTATACCTCTTCAATGATATCACTATTAAGGAAAGCATTTTTGACATCCATTTGAAATAATTTTCAACCACGAATTGCAGTAACAGCTAACAAACTTTAAATAGAAGTAAGTCGAGCAATTATAGCAAATGTTTCTTATAGTCAATTTCATATTCTTGAGTAAAACCTTTTACCACAGGACGAGTTTTATATCGTTTAATAGATCTATTAGATTTGGTCTTAATCTTGTACATCCATTTGCATTAATTATATTTTTATTAAATGGAAGAGTAATAAAATCCTAAATATGCGACTTATTAAAGGGCTTGTAATTCTTCAGTCATTGCTTATTGTTAAACAGGATTAGAGCTAGCATCGAAATATGATTGAGACTCATATAAAGTAACAGTAGTAGAAAAATATTGATAATCCCAAAGTTTAATAGGAAGTTCTCTTACCCGACATGAATGATGAAGAGAGGGTGTAAGAGATGTCTTAAAAGTGTTTAGAGCAAATTTTTCAGATGAGGTAGGTGGTTCAGAAGTAGGCATTATATCAGCAGATTCACCTATATAAAACTCAAAAAAAGTATCTGTATGTGAAGTATCAAGAAAAAGATCAATAGTATTATTTGTAAAGAATTGTGAAATAGGAGGAGATATAGAATTAAAGTTAGATATAGAGGAAAATATTTTATTCTAAAAAAATACTATATGACTAGAGACGCGAAGACGGTTATATATAAGATCCCAACACCTATAACATTTATATTATATCATGTATCCCAAGAAACAACATAATTAAGTACGTGGCTCAAGTTTGATGTGTTCGTATTTTCGAATTAGAATAAAGTAGATATAACTAAATGCTTTAAGGAGACTATAATTAAGTAAGGTTCCGTAAAGACACTCATAAGGTGACTTGTTCTTTATAATAGGAGAAGGAATACGATTAATGGTAAATACAACGATCAAGACAGGTTCTCTCCAAAAATATTCAGAAGAAAAAGAGATAAAGAGAGCATGATTGGTGTCTAAAATATGTCTGTGTTTATGTTTGACTCTCCTATTTTGCTGAGATGTACCAAGATAAGATCTTTGACAAATAATACTATGTTCTTGTAGAAGATTTAGAAAGTCAAAATCTCTGTATTTCATGGCATTAACAGTACAAAAAACCTTAATAGGACGTGAGAACTAGATTTTAACCATCTGAGCAAAATCACGATAAATTTTATTAAATTCTAATCGTTGTTTCATAAGAAATAATCAAGTATATCGAAAATAGTCATTAATAAAGTAACAAAATATTTAGATCCTCCTATAGTGACATTGGGAGAAAGAACTCATATATCATAATGTACAATATCAAAATGAGAATATGAGACAACAATACTATCATGAAAAGATAAAGCTAGTTGTTTGGCTAAAGGACATGTCAAACAATCATCTTTATTATCAGAGACAACACCTAAATGATCGCTAAATACTAGATATCATTCGCAATTAACGCATGACCCAAACAAGAGTGCCAAAGTTTTAATGAAGATAATTGAGAGGTAGATGCTACTAACGAAGATTTTGGAGAGATAGATGCTGTAGATAAAGGGCATAGAGAGGACAAATATAATAAAATAAGTTTATACAAACGTCCAACCTTACGGCTCATACCAAGTGTCTGACCTATCTTCGGACTTGCACACAATAACCAAAAGCAGTAAACTCATTAAGGCCAAGTTTGCATTGTTGACAGATAAATAAAAGATTTAACGTGAGGTTGTAAATAAATAAAAAGTGTCAGATACAGAGAGATTAAAGTAAGACACTTGACCAACATGATTAACTTTCATTAAAGAACGACTTACAGTTTGAATAGAGGGTAAAAAAGAAGTAAGAGATTTAGAGGAGAAAATTATAGAATTAAAAGTCATGTGATTACAACATACAGAGTCAAAATACTAAGAAAAATTACCTGAAATACTAGAAGAAGCAGAAATTAAGAGTTTACCAGAATTTGAGAGGAGTAGACATAGTAAAGGTTCGAGATTACTAGCTAAGTAAGATAGACTTGTATTATCTTGTGCAACAGTGATTGATGTTATAGTAGTTAAGTGCAAGTACAAGCTATCGTATCAAGTACTATAGAATTTAAAGTCCAAGTATCGATCCCACAGAGACTATGTAATCTAATTATATAAATCAAGTATTAAAAATGTACCTACTTCACTTTTATTCAAAAAATCACAATTTGTAATTTAATTAACTAATCTAACTCTATCAATTAAATTGAATAAAAGCAAATGTTAGAATTCACAAATAAAGATAATTTAGGATTTTGACTTGTCTCTTAGTATTTTATTAGATTTATTCACCTCTTAGTTAATCAATTAATACCAATTGATTGGCTAAGACACTAATCTTATCACAAGCCTCTGACGATGGTCAAGTGACTATATTACACATTCTAACAATCACTTATATGTCTATAGTAATGAAATCAGAATGTAATTCACTAAGATCAAGTCTAAATAATACCATACATGCCACCTAGGTATATGTCTATAGTAGATGGAACTTATAGTTGTTACCCTATAATCATGCATCAAACTATCCTAAGTTAAACACATGAATTCATTTGTCGAGTTTATCATGATTCCTTAATCATTCAAAATATTGATCAAGTATAATGAAAGCATTAAACACAAGATAGATTGAATCAATTGAATGTATTAAATTCAAAAATTAAGAATTAACAAAATCCAAATCTATACTAGGTTCACATAGTCTAACCCTAGATGAATAATTTAGCTCATCACAAAATCAAAAGTATCCAACTAATTCATAAAAATCAACAAGAACAATAACATAATGATAAAAAAAAAAAAGAGAAGAAAAACTAATCAAATTGACTCTTTGATGTGCTTTTCGCTCAGTCTTGACTTAAAGCTTGAATCTTGATTTTGGTTCTTCAATCTTTGACTTTAATATTTAATTTTGTGTTGTGAATTCTTTCTCTAAACTTTTACCTCTTTTTTTTTCCTTTCTCCTCCCTTTAATTAGGGTTTTTGGTCTTGTTATGATTACTGTTCACGAGTTACTATAGTAAAATAATATTTAAACGATACTGTTCACCATTACTGTTCTCGCCTCGTGACACTAAATTTTGGGCGCTACGGCGTGTAGACACTGTTTTGGGCGCCGTGGTGCTTATTTCTGGGTGCTGAAGCGCAGGGGTACTGTAGCAGCACTGTAGCACTTTGATGTTTTTGGTTTATTTTTATTAGAGTTTCGACCATATTTGCTCCATTGACTCCAAACTTATAAAAAAAATAATAAAATATATATAAAAAATCAAATAATCTTAATTTTTACGAACAAATATTAAGTTTATAAGATAGAAATATTATACTTAATGAACCCTTATCAAACAATAATAACAAATCTTGTTAAAAGTAGCATCTTGAAACAGTCCAGGTAAGTGCCAATAATGACATGGCTTATGCAGAGCAGAATTAGTAATAATATTGAGAAGTATCAGACTTATCTATAGATCTCAAATATATAATTTCAACCCTTAATTATTTGATAATTACAAATTAGCCCCTAAATTTTTAATAATTATAATTTAACCCAAAAAACTTTGATAATTGTAGGATAACCCTAAAATTTCTAAAAATTGTGAAATTACCTCAAAAATTATAAAAAAAATATGGCCTCATAGTTTTAAAAAGCTTGCATAAATACCCTTATTACAAATCGGAGGATTAATTGGGAAAGGAGACACCGTGAGTTGATGGATCCGGTGACGAGAAGTTGAACAATGTCTGTGATGAGAGAACACACGTCAGAAAATGGTCGAAATTGAGGTGGACGACAACAAATAGCAAATCGGTTCAAAGGCATGTAGGGGGGCATGCGACATCAAATCGATAAGATTCTGGTGTCGTTGAAATATTCAATTGATTCTGAATGTCGTGGTCTGAGCGATGAACGTTCACTCACCGAAAAAATGATCAAAATTTGAGGTGAACAATAACGGCAGCAGAGAAGTTTGATTGGTGCGTAGAGGTGCATGTGGTTGCAAATTAATGTGATTTTGGTGTGATTCGATCAACCGGCAGTGTTTGAATGTGCTAGTCTAGGCGTCAATCACAACAAACTCAGGTGAAATTTTTGATTGTCTTTCAAAAAAACTCCAATAAACTTTCGATGGGTTTTTAAAAAACAATTTGATAAATTTCTGGTAAACAATAAGATAGTGAAGGAAATAAAACTCTTATAGCATTTGAAAAATATAATGAATTATATATATTTTATTATGTGAGACAAATATATAATAAGAAACTTAAAATAATAAAAACGAAGAATATTTATATTAATAATAATATATAATAAAATATTAAATTGATTCCTTAATACTATGAAATTGACCTTTGATAACTTGACAAATCTGTTGGCTTAATTACTTCTATAGAAATATTTAGTTATGTCTAAGAGAAAATTTAGGTGGGGTGGGAGTATTATGACTAAATGCGAAGAGGGATGTAAAGTACATTTCGTGATGTGGCTTATTCCGCGGCCTTCAATTTTTCAAGGCTAGGTTTCTGACTCTAGCGTTAATGATTTGAATGAACAACCTTTTTCTCCTTACTTTTGTGATCAAAACTCGATACTGATGATTTGGCTATTTATGAAATTTGGCAGGGTTTGAAGTTGTGATTGTTGGAGACGGACCGAGAGAGGCAAAGAGAGAGAATAATATTCCATCTCAAAGGTCTTAGCTATGGTGATAGGATCACGAGTTAAATGTCCCCTGCAAAGCTGCCTAACAAGTTCCAGGACATCTGGTTATTGCCTTGGTAGTTGCTACCCCAATTTCAGGACTTGTATGGATGTGAATATACAAACCTTTTCTTTTTAACACATTACAGCTTATGATGTAAATTTTACTGTATATATAAAGGTTACAAGCGTTAGAGATAGTGTTTTAAAAATATGTATTTGTATTATTTTTATAAAATTATAATTTTATATTTAAAAAATACTCATAATTTTGTGATATAAATATTAAAAAAAATTATTTATTTATGTGTCATAACCTTATAATATAATTATTATATACAAGAGGATTAAAATTATAAATAATAAATAGAAAAAATTTGTAATAAATTAATTAAAATTTTGAGTCTTTAATTAAATATTATTAGTGTGGTCCACCTATATTTAGAATGTAGTGATTTTATCTAAATCACTAATGTAATGGCATTATGATAGAGACACTTTATATAATATGATTATATATGACTGGACTAGACACAGTTTAAATTTTTATATAAAATATCGTTGTTAATTAAGAAGCCAAATAACGTTAACCGATGATCATATGTAGATCAACCTTAATTCTGAGTGATCACAAATTTTTATTTGTGTCATTATGTCATTTGAAATACTTGTTACGATTTATCTGAAGAACATGCTAAATTTTTTTATTTTAGTAGCATAGTGAGATAAACAGTTATGAATGTAATTTATAGATATGAAATTCATTTATTCCTAATAGAAGTTAGAAAAAAGATTTCTTTAAGGGTTAATTCTAAAACTGAACAGTTTGAACGCTCAATTTGTAACAATATTACAAATTAATTGTTTACTGGTAAATTAATGGTATTTAAGGGTAAAACGGTAATTGACCTAACTCTAATTATGAATCATCTATGAATGGTTGAATTGCATGTAGTGATTGAATTGATGAACTGCTCTAAATTTTGAGTAAATTATATCTACAATTTTAAGAGTGTAATTTCAGGTTTTTAGTAAATAATACTGAAATTAATCAATTGAATTAATTAATTATTCAAAAATTTATTGGAGTTTAAAATTATAGGTTCATAGGTCCCCATACCACTTCTTTAGTTATTACAATGAACAAATTAAAATAAATTGTGTTAGTTCTAATTATGAACCATCTGTAGAGAGTTGAATTGCATGTAGTGATTGAATTGATAGACTGTTCTACATTTTTTGAATAAACTATATCTATAATTTCAAAAGTACAATTTCAAATTTTTAGTAGATAACACTAAAATTAATAAATTGAATGAATTAATTAAAGAGTATAATTAATTATTCAAAAATTTATTGAAACTTGAAATTGTAGGTCTAGGTCTTCAATACCACTTTTTAAATTATTACAGTAAACAAATTAAAATAAATTGTATTATTGTACAAATTATTTATGTATAGAAATTGTTTTCAAAATACATATATTTTATATTTGAATAAAATTAATCAATTAAGAATTAATTAATATATATAATATCTTATCCAAATAGAATAAAAATATTTAATTTAAGAAATAAAATAAATAAAACCTTAAGAATAATTTTTAAAACTATCAAAAAGATTTTATTTTTAATTTTAGTATTTTCTTTTTATAAAAAAAAAAAATCTAAGTTCATTTATTGTGGAAGCCTAATAATTCTTAATTGTTGGGTATTATACGTTAATCACGAAGAATAAAATTCTGTGTGGTTTACATCAATTAAGTGTCGTTTTTAAGAAATAATGATTTAATTAATAAATTAAATTAATTAAATTATTATATTAAAATAATAATAATTTATTATTTTAAAAAAGATAACATTAATCTAAAAAGGAGACACACATACATAAAAAAAACACAAAATATGTATTTTTAAAAAAAAAAATTAAAAACTCACTATTTTTCTCATTGTAAAACAAGAAGTTTGATTTAAAACTCTTTAATAAAAAAAAACCTAATATAAATTAAGAGTATATTTTTATTTATTATTAATTCTTATTTATTTTAAACATTCCATTCATATATTCCTAAGATTCTGAGATAAATAATTTTTATCTAATAAAATTAAAAAATTTGTTATGATAATATCATAACACCAACAACAAGATGTTGTAAAAATCTCGGTTGATTCACTTTCCGTATATGACAATGGCATCTTGGGTGCTTCTTATACAGTCGTTGGTGGGTTGTGACATAAATTGTACAGAATCTAGGGTGCCTTTTTTATTGGTCCCAGAAAATCTAATAGGCTCAAGGGATGAGCCTCTTTAGGTTAACTCTGCCCCTGATACCTGGCAGCATTTTTAGAATGCAAAGCAACTTTTACTTTCTTCGAGCCTTGACACATGACAAGAGGGGCTTAGAATTTGCAACAAGTCAAGTAACAAATCTCTTCTAAGCAACTTAACGACGCTAGTAGAAGTAATGGTGGGTATGTCAGTAGAACTGAACCAAACTGAACCGACTCAGTTTTGATTCAATTTGGTTAGTTGGGTCAATTCAGTCAAAAATGCCTACCCTAACTAGAAGCAGACAAGAGGTTTTTATGTATCAACTGTCAATTTCTGTGATTTGAACAATGACTAAATAAAAGAAAGAAAATAAAATGGTGTTTCACTTATTGCAGATTGTAGTTAAAAAATAAAGATGGGAAAATAAGTCTAGTACATGCTCTTTATCTCTTGGATCTTAACTGTAGTATCTGAAATTCGCACTTGCATATAGAAACCAAGGAGATGAAGAATGATTCTAAAATCCGACAAAACCAGTTGATTTTATCAGAAGATACAAACAGCCAGCGAATGTTTCACTTTTTAACAAAACCTCCAAACATTTCCTATTCACATTAAAAACTAAATCCCCATGCATATTGTAATTCTGCTTCTAATTCTCTGTGCCCTGGATATGAACAATGTTCCACTTGAATAAACAGAAATTGCTATTTCTTTTCCCTAGTTGTATGCTGCAGAGCAAGATGTTCATATTAACGAACACAGATCTCAAAACATTGAAACACATTATGAAAATTTTTAAGTTCATCATTTTATTATATCAGTAAAAATAGAAAAAGGGCGGTACATGAAGCTGATACAACTACACTACAGATGAAGCCATTCAGCACACACACCAGCTCTTTTAACACTTCGGTTCTCATAAAAATATTAAACCTCCTTCACTCCCACAGTTGAAGTTGATGATGTATTAACCTCCTTGTTCTCCTTGACATCCTTGACTTTCTTTTCTTCAATCTCAAAGGCAGACACGGGGAAAGACCTTGATAGCCCTGCAGGAGTCTGGAAAGTGATCTTACCAGTTGGTGGGTCATCAACATAAATGTCACTCAGTGAAATCCAAACCAAAAGCTCTTTGGTCTTGACACCAGTAAGTTTCTTGATCTTGTTTTGCTCGACAACAGCAGTGACCTCAGTGGCATAGGATACCAGCTTCCCAATCTTCTCAAACTTGTGGGTTATGCTCTTCTTCTGCTTCAGCCACACAAAGCCAGTCTCTTTCACGTACCCGCATTCTTCAATATCATGCAAAGGCAACAACCCATTTGGCAAACCTACTTCCGTGAGCAAGAACTTTGACTTCTCTTGACAAATCTCATCTCCACGGTACATCTCTGCCTTGGCTTTGATCTCTTCTGTCACTGGAGACATGTTTGTTCTTGTTTTTGTTTTTTTGTTTTCTTGACAGTGAAATACTTTTTGGTGGGAGTTGGGAGTATGAACTGAATAGGTTTATGTGAAGATGGGCAACAATATATACCAAAGAAGCTATAAATTTGCCCTTGACTTCTTGATAAATGGTGACAATGCCATTACGACTTTGGTGCTTTGCCTTTGGCTTTAGTTTGTTTAACTAAAACATGCAATGTCAGCAGACAGGATTGCAAAAATGTAAATTTAGTTAAACAACAAGGGCATGAAAGTTGGGAATGGGAGTTGCACTGATGATACAGTTGGAAAATTAATGGCAGAATTAAAGGGGAAGCAGTGGGTTGGAAGGAGTTACCAATGAGAGGCTAACACGTGTGATACAGTTGGGAAATACGATCCTATTTATTGGGTAGTTGACATCCATGTTAATGGACTTGTGGTGTGTGTGAGCTGTGAGGTGACCATCCCCATGCATTCATCTTCCTTATTTTAGTTTTTGGATTTAACAATGTTAGTACGAACAAAAATAGCGATTAGGACCCACATAAACAGCATTTAATTTAATCCATGGATTTAGATACAATGAACCATATTTTCTTATTACTAATACTACAAGTTTTTTGAGTTGAATATGTTGGAAGAACCTAAAGGGTATCGTCAAAAGTGTATTGCTTTGTAGCATTAAACCTCAAATCTATGAATAGGTTAACTGTGTGACATGATTCATTCATTTTTTTTTTAAATTTTCTAAGTTGTAATATTTTCGCATTTTGCTTAAATGATTCTGTGATAAAAAAATTTACAATGTATTTTTTTAAATCCCAAATTCGATTTCTCCCTCCCAAGTCAATATATATATATATATATATATATATATATTGCAATATTTTCGAGCTCAGGGCATTGGCCTAAGAGATGGCTCGCTTAAGAAAATGGTTCAAATTTAATGATGGTTATACAGAGGAAATTTCCTCCCATTTATTATAAATAAGATATTAACGCTTTTACGGGCTAAAATTATTGGATGGTGCTATAAAAATTCTATTCCCTATTTGTTCCGATAAGCTTTTGAACAAAAAATTTACAGTTAATACCTAATGGCTTAACAACCTAGGGAAGAAAAATAATACTTTTGGCTCCTAAATCTTAATGAGGAAGAAAAGGGACATGCCCTTCACCTTTAGGGAACAGGTTAGAATTGGAAATGTAGTTGTTTGCTTTATCAAAATGGGAAAGGAAAAATCTTGACAATTTAAATTTGGTACAGCAAAGCCAATACGGCTGTACACATTCAGAAGAGGGTTCAATATCCCAAATCAATTCTAGTTAGGTTTTAGGCTCATCTGTTAGTGGCCATGCAGTAATGGCTGACCAAACCTAGTTAGTTGTCATCAACTGGACAGATAGGGAGGAAGTAGATAACCCATAAAAGTGTTGGAGCCTTTAAGATTATCCTATTGATTAGAACCAACCAGGATTAAGACGATGATTTCAGAGCAGAAAACTTTTTAACTCTTAAGCAAGATAAAATGTACACAACCTAGAGGTAATCACAATCTGTGGCTAATCACAATCTGTGGCTAATGTTTTACCATTTATCTCCGATATTCCTTTTGGCCATTTCAGAAATGAATTGGAAAGAAAGAATTTACACAAGAATTAGGATACAAAAAAATCACATGCCGATGATAATTCTAGCAGGAAAATGCCTCAAATGAAGACCAATCTATTTGGAAAGATGCCTTGGAAGTGATTTCCTGCACCAAGCAGCTGCGGTTTGGCTCCTCAATTCAAAATTCTGAGGCTGCGTTCAACTAACTAACTGGTTGCAGCTTTTGAATTAATGTGCCCTCCAGTCCCATTCCGTGGTTGTAGTTATTCAGCAGGGATTCGATGTGTTTGATTTCTTTCGGTAGTGAACCTGTAAGGACCTGTTTCCACAGCCCGAAAAGGTAGTCAAAATTTAGGAATGTTAACAACGCCAACTATCAAGAGTTTGCTATTTCTAATTTTATGCATTTATGCTACGAAGAACCAATTAAGTACTACGACAACCAAGGTTTAAAAGGAGATATATATCAATGCATTCAAGGAACTTCAAAAGTGTGAAGAACAGTAGATGTTATATTAACTGCTATAGTTATAAGTTACAGTCAGTACCAACAGCTCCTACTGCATGGTAGAAGCATGGTCACATGACTAAAAGAAACATTCCCTCGTGAGATTATAAAGAATCAAGAGAGTTGGAAAAGCCAAGCTTTCTCTAGCTGCCTGAATATCATTATACTGGTTACAAATGTAGTCAAAGTTTATACCTCATAACCTGTTTCTGTGATGAGAACTTCATCCTCGATCCTTATCCCTATACCTCGAAACCCGCAGAAGATTTCTTTATTTCATCACTGACATCAAAGATCTATATAGCATCTCATGTATACAAAGGACAGCGTGTTAACAAGTTGAAGATTCATGAAATATATGGTATCAGGAACAATTGGGAGTGATAATATAACCTCAAAGAAGTGACTAACTTAAACATAATAAACTGCTTATGTAAACCTATGAAGAAAGCATCATGTTTATCACTCTCATATATTGAATCATGAATGTGTTAAACACAGAAAACCACAAGACAATCAGGTTCAGTTAATGCAATTATTTAACAATTGACAGGTTTTGTTACAACCAACACATGATGATTTACCCTACAACCACAGCTCTGTCAAAAACCAACCGAGGTATCGGCAACATTTCTAACTATGAATGTACCAAAAGAAACATAAGGCAAATGTCCAGTTGATTCTTGCGAGAGAGATTATATGTAGGACTAGCCGCACTGGTTTAAGAGGAGGATAAGATATGCCGCAGTTAAAGTATGGTTCCTGGGAACTTCATTTCATGAGATTTGGAAGTCATGATGGAACAGTTATTCTCAATAGACTAAAGAAGTACCTCTCTGTACCATCAAAAGAAGGCGGGATGTAGATTCCCGGCTCAATTGTTATCACCTGCTCATGGTTACAAACTTCTATCAAAATCCTCAAAAAGAAATATATTGAGTATGCTGATGCCAACTGAAAATTATGCAGTTCGAATTTATCAAAATCCTCCAAAAGAAATTCTCTGTCACTTTAATCAGATCACATTTTGATAAAACTTCTATAAGATTTGGTCCATTAGTACTCTTGATTTTGTTAAGTTTGATATATATTCCAAAGAATATAGCATAATGTAGATATCCATTCCTTGTGAAGACAAAAACAATAGGATATACTATATCCTTGGGGTCCGTTCTCTCCCTCTCTCTCTTGTTTGTGTGCATCTTTGAAAATATTGTGAATGCCAATGAACAAGAGTAGAATTAGATAAAACCAGAAATTCAAATGGGGAGAACACTTACAACACCTGGCTCCAAAGGATGTTCATAGCCAGTCATGGAACTATCATGGACGTCCATTCCCAGATAGTGACCTGGACATCAAAATAAAAGAAGAAATGGTGACATAATCAAGTACACCTTAATTATTCTTTGTAACTTTAGGAAGTAACATGTCTTGGATACTTTGAGGACTTAAAATCAGGCCATAAGGATAAGCTGAATTGTATAACAAGTGAAGCTTGGACAAATCTATGGAAGTTGGATTTAGTGCATAGTACAGATCAGTTCCACCACTATTCACAATTCCAATTTCCCTGAGTCCTTTCCTTAGCATACCAACCTATGCAGAACTGTCAGAATTATAAACATAGCTTTACAGCTAAATGTTGTTTGAGGCATCAAGCAGCTTAAAACCAATAAAATTATAAAACTTTATCAAGAGAAAAAATGCCCAATGAGAAAATAATCTAATATAAACAAGCTATAACAATCAGAAGTTGTATAAATGAGAGCCATTACATTATTTGCTACATGGTACAAAGTGACAACAAATTGTGAAAGGAAACAAAATGAGAACTTGAAATGCCATCCTTTCATTCTTTAGCAAACAGAATTAGAAGCAAAGGAAAACGAGAGTACTACAATTTTAAGTTTTTAAGATCATACTGAATAGTTGTGAATTTGAAGAATGTTAGTGCCAGGCTTGCAAAGCTTCAGACATTCCTTGTTTGTTTAAAGTATGAGATCACAAAAGAAAGCACTGTAAAACTCATTCATCATTGCTAAGAGCACAAACAAGAACTAAATATTAACATCACAAAAGAAAAAAATTTAAGAAAGTAAATGAAAGGCTGTAACTAGAGCTAAGGACCCAAAATGGGAAAGTATCTCGTGAATTACGAAAAGTGTCAAATAGATTTGAGGTGGGAAAAAAGGGGAAAGGATCTCATGAATTAGAAAAGTGTCGAACAGATTTATGGCGGGAAGACAGGAAAAGTGTCAAAATACTGCTTATCACTGGACCTCTTCATGCAATGCAGTTAATGGTTGGAATGATGATGCCTTCTTTTTATTGGTGTGGTAGGCACAGTGATCTTCCATTCCACAGGTTTAAAAGCTACGTTCAATTACAGAGAAATTGGTGGCCAAAGGAGGAAGGCAAAGTAAAAGGATATGTAAAAAAATAATAATAATCATAACTATTGTCTATGGTCAAGAAATGCAATATTTATGTGGCACAGACATTTACTGTAGCATTCTCAGAGTTCCAAATTTCAGTGGACAAGATGGTGCATATAAAAACCAAAGTTTTTGTCAAAGATTAGGTAGTGGAGAACAAAAAGCATGCTTAATTGTAAAGAAGAAAAGCTACCACATGGGGGCCAGGTACGAGTAAGATCACTGACATAACCATGCAACTCACATCCAACATCCATTAAAACAAGATTCCCGTTGTCAATCAGCAATATATTTTGTAAAGATAGTTACAGACAGTAATATAAAGTAGACTTTTGGTAAGATAAAATCCAGTACCAGCTTTTCATAAGTGAACTTTATGATCATTCCGAGAATAATGTATAACACTAGCATTAGGGCCACCGCCAACAACAGGAGGAAATCTGGTAGAAAGGAATAACATCCATTAATCATCTGAATAACCTGGTCAAGTTTGAATTCATTTATCATCCATATCTTGTTCCACCCAACATCTTAATAGCACACAAAGAAAAGTAAAGTACATAATAAAATAACTTCTTTGTTTCCAATTAGTTAAGGAAAATACTTGCGTCATTCTCTGAGCACCTCTCATTTTGCATTCATATTCAACCTTTGCTGATAACAAACCCTCATAAGGTTGTGTCTTTGAATGCAGCATTGTCTGCAAAAGTGCCTATCCGAGAAGCAAATAAATATTATCTGTCAATATCAAACAGGGATTCTCCCACTAATATCCAGAAATATCCATCCACAAAAGAAAGGACACTTATGAAGCCCAAATTCAGAAAAGACTGTAGGAGATGTTGTCATTTGCCAGAAATATATTTCTCCACATTCGAGAATTGAACTAATGGGAATTAAGCTCCATTTTATGTATATTATCAAAGAAGGCGAACTTACATGGCAGTTTGCTCCAATTCACACTTGGAAGTACCTGGCAAGCAATTGATGCAGATTCTCTCATTAACTTCAGCTCTGACAGTGATTTTACCCATCACAATTCATGGGTGAGCCTAGAAAGATATCTCAATTTGCCACAGGCCTCTAAATCTGTGTATGTTTGTACAGCTGTCTCCCTATTGTGGAACAATTTGGAAGATCTCCTTATCATATCTGGAAGGATCTGTGGCCATATTAGAATAAGAAAACATAAAATAGTTGCATGCATAACAAAGGCATGTGAATAGCCGTTAGGTTACTGTTGCCAACTGGAATTGTTCAAATGCATCTCTCCATGCAGTTCTATGCAACCACCCCACCAAATGGTTTGCAAAACTATGGCCAAAATGTGCTAGTATGTGCCAGTTTTCTAGTTAGAGGATAATTGTGTACTTAAAACACTATAGTAGACTCTACCCATTCAATTTATAAAATGTCATATGAATGCTTTTTTCCTAGTCTCCACATCACCAAGGTATTCAACTCACCTCACGAATTTTGCTCATAGGATATGCTTTCTCAGCTTAATGTTCCTAAAGCTTCATCAACTCCTGCAATCTGCCCCTCCCAGATAACATCCTGAACATGATAGACAAATTTAAGCACGACTCATACTGCTACTTTATCCATGCGATGATTAGCGTAGATTCACGGAAATAGCCTTGGCTAAACTTTCTGCTATCAATCCATGTACATAACTAGTAGCGATGCAACACATGCATATCCGGGTGTAAGTCAAGCAGAATGTATTTATTTATTTTATTTGTTTAAAGAGATAATAATTTGCTTGTAAGTTTAGTTTAATGCACCAAACTACATAAGTACATACTACAAAAATTAGAATTTTGAAGTCATTTGTGAGAAATCATGTCCATTAGTCAAGTAGAGCATCAAGAAAAAAGTTTTATCATGCAAGATTTGTCATACACGAGCTGATGTTTCTGGCATGAACATGCATAAACCACACTCATGACTCAAAACTGCCACGCCACCAGGTTGTTCACAGCCGGTGATATATAAGTAATCAGCATCTTGTCGGTATGGGTACGGCACAACATCTGTCATCATCTTTTTAGGGGCGGCTGCAAGGATGGCAACGGTATTCTACGGGAGAAGGTCCAACAACCTTTTCCTCCTTGTGATGTATTCCTCAGCACTTATCCCAGGCGTGATCTCCCCTTCCTTCATTAACTATGAAGCCAATAAAAAAAAAGCCCTTATAGTTAATTAAATTAAAGTATAAAACTAGTTTCCTCTTTCAAGGAGTTCAATTTATGTTGCCATTATATGCCACCAAAACTCAAATTAATTATTCTGAGAGTATTATGTCGACCATTAGTTACTTCTAGTCAGGTTTCTAAAAGATCCAACAAGTACACACAAAGGTGCACAGATATTGAGTGGCAGCACCTGAGGATGGGAAGCAGGAGTTGGTTGCCCAATATCAACAAACTTATTTGTAGACACGGAGACCACTGACCTGGAAACCATTTCACAGAACACCAAATACAGATTAACCTCAGCCAAATAAGTATTGTAGAGCAGTCATACAATATTTCCATCAGCAAAGAACCTTGATTGATAATGCAAATTATACCACCACCAGTAAATGACCCAACTAATTCAACACTTAATGGGAAAAACAAAGCAGATATAGCAACAAAACCCATTCTTAATCAGAAGTCATTCCGTAATACACATTTGAGCATAAAAAATAACATGAAAGTGGAACAAGTGTAAGAACCCAAAAACATAAATTTTGGTTATATAAGCTCCTGCCATCAAATCCCTTAAGAAAATTCCAGTACATATTTCAACAAAACTCCACCAAATTTTGGCCCCAAAAGCACGTCTTTTTTCAGAAAAGGAAGCTTCAATTCAAGATTAACATGATCATTATTCACTCACTGAATTATCTACAAAGTGTCCACTGAATAATTCAGTCCAAAAAAGTAGATAACCAATAAAAAATGAAACAAAAAGAGAGAAAAAAAAGAAAAGAACAGAAAAAATGTGAAGTAATAAAGACATACTTGTTTACATGAGATTCTATGCAGTAGTTTGCGTAAGAGAATCTGCATTTTGTTAACTTTGTGCTCTTTTTCTTGAACTGGTTTCGAAAGATGGATTGTGTACTTCCTGTTTTGTACGGTATAACTACAAACCTCGTACGAAACTGGTGCAAAGTGGAGCTGTATCTCTCTTCTGGGTTTAATTGACCAATTTTCCCGACCATTTTAATCGAGAAAACAAGTCTCGGTCGAGAATTTAGGGGGTTATGGCCACAGAAGTTTTATGAATTTACTGAACCACCGCTCTTTTTCTATCTGTTTTGTTTAATAACCTTCATGGAATTTTTAATTTATTAGTATTTAATCACTTGCTGCATGTTTAATCTTAATTTTTGTATAACTCTTATAGAGCAGTTAATTTTATTAACAACTTGGTGAATACAAAACAAGAATAATACTATCATGAAGGGGCTCTATGAAACAAGTCATTCTAACTTTTTTCTTGTTAGTCCCAAATTTTTGTTACGCATTTCAAATTTTTAGATACATGTTCTAACTTTTGCATTATATTCTGAAACACTTGTAATTGTAATGAAAATATTTACATGTATAACAAAAATTAGAATCGAGTAATGAGAAGTTTAGAACATGCAATGAAAAAGTCGAGAGTTCTACCAAAGAGCCACTCTATGATAAGATGACTTGTAAAATCAAATTGCGTTCTATATATCAAGAAATGTCTGTTGTTACAATAAACTTGCCAATGTTTCGAGCAAGAAGTTGTAATTCAGAAATTTGGGTGCAATCCAGCCAGCATGCTATCTGGGGTCAATTGTCTTAGTACAAAAATGACTTTCATGATTCCTCCAAACATATCAAACCTATTAGAATGCTGAGCTCCTAAATAGATGTAGCATTACAGCAACTGCAAATCAGTGAACCTTGAAGATTCCTATTATGATATACAAAAGTTATGTAGATTTTTAATCAAATGAAACGCTGAAGAAAGTTCTTGATCTCATCAATGTAAGGAGGACATGTGGGAATGATATGACCAGAGTCATGTTCAATAATGACCGAGCACCCATCATCAAATTTCAAAGCAAGGTCTTTGCTGGCTTGCTTTGCTATCTGCCTGTCCTTTCCCAGGTCACTGCCAAATATATGAAGCGAAGGGCAATTTACCAGTCCATGTTCAAACTCTGCTGAATGAAGGGCAAACCCTGAGCACAAAATCACAAATCTGAAATCAATTTCACCCTTTAGTATCTCCCATTGTGCACATACTGAAGCAGCCATAGCTGCTCCCTGTGAAAAACCCAAGATCCCATCAAATGGTCCTTCCTGTGAGAATACTGTCTTCAAGGATGCCAATGATACATCAAACCCATCAGTTTGCTGCTGGTATTGCTGAGGATCAAATGGGCCATCTGCCATTTTCCAATCTGTTTCACTCTTTCCACTAAAATCAGGTGCTACCAACCATGCAAACTTCCTCTTGCAATTCTCTGATGGTGGGGGAGGACAATTTTGTAATGGAGATGAGACACCATTTGACTGGTATATAAATGGCAACTCATGAGGTGCATCAATAAAAACAAGTTCAGCAATGGTTTTAAGCTTCTTGGCTAATGACGCAGTTCTGCCCTTAAAACTGGAGGCGTTCTGCCGAAACCCGTGCAAGCATAAGATTCTTAGTTTTCGTGGAGAGACAGTGCCTGCAGCGTAATACTGATAAAAGAGAATGGATGGAAAAGGAAGCTTGTTATCAACTCTCAAGTATTCAGATGAACAAAGAATTTGATTTGATTACTTATAGAAGCATTCTCAGATAACTACTAATGAAATTCTTGAACTATGCAATGAATTCTTTTCTATTGTTTTAATTTTTGGTTGTTCAAAATGAGCAAACATCAACTATCTGGAGCAACTGTAAGACTATCATAATGATAACCATGCGGGAGGCAGCAGTTATATTGATTACAACCAACAGAAAACTAAGCAGAGCCTTAGTTATATCTTGATCCATCTGAAAAAAGTTTATTTAGCCACTCAGAATACAGACCTTACCATGTCTCCAAGGCATTTGAGGTGAGAGACTGGAATCTGAGTCAACACTTTTGAGCTCAATTTCTGCCAATGTGACTTTCATTTTGCTATCGGATGAATTTGAACCGACACCCTTACCATGTTTCTGGCATAGCTCACAAACATACTGGGCTCCCTCCATCTGCTGGCCAATAACAAAATTTGTAAACAAGAACATAGATACAAATGACAAAAGGTGCAGCTGATGAAGCAATTGATAAATTGTTCATATAGATTAGAAGACGAGGGGAGGACATATTTTTCTGATCAGGAGAAAAAGCAAAATTGAGTGCTAACGTTTAATCTTACTTCTCTCTATTGTCAATTTAGAGCCTCAGAAATTGCTAAGAGAAATCTTAATGAAGACCAAATTTACATCATAAAATTAAGTAGGGAATAGCTGAAATATATGATGATAAAAGGATTACAATTAACACATACCCGACAACTATCACAGACCAAAACAAGCATTCTACAGTGAGTGCATCGGCAGCGTGAAGAATAATCATCAAAGGAAATTCCACAAAGAAGGCAGTTACCAATAATATCTGCATCTGAGCTCCCAACTGAAATTCTACAACCAACAATAGGAAAAGATAGACATTCATGTCATATTCACCATCTATCTTGTGACTTTCTCTTAAATGTATCACCAAATAATTCCAGGTATCAATTGGGCTCACATATGATATAAAAATAAAGCAGTGCACTGTGCTTAACCCAATAGAAATGTGATTTTTAATTGTTAGTCCAACATATCTCCATTGATATGATAATAAAATACTAAAATCATTTTCAACAATATGGTATTGAGAGATATCATACCTGTGATCAAAAACAAAATTCTTTCCTTTGAAAAAACCGCCATCTGGAAACTGTTCCAAGTAACGCTGAATTCCTCCAAATAACTACAATACCGATATTACCAAGACATTATAATATTTTTTATTCCCTCATCAAGAAATATAAACCTTAATTCCTTGAAGGCATATAATGAAGGCAACTTCCTCTGTAATTCAAGAATCAAATAGAAGACATACGTATTGTTTCCTAAGCATGTATGAGCAACTCACCTGAAACACATTCTCAAAGCCAGCACCTTTTGACCTTACATAAGCCGATGCCATCTCACACCGGATTCCTCCAGTGCAATACCTGTAACATAAGCTAACAAGTTATAATGAAAACCAAACAGCTGATTGACAGCTGACACTACTTGGATAAATTCTGAATTTCATTCATAAGATAATGTTTCTCAAACATGAATAAAGAACACAAGAACTCAGGAACAGAAGATCCAACATAAAAAAAAATAAAAACTTTCTGAGAAGCAATTACATGAGGACATGCTTCCCTCGCAATTGCTCAGCATTATTATCTATCCATGTAGGAAGATCACTATACTGCCTGATTCCTGGGTCCATTGTTTCCACACTTGGTGTGTGGAACTTCCCGATTCTTGTCTCGTATAAATTCCTTGCATCCAACAGAACAAGTTTCTTATCATCATTTGCAATTTCTTTGTCTAGAACTTGCCCTGGATTCCAATAAACAAAATCAATCATCATCAGCTACACCCCACTACAAAGTATAATAATATCCTCTCTCTCTCTCTCTATCCCAAACTATATGATCAAAAGAAGTAAAAAGGGGTAGTTAATACAAACCGGCAATCTGAAGAACAGAATGAAACTCAGCAGCAGATAAATGCCTGCCAGCATTTGAAATATCAGGTGGGTTCAACAGAGGATGGGAACTAAAAGTAACCAATTCCTGATAACACATACAGTAACAGAATCATAGCAATTATTAGTTACCGCACCAAAAACAATCTTAAACCTTATGAAAACCATTAAAAAAGAAAGAAAGAAGAAGCAGTAACCTTGACAATCCGAATGGATAGAGAAGTGAAGCCACATTCATGAGCAACCTTGTCACCCAAAGGGTGATGCGAAGATGCAAGCTTGAAGTCAGTTCCTTCAAAAAAACTTAAGGACTTGACAGCTGCAATGTGGGATTCCAAAGATGATAACTTTCCACCAACCTGATTATTAAAAATAAAAAAAAATAGTAACAATAATCAAACACTTAATACCCATATACCAAAAACAATTAAAGTAACAGTCTTTCAAAGAGAAACAATGAAATGGTGAAAAGGGTATTTGTACAGTGACATTGACGCCGTGGGGAGCGAGTCGGACACGGCCGAGGAGGGCGAGTGAGTTGCAGTTGGACTCGTAGAAGGTGAAGAGTGAATCGAGATCGGGGATGGTTGTGTACTTGTAATAGAGTAATACACCGTCTTGGTTCTTCTGGTTGTCATCAGACATTGTTTCAGTTTAGATGGATAACAGATTTGAACTTCTGCTGTTTTATGAATGCTAAGTAAGCCCTAATGTCGTCTTGGGATGTCTATTTATTTGCTCTTTTATGGAAAATTTTAAAAAAAATTCAGGACTTCGTTATAATTTTTGTGGGTTCTGCTCTCTTTTTTTTTTTCGTTGGCTGTGTCTTATCTCTCTTTGTACTGGCAACCTGTGTCTTAAGAAACCAACACTTTCCAGTTTCACTAACAAGGCCTGATGGGCACATCTTCTATGCTCAATTTCAAATGGGAGTAGGAGCACACCAAAAGAATTGCACTCTATTGAATTACTAATTGTGAACAGAATTAAAGCCATTTAAAATGGTGATGTGTGTCTTTCAAGCCACAGTTGTGTAAACAATAATTACTAAGACATCGACTATCGAGTAAAAGTTCCAGATCATCGAACACTTTAGGAATTGTAGAAGCACAATAATACAAAATAGATCCCAAATACACGCATTCACAAACATGATTTAGTTTATAATATGAAAACAAGGCATTTCCGGTCTAAGCTTTGATTCTCGGTTGCCACTAAAACAATCAGTGACCAAGAAAAAGCACATCGTCTAAGGCACATTATATAGAAGAGAAGTATTACTTTAGCAAAATGCCAAATTACACATCAATACAATCACGATGTAAAATTTTTTCCTGTGAATCTGAAAATACAAATCAAGTTGAAAACTGCAAGATGACCGCCTTTAAACTGTTTTTAACATATTTGGTAAGACAGAAAAAGGCCTACATGCCAGACCAAAAAATCCTGACCCTTGACGGCAAGCAATATAGAGAATTCAAAAATTCACTGCAATTGGGGGAGTAACAATGCCTATGAAGCTAGTAAAGATATCCTCAAGCTACTATTTCAACCAAATTTGAAGCCACCAGGTGGAATGTTGGGCTGGTTGTTTCCAAAGGCGAAACCCTGCTGCTGATTTCCGACACCACCATCTTGGATATTCTGTTCTTCCTCGTCTTCCTCAGCCCAATATCTCTCTAAAATTTTCACAGCCTTCTCATAAATCTCATTGTTGTCATGGGTCTGCAGACTCTCAATCTTATCCGATCCCTCACACTCATCAATCATTTGTGCATAAAGATTAATCCCGCCATTCATTCCCATTTCCTTGTCAGCCTCACCCACCTTCAAAATGTTCTCGAGCCCCTCTAGACACACCGTCACGATTCTTGGGTCTGGACAAACCAGAAGATCACAGAGTGGTTTGATGCAACCTTGGCTCACCAGGAATCTGCAAGAACATGGTAAATGTAAGAGAGGGCTTATCTTATACACACTATAACAGAACTCTTGTCACATGAATATCACTAAGTTAATAATAGGAATGTACTGAATCTGTTCATGAGATCCTCCAGAGGTGGCATTTGAGATAGCCCATGCAGCCTCCTTCTTGATTTCAAACTCTGCATGTTCAAGAAGGTTTACAAGAGGAAGGATGATATTGGCCTCGATAACAGCCTGTTGAACAAAAATTTAACAAATAATGTTATGAGTGTTTTTAGGTAAGTGAACCAAACTTTTCAACTGAATTACCATAAACACATGTATATGTGTGTGACATGATTTTATGAAAGTATTTTCAGAATATGTTTATTTGTTTATCACAAATATTTTGTAACACCATCATTATAGCTATATATATGTTGTGAGTGTTATGTGCATTGCCATTGAGTGTAGACATGCATTACATTTTTTGGGCATTAAATAGATTTGAGTAAGTCACATTCTAATAAAATAACAATTAATTGGCTATTCCTAGAAAACATAATCACGCAATTTTGCTGCATGCTATTTGGACCATAGACATTCACTCAAGATTTCTTCATCCCTACCCCCATGTATGCGAAAATAAATAAAGAGATACACAACCACCAATATCTTGAATTCCTAGTATATTTTTCTCAAGTAACATTATCCAAACTTTCCAAATTAAGAATACTTGAATTTGCAATCACCAAATCAATTGCATAAAAATCACTATTTTCAGAAAAAGGACAACCAAAAAAAAAGACGAAGTAGGGACTGCTGCATAGTTTCAGACAGCAGATATAATGCATGGGCAGCTTGACATATAGACAAGAACCATATGCATACTCCTCTTTCCCACTGAAAAGCTATCTAGTAATTTAGTACAAGAAAATCTAACTCAAATTAATGAAAATCATTAGACTGTCTGCATAAAATGAAAATGAAACATAATATGAGCAATCAAGTGCTCAGGACTTAAAGGTGAGGACCAGATTGTTTGATAGGTCAATCTACCTGCTACAACTTTCCAGTGGGAATTCAACAATTAAGCCTTAAATGGGAGAAGAGGTAGTAATAAATATACAGAACTTATTACAGTTATGAATTCCACCAATTAATATTAACCTTCTTTTTGTGCTAAGTAATTATAATCCAACACAAGATGTGCAACCAAAAGAGATGATTTACCAACTTCAGGGGTGTTCAGACAAATAGTTGGATGTAAAGACGAATCTTCTTGCAGAATATAGAGACGGAATGAGTCTTTACCTGTATCTGAGTTCTATTCCCAGCTGTAATATTTGAGATCGTCCAACAAGCTTCTTTCTTGATACTTTTTTTGTGATTTTGTGTAAGAAGTTGGTACAGATAAGGGAGCACTCCATTATCAATTACAAACTGAAACACAAATCAGAGTTATTTTCTGCTATGAAATATGAAAAAAAGAATATATATATATATATATATATATAACTATATAACTATATAGAAGAGATTTGAGATAACTGCTTGATCTATATCCATACAAATCGATAAAATCAGACTTCCTTATTCCAATCCATGATAGTCAGTTACATAAATGTTCCCTAAATAGGTTGAATTGAAAAAAGAGTCCACAGCAGTAATAAATCAAGACATCTGTCATCTTTAACAGAAATGGTATTTATGACCTTGTGTGCAGCAAAAACTACCATAGACATCTAATAAATGCAAAGATACTAGAAGTACCTGAGTCTGAGCGTCATCTCCAGTAACAATATTTCCCACCGTTCGAAGAGCAGGTATGAGAACTGTTGGTGACGGATGCCTGGCAGAAACAATTTCTAAATTAGTGGCAGTAGCTTAACAGATTGAACGGCTATATTAAACCAAAACAACTCAATACAAACAAAAACTGCATGAAATGAAGAACCATATGCACTATGAAGGAAAGATCAGGGGGAAAAAGGCTAAGAATATCAACTCTTGGTTTGAGAAAGTTTGTGGAGAACAAGAGAACTTACATCAAAAGCTCCACAAGCCGTGGACAGACACCAGCTTCAATCACAGCCTGAATTTTGTCATTTGGGCCATCTGAAAGATAAGAGAGAGCCCAGCATGCATCTGTTAAAACTTCCTCGTCACTCAAGTGGATGAGTTTCTGAAGAATTGGCAAAGCAGGCTTCACCTGACAAAAATGAAGGGTAACATCTTCATCAATGGAGACCTTTTAAACCAAGTTTACAGAGTTATACAGCAAAAGACTTCTCCCGATATCCCTCACTTGATCAAATGGTGTTGGTGGCTTCCCACGACAGAAGTTCGATAAAGTCCATGTAGCATTCCTCAGCATGGATAGTTTTGAATGTTCATTTAACTGAGCTAGTAGTGGCATGAGAGCACCATTAGCAAGAACAAGATCCCTACAATTAGGGGAGTCACCAGCAACATTGCCCAAAGCCCATACTGCCTGATGAGCAACAACAAAGTAAAGTTGAAAAGATGTTAATAGCCACAGTTCAATACAACAATCATCTGTGAAAAAGTAAATCAAAAGTAAATCAAATTAAAAAATAGATAAATAAATAAATAAATAGAGGGGGGACTTCTCGTTGAATGAATTGCCTAAATTGTCTGGTTAAAAATCCAGAGTCAGTGGAATTAAGTGATGAAATGACACTAACAAGAGGAAAACGATCTTTGCATGGGAAAAGACACCGTGATTACCATGCAATATGCATATACTGACAGGTCAAGCAACTTTCTATCAGAAACTAACAAAGAATTTGGGTGTTGTTAATAACAAATAAAGCACAAGAATTTTCTGTAAATTTTGCTACTAATGAAATATAAATGTTTCACAATGGTTATGAGATCAAATTTTTGGCACAATGCTTCTGCATAAGAAAAGATTTACAAATAAAGGAGTAAACATCAACCTGCTCTCTGACATCATCACTGCCAGAGCTAAGGAGCTGCACAAACATGGGGACGGCACCGTGTTCAATGACAACTCGTGTATGCTCTGATGTCCCTGATGCAACATTGGTCAACGCCCATGCAGCCTCAAACTGCTCGCAAAGGAGGAAATAGTCATGATGTCAAATCAATACCTTCAAACATCTTATTTTGCTATAACAGAAATAGGAAAGTGATAACCATGTTCCTACTTGTAGTTGGGGCATATCTTGCCTTGCAAGAAACTCCACAAAACGGGGCACAACACCAGCTTTAATTACTTCATCAATTGGGGGGCTGCGTTCTACACCATGATAAAGACCAAATAGTTGACAGCATAAGAAGAATGTTCCTCTTAAATGAATATGTTAGCAGACAAATCATGTTCATACCAATTGATAACAGCTTCCTAAACTGTGTAGTTGCCTCCAACTGTGATGCGGGATCATCAGACCACACTCCTTGTACCATCAAAGGAATACTTTCCAACTGTTGGACAAACCAATATCAAAAGTAAAACATGAAACCTGCAATGATTGAATCAAATACCACCAAACAAAAGAGAAAAACAAAAACTGAACAAAACACAGAAGCTCAACTTTACATCTCATAAGTAGACATTTTTCTGCCTGAAAAATTAAATTACACAAAATCAAGAAATTTAGGTATCAGGTGCCTAACATATTGGAAAGGCCACATGGGTATCCCTTTCTCCAAACATCAGTAAACAAACCAATTATATTCAAATGTCCACCTGAAACACACAATATTACCTTTTGAGATCACAAAGGTCCTACTAAGTGCTTTTTAAAGAATTACTTGATAGGTGACTGAAATAGAAAATGTTTTCAGGTTCATTTGCAGAAAGCAATTTTTCCTAAAATTGGAAGGATTTTCAAACTCTAATTCCTACAGATAATAAACAAAAACCCATCAATAAAGCAAAAAACTGCATCTACACTCATTTCAGCAGGGCTCTTGATTCCATCAAATCCCACAACGATTAAATACACAAAACTCAAAACCTCAAATTTCATGCAAATCAACCCAAACAACAGTATATTCGTATTACTTTACTCATTTCCCACGATCTATAATCACCAAAAATCACAACCTAATCAAGATTCCAGAAAAACCCATCAAGCAAATATCAATGCAAACAAAACCCATAATTTGATCATAATATTACAACTTATTTTCATTTTTCACCTTCTTTTCAATGACGGCAGCAGCGTTCTGGGAGGCATCGAGGAGTTGATGGGACTGAAGCAAGAGACCTTCGCGTCTCTTCTTCAACAAATTATCTTCCCTCTTGTTCTTCCTGATCTCGACCAGATTGTCCTCCCTCCGCCGACGCGCCTCTTCCGCGTCGACTCCTGTCTTGTACCCCTTCTTCCTCACCTCCGCCCGCGCGTTCGGCCTCAACGACATGTCGTTTTCGCTTTTGTTCTTTTCGCCTTCTTCGCGAATAAATGTTGAATTGGAAATGACAACCAGAGAGAGAGAGAGAGAGCGAGTGAGGGAGGAGAGAAGGGATCGTGTGAAAGATGAAAATGTTCGAAGAGAATTGATTTTAGAGTTATTATCATGAATACCCCTAAAGTAAAGTATAATCACATAAATACTCGATAATTTTAAAAATTAACATTAATACTTACAATTTTGGAAAAATATCAATGTTGCCCTTTTGTTAAGGAATCATTTATGAAATTTTACAGGAAGTGGACATTAAAGTGATGTTATGTCATAGATTAAATTAATTTAAAATATTTTAATTTTAAAATGACACATGTTGTAATAAAAAAAATGATATGCAAACTAAAAAATAATAAAAAATATTAAAATAAATAAAAATAATTAAGAAAACTAAAAAAAATGAACCACCGATTATTTTGGCTGCTTGGTTTAGTAGCCAACACCCGTTTCGGCCACCAAAATGGTCACTGGAACTTTTTTTTATTTTTTTTATTGTTATTATTATTTTTATATTTTTTTTACTTTTTTAATAATTTTAATTTTATTATTGTTAATTTTTAATTTTTTTAAAAGATTTTATTAAAATAAAATTTTAAAATTTATATTAAAAAGGTAATTTAATCATTTCATACATATTAAAAGAGAAATAAAAATTTAAAATTTATATTAAAAAGGTAATTTAATCATTTCATACATATTAATAGAGAATATGTTAATTTTAATAAAATATTTTTAAATATCAGTGTATATTTTATAAACCTTTGAGTATTAATGTCAATTTTTAAACTCTCAAATATTCATGTAATTATATTTTATTTTATGAGTATTCGTGATCATAACCTTAATTTTATTAAGTAAAGTAATTATCTGCCTAAACTTCCACTGTTTATTTATAACCCTGGCTGTATGAATCTTCTCGAGAAAAAAACTACATGAATTGAATATAATAGATTTTAAATTTGGTTTTTCAAATGCCATTTATAAAAAAAAAAAGATATTTGTTTTTCAAAAATAAAGTTAGATTTTTAGTTAGGGGGCCAAAAAAAAGTACTTGCATTGAAATACCTAATTGAATTAGACCGAATTGATAAATTCAATTTGATAAAATGAATTAATTTTTAATTTCAATTTTAAAATAAATAAAATTCGATTCAGTTTTACTTAAAAAAATTGAATTGAAGGGTATAAATAAAATTTCACATAAATATTTTATATAATTTATTTAGTAACTTTTAATTTTAATAATTTTTTAATTTATTTAATTCATATACTTTTTTAATTAATTCGGTACTTAAAAATTGACAAATATTTTATTTAGTTAGATGAACTCTAATTTTTAATAGTTTTCAACTTGTTTTATTTATAAATTTTAATTAATTTTATGTTTAAAGGTAAAATACACTTTTTTTTTTAATTTTGTATGGATTTTATATCTTATATATATGATTTTAGTTTTTTTTTTAAATATTTAAAAGAACAAAAAAACCGAATCAATTCAATATAGTTCAATTCTTATATGTGATCCGTTCAATTTTAAAAATAAAAATTTTAAAAATTTTTTAATTCAATTCAATTCAATTTTAAAAATATCGAATTGTAGCACACCCACTTAAATTTTTAGCCAATCCTCCGGAATAGATAATAAATTATTTAAGAGTAATAAGATATTGTGATATATATTTAAATTAATTATATTATGCCGGGCTAATATTTAGTTCCAAGCCCAGCCTCAAAACTTATTGGGCTTAGACATTCCTTGTACATACGGACATACCCACCAATTGAGTAATGTTAATGAGACCCCAAAGTATTTCTTTCTAGACCCATCCATTTTTCACTCTTTCCTCTAGGGTTGTCACTTGCAAAATCTGCTATCAGCTGTTATAATTGTCGTGATTTTGCATGTGGACATATCCCCACCGTCGTCCTTCAATTACGAGGCCTCTATCGAGAGGTATTCGATCGCCATTGCAGCCATCTTTGGAATCCCCTATATATGTTGGTCCAACTATATTAAAAGATTATTGGGCTTTAATAATGTCATTTTAAAAGCTTGTTTGATTATACTTTTTTAATAAAAATTTAAAAAATAATATTTGTACAAATATTTTTAAAAAAAAATTATTGATCATTTAATTATAAACATATCAAATTTATTTAATTAATATTTAATAGTCAATGGTTTTCAATTTTTTTTAAGTACGAGTAAATATAAAATGTACAATATTATATTTACTTAAAATACAAAATTTATATAATTGATATATCATCAATTAATAATTATCACATATTAAATAATAATTAATTTTTTAACCTCCATTAATATTTTAGTTATGTAACACTAATTAATAATTAATATATCATTGAAAATACAAAACTTGCATCTTAATTTTATAAGCTTATGATATATTATTGGAAGAATGTCATTTAAGTCAATCGAACAGTTAAAATTTACTACTTGAGTCTTTACTTTTTAAAAAAAAAAAATCACTTTAATCCCTGTTATTATGATAATAACTACTAAAATATACTTTTCGTAGCAAAATCAAACTTTTATCATTATATTTTATTTTCTTAAAAAAAATATTAAAAAAATGTATTTTTCCCCAAAATCAACTTTCCCACCAGCACCCCAACCCAACCACCCCCTGTAAACCACCGCATCCACCCTTTCTCCAATCACACCGCCGCTCCATCCACCCACCTTCTATCATATTTGGTGCCTGTATAGGAGAAAAATAATTGAAAAATTAATGTGTTATTATTGAACGATGGTTTGGTGATTGACGGCGATATTTAAATATGGTTTGGTAATTGATGGTATTGTATTTTATATAATTTAATTATTATTTTATTTTTATAGATAATTTTGGTATATTAAAAAAGTTGAAAATATTAAAAGAATGATGCTAATAATTTGTTTTTATATTAAAATTTAACATATATATATTTTCTTGTAGTTTTTAAATTATTATATTTGTCAAATATTACATCAAGGATATTATTGTAAAAGCACTAAAAAAGTAAATATTTTAGAGAATTGTGAGAACAATAATAACTAAAATGATTTTTTTTTATCTTTTACTAAATTGAGATAAATGTATTAGTGTTTGTTTAGTTGAGTTTTTTAAATAAATTTTTTTAAAAGTACAATTTTTTAAACTAGAGTTTTTAGAATTATATTTTTTTAAAGTAGAATTTTTAAAAATAAAATTTTTAAGAAAAAAATTATTGATCGTTTGGTTGTCAATTAAAAATAATTATTTTAAAGTACTAAATTACTTGATTATGCATTATTAAAAATGTTTATCTATTATTAAAATCGACACTTAATAAATTTATATTCAAACTCTAAACAATTCAATATCTTTTTATATGTAAGTTAAAATTTATCATGTATTTTCTCCAATTTAATTTCTTAAAACACAATAATAAAGTGGAATTAATATATAGTAATTAATAAATCAATATAAATTATTGTGTTTGGTACAAAAATTAAAATAAAATAATATATTTTTATTTAAAAAAATAAAATAATGAGCAAAATATTTTGATAGATTTTTGTAAAAATATGATGGTTATAAAAATACAAAGAATTAGTGATTTGACGATTTTTAAGAAAATATTAAAAATATGTTAATTGAATAGAATTTATTTTTATTAAGGGTAAACTATAAAAATAAGAAAAATATTATTAGAGTATATGTGTCACCCAAATATTAAAAAAAATTAAAAATTTCTATTTTTAAAAACTCAAAATTTAAACTTTTGCAAGTAGAGACAAAATAATTTTTTTAATTTAAAAAAAATAATTATAATTAAACATCATAAAAAAATTTAAAAAAAACTTTTAACATTAAAAAAATTCTTTTAACTAATAAAAAAATTCAACCAAATAAATTTGACACCCATGCCATGTAAACATTTGTTATGCTTTAATATTGAAAATGCAAGGCCGGTTTCCTAATTAGATTTAAAAAAGATTGCACACTTTATTACATTAACATTAAGATAATCAAATTTTCGCTAAAAAAAATATTAAGATAATCAAATTTCGAATTCAAATTAAAAATCTACTCCTTATAATTTCAAATCAAATCAAACTTTTGTCTTATATTAAAAAAAAAAAATTGTTGCACGGTGATATTAACATGCACTCGCACGCACCTTATAATAACACCCACCACATTAACATACACACCAAATATATAAACCCCTATCCCCCACCACCACCTTCAGTCCTTCACAAATCGCAAATCACAAAACAAAAAGCAGAAAGCAGAAAGCAAACGCAAGAGCTCTAGCTATTGCTAGAACGAACATACCAGAAGAGGAAATCGCGTGGGGATGGTGGTCCACCTCAGCACTACGGTGGCCGCAGTACTTGACAATGTCGTCGTGGGAATTGAGCCTCGTCGTCGACGACGTCGTTTGGAGGGTAATAACGGCGGTGGAGTCGGTAGCTCTCGTTTCCATGTTATGTTTCTTCTTTCTATTCTATGGTTGTACCGTCTAAACTGAAACTGAAACTGAACTCTGTTGTCTATGCATGTAATTGTTGTTATTGTCGGAAAGGTGATGTGGGGGTTGTCGGAAAGTGACGTCATTATGGGGAGTTCAGTTGCGGCGGAGATATCTACGGTTGTAGTGTAGGCTGCACGGCTTCTAATTTTTTTTTTTGACATAAATTTTCATTCAAATAAAACTTAATTACAATAAGGAGAATTATAAAAAATAAGATAACAAACTCTCTTTGAACATAATTTCTCGGAGTATAAAATGACTAAGAATTAAACGTCAATTTATTTAAATTATAAACTATTACATTTGCATTTCTAATAATAAAAAGTACTTTAAAATAAATAAATGAGTTTAAATACTTGTGAAGTTCCTTTAAAATGTAACATATTTTAGAATGAAGTATTTTATTAGATAAAATATCATTCACTACTTATCGTGCATCTGATTAAATAATAATAGAATCAATATTTAAGGTTTAAATAGTCACTAAACCTTTGAGAAACCATTGTTTCAGCAATTGGAATAGAGAATATACCATTATACTTTACAATTTTAGATAACATCACAGTCCCCAAATAGTCACGTGCCACAAAGCTAAAACCTGTAACACCACGTAAAGTATCTACTGCTGCATCAGAATTAATCTTTATGGACCCAATAGGTGGAGGCAACCAACAGTGCCTCAGAGCAGTTGTTGTAGAAGTGGCCTTGGCTTAGCTGGTTCGAAAATCTTTCAAAAAACTCCTTACCCAATTGCACACAGCCTCAACATCTATAATTCTTTTTACCATGAATCCACTTATTTATCGCATGCTAAATACGCCAAAGAAGGACACAAAGGAAGTCAAATTCATCATTATCAAAATGGTTCATATAGGCAATGAGAAAGTCACACGATGATGTTTTGTGAGAACAACCGCTGTCAGCCATAAAACTGCACCAAGCACGAACCTTTTTCAAAGAATGGCACAACTATAGTGCATGAATTATATTTTTGGCACCTCTCCTATATTTAGGGCAAGTCACAACTGTTGGAACATAGTGACATACTAAATTAGCATTTGTCAGAATCTAATCGTGAGCTGCCTTCCAAAGAAAAATCTTAACTTTTGATGGTACATTTAACTTCCAACAACGCTTCTACCATTCGCTAACAACCGACTTCTTAGAATTACTAGCAACTCCAATCTCTTAATAAGCCAATCAATACCCACTCTTTACCGTGTATCTCTTCCAACGATCATAGTGCCACATAATGCTATCTTCTTGATTGAGATTGTGACGAGAAAGAATAATATTTAAAATAGCCTATTGCTCATCCAGAGGGAAAGCTCTACAAATAACATCAACATTCTATTTCCCTGAAGCTAAAATGAGCTCAAAAACAATAATATGCTCAACTAATCATTGATCATGATACACAAGAATATTTTTTTCATACACAAGAATATTTTTTTCATTGTCAAGAATATTTTTTTCATTGTCAATCTGCCATATAATTCCTTTAAAAAAGATTTTTCTCTCCTAAAAAATACTGCACCAAAAAAAAAACATAAAAAGATATATTTTCTTATTAAAAACTTTTATTTGAAAAGTAGAACTCTTTAACTACTTTGATCATAAGAGAATTTGTATTAGATAAAATTTGTCATCCTTATTTAGTAATTACAACTTAATTAAAAATAAACAAAATTTGAAAATCAATACCACCGTTTTCCTTCCCTGACACAACACATCACACTTATACCAATGTAATTTTCGTTCCCTTCCCCAGATTTCGGTTGCATGGCTTTTTCTTATTGCCATTTTTGTTTTGTCGTCTTTTTATGTTTGTTTGTATTCTATATATGTTATTTAGTTTAATTAAATATTGTCCATTTTTTTTTAATAAAAAAAAGGAATTGGTAAAAAAATGATTTTAGTTTCAACATTGCCTTGCAATTCTCTATTTCTCAATACTACATCAAGCAATGTAGTAACTAGGCATGATCGATCGAGAAGAAAGACAATTGTTAATAATTGATGTTAATGGATTCTATTATGTATCGGTGTCCTCCGTAATTTTTTAAAGTGCGGATGAGTATAAAAATATGGACGAATGTAAATATTATTGACTCTAGAGTTTAAGGAGTTGAATTTATTTATTTTTACTTATTTTAAAATACATAAAAAATATATATTTTTTTAAAGGACTGAGCTAAAATGATTTTTTTATATATATATATTTTAACTTTGAGAAATTTAAACTTATTTAAGATCAATCAAAATAATATAATCAAACTAAGAGAATACATAAATATAATATAATCAAAATAGGATAATACATAATGGTTTGATTCAATGTAAATTTACATCTCTTTCATCAAATTTAATAAATTTACTCAAATTTACTGTTAAACAATGTTTTTACCTCAAGAAGTAAGGAATCAGATAACTACATATATAACTTTTAGTAATGGAGCTTTAATAGAACTCTGTTGTAGAAGTAGTTAATTTCTTTATTATTTAGTTTTATTTTTATATATTTAAGTTGTAAAATTTTATTAAAATTTGATCACATAATATTTTTTTAAAAAATTGGGACATCTTTAATTTCAGAGTTTTTGAGAACAAAGGCAATATGAGTTACTAGGGATGGACACTCCCTTATTTACAGTTGAATTTGAAGATTTTACTTTTTTTTAGAGGACTTTTAAGATTAAAGACGTTCTTTATTAGATAAAATCTCATATACTTATTTGATAAGTTTTTTAATGAGTTGCAATAGACTTTTTAGGGGATTGTCTCGGTTGAAATCTTATAGGAGAATATATATATATATAATTAAATGTTGATATTGGACTTTCTTCACAATTTTAACTAAAGTTTAGAATTAAATTACAACGCTAGATTTCAATTAAAAAAAAAATTACAACTTAAATTGAAGTACGAAAATTTGCACAAGAAAACCATTTTCACAAATGAAATGAGAACTCGGGATTCTTAGTTCTAACTAAGCTAAGCTTAGTCTGACATAATGAGAGTGTAATTATTTATGAATAATTGTGCATATTGATTTCTAAATTCAATGGTAAATTAAGCTCGATAACCAATGAGGATTCAATCTCCTATCTTTATCTCAACTTAGATTATATAAGTTAACTAGAAGGTAATAAATTGTATTTTAATTTGTAACATTTTAATATGTAAATTTTTTCTTCTTAAAATTTTAGGTAAGGGTTCAAGGAAATAAATAAAATATGAAAAAAAAGGAAAATGAAAAATGAAAAAAGTTATATAAATGTTCAAATATATTTGTTTTAATTAAGAGTGATAATTCATGTCATATCAATAGAGTATTAACAAATTTTTATCATATTCGCAATTAAATGTAAATTTAATTCGTTTAATATACTAATTACATGATACGACATGATTATATATGTTTAAATAAATGGATCAAATATATTTTATTTATACAATTATACATAATTGATTTATTTACACTTATATTCATTTAAATGAATAATAATATTAAATTTAATTCGTTTATATAAAATATTTAATTAATTTAATATGATTAAAAATATTTAAGTAATAATTAACATATTGATATATATTATTTTATAATTAAATTTGTGTCTTGTTTTTGTCTTATACAAATAGATATGAATCATCAAATTTAAATTTATATTCAATATAATTAATAAATAAATAATATAAGTTTAATATTTTTATTAATTATGTCAATTTTTTTTTATTTATATTCACTTAAAATATATTAAATTTGTGTTGAATAATATTATTATTACTCATTTTGCGACCTATGCTTTTAATCATAGGTGTACCTAAATTATTTGAATTTTTAGACCAACATATTTCTAAGGAAACGGCACCATTTAATTAACTAACAAAACAAAGGCTTTAGTTAACGCCCCGAAACGGCAGCGATTCCACTTTCCAGCGTTTCTTCTCCAAATTCCTAAACCCAAAACAAAACAAAACCCTAGTATCATTGGGAGCTGGGAGTGACTGATTTCAGATCGAATAATGGCCTTGAGGCAATTAAATTGTATTTTAATTTGTAACATTTTAATATGTAAATTTTTTCTTCTTAAAATTTTAGGTAAGGGTTCAAGGAAATAAATAAAATATGAAAAAAAAGGAAAATGAAAAATGAAAAAAGTTATATAAATGTTCAAATATATTTGTTTTAATTAAGAGTGATAATTCATGTCATATCAATAGAGTATTAACAAATTTTTATCATATTCGTAATTAAATGTAAATTTAATTCGTTTAATATACTAATTACATGATACGACATGATTATATATGTTTAAATAAATGGATCAAATATATTTTATTTATACAATTATACATAATTGATTTATTTATACTTATATTCATTTAAATGAATAATAATATTAAATTTAATTTATTTATATAAAATATTTAATTAATTTAATATGATTAAAAATATTTAAGTAACAATTAACATATTGATATATATATATTATTTTATAATTAAATTTGTGTCTTGTTTTTGTCTTATACAAATAGATATGAATCATCAAATTTAAATTTATATTCAATATAATTAATAAATAAATATTATAAATTTAATATTTTTATTAATCATGTTAATTTTTTTAATTTATATTCACTTAAAATATATTAAATTTGTGTTGAATAATATTATTATCGTAGCTGTACCTAAATTATTTGAATTTTTAGACCAACATATTTCTAAGGAAACGGCACCATTTAATTAACTAAACAAAACAAAGGCTTTAGTTAACGCCCCGAAACGGCAGCGATTCCACTTTCCAGCGTTTCTTCTCCAAATTCCTAAACCCAAAACAAAACAAAACCCTAGTATCATTGGGAGCTGGGAGTGACTGATTTCAGATCGAATAATGGCCTTGAGGCAATTAATCAACAGCGCACGGGCCAATCCATACCTTGCGGCATCTGGGTTCTCTAGATTCTTCTCCTGCAAATCATCAAATCCATACATCGGTAACCTCGTTTATTTTCAATTATTTTTTGATTTTCTTCTTGTTGCTTTTATGTTGGCTTAAGTGAAAATCAAGAGAAAATTTTGGGTCTTTTCGATTATGTTGATAGGGATTTCCGGAAGTTAGATGAATGAGGCTAAGTTTGGGGACTGCGAAACTATGAAAAGATGAGTAAAAGGGAAAAGGAAACTATGGATCTTTTTTATTTTTGTTGTTTGAGAAAGTTAGCATTTTAAAGAAAATTTCAGTCAAACAAATAGACAAATGAGCAAAATGGACTTTCATCAAACATGTTGATTGGTGATTCTGATACCTGATATTTTTTTGTCCCACTTTGATTAATACATGACTCTCGGTGCTGTGAAAAAATACCAAAAGTTGTCGTATCATATTTCAGCAAGATTTTAAGCTGGGATGGAATGGATGATGTAAGACAAAACACGGTGCTGATGAAGTGGGCGTCTAAGTCTGAAAATCCAAACAACGGCAACCTTGGATAACTCATTGAATTTCTTTCTTTTTCTTGCTTTTGGTATTATTTGTTTTAGTACTATAATCTTAGTTTTCATCCAAAAAATGAGTAAGCCAAAATTGTTGTATAAATACAACATTGAAATTCTAGGTGAGGAAAAAAGAAAGACTTGTATTTTAGTCTCTTAGTTGTTCTTTATTTGGTGATTCAAAAGCCGAAGTAGATAAAATTTAACACGTGTTTTGCGCTCAAAGTATTTGATGAAATGGTTGAGATAGTTATTGTGGGAACAAATTTAAATTGGCTTTTTACTTGATCTTCTTACTGAAACTGTCTTGAAAACAGTCGGCTATAGTCAAATCCGGCTCTCCACAAACTGCTGTTAGTTCTAAGGGAGGTTTGTGTTATTATTAGCAAGCTTTCTATCAAGTGGTTATTTTCCTAAACCTCAAGGGAGATAAGTGTTAATTCCCCTAATTATTTGTTTTTATTTTAAGAAAATTTGGGGAAGGCAGAAAGATATGCAATTTTGGGTATTCTTATTGTTGATTTTAGGGTTCTTTCTTTCTGTGTGTGAAAAGCTGATTCGTTTTTTCATTAATCAAAAATTAAAAATAAATTTATCTCATAAGTTTTTTACTTTCTGTTTTTTTCCTAGAAGACGAGAAGATTAGGAAGAGAAAATTTGGGTCTTGTGACTTGTGTCGTTTAAGCTTCTCTAGAAATTGAAGAAAAGAGAATAGAATGAGTTTGAATCATATGTTGAATATTGCTTGGTATGGAAAATATGTAAAACATCTTTACATTCTAGTAGTTGATACACTTGATCAAGTTGAGGTATTGATGTTTCTTGTCCAAAATGTTGATTTTTTATTTGGAAAAAAAAACACGATTCACTTTCTCGTGCTACCTTCATTATTGATAACTAGAACATGTCGTTCATATTCTTTTAGAATTCTGAATTTGGGTTTTCAGAGAGTCGTTGTTTTTGCAGTCAAGGTTGGGATACCAGAGTTTCTGAATGGAATAGGGAAAGGGGTGGAAACCCATGTGGCCAAGCTTGAATCTGAGATTGGTGACTTTCAGAAGTTGCTTGTAACTCGAACTCTTAAACTCAAGAAACTTGGTATTCCTTGCAAGCACGTAAGCATTTTGAATTTTTGCATGCCCTTTTTATTTTTTGATATATAATATCCCGTATATTTTGTTTAATATATATATCCTCATGTTTGCTTGGGGAAATGAAAGATGCATGCACCTTCTGTTCATTTGATAAGTTTGCTTGGATTTATTGTTGTTGAGATTTGATAAATGACATTGTGTTATGAGTATCATGTAAAACCCAAGCAATAGTGTAGCATATAACTATTCCTTGGACCTCATTGAAGCTTCTCATTGAGGGGTTTTCATGCATAAGATTTCTCCAGTTACGAGTCTTGCTACAGTTAGATGCTCTATAAGTCCTGCCATGAATCATATGCATAGATTTATTCTATTACGATGCTGGGTTCATTATTAGTGTTTGCTCATGCTTTTGCTTTTCATAAAACATTCAGGTACGTGCAAGTTGTTTGAGTTGTATATTAAAGATGTGTTATGACCGTTTCCTGCTTGATTTTTGTCATATTCCATTTATGGTTATTAATTACCATCATAGTTACATTATGGACAAAGATTGAAGGAACTTATATTGTTAGCTTGAATTTGTGCCATGCATATGCATTTACCTTTTCACTATGGAACAAAAAAGGGGTATAAAAGTTTATGTCGAATTTGGGATTATTATTCAATTTTTAAAGTGTGCAGGTCCTATTAAGTACTTAATGGTTGTTAAAACTTGCCTGATGAAAGGATGGAATAAGATTACTCGGTGGTTAATTTGGATCCTCTTTTGCTTCCAGATTTTTTCTTACAACAATTGTTAACTTGCCCTTTTTGGTTTGGCAGAGGAAGCTGATACTGACACATGCTCACAAATATAGGTTGGGATTATGGAGGCCAAGAACTGAGTCTGTGATAGCCTAATAAAGATAAAAACTATTCCTTCGAAGACTGGAGGCCAAGAGCTGCAAAATGTGCCTACTGGACAAATTCCAGATGAATATCTGGAGGTTTTGACTCTGTCTTTTGAGATTTGTACTTGGCTCCCCTACATTAGAATTTCCTGGACAAAGATTAAATGGTACCAGAAAGATTTATACTTTGTATGAAGCACTAAGACTAGCTTAATTAATCACCAGGATGTTCATTCTTCATTGTAATATCTACAAATTTTCTAGGAAATCAGATCAGGTAGTTTGTAGAGCTTTTCTATTTCATGACTCCATTAATAGCCTTTCAGTAGCAGAATTCTAAAGCCTTAATATACTCTATATAATTTGATAAATGCAGAGGCCAGTTTTGAGAAAAATGCTACTTAGTTGATGGACATTAAGAATTATATTAGATGTTTTGATGTTGTTCAAATGGCTCAAAAATGACCAGCATCCCTTTTTCATAGCAGTTACTAGTGGACAATCATTCCAGTTTGAAGTTTGGGATTAAACTGATGCAGGCTTCAATTTCAGGGTACCTTGTAATGCTCATTTTCAGTATCAGCATGTTGATCACTTCAATTTTTTTTTTCTTCCTTTGGCATGTATATTTAGAGCCTGTATTCCAAGTGAGGTTATCAGATATTGCCAAGCCATGTCAACCAAAATGTACAATATATTGAAACTATGTACATGTGCTTACTAGTTGCATTTTTTGCAGCCCCTAGCTCTTCCATGCAGTCTAGCTGTTTTGGCAAAAGAAATCGTGTACTATGCAAAATATAAGCCAGTTTCATGGCTTTAAGAGAAAATTTGGATCCAAGTAAAGAAGGTTGAGATTTAATGGAATTTATGATCATCAAATTCAAAATCTAATACCTTCCTCAAAGTCTAGAAAACCGGATTAGGGAAAAAAAGAAACCAAGATTCACAGCTCATGTTGCGATACTACAGAACCTGGTTTCACTCAAAATACTTGCAAAAGTTAATCAATGGTATAGCAAGTCAACTTAGTTCAACAAAGCTTCATTCCAAACACAAGAAACATCAGAGAAAAAGAAAACTTTGGTTCGATGGCCAGGAGAAAGGATATCTATGTAGTGCAATTCAGCCCATTTACTATTAGCATGACATACGATAACCCAACAAACCTGAAAAGTCAAAGAATTAACATACACATTACACCTTCTTAATGAAGGGAAATCACAAGCAATTGTAGTCACTAGCGAAACTAGAATACACTAATATTTCGACCGCATGTCATAGGTGAATTTCCATTAAACACTGCATTAAATTGAAGTACGGTAAATTACCGAAAAGTAAAGGAACTCACTCGTGCCAAACTTTATTAAATTACCGAAAAGTAGACTAACCATATTGGAAAAAGAACTTCAATTCCGCTTTCAATAGAACTGCTTTAATTGAAGTACGGTATTATATGAACATAGTTCTAAGTTCCATTGCTAGCCTAAGCAAAGAAACAAAACCTAGGATGACATATGAAACTATAGAAGAAGTCTAAATTACCTTCAAAGCTTATCACACAGCAGACTAAAATGGAGATGATCATTGCAAGTGCGCTAATTGTTGATAATTCTGACTTATCAGCCCTTTCTTTTCTTTAATTCTCTCATCCTTGCATGCTTCAATCTTGCAAGCTGAGAAATGTCTCTAGCCTGTTTTATGTCAGCTTCACCCCATTCTGGGGATCCAGGAGGCTAGGTGGTTTAGTAGCCCTTTTGGGGCTAGGTTTTTTTCCACTTCTCCTCCACCATTTTCTCCTTCACAAGACCTACTGCTTCCTCTCCTATCTTGTCCACCAATATCTCCACATTTTGACCAGAATTTAAGACATTCTTGCTTATAGATAATCCATCATCACCTGATCCATTTAGACCCTCATCCACTTTTTTTCTTTGAATGCTTACCACTGGAACACTGCCCATTAATTTGATCATCTCCCCTTTTGATCTCACCATATTCCAAATCAGCTACTGAATTGCTTCCCCTCAAATCTATAAGATTCATAACATAACTAATCTCTTAATTTCTCTTTAACACTCTAAAATCAATGGGTACAACTAAAGCCAAAAAAATATTCTCATTAACCCATCACATAAACCAAATGAAAGTCCTATTTCAAGATTTACCATCAAACCATCAATATCAAGAAGCTATATAATTCACGGTATACCCAAGATAATAAATTTTATGTAGTAAATGTTCAATTAATCCATCATGAAACTAAGTCATGTTCATTACATGTCCTTGCCATAAACTCATCAATCGCACACAAGAGGGTCATCTTTCACCACATTTTCAATTTCTCATAAATAAAAGTTAAAGACCAATTCCATGATCGCATTATCCAATTTCTTTCAAACATAAAGGCTACACCAAGCTCATCAGCTTAACTTTTATATATATATATATATATATATATATCTATATCTATATCTATATCTTCATTGGTCGATATTTCCCCATTAAGCTCATCAGCTTAAATTTTATTTCCAGGAATTTTCCCTAACAATTGGTCGATATTTTGTTGGTCATCTCATAGATCAGAAATCACAACAATGGTCATTATTAATAAACATATTGAGCACAGTTTTCTTTCAGATTATTAAGCAAATGATGCATGTCAGAATGATTATTGGACACAAAAAATTTCAAATCAGAGCAAACATTTAAGATTGATTTTGTAAGAGGAAAAAAATGGAACTGAGAAACATCCACATTTAAAAAAATAAGTTAAAAGTACATGTAAGAAGCAATAAAACAAACACTAAAACAGAAGAAGTACAGAAAAGTATGCAAAGAGAAGTAGTGGAGTCCCGTTGCAAGTTAAGAATCTGCAACAACTTGTCCCCAATGGCATAACATGTGTGAGCTTCCTGAATTAAGAACTTGGTTTGCTCCTCAGTGACAGGGAGAGGCGCCCTGGTATTCAAGTTAGGGTTAGGGCAAGTCTCAGCTGCAGCTTCAGTACATGGACAACCAGCTAATGTATCTAAACCAACTTCCCTAGCCAACTCCACTAACCCACCCCTCATTAGATTTGGCCTCTTCAGAATTCTCGTAGCCAGTTCTTTCAGTTCAACAGAACCAAAATTAATAACTTCTGTATGCCACCAGTTAATGAACAGCTCCGGGGCCTTGCTAATTGTCAATCCTGTGCCCACAAAACAAATGCGCTCATCGAGAAGAAACGACTCAAGGGAGTCAGGAACCGAGTGCTTTAAGCCTAGTTGAATGATCAGGCAGCGATTAACAGCATAGAGAATTAGTAGTTTGATGGATCTGTTGGGATCTATCTTAACCTCATAATAAGGTAATGCTAAAAATGCTTTAAAAAAATTGACTTTTCAATATAAAACCAACAAATCATACAATTTTCAAAAGCCAATTTATCATGGTCGATTTCCACTCTCATCGTGGCCATGCAATTTTCTTCTAAAGGCCGACTTAAACAAATGCTCAAAATCTATTCTATTTAAAATCATGGCCAACTTAACACTTTAATCTTTCAAAAGGCCAACTTTTAACTATCAACACCCATTCCTCTTAATGGCAAAATTTAATGCATCCAATTTTCCATGTTTTTCAAAACGCAACTTCACATTCAGTTTTTGTTTCCCAAATGCAAAGACGGACTTTTGATCCAAGCAAAATTTCCAAATCTTTAAAAAGACTTTTTAATTATGACCATCATTGCCTTTTTAACATGGTCGACGTTTTGCTTTTTTATTTTATTTTATTTATTAGCGATTTCATGCATTAGATAAAGCCTAAGCCGATTTTTCCTTTCTCATGTCAATTCCTTTGCCATGGCCGACTTAAAATGATTATCTTGGGATTTTTAAATTTTATTTTTTTTGGACTAATATGGCCGACTTTATCCATTTATGGCCTAAGTATAGCCGACTTGACACGCATCATGGCCGACTTCATGTATTTGCCATGATTTGATTTGATTTTATATATTTTTTATTTTTATATATTAGCCGACATCACAAAGCCTTTAATTTGATTTTTTTATTTTTGAGTTTTGATTTTTATACATTAGCCGACTTCACAAAGCCTTTAATTTGATTTGATTTATAAAAAAAACTAAATATCTAATTGGCTTTGTGTAATAATACTAGAAATTCCTGGACAAAAATTGGTTTTATGAAGAAGTCCATAAGAGGAAATCAACTTCATAGAGCATCTTTTAGAAGAAAGTTAAATTAGGAAGGTTATTTCATGAATCATAGAAATGTCGGCTTAAAAAGGTTATCTCATGATAAGATAACGTCGGCTTAGCACGGTAATCCTACTAATCATAGGATAGAGTCGGCTTTAGCATGGTAATTCTTTAGGAGTAATATATAAAAATTGACTAGCAACAAATTCCTCAAAAAATAATTGGCTTAAATGCACAATTATTCTATCTGACTATTATTGTCGGCCTTAATACTAAAAAATTGACTTGTCTATTTCCTCTTAAATTGTTGGTCAGTATACTTTTAAATTTTTACCATTGAGGTCCTCAGATGTTGCACCCTTTCTAAATCGGTCAACAGACATGCCTCCTAGTTTACAATATTTTTGGCCTTAAATATGCCTTTCCAATTTAGATATACGTGTGCTTTTGATGCAAATAAGCTTATACTCACCCTTTGTTCCTATTGTGTTTAGGATTTTGGTCATTTAACTCTAGTTGAGTTAATTTTACTTTTTCTAATTCATGGCTGATACGAGGGTCTATCAATTATGGTATTACATATCTCAACCACATCTCTATCAAGGGTTGAAGTTTGCCTAGGCTTGGGTTGAAACGATTTTGGTTGCAGGACAACCATGTTAATGGCTCATTTTTGAGTGTCCTTCTGCTTGGTTGCCCCCTGGTTGGCTTGGTTCATTTTGACAGGTACCTAGACCTTTTGAGGTTGACCACCCTTAGTGGTCGGCTTAGTTCGTAGGCGACCCTTTAGTGCTATATTCCTATAAAGCTTTTTGTTGAGGTTGTCTATCTTAGCCAAGTTCACCTTAACTTAGCATTCGCCTTGATTCTAAATAGTTTGCTTTAAGCGTCTTAGCTATTCACACATTTGCATTCGTCTATTTTAAGTCTTGATTGACTTTGGGTTTGGATAACCTTGATTGCCTAGTCAATCTAATACACTTTGTCTTGAAACGTTGAACTCTCACTAGTTGACCTTGTAAGCCTTGTACTTAAAAATCCTCCTAAATGGGTGTTGGGAAATCATCATCTTCTTTGATCTATTTATGACTTTTTCAAAAGTTGTTTGGCATTGAGGGTAAACCAAACAAGCTTTCTTAGAGGTCGGCTAGTCACATGAGTCTAGCTCTTCTGTAACTATCTTCTTATTTTAAGTGGCCTTTATGACAGAATTACCCACTTGAATTTTATTTATACCTGTAGTGGAGAAAGGGTCGATTTCAATGATAGGAACCTTACTTTTGGTACAAAAGTTGGCTTTAATAATTAGCTGTTGAATTTTATTCCTGAATACAACATAATTATTTGTACTGTGTTTCTAAGAATTATGCCACTTGCAGTAATCCTTATCAGCTCTTTATTCAAGCAGCAGGATAGAGTGCTTTTCAAAGAGCTTGATATGCTTGTCCTTTCAAGAGCCAATCAAATATTTCATTGGCTTTTCTTAGGTCAAAAGAATATTCTTTGCCTATTTGAGTATTCTTGTCGAACTTCTTCTTTTCTTTAGTAGAAGTCGACTTCTTGAGGATTGAGCATTTATATAGAGCACTTTTGACTACTTCATCAAGGCAAACCTCATCATCTAAGTCATTAGAGTCACTCTCTAACTTGATCTAGGTTGTAGCCATATCAACCTGATCCTTATAATAAGTCCTTTTGAAGGATACCCTTTTCTGATCTCTTTCCATCAGAAGTCCTTCACGAATGGTCATTCTTGTAGCCAATACGATGGCCCAGCCATTGGCTTTAGATCCACCCTCATATTTTGTAGAGCTTTAACAACTATATTCTTATCAAGCTCATTGTTTGGATAACTAACAGATGGTTTTAGAGTTTCAAACTAGGCCGACCTTGTTTGGGATTGGCTGAATTGTTCTTATTCATATTGAACTGACTGTTGTAAATTAGATATACTCTGGTTGCCTTGATTATTGGGCTTGGTTATTCATGGACTCTGCTCGCTTGGGTCACTTTAATATGCTTACTGAACCATGTTGTAGGTTGGGTTTACTATGACTTTGCAGCCTACAAGGTTTTAAGAGTTCTAGGTTAGGTCGACCATATAGTAAAGCCGTTAATGAACTATGTTGCAGGTTGGGTTTACTATGACTTTGCAGCCTACAAGATTTTAAGAGTTCTAGGTTAGGTCGGCCTTATAGTAAAGCCGTTAATGAACTATGTTGCAGGTTGGGTTGACTATGACTTTGCAGCCTACAAGGTTTTAGAAGTTCTGAGTTAGGTTGGCCTTGTAGTAAAGCCGTTAGCTCAACTTGATTCCAGCTTATGATTTCCAAGTCTTTCAATATGCTCTAATTATTCTCAATCAGTAGTCTAAAAGCTGCGACTAACTGATTGGTGAGCATGATGTTCAACTATTTTAATGAAATTTAGGAAACCAACCCTTAAATGTTGGCCATGAAAAATAGCCTTGCTTGTGGCCATGTATCTCTTGGAAGGTCATCTAGTTGAGTAAATATGTCTTTGGCGTTTGCATAATAGGCTTATTAATGTGTTTGGATTAAAGGGTCTCGAATAGGAGTAGTAGTAAATTCCTCTCATTTTGTAGCCGCACTGGATGACTTAACAACTGTCTTTATGGTATTAATCTTAGAATTTTTCGTTATACTTCTAGTAGCTACTAGTATACAAGTAATCCCACTGAGCATGCCAAAAAGATGTTCATGCTGTAAAAATTACGAGAAATGATTCGTGTATATTTAGTGTCCTACTAGAAGTAGTTCTCTCAAAGTCGCAGAGAATATAAGATAATAGTTTTGTTGATTACGGTAAAGCCAAAATCGTCCTACAGCAAGCGAGGCTTGGAAGAAACTTGAGCTGTAAAGATAGTGAGCATACTGACGAATTTGGATTCTTTGAAGTACAAGCGAGATTCAACAATAAGACTATGGCGATCAACAAGTAAGGATTCAGGATCCTAGGTTGAAAATAGAAGTGAAAGAAATAAACCGAGAAAGCTGAAAAATTGTATATTGAATGTGTTTGTGATTGAATGATTATGTAATGAAAAATCAAGCCTTTATATAGGCTTTTCAAAATGCTATTATAATATTAATCTAAAGGAAAAAGAACACTAATTAAATAAAACTTCCTATACTAATAGACACTTAAAGTAGGCCTAACTCTCAATTGGGCCAAGACTAATGTACAAAAAAAAAAAAAGAATCCGAATGGGCCTATTATATAGATTTTTAGGCCGGTGTCAACAAAATGATATGGCACACACCGATTCCAAATCAGTGTTTAAGATTCATTTTGCAAACTAAGTTCAATAAAAGTTGAACACTTTGATAATCTACAGCCTCTTTTTCCTTGGAATATGTATATTAAGTTGATCTTGTTGCTATTTATTAGTTCTTGTGATTCGTTAGAAATGATATTTGTGGAAATGAATAGCTTAGATTTGTCTTTCCCAAAGTTACCTATTTGACTCTCTTGAACCTACCAAAACTTCAAACTTCTTTCCCTGAAATATATATAATATAATATATGTTGGAATTTTATGATTCAAAATCAAGTTTAAGTTTATTTTAAGTTAGAGACCAATAAGGAATCAACACAAAAATGAGTACATGTTGGACGTACATGAAAGGGACAAAACGGAGATTTGAAAGCAAAGAGTGACTTAAAGCATGAGACAGGAAATATTTCCTAAGTCTAGGCACTATAGCACTGGCTGCTCAGTGTCGCAGCACCAAACTTAAAACCTCAAGTGTTACGGCGTAGCCTTAATAGTGCTATGGCGCCAGATCAAATTCACACTGGCATCATGCCGTGGAGCCCAATTTCAACAGTTTCCTATTTTAAACCTTTTTGATTAGTAAAATTCTATTTTAGATGTCCTAAGTACATGGAATCCTATTCCAACTAGAAATATAATTTTTGAAAACGTTTTGGAGCTTATGTAAACCCATTAGATTAATTGTACATTTACATGCATCAATAAGAGAGAGAGAATAAAGAGCTTAGGTAGCTCTAGGGTGTTGACTGCATATGAGAGTGTTATAGGAGCACTTGGGTACTGAGTATGTAAAAGAGTCCCGATAGACTCTTTAGAGAGCTCATCTATTATTATATTCTTTGGTAATATCTTGTAAATAATCTTTGTGATCTGAGAGTTTTGTGTGAACTGAGTAATAAAAGTAGTTAGGATCCTGTGATCTACTGTAGATGTAAGTATTTGTTGCTGAACTACATATATTCTTGTGCCTTGTGTTGTGTGATTATTTATCTCTATTGTGTGTTTGATTCTTTTTTATTTTTATTTTACTTGTGGGCAAACTTTTCTGCAAAGTGCTTAGTGTTTTAGGGTGCTTAACTACCAAATAATAGTATTAAGGTGCATAAAAATTCCGACAAGTAATATCAGAGCTAAGGCTAAGGTTGGTACTTAAGTAGTATTAGATTTAAGAGCCAAGGTTAATTTCCTAACACCATAGAAGTACCAATGTTAAAGAAGTTGAAAGTAAATGGATCATGCGATATATCAAAGATATTCATATTATAGGAAAAAAATTGTTTAATAAAATAAATGCAATAGATATCAGATCGTCTTGTTCATAATTACATGTATAAGGATATAAGATTATCTCAATTTCACATTTGATAAATCTTATATTGACTGCTGTAATCTTCTCTATTATCCTTAATCTACAAACTCATGTGTGTGAGCATATGGATCTTTCTTTAACCTTCAAACTCACTAGCCCAAATACGAGAGAAGAGAAGTAGCCTAATTCCTTTTCCACATAAGAATACTTAAAAGAATTTGTAGTAACCAGTATCCACGACTGGTAAGAATAAGTATTTATATATGTATAAATATACGTATTTTATTTGTATGTTGGTGATACTTGAATTATATATTGTTATTAGTAATATTTTTATAGGTTAAGGATATACTATTAGTATTGAGTTTATTTGCAAGACTTTGGAATTATTTTAGGGACCAAATTGTTATACTTTGAAAGTTTTGGGGGCAAATTCGTAAATACCAAAAATTAGCCTCTTAGTATAAAAATACACTTTTGAACCCTAATTTACCATTTTTAGGTCGAGCTACCCATTTTAAGAGAGAGAAGAGAGAAATAGAGGAGAGAGAAAGAGGAGAAGAAGAAGAAAAAGAAGAAGAAATTGGAATTTTGAATTTCAAGAGGTATATCATACGTATTTCTCAATTTATTGGTATTAATTAAGTTAATTCCTTTAATTTTTGATTTCTGAAAATATGTATAATTGAGGATCTGTTGTGTATTTCGTAAGATCATATGAGAATTGATGATGATCTATAAGATAGTTTGATAAATCATGATGAATTGTAGAATTTTTGCTTGATAGTCTCTTGATCCAAGAATTTTATAAATTGTTGTGATTCGATTCTGGTTTTGAATTTTGAGTATATGAAATTAGACATGTTTAGTATCATCTGAGACTTTGAATCGATTCAAAATTTCAGAAATTGAATTTGTTGTGAATTTACCAAAATGACCCTGAAATTCTGGAAATTTCCTATGTGAACAGTATAATACAGTGACGAACAATGTTTGTCCTACTGAATGATCTTCAAAAATTACGAATTTGTGGAATATGATAAGTTTATATGTCTAATATGATATACTCAGAATTGAGAATTTAGATCAATGTGGTTGAAATGTTATGATTTTCTAAAGTATATCCGCTCATTACAGTATTTGATTAACAGATTTTTAAAGCTATGGAATAAAATAGTTTTAAAATATTTTTGGCAGTGATTTGGAAGTGAAATATTTATTATGAACTGAGATATGTGTTAAGAGTAATTATGTGATAGTCTTATAATTTTTGAGTTAGTATATGATTTTATAAAATTGGGAGATTGAATACTGTTCAGTAAGTATCTTGATCCTGTCAGGTTTGTAGTTTGGATTCGATGGTGTGTATGGAATGGATTGTGTAGGAAATTTGATATAATGTTCATATATAAGAAGGATATATGAGTCAAGAATGGTATATTCTGATTTTGGAGTAATTGGACATCATTTGATGTATTAGAAATTTTTGTTAAGTGTAAGTGGTCAGAATGACAGGTTTTGAGAAACCAAATATTTAGACCAATTTGATGTGATAAATGCATTGTGTATAATTTTGTAAGCTATTTAAAGTATTTTGTGTGAATTGTGAGGCTTATGAAAGGATTAATCTCCATTGATAGGTTAAGGAGATTTAAGCCTTGTAGCTGAAAGTGTTAAGAGGTAAGTATACTAGACTTTTTACTGAAATCACAATAAACATAGTAATTGTTTTGTATGATTTTGCAAATGGGGTTAAGAATATGTTTATGTTATGTCAAAGTATATTTTGATATGAAATGTGAATATATGTTTCTGAATGTGAGCATTGACATTGAGCATGGACATACATGTGTTTTTGTAAGTGAGCTTTCAAAATAAGATGTGTTTAATAAAGAAAGCTTTTGAAGTGTAATATGTCCATGAGAAATATTTTGTATTTTGAGGGTACTTGAACTCACTGTTAACTTAGTAGGCATTTTATGTGATTTGTGGAGCCTTTATGTGTGGCCTTTCCTTTGGGATTGGTATATGTTATGTGTTCCGTATGTAGGGAGGATCCTATTGGTACCTAAAGGAAGAGTGAGTCATCACATTCGTGTGGTGGCGTATTGGTGCATGTGAGAGGACTCACCGATGATCAGGGTGAGGGTTTGGCTTTTACCTTCGGGTATAAGCATTATATATGTGTTATTCAAGACCTCACTTGTACTATTCCTCTCATACGGTATGTCACCTACGAGTGACATTTGGCTCATTATGTGATATGTGATATGTAAGTCCTACTAAGTAGTAGTTGAGTGATGGTATTCCTATTATGTGTTTTGAAAGAATGTGTAAGCGCTTACATGATATATGATTTGATAAGATTATGATTTTGATTGATCACAGCATATCATACATATGCATTGTGTACATATATGTGTTTGTATTTGATATATGAAAAACTAGTATGCTTACTGAGTTTTATACTCATTATAGTTTATGGTGATTTCAGGTAAATAAGGTACATGTGTGCTTAGCGGATTTGGCAAGGCTTCTGCTGTTCCTTGGGTTCCCTAAGTTGTTAGGTTGTTAAGTGTTTCATTTGGGGACACGTGGGATAAGATATTTGATTTGTCCCTATTGAATAAATACTTATGTATTATTTTATTGTGTGTGGTTAGATTTAGTTTAAGTTTCACCAAGTGTAATGGATTGATTTTAAGTAAGAATTTGCAATGAATATATTCTGGGCTTCCGGTAACAAAGTTGCTACTGGTGACGTAGTAGAGTGTTAATCTCTGAGAAAACTCTGCGTATCTCCGGTTTACTAATTGTCCCAGTCATAATTCAATTGCTATAATTCTGAAAGAAATTAAAATGAATGTTTAAGTATTATTGAATGAATGTAAGTGATGTCGTGTGTCAGATCTTTTGGGTCTGGGGCGTGACAGAATTATTCTTATGATGTGTTATAATTTATTGCTCCTTATCTCCCTTTTATATATGAATCTTTCTTGGATATTTAAAATTTTATTAGGATTAAAAATTTAAAGTTTAATTAGGATTTGAGTTGGTAAAAGGGCTGCAAACCTCATAAGCTTCCTAGCTCTAACTTAAAAGACTCAGTTCTAATTATCTAATAATTCACAAATTCTTTTAAATTAACTCCAAGCTATTCCACTAAAAGTTGAGAACTATACTCTAATAACCCATGTTAATAAAATAAAAGTTTATTTAATTAAAAATTTTAAAATTAAATTAGGTTTGACCTTTAAACCAATAATAACTACTTTATTGACCATCTAATTGATGTCTATAAATTAAATTAGGCCATGAAAAAATATATTATCTTTTTAATTACTTATTTATCTCTAAGTCACTGAATGCTCTTATAATCATTTTTATTATATTTATATTTGTAATAAATTTATAAATAAAGATTATTATTCAATAAATATTTTATTTAATAATTATGGCTACAGATTCAAATGATCAAGTACTGCAAACAGTTTAGGAGGATATTATTTATTAGATTCCATATTGCAAATATATGTTATGACCCATGAAATTATTTTTCATAACTATTGAGGTTTTGACCGCTTATGTAGATCTTACTTCATGATAACTTAAAAAATACTACATATGAATGTAAGTTCATTACTTGCTCAGGATTAAGGTCAATCGCGTTTATTACAACTTTTGCGAATTCAGATCAATGACATTTAGTTAAACTAATCAAAATTTACAGTAGTCCCGTTCAATGTATTATATAAACTAGTTTTTCTATTTGAAGTCTTTACTTTGATATCATTTTAATTATTTATTTACCTTTAAGTCACTGAATACTCTTATGATCATTTTTAATATGTTTATATTTGTAAATATATTTACAAATAAATATTATTATTCAATAAATAATTTATTAAATAAACTATGATTACAAATTCAAATGATCAAGTATTGCAAACAGTTTATGTGGATATTATTTATTAGATTTCATCTTGCAAATATATATTCTTACGACCTATGAAATTATATTTCTAAGCTATCGAAGTTTTGACCGTATTTTATAGATCTCAATCTGTTATAACTTAAAAGATGCAACACATGAGTGTAAGTTTATTACTTACTTAGAATTAAGATCAATTAAGCTTATTAAAACTTTTACGAATTCAGATCAATGACATTTAGTTAACTTAATCAAAATTTACAGTAGTCCCATTTAATGTACTATATATACTAATTTTTCTACTTGATGTCTCTACTTTGATGATCAAGGTAAATCATCTACTATAAGAGGTAGAAAAGCTATAACCCTACATACTGGAATGCCTTTTTGATTATTGATTATGAATAAAATTTAATTTATAAAGAGCTTGTAATCTATATCTTCCGTATTAGTATCATGTACGTAATATATAAATCACATATTTTATAAATTTAGATTTATCAATATATGCTCAATCATGTATAAATAAATTTTATTAATTAAATAAAATGTTATTACGCATATTTTAAGAGTACAAAATAATATAAAATGTCTAACAATTTAATCCCTAAGTTTACATATTCCAACTCTCGGAATCTAATATGAAGGTTCAGCTTGATATCCAAGCACTACAACCCCAAGCCTCTTGATTGAAAAGATATATAGGATGACCACGAGAATTTGAATGAGACCCATTTTTCTTTTTTTTTTAAGTTTTCATTTTCTCCTTCTGTTAGTTTATTTTTTCAAGATAATTTATCATTGGAATAATTTCTATTTTTGTTAAAATTTACATCTATGTATGTTTAATTTGTGAAACTATTAGAAGGAATATTAACTCCATCTTCCTCTTTAAAGATTCGTCACCAGGTATACATTCCCCCAATTTGGAAGAGTTGACATTAAGAAAAAAGAGCTTGCATGGCAACAATATGGCAGTTTTTTAGAAGATCTCCTTTATAAACTTAAATATCTTGAAGTCTGGTTTGATAAATCAACTGTTACTTACTCATCACTGGATTTTCTTCAAAGATTTCACAATATAAAAAGTATTCTGAATAAGCGGAAATGTATCAGGTGGAAAGCTTGGAGATAGCATGAGCTAGATAGGGTAATAATAAGCAATCTAAACGAGTGTTGTGATCTGAAGCACATTATATCCAAGTGATTGGGTTAGCCGTAGCCTAATCTGAGTTATTGGTAAACATAAGGAAAATATTAAGGCAATATTTTCTATAAATTCAAGACACAGTAGCCCCCCACCCCCCCTTTTTTTTTTTTTAATTATTAACACAGATAGTGAGAGGTTAACTTCTATCTCTATTTGAAATATATTTCTCTCTTTTTTTTAAATGCATTTCTATTTCCTCTTTGCTTGATTGCGAAAACTGTTTTTACAGTGTTGCAAGTTGCACAACTGAGAGTAAAAAAAGTTTATAATTAATTTCTTTATAAAAAAATAACTTTACCTATTTAAAATATTACATCCCTATCCATATAAAACTCATCTCTTATGTTTTCTATCAAATAATAACTATATCTAATACGTACTTCTTGTATTGATGAATTTTATAATTAATGTTCTCTAACGTACTTAAAACTTAAAAAATATTATAATTAAATATTATTTTAGTTATTTTTTTAATATTTTATCCTTAATTTAATAATAAAAATCCATAAGAATATAAATGTATAAGTACTAGTTTTAATTACTTTTTATTTAAAAAAAAAATAACTTAGTACTTAATTCAACTCTATTCAAAATTCAATTAAAATAGCAAAACACTTATAATTGTTTGCTGCCGAATGTAACGATTATTTAAAAGATAAGTGTTTTGTTATCCTCCTTCACTAACATATGGCATTCTGTGTTTACTCCCTATCCATCATCAATTCCTCAGAAAAAAAAAAAGTTTTAGCAAAGGTAGCAACTGACTAAGGAAAAGCATATATATATATATATATATATATTATTTATTAAAAATTGTGTTTGAGCATGATTTTGAGTCGAAATCAAAGAAGATTTGAGATGAAGTAAAAGACACGTAGCATGAATAAGAGTTGAAAATGGAAGCCGAATACAAGAAGAAACATGAAAGAACGAGAGGGACATGGTCATATTTGAACGTTGCAACAATAATTCCAGTATGTTCAATGCCATAACATTGGCCCAAAGACGCGCTGCCATCCCAACGGTGGATATCGAACGCTACAACGTTGTATATTCAAAAAAATCTATTTTTGGATAAACTTAAGAACGTTTTGACTCCTATAATGTGAGAACTTTTATTCTAACTAGGTTTAGAGTTTCTAAAAATTTTGTAAATATTATATAAACTCTTGTAATCTCATAGAATTCATTAATCATTGAAAAATATTTGAGAAAAACTCTAAGAAAAAGAATAGAGAGCTAGAGAGTCTTGAGTACTAAATGTGTAAGAGAGTGCATAAGCAGTGCTTGAGCTTTGAGTAAATAAAAAAAATATTAATAAATTATTTGGAGAGCTCTTTATTCATTGTACTCTTTAATAATCTCTTAAGTGTGAGATCTTTGTGATTTGTGTTTTTTGTAAATTAATAAAAGAGGTTAAGAATCCGTAATCTATAGTAGACATAAGCATTTATTGCCGAACAACGTAACTTGATAATGTGATTGTTTGTCTTTTGTGATGATCTTGTTCTTATTCTTTATCGTTTGTGGTTTAAAACTTTTATATTTGTTTAGGGTTTATTAGGTGTGCATGCTAAATGAAATCTCAATAAATTGATATTAGTGTAAAAATTAATTCTTACGAGGGATTAGTACTAAAGTTAATATTTGTAACATATATATATATTATATGTATATGTTTGAAATAATTAATATTTTTAGAAAAAATTTTCTATCTTGCACAAATAATTGTTTTCTTTTAAGAAAAAAAGAAAGAAAGAAAAAGAGCAAAGTGATAAAGATGCTTCAGCCGCGATAGAAAATAAGCATCGTGGATTAATTGGTGTGAATTATGATGTGATCGGTGGAATCTCCCTTTGAAATTTTGTCTTTGATGGATAAAATGGTTGTGATTATCTCAATTATAAGCGTTGAAGTGGAAGCACACAAATAAGCAAAAAATTCACTTAAATAATATAATAATGCAGAACAAGTTACTTCAGAAATAAATAGAGAAAGGGGTAGAAGAAGAACACACAAAGAATTACATGGTTAGGCAACTTGCCTACGTCCACGGCGGATCAAAATCACACTCTTATCTTATTATGAATCACAAGGCACTCACAAAGTATGCCTTTTACAAGAAAGATCACAAAGAAAACTCTCTCTTTCACTCTAGGAATTTTCTCTCACAAAGAACCACTAAGATCTCTTGTTTATCACAAAGATTATCAAGATTATGTTTACAAGCCAATTGATAGTTTTTATATAGGCCTTGGGACGTCCTAAGTTTTCCCTATACATGTGAGAGTCGTATTAGGGAGTTCTGGAGCAAGTGAGAGACGAAATAAGAAAGTTTCCTTATTTCGAGATATTGTTCCTGTCACCAGCGTTGGGCTCTCGTCGCCGCGGCGTTGGCGCGCTTCTGCTCAGCGCTGCGGCGCTCAAGTTCTGTTCTGGGCGCCCACGCTTGGTCGCCGCAGCATTCGCATTTAGTGCGCCTTTTTTCATTTTTCACCTTCTTTCGTGTTCGTCTTCGATCCGTGCGCACCCTACGCACTTGACTTGAACCTCAAATCATATTTTAATAATTTTTAATCAATATTCTCACAACAAGTTTCACTAAACGTGTTTAGTTGGTCGGTGTTTTCTTGCACCTTTTTAGCTTTTTTATTATTGTTTTGCTTCGATTTCACCGGCATTTTGCAGAGTAAAACTCATTACGCTCCCCTGATTTGTAATTTTCTTTTCTTTGTTCAATAAATTTTCTCACCGACCGAGATTCGCCTAAAAACGATTAAGTTTATGACAGACAAGCAATACAAAACCTTAAAGTTAATGGAATATATGCTTTTGTGAAAGTTCTTATAGCCAAACTTTTAATAATGGATGCGATTCATTTTTCTTTTCCTTTTTTTTTTTTTGGAAATGCAGACCTGATAAATGTCCATTGCTTCTCTTAGAAAGAAAATAATTAACATGAAAGTAAAAGAAATGAGCTTTTACTACAGAGTTGGTGGGTCAGTTCCTTGCGGCCATTTCACCAATATTCTTCCTTTATCCACTGCTTTGTGTTTTGCTAAGAAGAAAACCAAAAAAAAAAAGTTAAGATTTGTTTGGCCGAAAATAACTTTTAAAGTTAAGATATTAGATAAATCTAAACATATTAAGACTGAATTGTTATTGTCTTTAAAAAAATTTGAATCAATTTTCAATGTTATGTATTAAACGGCTTAATTTTTTCTGAAAACATTAATACAATAATATGCTTAATTTATTAAGATTTATAATAAAAGACAAAGTAATATGTAAACTACAAATTACACAAACCATTGAAAGAAACTGCTTCATCTACTGAAAGTAATTAGATTTTCTTAATATTAAAAAAAATGTGTAACATCTAATACCTTCATCATTAATTTTCGTGGGAACAAATTCATTATTTTTAATCTATTAACTGGATATTGAATTCTTAAATTAAGATATATTCTATTTAAAAAGTTTTTTTAATATATTATCAATTGAAATTTAAAAAAAATTAAACTCGTTATTGTTTTTCATTAGAAAACAAATTTTTTCTAAGGCACGATTTTAAATTAATATCTCATATAATTATTAAGTGATAAAATAGTAAAATTTTTAAAATTACTATTACATTATTTTATCATTTAATTATTTAAAATATTATATTAAATAAAAAATTTAAAATATTATTTAAAAAATATAACATTATTCTATCAACAAATACAATACAACAGCTAGGTTCCACTTAGCCTATAAATACAGACAAATGCAAGGAGCTAAAGTTTGAGGCATTTTGTCAAAGCTGAGGGACAAACAATTAAGGGTAATTGTGATTTTGAGTTTGAGTTGGGAAAATTTTATAAGGATGATACCCAGTCATCTACTTTCAAAAATGGGTAAATACGATATTGAAATTGAGGCCGGCGTTAAGGTTAAGGTTAATGTGATCGATCACGACGATTTGATCGACAGAAACATTTCCGAATTACGTTCTTTGTTAGGAAAGCACCGTGTCGTAGGGATGGATGTTAAGATCGACCAACGCGAAGCCAAAATGATTGTGTTTTGTGTGGGAAATCGGTGCCTGATCATTCAACTCTGCCACCTGATGTCATATCCTGATAGTCTCAAGAACTTTCTTGGCGACGACAGCATCTGCTTTGTGGGCACAGGAATGGAAGACAAAGTTTCAAGAATCAGGTACGCGACGAATTACCACGTATGTTGTTACACAGGAGTCGAGATGGGTCATTTGGCTTCCAGGATTTTTAAGAAGCCGGAGCTCACTTCGTTTAACTTGGCAAGGTTAGCTAAATTGGTTGGAATAGAATTGGAGGTGGACGCGGCGGCATCGGCATCGTCATCGTCTGATCGCCGTATACCGGCGGCAGCGGGGACTTGCCCGGATGACTGGACAGCTAGGGTTTTCACCCATGAGGAAATTAAGTATGCAATCAATGATGCTTACATATTTTACGTTATTGGGAACAAGTTGCTGGATTCACTTGATGCTAACCAGGAGTAAGTACTGGATCAAATAGTATAATGAATGTTTTTGATCTTGTTATTTATTTTCTTATAAAGAATATATATATATATATATCTTTAATTTGTAGTTTTTTTTTCTCTAGAAGAAGCCATGATGGCTTTCCAAATTAGAATATAAGCAGTAGAAAGTTAATTTGGCACTATATTTTTAATTTCATATTAAAAAGAAAATAAAAAAATAAAAAACCTAAATAAAGTAATAATAGAGAACACCCGACCCTCTTCCTAGTCTTGATGGAGAGCATTTGTTCTGTTCATTTATGATGGGGTGCAATTTTTAAATTTTAATGTTAGAGAATTGAATCACAACTAAACTACACTGATTCATTTTAAGAAATTTTATATGATGGGTGCAATTTTTAAAATTTAATATTAAAAATTTAAATTGAAACGAATTGATTAATTTAAAAAAAATCAAAAATAATCGATTCAATCCTAAAAGTGAAATCGACCTGAACCGTTCGGTTCGATTTCAATTCCATGGTTCCCTGCTGCCCCATCGATCTTTACCAACAATTACTAATTTATCATCCATTCTCAATCTCATTTCTTTTCCTTCTCATTTTGCTATCAAAAAAAAAAAAAAAAAAAAGAAACAAACAAACAAACTCCATTTAAATATACAAGAGTTCAATCAATTTGCAATTCAATTTAAATGTAGTAAAAAAATTCAATTTTTGTTCAATTCATTCAATTACAATTTACAAGGTTTATGATTGATCTAAATGTTAAAACAAAAAAAAAAAAAAATTCAAAATTCTTACAGTTTGGACAACAGAACTCGACGACGAGGTGGCAGCATCAGAGGTGGCACAGGGTAGGAAGACCATGCTCAGCAGTAGGTAGATGTGGGCCGCTGGCAGCAGCTGGATGTAGGCGGTAAAAGCAAAATGCAGGCTGACGGTGGCCGGAGAACTGATGGTGGTGGTGACGAGAATAAATGCAGCAGCAATAGCCGAGAGAGTACTAAGAATGAGAAGAAAAAAAAAAATTGAAATCTGAAAGAAGTGAGAAAAATAGTCAACATCAATAGAGGTGTTCTTGATTTTGTGCCTTTGTGGTATGTAATGTTTTATCAGATTTTTTTTAATAAAAAACTAAACACGTGTTTATATTAATTGAAATAAAACAAGATTTATCAAAATTGAATTTGATAGGATTCGAAGTTGTGTCATTAAAACAAAAAATAGTTTCCTTAGACCAACTCATCTATGCGTATATTGGAATTTTAAAATTCGGATTTACATTATTTAAACAATATTTGGTTTTGGGTTTTGTTAAATCCAAAAATCAAATGAAGAAAATGAATCGATTATAAAATTCAGATCAAAATCCCCTTCGAATTTTTGGTTAATTGAACCGATGCCTAATTCTAAATTTTTAAATAATTTTTTTTTTATATCTTTCGAAAGTTAATTTATATTATTATAGTTATAGTGATAAAAAATTTTGTTTAAATATTATCAAATGTTAAAGAGTTTAAGTAATTAAAAGAATCTATTTAGGAATAAATGATAAATTCACTTAAATTTAACATGGAAAATAAAAACATTGTGTGAATGTTCATTTTTTTTTAACATGTAAAAAAAGCAAATCCCATATTCCGACGACCCACAAAAAAATGTTTTTCTTTGAAAAAGAGCGAAGTGATTAGGATGCCTCGGACAAGAAAGAAAGTTAATGGGAGACAACTAAGATATTAATAAATATTACTTTCATTTCATAACGAGTTGTTTACTAAATACTTATTTCATTCCGTAACAAACAATCAAAATTGTCATCTTGATAAAAGAAAGAGAGAAAGCGATCTACACCCCATTTTGTGATTATTTTGTTGCTTATATCCACTCATTTGTGATATCAATATTTAGGGTTCTGTATTAGACATTCATACATCTTTTTTCCCATTAGTTGTTGGTTACTCCTTATTACATTTCTCTCTTTCTTATCGTAAAGAATTACACAAAAATGACATGAGACGCATGCAGCATTAATGCAAAGTTACAAGAATATGATGTAGATAAATTAAAGTATTATTAGAAATGACGAGAAGCTGAAAGAAACATTACCGAAATGGGGCGTGAATCGAGTCTCGTCTTCGTGTCTACCTTGGTTTCTATAGCTGTCTTGTGACTTTTTATTAACTTTCTCATAATTTTATGTACATTAATGGTATAATATTTCAATATTTTACTCACCATTTCTTTTTTTTTTTCGTAACTTTTCATTACATTTTTATTTACTTTCTTATTTGAGGAATGACCCAAAAATGATGTGAAACGAATACGAAATTAATTTGAGTTGACACAAATACGTTGAGATTAAACTATAGAATGTTATTAATTAAAAGCGAAGAGAGTGAAATGAAATTATACAGAGAAATTAATGTTAATAAGGTGCACATTGCGCCCCATTTTTGTGAAATGGGAGCACAAATCGCAGCTCGTTTTTCTGTATATGACTAACCTTGTTTCTTCAGCTGTCTTCTAACTTTTTTTAGTACTTAATTTCTCCTTAATTTTCGGTTTTAATGACATTTGCGTCATTTTTTTTAAAGTTACACAAAAATGACATGAAATGGGAGCAAGAATAAATCTTTTTTTAAAAAAAAATTTGGAATCGTTCATGTAAGTTTAAGCAAATGAGATTGTAGAGACATCGCATGGAAATGTTTATTCAGTGCATGGGCAAAAACTTAAGAATCATCAAGTCAACAACGTAGATCATCATAACTCATTAGGCCATAATTAATATTTTTAATCTTAACCTTCATTTTTGCACCAACAAAACAAACAATATTATCCACTACAAGAAAAAGGCTATTTGAGCCGGCTAAAATAACTATTACAAATAACTTAACAATACGACGTCATTTAATGAAAAAATAATTTCAGAAAGCTCTCTCCTTTTTCCTCTTTGCTAGTCTTTTCTTTTATGTTGTTTAGGGAAAATCCAAAGCTCTCTCACTCTCTAAGAGCTCTCTTTTGATTCTGTTATGGCCGACAAATGTGGGCCATTATTTTTGAAATAAAGAAAAAGAAAAAGAGAAGTTGTAGAAAGATTAAAAGGAGGCACCGAATTGAAGAATTAAAATGCAGCCGTTGACAAGGAAAAAATAGCAGCAGCAGAGAAGTTAAAACTGAAGACGCAAAATTTGAAGTTGTAAATTTTGATAGGAGCAAGTTGAAATTTCTAACAGGAGATTCGGTTGCTTATATATAGAGAAGGCTCTTCTCAATTAATCCATCATATTTTAGTCTAAATAATTATTTTTATTTTGTCAATACTTTTTAGTTTCTCTTATTTATAAGAGAAAGATAAAATTGTTCTCTTCTTATAATTAGAGAGAATGTGTAATTTCAATTTTTTATATAGTAAAAATTCATCATACTTGCTTCGTAATTTTTACCTCAATTTGTTTGAGGATTATTTACGTAAAATTTGTATGTCATTTTTTTCTTCAATTTCTCATTTCTACTACTTTAAATTAAGATATTACTTCAAATTTATAATTCTCCATAACAAGTGGTATTAGAGCATTCAGGGCTTTAAGATGAAGGTATATCGTTCACGAAAACTATTTACAGATATGTAACTGTTCACGTATATAATACTATTTATATATACAATACTGTTCAAGTATATAGTATTATTTATGGTGAAATAGTAAAAGCCGGTTCGAGTGAGAAGTATATCATAGTCAATCAATATGATGATAAAGTACAAGATAGAGAAGTTCAACGAGAATAATTTCTCGTTGTGAAAGATAAGAACAATGGCAATCTTAAGGAAAGACTATTGTTTAGCAGCAATTGGTGACAAACCAGTAAGTATGACAGATGAAAAATAGAAGAGATAGATGGAGATGTTATTGTAAATTTGCATCTAGGATTAGCAGATGAATTTTTATCAAGCATAGCGGAGAAAAAAAATAACCAAGAAGATTTGGAATACTTTGACAACATTGTACGAGATGAAGTCTCTTCACTATAAGATCTTCTTGAAAAGAAGACTTTACACCTTACGGATGTCAGAATCCACGACGGTAACTAATCATATCAATATTGTCAATATTTTATTTTTTCAATATTCTACTTTGGTTATTAAAATTCTAGATAAGCAACTTAAAAGGGGGGGGGGGGGGGGTGAATTAAGTGATTTAAAAAATAATGCACTAATACGAATAATTTATGTAATTATTTAAAATGTAAAGAAACTTAACAACAAATAAATTGCAATAAATAAGCACAAGATGATAACTAAAATAGAAAAATAAAAAGAGTGAGGGATAAAGAGAATTGCACCCGGATGTTTACGTGGTTCGACATTTCATACAGCTTACGTCCATGCCTCAAGCAATTCGTATTGAGGATTCCATTAGCTTGTCTTAAACCAAGACTAAGAATTAATACACTTGACTTCTAAGGTGTTAAGAACCTCTACAAAAAATTATTTTTCAAGGTACTAATTGAACCCTTACAATAAAAGGGTAATTACTCTACTCTCAAAGTATTTTTCATAAATACTTAAATAAACCCAATACAAGAATTTGAACAAGTACAAAAGATTTTCAACTCCCAAATAAGCTAATATGAAGGTGTAAGAACAAAGAGGCTCTCATTTGATATATGATGATTTTCTAATTGTAAAGAGCTTTAAATGAGTGAGGTATTTATAAAGAGTCAAAAAATTAGCCGTTGCTATAGTGCTGCCACAGTTACTTGACTGTTGCTACAGAACTGTTACAGTGATCCTATTAAAGTTTTGATCTTTTGCAGTTTAGTTCATTTTCTGAAACTTTCAAAACTTTATACTTTGGTCCAACTTCAGCATGCTTGATTGATTGATCATATTTTTTTTTGTAAACAACTCCAAATTCACTTCTATAAAATTTCTTGGAAAGCTGACACAGTTATCTTTCTTTTGTAATCAATTTTGTGCAAATCTTTTATCTCATACAATGCCAGAATAATTTTCAACATGGCCTTTAGTTTTGTTGAAGTCTTGAAGTTCTTGAGTTTTTATGAGTGCTTTACTTGCACTTAGTTTGTCTCATTTATGTATTTAAACCTTTCAATGCTTAATAACTTAATAAATTACAACAAACATTGAATTTGTTATCATCAAAATACAATATATATGACTAGAAAGTCAACAGTTATAATATTAGGCAAAATAACGTCTTATACAGCGAGGCAATAACTATTTTCAAGGACAAAAAGAAGGCCATTGATATTTGGATAATGGATTCGGGAGCAACATAGCATATGACCTATCGTAGAGATTAGTTTCACAATTATAAACTCATCTCTTGAGGATCTGTGTTCATGGGTGATGATTATGCCTTAGAGATTGCTGGCATTGGCACTATCAAGTTGAAGATGTATGATGGAATGATTCGTACTATCTAAGAGGTATGGTATGTGAAAGACTTGAAAAATAAATCTATTATCTCTAGGACAAATAAATAAGCTTGGATGCATAACTCATATACAAAATGGGATCATGAAGATTGTCAGAGACACACTCATGGTGATGAAGGCTTCAGATAGTTGCTAACTTATATATGCTTTTGGGGAAACATATTTAAAGGCAGAAGCATTTATTGTATCAACCAGTTTTGCAGAAGAGATGATGATTTTGTGGCACCAAAAACTAAAAACTTGGTCACATGTAAGAACGAGGTTTAAAAATTCTCTCTGATCAGAAGTTACTTCCTGGACTTAAAGATATTTCTTACCTTTTTGTGAGCATTGTATTATAAGTAAGCAATATAAATTGAAGTTTAGCACATCAACAGTTAAGAGTAATTGTTTGGCATGTATTATATTAGGGTGATTTTGTGTGTAATGTGTTCATCATTTTAATATAAGCATGTCATACATACAAATATTGTTGGCGGAATAAGAAATCAAATTTCACAACATAATAAAAACATAATTTTAGACCGAATCAAAACATTAGGGTAATTCGAACATACTTTTGGCGACGATTCGGTGATGAACAAATATTCCCGGAGCTTACCTTAAAGTTAATCTTTGAACAATTCTAATCTCCAACTCTTGGTGGGATTAGAGAAGCTAGAATGGTAGCTTAAAATTGGTGTAGGATTTTTATTCTAGTACTTAAACTCTTTAAGCAAAACAAACTCTCATTTTTACTCTTGTAACAAAACTCTTTTTGCCTTTTGTTTTTTCTACCAAGTCTAACTTGAGAGAAAAAGAAGAAGAAGTGTTTGTTGTGTTTAAAAGCCTTTCAAAGAGTGAAAGAATTCACTTGACCGAAATTCCCTTTTCCTATTACATAACAATTATGCAATCTTTTACTTAAGTGAATTTATACATGTTTTTACATAGCAAAAATCTTCTATACTTGTCCCGTAGTTTTTATCTCAATTTGTTTTAAAGTTTTTCATGTAAAATCTATATGTCATTTGTTTTCTTCAACTTCTCATCTCTATTATTTTAAATTAAGATACTACTTCAACCTATAATTCTCCATAATAAAATTTTTCCCAACAAAAAGTCTCAGAACTCCCACTCACTCAGTAAGCTCATCATGTAAGCACATCATTCTTGCAATTTCAATTTTTACATGCTTTGTCTCAAAATTTCCATATGAGTATGACCATCATAATAAGCCGGCCCCGACATGAGGAATGCATGTAATTAATTTTACATGCATTGCTCAATAATGGTAATGCTTTTTTTCCTTCTAATTTTTGAAGTGCCATTTTTTTAAAGTGTAGAGTTGTGTTTCACAAACAGGTCGTATTAAAACAGTTTCGTATCGTGTTGTTAATAGATCCAAATCCAACTCATTTTTATTGGATCAAAAAATCAAACTCGAACATATTCATTATTTTTATCATGTTACTCGAACCGACCTATTAACCTACCTTTTTTTCAAAAAAATAAAATAAAAATAAAATCTTATAAAATTATATAGTTCAAACATATAACACAATAACAATCTATCAAAGTAAAATCATTAAGAATATAATACCAATAAAAATAAAATGAATGAAAATAAAAGTCATGATGTTAAACATAACATAATAGTTCACAAATATCTATGCAATTATTTTTTTTTAAAATGTGTAAAATAAATCAAAATAGATTGATGATTTTCAGATTTTTTTTTTGAAAATGAAAAAGTGAAGTCGTAATTTTTAAACTTGTTCATTGCTCTTTATCATTTCTCACCATTTGATGAACATAATTTGTGCCTAAATAATATATATATATAAATAGTTTTAGTTTTATTTTTAGATTGCTGATGCTAGTTACTTAAAGATGGATTGTAATGAAAAATGATGACTCAAGGCTTAAGTTTAGTATAATCGCTTAAAGATTTTAGGGTTTGTAATTATATGATAGTTAATTTAAATTAATTTCTCTTTTTTATAAAAAAATAAAATATTTATATCTAAATTACTAAAAAAATAATAATGTTAATGTGTTTAAATGGGTCAAATACCAAACCCAAACCCGATTCATTATCATCTAGGTTTAACGGATTGACCTATTAATAACCCAATCCTACAAACCCGTGATAATTTTTGCCAGGCCTAGTTTCACCAAATTCTTAAGCTTAGGTTTGGTAAATGAAGCTAAGGTTGTATTCGTGTGAAAAATGATGAATGTAGCTTGGGTTGGGTCTTTGTGAAAAATGATAAACATAGCTTGGATTGTGTTTTTGTGAAAAAGTAATGGGCATCTAATGCCATAATAGCCAAGAAAAAAGTTGGTGTTTATTGTTTGAAATAATGTTGTCACTTATAAAAGTGACTTTGCCTTTGTAGGTGCTCATCACATTAGTGAGTACATATTATTATATTTGGAGAATTTGTATTGGGTGCATATGATTTTTTTGATGATATTCTTGCTTGATGATTGATTTGCCACATTGCATGGACAAGCAACAATCAATAAGTTGTAGATGCCTGGTATCTTGATCTGAAAATTTTGAGAATTCTGATATCATTTTAGCTTTTTGCAATTTGTTCAGGCTTGTTATGTATGACGAGATACCAAAAATGTATAATCAGTTTGCTAGCTACGTACAATGAATATTACTATGATAATCTTTTCAGATAAAGAAAAAAAAATGGATCACATAAGTGTATTTATTTAGACTCGATAAAGGTTTGATGATAGTATAATTAATTCAAATAATTATAAGTAAAATAAATTTACGAAGTCATATATTTATTAATTTGTTAAATTTTTATAAATATTTTATGTTCTAATAAAGTTTCAATGCTTTTGGGATAAATTAAATAAAGGTTTGTCTGTAAAATAAAGAATAAATAAAAACTACAAAGGAATAAATATTCATTGAAGTGATTGGACGTGATAATTATAGATATATTCAAACCTATGAGCATAATCCATTACTATTGATATTGTACCAAATTCAAAACAAAATTATGCACTGAAAAATTAAGAATTAAGTTAGTCTAAAGTCTACTTATAATAACCTTTAAAGCAAATATACAATCTTGCGGAATCAGTGTGATGAGATGTGTGCATTGGCACAATAATATTTTAATATTAATGTGATTCATTTATCTAACAGTGATCAGGTATTAAAATTTAATTTATTATAAATTACTTTTATTTGTAGGTTTAAAATATTCTTAGCGTGTACCTTCGACATGCAAGTAGAGGTTGAACTTTGAAGACTATTTTGTATTTATACAAATTGCAAACACCAAAAAAATAAAATCATATTGTAATAGAACTAAACTAAATACAGAAATCACATAGAAAGGTTCGAAATGTTCAACAAGCTTTGCAAACTAAACACACACAACCAAGCAAATAAACAAAGCAATATAAGCAATAGATTTAGAATGGAGGTAAGCATTTGAACATCCAACGAAATTCACATCGACTTACAAATCTTAAGTCCGCAAACTCATCATTACTTTTCGACCTTTGGAATTGGAACTACTGGAATGGGATCCACATTTCCAACATCTTATCCCCAATAACATAACACATGTTAGCTTCTTGAATTGCATACTTGATTTGGTCGTGACTAAAGCCAATAGATCTCCAGTCGATGAGAGGCCATTGCATGTGAATAGAGATCAAAGAACCAATTCCCACTTGCTTAGCCAAGTCTGCTAACCCATTTAAATTGAGGCTTGAATTCTTAAAAACCTTAGTAGCCAAATGACCCACATCAACACCTTTCTGACAATATTCAGGAGTCTTAGAAGAAATACTAAAGTTAATAACTCTAGCCTTGTTATCCATTTTTGTACCGATAAAACAAATAATTTTGTCAGTCAGAAACTCCTTCAAAGTCTGAGGATGTGGGATATATGGCAAATTTGAATAACAAAAGCAATGATTTCCTACTAAAAGAATAATCACTTTAGGTTTGTTGCTGATAGAATTCAACTTAATGTCGATCCCTACAATAAGTAGCCGTCGCTTTTGCAATATGGATCTTAACCCAGAAATATTATTGTCAATCAGATCACCAGCATGATCAATCACATTAACCGTAACCTTTAACACCCTTTAATTTCCAATTCATACTTGCAAATTTTTTAGAGAAACCTAAGGGGAATCATCCTCAATTTCCAACTCAATCTTATCCTTCAACTCTTTCGTATCTTCAACGAAATGCTTGTGTGTCACTATATATAGAGGTATAATTATAAAGGCATGTAAGTTATTTAGATACGACGAGCCAGATCTCCACCTAAGCATATTAATTTGTTTTGAGAACTGGAATATTTTTTTGGAAAAATAATGGCATTGGGCATCTAAAAAGTTACCTTCCGATATGAATCGTGGAATAATTAAGATTTCTAAAGTTAATAATTAAAGTCATTTTTAGGTAGGGAAAGTGGAAGATCAGAAGTTGAAATTGAACATATCAATATCACAAGGACTCATTTAAAGCTTGAATCTGAATTAATTCCAATGCTTCCTTTTTAATTAATTATCCAAGGGCAACCATTTAGGTTTCACTAATTCAGGGGCATTATCCCTATTAAATGTATTGCAAAATCTTTAAGTAATGATCACATTGTTGTTAGCATTAGGTTGTTACAAAAAAGGCACGGTTTTTGCCCTATAATAATGCTACATTTTTTAAATTTTGATATCAAAATTTGGATTCAAAAATGATGTGTCAACTAAATATTGGATGATTAATTTTTATAAATTTTAAAATGACTAATTATATCATTTTTCCATATAATTTTTTCATCCAAGTTTTTATTTAATTAATAAAAATTTATTCATATATATAATTGAGCATACATTGATGAGCTCATATTTATAAAGTATGTGATCTATATATTAGGCATATAATACTAATACAGAAGGTATATATATCATAAGTTTTTTATAAATTAAATTTAGTTCACAGCCATTACTGAAAGAGCATTTTATTATGTAAGATTGTAATTTTCTACTTCTTATAATGATTTACCTTGATTATCAAAGTAGAGATTTCGAATAGAAAGTTAGTGTATATGTTACATTGAACGGGACTACTGTAAATTTCGATCTGGTTAACTAAATGTCATAAATCTTAATTTACAAAAACTTTAATAAGTTTGATTGATCTTAATCTTAAGTAAATAATGAATTTACATTCATGCATTATATTTTTTGAGTTATTACAAAGTGAGATCTATATAAACAGTCAAAACTTCGATATCTTGGAGATAAAATTTCATAGGTCATAAGAACATATATTTACAAGATGGAATCTAATAAATATTATCCACCTAAACTGTTGCTAGTACTTAATCATTTGAATATGTGACCACAATTTATTCAATAAATTATTTATTAAATAATAATATTAATTTATAAATTTATCTACAAATATAGACATATTAAAAATAATCATTAGAGTATTGAGTGACTTAGAAGCAAATAAGTAATTAAACAGGCAAGATATTTTTCAATGACATAGTTTTAATTATGAATATCAATTAAAGGGTCAATTAAGTAATTATTATTGATCTAAAGATCAAACCTAATTTAATTAAATAGGCTTTTTACTTGATAACATGGGTTACTAGAGTACAACTCTTAATTTTAATGGAATAGCCCGGGATTAATTTAAAAGAATTAGTGAGTTTTGAGATGAGTAAGACTAGGCCTTTTAAGTTAGAGTTAGGAAACTTATGAGTCTTGCAACTCTAAATTCCTAATTCTTTAAAATCTAAATACTTAAGGGAGATTCCTATATATATATACACACACACACACACATATATATATATATGGGAGGTAGAGAGCAGTAAACTGTAATAACCACAACCAAAAGAATAATTCTTTTTGCGTAGAAAAAGAATTTGCTTATTATTCTTCTATCAGATTTAGCTATTAGTGATTTTAAAGATTAAGAAAAGATTCATGTGCTCACACGTGTGAGTTTAAAGAAAGTTGAGGATAATAAAATAAATTGCAATCAGTCAATTTAAGATTTAACAAACTAATCTTCTATCTTTATATATGTAAATATAAATAAGACGATTTGACATCCGTTGCATTTATTTTGTTAAACAAATTTTTTTTTTCTAACAACGTTTGCTTGATTGCTAAATCTGTTTTTGCAGTGTTGTAAGTTGCAAATCTAATGGTAAAAAGTCTATAATTAATTTGTCTCAAAAATAATTTTACCTATTTAATATATTACATCCCTATTCATAGTATCGATAAATTTTATAATTAATGTGCTTTTTGACGTACTTAAAACTTTAAAATAATTATAATTAAATAATATTTTAGTTATATATTTTTTATATTTTGCCCTTAATTTTACAGTAAAAATTCATAAGAATATAAATATAAAGTATTAGTTTTCAGTTGTTTTATATTTAAAAATAAATATATAACTTAACACATATAATTAAGTAAAAAAATTAAATAAGTCATTCAAATTCAATTATTTAATTACTCAATTGGACTCTATTCAAAATTCAGTCAAAACACAAACACTGCCGTATGTAACGATTATTTAACTCCTTTACTAGCATACTATATTCCTGTTTACTCCCATATCTATTGCCAATTTCCAGAAAAGGAAAACGTTTTAGTAAAGGTAGCAGCAGATTAAAGAAAAGCATACACACACACACATATATATATATGCTTGCAATAATTAATTTTTTTAGGAAAAAAGTTCTGACCTTGCACAAATAATTGTTTTCTTTAAAAGAAGAAAAAGAAAAAAAAAGAAAAAGAGCGAAGTGATAAAGATGCCTCAGCCATGAAAGAAATTAAGCATTGCTGATTGTTTGGCGAATCTTGGCTTGAATTATGACGTGATCAGTGCAAGCTCAAGCTCTTTACGAAATTTAATTTGTCTTTGTTTATCCTAGTTACAAATTTTACTAAGCGTGTTTGGTTGATTAATGTTATGTTGTGCCTTTTTGGTAATTTTTTTTTACTGTTTTATTTGGATTTCATGAGCACTTTATGGAATAAGGTTTATAAAGCTCCCTTGATTTGTTTTCTTTATTCAATAAATTTTACCGAGATTCGCCTAAAACGAATGCCCTAGCCAAGAAAGAAATTAAGTTTATGGTAGACAAGCAATACAAAGCCATTGAAGTTAAGGCGAATATATGCTTTTATGAAAGTTCTAATGGTGTGATTTTTTTTTTTCCTATTATCTATAAAGCACACCATAAGCAAACTAATTTATTCGGTACCGACAACTCACTTATTTCCTTCAAGCCTACCCTTCCAGATGACCAAAAACTCCATGAACTTCTCTAACTTCCCAGCTTGACGTGCGCGGCTGTATTCATCATGTGTGATATGTTGCCAATACTTCTCCGCCAATTCCTCTGCTCGCTTAGGGCTGACCCTTCTGCTTAAGAACATCTCTAATATCGCTTGTTTAGTAGGTCCTTTCTGCTGATGAGGCATTGCAGGAGCTGTTGCAGACACTGGATGAATAGGGAGTCTCGAAGTAACTGATTTCATAGCTTCAGTGATTGCAGTTCCTAGGCTGGTGGCCATGGCGGTGACTGATCTCTTAATCTCTGAACACTCCGCAGAAACCACTGATCCGACTGAGTTTAATATGGAATCTACCTTTCCCGACAATATCTCCAACCTTTCCATCATCTGCCTCGAGTTATCCCTGTCAGCAGCCGATTGATTGTTTAACCTCTCTACAGCGGTACTGAGAGAAGATACCGTTTCCTTTAATTTGTCTGTTGCACTGATCTGATTAGAAAGATGCACTGCGTTGAGGTACAATTGTATCTCATCTTCAGATAATAACCTCCCTTTTTGCACGCAAATACTCCATAAATTGTCTCGATGTATCACATCTATATACACGCCAATGTTCAGAGCATAAGCTTCTATCACTAAGTTTAAGAGGGGCCTGTTATAAGAGTCAAATGAGGGAGTGGAGATATTAGTCATCACTGGAGTCCTCCCTAAGCCAGTCATCACCTCTGCTATCTGCCTTGGCCTACTTCCCGCTGCAGCCGAGCTCTCAGATGCGTCACTCGGGAAATCTTCAGTGTGGACCAAAGGGTTTGTTTTATCTTTGGACAAACTAGGCAATCCTGCCATTTCCAGGTCAATTTTTCCTGCTTCCACTTTCCTGATCTTTGAGTGGATCTCGTTAGCTAAGCTCTTTTCTTGCCCCGCCATTGGAATGGAAGTTAATATTATGGTGTTCGTTTGAATTACAAAGAAATATTTAGACAATTATTGGGTGTTTCTCCCCTTAATAATGATGTGGCTGAGATGTGATTCCTTTTTCTTTTTTTCTTTTTAAAAGCAGACCTGATAAATGTCTATTCCTTCTCTTACAAGGAAAAATAAACATGAAAGTAGAAGAAATTAAATGAGCTTTAACTACAGAGTTGATGGGTCAGTTCCTTCCTTGCGGCCATTTCACCAATATTCACTGCTTTGTGTTTGCTGATAAGAAAACAAAAAAAAAAGTGAAGATTTGTTTGGCCCAAAAAAACTTTTAAGGTTAATATATTAGATAAATCTAAACATATTAAGACTGAATTGTTATTGTCTATCAAAATTTTGAATCAATTTTCAGTGTTATGTATTTAACATCTTAATTTTTCTGAAAACATTAATATAATAATGTGAGAATATTGATTGAAAATCATCAAGATATAATTTGGAGAGCAAACCAAGCGCGTAAGGTACGCGAGGAAGTGCGTAGGGTACACAAGGATCGAAGAAGAATGTGAAAGGAGGTGAAAGACACAAGGGGCAGTGCCCAAGTGTGGGCGCTGCAGCGCCCAGTGCGATGACAACTTTTTCGTTTTGTTTCGATTTGTTTCATCTCCCACTTGCTTCAGGACTTCCTAATATAACTCTCACACATTTAGAGTAAATTTAAGACTTCTTAAAACTTATATAAATGCTCTCTATTAACTTGTAAACATATTTTAGTGATAGCTTGAGAAATCTTTATCATTAAACATACTTTGTGATTTTTAGTGAGAAAAAATCCCTCGATTATAAGAGAGAGTATTTTTTTGTGAGTCTTTCTTATAAAAAAAACGTGCTTTGTGAGTGCCTTTGAAATTTAATAATAATAGAGTGATCTTCATCCACCATGAATTTAGACAAGTTGCCGAACTAAATAAATTATTTGTATATTCTTCTTCTACCTTTCTCTCTTTTAATTCTTTAATTACTTATTTTATACTATTTACTTGGATGATATTATTTATTTGTGTGCTTCTACTTCAACAAATAATATGTTTAATTTCTTGAGATTTATAGTAAAAGACAAAGTAATATGTAAACATAATAATTGGAATAATTTCATCATCTCCTTCTGTTTAGTTTCTTTTTCCATGATAATTCATAATTGGAATAATTTCTATTTTGTTAATTTGTGAAGCTGTTAGAAGGAACATTAACCCCATCTTCCTCTTTAAAGATTGGTCACCAGACATTCCTCAATTTGGAAGAATTGACATTAAGAAAAAAGAGCTTGCATATGGCAACGATATGGCAGTTTTCAGAAGATCTCCTTTGCAAACTTAAATATCTTGAACTCAGCTGGTTTGATAAATCAACTCTTACTTCATCACTGGATTTTCTTCAGAGATTTCACAATATAAAAAGTACTCCAAATAAGCGGAAATGTATCGGGTGGAAAGTTTGGAGATGGGATGAGGGTTGTGATCTGAAGAACATTATATCCAATTGACTGGGTTAGCCGTTGTCTAATCTGAGTTATTGGTTAACATAAGGAAAATATTAAGGCAATTTTTTCTATAATTACGAGACACTGCCCGCACCACCCGCGTGTTAGGAAAATGAGGGGTGATGCAGGATCGCAGCTAAAGCGAAATTAAGAAAAATAATGAAAATAAAAATAAGACAAAGACAAGTTTACGTGGTTCGGCTTTTAGCCTACGTCCACGGGCGAAGACAGAAGAATCTTTTATTATCAGAAATGGAGAATACAAGTATTATAGTGTTTTAGCCTTACAACCCAAAACCCCAATACACCCAATTCTCTCAAATCACTCAAAAACTCTCTCAAAGCTTTAGAAACTCTTTCTAAATTGTAATGGAAAATGAATTGCTAAACTCTCCCATTTATAGGGAGAGTTTAGCATGGTGGACAGCCAAGAATTCACTGTCCACCTTGCTGAAAAATTGCTGGCACCGTGTGCCAGCAATTGTGTAGCTAGCACACGGTGCCAGCTACCAGCATTTCTCCCACTTGGAGATTTGATTGAGAATCAATCAATTCTCCATACCATTCTTTCTTCTTCGCCAATGCCATGTTGCCTACGTGTCTGCTAGGCCATGCAAGGATCTACACCATACAAACTTGTTGGTATTGATGGGCTTGGTCATCACATCTGCAAGGTTATCATCTGTATGAATTTTTTTCATATCCACACTTCCATCTTCTACCACTTCACGAACAAAGTGATATTGAACACCTATGTGCTTCGTTCTTGAATGAAAAGCTGGATTCCTTGCAATGTGCAAGGCACTCTGACTGTCACAAAACAATTCAACTTTCTCTTGCTTGTGCCCGAGCTCCTCCAGTAATCTTTGTATCCAAATTGCTTCCTTGCAAGCTTGTGTAGCTTCCATGTATTCTGCTTCTGTAGTAGATAATGCCACAACAGTTTGCAGTTTCGAAACCCAGCTTACAGCTCCTTCTGCAAGTTTAAACACATAGCCAGTAGTGGATTTTCTTTTATCAAGATCTCCTGCAAAATCTGAATCCACATAGCCCTTAACAATAAAATCTGATCCTCCGTAACATAAAGCAACATCTGAGGTACCCTTAATGTATCTAAGGATCCTCCTAACACAACCCCAATGCTCTCTACCAGGATTCGCCATGTATCTACTAACTGCTCCCACTGCTTGTGCAATGTCTGGTCTGGTACAAATCATAGCAAACATTAAACTTCCCACTGCTGATGCATACGGTACTCGAGACATCTCCTTCCTCTCTGTTTCTTTGCTAGGACACATCTTAGAGGATAACTTAAAATTAACAGGGAGTGGGGTACTAATTGGCTTACAATCTTGCATGTTGAAGCGCCACAAGATTTTCTTTAAGTAGTTCTTCTGAGAAAGCCAAATCTTCCTGTTATTTCTGTCTCGGTGAATTTGCATCCCTAGAATCTTGTTTGCTGGTCCTAAGTCCTTCATATCAAATTCCCTAGCCAACTGTGCCTTCAATTCTTAGACTCGATCTTTGTTGGGGCCTGCCACCAACATGTCATCCACGTACAACAGTAAAATAATGAAATCATTATCATCTTCAAACCTTTTGTAGTATGTACAATGGTCTGAACTAAGTCTGTTGTATCCAAGGCTGATGATATAGGAATCAAATCTCTTGTACCAACACCTCGGCGCCTGTTTGAGACCGTACAGAGATTTGTTCAACCTGCAAACCAAGTTCTTTTTTCCTTCTTCTTTAAAACCTTCTGGTTGGAGCATATAAATTTCTTCTTCAAGTTCTCCATGAAGAAAAGCTATCTTCACATCTAACTGTTCTAGATGTAAGTCAAATGTAGCACACATTGCCAAGACTATTCTGACTGTCGTGAGTTGAACCACAAGGGAAAATATCTCATTAAAGTCAATACCTTCTTTCTGAGCATAACCTTTCACCATCAATCTCGCACGATACCGCTCTACTTGGTCATTGCCATCCCGTTTGATCTTGTAGACCCATTTGTTTTCAATGGCTTTTCTTCCACGTGGCAGTGCAACCAGCTCCCATATTTTGTTCTTATGCAAAGCTTCAATCTCTTCTTGCATTGCTGTCATCCATAGAGAAACATCTTGACTTTTAGAAGCCTCCTGGAAAGTTGTTGGCTCTCCATCCTCTGTTAGAAGGCAGTATGCAACATGAGCCTCCATGATATACTCCGAGTGCCACACTGGTGGTCATCTCTCACGAGTTGATCGACGATCATCTGTAGCCTCAGACTCTGCTGGTTCTTGTTCTTCGTGCCCTGGTGCTGCTTCAGGAGAATCTGAATCTTTTTGTACTTGATTATTTTCCATTTGTACTGTTGTAGTCTCTGGATTTTCCTTCACTGTGCTATCATCTTTATCATTCCTTTGCAGTTTATCTTCTGCAAATATCACATCTCTGCTGATGACGACCTTGTGGGTAGTGAGATCCCACAGGCGATACCCCTTGACTCCATCAGCATATCCCAAGAAAATGCATTTTCTGGATTTTGGATCCAGCTTCGTTGTTTCTTGGGGATTATACATCACGTACACAGGACTTCCAAATGTATGAAGGTGAGAATAATCACCTTCACTGTGCTATCATCTTTATCATTCCTTTGCAGTTTATCTTCTGCAAATATCACATCTCTGCTGATGACGACCTTGTGGGTAGTGAGATCCCACAGGCGATACCCCTTGACTCCATCAGCATATCCCAAGAAAATGCATTTTCTGGATTTTGGATCCAGCTTCGTTGTTTCTTGGGGATTATACATCACGTACACAGGACTTCCAAATGTATGAAGGTGAGAATAATCAACTGGTTTTCCAGTCCACATCTCCATCGGTGTCTTCAACTCGATTGCTGTTGATGGTGACCGATTTACCACATAACAGGCGGTTTTGACTGCTTCTGCCCAAAATGTTTTGGCTAAACCTGCAGTTCTCAACATAGCTCTTGTTCTCTCCAACAAGGTTCTGTTTATCCGCTCTGCTACTCCATTCTGCTGAGGCGTGTAAGTTGTGCTGAATTGCCGCTTGATGCCTTCTTGTTGACAGAATGCAATAAAATCCTCACCAGTATATTCTCCTCCATTATCTGTCCTTAAACACTTGATCTTCTTTTTTGATTCAAGTTCTACACGCGCTCTGAATATTTTGAAAGCTTCAAAGACATATGACTTCTTATTGATTGGATACACCCAACATCTCCTGGAATAATCATCTATGAATGACACAAAATATCTTGCTCCTCCTAAGGACATCACCGGTGCTTGCCAAACATCAGAGTGGATCAATTCTAGAATTTCTTTACTTCTAGAACTGGATGTGCTGAACTTTAATCTGTGCTGCTTACTTGTGACACAGTGCTCACAGAAAGGTAAATGAACCGATTTGAGCCCAGGAAGTAAATTTTGATTAGAGAGAATCTTCAAACCTCGTTCTGACATATGGCCCAGTTTGCGATGCCACATTATCGTTGACTCTTCTGCTGAACTAGTTGATGCAACAGATGCATCTCCTTCCTGCAGTGTTTCTCCATTAAGCATGTACAAATTTGCAGCAACCTTTTCTGCCTTCATTACTACAAGCACGCCTTTGAGAATTTTCATTATCCCATTTTCAATTTGGGTCTTACACCCAGTGTTATCTAATTATCCCAATGACAAAAGATTCTTCTTGAGGCCTTTCACATGTCGCACCTCCTGGATAATACGAATAGTACCATCGTACATCTTTATCTTGATGGATCCTACTCCAGCAATTTCCAAAGCATGATCGTCCCCCATATATACAGATCCTCCAGAGATAGGTTCATATTGATAGAACCATTCTCTTTTAGAGGTCATGTGCCATGTAGCTCCAGAATCCATGAGCCATACATCAGAGAACCGTTTTCTGCTTTCAACAACTGTTGCTGCCTCGCTGTATAAAATTTCACCATCATCTGAGGTGCTTGCAATATTCCCTTGAGGTTTGTCCTCTGCACTTTTCTTCAATCCCCAACAATCCTTCTTCATATGGCCTTTCTTGCCACAATGATAGCATTTGATGTTCTTTTTACTTCTGAATTTTGGTCTACCATGATTTTGACTCTCACTGGGGCCACGTTCTGTTGATCTACCTCTCATCATTGTCAAAGCTTCTGCTTGCTGCGAACATTCCTGTTTGTCTTCTTTATTTTTCCGTCTTCATTCTTCTCCCAATACAGCAGCTGTAACATCATCGAAGACTAAGAATTCCGTTAGGATATTATTCGTCAAGTTGATGATGAGTTGATCATACGAATCTGGTAGGCTTTGAAGTAAAATCTCTGCACGTTCACCTGCCTCTATTTTATGCCCCAAGGAAGTGAGTTGGGAAAATAGAGTATTTAACGTGTTGATGTGCTCTGTCACTGAAGTGGATTCTGCCATTCGAAGAGTATACAATCTCCTTTTTAAGAAGATCTTATTGTGCAAAGATTTGGCCTCATACAATTTTATGAGAGTATCCCAGATCTCTTTTGCTGTCTTCTTTTCCGTTACACTGGATAGCACGTTATCAGCAAGTGCTAGATGCAGATTAGCAACTGCATTACCGTCAATCTCATTCCACTTGATATCATCAGTGATACCAGCGGGTCTTTCATCAATTGCTTCTAAGCATTTGTTTTTCCTTAAAATTGCCTTTATTTTCATTTTCCACAATGTAAAATTACCTCCATTGAACTTCTCAACTTCGTATTTTGCCGCCATTGCTTTTCACCACAAACTGCTTCTGCTAGGATCGGCTCCCACTGTTTCACGTAAATAGTACCCGTATGTATAAACAGTAACCGTATGTATGAATAGTAACTGTATATGTGAATAGTAACCATATACGTGAATAGTGACCTCCTTCAACCAGAAGCTTTGATACCACTTGTTAGGAAATTGAGGGGTGATGCAGGGTCGCAGCTAAAGCGAAATTGAGAAAAATAATGAAAATAAAAATAAGACAAAGACAAGTTTACGTGGTTCGGCTTTTAGCCTACGTCCACGGGCGAAGACAGAAGAATCTTTTATTATCAGAAATGGAGAATACAAGTATTATAGTGTTTTAGCCTTACAACCCAAAACCCCAATACACCCAATTCTCTCAAATCACTCAAAACCTCTCTCGAAGCTTTAGAAACTCTTTCTAAATTGCAATGGAAAATGAATTGCTAAACTCTCCCATTTATAGGGAGAGTTTAGCATGGTGGACAATCAAGAATTGGCTGTCCACCTTGCTGGAAAATTGCTGGCACCGTGTGCCAGCAATTGTGTAGCTGGCACACGGTGCCAGCTACCAGCACCGCGCCCCCCCCCCCCCCCCCCCCCCCCCTCCTTTTTTTTTCTTTTTATTAAAACAGATAGTGAGAGGTTGCTCTATCTCTATTTGGAATATATTTCTCTCTTTTTTTTATTTTCCTGAAATGTATTTCTATTTCGTCTCCGCTTGATTGCGAAATCTGTTTTTACAGTGTTGCAAGTTGCAAAACTGATAGTAAAAAGTCTATAATTAATTTCTTTCATAAAAATAGCTTTACCTATTTAAGATATTACTTCCATATCCATGTAAAACTCATCTCTTATGTTTTTTTTATCAAATTATTTAGTTATGTTGATGGAGAATTTAGCATGAACTCTAAGAAAATTTATACGCTTTGCGAAAAATTTCACTCTTAAGTAATCAAGAATAATAAAAAATTACACAAGTTATGAGATGAACAATCACACACACTAAAGAAAGCGCAAGCAATTTACGTAATTCGATAATAACCGCCTACGTTCACGGTAGATCTCAGGATTCTTGCTTCTTTTATTAACTAGTACATAAAAAACTTCTCATAAGAGATTATAAAAAATACCTGATAGCTCAGAGCTCCCAATGATTTATACCACATTATTTTGTGCACTTAAAACACTTAAATTTGATCTAAGTCTCTATTTTTTTTCTTGTTGATGCTTGAATAATTTTAAGGGGTTACAAAGGTTTATATAATATTTAAAATATCCGTAGAAACCTTAATTCTAATTGGAATAAGAATTCATACATTTAAGAAGTTTAAAATTGACTTAAACTCATAATTAATCCTAAAAAGGTAATTTTCCAAATCGTTAGCACCCGGCGCTTGAAAAGCCACCGTCGCAGTGCTTAAAAGTCCAATGCCTCTACTCCCATACTTACGCGTGTTCTTATTTGTACTTTCACACTCTTCCTTGCATTTGACTTCCCGTTTCGCTCTTTTTTTGTCCATCTATCATGTTCTCGATCATGTGTTGACTCTCTATTAGTTTCTAATTCAAAATCAAATTCAACCTTGATTTTGAATTACAAATTCTAACATATATATTTTTCATATTTTATCCTTAATTTAACAATAAAAATTCATAAGAATATAAATGTAAAAGTATTAGTTTCCAGATATTTTTATTTTTAAAAAATAAATAACTTAGCACTACTTATGATTAAGTAAAATAAATAAATAGGTCATTCAAATACAATTATTTAATCACTCAATTCAACTCTATTCAAAATTCAATCAAAATAACAACCACTTATAAATTCATTTCCTGCCGTATGTAACTAATAATGGCATATTTGTTATTTATTTTATCATATTTTATTTTGATATTTTAATATTTTATAAAAAATAAATTGCTATTTATGTGCATTATCGTTATTTTATAGGGTTTGAATTGAAAAATATGAAAAACTGGAGCAAAGGCATGAATCAAGCAAAAATTAGGGATTTAAATGCAAAGAAATTCAAAACTGAAAGTCTTACCTTAGTAGTATGCATATTTTTGCTCTAGCACTAAGGCGTAGTGCCACAACGATAAAAGAATTTTGCCCCAGCAATCACGTGATTTCTGATATAATAAGAATTGAAGTTTTCAAACTCAAATATAACCTTATAAAAGGTCACTTGTTCCCAGCCATTAGAGACACACAAGACACTTAAGAGATATACAACACAAGTTTTAAAGAGAAATTAGAGCACAATTGAAGCAGCTATTGAGAGACATTCAAGGCATTCTATGGCAACATGAGTTTTTTAGGCTATTTAATCAAGAGCAATTCAACTTTATATTGGTTTGTTATTGATTGTATTATATTTTCTTTTTTATATTTTTGCTACAATTCTCTTGTAATTATGAATTAATTTTCTTTCTAATGTTAATACTTGAACTCAATGTGTGTTTAATTGTCATATCTTTTTAATATTTAATAAACTTAGTTCTTTATTATTCAAATTATTTTTTCTTAATGCTTATTATATATGGCCAATATTATGATTGATTTGGTAATATTTTGATAAACTCGAAAGATGCATCATTATATTTAGACTTAGATAATTTGATGTATGATTGTAGAGCAACATATTAAATTACATATACAAGTTTCAAACTAGGATAGAAATATACTTAATTGGTATGTATGATCAATAATACTTGTTCTTAATGAATCTTAATTTATTAAATACCATAAAAATATAGATATTTAATAAATTAAAGTATACTTGTATGATCTTGCGAGGGGCTTGTGGATACATTTGTGTTTTGATCAATAACAAGAATTAAAGGATTTAAATATTAGAAGATTAATCATTAAAAAGTATATTGAGAGATAACATTAATCCTAAGTTTTCTCTATATTATTATTTTTCATATCTCTTAACGTTGTGTTATTGCTTTATATTTTTTATATTCATTCTTAAATTTTGATTCTTAAATTTTGATTTTTTTAAATAATTATTAGAAAGACATAATTTTAGTACTTAATAAAAAATAGATATTATCTCTATGGATTTGATATTTGACTTTTTTTGTCCTTTTATTATTTGTTACGAATACTTGTACTTAATTTTATGATATAAATATTTCATCAATAACTATCACCAACTTCTTAGAAAATGAAAAAGTTTTAGCAAAGGTAGCAATAGATCGAAGAAAAAGCATATATATGTTTTAAATAATTAATATTTTTTAGAAAAAAAATTCCAACCTTACACAAATAATTTTTTTCTTTAGAAAAGAAAAAAAAAGGGAGTAAAGTGATAAAGATGCCACGATAGAAAATAAGCATTGTGGATTGTTTGGCGAATCTTGACTTGAATTATGATATGGTCGGTGTAAGCTCCCTTTGAAATTTTATCTTTATTGCATAAGAAGCCTATGGTTACCTTAGTTACAAATTTCACTAAACGTATTCGGTTGGTTAGTATTTTATTTATTAATAATACTACAACAACCAAGCAGCCATTATTAATTTTTAGTATTTGTTTCTCTTGTATCTTGTATTAAAACAACACTCACAATTGAATAAAATCTCTTTTCATTATTTGTCTCTCTACCATTTTTATTTCACATAATTTTTCATAATATCAGAGCTTAAGTGATAATCATGAGTTGCCGCTAATGTGATCACCTGATCATGTTTGAAAAATAAATCATATTTTCTTCTTTACAAATAAACCTTTAATATTTGTAGTTTTTTTTTATTTGTAGTCTTTCTTAAATAAATATATAAACAGTACCCTGCCTACCACCGTGTGCCACCATATGCCACCGCAGCCAAATGCGTCTTTAACTCCTCAAGACCACAAGCCAAATTCTCATAAGTTAGCCATTCAAATTAAGTCGTACTACGACTCCGTTTCGATAAAGCTTCACTCCATTGTATCTTTCATTTTTTTGTGGTAATCAAACCAAAAGGAGAAAAGTTATTACTTTAAACCATCAAAAATACAATGGAAGAGTGCCAAAATGCAACAAAGAGCTATCCCAAGAAAAATAAGAAACAACCAAAACTAACATAAAAATCAAGCACACAACATCACCATCCATTAACTAAATTATAATTACTTACATTCCTCAAATAACGACTCCAGACAATATTTTTAATACTTTGAAAAATAATAATTACATTATGATTCTTCTATTGAAACATCATTTGATTGCGTTCTTATCAAATGAAATAAACTGTGCATAAATTGCTATTTTTTGAACTTTACTTAAAAAGAGTCTTGCTTTTAGTTTTCCTGCTAAAAAATGAAATTTCCCTTCTCCAAGGATTTTTATGTAAATCTGACAAGTCAATATAACCTTTTGCCATATGTAAATCACTTGATTGCGTTATTACCAAATGAAATAATTGTGCATAGATTACTATTTTTTGAACTTTACTTAAAAGGGTTTTGCTTCTAATTTTCCTGCTAAAGAATGAAATTTCACTTCTTCAAGTTAGAGAATTTTTATGTAAATTTGACAAGTCAATATAACCTTTTGCCATACAGTTTTTTAGAAGTCACATTGGAAAAATAGGTGCTTAACTGTTTCTTTTGCTTTAACACACAAAGGGCAATCTATTGATAGAATGAGACCCTATTTGACTAATCTCTCCTTTGCATTTAGTCGATTTTGTAGTGACAACTACATGATAAAGCTATGTGTAGGGATGTGCTGAGTTTCCCATACTAACTTGTACCAAGTCACCTTTATACCCTCATCTTTGAAGGCACTCCAAGCACTAGCTACCGAAAACTGAAATGACCGTTCTTCGTTACAAGATTCAATCTCTTGTCTAACAATATCATGCAATCAATATTTACATTTCATCGCCACATGTGAGCAACCGTGGACATTGAAAACGCCATAGAAACGGCGAAGGAGTAAAAAGATTAAGTTTTTGCCTTTTTTTTTTAAGGTCGTTTCCAAAAGGCGGCAACGTTGCCACATCAGCAACCAAGTTGAAGAACAGGAGCTTTAATCTCCGGCACCTTGAAGCTCGTGAGCTTGGGTCATTCTTTCACCATGCGTCTCTTTTCCACTTCATGGCCACCACCAATCAACTCTCTGCTGAAAGGATTGCTACAGACATAGAAAAATTTGCTTTTGGAGAAAGCTGGAAAAATCAGTAATGCTGACAGAAACCGACAATCAATGAAGTTTGAATCCTATGTTCCATTGAAAAAGAGGCTGGATCCCACTAAAAGCGATGATGCACCATTCTAGTTTAAAGGGACAGATATTTTTTTTAAAAAAAATTAAGAGTATGGTGTTTTGGCGTTTTGATGGAGAGTGAGTGTATGGTGACTGTGCATAGGAGAAATTTAAAAATAATTTTTTAAAAAAAATTGAGAGAAAGGAAGAAAAGTGTTTCTCACATTTCGGAAGGAAAAGAAAAATAAATAAATAAAGGAATATGGGTGTGTGGCTGCTGGATTAGGAGAGGGGAAAGATTGAATGTGAAAGGAAAAAGGCAAGGAGATATATATAGCTAATGGTGTAACTTTCGGTGCGTGGAAATTAGAGGGTAAGATGATTTTTAGTGGAAAGTGTTAAAGAAAAAGGAAAAGAAAGCAAGCAATAATGGCTACATTGGTGCGGGCCGTGGCTACCCAGTAGGAATATTTTCTTTGGTGGTTTTGTAAAAGAAAAGTTTGTGGTTAAAAAAAATGTGCGGTATGAATTATGTTTTTGTGTGTTAAAAAATATGTGTGGCATTTGCTTAAATAGCTTAGTGATAAAGAGTATATAGTGCATTTTTTTTACTTCTTTAAAGATTTTAAGAACAATTCTCCCTTTTTGTAAATTAAAAAAATTATATGAAAATTTATAAGTGAGTGGTAATAGAAAGAAAAAAAAAAGTCTGTTTAATGATTTGGTTGATTTAGTGGTGTTGTTGAATTCGTGGAGTTAAGAAGAAAAAAAAGTAGATTGATAAATTTGAGTTTAAAAATCAACAAAGATATAAGCCTTCAAAAGGATATGTTTATTAAAAAAAAGTGTTTGTCTAAAAAGACAAATTATCAAAGATATTGAAGATATCTTTAAAAAAAATAAAAAAAATAATTCCTTGATTAAAAATAATAAAAATATTTTTCTAATTTCTTATATGTTGTTGTAGATATAGAAATAATAGAAAATTTTCTTGATAAAGATTTTTAAAAAATAGTTTATATTTCGGTTCATATTTGTTACATGATTTATTTAAAGAACCACAAAGAATTTTAGATTCTTTAGAATTTTATAAGTTTTATAGTTCAAGATAAATTAGGAGTTCACAAAATAATTCTTGTTCAACTTGAAAGAGATTGAAAACAAAAAATTATGAAATAAAGATAAATGTCTTATAATTCAAAACAAGTTAGAAGTTTACAAAATGTTACCTCTCTAACTTGAAAGAGATGCTGATAAGAATTCTGCAATGATTATATATAAATACCATTATATCTTGTATTAGAACAATACTCACAATTGAATAGAGGATTTTTTTTCATTATTTGTCTCTCCACTATTTTCATTTCACAAAATTCTTCATTGTGCTTTTTTAAATTTTTGTTACTGTTTTATTTTAATTTTACGAGCATCTTATGGAATAAAGCTCATTATATTCCTTTAAGTTATAATTTTTTTTTATTTACTCAATAAATTTTCTCGCCCATCGAGATTCGCCTAAAAAAATTGCCTTAGCCAAGATAGAAATAAAGTTTATGGCAGACAGGCAATACAAAGCCATTAAAGTTAAAGAGAATATATGCTTTTATGAAAGTTCTTATTACCAAACTTTTAATAATGATGCGATTTTGTTTTCTTTCTTTCTTTTTTTTTTTTTTTTGAAATGCAGACCTGATAAATGTCCATTGCTTCTCTTAGAAGGAAAAAATTACATGAAAGTAAAAGAAATGAGCTTTGACTACATAGTTGGTGAGTCAGTTCCTTGCGGCCATTTCATCAATATTCTTCCTCCATCCACTGCTTTGTGTTTGCTAAGAAGAACACCAAAAACAAAACAAAGTGAAAATTTGTTTGGCCGAAAGGTTAAGATATTAGATAAATCTTTTTTTTTTTTTGAATCAAAGATATTAGATAAATCTAAATGTGTTAATCTCATAGAAAATAATAAGACTGAATTGTTATTGTCTTTAAAAAATTTTGAATCAATTTTCAATGTTATGTATTAAACGGCTTAATTTTTTCTGAAAACATTAATACAATAATATGCTTAATTTATTGAGATTTATAATAAAAGACAAAGTAATATGTAAACTACAAATTACACAAACCATTGAAAGAAACTGCTTCATCTACTGAAAGTAATTAGATTTTCTTAATATTAAAAAAAATGTGTAACATCTAATACCTTCATCATTAATTTTCGGGGGAACAACATGCACTATCTTTAATCTATTAACTGGATATTGATTTCTTAAATTAAGATATCTTTTATATTAAAATGTTTTTTATATTATCAACTCAAATATGAAAAAAAGTACCCAAAAAAAATTAAACTTGTTATCATTTACATTAGAAAATAATTTTATTTTATTTTAAATTAATGTGTCAAGTAATTATTATGTAGTAAAATAGTATAATTTTTAAAATTACTCATTATACTATTTTACCACCTAATAATTATAAAATTTAAAATACTATTTTATAAATAAACGTTATTCTATAAACAAATACAATGCACAACTAGATTTCATATAGCATATAAATACAGACAAATGCTAGGAGCTAAAGTTTGAGGCATTTTGTCAAAGCTGCGGGACACCAATTAAGTGTTAAGTGTGAGTTTGAGTTGGGTAAATTTTATAAGGATGATACCCAGTCATCTACTTTCAAAAATGGGTAAATACGATATTGAAATTGAAGCCGGCGTTAAGGTAAAGGTTAATGTGATCGATCACGACGATTTGATCGACAGAAACATTTCCGAATTACGTTCTTTGTTAGGAAAGCACCGTGTCGTAGGGATGGATGTTAAGATCGACCAACGCGAAGCCAAAATGATTGTGTTTTGTGTGGGGAATCGGTGCCTGATCATTCAACTCTGCCACCTGATGTCATATCCTGATAGTCTCAAGAACTTTCTTGGCGACGACAGCATCTGCTTTGTGGGCACAGGAATGGAAGACAAAGTTTCAAGAATCACGTACGCGACGAGTTGCCACGTATGTTGTAACACAGGAGTCGAGATGGGTCATTTGGCTTCCAGGATTTTTAAGAAGCCCGAGCTCACTTCGTTTAACTTGGCAAGGTTAGCTAAATTGGTTGGAATAGAATTGGAGGTGGACGCGGCGGCATCGGCATCGTCATCGTCTGATCGCCGTATACCGGCGGCAGCGGGGACTTGCCCGGATGACTGGACGGCTAGGGTTTTCAGCCATGAGGAAATTGAGTATGCAATCTGTGGTGCTTACAAATTTTATGTTATTGGGAACAAGTTGCTGGATTCACTTGATGTCAAGCAGGTGTCAGTATGCTGAATGTTATTAATCTTGTTTTTTTAAAAAACAATATGTTTAATTGGGTTGGCATATATAGCCTAAATATTTATGTTTGTAATTATACAAATTAAATTGGTTGCCATATTTTGTTTAATATTTGATCATCTTAATTCCCATCACCAAGAACAATTTAACCATCTTAAAATTTTGTATATCTTTAGTGAAGCCATGATGGCTTTCCAAACTAGAATATAAGCAGTTGAAAGTTAATTTGGCACTACTATATTTTTAACTTCAACTAACAAAAAAAAAATTGAAAACCTAGAAAAAGTAAAAAGTCAGGGTTTGTTTTTTGTAAAATAAATATCTGAAATATTGCACTATAATTGGATTAGAACTAGAGCTCATGCAACGTCTAGTTTCTTTAGGCTAGCTAACTATTTTTTTTTCACATTCAGAAATATTTTTATGGATCACAGCAGCATTGTTGATTACACTAACCTCACACTTTTAACTCCTTGAAATTTTCACTTCCCTTTCATTTCTGTACCCACGATGCAAATATTCTTGTCACCAAAGAGTCAGGATGCGATTGCAGGTTGAGCAGTTGACTCCAACATTACTCTTGCTTAAACCAAACTTTTTATGTAATATCTAGTTTCTTCAGGCTAACCCTTTTTTCACATTCAGAAATATTTTTATAGACCACAGCAGCATTGTAACTCCTTTAAATTTCCACTTCATACATGCCCAATTTTTAATAATTACTTGTATCATCCCGATTCTCCCTTTCAATCTTACCCTCTGTCTATTAATATCAGAGGACACCCAAAAATTGCATTTAAGCATTAGATGATGCAAGAAAGTTGACTAAAATTGATTTGAAGAGCAAGTCAAGTACGTTAGATGCACGAAGATTGAAGACAGACGCGAAACAAAACGAAAATTCGAAAGCGGCAGTCCAGTTGTGGCACTGTAGTGCCCAATGCGAGAAATTAGTTTCCTAAATTGTTTCGACTCCCACTTACTCCAGGTCTCCTTAAAACGACTCCAACACCTTTAGATTTAACTTAAGTAGTCCTAAAGTCTATATAAAAACTCTCGATTGGCTTATAAACACCTCTTAGTGATCAAACACAATTTTTTGTGATTATAATTTATTTTGTGATTCTTAATAAGAGAAACCCGTAGTCTACAAGAGAGTAAGTTCTTTGTGAGTTTTTCTTGTAAGAGACATATTTTGTGAGTGCCTTGAGATTCAATAATAAAAAAGTGTGATATTGATTCACCGTGAATATAGGTAAGTTACCAAAACACGTAAATTTTGTATGTTGATATTGTTTGTTTCTACATTATATTACTTGAAATATTTGTTTGCTTGATTGCTTCTACTTTAACAGATGAAAAATTAGTTTAAATAAAAGATATATAAAAACACATTAATATTAAAATTAGAAATATAGTAAAGAAAGGGTCGGTATAGTTAGTCCGTGAATAGCCAATTATCGCATTATAATAAAAATTATATAGGTTTGATCTAAGCTTACTAATAGGGGGGACTCATAATAATAAAAAGATCTACTAAATGACTTAAGTTGTGCCAAATGATCAAAACGACCAATTATTAATGAAATTCTTTATCAACTTTTTGTAAAATAATCGTTTGGCTGAGATTTTTTTCCTATACCAAAAGAGGAAGCTAAACCCATGCTGACGAATAACCAATCACTTAATTCATCAAGTAAATAGGAAAGGTATAAGTTTGTTATGAATGACTCAATATCGAATCCAGGTATAATATCAACAAAAGAATATTCTTCCATGCTTCCAAATATGCTAAGCTCCACATACAGTAAAAAGGGGGATCAATTCTATGAAAGACAGGATCAATAAATAAAAATTCATTGAGATTTCATTTTTGTGAAATCTTCAATAGTGGTACCGATGGTGTCTTTAGAGTATACCAAATTAGTATAGCTACCTTTCTTTTGATACAGCAATGCAATTTGAAGTGAGCCAAAATAAAAATACTCATTTATATTACTCGAACAAATTTTTTTTGGCACCGACGTTGATTGTAATCATCTTCCAATGTACCGCATCGTTGTTTTCTTTCCTTTTTCCTTGCTTTTATTCTTGGAAGGATGTTGTTAAGTTGTTTACAATACTTACCGGATCAAGCCGCATTGTCGTTTGTACTTCTCTTGATAACTTCTTCCACCAAAAGCGATATCCTCTTCCATTGGACTATAATTATTGTTTCGTTTTTGCTAATTAAAACTTCTCTAAGCATATTCGTATAGACAAATTGTTGATTCATTTCTAATATGCCATTAGACATTCAAAGATTAATTACCTTAAACATTAATAGCAATAATCAAGATCACTATTATAGATTAGTAAAAATTTATTTCGGAAAACATGAATCAAATTTGGAACACGATGCAATTTGATCCTTCTACAATTGTACTTCAAAATGGTCACGACTTTGAAATATAATTTGATTTTGAATGTTCATGATTTAATTCTTCGACAATATTAATAAATATTAATCCACTTAATAATATCTTTGTTATCTATATTTGTTCAGTGGATTATGTATAATATAAAACAAAGAAATTATTATTTATCAATCACTATCAACTAAATAGATGCTACATTTTTTGGGATGATTATTTTGAAATATAATTTAAAATGTCTCAAATTGGATTGGAATACTTTTTGTATTTAAAAAATTTGCGAAACCCAAAAAAAATATTGAAATCACATTCCATGGGTTGAACAAGTTTTGCAAACTAAGCACATACAACAAGCAAACAAACAAACCAATAAAACGTATGAATTACAATGTAGGTAAACATATGAAATCCAACGAAATTCACATCGACTAAAAAACCTTACCTCCGCAAATTCATGTAAATAGAGATCAAAGAATAAATTCCAACTTGCTTAGCCAACTCTGGTAACCCATTTGAACTGAGGCTTGAATTCCTAAAAACCCTAGCAGCGAAATCACCCACATCAAACACCAATCTTACTGTGGAAGTAATACTAAAGTTCATAAACTTCTGACGTGGCTTTCAATCTCATTGCTAACTTGGCTGATGATCTGAAGATGCTTAATACTCTTCCAATACTAGGCTGGTGGCCATTGTGGTGACTGATCTCTAAACTCCGAACACTCCGCAGAAACCACTTAACAAAGTATTATTTTTAATATGGAATCTATATCCTTCCCAAAATTATCTCCAACTTTTCCATTATCTGCATCCTGTTATCCCTGTCTGCAGCCGATTGATTGTTTAACCTCTCTACAGCGGTACTAAGAGAAGATACCATATCCTTTAGTTTGTCTGTTATTATATGCTTTTACAATGTAAAAAAATCTTTACTAATTTTGGTGTCATATACACCAATTTTATTTTTTTTTATGTTTAAGTTAAATAAATTAGTTCAACCACCGCCATTTATACATAAATCAAATAAATTGACTCAATCATAATCACTTATACACAAATTAAATAAATTAATTCAACTATTTTTATACATAAATCAAATAAATTAATTCAAACTAAATATATATTTGGTTCAATACCAACAAAACTTGATAAATATCTATTGCTTCTCGTAGGAGGAAAAATGAACATTAAAGTAGAAGAAATAAGCTTTAACTACAGAGTTGGTGGGTCAGTTCCTTGCTGCCATTTCACCAATATTCCTCCTCTATCCACTGCTTTGCGTTTGCTGATAAGAAAACCAAAAAAAAAGGAAAAAGAGTTAAGATTTGTTTGGCCGAAAATAACTTTTAAGGTTAAGATATTAAATAAATCTAAACATATTAATAAGAGTGAATTGTTACTGTCATTCAAAATTTTGAATCAATTTTCAATGTTATGTATTTAACATCTTAATTTTTTCTGAAATCATTAATACAATAATATGATTAATTTGTTGAGATTTATAATAAAAGACAAAGTAAATTGTAAACTACAAATGACACAAACCATTGAAAGAAACTGCTTCATCTACTGAAAGTATTTAGATTTTCTTAATATTAAAAAAAAAATGTGTAACATCCAATACCTTCATCATTAATTTTCGTGGGAACAACATGCACTATCTTTAATCTATTAACTGGATATTGATTTCTTAAATTAAGATATCTTTTATATTAAAATATTTTTTTATATATTATCAGCTCAAATATTAAAAAAAAAATAACAAAAAGAAAATAATTAAACTTGTTATTAATTTAAATTAGAAAATAAATTGTCAATGCATCATAAGGCACGACTTGATATGTCAAATAATTATTTAATAATAAAATTGTATTATTTTCAAAATTATCGTTACACTATTTAACACTCAATAATTATTCGAAAAGTCATTTAAAACAAAAATTTTAAAATACTATTTAAAAATATATTATTATTTGAGAAGTAAAAATGAAACCTTAGAAAAAGTAAAAATGAAAAGGGTTTTTTAAAAAAATAGATATCTGAAATATTGCACTATAATTGGATTAGATCTATAGCTCATGTAAATTTATTAGAAAATACCAAATAAATTGATAATTAATTAAATAAATAGTCACACATTACGCATAGCATATTATCTCTCAAAAATTTAACATTAACATGGCAGAAAATCACTGTCTCACTATTAAAGTTGTGAGAATATTAACTGAAAATTATTGAGATATAATTTGGAGAATAAGTCAAGCGTGTAAAGTACGTGATGATCGAAACTGGACGTGAAATGAGACTTAAGATGAAGACGCGGTGCCCAGGCGTGGGCACCACAGCTCTCAGAACAAAACTTGAGTTCCGTAGTGCCAGAAACCCAGCACCGCGACGTCCAAGCAAGTACACCAGCGTTGCGACGATGGGCGCTAAGCGCCGCAGCACTGGACGCGGGAATAATTTTCTATTTTGATATTTACATATTTCGTCTCCCACTTACTTTAGAACTTCTTAATACAACTTTACACGTTTAAGGTAAACTTAATACGTCCTAAAGTCTATATAAAACCTTTCTATTGACTTGTAAACACATTTAGTGATCATTGAAGAAATCTTTGTGATTTAGACATTTTTTATGATTCTTAATGAGAGAAAATTCTTAGGTTGCAAGAAAGAGTTTTTTTTTTTGTAAAATGCATATTTTATGAGTGTCTTGTGATTCAATAATAAGAATGTGTGATCTTAATCTGTCATAGATGTAAGTAAGTTATCAAACCACGTAAATTTTTATATGTTCTTATTCTATCATTTTTCTCTTTAATTCTTTAATTACTTATTCTGTGCGATACTACTTATTTGTATGTTTTCACTTCAATAAAAGTAGTAAAAGATTTGAAGCGATTGCATGCTTTTATATAAGTTATTTATAAAATAAAGCAATGTGCGAATGTGTATAGAGACAAATCCTATACTCCAACCCACAAAGAATTGTTTTCTTTAGAAAAGGAGAGCAAAGTGATTCGGATGCCTCCGCCAAGAAAGAAAGTGAATGGGAGACAAGGAATGCATTGCCATTAAAGTTAAAGCGATCGTTTGCTTTTATAAAAGTTGCTGTACAGCCAAATTTTGATAATATATATTACTGAGATGAGGAATTATACTTGAAACGTAAACCTGTTAAATGTCGATTGCTTCTCTTTCACATGGAAGTTGCATTAATGTCATCCTGATTCTTCCGTTCAATCTTACCCTTTCTCTATTAATGTCATCGCATACCCAAATTTTTTGTGCAACCGGGGTTGATTGTAATCATCTTCAGATGGACCGCATCGTTGTTAAATTTTTCTTTGTCCTAGTTTTTTATTCTTTGAAGGAAGTTGTGAAATTGTTTGCAATAGTTACCAGATCAAGCCGCCTTGTCGTTTGCACTCCTCTTAATAACTTAATTGTCGTTTAAACGTCTTCCACCAAAAGCATAACCTCTTCCATTGGACTGTAAATATTGTTTTGGTTTTGCTACTTCGAACTTCTCTAAGCATATTCATATAGACAAATGGAAAGCCATTTCAAATATAGACAATCAAAGATTAATTGCCTTAACATTAATATCAATTATCAAAATCACTGTTGTGTGTTAGATAAAAGTCATTTAGGAATATATTAATCAAATCGGGAACACGATGCAATTTGATCCTTGTACAATTGTACTTCTACATGGTCACAACTTTGAAATATAATTTGATTTTGATTGTCAATGATAACACATGTTAACTTCTTGAATTGCATACTCGATTTGGTCGTGACTAAAAGCAAATGATTTCCAGTCGATGGGAGGCCATTGCATGTGAATATAGATCAAAGAATCAATTCCAACTTGATTGGCCAAGTCTGCTAACCCATTTGAACCGAGGCTTGAATTCTTAAAAACCTTAGCAGCCAAATGACCCACATCAACACCTATCTTACAATATTCAGGAGTCTTAGAAGAAATACTAAAGTTAATACATCTAGCCTTGTCATCCATTTTTGTACCGATAAAACAAATATTCTTGTCAGTCAGAAACTCCTTCAAAGTCTCAGGAAGTGGGAATATATGGCAAATTTGAATAACCAAGCAATGATTGCCTACGAAGAGAATAATCACTTCAGGTTTGTGGCTGATAGAATTCAACTTAACGTCGATCCCTACAACAGGTAGCCGTCGCCTTTGCACTATGGACCTTAACTCAGAAATATGATTGTCAATCTAACTAGCATGATCAATCACATTAACCGTAACGTTAACACCATTGATTTCTAAATCATACTTGCAAAATTTTTAGAGAAACCCAAGGGGAATCATCCTCACTTTCCAGCTCAATCTTATCCTTCGATTCTTAAGTACGTATCTTCAAACGAAATGCTTGTGTGTCACCATATATAGAGATGTAATTATAAATTATTTAGATACGACGAGCCAGATCTCCACCTAAGCATATTAATTTGTATTGAGAACTGGAAAGATTTTTTTTTTTTAAATAATGGCATTGGGCACCCAAAAGTTACCGTCCGATATGAATCATGGAATATTGACCAATAATCAAGATTTCCAATGTTAATTAAAGTCATTTTTAGGTAGGGAAAGTGGAAGATCAGAAGTTGAAATTGAAAATATAAATATCAAAAGGACTCATTTAAAGCTTGAATCTGACTTAATTCCAATGCTTCCTTTTTGATTAATTATCCCAATAGCAACCGTTTAGGTTTCATTAATTTGAGGGCATTATCCCAATTAAATGTATTGCAAAATCTTTTAAGAAACGATCACATTGTTAACATGAGTAATGCCACATTTCTTAAATCATATCCTAAAATTTAAATCTTAAATGAGATGTCAAGTTATTATTAGATAAAAAAATAATATAATAAATAATTTTAAAAAGTATAAAAATTAATTATTTAATGGTTAATTGACACGTTATTTGGAATCCAAATTTTAAGATAAAAATTTGTGACATATAGCATTATTGTTGTTAACATTAGGTTATTACTAAAATAGCATGCTTTTGCCCTATAACAATGCTATATATTCTAAATTTAAATTTTAAATTTTGAATTCTAAATGATGTGTCAACTAACTATTAAATAGTTAATTTGTGTAATTTTTAAAATCACTTATTACATTATTTTTTTCACATCATTTTTTTACCTAATAGTTGCTTGACACTTCATTTTGAATCTAAATTTTAAAATATGATTTGAAAAGTTAATATTACACTTTGTGATAACATCAATATACAAGAGCCCGTTATCCAAACGAAGTACAATTTCAAATGTTAAATACTATACTTTTCAAATGAATTCTAAATTTTTGTCCTAAATTAATGTGTAAAGCCATTAATGAAATAGTTCAAATTTTAAAATCACCCATTACATCATTTCATTACTTAATAATTATTTGACAGATTATTTGAAATAAAAAATATTTGATATTTTATTTAAAAAATTTAGTATTATTCCATCAAAATATCAATAAATAAAATAAAATATTTTATATTAATGTGTAAAACAATTATTAATGAAATAGTTCAAATTTTAAAATCATCCATTAGACTATTTTACCACCCAATAGTTATTTAGCATATCATTTAAAATGAAAATTTTTAAGTTTTTATATAAAAAATGTAGCATTATTCCATCAAAATATCAATAAGAAAAAGAAAAAGAAAATGTTATATATAGAACCGTTTTTATATGACCATTTAATAGAAATAGGTCATTTAATATTTTTCACTCATTTTATTATAATTACAGCCATGTCGATTTGATGATAAAGGTAGAAGTGATAAAATTTTATTTAACAATTTCATGAATGGCGTGGTGAGGACCCTTTTAATTTATATTAGCCTCAATAAACCTATTCCATTTAGCAATTTTGGGTGTTTTCTTTTGCCCTCTTTTCTTTTTCCCTCCCTCTCCAGTGATATAGATGAACATTAAACAAATAATATGATATATAATTAAAATTAGATTAACCTTGGTGCATTCATGTGTCCATATATAGGCTTGAGTAAACTGATCTTATAAGCACAGTTGGTTACGATAAATATTGGAAGCATTTGTTGAGGATCAAATATATACGGGTGTATGCATGTGTTATTATATTTATTATAAAATAATATATATTTAATATATACTTAACGCATCGAAATATTTAAAACATACAATAAATATATTAAACATATATTAATCAAATTAATATATCAACAATAAAATTAAAAAATTATCAATACGTGTAATATTTTATACATATATCTTTAAAGTCCGCCTGAAGTCTCACTTGCAGACAATTTTAATTACCAACTTAATAAACTTAACAAACTAAAACAACAAATCCTTAATCTCGTATAGAATTAACCCTTAACCCCCTAAATAACCGATTCTTCAAATCTTGCTCTTTCTCTGCCACTGTAGAGTAATATCAAGAAGCAACAATTCTTCTTTAATTTAAGAGCCAAATGAAAATTAGAAAGAAAAATAACATTTATTCTTCTTTCACTCCCTTTCCCGTTTCTAAACACACAAATATATATCTCTATTTGTTTAAATAATATTATTAAATATAATATTAATATAAATAAGTCACTAAGAATTAAAATAATAATAAACAAATAAAATAATATATTTTTATATATAATACACGACAACTATTGTGTATTATTTATATTATATTATTAATAATATAAATAAAATAATATATTTTAATAAAAATATAATAATTATTTAATAATTAAATAATTAAAGTATAAAATAATTATTTTGTTCCTTATAAATAGTTATCAAATATATTTCTTTGCAGGTTCTATCAAACTCTACATTTGGATAAATTCAATCGAAGGTTCGCAATACTCCACGTGTCATTTTACAATTAGTGAATAATAATTATTGACTAATTATTGTATTTAACGCTTAAACACGGACACGCACGCATTCTCATAATAGTGTTAGATATTATTGAATTAAATCATTTAATACAGTACTCTGTCCTAGTGCACAACGAGTACACTCTATATTACGGGACTCTCTAAGTCCACACTCATTCATCAAATAGAACTATTTCATAAGTCCGTGAGCAATGCCCCATACATACGTCACGAATATTACAAATCAACGCGTTGAACCATACAAGTTGAGGTTACAACGCATACGTATAGTCCTTCCATCATATATATCTTGGATGTACGGAGGCATAGATCAACACCATCAAATCCTCGTGTGCTCATCTACAAATCTATCTCCAGAATGTTTTATCATTGAACAATATGAGCAAACTCTTTGTCATATTGTTTAACCCCGTAGAAACACCTTTCCTGGTTAACTGCTTATGGTCATAAGACTTTCTTAAGATACTATCTTGGAGCATCTAGATATATCACTCCCTATGAGAGTTGATGGATCTTATATCTGCACGCACCATATTTCATGAGTATCGAACCATACCCAGCGACACTCAGTGGTCAGAGGACCACATATATTACTCAACTCGAGAAGACCTTCTATTGACGGCAACACAGGATGTCTATTGGGGTCCTCATAAGTCTGTTTAGTATTCATCCTAACTGAATACTTGTATACCTATACAATCTCCAAGATCCTAGCCAATTAAAAACGACCAACTGTACTCTATAAATATAGACATACACTGATCTATGTGAATTAATGGAATCTATCAACAGACCTGTGTTATTAGAAATAGATTAGGAACAATATATTTGAGAACATGCTTGTATAATGACATATCCTAACATCCCATTATAACTCTTGCAACTATATCTTTAAAAATAAATTTTGAAGTTTTTGTTTTGTTATAGATAATATTCCAACTTTTTAGATATTTATTAACTCTTAGTATTGGTCTAAACTCTTTTAAATCGTATTTGAACTCCTTCAAATAATATAAAATTTATAGTATAATAAGTATTAAATTATAATATTAAAAAATAATTAATAATATAACAAAGTATACTTTATATAAATATTAAACATTTATACAAAATTGAAATGACACACAAAGATAACCCTAACCGCTTTTAGATTATTTACCGTAATATTGCACAATAAAACTAGCTTTAATTTTCAATGAGATTGATTGAGATTTATCACAATTTTGTTATCAGAGCCCTTTTTTCACCGAGGAAACATTGACAAATGGATCAAATTGCATGTCTAAACACAACTATAGCAGCAGTGCTTCACTTTAATCAATTATGAGATAACAATAAGCAGAGAAGTAATGTTAAGCTGCAAATTTACGATTAACTCCAAGTAGCAATTCTGCATGTAACTCATAAGTAGTTAATTATTACACCCTTTTTAGTGCTTTTTTATTTTAAAAAACGTTCGATTATTTTCTTAAGAGGACTAATTTGGATATTTTTAAAAAATTAGAGATTTTACAGGGAATTTCAACAAAATCAATAACAAAACTGTCAATGTACTTAATTTCAATCCTTCTTTAATTATTTTTAACAGATAAAGCTAAATACCAAATATATGAATCGATCCCATTATCACAATATACTTTAAGCATTGAAAGCTATATGTCATGCACCCTCATCAGCTTAGGAAAGAGAGATTAATTTTCCCACATCTTTCTTCTTTTATAATTTTACGTATAATTAATTTATTTATTTTACAATCTTAAACACATGTTATGGACCTTGAGAAACTATAACCCCATTGATTTTCCACAAAAATTGTTTGTTCAATCCTATTTTAATTCACTCTTTTTTCTTTTCAAATTTCAGAATAATTAAAAATAATTATTTTAGTTCGATTTATAGATGAGTGCTCTTGGAATAGTCGGCCTGGCTCTAAACCTACGTGCTTATGATTTCGATTCCTAAAACATTCGTGCAACGGAAGATCTTGAATTTAAAACTTTCTACACCAAAATTATTTTTTTAAATGAGGGTATTCGCGCTTGGATGGCGGCTCAAGATCAACCTAATGAAAACTTTATATTACTTGAGGAGATTATATCTCGTGAAAATACTCTTTAATGGAACTTTATTCAGTAAAAACTTTAGAATTTAGCTAAAATATACATTATTAATCAAGTAACAAATTAACCACTATATAGCAGAATAATTGTGTGAGACATATTACAAATACCATTGAAGATCGCATGACCTACTTATTTCATAACCTAGTTAAATCCCAACAACACTAAACACGCACAAGCTGTGTATTAATTTGCCTAATTACAACTAGACATCAAAGCATTTCCAATGCCTTGTTCCCAATGATGTAACATGCGTAAGCTTCTCGAATAGCATACTTCACTTGCTCATGTGAAAAAACCTTAGCTGCCCAGTTAGGGCAAGGCCCTGCTGCTGGTATCACAACCTTTGAATCAATTCCAACTTCTTTGGCCAACTCTGATAACCCTAATGTCCAAAGTTTAGGGTTCTTGAAAACCTTAGCAACCAAAAGACCCACATCAATACCAGTCCGAAATATATTTCTTCGACCATAACTATGACAACCTATTTCGTCATTAATAATAGTAATCTTATTCTGCATTCCTTTACTAACAAAACAAATGGTAATGTCACGTAGAAAGCTCTTGAGAGTTTCAGTAATTGTTAAATAACATACTTGAATGATCAAGCAATGGTTCCCTGCATAAAGAATTAACATTTCGGGTTTTTTGTTCTGGGGATTGATCTTGACATCGAACCCTACCACACGGCGCCTTTTTAACGAGGTATCAAATTCTGAAATTTTTTTGCCATCGATCACCTCAGCATGATCTATCACACTGGCCTTAACTTTAACACCATCAATTTCTATCTCATAGATACCAATTTTCGCAAGAATTGTAAGGGTATCATACTTTTTTCCATGACACAATCTTACCTTAGTTATAATATTTGACAAATTTGTTATAGAAATTTCTTCGTGCATTTGTCTATATAAATAGGGTTAGGCTACGTGGTTCAGTTGAAGGGATAAGATCACATTATCAGTCCACCCAGCACACTAATTAACAATCATTAAGGTTCATTCACTCTGGGCATTATCTAAGTTAAATGTATCAAAATCATCTTGAAGAATGGACATGTTGTTAAGCAGATAATTGATTTTCACAATCTTAAACCTTGTCATTATATTAATTCATCGTAGCCCTCTTAAAAATTTATTCGCCCAAGACCAAGAGATTTCAATATTTAAAATTTCAATATAACTTTTCAATAATATTATACTTTTTAAATAATATCTTAAATGATATATCACATAACTATTAAATTATAAAATAATATAATAAATAATTTTAAAATTTATACTATTTTATTGTCTAACAATTATTTAACACATTAATTTAAAATATCATTTGAAAAATATAATAATACTCTAAGTTAATCCTGGTTTCAAAAAGCATCCCTTGTGAAAATATCCAACGAACCTGACACATTTTTCACTAGAGGCTAGACCTCATTGTCTTTTAAGCTTCTTCCACTAAAACATTACCTCTTCCATTTAACCGTACCCTCTTTGTTTTGCTATTTTTCTAAGTCTAAGTACAAATTAAGATAATGTCAGAAGCTAGCTTTTTGAAACTTTTGAGTTATATATTATGTAATAATATATACCCCTAAAGCCTTTTCAACTAAAATTATTTTTTAAATAGTGGATATATTGCTCCATTAATTATTATATTGACTTGTAGCATCTTTTCTCATGGACTTTGTAGGTAATAAAAAGTCAAATAATAACACACGCACATAAATTCATACCTAGGCAAAGAGAGGAATTAAACCCTCGACCTAATAGTCGAAGGGTGAGCTTTGAGGTGCTAGGTTTATTTCAATTAGTTGATCCAAGAGCAAGTACGTTCCGACTTGCTCTACGTTCAGATCCAAAAGCTCTGCATTCATAAATTACAAGCTTGGTTTCATAAATTAAGTTTATAAGTCACTGCATGCAGGAAAGGTTTCCATTTCAAAGCAACATGCCGAGCAAATTCATCTAACCCACAAGAACTCTGACTGAGTCTAGGATTCAAAAGAACCCTTCTTCCGAAATGTCCAAGTTCTTCATATAAGATGTTGCAGAAAAAGTAGCATTTATACTTTCAACCTACCTTGTCATATTCATTCCTCTACCAACAAGACCTACAGTCTCGTCGTTCCGAAACTCCTCGAGACAATCAGGAAATGAGGGCAAATGACACAGTTGAATGACAAAACAACGATTACCCACACACACTAACACAATCAACAATTCAGCTCTTTTTGCTCTCGGCATTGATCTTAACATCCGTCCCTACGACATGATTTAACTTCGACCACTTACGAGATTGATGCTACATATTTTTTGGGCTTATATCTACAAGGGCCCATTCAGCCCAAGCCCATATCATTATCTATTGCAAAACAGAAAAGTAGCCCAAGTGAAGAGCGGTACAGACCTCTGATATAAGGAACCCATGTGGGTTTAAGCTCAAATTTGATCCATCTAAAATTTTAAGTAACTTCACTCAATGATCTGTAAATTCCACAAATGGGCAAGACACTTCATGAAAAAATAACGAATCAAATTAAAATTTTACTTTTACTCTAATTAGTATTTTTAAGTTTTAGTTTAAAAAAAATACTTAAAAGTCTATCTCAAACTCGGTTGAATATCTCCCAAAATAAATGTTAAAAAAAAATATTAATTAAATTCGATATTTACACATGTAAATTTAAAAATAAATTTGAATTTATGCGCTATAAATATTTATAATTTTGTTCACAATTTTGTTATGTTATATTCAATTCAGAATACTAAGTGTTGTATAATCATAGTACTCTTGTAATACTTTTTTACACACAACACATTTTTAAAAAAATAAACACTAATTTAAACATCAATTTTTATTTTTATTTTTATTTTTTTTACAAAGAGACAGTACGCTTTCATAAATCCCAAAAATTTATAAAAGCAAGAGGATAATTTTTCATAGAACTTCAATAGTAAACCCTAACCGTTAATACTGAAAGCAATAATAATAGTAGTATCATAATAATAATAATAATATAGCAATCTACTTTTAAACCTTACATTTACCAACACATAACTTGACATTACTGATTAAATCATAATTTCTCGAAATTGAGAGCAGTAATAATATATATAAAAAAAATGCAACAATCAGAAAAACCAAACTAATTTATAATGGTTAATCCTTAAATTGCGGGCTATGTCCATTTTGTTTTCGTAACATTTCGCTATACTGCAGGAGAATTATAAAATACACAATTTCATTCTCACGCCTTTCTCCTTTTATACAAAAAAAAACAAATTCCTGTTACCATCATTTGTTTACTAGAACATAAACTAAGTTAATAAATTGTTATATGGTATATAATGATTTAAAATTATGTTTATTCATGATTTTGAATCAAAAATTAATAAAAAAATTAACACAAGCTAAGTATACATTAGATAAATGAAAAAGAAATATAAATAAAAAGGCAAAAATAAGGAAAGGCGCAAAAATACGAAGAGACAATCTCTAAGTGTAAATTACGCGGCGTTGAAGTCAAAACACTCAATGACAAGTCAAGATTGTAAGAGCGCCACGACGCCCACTTTAAAAAAAAAATTATTTTTTTTAGTAGAATTACATCGTAACGTTGATTTTAAATTTTTATAATGTATGAATTCTCATTATAACTAAAAATATAATTTTTAAAAACCTTTTTAAGCTTATATAAATTCATATAATTTATTAGAATTGTCAAGTATTAAAAAAAATAGAGAGTTTAAGTAGCGCTTGAGTATTTTGAGTACACAAAATAGTGCAGTATAGATTCTTAAAAATTCTAAATTATTTAGTATTATTTATAATCTCTTGTGAGAAGTTTTTTATGAACCGAATAAAAGATATTAAGATCTTGTGATCCACCGTATATATAGGCAATTACCGTAAAATCATATATATTATTTGTACCTTCTTTTATACGTGTGATTGTTTATTTTTTAATTGTATAATCTTTTTATTATTTTTATTTAATTGTGATCGAAAATCTTATGTAAAGCACTTAAAAGATTTTTAAAGTGCACGCTAAAAATCTCGAATAAACAAGAAATAAATTAAAACAATATTTTTTCTTTAATAAAAAGTTTTTAAAAATTTTTGACAAACTTAATCGTCGAGAGTAATGTTATATCCAAATTATCTCCCAAATTTTAGATCTAAAATAAAATGTTAAGCAACCATTAGATGAAAAAATAGTGTAACAAGTTATTTTAAAATTTATAAAATGTAATCACTTAATAGTTGCTTGATATCTCATCTAAAATTTAAAATTTAAAATATATAATATTATTAGATTGTTAAACATATTTTCAAAAGCATTCATAATACAATTCTACACTAAATTTACGTTAGAATAACAATTAAACTACGCATACCCAATACTTGAATCTAAGAGAACTAAGCTACCATCCGAATTTGCCCTAATTATTTCTGAAACAAAAAACTTGCAACATTGGACAAGCAAAAGTGGCTGATTGTAGCACATGATGAAATGTGAGACAACCACGTCAAATGGGCTACTCAATTGCCAGCCCACACACTTCAGGGGTCCATTGTTGGAAATATTAACTGGCAACATCATGATGCAAATAATGAATATATAGCGAAGCAAGGGGCCAAGGGCTCACACAGTCACAGTTGTTGTGACTTGTGACTTTATCCCTAACAAAGAGCAAACCCTAAAAGGCTATCACTTTCAGAGGCACCATGAATCCACGTGTGGCAAAGACCCATTGGGGCCACAGCCCCCAACACAATTCCCTTGTATATATATATATATATATATTTTTTTTTTTCCTTTTTTTGTCACAAGGCAAGGTATCATAATGAAATGGAGACACCCATGTGTGCTAATACTAAGTGCCACGAGTTCCCATTTACACCACCACACAAGACACACAAAAATGGCCAATACATTTGACACAAACCCCATCATCATATCATAGTCGGCAAAAGCAAAAGCAAACTGCCAAGCACAAATATAATAACATGCATGTTTCATTTTGAATGTTATTTTGACAAAACGTTTGATTTGTCTTCTTCCCCCCTCAACTCTCTCCTTTTCTTTCAATTGCCTGTCCAGCTTTGTTGGGGAGCTCATGAGCTGGCCTTTGTCTTCGGCTTTGCCATTGCCATTGGCTTGCACTTTTGACAACTCAAAAGTGGATTCCTTTCTTTTGTCGTTTTAATAAATACTGTCAACATGCCAATTTATGCTCATTTATCAATTAGTTATAATCAATCATATGTAGGTATTTAGCAATAGATTAGAAGCCTTATTGAGAGTAGCTTGAGGACAAGCCAACCCTATATATCCCTACTTAGTTATTCGACTTGTTCAACCTAAAAATTTAGTTGATATAAAAATAATTCAACTAATAACATGCTCACCATATAACGAGCTACTATATATATGATATGCGATGCAATTTTGTAATGTCTGATAAATAAAGATGAAGCGATAAATTATTGAAACAGTGTCACATAATAAAGTTACCTATCATAATTGCATATGGATTCTAAATAATGTGGATTTTTTACAAATTAATTATGGTTCTAAGTGGGATGGAATGACTCTGAATATATGTGTATATATACAAAGTTAAGAGGTGAATAATGAATATTATTGTGGAAGAAAAATTGGAGATGAGAGAATAATGCAGCAGAATATGCTGCTGATGAATGAATAAATGTAACATGTAAAGTTTTTGGAAGCAAGTGCTGAAACTGAAAAATGTAGAAAGCTGGGTGACACATGGCATCAGCAAGTTGTGTGTCAAAATCAGGCACCACTGGAGAAAGCAACCTATGCTATGTCAGGCTGGAAGAGGTGTTCAGATTATGCAGTAATGGCACAATAACCCTAGACACAACAACAATCTCTGATGGCTAAGTTTCCATGGACATGCATGCACCTTCATTTCTTTTACATTGAGAATCACTCTTGGGAAACAAGAAGAAAAAAAACCTAGAAACCCCTTATAATGTTTTCCCATCAATTTCTTAACACATTTTTTTTCAATAAACAGATATAAATTTAGGATGTTATAGGTTCTCTTTGATTATGTAGATGAAGATGTAGATTTGATTTTTATTAGGTTTAGTTTCGATTTTACTAAATTTAGACACTTAAATCGTGTCATATCGAATCTAATTATCTAATTAGTGTAGATCTAAATAGTCTCTTGATTAAGATTGTTAGATTAATAGCTCTCTTTAATCTATTCAATTGTTTGAAGTAATATTTATAGTCATGAGTGTAATTAGTAAATGAATTGAGACTTTTCTCCTAGGATCATGAGCTCATGATAAAATGGTAGTGTGCTATTTATACTTTGAAAGTTCTATGGCTATGTATCTCCCCTTGTCAAAGCAAGTTAAGTTGGGTCGTTTTCAAGTGTGCACCACAAATGATTTTGGCACAAATAATAACCTATTATAGGTAAGAAAATCTATGGTCCCATTTACTCAAAGTCATGATTCACCCCCACTTTTGACAAGCTTACAAATCACCCCCCAAATAAAGGAGAAAGAGTTAGGTTAATTTGGTAGGGAAATGAAAAAATAAACCCAATCTATAGTCTATATCTCTTTTGGTTTTTAAGTCTACGGAAATGCATGGCCCTAAGTTAAGGCCAAATTCTTTTTTTGTGGGTCAAATTGATAAAATTAAAAGGGTATTCAAATTAATAATAACGTTAGATTTATAAAATTATAATATAAAATTTATATTTTAATTGATATGATATTTGATACGTTGATTGTTGATTAATGTTACATAACTTTCATATTAATAAAAATTAAAAAAATTAATAATTACTTAATACGCAATGGTCATTATCAAGACTTTATAAAACTAATATTAATGTAAATAAATTTGCATACGTCTAATTGAACGGATTAAACGGCCTAACAAAAGGGTGTGTTTGTTGAGGAGTGGATTGACACAAGTGGTAACTCAAAGCCAGAAAAGGGGGAAAGCAAAAAAGATTGGCTACTTAAATGAAGGCACATGGATGCATGTGAGGTGTGAGGCAGGCAAAGGCAAAGGCATATGAGATTTGAAATGAAAGGGCACACACGATTTTATTTTATTTTATTTTTTTGGAAGAAAAAAAAGTAATTATTTTGTAATGTGGGGTGGGGTTGGAAATGAAAAATCTACAAAAAGAAACAAGAATATTATGTGGTCCTTAATTGAAACCCAATAATACCCATCATGTGTGAACTATAGGTGTAGACAATAGGGCAAGCTAAACATGTGTACACATTACATTTCTACTCTCTTCGATAGGGATGCCACTATTTGACAACTAGGTGTTATGAAGAAGAAGAAGAAGAAAGCACACGTGTTGGGGCATTAATAGGAAAAACCAAAATAAAAGAGGCTGTCTATTTTTGCCTAATTAATAGAGGGTGTGATTAATAATGACCAAAAATAAGTGGGGTTGGTCTAAAACTTGTCTATAGACCATAAATTGGTTTGCATCTTAAAATACGCATGTGCAAAGCAAAACCAAGAGTACTTTTTGGGTTGTGGGTTGTTTGTTCGTTTGTTTTTTTTGTTTTGTTTTGATTTTTTTGTCTTTTTTTTTTTTTTGTTTTTTTGTTTTAAGAATCACATGGAAGCCATTTACGATGTGGGGTTGGAGTCAGTGGGTCTTGAAAATTCTTTTTTGTTGTTGTAAAATTGACAGTAATGGTAGTAGTATGTGGCGTAGTAGGGCCATCAAAGCACATGTTGTGAAGGTGTTTCGCTGCATTTCTTGCTCATTTGAAATTAAGCAATACTACACATATAAATTAGGAACACAAACTCATTCACATAAATTAATTTAATAAAATATTATTAAACAAATCAAAATAATAAATAAAAATAAAAAATACGATGAGAATATTATCTCACTTCGTTCAATCATACCATGCATCAGTTTATACAAATGAGTTTGTATGTATAATATTATTGTTTTGAATTTGGCTTTCCTTATCTCTCTCTCTTTTTTAAGTAATATTATATTTTTTAAATTATATATCAAAATTTTAACTCAAATTGATGTATTAAACAAAAATAATATAATTTTTAAAATGATCTAATATATTATTTTATTATTTAATAATTACTTAATATATTATTTAAAATTAAAAATATCATTTAAAAATTATAAAATTATTCATTCTCTGTCATCCATGCCATGTATAATGCAATTTTCTAAACTTTTATAAGGCCCTTCCCCCTTGTTGTGGGGTTGTCCTCCCCTTCTATTTCCTTATTATTCGCGATTTCGTATCTCACAAAATATCCCAACTTGTCAGAGAATCCCCCACCACCCCCCCCATTATGCATTATATAATTTTATTTTAAAAAAAAAAAAGAATATTGGTGTTTTAATTCATAATTAATATTAAATATTACTAATGTAACGTACGTTTAATAAATATGACATCATTTATAGCCAATAAGTGCTTTAATAATATTGTTCTCCATGGTAATATAAAATATTACTCAAAATTTTTTCCCATTTTATATTTTGTTTTTTGAGTGACATAATATTTGAAATATCATAAATAAATAATATTAAATATAAAAATAATGCTAAACCTTTTAAAATATTATCCCAAAATTTAATTATTTTGAATTTAAAATAAGGTTCGTTATTGTTATTTTTTTAATTTATTATCTAAAATATAAAAATATTAAACTAACGGAGGTTACATTATTAATAATTTTATTCTATTTAAATAAATTTATATTTTTAATTACATTAATTATAATTTTTGTTTATCTTATTAAAAAATATTATTATTGTCCAACCAGAAGTTAGTTGGCATTTCCGAATTAAATAATAATTTTTTTTTACAAGCTAAAAGAAAAAGGCCAACCAATATTGAGATTAAACAAATAAAAAATAATAATAAAGTGGAGCTCAAAAAAGAGGGGAAAAAGTCATGTATACAATAAAATACACAAATTAATAAAAATAAAGTTGAAAAAAAAAACAAAAATATAACTAATAACACCTGGCAGGCACGTAACAAAGACATGGCCATGTCTTCTTCCTCTTCTACGAGCTGACGACGTCGGAGCCGCCGAGACGATCATCGACAGGCTGCGCGGCGCTGGAGAGCATCTCGGTGAGAGCAGTCATGGCTCGGACCTGCATCTCCAAGGCCGCTATGTAATCACTCGCTTCTTCTAGAAGATTCACGGACGATACCTTCCGGCAACCGGGAATCAACCGGCTGAGAACCTGCAACTTCCTCTCAACAACCGGTGCCTTCCTCTTCCGCTTCACCTCCGGCTGCTGCTGACGTCTCAGCCGGCTAGAACCGTTGACCTTCTTAACTTTGACATTCCGTTTCTTGAGCCGCCTCGAGCAAAGCGGTTGACTCGCTAGAATCGCGCGGCTCCATCGAGTGGCGCCTTTAGCTGAGACGGCAAGCACTCTGTTTGCAGTTTCACGGATATGCTTACCGCCGTTGTTGTTGTTGTTTCTGGAGGAGTTGCGGCGGACGTAGCGGATGGCTTGTAGGAGCTTGGAGGAGTAGATCTGTTGGACTCTCTCCGTCCTCCATCTTTTCGCTACCTGATACGGCACTTTTTGAGAATACTCATAACCGTCGCCAAGGTTTGATCTCGGCACTTCTTCTTCTTGTTCGTGATGGCGCTCTATTCTTCGCTTCTTCCGCTTCGGTTCGATCGCATCGAGTGACGTGTCGTAATCCGATTCGTTACTGGAGAGAAACGAGTCCATTCACTTCTTGCTATCCGATTATTTCGCCGACTATTTTCAATAAGCCTTCTGGTTTTCGGTTTTCAGTTTTAAAGAGGAATGAGAGAAAGAGAATTGGTTTTTGTTTTGTTTAATTGAAGAGAGCGAGCGATGAAATGGAGGTGGAGAGACCTTTTAATGAAAAGTCACGAGGAAACACGCGTCCTTTCGTCATTCACATTTATTACGCCTTTTAACTTTCCTTGTATTTTTTTATTACAGTAAATAAAAATAAAAATTACAATTATGCTTTATTTATTATTAAATTTTTTTAGAAACATTTTTTTATTTTATTTATTTTGAATTTTAACTAATTTAACATTGATGAATGCTGGTAATTAATTTTAAGATACAATTTACATTAAATTCAGATATTTATAAATAAAATAAAATTTTATTCTGGTACTTAAGTTAAGTAAAAGGAAGGTGGATTTTTTGACATCCGATGATTAAGGACTTGTACATAAACAATTAAACGCACCTCGTATTCGAATTTTGTAGGTAAAGATTTGTATATACAAGATTATAACTGCATGATAATTAAATTGAAATGGTTTTAAAATTTATGAAAAATAATCTCTTCTAAATTTTTGAAATTTGTAGTTTGAAAATTAATTGAAATACCTCCATTTTTTGTTAATATTTCTTATAAATTTTAGAATCAATAAAATTGTAATTAGGTGAATATATATTTATATATATATAGAGGTAGGATCCACAATACCATATATTTTATACAAATATTTTACATAATTTTTAAATCGTCAGATACAATTAAATATGTATAATTAATGTATCATATTTAATACATATTTAAAATTTAATTTAAATTGTTAAATATATACTAATTTAATAATTTAAAAATTATGTAAGATATGCTATAAAAATATATGTTATCATAGATCATAGATCATAGCCCATATATATATATATATTATGAGCTAATGAGATAAGTGTGGAATTAGGATGCAAACGAAAATTTGGGCATTTATTATTTGAACTATATTCTTGATTTATTTACATAGTCAAACAAATACAAATTTAAGTATGAATTTTGTTATTATGGCTTCTACGAGCTTTCTTATAATTTAAATATATTATTTCGGGGTCAATTTATTAGGAAGAATAATATAACATTTTTTAAATGGTATTTTAATATTTTATTTTTAAATAATATATTAAATAATTATTAAATTATAAAATTGTGTAATAAATAATTTTAAAATTTGTACAATTTCACTATTTAATAATTATTTAGCACATCAACTTAAGATTAAAAAAAAAATTGGAATGCCACTTATAAAAAATGTAGCATTAGAAATAGAGTAACATAATTATGATTCATTTAATTAAGATCTACAAGTAAGATCAAAGTTATCAACCTAAATCAAACATTAGAGGTGGCCAAAAGAGAGACCATTGCATCACCCATGATCACATTTAAAATTATATTTATTTATTTAGTGTAATCTCATATTGATCTCAAAATCTTATAATCGTGAGAAATGATAGGCAAGTGATTTCATATATATATATATATATATATATATATTCTTTTTAATTTTTAAGACATGATATTATTAATTTAGCTTTTTTAATTATTGTTCAAGCAAAGCTTTTTGCTTTGTGGTAGGTGCCTTTTAATGCAAGAGTTTCTATTACATTAATCACTTTTTTTTTTTTTGGGATCAATTTCATATATTGCCCTCAAATTTGTTGCTCCTATAATCAAACATGCTTCAATATTAGATTAAGTTGATATGAAGAAACATAACGTTGAAAATTACCAAAAAAAAACAAATGAAAGATAAGCAATTAACATCACCAAAAAAAAAAAAAAGATAATACGGTTCTTATATTAAAAAATAAAGCATCACGAAAAAATATATATGTGCAAACCCAAAATCCAAAATGTTGTAATTCGTATTAATTTTGTTTATATGGTTTTTTTTTCATAAAGATAAGAAAATAAAATTTTTTAATATTAAAAGAAGATTTAATTTATTTTGAATTTAAATTTGCGATACAACATGTATCATGCCGTGTCATAAAAATAATAGTTTTTCGATAATTTTTTTAATTTTAATATCAATAGATAAGTAATGTGATATTTCACAAACAAAAAAGTTTGGTTATGAGATTTTTTCTTTGTTGAACTAACAATCTAGCATGTGGTTTCAATCATCTTAACTTGCTTGCAAAGATTAAATAAAAGCAAAATTGGTCAACTAAAATTAGCTAACTTAATATTGCTCCTTTTCTATTAGATAAATCTTAAAACAATAATAACCAAAAAAAGAAATTAATTAATTAATTAGATTTTAATTTTGGGTGTTTTTAAATATTTTACATCGTACGTCATCTCAGGTGAAACATTTCATTTTTTTATTAATTATTTAATAATTAATTCATCATTTTTAATTGTACCATATATTATTGTTCTAATTAATTAATTAATTAAAAGGAAGATTTCATTTTACAATTTAAAAAAATAAGGAAAAAAAAAAGAGAAAAAACATTCCACGGTGGCTGCTGGCTTGTCTCCTTATCGTGTCTTGCAAGGCCGGTCAATCACTCTATATTGTATTATATTTGGCCGGCCATCGAATTGTTTTTCACTTTTTTAAAAAATAAATATTTAATTTATATTATATATATTTAAATTTAATTAATATTTTGATATTTTGTAATTAATGGATAAACGGCGTGTCGACTGTGGATTGGATAGCAAAGTATTGTGTTGGCGTCGACTTATAGGGTGGGAGCTAATGGAATTTTGTTTTTTTTTTTGTTTTTTTATTGTGAGAAGGAAAGCTGATTAGATTAGTAGGTGAAGAGAAAAAGAAAAAAAAAAGGATGTCAAATGTGGCTTTTCTTCTTCAATTTGTCATTTTTTTTATTAGGGGATGAGAGTTTTTTAACTTAGGATTTTTATTTTAGTGGAGGATAATGTATTGCAATTTTTTTTTTAATTTTATTATTTAAGTATAATTTTATTTATTAGTTTTTTTAACATAAGGAGAATTATTGAACTTAAGATTTCTATTTTAATAAGCGACAATTTAATATTATTTTAATAATATCAAACAATATTTATTGTCCACTTAATTAAATTCATATATATATATATAACATAGAGATGAAAAATTCGAATTTGGCACCTCACTAAAATAAAAAGAGATATAAATAAATTATTAATTCTTTACCACTAAATTATTAACACAAAGACATTTAAATTATCATCTTAATTAACCTATATTTAATATCTCGTGTTTTCTTTATTAGGGTTTTTATACTCATCTCTCTTTGTGGACAAGCTCAATCCACATTGCCTACTTACATTTTTTTAATGTTTTATTTTATCTTTTAAATATTATATATATTCTTTAATGTTTTAATACTATATATCTTTTCAATATTTTATGAGTTAATTATTTTTTAATTTTTATAATCATTTCTGATTTAGTCAAAATCTATGGCTTCATATATATCAAAAACCCTTATCAAGATTAGCCCATTCAACACATACATAATATATATTATTGTATTGTATAGTTTTTTTTTTTTTTTTGGTGAAGGAAACTAAAAAAAAAAAGAAACAAAATCTTGAAATTAAAAAGATGTTGCCCATTATGCATGACATGCCAGAGAGCCTACCTCCCTGCATGAGACAGGCTTCAATGTCACCAATGATGTGTCAATTTTCATAAAAAAAATTCTATGATTTTAACTCATCACTTGCACCAAGGTTGTGGTCTCCTCTCACCATATAATAATACCAATACCAAACCAATACATGAACAACATACACACATTCACTGAACTTACCAAAAAATTTGTGGCCTCAATTCAATACCCACTTCCTTTTTTGCTTTTCTTTTCTTCCCTTTTTCTCTTAAGTAAAACTTTTTCCTGAGAAAATGAGCAGGAAAGTTTCTAGTGCCTGTGGATGATGGAAGCAGCTTTGTATTGTTGCCTTGTCAAATATTAAAACTTATCCTTACAACAGAGTACTAAATTTAAAATACAATGTAACAAAGGACAAGTTTTGTTGCATCTAGTAGATTTTGTGCTCTGAGTTATAAGATTGACTTGTTGGGTTTCAAAATATTAAACAATTTGTAACTTGGAGCATGAACATACTCAATAGTTATCTCAGTCAGAGTGGGGGAAAAGAAAAGATTTTACTATTTGTTGTACAAATTAAACAATGACTCATTCAACTATATTCTTCCTTATCTCCTCAAGGTTGCTACTTTGTTATTATAATATTTCTTGGGAAAATCTTCATGGGAAGTGAATGAGATTATTTATTTTCTTAAAAAATAAATTATGATTACAACCCATGATCACACTCACACACATCAGACAAACAAGTTATTATTGTTGTTGATTCATTGCTCCCCAACCTGGGTTCTAGAATTAAAGTTTATATAATATGCATGATCATTGTCATTTTATGGCTTAATCAAATGATTATTCCTAATCAATGTATGCTAATTGAATTTGACAATCAATCCTTTCTCTTTGTTTCTTCTGTCACGGGTTTTTCATTTCTGTATTGTTCTTGTTTTGACTGTTATGTTGGATATATGGAACTTAATTGTGGGCAGACCTAATGCGCCGCACGAGTTGACCTTCGCAGTAACGTTGATGTGGGGGTCAAAATTTATTTTTGTCTCTATTTATCCTTGTTTATTATTTCTTATTAACGAAAGGATACTGCCCTAGTTTTGTTTCCCTACTCATGAAAGTTCATGATCACGCTTTTAATTCGTTTCTTACTAAGCATATAAGTTATTAGGAGGGTCGTTTGTGTCCTTAATATAAGAGTGGCATGAGGGTAAGTATTGTATCTTATAATTCTTCTTCGTCACAGTGAAAAACTGCAGCGACAGTAAATGTAGCCTTAAATTGAGGATAAACCACAATAAATTTTGTGTGCGTTTTTTTATTCTTTCTGTCGTTAGATTATGATTTCATCTGTAATATGTTTAACATTAAAAAAAGATTTGTGCTCATTGTTTTAGAGTTGAAACTTTTTCAAGATGGTTTCAGGTGAGATGTGGATGAAGATGAAGCACATGAAACAAATTGAGTTGCATTGATGGAGCAACTCATCACAATCACAATTCACATTGTGCATGATCTGCAAAGTAGTAGTAAGCATCTACACAGAAATGTCGCCGCCTGCCGGCATGCAAAAGATAATTTAGCAAGAGGTTAGGTGGAACTAAACGCGTTTTATTGGTCAAATTTAGCTTTAATGATAGTGGGTTTGTAATCTTAATTTAGTTCAAAAAAGTTGGGCTTCCTCACATGGTTTTGATTAAAAGCTTGTTGAAGATTTTGATTTCTGTCCAATAATATAATGTTTTGCTAGGCATGTAGTGGAGCTAATCTGTCACAATTTCAACCAATAAAGAAAGAAACTAATACAAGTTTCATATAATTGACTCTAACAGCAGAAGCAACATCATAATCCTCATTTAACCAATGAAAGATGAGAATGCGCGAGTGTGTGCCTTGGAGAGAAATCTATTCTTTGCTTATCCTAAACACAAATGGTCGTGTCATCATCATCATGGTCATTTTCATAATAAAATAGATTACAAGTTGTTTAATAAGATAATCAAAGAATTGCAGGTAGTTAAAGACCTGGCACCTGAAAGGGGAGCAACGGAGGGCCCTGAATCTGATCATAGAATCCATGACAATTTGTGAATTTGATACATCAATACTTAGTCTAGAAGTATTGTCGGTGAGTCTGGTCATTGAGCTTGGTGGGGGCTTACACACTTAACCCAGAAACTAAAATTCACCTGCTAAAGAGCTACAGTTGGGGAGATGGAACAAGTTTTGTTTCTACAGATTGATACTAACATCAATACTGATAACATCATGTAAGCAAATAGCTTGGTTTACACCCCTTTGATGCTCAAAGTTCGTGTGTTTTGCCCATTTTAATCTATCAGTATGCTTGTATGAGCAAAAATTTCATAAATCCAGAACATTAATGAAGTGAAAACATGATGCAAAAGCAGTAAGAAGCTATTTCAAAGAAGTGTAGTAATTCATTTGTTGTGATCTTTACAATTCACCAATTCTGCTAAAAAAAGGAGGAACAAAAGTCTATTTCTTTGATTTGTTGTGAACGACAGTTTCACCCCATAGAATATTGTATAAAATATTAATAACAAGTGTGAGCAAGAAAATTGTATTTGGAGGTGTTTATGATGATGTTGCCTTTTCAGGAAGCAACAGGTAGCTGTAAACTGCTAGTCGAAATTTTAGGCTTAATGGTATAAGCTAATGTAATTTTGCCTGCAGTAGAGTCTGAAAGCTTCCTCTTGGAAAGGGATCTCAAATAGAAGAGGTTGGTAAAGGCAGACTTCATCTTCTTTACAATAATAAACCTATAAAAACAAGACGAATCATCGGCCATAGAATAATTGACAAGCTCAAACTTAGCCTGATCTTACGTAAATGCCTTTATAAGCTCAAAAAAGAGACATACCTTGCAACTAATTCTGCCCATTGATGCTGTCAGAGACAGTCGCTTAAAATGAAGTACTGCTGATCCTTCTGGACTCAGATTTCCATCCACTGGATCAATAACCACTGCATTTTCAGGTTCTACATCGACACTGAATTTACTGCATGCTTCCTGCATTTGGAATTATAAAGCAGAACATTGTGATCAAGAAAGGAGTATGCTACTATTCTTTGAGACAGCAAAAGGAAAATTACTCCATTAAAATGAAAAAGTTGGTGCCTTAAGTTACTAAGAATATTACCTTTGAGAAATGGTACTCTTCAGGTAATGATATCTTAAGATAAAGGTTGCCTCCATTGGATAAACCACCATCAACAACAATGGGCTGAGTGTCGGGTGATAATCGCCTCCTGAGGCGTTTCGGAGATCTGGATTTGGGTATAGGAGGCTGAACTCCTTTTAGCTCTAAAGAAGTTCAGGTTCTTCCTTGTTCAAATCTAGATATCTGATGATGCTATTGTTCGTATCAGCTATGTAAAGGTTTCCTAAGAATTTAACAAGAAACACCTATAAGCAAAACGCAGAAAAATTTAAACTCAATTACAACTTCCACTAGAGAACCAAAGAGAGTTTTTGAATTCCCAAGTTGTACAGAGAGGACCAATTTCCACTATCCCTTAAAGCTAACATTGTATCCATACATGGCTTAACTAAACGATATTTTCTCATAAAAATTATTCTGCACCAATGTTTTCTGTATCTCCATGTCACATGCTCATCATTTTCTCTTTACTAATTTATATGGTTTATCAGGTACTTGAAAGATGAAATATCATACCTCTTACAACCAACGTAGTCTATTCTTTAGAAACAGAATTCACTTATTCTTTTGTCATTTGGGTTCTTGGGATTATCATGGCAAGGAATGCATTTCTCCAGCAGGAGGTGCAATTCAACCCTAAATTGCAGACTCAAATCACTGATATTAAGGTTTCGCTAGATCAAACAGGAGGGGTGGTTGACCCCCAAAAACTTTATTTAGACATCATGCAAATTTCTTTCAAGCACAAGATGCCACAAATTCTAAATTGGAATAACAAGAAGAGTCTAAAGAAATTTTGAAAATTGTTTTGTCCTTATATGTAGAAAAGAGAGCATTACCATTTTCTGCTTCAAGGATTCCTGCTGGCTCAGAAAGCTGCAAGAACATATTTATTGCATTAAAAGTGAAAATTCAGATCTCCCATGTAATTGGGTTGAAAAATATTCTCTAACCTGAGCTGCTAAGGCTGTTCCATCCTTGAAATCAGCTTTCCCTGTACCTGTTATTGTACTGACCTTATTAATAGCTGGATCTAACTTCTTAATCTGAAAATTCAAAGAGAAACCAGGAAGTCAATGTGATTAATCCATTATTAGTAGCTTAAAATATGGTATAAGCTGACAATGTTTTCTTTGACGATTAAGAGCATTAACTGCCTTGCAATACAAACTAATCAAAGATTAATCCATATGCATGCTTCATCTGATAGTAGCTGCTTCACAGATGGTATAAAAATCCAAGTTTACAAATTTCTCAGGACTAACAAGAATATAGAAACTTAAATGCATGTCTGTGAGTGTGTATGAGAAAGAGAGAGAAAGAGAGAACATGCTATTCTGTTATGATTGCTATCTGAAATGAAGAGCCGGTTGTTGAGGATATCAATTGCCAGCTTACCAGGAAACTTCAAAGGAAATGTGTATAAGCAAGGATCATTATCTTTCTCCAAACTCAGGGGAATTGGTGTGTTGTCGAGGAGCTTTTTTCTACCGTAAAACAGAAAAGCTGCCTCAATTAAATCGTCAAGATCCTTAAGAAGAACAAGAATCTTTTTACTTCCTTTATCAGTCGTGTACTTCATTTAAGTCATTACAAATTTACAAAAATAAACTTATTGCTATCAGCGGTATTGCTACCACACAATAATATATATAATTTTACAAAGTGCTATTTGAAATAAAATAATCACAAGAACTGAAATACTGTATGAGAAAATTTAAGGCTATTGATATTCCTGAGATATCCAGTTCATATTAGCATGTTAACCACAGTAATTTAAAAAATTTTAGGCATGGATGGAACAAGGTACTGGAACTGAACTTCTGTAAGAGAAATTTAAGCTTTTTGATATTCCTAATGTCCAATTCATATTAGAGTATTATACACTGTAATTTAGAAGACATGCTAGGCATGTTCAAAGCAGGGCACCACATTTAACATTGTTTATATATTGAATAATATAACACTGATGTGTTTGCCAGAAAAATTGAAAGTGAGCAAGCAGTACCTTCCAATGGCCTTCGCCTGCTAGTTGTGCAAGAAGCTTACCATTGGGTCCAACAACGGCAAATGTAGGCCATGAATTTACACCTAGCTCTTGCCATAAATACATATCTCCATCATTGACAACCTAGATCAAGAAAAGGAAAAGAATACAAAAGATCAGTGAAAATCAAGAATACTATAAAAACAACACATGTATATCATACTCCTGATTGAAAATGGCCAAAAGTATATTCAAACTATTAGACTTACAGGATGGTTGATGCCATAGCGTAATACTGCATTACAGATGGCTTCCAAATCTTTCTCATTATCAAACTTTGCTGAATGTACTCCAACAACAGTGAACTGTACAAAAGTAAACATGCATGAAGCAACTATGTACTGAAGCATTGGTCATAATCAGGCCAATCAACTCACAAACAATTATTACGTAAGAATACTGATGTCTCGTGTAAAATGCATGTATTCCATTACAGAAAGCGAGCGTCTGCCTTAAATGTACTATTTCTAAACTCTCTCTTTTTTCCCTAATCTATCACTTTACCTTTGCCTGAGCACATGATGGATGTAGAACCCCAATAAATCAACTTGAGCAATTCAATAAAAGCAGAAGAGAAGATAGGAGAAAAGCAGGGAATAGGTTTGTGCAATGAAGAAAAAACAATGAGCCAAGGTATTGAGATATAACAAATGAAGGAAGAGAATTTTACTGGCATTTCTTTGTACTTTTTCTCCAGAAACTCTATATGGCAAAACATGCATACAATTTATACAGCAGTAGGTCCAGAAATCCAGCACAACCAATTTTCCTTTCAAATCCTGCTCAAAAAATTGGAAAATAGTTCAGAACCAAAGAAATAGTACATCTAGTACAAAATTTTTTGGAAAATGTAATGAAAAAAATTGTAAATTTTCCATCATTTGGGTCTGTTTAATATGCATAAGAACCTTTACCATATTAAGAAACATATTTTCTAAAACATGCCATTTCCCAACAGTAAGATACAACCATATTAGTGCAAAGCAAATACAATGCCAAAGGGAAGTCTTGACAGCTCAGAGCTTCCTCTTTTTGCCACTTACCAGTAATATTTTTTTCTTTTTCTTTAACTTTGATATTTTTGGACTGAGACAGAAGACTTGGATACATTTTCTTGGAAGGTTGATGAGATTCTATAAGTTTGAGTTGGATCATTTACCCTGTGAAACTGAAGGGGAGATGTATTCAACCAATCCAGTTTCTTTGGAAACTCCGGTACAACACGAGTAGTTTTCTTAACACAGTGAAACATGATACCATTAAAACAGACCAAGCATAGATTTTAAGAAAGGCAGTTAGAAGGAAAAGTATTTCATATAGATTGCTAAACAAATTAAAAAGAATTTTAGTATAATTTACTTTAACAGGTGAAAGTCTTGTTTACATGTTTTCAACATCAATTATATAGTTCACAAATTGCTGGATTCTTTCAGACCTTGGTGATCCTCCTATGGCCAATAAAAGGTAGCATATTTATATTCTTTCTGCTGCTGTGACTCTAAACCATCAGACAGTTTCAAAGATGCACAATCTGAAATATACAGATACCTTCAATCTGCACAAAGGACGGACGGTTGACTCCAAATAACAGATTCCAAATAGCATTAGGAGATGCATACTGCATAGCCTGTAAAAGCAGAGAAGTTAATCAAAAATTCCTTTTCAGATGCTTTTAGTCCCTCAAAGACAATGACTCTAATATTCATCACACACTCCAACATTCTTCAAACAAAGTTAGCTATACCTTCCAGTTCGAGACAGCAAAGAAGAAACAAGACAAAGCAACTCCCAAACTTCCATATCTCAATATCTCTCGTCGAGAACCCTGCAACCTGTCCATAAATTAATTCTGCGACCTCAAGCTGAAATTTTGCACAAAAACTGCTGTCTGTTTAGTTAGAATCTGAAATTGATAAGAACCGCCCATCATTGGGATTTTAAGCACACAAAACTATCTAATTAAGGAATTTAAATTGTGCAAGTGAATATAATCTTAAATCTGATTTTCTGAAAGAAGGCATTGCAAAAGTGATATGGGAAACTGGTTTTCATACGAAAGGAGCAATATGTCATGGGTTACTTCAATCTGAAAAAACAACTTTTTTCCTTTGCCAGGAACAAAACAAAAATTGATTCACAGGGAACACTAACAAATTCAACTATGACCCAAAATCAAGAATGATGTGAATTTTCAACATGTTTTGAATCAAATATTTTGCAGATATACAACCTGTCTTACCCCCAAGTTGAGGAACCCTTGTCATTGGTAGCACCTTCCAGGATGGACCCATTATCTGTTTCTCCTTTTGGCATAGCTGATGAATTTTGTGATGAAGCATGCAATAACTCAGGTTCCTGTATCTTCTTATCTGCAGTGACATGTCTTTATTAGATTTCTTTCACATTTGCTCTTTAAGTACACACACCCCCGCCCGACCCCGACCCACCCCATCCACAAACACAATCAAATTTAATCCTCCCCAAGGTTGCTATGTGGAAAATTGATCCCTAGATCTCTTACTTCATCAGAAGCAATCTAACCAACTTGGTTATGTCTTTGCCAGATTCACTGGGTAAAAGTATAATAATTTTAACTGCTGTCTGAAAAAGAGTCGGTAGGACATTATCATCAATAAGAAGTTCTAAAAATAGTTCTTGACCAACAATTTTATTAAAATTCTAAAACAAAGAATACAATTTCAGCAGATCGAAGCACAATGGTGTACTTTAAAATGCAGGAGAAACTTGTCCAGTACATAAGGTATGATTACAAGAAAATAAATCCGATAGAGATAATTCTTAAAAAAAATTGGCACAGTGCTGTTTCACCATTTTACATTATAGATGATACTGGTACAGAAAACTGTTTGCACGTATTCTCAGAACTACATACTATAGGAACCAGAGCCACCAGTGAGAATATCATCAAGTGAAACACTTCCTATCTCTTTTCTGACAAGTGATGGACTGGCTTCTTTCAGGGTCTCCTCTGACAATGTAGTTGTCACAGCAATACATCTGCAAGCAACGGCGAATAAATACCATTTACTGAGAAAAAAAGGGCAAGAAGACAAAAGGACTAGTCCATAACTGTATCAGTGAGATAAACAAATGATCAAAAAGCCAGACTTAAACAGTAAGTGAGATAAGTTAATAGGAGGGAAGGTAAGAGAGGGAACTCTGATACAAAAATTCCTTCCTTAATTGGAACATAACCGACCATTATTATTCTAAGAATCTAACAGAAACACATAGTTAGAATATTTATTACCTCATTTGTGCAGCTTTAGCAGCCTGTACTCCAGCTAGTGCATCTTCAATAACGATACACTGAGGAGAATGGCTACAGATTATTTTCATAGAATAAAACAAAATTGTTCACAAATATAAACCATCAATGTTTTATTTCAATAAAATCTAAAACATTCAAAATCCAAAGTTCATCATGATGAACTCCAGAAATATTTCTGTGAAGAGCAAAACAAAATCATTGAATAGCTAGAAGAGAAAGGAAATGGAAATTCAGCTGACAAACACACCCAAAATATATGCCCATAAAATAATATAAAATGAATTTCTTCCAACGGTAAGAGTAGAGCAGAATGCCAACAATTTATTATAACAAAAGCTTGCTGAACCAACTTTTATAGGAAATTTCATGAAACATTCAATGACATGGACAATCATATATAGACTTTAATCTAAACACTTGACACTTTGCAATGTAGCAATGAATGATTTTCTTGTACTCCTGCACAACTTACAAAGAAAAACCACTTATCATTTCGGGAGAAAATAAGTTATGGCAAAAGAGATAATATGCAGCTAAAAATAAGTTACTGCATAATAGAAAACTAAGCCCTATCCAACATTATTAGCCACCATCCTTCAAGCCAAAAATAAGAAACCTCACACAACATTTTATCTGTTGTGAAATTAGAAGTGCAGAATGGTAATATACCTCACTAGTTGGCACATTCAAGATTTTTGATGCAGCTAAGAAAATATCCGGAGCAGGTTTCAAATTCTCAAAAGCATCTGCCGATACAATAGCATCGAACCTGATGAAAAGAGGCTAAAATTTAATAAGAATAAAAGCCTCTGGGCTAAAAAGGTGAATATTATAGTCTTCTTCCAAAATTGAGAGAAAAGTTACAATCTAAACTTGGAATATTAATGAATTTTTCAAAACCAAAGTCTGAGACAAATATTAGTGTGTTCAACAAATACAAGTAGCATAGCCCATAGAAGATTAACTTACATTGACAATGGCAATCCAGCAGCAGCTAAATTTGCATCAACCTTGATACGATCAGCGCTAGACGCAACAGCAACTTTTAGGCCTTTGCTCTTACACTGTTGTACAGCAGCATTATATTACACCATATTTGCAGCAAGAAGGTACGAAATTATGTCGTTTGTGAGTAATTTGCTTACACCTGATTAATAAGTTCAAAGGCACCTGGAAATCCTATTCCGGAATTTGGTTTTGCATACTACAAGAAAAGAAAGATTCTTTGGTGGTGAGTGACGAGAGGACAATTTTCTCATTGCTTTATGTGTTTGGAGAAATTTATAAACAAAAACTTAGTAGATCAATCACCTTATCCAGATATATCTCGAAGAACCTCTTTTTTGCTACCTCGGTATCAAATCCCCTAACTCCCTTAACAGAAGCTACACCTCCTAAGAAATTGGCTTCGCCTAGTACATTGGCATAGGAATTGCAAAAAATTAGGGGGGGTTGAAATACAATTCTCTTAACATTATTAAATCTTTTTCTTTGCAGAATTACAATATAAGGTTTCAATCAAACTTATGGCATTCAAAGACTGAGAATCAATATACTAAACACAAAGAATAAGCAGTTCATGTCAATCCTACGTATCTTTTCTTCCTCAATTAACACATTATCTATAAGTCTTGCTTATATAACAGCAAGCTCCTAGACATCAAACACACAAGTGTCACTAATCATCGATTGCTGAATCATAGCCATGCCAATGAGGTTATCCAAAGAACCTCATTTTTATTTTCACGTGCATACAAACAAAAGCAACTTCAAAATTTAGTCAAAAATCAAAATGGGTCCTCAATCAAATTTTTTCCAAAAAAAAAAAAATGATTACCCATTCCCATGAAAGGCACAAAGTCCTCCACTGTAACTTCAACTCCCATCTCAGCAAAAACATCAACAGCTGCTCTTCTAGATGGTTCCTCGCTATTACACAACACTCCATCCATGTCAAACAAGATAGCTGACACCTTCCCCCATCCAATTCCCGACGATACATTCACATTTGTCTGCTCCACTTTTGTCACGCATGCTTTCACCACCATTTTGTGCGCCAAAACTGCCCGCTTTACTCTGCACTGAAACAAAGAGCTTGGAAATGAAGTGGGTTTCAGTTGTTGTTTTGAGATCGAAGAGAAGAAGAAGAGCTTTGTTTGATGAGAGAAAGATGAAGCTGGCGGTGATGACAGCAGTTTCATGGTTACGGTTTGGTCGTTGACTGAGAACCATCAATTGATTTTATTGGAAATATGGTTATATAATTGAGTTCCTTTGGAACGATATTGCCCTTGGTGTTCTGTGAAATAAAAGACAGTTGGGTTTCGGAGAGGAGGGGTATTTGAGGAAAATGAAGTTGGATTTTAGTGGTGGAGAAATGGCTTAGTGGGTACAGTATCCACTTGGTGACCACATGTTTATATGGGCTGGGCCCATACAAAAGAACAATTTGGACCAGATAAAGCCCAAACAGTCTTTTCATAAAAGCCCAGAAAGCCCATTCTCAACTTATTTATTATTTATGTAGGTATCAAATTATTATTTTTTACTTGTATTAACTGTTCACTAGTAAAAAGCTTGTAGTACATTTACTTCTACTCTCTAATAGAGGTTCCGAGTTTATATCCCCTCTCTTATGTCAATAAAAAAAATTTGAATCTAAGCTCAAAATAAATCTTAGTGGGATAAAATGCACTTGGCGCATAGAGCCTACCATTAAATCACACCTTTGAGTCCAAAAGAAAGCTTGTTTTTAAATGCAAAAGATGATTAATTAATATATCAATGACATAGTAATTCTGTCATCTAGCAATTACCATCCATGATAGCTAGTGAGGGAAACTGTGTCTTAGTAGTAGCATTACTTGTTGAACCCTATAATGCTAACATAAATGAAATTATTAACATGCCCAAAACCATGTAAACCTCACACCACTATTTACCACTATTATTTCTATAATGGCCACTATGGAGCACTCATGTAAATCACCTTCCAATAAGGACCAAAGATTGTGATTACCCCACTACATTTTTTGAATTATTAGTGAATATATTATCTTCCACTAATCATGATTAAGCACATACACTTTCAGCCTATACAAATCTCATCTTGAAAGAAAATATTAACCTGCCTGCAGCATCAGGAAGCTTCAACAAAATTAGATAAGGTATGTTCTATCTCATCTAAAGTTGAAACTGCTTTCATATTTTATTATTTTCTTCTAAGTGTCATGTTACTTTTAATCGTTTATATTGATTTTTAAGTGCAGGTTAATCATGAAGGAAGTACTTGCAGTTCTATTTGTCCTTGGAATGGTATCATTGCAGTTTCAAGCTGATGCAAGAAAATTTCAGCTTGAGGTGAAGAATGTGAAAACTGCTCATCAGGCTACATCAAATGCACATCCAGACCGAAAATTAAATGGTGTTAGCTATGTTGCAAGTGATGCTAAGCCGAATCCAATGACCGGTTCATATCTAACAGATGCTCCGAACAATAATGATAACAAAACCAGCACCGCTGCTGACAGCAATAGCACAGATGAGGCAAACAGCAGCTATGGAAATTATGGGAACCCTTCTGGATCATCTGCTGAGACTCACCATGTTTTTACCAATGATTGCATGCCTAAGAAAAATTGTTAAACTATGTGATGCAGAATTATGATGTAAATAGATATCTAGTGTGAATAAAGAGCACAACTCTGCTGCGCCATCAGTTTGATATCAGCTACTTGAATATTTTACACAACGAAGTACATTTTAAGTATTGAAATAGTCTATGCAATGTGTGCATTGAATGATTTTAGCAGTTGAAAAAATCTTTCTTTGTCTACGTATGTATTCTCAGAAGATGATTACCAAAAATCATTGCAGGAACATTTACCATTTGTAAAATGATGATAACGAGCCCGGTCCCTCACAATTATGTCCCTCTTGTATAATTTTGAAATGAGCTTGGTAGCAGAATGGCAGTCCTCACACACCCTCAAGTTCTTTACAATTCGGATGGTTGTTCCAGGTTCTGTGTTGATGAATCCGAAAGCAATAGCAAGCTTCTCACTATGGTACTTGAGTGCAGTTTCCTTCTCTTCCTCATCAATATCAAACAAAACTTGCGAGGAATTTGGTGAATAGCCTTCCATCTTCAGCTTCTCAATGATCTTTTCCAACATTGAGTAAATGTCCTTCACTTGTGGGTGTGATCCATCTCCCATCTTGAACTCATGAACAACACCATTCAAATCAATCATGCTGATTCCCGGATTTGTCCTTATTCCTCTTTCCTTCATCAACTTCCTCACTTGTGCAACATCATCCCATCTCCCTTCCTTTGCATAGATGTTTGATAGCAATGCATATCGGCCGCTATTCTCAGGCTCCATCTCCAACAACATCTTCCCCACTCTCTCACCCAATTCAACATTTCCATGTTTCCTACAAGCACCTAAAAGTGCTCCCCAAACTGCTGCATCTGGTTCCATTGGCATTGAATTTATAATCTCCTCTGCCTCATCTAAATACCCCGCCCTTCCTAATAAGTCTACAACACACCCATAATGCTCCAAATCAGGTTCAATGCCGCACATTGTCCTCATATAATTCAAAGCTTCAAGACCTTGATCAACCAACCTTGCATGAGCACAAGCTTTAAGGATACAAACAAAAGTGATCCCATCTGGTCTAATCTTTTCCCTTTGCATTTTGTAGAAAAGCTCAATTGCATCCTCTGCTCGGCCATGCATAGCAAGCCCACCAATCATGGCATTCCAAGGGAAAACTTCTTTCACTTTCATGTTCTCAAAAACCTCCCATGCCATATCAAGACGCCCACATTTCGCATACATGTCAATCAAAGCAGTCCCTAACACAGCATCCAAAAATGAAGAATCTCTTTTCACATAAGCATGAATCCATCTGCCTTGATCAAGAGCCCCCAAATTTGCACAGGCAGCTAACACACTCGAGAGCACAAATTTCCTTGGCCTTACATTGTCTCTTTGCATTTCATTAAACACTTCCAATGCTTCTTTATAATACCCTCCTCTAATATAACCATCAATAATAGCACTCCAAGTTATTTCGTCTTTATCACTCATCTCATTAAACAACTTCCTTGCTTCTTCAAACCTACCAAACCTAGCAAAACCACTAATCATTGCATTATAAGAGCCAATGTTTTTACCATCCATTCTCTTAAACAACTCCTCAGCAGCTTCAATGTCTCCACATTTCAAGTACCCATCAATCATAGCGTTCCAACAAATGGCATCCGATTCAAAACTATCATCTAGAATCTTTCTTGCCTCACTTAAACGCCCAAAAGATGCATACATTTGAATCCCAGAACTTTTTATATGCACATCTCCACAAAGTCCATTTTTCACCACATGGGCATGAACTTGCACCCCTTCTTTATCAGCTTCCGCAATGCTACAAGCCTTAAAGACCGTCGGATACGTAAACTTATTAGGCCTAGAATCTGCAGCCACCATCTCATAATAAAACTGTATCACCTTCGATGGCTCATTGTGCTCTAAGCAGCCCTTCATTATAATATTCCATACAAAAACATTTGGCTTAGGCACACTACTAAACACCCTCAAGGCCAAATCCAAGTTGCTGAAACGAGCATTTGCACAGCACTTGACCAAAGTGCCAGACACGTAATGGTCCTGAAAGTGTCCACTCTTTAATATCACAGCATGAGCCTGCTTCAGATGTTGCCAAGAAGCGTTGCATTTGTTGTTCAAGAGGTCTAGGATTGTTTTCTGGGAGAGTTGAGAAGTGGGAATGTTTGCTGTTGAAAGTTCATCTGGTTTCAGATGACGAACAAGATTTGTGGTCGTTGTTGTCATCATCTTTTTGCTTCTCTATCCAGACTTAGCCAGTAGCTAAGTTACATTACATATTTATAATAATAAATCAAGGCAATAATATAATATATATATATATATATAAAGAAATAATTTAATAGAATAGGATGTAATTTATTATAAATTATGCAAAATTTATAAAATTTATAAATAATAACATATACTACTACATAACCTACTAAATCATTTTTATTATATATATAATTTTAAAAAATCCTCAACCACACAATATTTATTATACATATTTATATAGCACATTTGATAAATCGTCCGATTGCAGATGTATATGAAGTTATACATTTTGTCGAGTTTCAATTTGTCGTTCACCTCAAGGATTAATTTACGGTTTGTCGTTTTTATAGACTAGAGTGCTACTGTTTCCGTTAGTGTCATTGTGAGACTTCTTGTTTGTGTCTGTAAATGATAGGTCGTTTATGAGTCGGTTCTTGTAGATACTTGTGGACGACTTGACGTCCGGATTGTTGAATTGCCAACAGATCTGTTTTTATATGGAGACCCTAATGCAGCTGATCAAGTAATTTAATAAAGAATTTAAACTCCTTAATCAACTCTGTATTTAGAAATCAATGAAGTTAAAAGAGATTAGCACATGGGTTTTGAAATCATCTCAAAATCTTCTGTTTTGAAATGTGGAGCTATATAACGTTGTTCGGTTAAAAAGCTTAATTATTTTGAGTTACACAATAATTAAATAATAAAAATATATAATTCTAATTGTATTTAAAACATGTAAACATTTGCACCAAAATATTTTTAATTAAAGCTTTATATAAGAAGAATGGTGGATGGAAAGACAATCTAAACCCCCTTTAAATATTTATCTAGTGATCAAGTCATGAAGCATGTCTCCTTCTCCATGGATTCTTACTTTGTTAACTCTGCATAGATGGGTATCGATTTGCTTGAATTAAAAACTAAATTGAATTAAAAAAAAATGATTTAATTCAGTTTAAAGTTTAATTTTTGGTTAGTTTTATTTATTTGTAATTAATCGGTTCAATTTTAATTTAATTTCGATTCGATTCTATTCAATTTAAATCGGAAAAAAAAATATTTAAAATAGACTAAACATTTTTAGAAAAGAAAGCTAAAAACCAAATTAAACTAAATTAATTCAATTCTTATGCTCGAACAAATCGCCGGTGGCTTTAGAACCAAATCGAAATGAAACACCCCTATTTCTGCATGCTAATTGTTTTAATGGCTTATTAGGAAAGTGAAATGCAATCAAATCACATTGATGGGAATCATTTCTTTTGCAAAGGCATTTGTCATGGCCTTCAACTTTCATAAAAGATTTGAGGGGCAAAAAGTAAAAGAAATAGAGTGAGACTTAATAAATAGACGTAGTTTTAAAAGGAAATAATTTTAAAGCGTATGATATACACAAATATATAGTCACTATATAATATTATTTATTATAAAAATATATTTTTTAATCTTTGCGTACAAATAATGACTGAATTACAAAATATAAATTATCACTAAATTATGTACTCGAGTATAAATATTTGAATCTGTTATCTGTTAACCAAATGTAGTAAATATATCATATATTATATTTATACTAAAAATTAAATTAAATTAAACTACTATCGAGAGAAAATTTTGTCGTACTTAAAATACTCTTTGAACAGAGCGTTAGACATACACATCTTTATTTCATCTCATATTCCTATGTTACGCATGTGTAGATAAAAAAGTTATTAAAAAGTAAAACGCTCATACATACAGTCGAAAGCCTTTGTATGTGTACATACGAATTCCAAAAATCCGAATCCTATCTCTCCGTCAAAATGAGGAGAATAGAGTCTAGTAATTTTAAAATTATCTTTTTTATAACATATAAACTTACAATATTTTATTATATTATATTTCATACTTTTTAAATCTCAAACCACTTATAAATTATTGATATTGATACTAGAAAGGTACAATCTCAATTATAAACATATTAAGAGTCTAATATATATTATTCGTGAATTATGAGATAAAACATTTCGTGAAGTATAACATAATTTAAGATAAATGATCATTAGATAAAAAAAATATATTATTAACTATAAAAATAATCATTAATAGTGCTTTAAAATATATTTTTTTAAATTTATGTAATTTAAGTATCCACTCACTAAACTCCACACACATTAATTTAGTTCCATGTGAAGCACCTCTTTCATAATATGAGTTATGATTTATGACTTAAATTTTATGTTCCTTGACCCAAATCATAGAACAAATCTAATTGAGGTCTTAAAATGATGGTAATTAACGTTTTAAACCCATAAATTGGTAAAAAAAATTTAATTCATGCCACAATTAATTTTAAATAAAATTTTTTTAAAATATTTTAATTTTGATAATTATTATTTAATTAATTTTTCTCATACACATAACAATTTTTATTTACCATAAAATTATAATATATCATCTTTTATATATAATTCATGCTCATATAAGCATATTAAATTCTATCTCCTTCTAATCTATTTCATAATCACTCTTAAAACTAAATCTTTTACTTAATTAATCAAAACACCTTTTGACTAGCCTTTAGTGTCCAAATCTTATAAAATTACATACTTATTAAAAGGTCATAAACAGTCCCAAAACTGCTCATAACATAAAACTTAGTCCATAATAAATCATTCAAAATTTGTTTATAACAAACAATATTTTAAAATAACATATTTGTAGACATTCAAAATTTGTCAAACAAAATCTTCTACTAAAGTTATTCTCTTTATAAAAGCAAAACAATTCAAAAATAATAAATGAAATGTCCAAACTTAAATATGTTATACTATATATATAAAAATGTCATTTTTTTATAAACTCATAATCTCCAAAGAACATTTGATGGGTTAAAATCAATTCTTCATTTGATCAAATTATATAAAATAAAGATTCTCAAAATTTTAGAGTCATTCTTAAAACATTATTAAAAATCAAGTTTATAGAGTTTTTAAATGATTTAAGATTCTAAATATTAACGTCGGTCAACATTAGTCAATAGAGAATCAATATTGATCAATTGTCGATCATTGTTGTCATTGATCAGTCAATATCGATCAACGACGAGTTACCAATTGCTATGATTATAATTAGTAATTTTTTATTTTTTAATTAAAAAAATATTATCATAAATACCCGTGAGGTAAAACCTAATTATAAAAATATCCATATATTTCAAATTGTAATACACGTGTATTACAATAATACACGTGTATTATATATATAAAGCTTAGTGTTAAAAAAAAAAAAAAAAGAAAAGAGAGAGAGAAGGGGTTAAGGCGGTGGCGCTTTTATATATATATATTTTGTTTTAAGAAGAAAGAATTGAAACAGAAGGAAACAGAAAGAAAAAACGAAACAGAGAAAGAAGAGAGAGACCGAGGAAAGGAAGAAAAGAAAAGAAAGAAGAAAAGAAAGGAAAAAGGAAAAAGGAAAAGAAAGGGAAAGGAAGAACGGGAAGAAGAAGAAAAAGAGAAAGAAAAAGAAAAAGAAGGAAAGGAAAAGAAAAAGAAAAAAAAAAGAAAGAAAAATAGAAAATTTTAGGAAATTAGTTGGGTAGTCAGAATTATACCCAGTGGTTTAGCGGGTAATAGTTTTACGATATTAGAATATTTAGATTTTAATATTTATAATACATATCGGTACTAATGATGTATTTTTACACCCTATGATATAGGAGGTGTGCCGATAGCGGATAGATCTCAGAATCCAGACCCAGCTCAGGATTAGCGCACTTTTGTGAGTGGATAACTATATATATTTTATATGTTTTCAATACAGCCAATTATGATTTAATTGCGCGTTATTAGATTTAATTATGATTTATTTTAGACCGAAAAATATTTATACTATTTAGTAGATTCAGAAATATTTTAGAATTTATTATAGTACAGTTTATAATTATGTTCAGTACAGAAATAATTATTTCAGAATAATTATGGTCACAATATTATATTGTAGTAGTTTTTGAACCACCATATGCGTACCCTCCCCTTTAATGTAGTTGCTCTGCGCATGCGTTAGACCAGTTTAGTTTACTCTGCCCGAGCGATGTAACATTCCGCCGGGTTAGACCAGCTTAGATCCCCCGCTCTGCCTGTGCGTGAGTTACTCCGCCAGGTTAGACCAGATTTTTCCCTGGGTGCAAGTTTGGTGTGGTTTTCAGTATATATATGTAGTACATGTTTCCAGAGTTATGTTACATATATTCAGCTTAATAATAGATTTTATGATAGTTTGCGCTTTCAGATTTCCAGATTCCAGTATTATGTCATGATTTTAATTTCCGCACAGATTTTATGACAGTTCATATTTTCAGTACAAGTTTATTGATTATTCAGTATACAGTTTCATGATTATTTTATCATACAGATTTATACGTGTACAATACATATAAAGTATATGATATTTTCAGATTATGTCCACTCACTGAGCCACAAGCTCACCCTTTTTCCTATTTTCCCTATTTTTCCCAGGTTGTCACAGAAATTTGTGCAGTGTGATACAGTCATCACCTTTTGAGGTTGGGCCAACGTGCATAGCTGCATAAGTGTCTTAGTCTATGTCTTTGTATATGTTTGTGTATATTGGATGTACACTTTTGTTGAGGCAGGTAGCCTCATTGTATCATATGTATGAGTAAAGAGTATGTTAGTCACATGTCATCGCAGGATCTGCCTCGATTCTTGAGGAGAGGTCGGGTCGGGTCCTGTCAGTTTGGTATCAGAGCATGGTTGTTAGATTCTGTAGACTAGTACATGATACATGCATGTTAGAGATGTCATTAATAAATTGTTACATTTTATAGATTTTCATCATGCGTCCACGTGGCCGACCTCGCACAAAACTTGTGGCTGAACTGGGAGCTCCCTTAGTATCAGATAGAAGGGATGAATCTATTAGAGAGGAAGTAGCTGAGTCAGTTCCCCCTGTACCCATACCTCAAATTCAGCCCGATCCTATTGTAGAGGAGATGCACCCTCAGCCAGTACCACAACCTGTGACACAGCCTACACAGGGACAGCCTGATAGACCTGCCCTAGAGCAATCCATAGATAGACTGGCTCACTTAGTTACAGTTGCAGTGGAGAGACAAACACAGGGACCACCTAAGAGAGAGAATACAATAGAGCGTGTTCGTAGTTTGGGGGCAGAGAATTTTTCAGGCACTACAGAGCCAGCTGATGCAGAGTCATGGTTGACGAGAGTAGAACGGATATTTGATGTTATGAGATGTACGGATGATGAGAGAGTTTCCTTTGCTACATTTTTACTTGAGGGTGGGGCATACCACTGGTGGAGATCAGTATCACGTAGATATGGAGGGGTGATTAGCTGGGCTGATTTTTGTAAAGAATTTAATGTTAAATTCTTTCCTATGGTTTACCAAGACATCCAGGCTAGTAAGTTCTTTGAGCTAGAACAAGGATTGATGACAGTAGAGGAGTACGAGAACCGTTTTATAGAGTTATCGAGGTTCGCTTCTTATGCAATACAGAATGAGAGGGATAAATGTAAGAGGTTTGAACAGGGCCTTAGAGGCAATATCAGGACAACAATTACAGCTATGGGGCATATTGATTTCAGTGAGTTGGTAGGGGCTGCAATGAGAGTTGAGAGAAGCCTAGTAGAGGCACGTAGAGCCCAGTCATTCAAGCAAAGACCCGGCCATAGTTGGTCAGTTGGTGGATCAAGTAGCAGTAGAGCATCTGGAGGAGAGACATCCCATGCAGGGTATTCTGGTAGACAACGGTATGGTCAGAGCCCTATACTATCAGGAGGACAGGGACAGAGTTCTAGTCAGAGTATTGTGCCTCCATCTGTTGGAAGCAACATAGGGAGTCAGAGGCCCCGAGGTGGTAGCCAGTTAAGTAGTAGTGCAAGCATAAGAAGGTACCCTCAGTGTTCCATATGTGGGAGGAGTCATGAGGGACAGTGTCTGAGAGGTTTTAGAGGTTGCTACCATTGCGGACAAGCTGGACATTTGAGGAGAGATTGCCCTCATCTTCTTCAGAGTAGCAACTTAGTACAGAGTACAGCTTCTCAGGGTTTTCAAGGTGGCAGTGGCAATATTCAGAGGCCTAGAGGATCTCAGACAGGAGAACCTATCTCTAGTACTGGTGTACAACCTAGAGCTTTAAGAGTTAGTAGAGATCCACAGAGGGGTCAACCAGGTCGACCTCGTAGCCAGGCACGTGTATTTGCTTTGACTCAGCAAGAGGCACAGGCTACCCCAGATGTGGTTACAGGTATGCTGACTATTTTTGGCCGAGAGGCCTATATTTTAATTGATCCGGGCTCTACGCATTCTTTTATTTCCCATATCTTTGCTGTGCATGCGGATAGAATGTTAAAACCCCTAGATTGTAGTTTGGTGGTAGCCACACCAGTTGGAGAATCATTACTGGCTGAGAATGTATTTCGGGGTTGTGTTATCAAAGTGGGTAGTAGTGAGATGGAAGCAGATTTAATTCCTCTTGCTATACATGATTTTGATGCAATACTTGGGATGGACTGGTTAGCTAATCACTATGCTACTGTAGACTGTTTTCGAAAGGAAGTTATATTCAGAAGACATGGAGAGCCTGATATTATTTTTTGTGGAGAGCGACGAGTTCTTCCATCCTGTGTTATATCTGCTATGACAGCTAAACGGTTGCTCAGGAAACGATGTTCAGCTTATTTGGCACATGTTATTGATACCAGAGTCAATGGGGTTACATTAGAAGATATTCCAGTGGTAAGAGATTTTCCAGATGTATTTCCTGAAGATCTTTCGGGCTTACCACCAGATAGAGAGATTGATTTTGGTATTGATTTGGTTCCAGACATAACTCCTATCTCCAAAGCACCATACAGAATGGCCCCCTCAGAGTTAAAAGAATTGAAGACTCAGTTACAAGAATTGGTAGATAAGGGTTTCATCAGACCTAGTGTATCACCATGGGGAGCACCAGTATTATTTGTTAAAAAGAAGGATGGAACTTTGAGGCTATGCATTGATTATCGGGAGCTAAATAAAGTCACTATACGCAACAAATATCCACTCCCTCGCATTGATGATTTATTTGATCAGTTACAGGGTGCAAAGATTTTCTCAAAGATCGATCTACGATCAGGGTATCATCAGTTAAAGATCAGAGATACTGATGTGGCTAAGACTGCTTTCAGAACTCGATATGGGCATTATGAGTTTTTAGTAATGCCATTTGGGTTAACTAATGCTCCAGCTGCATTCATGGACCTTATGAATAGGGTATTTCGTCCCTATCTTGATCGATTTGTTATAGTTTTTATTGATGATATTCTTGTGTATTCACGGAGTACAGAGGAGCATGTAGAGCATTTGAAGATAGTGCTACAGATTTTGAGAAATAAACAGTTATATGCCAAGTTTAGCAAATGTCAGTTTTGGCTAGATAAAGTTGTATTTCTGGGCCACGTGATCTCAGCAGATGGAATTTATGTGGATCCTCAGAAAATTGAAGCTGTAGTAAATTGGGAACGACCAGCTAGTGTGACAGAAATTAGAAGTTTTCTCGGTCTAGCAGGTTATTATCGAAGATTTGTTAAAGACTTTTCTAAGATTGCTGCACCACTTACAAAGTTGACCAGAAAAAATGTAAAGTATGTGTGGACTGATGAATGTGAAGATAGCTTCCAAGAGCTTAAAAAGAAATTGACTTCAACTCCTGTTCTCACTCTTCCATCTGACACTGAAGGATTTGTAATTTACAGTGATGCTTCTAGACAGGGGTTAGGTTGTGTATTGATGCAGCATGGTAAGGTGATAGCTTATGCTTCTAGGCAGCTTAAGAAGCATGAGTTGAATTATCCAACTCATGATTTAGAATTAGCAGCAGTAGTATTCGCCTTGAAGATTTGGAGACATTATCTATATGGTGTTACATGTCAAATTTTCACTGATCACAAAAGTTTGAAGTATTTGTTCACACAGAAAGATTTGAATCTGAGACAACGGAGATGGTTAGAGTTAATAAAAGATTATGACTGTACGATTGACTATCATTCAGGTAAGGCGAATGTGGTAGCAGATGCACTCAGCAGGAAGTCTTCTAGCTCTATTGCTTATTTGAGAGTGACTTATCTTCCATTGTTAGTTGAATTAAGATCTATGGGGGTTGAATTGTCTGCAGCCAAGTCTGGAGTCCTTCTAGCACATTTTCAAGTTAGGCCTATGCTGATTGATCAGATTCGAGAGGGGCAAGATCAGGATCCTAATTTAGTTAAACTTAAGCAAGAAGTAAAGAATGAAATGCGAACTGATTTAACGTTGAAAGCTGATGGGACATTAGTTATGGGTAACAGGCTTTGTGTTCCGAATAACTCAGAGTTAAAGAAACAGATTTTAGAAGAAGCTCACAGCTCAGCTTATGCTATGCATCCTGGCAGCACTAAAATGTATCGTACCTTGAGAGAACATTACTGGTGGCAAGGTATGAAAAGAGAGATTGCAGAGTTTGTATCTCACTGCTTGATTTGTCAGCAGGTTAAGGCAGAACATCAGAGGCCAGCAGGATTATCTCAACCACTTCCAGTTCCTGAATGGAAGTGGGAACATATCACCATGGACTTTGTTGTTGGGCTTCCTCGTACTCAAAGGGGTCATGATAGTGTTTGGGTGATTGTTGATCGACTCACAAAGTCTGCTCATTTCCTGCCTTATAAGATTTCATACTCATTAGATAGGCTAGCTAATTTATATGTGAGTGAGATTGTACGGTTACATGGGGCTCCAGTGTCCATCGTATCAGATAGAGACCCTCGATTCACTTCTAGATTCTGGCATAGCTTACAGAAGGCCTTAGGCACTAAGCTAAACTTTAGTACAGCTTTTCATCCTCAGACAGATGGGCAGTCGGAGAGAACTATACAGATATTAGAGGATATGCTCAGAGCTTGTATGTTACAGCTTAAGGGTAATTGGGATGATTATTTACCATTGATGGAGTTTGCATATAATAATAGTTATCAGTCTAGCATTCAGATGGCACCGTATGAGGCTTTATACGGAAGAAAATGCAGAACTCCGATTTGTTGGGATGAAGTTGGAGAAAGAAAATTGTTGGGTCCAGAGATTATTCAAGCCACTAGTGAGAAGGTCAGTATTATTAGAGACAGACTCAAGGCAGCTCAAGACAGACAGAAGAGTTATGCAGATAAACGTCGTAGACAGCTAGAGTTTGCAGTAGGAGACAGAGTCTTTTTACGGATCTCACCATGGAAGGGTGTGCTTCGTTTTGGGAAACAGGGAAAACTAAGTCCTAGATATATTGGGCCATATGAGATTCTAGAAAGGGTTGGTGTGGTTGCGTACCGCTTAGCATTACCACCTGAGTTGTCACGCATTCATGATGTGTTTCATGTTTCTATGTTGCGGAAGTATATACCTGACCCTTCTCACATTCTAGATACTCAGCCAGTTCAGTTGAGGACAGACTTGACTTATGACGAGGAACCTGTTCAGATAGTGGATTATCGCCAGCAAGTACTGCGTAATAAAACTATTCCGCTAATTAAAGTTCTATGGAGGAATCATGCAGTGGAAGAGGCTACATGGGAGCGAGAGGATCAGATGAGAGTTCAGTATCCTCATTTGTTTCAGAGAGGTATACGAATTTCGAGGACGAAATTTTTATAAGGGGGGAGGAATTGTAATACACGTGTATTACAATAATACACGTGTATTATATATATAAAGCTTAGTGTTAAAAAAAAAAAAAAAAGAAAAGAGAGAGAGAAGGGGTTAAGGCGGTGGCGCTTTTATATATATATATTTTGTTTTAAGAAGAAAGAATTGAAACAGAAGGAAACAGAAAGAAAAAACGAAACAGAGAAAGAAGAGAGAGACCGAGGAAAGGAAGAAAAGAAAAGAAAGAAGAAAAGAAAGGAAAAAGGAAAAAGGAAAAGAAAGGGAAAGGAAGAACGGGAAGAAGAAGAAAAAGAGAAAGAAAAAGAAAAAGAAGGAAAGGAAAAGAAAAAGAAAAAAAAAAGAAAGAAAAATAGAAAATTTTAGGAAATTAGTTGGGTAGTCAGAATTATACCCAGTGGTTTAGCGGGTAATAGTTTTACGATATTAGAATATTTAGATTTTAATATTTATAATACATATCGGTACTAATGATGTATTTTTACACCCTATGATATAGGAGGTGTGCCGATAGCGGATAGATCTCAGAATCCAGACCCAGCTCAGGATTAGCGCACTTTTGTGAGTGGATAACTATATATATTTTATATGTTTTCAATACAGCCAATTATGATTTAATTGCGCGTTATTAGATTTAATTATGATTTATTTTAGACCGAAAAATATTTATACTATTTAGTAGATTCAGAAATATTTTAGAATTTATTATAGTACAGTTTATAATTATGTTCAGTACAGAAATAATTATTTCAGAATAATTATGGTCACAATATTATATTGTAGTAGTTTTTGAACCACCATATGCGTACCCTCCCCTTTAATGTAGTTGCTCTGCGCATGCGTTAGACCAGTTTAGTTTACTCTGCCCGAGCGATGTAACATTCCGCCGGGTTAGACCAGCTTAGATCCCCCGCTCTGCCTGTGCGTGAGTTACTCCGCCAGGTTAGACCAGATTTTTCCCTGGGTGCAAGTTTGGTGTGGTTTTCAGTATATATATGTAGTACATGTTTCCAGAGTTATGTTACATATATTCAGCTTAATAATAGATTTTATGATAGTTTGCGCTTTCAGATTTCCAGATTCCAGTATTATGTCATGATTTTAATTTCCGCACAGATTTTATGACAGTTCATATTTTCAGTACAAGTTTATTGATTATTCAGTATACAGTTTCATGATTATTTTATCATACAGATTTATACGTGTACAATACATATAAAGTATATGATATTTTCAGATTATGTCCACTCACTGAGCCACAAGCTCACCCTTTTTCCTATTTTCCCTATTTTTCCCAGGTTGTCACAGGAATTTGTGCAGTGTGATACAGTCATCACCTTTTGAGGTTGGGCCAACGTGCATAGCTGCATAAGTGTCTTAGTCTATGTCTTTGTATATGTTTGTGTATATTGGATGTACACTTTTGTTGAGGCAGGTAGCCTCATTGTATCATATGTATGAGTAAAGAGTATGTTAGTCACATGTCATCGTAGGATCTGCCTCGATTCTTGAGGAGAGGTCGGGTCGGGTCCTGTCACAAATTCTATTAACATACTCAAAAATTTAAAACACTTCACTAATACTATTCTATTAAAAAAATTTATGTCAAAGTTAACGGAATAAGGATAATAGAATTATTTCGTGAACATAATCAAATTCTTTTATTTTAAACAAATTAATCAAAATTAAATTATATAATATATTATATTCCAAACACCACGTGTTGAATTGCTACTTATTACATCTGTAAAAAGGCAAAAACAAAATTCATTGCATTTACTAAAAAAACCACTCATTTCCCCTAAATCTCTTCACTTCGACACACTCCCCTCAAAATCCCACACTTTTAAGTGATTATTAGATTTTGGTGGGTACATAGTCTTTGTTGATTTGTGATTATTAGATTTTGGTGTTGGATTGACCCACTTAAATCGACTTCTTCTTTTTTTCTTTATTACATGTTTTACCCACAAACTCCCACATGTTTTAAAGGAGAATTTGCCATTTAACAATTTGGCCTCAAAAAATTAAAAAACAAATACTAAATTAGTCAAGGGAATTCGATAAAGTGTTAAGAGGCAATTCAATAATTTTTATTTTGGAATATAGTTTTTAGGGAGACGGGTTAAAAGGAGTTAATTGTCATATCAATTTTTTTTTATTATATACAAAGACAATTTTGACATTTTATTTTTGTTCTGTTAATTTTTACCAAATTTCTTTTAACAAAAGTGCATTAGTGAAATTTGTTTAAATCTTTATATTATTGAAAAAATTTAAAACATGTGAATATTTTGTAATTAGACATTGTCTTATAGATATTTATGATAATAACTCTTAAAAAAATATAAAAATATAAAAATATGATTTTACCCATTACCATAAACTACTTAACGGATAAAATAAATAAATGAGGGTACAAATGTTAATTTTTAAATAATAATGTTAAATTTTTTAAATTATATTTTAAATTTTAGATCGCAAATTGAGATACTAAACAATTATTAGGTGATGAAATGACGTAAATTTAAAAAAAATTTATTACACTATTTTACTATTTAATAATTGATTGACACATCATTTAAAGTGAAAAAAAATTAAGATACTATTTAAAATATTTAGCATTATTTTTTTTTAAATCTTGGGTTAAAAATGTTATTTTTACTATACTTTAAAGGTTAAAGTATTATTTTTTTATATTTATTTGAAATATTTGTTTTTAAAAGTTGTTTTCAAGCTCCTCTAATTTCAAACAAACGCATCTTATAGGTTTCATCATATTTATTAACGGTAAACACGGTTCAATTCAGTCTAATTTTAGACGGGTTTGTTCTTTAATTGTGAATTTATTGAGCCAACTTAAAAATGTGGGCTTTATTCATTATTTGTTTTTTTGGTGCTCGACTAATTTGAGTATAAAATTATGTGGATATTTTTTTAATTGAAATTAAAATTGAAGAGTCCTTTGGACAAAAAAAAAACAGAGAGAAACATAATATACCTAGTTCTCTGATTAAGAATTGCTGAAAATCGCCTCTTTATGTAAATACACGTACAAATTCCTAATAACACAACTGTTCGAAACAAATGGAAAACGAAGAGTGTTGACTGTTAAATCGAATAAAAATGTAGTTTTAAAAACTTAATTCTTATTAATCCAAGTCAGTCAGTCAGTCAGTCGTAAATGATTCTTAAGTTCAAAAGCTAAGAATTACTTTACCATGCCTACAATCTCCTTGAACGATCACAAAAGTTGCAGTGAAAATGAGACTCGGGTTGACTGTCAACGTATTCCAAAGAGAATACCATATGTTCTCTTTTTTTCTTTTAATTATTTTTTTAGTTGTAATTGAGCATTACCTCTTAGTTTTAAAGTTTTTACCTCTCTTTAGTCGCTTTTGATGATGTTATTGCATTCTTCACTATTTTATTTGAATTCGCTCTTACTAAATATTACAGACTTTTTTAAAATCGTACAATCTTAAACATTTTATATGATAAATAGTTTAAAAAATATCACACAAAAAAAAAACACACACACACGCTTTAAGTATTTAAGAAAAAACTCTTTATGATAACTAAAAGAAATTATAAGTTAAGAGTGATTTTTATAATTGAGGGTGTTCCCATTTTATATTATTAACTCTATATAATTAACGATTAAAATTTAAAATGTTATACATCAATCTAAAAATGTATATATAAAAATGGGATAATATGCTAAAAAATATTTTAAGATGCATCATATATTCAAGGGAATGTTCTCTTTGCAAATAAGAGTTTATATCATTTATAAGTCATAAGTTTGACCCGAATCTTTGTTTAAATCAATGGGTCTTTTAGAAGCTTCGATCCAAGTACCGCTCTACCAATCTACATAGCCTCTAAGAAGCAATGACACGCCACAAGTGTCTTTAAGTATTTCTTCCAACACTTTGTGCATGACAACTTCCTAAAGATTATATGAGCTAGTGAAGGGATACATTGATCGAAGCTTCTAAAAAGTTTGTTAATTTGGGCATAAATCTAACAAAGCTTACAACTTATAAATGACGTATACCGTTTTTTAGAAGGAGAATATTTATTAGAACATATAATGGCATATTGAAATGTTATTTAAAATATTATCACACATTCGATATACACTGTTAAATAATGTATAATAATTTTAAATTCTATGCGTTGATCGTATAAAGCTAATAGTGTAAAAGGAAGACACCCTAAATTGTATAAATTATTCTTAATTTGTAATCTCTTTCAATTATAATAGAGAGTTTTTTCTTGAACAATTAGTGTGTGTTTTATTATTTTATTTTTTTTATGTTATTTTTTAAACTGCTTAGCACGCAAAATATTTAAGGTCGTATAGTTCTAAAAATATTTATGACACCTGGAGTGAAAAAGAAGTTCCATAAGCAATTGTGTGATTGAAATTTTTTTTTTTAAGGGTTTGAGAAGAAAGAGTGAGAGACCAAGAGACATAAGAGTTGGAAGATAAGAGTGAAGGGGGAATTCAAATTAGGTTTTTTTAAAAAATAATAATAATAATATATGCATTATTTGGTACAGGTGAGCCCATATGAACATTTTGTGTTGTCCAATAACATATTGTCAAGTGGTATTTTTAATTTTCTTTATAAATTTAATTAAAATTCAATATTTTAGTTTGATTTCCAATGAAACCAAATCGAAACTGAACTAGGCTATTTAATTTTTATCTTAAAAGAGCTAAATGATTTTTTTAAACCAAATCGAACTAATTGATTTAGATCCATCTAATTATATTGGTTTTCGATTTTTTTGCCCCGCCATTAACATTCATGTTATGTTAATGATCAAGAAGTAATCACAATTATAGCATTGATCCATTGTTAATTTATTCCTTTATATATAACAAAAAACTATTTTCTGTACAAAGCATGGAGTAAAGTTGTTTATTTAAATTAGGGTGACAATATAATGAATTGGTTTTAGGAATATTATTAACAATGTCTTTGAGTTAAAATGATTTTATCAGTAATATCCACAAGTTTCACAAAGATATATCAATACTTAACTATTAAAAAATATTCTATTAGAAATAATTTCTGACATGGTAAATCTAAAAAATATCTAAAATATCCTTAATAACATTTTTAAATTGATAATTATATCATAATTTATAATTGTTATTATTTTTCTCTTTTTTTTTGACAAAATTAATTAGCACATATCTAAATCTAAATAATACTCATATGAGCATACACATTGAATCTAATGTGGAATGAAATTTAATAAACAATATTTTAGTCTCATATAATATTAATATTTTCACCAAATTTTTTTATTTTTAGCTGCTAAAATTCATTAAAAACCAACAAATTAATTATAATAAATCTATAATTAAACTTGTTATAAATTTTTTTAATCCACTTATTAAGAGAAGTACCCAAAAAAAAAAAATTCAAATATGAGCATTAATTCTACATCAACAAATTATTGCATAATTTTACAAAATCAAACTCATTTAAGTGTTTTTTTTATAAATAATTTACTGCACTTTAACTGTTAAATATTTAGATTTTAACAAATTTTAACTAACAATTAAGTATTAATACCTTTTTTTGAAACTTGTGGATATTTTACTAATAAATAACTTTACTTTAAAAATATTGATGAGAATATTCCTTGTTTTATATTATATAATAGTTTCAATTTTTACTCATTTTTCTTAAGTTTTTTATTACATGTTTTAAATTCTCCTCTACCTCTGTGGGAGTTCGGGCTGTGTCTCAGTCCCAGTGTGGCTGATCATCCGAAAAGACTTCCGATGATGACTTTCTTGATCCTTCTTCAAGCACCTGCAAGCAAGCAGGAGATGGCTCAGCATTTGCAGCTATATATTTTAATTTTCTCTTCTACTAAAGAAAAAAAATTATAATTTTTTCAAAAAATGATACATTCAATTAAAAAAATTTTAAAAAAATATTAAAAATTAGAACAATAATGTTAAACTCACAAGATTTGGATCCAAAATTTTATAATTAATGTAATATTTAATGTGTTAATAATTAATTATTATATAATTATTACATTAATAAATATTAAAAAATTAAAAATTATTTAAGAAGTGTAATTATTAATTAACGACAAATTAATTAAAATATAAATTTTATTATCCAGTTTTAAAAATAATTATAAATCAAAATTGTAAATAAAAAGGATATTTAAAAAAAAGAGAGAAAAGAAAATGGTGAAAGTTAAGCAATTAAAAGACGGAGAGGAGTAAAAAAAAAAAACAGCAACTGTAGCTGACGCAAACCAGACCAGACCAGACCAGAGCAGATTGAGTGAGAGATGTCTTGTCTGAATTTTGGTGATGATGATATGATATTGAGATTGGACTAGATTAGATATGACAATCTGACAAAACACACAAAAACATGTCACCTCTCCCACCCCCACCTTTCATTCATTGACTGATTAATTTCTCGTTCGAAACGATAATGGTGATGATGATGCACATGATGAGAGATCAGACGGTTGATACTGACCCATCCCCCACCCTCCCAGTCTCACAGTCACAGACAGTATCGCGTGAAATGCGCGGGTGGCTGTGCTTTCTTTCTCTCTTCATCGTCATCATCTCCTTCTTTACGTACTACTTTATACATGGGAGAGGGACCCCAGTTGATTGCTTTTGCTTGCATGCTACTGCCATTCAGTCGCTTTCATTGATCAATGCCTCTGTAGTTAGAGGGCATTTTCGTCCTTTTAAAAGTTAGATGGAGGGACCAAAGCCCCCATCAATCTGGTGTTTCATCAAATTTCAGAGGGTTGAGAGTGTTAATACTCCATTGCTAATGCTGATCGCCATTCATTCACTTTCAATAATCAATACTTTGGTGGGTATCAATTTGTTTAAAGTTCAAATCATGCTCATGTCGAGGTGAGAACGGGGTAATAATTTAAATTAATGCTTCATGTTACTGTTACTGCTTGTGTTTCATCAATGAACATCTTAGAGCAACAGTATTGACTTTAAAATAAAATATATATATATATATATATATATTTTTTGATTTTGATTGAAAAGGTAAGAGACAGCTCATCTCATGGCCAATCCCATCATCCACAGAAAGCGTTTTGTTTACTTGTCTGTCCCTCCTCCCACCCCACTCGCTTAATCTTCACATCTTCATTTTTCATCACGCATCCTTTTTTTTTTTTCTTTTCTTATGACTTAGAAGAATCCAATTTTGATTAGCATAGATCGAAATTTGTAGAAACTATTTGCTAACATGCAAGCTCTTGATATTTTCACGAGTTTTTAATAGACATTTGGGTCAAACATTAGCTGAAAAATGACCAACTTCGGACCAACTAACTTCGCCTAATTCTTGAGAGGTTAATATTATGGCAAACATATCCTTGAAATAGCTTGCACAAAACCAAGGCCATTTTGAGAAAAAATTTCACTAGGATTTACAAAAAAAAGGACAAAAAAAAGTTTTTGAATCCGATTAGAGGATCTCTGATTATTTGGTCTACGATCCCCCGGTTCCGGGTCCTCCTAGCGTTAGAACTACACCTTGAAGATCATCTCTTTGTCTAGGCTGTTTGCCTAAAGGTGAAGTGGATCTAACCACCGGGAAATGTCTAGTCACTTGAGTTTGCCACTGGTTCTGACCAGAATCCGGAATGGATGATAACCCAATTGGCTGCTGAGAAGGTTTGAAGGGCTTGGCGTGACTCGACTTTGCAAATGGTTGAGCAACAGCAGCATGGCTTACTGGAGTTGGACTTTGAGCAAGCATTGACCCTCTCGAGACAATTCCAGGTCCCTGGATTCAATAAATACAAGTCTATTAAACAAAGATGAACATGGTTGAACTAACATTGTAATGACTAAAGTTCCATAATTGGATTCCGGAAACTTACAGGTGGAAATAAGACTCCTCTGAAAATCTTGCCATTAACAGTTGCTGTCACTAGGAAACCGGAGTCAAAGGCTCCATCAACTTTGCCTTTGACCTCAGCACCAATCTAAGGACACATCCAAAGTGGAAAGCACGGATGAGTCCAAGAAGTGGAAACACGAGAAGAATAAGAAAATTGAACAAATAATGAATTATTGCCCCATCAAATGATGAAAATATCTGCTATTTACCAAATTTTGAATAGGTCCTCCCTCCCGCTCTTGAGGTTCTGCTGGATGTTGTATTCCTTGCCGACCTGTATGAACAACATGAAGACCTTGTTCTGTTCTTTTGTGGCTTTGACATTCTCTTAAAAACTGAGGGTCTAGTGGAGTTCTCTGGATTATATTCCAGGATTCTCTCTGGTTACATGCAACATTGTTGGGCTGAAAACATTTTGGAATTTGATTAATCTGCTTAAACAAATGAAATGCTTGGGACCCTGCAACAGAATCAGAAGCTTTTAGAACCGGGGTTTGTTCTTGATCAGATTGTGAAGGTGATGAATGCTGTGAAAGTGAAAGGGAATGCTCCTCTTGTTCCGATTCAATCTCCCATGCATTAGTTGAATTGGAAGTCCTCCTCTTCTTCGGATGCAGAATATCTAGAAAGTAATGAAATATTTACAAGTCAAATACAATTGACATCCCGTGTATACGTAAGGCAAGGATTTTGATGCATCAAGCCAACCTGAACTGAAAGGAAAAGTTTGCTTGGGTTCTAATTCTGGTTCATGAGCTCCCTTTCTCACTACTTCGTTATTTCCAGAGAGTATATTTTTCTGATTCATAGCAAAAACAATGAGCTGCCAAAGGATTGAAAGATGATAACCTCTATATCAAGTCATATCTGTTCACATCCAGCATAAATTCTTACCGAGTTATCTTCCGCTCCTGCAGGCCCTTTTCGTTTGGCTTGGTTCCAATGATTTCCAAATATTTTGCACATGGACACATTGTAACGACCATTAGGATGCTCTGCTCCAAGCTGCAAGACCAATAACTCATTGAGAGGACGCTCATCCTCCCCACACCTACAAAAGTAAACAGAGAACATAATTATAAGTGAATAAAAAACTAACAACAAAGGCTATGCAAATGATATTCCTATTTCATGACAAACCTTACCCTCCATAGATGATGACATCCGAGTATGTAACAACAGCAGTATGAGAAAATCGGCCTTGAGGTTTCTGGCCACATGTATCAAGCAGAATCCATGAACAAGCAGCCACATCAAGGATCCAAACATCATTGTAATAATGTTTGTCTCCAACCCCTCCAATGATATAAACCTGCAAACAATTAGTAAATATTTCAGAATGGTACAAAACTTCGGAATGACTTTGTTCAGTGGAATCAAATCAATGATTCAATCATGCTGTGACCCCCCAGCTAAAATGCAATTGCTAACCAAAGAACCTATGCATTGTTAATTCCAATTTAGTATCATGACTTGCCTTTGTCCCTATATTTACGGCAGCATGACCTGCCCTTACACCTGGTGAAAATCCTTTAACTGCCAACTGTTAGGAAAATGAAAAAGAAACCATGAGCATCATACTCCATTTAGATGAATTATGCTTTAACTTTATGAACTGAACTTCAGATACGGAAATGTAATTTCATACCCGTGACCAAGTCATTGTGCTCATATCCAGCATATCAATATCTCCATTGTACCGATCACCACAATCCCCACCATACACAAAAAGCCTGTTAGCTATTACATTAGTGCTGTGACTGTCTCTGGGGACAGGAATATCCCCCTGCACTGCAAGAGAAGCCCATCTCATAGTCTTGAGATCTAAAACATGTAAATCGTTCAAGTAATTAGCTTCACCTTCTCCACTACCCCCAAATATGACCATTTTATCATCACCAAAAAGTGTTGCAGTGTGACTTTCACGAGGAGAAGGTGGAGCACCTCTGCATTCAGGGCGTATCCACTCTTTCAACTCAAGATCCAATATATGAAGATCATTGACCTTCTTATAACCATTTGTACCCCCAAAAACAATCATCTTGTACCCCAAAAGAACAGCACTGTGGCTATCCCTTGGGCCAGGCCCTTGGCCTGCGGTTGCAAGAGTGCTCCAAACCATTGTTTCCAGATTTAGCATCAGAACATCACTGAAATGCAAACCCCCACAACATCCCTGAAAAAAAAGACCACAAAAAGAGGCAATCTTATCAATAACATTTTCTCCTATAAGTAATTCTAACGCATTCCCTTCTTCTACTTGGCCTTAATTCTCAAATTAATATCTAAGCAGTTAGCCATTTTCTGTCATTCTATAATAAGACTAAACAGTTCATCACGAACATAATTTTATGGGAGGTTGAAAATTCTCCACTTTGCACTATTGGTGGCTTTAATCTACGTAGAGCAATTTGCAATTTTTTGTTTCCAATTTATAGAAGATCCAAAGACCATGAACATCAGAAAGGATATTGGTAAGCTTTGAGACAGAGAATTGAACAAAGATGGAACTTTTATGATTTTCTTAGCCAGAAAATATGCTATATAGACACCAGACGTACTTTTCACAACCAACAAATTTGTTAAGACCATGAATTTTTACATTTTGCTCAAATAACATATGAAAAAAATTGCAAGGTAGTAATACATTAATAGAGAGACCAGAAAGAAAAAAAGATAATGAAAGAAGTTTCTATATCAAGAAAGCATATGGAGATAATTATCATCCTCCCAAATTACTGCTCTGCTAATTAAGGAAAGTTAAACAAGAACAAGCCCGAGACAAACAACAAAAAACAGAAGAGGAAAAAAACTAAAACCAAAGAAGAAACTTTATATTTCCTTAGCCAAAAATAACCATGCAGAAGAATAAATGAGATAACTAAAATTAAAGAAGCCAAAAAAAAAGAAAAAGAAAAAAAAAGCAACTGAACAAATGATAATAATAAGGTGAAAGTTCTAAAAAATTATACATACATACCCCAAAGATATAGACAACCCCATGAGAATAGCAAGCAGAGTGTCCCCATCTCTCAGGAGGATTAAATCCTAAAACCTTTGGATAAAGCCACATTGCTGCCTTCTTTGCAGTTTCACCCCCTAGTGCCATAGAACCCATCTCTCTCTCTTTTTGAGTTTCTCTTCCTGAAGCTCAAGACTTTGGTTCCACTTTAAAACACAGTGCTTGACAAATGATGATGATGAAGAAGCGACAAAGAAGGAGAGAAAGAAATAGAGAAAGGGGTCAAGAGAAAAAAAAAAAGAAAGAAGACATGAACAAGCAGGCCAAGTGATATATCAACTATCAGTGTCATTAGACATGAAAAGATGGGGGCTTTCAAGTCTTTAGTCACTGTGGCAACCACATCAACAGTTACAGATCCTTGTGGGTGAAAAGAACATTACTTATTTTTTTTTCCCAGATCTTCTTATTGATTTTTTTTAAAAGAAAAAAAAAGGAAGGAGTTATATAATTCTATGTATTGCATGGTTGGATGGATAGGCTTGAAGGGCACAAATATTACTAGTGATGTAAAATCATTGAAAGATGACTGTTGAGGCGGAGAGAGATTTGTGTTTTAAATGTTCGTTTACTTTTTTTCAAAATTATCTAACTGAAAATGATGGAGTGTGTGTGAGATGTGTGTGGGGGGCAAGTGAATTGTGGGAAATGATGGGGAAGGTCGTTTGGGGGAAGAGATTTTGTTTTTACAGAATTGTAATTGCATTGGTTAGATTTTTAAAATCTCATTCATACGGTGCTTTTTTTCCTTCATTCTTTTCTTTTCTGCTTGCCTTTGTTTCCTATCTTTTCTTTGTTGGTACGATATTGGGATTGATGGGGGGAGGAAAGGAAACTCCTTTCTCTTTTCTCTTTCTCTTTCTCTCACTTCTTTTTCAGTCACTCAATTTTCAAGGTGGGTTATTGAAGTTGTTCTAGAAATGTGTTTTCTCAAGGGGTCATTGGGAAAAGTGTGCTTCGGTGTGATGGAAAATTCTCTTTTTCGAGTTTTGGGAAAATGAATAAAGATGTGTTAACGTAACGCTAACGAGAAAATCATTACCAAACCAACTCCATTTCAAAAGAAGAAAATTTCTTCATCATTCCTCACTTTGACATCCATAAAAAAACATATGCCATTGATGACATCAAACTTGGTGCTTCAAATTTGCATGACATATCTGGTACTGTTAAGTCGTGCATGCACATGGGAGTGTTAAAAAAGAAAAGGACCCATAAACCCATTTGATTGGGTTTAAGCACTGTAACATAGTAGAGGGCTTTAAAAGAAAAAAGCATTTTGATTCTCAGAGTGCTTTTCCTTTACAGGCGTAGAGTGCACGCGACAAACACGGGAGCTACTTCTTACTTTCTACTACTTAGGTGAAAATATAAATGGCGGTAGTGACTGCGACTGTGCCCCCTTGATTCACGTGAGGAACTTTGTAACTTGAAATGAAGCTCTTAGGCTTTAGCTTGCCCTTCCTTTTTCTCTTTCTTGGTTTGACAGACAGACAGACAGACAAAGACAATGGATTGGGAATTTGGGAAGTTGAAAGACGAGAAATTGAGATAAGACGTGTGTTTCATCAGCATCACTATTCACACACCGGGAACATTGAAGAAGAATCCAGGTATTAACACTGTTACCCCCTGAAGTCAGCATAAATTACAATTTAATGACGTCTTTGATTGTAATTACACTGTCACCCCCTATATATAATAAAAAGATAAAAATATCCTCAAAAGTTTGTTATTAAATATGCTTATAAAGTGTGAATATTTTCCTCTTTTCAGTTAATCAGAGGGTATTATAACCAAAGGCACCATAAAACTGTAATTTATGCCAACCTCAGGGGGTGACAGTGTTAATATCCCAAGAAGAATCACACATGCACACACCAACCCAACCGCAGTCATTACTTCATCATATTCACTCAAATCTAATTTACAGTTGTGTACGGTACATTTTGTAGATTTTCTTTTTGTGTTCTCTTTATTCTGCTATATCTTTTTATTGATTTATTTATTTTTACCTATCTCAAGTATTTTTATTAAATAAATTATCGGTATAGTTCTGAAGCTTCCTAAAATTATTCAATTAATTTCCTTATTTTTATAAAATATTTCAGTTAATTTTTGTGGTTGAAAAAATAATGTTTAAATTGCACTTTTTTTTATTAAATTATGTGTAAACATAATAAATAATTTTGTATTTGATCTAAAAAAAAAGTGCTATCTAAACATTACTTTCAATAATGTTGACTAATTAAGGTATTTACAAAAAGTGCACTATAAATATTTTTTAATTTATAATGTTGATTATTAAGATATTTACAAGTGTATTTAAACGTTATTTTTTCAATAACATTAACTTATCAAAGTATTTTAAAAAATATAAAGATTAATCGAGTAATTCAATTAAATTTCGTACTCTAAACTAATTATTTTCTATTTTATTAAATACTTTAAATTTGTTAGATTACCATTTTTCTCAAATATAAATTTTTTACATGGAGGGGGGCGAATTAAAATTATAGACCTTGAACTATAAACACAAATACCTCAAATATAGTCCTCTGTTGGCTTGACTTCATCACGCACAAACCCAGCAACCCACATGGTTATCAATACACCCCCTGGCAAAAATCTTAAATAGATAGATATATCAAATACATACGATGGTTTTCACTTTTCATGTTTTAAAATTTTGAAAAAATGGAGAGGGTGGTCGGTGGGTGGGTTGAGTTATTGTAAGGATGAAACAGTGGTTTGGTGAATCTGAATCATGGATGGTGTCTGTGATGTAAACAGTGAATAGAAAAGAGTCAAACAACTGTTAATGATGGTCTTGGGTCTTGGGTCCTGGGTCCAGGCAGCAGCGTGACGGGTACGTGCAGTTTAGTTTTAAGACTTGGTGTTGTTGTTGTTGGCTTGTTGCAGAACCCAATACACACATTACGCAACAACTGCACATGTAAAGTAACTACCCACTCCCTCATCCATCACACATCAAACTCAACTCATCAAAGTTCTATAACTACACTATATACAGGCTCTATGCTACAACCCTCCAACATTACTGTATTTCTCGAGAGTGTAATATATAAGTTATAGCAAATATAGCAGAATTATTGGAATTGAGTAATGAAAAGCTTCAAAAATATTACAATAAAGTTGGAGTCTTGACCTTTTTCCATTCCATTCTTTCATTTCCAGGAATGATGACGCTACCCCAAGAGAAGAATAGCCTTCATCAAAATCCGATGTAATTACATACAGATGTGTAGAAATTCGGAAGCAGATAGAAATTGTGTCCACGGAAAAAATAAATTTGAATTAGTTAATACTTTACAGATTTCTCTATATGTTTGTACATGTTGAAATGCTATCATAAACTAAACCTGCTTCAATTCAAGATTGTCATCTATCTTATATTTATACGAAAGGCATGTTACATACTTTACAATGAAGCCGTATAATCAGCTTTCTGAGTGGTGACGATATACCTTGAGCTACATATAAGAAGATAGATGTGGATGGCATATCAAGTATATAAATGTACCTCAAGCTCCAATTACGTCAAGTAATCTATTATGTGGCGGAAACTGGTGACTGCTGATAAGAAGAGAAGAAAACAAGTTAGAGAAGATAGACATATCAACGGAAAATCTAATATCCTACACTGCAATGTTCTTATCCAATTGCAAAAATGGTATCAGCCTCGTTTATCCAAGCGTAATGCAGAAACTATTCTTCAAAGCCAATCAAAGTGAAATATAATTGACAAAAAAGGAAATAAACGAAATTATTACATTAAGATTTAGACTGAGGGTAAAAAGAGAAAAGATTTCTTTGCTCATCCGTTGGATTCGACAACCATCGGCAGAACATCCATGCAGCTCCAACAACTGATAGAAGTGACAGAGTTGCTAGAAATCCAAAATGAGAAGTATCGTTCGCAATTATTGCAACTCCTAACATTACAGACTCGGCTAAACTTGCAACTGAAATCTCTGTCGTTCCAATGAGATTTGCTTTGGATGATGGGATACCAGTTTGAAGAATTTGGGCTCCCACTATATCATATGACATATGTCCCAACCTTGATAATACCTGCATGCAGAAGTGGGTCGTCTTTTGTTCAAAAAAACCAATAAAATACATCGTACATACTACTGAAAGAATACGAGAAGACAGAATCTTCTCATCTTCAGATCTGTCAAAACTTGTCATCTAAAATTATGGAGAAAAAGAGTGGTGCTCACAATCAAGCTCAAGAAGAAAAGAAGAGGGCTCTGCTGGGATAAAGATCCACTCCAGTACACAGCAACAGCCATGGCGAGAAGTGAAGCCTGGAATACCAATCCAACTGCTCCAGCCTGGTAAAATGGAAAGAAACATATTTCTAAGTATTACATCTAAAACCAGAATTCTAGTAGGCTGGTAACAAGAAAAAGAAAAACATAAGAACCAACCTTCAAAATGCCAAACCGCCGGACCAAGTATGCAGACAGAAACGTTGCGGCAACACCCATAAAAGCACATAGGCCACTAAATCCCCCAATGATAGATGGGTTAAGGCCTGTTAAAAAATGTAACATGATATCTCCAAGTCAATGATATTTCTATGAGAGATAGAGCAAAAGATGTTATATGGCAGAGAAAAGAATAAGAGACAGTTATGTGCATGCCAGAGAATCCTTTTTCTTGTCTTGGCTTATACAGAAAACATATTCAAGCAAAAAGGAACCTTCATTCTTACAGAAAAGACCTCCAGAAACTAAAATAAACTCAAAGAAACTATGATGCAATTTATGAATGAAAAGTTGCACCCAAAGCAGCTTAACGTTCAAGAAACACAAACAAAACAAAAGGAAAAGAGTTTCGAAGTACCTCGCTGTGTCAAAAATGCTGTCATCAAACTGCCTGGGGTGAGTACGACATTGAAGTAGAGAAGCACATATGCTAGGCTTGCAGGAAGAACAGGCTGTTGCATGTATTCCCTCCACCCAAGCTTGATAGCTTCTACACCTACATCCACTGGTCATCCAGCAGATGTAATCTTTAAATACAGAAAGGGCAAGATTAACCATTTGAATAAATAACAAATAAATAATAAGCTCTACCTATGTTGTCCATATCAGGCACAGACCCTTCAACGGATGTTCCACAACAGCTTTGTGAGCATTTCGCACGGTCAAGAACTCCAGTAGAAAGTTTGTTGGTAAACCACGTGAGAATAATCTGAGAAACCATGTTAGCAAAACTGAAAGAGGACCTTATTTCCTGAACAAGAAAGATAAACAGAAGGAGAAGAAGAGCAATTACCATTACAGGCAAGGACCAAATCATTGAACCAACTGCAAACTTTAAGCAAGTCACTGGGTCATACTTAGAGAGAAGAATACCAAATAGTGAAGCTCCAGCTATCTGCAGTTATAAACAATTATAAATCTCTTAATGTGAGAAGTTTCCATGTTCTCTGAATCTGCTTAAGGATATAGGTCCTCCACATTGAAAGCAATGGAAACCCTTATCCATGACCATAAAAATGAGTACACAAATCTTTTTAAAGTATAGACAATTAATGAAATTAGAGCACACCTCACATAGCAGATCAATACGATTTAGAATAGCATTTGCTTGTGCAAGTGCAATGGGTCTGTTTATTCCTGCTAACTGTTCAAATGAGAACACAAACTTAGGACATACTCAGCTTTGGAGTAGAAAGAATGGTTATTAACACATAAAAGGAAAGAGGAAAGAAAGCAATTACCAGTACAACCCAATCACGCTCCACGGCAACCCCCAACGCCACTCCAGTTAGCCTCTCAACAGCCCCTGCTAAAACGAGTACAACAAACCAAGGACGGAGAAGCATGGATGACGCAGACGTAGGAAGAACAGTATGGGCACGAATTATCATTGCTGCAGATAACAACTGTGCAGCTGCCTACAAAAGCAGATGAATTAGTGAAGAAATTGAAAGAAATTTTGCTGCAAATCAGTTTTTGGATAATCAATGTTTGACAAGCTAATACCTGGACAGTATTCAAGCAAATATATGCAGGTATTCTGGGAGAATGATCCATAAGCTTCCCAACCAATGGACCTCCAACAATTATTGCAAGCTGTTCAACAAAATAGGGGTCTGAAAATATCATCTCCATTGTCTTACCCTGTAAAGTTAAATAATCTCAACGGAAACATTGCCAACCTTGGTAAAGAATCCCATGACTGCCACAGGTAGAAGGCTTGGATGAAGCAGTGCAATGGCAGAAGGCCAAGCAAAACTCCAAAGCTGTTCCACTAAATTGCCAGCTAGAGAACAGGCATAGAGAGCTGAAAAATAATGCATATGGAGGCTTTAATATGACTTATAAACCTTAGATCATTTGCTTCTTCTGACTTCGAACAAAAAATTTATTTATGACAAGGTACTCAAAAGCTCAGAACCCCAACTCCATTGCATAGGAACTGGTAATAATTTTGACCTCTCACAAACAGTTTATTACAACCAAAAAGACTACCATGCTTTAATGAAGACTAAAAGGCACTGGTCTTTACCATACAAGCCCTCAGGGTGGGCTGGGGTTGCAGCTAATGCGTTCTGCTCCTCCTCAGATAAAACCTAAGGCAGAATGGAACAGAATAGAATGTCATGAGAAATACATGCGAATACTCAAAATTTTGAAGAAATTGAGATAAAAATTACGACGACAAGGGATACAATCAACAATCAGACATACATGTATTGTTGTTAAAAGACTATCTACATAAGTTCCTTCAGTCAGTAAAGTCAAAGAATCGGTCTGAAGCATATCGGAATTGAGATGAACAATGGGAACTGGACACTCCATTTCAGCGGCTGACACATCTTCTTGGACCTCGTCATCAGCAGCAACATGGTCCAATTGGACTTCCGTATTTGTTATTGAACACCTTGGAACAAAACTGTCAAAATAAAAGAACAACTTTAGAGGGAAACCTTTGCATGAGTACCTTCCACATCAGTCAGATACCATCCTACTTGATTTTCTACCCCATGTGGGATTCCATTGATCACACGAACCACAAATACTCATATTGACATAAATTCCTTTCTAAACTTACCAGCTATCAAAAAAAAAAAAAAAATTGATTAAAGTAGCCAATCTTAAATTTACTTAAGCTAGACTATATCCAAACCAATACTAACTCAGCTCCAGCTAAGCTAAACAGCAGTACCATTCCCCATATGCTATTTAAATTTACTCTCCATTTAGTTGCTGAAGCAATAATATTAAAATTAAAGTAGAGCTATGAATTCTTCCAAAAAAAAAAATCTAATTTTCAGTCTGTTAACCAATCAGTTGTCCTATATATAGCCTAAAAAAAAAAAAGATTCCCAACTATAAAACAAGTTGATAAATAGCAAATCTTAATTTTACTTAAGCTTGTATGTATCCAAACCATTTGAAACTCAGCTTGGGTAAGCTAAACAGTTCTAATACCCCATATGCTACTAAATTTTCAGTTGCTGAAGCAAAATAATAAAATTAGAGTAAAGCTATGAATTTTCCAAATACATATATAATTTTGTGTAATGTTAACTAATCAATTATCCTATAAATTGCCTAAATATCAAAACTTTTACATCAAACTAAACCAACTTGTCGTTTAAAGAATATTAAGGCTTTGTTTGGCAGCAATGAAGCAAACGCAGCACAATTGGACATAAAACTCAATTCTTTCCTTTCCGTTTGTTCACATTTCCTCATCAAACAAACAGAACACCAATTACAAAACTTAAAAGTTAAAGAAATTAATTTTAAAAAAAACACACACACACATTTTTAAAAACAAATTCGAGACCTGTGACAAGCGGAGGCGTTGGCATCGAAATTCAACCATCGGCGAGAAGAGAGGCGATAGCGAATTCGAGACGACGTCGGTCGCGATAGAGCAGAAGCTTTCCCAGCGGAAACATTGAACAGAGGAAACGACACCGTCTGACTAATTGCCATTGCCATTCCTTATTTCTGTTACTATTCTTATCCAAAAACGACAGCGAACTCTTGTTCGACTTCGACTTCAAGCTCCACTTGAAGCAGCAGCAGCACCTCCTCCAATTGCTCTCGAACTCTATCCCTCTCATGCAGTCTCCAGAATCAATCAAACGAAACTAAACGAATCGATATTAAACGACGTCGGCTCCGGTGCATGAGTCGTCTTCGGCTTATCTTCCAGTTTGTAGAGCCAGCTACGGCTCTGGGGGATAAATCGGTGAATGTGGCTGAGTAGTTGTGTGAGGGACGCGTCGTGAAAATTGTTGATTTTGTGGGGGGGCCGTGCCTACGTGGCACCACTTAGATTCTGCAATGTTGCATTGTGATTTTACACACAATATTTTTTGGAATATGATCAAGTTTTTAAGGGTTTATCATTTAGATCCTTGAATTCTTACTTTTTTTTCAAATAATAGCAAACTTTGACATAATTTATTAATTAATACCTGATCTCCTCGTTGATATTATTATATTATTCTTTCAAAAATTTAAGATAAGAAGTGTTTTTATTGTATTTTAAAAGCACCACCTGTTTATATTGCCTTTAAATAAAAGATAAAGATAATTTTATTTTAAGAAATTAACTTAGTTGATAAGTTTGTCTCATTTAAATTTAAAATACAAATTTTATCATAATATATTAATTTTTGTTGTCAATTTAAATGATAAAAAGGTAAAAATAAAAACAAGTGCCAAATCTTGATTTGTTGAGAGGTCAAAATTCGCATTCTCTTTCGTGCTATCATTGATCATCAGTAGTAGCTGCTAATCGATCGGTTGTCCATCAGTGATCAGTAGCGATTTGACTCAAAATTAATATTATTAGACTCAAAATTTTGTGATTTACATGATAATAAAAAAAATTTATCAACAGATCACTGTAGAGATGATAAAAGTAGAGATAATATAATGAATGGGGCGGCGGTCACCATCAAACAATGAAGTAATGACATATACCATTACCACCATTAGACAAATTGATTGAAAATATTTGGGATAAAGACATTTTTGTTCAACAAGTTTGACCTAATTCTTAATTTTATCCCACAAGTTTCAAAAAATTTAATTTTGTCTTAGTCCGTTAATTAAGTTCTGTTAATTTTAACATTAGATGGGTAAAATAGTCACTCTACACAAAACTTTAAAATGGGTTGACACAAATATTCATGTGTTAACAACTGATTTGTCATTTAAATAATAAAAATAATAAATAAAAAGATAGTAGTTACCGCCGTCGTCAGTAGTCGACCGCCCGTCTGTGACTAATTGCGATTTGACTCAAAATTATATCACTGAACTCAAAAAATTCTGATCTACGCAATGGTATAATTTTTGTAGTCAACGAAATACTGTAGACATGCCAAAAGTGAAAAAAAATATTGTGAGAAGCGGTAGCTATTGCCGTTCGACTGCGAACGGTGGTGGTCGTTGTCAACACCCCCCATCACCGGTTGTGCTTTTACCGTCACAAAAATATGGTGACAGGTGGTAGCCATTACTGCCCAACCATTCAACGCGCGACCGGCGGCTTGTGGTGGTTGATGGCGGCCAACATCCTTCGTCGTGGAATGGTGGGACAATGGCGTGTACTACTTTTATCGTTGGATAGATCGGCCACCGATCTGTCCAACGGTGGGAGTAGTGGTATTGGCACACAATGGCCACCACCCTCCCCCTATTTTTGATCTATTTTTTGACTACCTTTTTGTGTGTGCTTATTTTCGTTATTGAAATGATTCCACCATTGTGTAAATATAAAAAAATGAAATTCAATAATATAAATTTTGCTTATTTTCGTTACTGAAATCTGGCAACTGGTGTTGTCGCCAATTTTAATAGTTTAGTTTTATTTATTTTAATTATTTTATAATTATAAAATAAAATTTTAATAAATATTAAATTTTGAACCTATTAAAGCGTGTCGTGTGTCTTTTTATTTTTAATAACTGACACGTGTATATTGTATAATATACTTACATCATAATTTTTAATTAACATAATAACTGATGATAAATTTGTCAATGTACAATTAAAAAAAATTTCAGTTAAATTTAACGGAATTTTATTAAAATACTAAAATAAAATTGAATTTTTTAAAATTCGTAGGATAAAATTGAGAATTATATTAAACTCATAGGACAAAAATATCCTTATCTCAAAATATTTAGTAAATGTCATTTTTCTCCCACATAGTTGTTTAATACAAAGGTAATATATAAATAGACAAATTTATGTTTTTTTTAAACATTAACAAATTATGTTTGTATTTCATGAAGTATAAAATGACCCGTAGAAAAAAAATAAAACATAAAAAATTAAGGATCTAAATGATAAATTTCCAGTAATTTTAGATGCAAAAGACTTTAGTTCAGTGGACGGTCCAAGTGGACAAGTGGGATCTTTCTAGACCTAGAAGCCCAACAATCAATTTCTTGTGGTTGTGTTTGTTTCTCTAGGAAACTTAGAAGAAAGTTAGTAAATGTTTTTCCTACATTTATTTTATATTAGATTTCTTTTTTAAGAAAAGACTTAGAAACCGAAGTAGATGCTTTTTGTTTCTTTCCCTAAGACATAATAAAGTTATTTTTTTTTTTTTTAGTTGTTGTAGATTTAAGAAATTAACAACTTAAATTATCGAGTTAATTTTAATTAAGAGAAACATAGATTTTAATTATTCTTTACAAAGGCAAACAAAAGTCTATTAAAAAGTTTTCAACATATTTAAATAAAAGATAAATTTTGCTTCATTGTTCCTATGATTAGCTTTAGGCTTTTCCTGCATAGTTTAGGTGCTAAGCGAAGAAGACTTCCTTCCGCAAGGTTAGAATAGTTAAAATTATAATCTTGTAAATCAAAGGATAGTCTTAGGTAAATAATTTTTATGAGGTGTAGGCCTTTCTAAAAGTAACGGATGCATGTAAAAAAAAATTTAAGTTGAGAAAAAAATTAACCCTCAAATACAATGATATAAAAAAGTTTGGCTATAAGACTCACCCGTTAAGCAGAGTATAAATATACTCGTTCATTTATAAAACATTCAAGAATTACTTAATTACACTTTAAGAATTTTATATTTTTCTTGAGTGTCAAATTAATCTCTTGGTATTAATAGGTGTATTCATTTTAATTAGTGAATTTATAGTTAAGAGTGATATAAAAAATTTAAGTTTTGAATGGTGTTATTGGCAAGGTTAATTTAGAGTTCACATTCTTGTAATGTTTGATTTTTTTTTTTAAATTATAAATTAATTTGGAATACCAAAATTTTGTTACTTACTATTCTTATAACTTAATTTTTAAAGATTGTAATACTAAATTATTTCTTTGACCCACAAATTTTTAATACAATAAAAATACAAAACTAATGACATTTTATCCTATGGTACTAAATTATTTCTTTGACACAACAAATTTAATACATTTCTACATAATAAAAATATAAGATATAAACATAACACCAACCTAACAAATTTCAATCCAATCTTAATTACTTTTCATCGTTTAATTGTTAATACAAACACAAGTGAAGGTGGGTACAAATTCTTTACTATTAAACTACCACGAGTTGTTCGATGTATTACATCTTATTCAGTAAATATATCTTATTTAATAGATATATATTGCAAGTAAGACCATATTTTTTAAGTAATACTTTAATATATATTTTTTTAGAGATGTGTCTCAAACAGTTATTAGGTAGTAAAATAATATAATAGATAATTATAAAAATTAAATATTTAATAAATACTTAACGTACCATTTAATATAAAAAAATATTAAAATATCATTGAGTAACCAAAATTTTCCCCAATTCATCACCTTACACCGCTCATTTCATTGAATCAACCCTTTCCAACCCCAATTCAAATCCTTCTTCAACAAGTTTTTTTTTTTAAAGCCCTTCGTCAACAAGGTTTTTTTTTTTTTTCTTAAAGCACTTCTTCAACAAGGTTTTTTTTTTTGAAAGCACTTCTTCAACAAAGGTTTTTTTTTTTAAGTTCTTCAACAAGTTTTATCAACTTGAATTTCAAATTCAATCCACTTCTAATCATATAAGGATTTGGGCACCGGCCATGGCCTCTAAAAATTCTCCGTCAAAAAAAAATTTCCCATTTCTAGAAAATCGAGAGCAAGCATTTGAAGCAAGAAATGCCTTGCTCTAAATCTTTGCCACCAGAATTCACGCTCCAAACCCTTTTGAAACTACCAGTCAAGACTCTAACACGTTTCAAGGTTGTAAGCAAACAATGGCGCTCTGTGATATCTAACCCTACTTTCGTTGCCTTGCATGCCAAGCTAAGTGGGTCGACCAACAATGGTTACCTTGTTCAGTACAAAGAATGTCATTACTCTCAAAACAACTTTGCACGGTACGATAAGAACTTGATTCGGTATGAAGAAATGAAGTTTCCGATTAACCCGACTCAGATTGTGGGTTCTTGTAAAGGGTTGGTGTGTTTGTTGCTTAATACATATAAAAGTTGTCAATTTCCCATGTTTGTTTGGAACCCTTCTACGAGAAAATGCAAGAAAATTCCTAGCCACAAGAGTTTTGGCTGGGAAAAAAAACAGTTTAGGTGCTCTGCTAATTTGGTTTGGGGAAAAGAAATGAAAGGGTCTTTTGCTACTTTTGCCATTACAGGATTTGGGTATGATCATAAAACTAGTGACTTCAAGATTTTGCTTGTTGTCCATGCTAGAGAGATTGCTTCCGAACAATTTCACCACCGCGAGTTCAATGAGGTTCAAGTTTATTCACTGAAATGCAATTCTTGGAGGAGAATTCAAGCTAATAATATTGCTTGCCTTCCATCCCTGAATTCGAGGTTGACTGTGTACTTAAATGGAGCTGTGTATTGGATGGCAATAAGAAGAGAGAATGATGGTAGTCGTACCGAGATCTTCATGTCGTTTGATTTTGGCAATGAGGTGTTTAGAGAAAGAATGCTGCCGGATCATTATTACCATCTTGATCATGGCAACGCCTCAATCGGGATACTTAAAGAATTAATTTCTCTGTTTGCTTTCAGTCCTGGTGAAGATTACAGAGCTGAACTTGGCGTTTGTGATGTGTATGTAATGAAGGAGAATGGAGTAGTGGAGAATTGGATCCATCTGTTCACAGTTGACCTGAGAGCACAATTTGCACGGCAGTACTTGGGATTCGGCGCAAATGGGGAACTGATGCTGAGAAATGATGATGGTGGGGAGCTTGTGCTATACGATCATGAGACTGGGGAAATTGTGCAATGTGGAAGCAGTAATTGGGTTACCGATGCTGTCACTTATACAGAAAGCCTGATTTCACCATAACATGATAACTAGTAGTAGTAGATATGATAGCGATACCAGTAAAATTGTATTCGTCTCCTTTGTAGAGACTTTTGCAATATTGAAGTTTGTAAACTTTATTCTCTCATAGTTCAGTAATGCAATGTGTAAACTTTTCTCCAAGAATCGGTCTGGTTTGGTATCCCAATTCTTCTGCTTATATTTCATGTTATTAGCATAGGTTTATTCTGCATATGTATTGAAGCAAAGAGCTTGTAAAACCAAACTAGCCTGGTACTTCAACTCTGGATGAATATCGACCACATCTCTCTACTAACGTCAAGGTCAAAAAGATAAAAAAAAATCAGATAGGTTACTAGTAAAAATTATTTATCAATAGTCAATGATAGCAGTAAAAGACTTTGTCCCTGTCAGTGTCACTGGTATATCCCCACATTACAAGCTTGCTTACACTTCATCAATCAGTCAAAGAGAAAAATAAAAAGATGGGTAATTTAGGCAACCTCAGCTACAAGCAGCAGCATCATAAAAAATTTCACCAAAGTGTACATGGCGGTGCCCAAACAAAAAGCACAGAACTTGTGATTCAAAAGATGTCACCACTTTCGCTTTACAATTCTCATCCTTTTTAACTCCTAACCTTAATAATAATGTCACCATCTTTTTTGTCCATTCACAGCACACCACCTGGCTAAATATTCAACCCATTTACCCATTTACTTCGACCCGGTCCCAGACCCGAGTTTGCCACTAACACCTAATCTCTAATTATTGATTTTTCTTGATGGTGATCCAGGGTTTTGAGCATTTTTGGTGATAACCCAGAAAGGTAATTTTCATTTTTGGTGATTTTGTGATGTTCTATGATGTGGGTATTTCGATTTTGGATAGGTTATTGGTGCTTGTATATTTTTTGTTCCCAAATTTCTCATTCAGGGCATTTTCGTGTTGAAATAATCAAACTAAGTCCTGTTTTTGGTGTCTGATGTCATGTCCTTGTTGATATTGTGTATTTGCGTGCTATTATTTTGATTATTGTTGCAATACGGGATGTTTTTACACGATTTTGCTTCAGTTTTTCTCATTCAGGAGGGTGCCTTTTTTTTTTTCTATTGTTTCTGATTTACATGGATCTTTGTTTTTGTGCTTTTCTGTTGTTGATGGTATCATAGTGATGCATCTGGGATGTTCTGATTTACTCATATCATTAGCGATCAGTAAAGGATAGGCTAATCTTCTCGGTTATTTTGATTGTTCAATTTTCCTCATTTGGTTTGACGTTATTCATCAGAAGTTGAGCTGATACATCGATTTAGCTGTCTTTTGTTACTGTATTTCCTTTCCGTATGAATAAGCTAATCTTAAGTGTTTTAATTTGCTGCTCTAGCACTTGAAGCAAGTATGTTATGTTTTGCTTATACACAGCTTTTTCTTCATATATAGATCCACAACCTCACTAAGAAAAATTGGCATTAGGGAAGAATTGCATATTTTCCTTCCTCCCCAAACTATCCACTCAATTGTGTGAACAGAAGTATCTCACCAAGCTGGAATAAATTAGGATTAGGAGAGGAGTATATTATAATCTTCGCTGTTTTTGTGTTTCCAATGACTTACATGGCCTTCTTTTTCTTTTGGGATAATGACAGCAGCACTTGTCTTGTGCTTTGACAAGTTTGATAATATGGAAGGTTTAGGAGGATTGAGGTTCAAGAACGTAACTGGTGCTTCAAGGAAGAAGAGGAGTAATGTATCTCGTCGTCCTCGGAATGACACACAGGCACTCTCAGATTTTCGTGATATTTCGTCTTTCTCATCCACACCACCTTCAGAGAATGTAAGTATCCAACAATAACAATAATGGTTGTAATTCTATTTCTCAGGAGAAAGAAGTCAGCTTGAGTTCAAGGGCTTCATTTAGTAAAATTGCTGAACTTGAATCCTTACAGAATATGATCAAGATCGATGATGGAGGATTTGGTGAATCTGATGAAGCTTCCAACAGTAGCTCTTTTCGAGGCAGTAGTGAGCAAAGGCATCATGGAGATCATTCCAAAAGGCACAGTGAAGGTGTTCTTGCCCCCATTAATTGGAGAGGTGGTAGTAATGCGCGGCATTTTGGAGCTGTTTCAGATGGATTAGGAAATGAGAAAAAAGTAAAAAAGGTTAAGCTTAAAGTTGGTGGTATTACACGAACTATTAATGCCAACTCTGCACCAGAAGGCACTTCTGGTGCCCGGCAGAAGATGATTACCCAGGTATATACCAATTTCAGTTTGCTACATAATTTCTGCTTAAATTTGGCAGTCATATCCCTATTATTGTATCATAGACTCTATGTCATTTCCCACTTAGATTTGCCTTATCAGAAATTTATATTAGCTTATTCAGCTATTGCATATGTGATTACATGCAGATGCAAACATTTGTGTATCACATTTCCAAAATATAGTATTCAATTATACAGATAAGTTACTGCATTTTAAGTAGGAATCATTATTTCTTGTTTCCACTTTCTTTGGGCCTGCCAAATTCTGTTCCATGGCTAACTAGCCTCCTTTTCTATTCAAATTTCTGAGCATTGTTATTAGTGGCTCTTTTCGGTGAGATAAGGAGGCATCTCAATCAGGCGCTCTAATCTGATTTGATCCTTTGCTGTAGGAAAATTCCGACGACAACCATTCCATCAGCTCTGACAATAGGGACAGCCTGCAAGGGTCTACATGGAGGGATTTCTCTGAAAGTAGTATAAGAGCTGATGGTTCTAGTTCTAGGAGTAGGTCATCTTATGAAAATATAGGCACGGCAATGCAAAGAGAAAAGTACGAGCCGGTTCGAAAGAGCAAGCGAGTTGCCAAGAAACGCTCTTTAGATGAAGTTTTTGATGATAGAAGTGGTGATGATGACGAGGAGATCCGTTACCTTGAAAAAGTGAAAAAATCAAAAGCGAATACCAGTTATGGTGCACAATATGAATATGATGAGGAAGGAGGAAGCAGAAAGCAAAGGAAGACATCAAGGGTGTTAAAGAAGAATGTTGATGTCCTATACGAGGTAAAATTGGGTGATTATGGCTCATCAAAATTGGGTAAGGTGAGTAAGAAGTCCAAATCAGGGAGAATATCTGAAGATGCTGATTATATGGAAGAGGAAGAACCAGTGTCAGATGGTGAACCTGAAATTAAGAAGAAGAAAGGAAGAAAAGAGCTTGTTGATGTGTTGGGAGAGACTAAGAAGGAAATGACAGTCACCACCCGTCAACGTGCTCTTCAGACAGGCAAAGATGTCTCTACTGGTATTGGTGCTAGTCTACTTGAGTTCCCCAATGGTTTGCCCCCTGTTCCGCCAAAAAGTGAGTAGTATCTGCTGTTCTTTCTTAACTTCTTTTGGCAAAGGTTCCTTCGTAGAATATTGGTTGATCTTCCTGCATATGTACGTTCTTGGTTTTTGGTGACAGAGCAAAAGGAAAAACTCTCTGAAGTGGAACAACAACTGAAAAGAGCAGAAGCACTTCAGAGACGAAGGATGCAAGTAGAAAAGGCAGCAAGGGAATCTGAGGTTTGCCTTCTTGTCCTTCATTGCATATTTTTCTTTCACTCTCCTTTGTGAATTGCATGTATTACAAGGAAAGCATTAATTTGCACTTAAAATTGTAGGCCGAGGCAATCAGAAAAATACTAGGCCAAGATTCCAATAGAAAAAAGAAGGAAGAGAAGATGAAGAAACGACAAGAGGAATTGGCACAGGTAACAGATGATACAAAATCAAAACCTCCTCCTCTAGATGTTCTTGTGGAATAGTTCCTCAGTTCCTCTAATTTGGTAGTCCCCAAAATTCTCTGCAGGAGAAAGCTGCAAACACTATGATGCTTGCATCAGACACCGTTAGATGGACCATGGGCCCCTCGGGAACAACTGTAACATTTCCCAGCGAGGTGGGCTTGCCAAGTATATTCGATCATAAGACCTGCAGGTGTAGATCTACCTCCTTTTGACAAATCCAAATTTATTAGATTCTGATTTCACTCGTACTTCAGAATTTCATGTGAAACTTTTTAAATTAATTTGTGAAGCAACAGGTTTCAGTTCTTAGGAGACAGTAAGAACTAGGCTGATTTGGATGATAAAATGGAATTTTATTTTGTTGAAAATGCCTGCTACTCAGGAGTTTTGTGTAGTCTTTTCTTGATTTTGTCTGATAGTTTACATTGTCTATTTTAATGACGATCCCAGGTTGACATGTTAATATTCTTGTTAGTTTCTTTCAAGGTTGGCTGTTCTACATACAATTTCGATCCTCAATCTAATGATTTTGCTTTCAATGTTGAATTTCAGTTACCCTCCTCCCCGTGAGAAATGCGCCGGTCCATCATGTACTAATCCATACAAGTACAGGGACTCCAAGTCCAACCTCCCTTTATGCAGTCTCCACTGCTACAAGGCTATACAGGAAAAGATGCCACCAGTGTCTGCCTGTTAATTTTTCACTTTCCGCTTTGGCAAACGAACTGTAGATCAAGTCAACTTAGCTCGTGTAGCGTATATAACTCACCTTTCATAAGCAGCTACTTGGCACCATTACACGTAAAGTAGAGCCTTCCCCGGAAGCTTGGCAGCCTGGATAAATTAGCAATAATACTATGTTCCAGTGAAACACAATGCTATCTGGTGTTTTGTATATGTGAATGTTGTATAATAATTCGTGGTGTGAAAAAGTTGAATCTCATTTCTTTGGCCCCCGGCCCCCCCTCCGAATAATTTTCTCAATTTTGTCACTTTAGTATGCACGACAAGTCGTATGAAAATCTATTAGAGACGCGATCTGTCATAGTGAATGTTAAACGAAAGCCAAAGCGTCGACGCGATAGTTTTGACATATTGTTCATAAACGACTAAACGCTTTTATAAAAACTTAAAGGACGACAGGTCGTGTGCAATTTTCACCCAACTACTATAAACACATTAGATCGAATTGGGCTTAACAAAAGGCTTTAACAGAAAGGCCGAAGCCCAAATACTATCTACAGTAAACCGCCATTGCCATCTGCCAAATCCATACATTTTAAAAACTCAACGAACGAAGCACAATCGAGAAACATCGAAACGACGACGGAGCTCAGTGTTATGTGTTAACGTTTCGCTATGGCTAAGCACAATCGCGATCAAACTCTGGTAATTATCTTATTTTTCTTTATTTTTTAGTGATCAAAATCCCTTGTGTTTCTTTGCTTTAATACGTTACTGTAAGTTAAAATTAGAATAAATTAAATTTAAATGCTTGAAGTTGGCATTTTTATTGTTAATTTGTTGCAAGGAAGTGTTCTTTTAGTTCTAGGGTTAATTTGTTATCATGTTGCATCCAGGATTTCCAGCGGTTTTTGAATGACTTGCAGGATTGGGACCTTTCTCTCAATGACAAAGGCAAAAAAATGAAGCCCAAACCTTCTCAAAATGATAATTTGGTAATTTAACTTCGTTGCTGGCTTCATTTTTAATGCTAATAAGTGTTATTGTTGCATATGTGCGAAATAGAAGAAGGTTTTATTTATATATACTTTTTCACTATGTAGGAGCTTCATTGTACAAAAAATTTACTTCTGTTGTAGGTGACTTTAGGGGTTATTTTATGTGTGTTTGTGCATACTATACCTATACTTAATGGGTACTATATTAAAGGTGTCATCTTTTCAGAAGCTTGATGAGAAACCGAAACCAAGTGGCAATGTACCGTCAGTTGATTCTTATTCGAGGAAGTATGATGATGCAGTCAGTCGCATATCAAGTAGTTTGATGAATGAAGAGGGTGTTCCTGATGCTACTTCAGAGAAAGAACAGGTAGGTATTTTTACCTCTTTGGTCTAGTGTTGGAGATTTTCATTCGAGCTTGATGACTGACTGTTGAATTTTACAGGGTAATGAGTATTTTAAGCAGAAGAAGTTTAAAGAAGCTATTGATTGCTATTCGAGGAGCATTGCCTTATCACCAACTGCAGTGGCTTATGCAAATAGGGCTATGGCCTATCTTAAACTCAAAAGGTACATTAAGTTGAGCATCATATAACAAACACATATGTGCATTAAGAAAGAAAAATGAGAAAAAAAAAAAGTTCCAACTAATCTATATTTCATGCTTATGTGGAGCACATACTGCGCTTCTGTCTGTCAGAATATTTTCATTGTCTTCCTTTTTTCTAAGTTACTGGATCTACCTTTCTCTTCTGCCTGACCTTAAAGGCCTTGTCTGTTTAAACAATTTGTTCTCTTTTTGCTTTCTTTTTCTTATCCATCAGATTCCAGGAAGCTGAGGATGACTGTACAGAGGCCTTAAATCTAGATGATCGCTACATAAAAGCCTACTCACGTCGAGCTACAGCTAGAAAAGAACTTGGGAAATTTAAAGAGTCCATGGAGGGTATGTGATGGTCTGCCTTCATAATTTTTGTTTATACTTAGAGGTGCATGCTCTCTTTTTATTATTTTGGTGTCTGACCTAGTGAAGATAGCTAATTGCAGATTCTGAGTTTGCCCTGAGGCTGGAACCTCAGAACCTAGAAATCAAGAAACAATATGCTGAAGTAAAATCCCTCTATGAGAAAGTAAGGATCTCGTGTTATGCCATTGTTGCTAGTTATTCCCACCCAACCTACTTCCACCATGGGATGTCGATTCAAAGCTTATATCCAGTTAGTTCATAGTCAATGTAGATTTTCAACATAATGACAACCAAGTGAATTGGTGTTGATTCTCCAGGAGATTCTTCAGAAGACATCCAAAACATTGAAAAGCTCAGCACAAGGAGTGCAGAAAGTTGGAAAGTCGGGAGCAAAAGTGAATGGGCATGAGGTCCGCGCTGTATCAAGTACTACAGAGAAGATAAGATTGACAGCAATTCAAGAAGAACACAGTAAGGTATTCACACTTTTTTAAAGAAAATTGTCGGCATCAATAGCTTGTGTATAAACAATACAACTGTTCAATGATCTCTTTTCCTAAATGTTTTTATCTCTGATTAGCAGGATACTGATGGAGAGGATCCTTGTAGAACTTCAAGATCTGTTGAGGAAATAGATAACAGAAGTATGAGAGTTGGAAGCAGAACTGAACACCAGCGAGATGATTCTGGTGTATATGCAACTCAAAGTTCTGGCTTTGAGAAGGTAATGTTGGACTTTTTCTCTCGAGTTTCTATTTTTCTTTTCTTTTGCCTTCAATTCTGAGAGGTGCATTTCCAAGTTGCTGAGCATCAAATCAGATTGTAGGGAAGTATGTGAATTTTACTTTGCTCCATGCAAAGAAAAAGGCATCTCACTCTTTCTTCTTATTGGACTATAGTCAATGTCATCCATGCAATGTGGTCATGGCTTTCAGCTAATGATGGTCTTGTAATAATGTTCTTTTCTAAATGGCTCTGAGACACTGATGTTCAGTTTATAAAATTGTCAAGTATGTTAGGAGTTTCTTGTAGTAATATCTTTCCAATCTATCTGATTTCAGTTAGATAATATTTCTTAAGAGCATGTTCTAATAAAATTCTTGTAAGACCTGGTTTTCTTCCCCTTCCCTTGGTCGAGGTTGCACTCCTTTGCATTAGGCAAACTTTTTTATTCTTTTGCACCTATTATTGCCTTACTTCTATCATTTCTGTGCTTGATAACGACTCTTTTGATTTTACAGAGAAGTCACAGAACTAAAAAGCGGGAGTTAGATTCATCAGTGCAAGAACTAGCTGCTCGAGCAGCTTCAAGAGCCATTGCTGACTCTGCCAAAAATGTCACACCTCCAAAATCAGCGTATGAGTTTGAAATCTCTTGGAGAAGCTTATCTGGTGATCACACCTTTCAAGCTCGTTTGTTGAAGGTATGTAAAAACCAATAGCGCTATTGTAGTCTTGGCATTTGTGTCTGTTAGTAGACTTAAGTTTTGATAATTAACTCATTAATTAGCTGATGTTGGTCCAATTACTGTAAATATGTTGATGTCATTTAGGGAGATTTTTTTCTTTTTTCAATTGTTCACCATATCATGACTAACTTTCTCTTACTAATTTTTGTTGTTGTCACTCTTCTTTTTATTTTTAAATCATTAGGCTACCTCCCCAATTGCGCTGCCACAAATATTTAAAAACGCATTATCTGCTCCCATATTAATTGACATCGTTAAGGTGGTTGCCACCTTTTTCATGTAAGCAAAGAAGTTTTTTTTTTTCTTTGCTCTTTTTTAATGTCTCAGATTTATGGATATCTTTGTTAGCTTAATTAGATACTTGACTTCCTTTTGCTTTATTTTGTTGGCAGTGAAGAAATGGATTTGGCTGTCAAATATTTAGAAAATTTAACCAAGGTCCCAAGATTCGACATGCTCATTATGTGTCTTTCATCGGCAGATAAGGCTGGTATGTTTTAGCTCTTAAGAGATTAATATTCAGTAATCAATTGACTAGGCAAATAGAATTCACTTTGAAATCATATACTGAAGAGCGGTAGAGATATAAACGTGCTGACTTCATTGCCTTCTTTACAGATCTCCAGAAAGTATGGGATGAAATGTTTTGCAATGAGGCTACTCCAATTGAGTATGCAGAGATCCTTGATAATTTGCGTTCAAAATACTGCCTTAGCCAATGAAGAAAAAATGTTAAAAAAGGAATCTTTCAAGCCAGCAGTTCTCTTTCCTAAACTATTGATGCGTAAATCATTTGTGTGACACTACATGTTTCCACCACATTCTTGTTTATGTTCCTATCGGTGGCTTTCTCTAACCAGGCTGGTGATTTTGCTGTACTGGCATATGGGGTTCCTTCAAAGTTCTATTGATGTCATGTTTGGATTGTGATATTTATGCACAGTATAATCAATGAAAAATTCAAGTTCTCGCCATTGATATTTACAATGAATATGATTCTGGGTTAGAATTGATGTTATTCTGGATGAAAGTCATTGTTGGAGTGTCTCTATCTCATTGTTGGCGGTTGGCCTGGCCAGTTCATTGTTCAATCATACTCAAAGCTGGTCCAAGGCTTTTAAGCCATAAATAACCATCTATTGCCTTGTGTCCTGCCCACTGCCCATCATTTGATAATTTCATTTCAAGGTTGGCATTTGCTTTATATATTTTTCCAAGCTGTTATCTAACCCCTTTCATTGATTGCTTGACCTTCATACTCTTTTTTTTCACATGGGTGTCATGTACCAATCATCTCTATTAAGTAGAATTTCTCCAAAGATGTGCTAGCAAATGATGTGGGAATTAGCATAATTCCTCAATTGATGTCAACCCCTTAACCCAAAAATTTTGCTCACCAAAACCAAGACAAAAAAAAAAAAAAAAAACCATCAATTATATATGATGCTTTGGGCTTGCTTAACATGCAAGTTGATGTTGTAGCTTCTTCGCAAGTCAAAAGAAATAACTTAAAACACCCCACTAATGCTTCTATTATTGAGGTTTTTTTTTTCAAACATCCAGCCAATCCATTTTGTCTAGTACTATATAAAGAGATAAGGCTATGCATATGCATATGCAGATGGAAGATTCCCGCTTGTAAGTCTTATTATTATTTTATGTAACTCCAAAATCTAGGAGAGAGGTATATTTGAAATTCTTAGTTTCAGTTTGAGATTTCCCATTTTATAGTATACTCCTTTTGTGGGCTCCAAGCATTATTTGCCGATGAAAATTCTTTTTCTTTGCATATCTTGACTCAATTTTATAGGGGACACTGACTATAAAATTCAGGATCTTTTTCACACCTAAAAGCTATATGTAGCACACTCTGGCCTATGCCATGGAAACGTGGTATTGCCAAAGATTCAAATGGTGGTAAAATTAGAGATTGTTTTAACTTCTCCAAACACCAAAAATGGTATGAAAATAGACAAAGGTAACATATGTGGATTGGATCTCACTTGGTTTAGACATGAAGTCTCTAATATTAGAGTGAAAAAAGATTTAGTTGATATTTGATGTAATAAAAATAATAATAAAGACAAATATGGTATCTCTTTCTTTGTTACCTTGCTACAGTGGCAATAATATGGTAAAGGATTCAATTGAAGTTATCATTTACGACACTTGTCTTCCTAGTATTGAGTTTATTTAGATGGGGGGTACAAAGTTTTGTTTGTGGGTCTAGCAAAAATATTATGGTGATACTTTGGTGACTTGGTTATGACTCAATACCTTTTTTTTTTTTGTCAAAACAAACATTGAAGGTCCCATTAAATGTTCATTCAAGGAAATGAACCTATGCTATGAGCCATGAATGAATGAGGGTCATAACTATTCACTTCATGTCAATAAATAGCAGTAAATGTGAACATGGTCCTACTAATAAATTACACTAACTCTTTACCTTTATAATAGCATTGAAAATTCCAATCCTTTTGTCATTCTTCTGTTATTACCATTTTAATCCAAAATGTTTTAAACATGTAAAACGTACATCATTGGTCAATGGTGGATTAACATGAATTATTTTCAAGTCATAAGATTAAGAAGAAAAAAAAGGTGGTACCATAAACTAATCATCCACTTTTGAGTCCAAAATAAAGCAAAAACTTGTTGTATCACAAAAACAGAAAAAAGTAACAGCAAAGCACTTTTGCTTTGAACAACACCAGAATAAAAAATATCAATTGGGTTTTCACATTCAAATTCAAATTCCAGAGGCACCACCCTGAACCAAACCAAACAATGTAAACAAATTTTCAAACACAAACACAAAAACACAAAAAATTAGTACCATCTGTACACTTTTTACTTTAACTTTTACTTTTCGGGGGGTGGGGTTTGGTCTTCAAAGTTCAGACAACACAAACACTAGACAGTGAAAAGTAAAAACAGCTGACACCCATCACGTGATTTCTCTCTCTCTCTCTATATATATATTATAGATGTTCCTTTTAAGTTCTAATCAATCCACGCGCCAATTCTCTCTCTTTCTCTTTCACTTGATCGCTCGTGTGTTTTTTTCTATTATTTTGTTTACACTTTTTAAAGTTCTATTCCCGATTCTTTGCTCTTGCGGATCTGCCACCAGCCACTGCAAAGGCAAAGGTATGTTCCATTCTTATTCCTTCTTCATTTTCTTCTCTTTTAATCCTTCTGGGTTTGTTTTTCTTTTCTTTTGAATGCTGGTTAGCTCTTTAAAGCCTTTCTTGCTCTGGGTTTTTCATATTTTGTCTCTACACTCTGTTTTGGTTTCTGGGTGCTTGTGTTTCTGCCAAAAAAATTCAAATTTTTTTTGCTTCAGCTGTTCTTGTTTGTTGTTAATGTAGCCTAAAAAACTTAGCTTCTCTGCTTCTGAACGGTGATTTTCTTTCTTCTTCTCCTGTCTGTTTGAGCTTTTTTTTACGTGCAATTTATATGTATGTTTGATTCAAGTTTGTTTCTATAAAGCATGCTGTTAATTGCATTTTCTTGAGGAATTTCATTTTTTTTACTGTGTGTTGTACTTTTTTTTTCTTTCTAAGAAACTTTTTAGAATAAGAGTTTGTTCGTAGTTTCTGGGATGTTATATCCCTGCCTTCCTTCAAAGTTGTCCCGCTTTTTTTCTCTCTCTTTTTTGTTTTAAAAAATTTGTTGTTTCCAACTTTCTGGTTTGCTTGGTGTGATCTTCTGGCAAACAGTAATGTGCATTTCTTGGGATTAAAGGATCTGGCTTCGGTAAAATTTCAAATAGTTCTCTCCAATTGATGCTTATTTGGTTTGAAATTATGCAGGAAATGGGATTCATTTCTAGAAAAATTTTCCCAGCATGTGGGAGCATGTGTGTATGTTGTCCTGCTCTGAGGTCAAGATCTCGACAACCCGTTAAGCGCTACAAAAAATTGCTTGCAGAGATCTTCCCTAAATCCCTTGTGAGTTTTTACTTTTTATCTTCCGCAATACTCTGTTGTCTGCAATCAGTGTTTAGCATTCGATCATGCCTTGTTGAATGCTTTCTCTTTTGTTGTAATTTTGATTTCTGCTAGGTGTATATAAGCTGGCATAGTTGTATTTATTTGAATAAACATAGCAGGTAATAATGGGAACCTTGGCCATGCAATGTGGGTAGTTACTGCATCACATATTTTCTCATTGTGATAATTCATTATAATGCTAATGCATTCTCAATCTAGAAGAATAAGTTTTATTTGGTTAACTATACATGTAGCTTTGGCATATAAATCTTGGACATGGGTGCTTGTAATGAGAATAAGACTGATTCTTGCTATTTTAGAAAAGGCATTTTGGAATATCAACCTCAAGTTTGGATGTCAAAATGTAGAAATGAGAAGAGCGGGATTTTACAAATAAATGTATGATAATTAGGAATCATGGTAAAGTTGAAGTACATATCTTTCTTCTCAATAGTCTAATACTCTCTAAGATTAAACTGCTGCTTAATCTTGCTCCAAAGAGGATTTACTTACAAATATATATGTATTTTTGTTGTGATATTGTATCAAGAAATCCATCTCAGTCAAAATTTTGTTAGTTTCGATGTGTTTCCTTAATGAGCTGTGACATTGTAGCCTAGATTCCTATACTATTTTTAAAAGTATGCAGTATGCTGAACTTTGAAGTTCCAAAATCCATTGCAGGATAGCCCACCAAATGAAAGGAAAATTGTTAAGTTATGTGAATATGCTGCCAAGAACCCATTTCGAATCCCAAAGGTAGTTACTTTACTATTCTTTTGATTCATCTTTGATGAGTGTTGGGGTGCTCGGCCTTCAAATTAGTGTGTTTGCCACTGAGGTATTGCTGCCATTTTGTGTTTATTAACAGATTGCAAAATATCTTGAAGAAAGGTGCTACAAAGAACTGCGATGCGAGCACATAAAACTTATCAACATCATTACGGATGCTTACAACAAGTTGATTTGCATGTGTAAAGAGCAAATGTAAGCAGTAGTTCCTCTGTTTTCCTTCTGTTATTAATATGTTCTATGAATTTTTGTTCATATAAAATTAGTCTACTCTCATTTTAGAAGCATCGTTGTATGTTTCTACCTACTGATTAACTTTTAATACTAAAATCTTGATGACAGTAATCATCTCTTAGCCAAAACCCTCCATACAATCATCAAGGAAACTCTAAATTGTTTTCCACATCTTTAGTCATGTGAAATTTTCTGCATTATAAAAATTACATAGCTCTGTTACACCTGCACAGCTATTACAGGCCACCAATAAATAGAAGAATCTATGGTATTTGAGTAAAATGATTGGTGCATGAATTTTTATTTTTTCATTGTTCATAATTTTTTTCATGGCATTAGATTTAATGGTTGAACTGTACAGGGCATATTTTTCTGTTAGTTTGCTGAATGTTGTAACTGAACTGCTGGACAACTCTAAACAAGATGCTGTTCAGATACTTGGATGCCAAACCTTGACAAAGTTCATTTATAGTCAGGTCAATTATGGCGTCCCTTTTTGTTTCGAAAAATCTACATTAATATGCCAAGCAGAGTAACAATCAACTAATTGCATAGATATTGATGGCTCTACTCCTTTGCCTTGTATATTAAGTAATAGTCTAGTAAGTTCGCTTTTGGATGTTACCTTCTATCGTAATCTTTATTAACTATTGCTGGTTTCTTTATTTTTTACTTGATGTGTGAGCAGGCAGATGGCACTTACATGCATAACATTGAAAAGTTTGTTCATAAAGTATGTAAACTGACACGGGAGAATGGTGAGGAACATCAAATCTTCCGTTTAAGGGCCTCAAGCTTGCAGTGTCTTTCAGCAATGGTGCTTTGATAACTTGGTTATTTTCTTCATTGGTTTTTGTAGAATAGACAAACTGCAATAGTTTGACAAAAAGAAAAAGATTAATATAACATTGAACTCTTTCTCTTCTGCAGAATATTGAATTATTTAAAATAAACATAGTGTGTTGTTATTGGCCCTTAGTGTTCTTTGTGGTATTTTTTTGAATTTCTAATTGATACTTCTATTTCTTGCTAGGTGTGGTTCATGGCGGAGTTTTCATGCATTTTTGCTGATTTTAATGAGGTAAGTGTATTTATGTTACTTTGACACTAGTTATGTTTCTGTGGGATTTCTTTTAGTTTCAAAAATTAGTTGGGGCGACGACTAGAAATCTCTTAATTTGTAGAAGATGTTGGAGGATCTTGAAACTTCATTAATTTGTATTTTAGTTAAATGCATGTCTGATGTAATGTTATCATACTGAATGTAAGAACAGGTTTGTGCTATGATTTCTATTAAAAATTATCCTCAAGGCAACTTGGTTCTGTTTGAGGATTGTTGTTTTCTGTTGCAAGTAAGAAATAACTTTGGTGTCTTAATATATTCAAAATGCAGATTGTGAATGCAACTTTAGATAACTACAAGCCAGAAACGTGTACTGAAGATGATGATGAGAGAGGGGAGCCACATCATAATTGGGTGGATGAAGTGGTTAGATGTGAAGGCAGAGGGGCAGGTATTGGTTGTGATACTAGCCCCAGCTGCATGATCACCAGGCCTTGTCTGGAGAAGAAAGATCCTTCTCTTTTGTCAAGGTACTTTTTTGTTTAGGAGACTTTGAAGGACACTCTTGCACTCGAAAATATGATGTAGCTTGTCTAATTGTTTGTTGCTTTTTCTGTTACAGAGAAGAGGTGGAGACACCTAAAGTGTGGGCTCAAATTTGTATTCAGAGAGTGGTTGAACTAGCCAAGGAGAGTACAACTATGCGCCGGGTATTGGATCCAATATTTCTATATTTTGATTCTAGACGGCATTGGGTTCCTCGGCAAGGGTTGGCCATGATTGTTTTGTCCGATATGGCCTACTTGATGGAGACTTCAGGTTCAGCTACCATCTTCTAATTCTCACTAAGTCACTATCTTAAGTTTTACTTCTAAGATTGTAAAAATCGCCTTCTATAGACTTGATTGTTTTAAGTTCAAAGAATATGCTGCCAATTTATTTATCGCAATGGGATGTATTTTCTTGCTGACGTTACTTTTAATTTCAGGGAATCAGCAGTTGATTTTAGCTGCTATAATACGCCATCTGGATCACAAAAATGTTGTACATGATCCCCAACTCAAGTCTTGTGTCATACAAGTTGCTTCAGCTTTAGCTAGGCAAATTAGATCAGGCAATGTGCTGGCAGAAATTGGTTTTGTGAGTGACCTGTGCAGGCATCTAAGAAAAGGCATTCAAGCCACAATGGAATCAGTAGGAGAGCAAGAGTCAAACTTGAATATCTTACTCCAGAATTCTATTGAAGATTGCTTACTGGAAATAGCTAAAGGGGTAAAAACTCTGAAACTTTTATAGTGCATGCATTTGATGCCTTTTTCTATCTTTGTAATTACTTGAATTCAACAATGGCTTTAACCAGATGGGTGATACACGACCTCTTTTTGACATGATGGCAATCACACTAGAAAAGTTGCCATCTTCTGGAGTTGTTGCTCGTGCAACCATTGGATCACTGATTATTCTCGCTCATATGATTTCAGTGGCATCCATATCATCTCGTTCACAGCAGGTGAGACAACTTCAATGTACCACTGTTTATATACGATAATTGATTGTGTATTAGCTCCCTCATAGGACTCCATTTTTTCCTTTTAGTTCAAGATACCTTGAAATCCTTACATAAAAAATTGCTATATGAGAATGCAGTTGTCGCGGGCTTTCCTAAATGGCCCCTTTAACTTATGCAAAGAAATCAATCCATTTATTAGACTCAGATCCTTTTTCGGAAGTTTTGATTGGAGATAATTGTTTTCTTATCTTGAAGTTTTTCTTCTTTAAATATGTCTTGGCAGCTCACTTTACTATATTTTCATATAGGTCTTTCCAGAAGCACTTCTGGTTCAAATTTTGAAAGCAATGTTGCATCCAAATGTTGAGACCCGTGTTGGGGTACACCAGATATTTTCTGTTCTTCTCATTCCTGGTTCTAGTCATCAGCGCCATGAAGTTGCTTCTCTGCGATCTGGCTATCTTTATGAACCACGGAAATGGCATTCCAATGCATCATCCACTACTTCGATTACATCTCTGCTTGAAAAGCTTCGGAGAGATAAGCATGGGGCTCAAATGATCAAGCATGGATCTAAGGCTCATGATGATCCTAGAGGAAGGGATTGTCTGGAAGATGACTGGAAACAGGGCTGTGCCCACAAGACTTCCCCTAGTTTTTACAAATTAAGTTCTATTATTGACAGGACAGCTGGACCCACCAATTTGGCTGATACAGTATGTTATTTTATCATTTTCATGAGTTTGATTTCTGTTAATTTCAATCTGTTTTACCAAGTTGTTTAAGCATTAAATCTGGTTTACTTATGGCACAGGAACCATATGTTATGAAGTTCAGTGAGGATCAAATAGTGCAGTTGCTGTCTTCCTTTTGGATACAAGCCACTGTTCCTGATAATCTGCCTTCAAATTTTGAAGCTATAGCTCATTCTTTCATCTCAACACTTATTTCCTTGCGCCTGAAGGTGAAAATTTCAACACACCGATGCTTTTGGTTTCTTCTTTCCAAATTTTTTTCTGTGTTCCAGTGATGTTGGTGAAATGTTGATGGATTCTTACATTCATTCGAGTGTGTATTTCATCATCCATCAAAATATGGCAGTTAACAGTTTCTTGAACTTGTGATGGTGCAGAACCCAAGTGACAATCTTGTGGTTTGCTTCTTTCAGCTTCTCATGTCTCTCAGGAATATATCATTGGATCCTAGCAGTGGTATAATGCTTTTTCTTAACAGCCTTCTGAACTTTGAGAAGTCCAAAATATATTTAACTCTAATACATTGCAATCTCTTGTCAGGGATGTTGCCTTCAGTTTGCCAGAGATCAATCCTTCTGTTATCAACAGCCATATTGATGTTTGCTGCTAAAATATATAATATTTCTGATTTGAGTGATTTTCTGAAGACCTTAATCCCTAATGATGTTAGTGTTGTTTTCACCCTATTTGTCCTTTTGCTCGTTTCATTGGACAGTGTAACTTTCCACGTTGTGGTGTAAGAATAAAGTTGATTGGTTTTCAATACTATAAAGCTTTTAATTTTAATAAAAGAATGCATACTCGTGCCCTACTAGCTGTGATTGGAAAGAGACGTTTAATGTGTTCTCAGTGTGAATTTACCTTAACATCTTATCAAAAATTATTTTTCTTCAAATCAGTTTGATCCTTATCTGGGCATTGGTGATGACCTCCAAGTATACATAAGGCCTCAGGCAGATGTGAAGGGATATGGATCTTTTACGGACAATCAACAGGCTGCATCAATACTTTTTGAGTTACGGGACAAGATATATGAATCTGAAAAGGACATATTGGACATTTTAGTTCAGAACTTGTCTACCATCACTGAGGTATGACCTCTGTCGACTAAATTCTCTCCCCGCCCCCCACCCCTACCAATCCTTCTCTTTATTTGCTTTCTGCTAACATTCCTTTATATACTTTTTAAGGTGGAGGCAGATGACTTGGCAAAGCAACTGTCAGAACCATTTACAACGGATGATGCATTCATGTTCGGCCCACAGTCAATACTTGCCTTGGACCACAATAAGATGATTTCCCATTCCAAGAAATCACTTTCCTTCGATGAAGTACTCTCTTAGTAATTTTTATATTTTCCTCTATGATTTCAATAATCCAAGTGCAAAATGCTGCCTCATGACAACTGTCCATATGCTGAGTTGGTAAAAGTTTTTATATGTTTTATTTGTTTTTGGCTATAAAAGTCATCATGATGAGTCAAATTAAGGAAATTCCTCAAAACACAAACACAAGCAACCACAGCTGGTGGCAGCCACCCTTATATGTATATGCAAGAAAAGGAAAAGAAAAAAGATTGCACATAAAGAAATTAAGATGGTTCATGATTGTTTATTGTGTTGCAGGATGTCACAACAAATGCATTGGCTGAGGATGATGCTGCTAGTGAAGCATCTGTTGCTGACCTCTCCCGCTTCATTCCCAGAGAGCCTCCATCTCCTTCCCTCTCTCACATTATCAGCATCGGACAGCTTATGGAATCTGTAATATCTTCAATTCCTGCTCCTCATCCCTACAGTTCTCCTGTTGCAATATGAATTGAATATTTGTACATTTGTTCATTCTTTACAAACTCGAGTAATGTGTTCTCAGGCACTTGAGGTAGCCGGTCAAGTAGCAGGATCAACTATCTCAACATCACCACTCCCATACAACACGTTGGCTGGCCACTGTGAAGCCCTTGGCTCTGGTACAAGGAAGAAGTTATCCAACTGGTTGGTCCACGAAAATCATTATCCCAAAGCTACAGACAAACTTTCACCGGCATTTCCTACCGATGGATACTTAGCACTCAAGAAGGTAAAACCTTTACACCCACGTCAATTCCAGTAAATTCCACCGTTACAACAATGCTTAGCAACAAGAATCCAACTATCTGGAGTCAAAACATGTATCCATCTAGACATTAACTATTCTCTGTCTCTGACTGGCTTTACCTGCGTAACTCCAGATAACCCGCTGCTGCGATGAGCCTGTTCAGGGAGCTGCGATGCGGCAGAATCCAAGCAGGGGAATGGGAATGAAGCTGCCTCCTGCAAGCCCTTTTGACAACTTCCTCAAAGCAGCTGGATGTTAAAAGAAAAGAATCCCTCCACGTGTAATCAGTCCGTTGTCTAAATCTCTGTAAAGTCTTTAGGCAGTGCATTAGAACTTGTAGTTTTTAGGCTGTAGTCCCTTGATCTGAACTTTGTGAAACCATTTTCAGCGGTTCTATGTTAATCCTTTGTATTGTATGCACCAATAAAATATCAACTTCAGCTTGTGCTAGCTATAACATAGCCATTAGTAACAATGATATTTTCTTCACAAAAAATAGTTTCTAAAAAAAGGGCTAGATTTAAACCTAATATTTTGTGCGGTTTTAAGAATTTTATCAGTTAAATTGATTAATAATTATATTTTAAAATTGAACTTTTCGATTTTATCTTTTAGATAGTATAATAATTTAATTTAATGCATTAATTAATCAAGTTGCTGAAGTCCACACAGTAGCCAATCGTGCACGCGAGTACACTGAATTAACAAGGGCCGCTCACGTTAAGTAACTAAATGCTAACATAAACCTTGTGCGGCGGGCGCACATCAAAATCAAAGCTCCAAGCATCTTCCTTCTCCTCTTTCAGTTCATTCTTCACAAGACCTCAGCTAAAAACTTGGAGCTCAAAAAACATTTTTCTCTGAAGTGATCATGGCCCAATCATGTGCTGCCACGTTATCTTCAACCACCGTGTTTGGCTCTCTCTTCAATCACTTCCCTACCGAATCTCCCTCTCCCTCTCTTCGCTTCACTCCTCCTCGGTTAAGGCTCTTCTTTTACCTCTCTCTCTCTCTCTCTCTCTCATTTTGGTTTGGTTTTGTTTGCTTGTGCAGTGTCTGGTTTCCGAGAAAATAAAGGAACTGTAGGAAAATTCTATTTTGTTCTTTTTTTTTCTATTGCCTAGTTTTGGATTATCAATCGATATAATTTTTTTTTTCTGAGTTGCTAAAAGAAAAAAAATGTGATTTTGAATGTTTAAGAATAAGTGTTTCCGTTTAAAAAAAAAAGAAAAAAAAATAAGTGATTCACTTTCTTATGCTTTTTTTGGCTGCCGAAGCTTAGAAAATGAACCGAAGGACAATTAAAGATATGAGGAAAAAGAAAAAGATTTAAACTTTGAGTGTTATTGTAGTGTGTATGTGAGAATTTTGAAAAAGAGAAAAAATTTATTATTTTTTAACTGTTGTTTTTTTATTTAGAAATAAAAAATTGGAATTAAATTGGTTTTGTTTTGATGGGTTTCTGATATTTTCTTCTTTTCAGGAAAGCAATAGTATCTAGCAGTAGAGAAAGGAAATGCGAGAAATTCAAAGTGAAAGCAGTGTATACAAGTGGTTATTCGACAATTGATGAGCATGAGAGTAACTGGAAAGGGATTTGGTCTATAAGGTAGGTTTTATGTGAAAATTTGAATGTTGTATGTATCAAGTAGTAGTGTTTTATATTGTTGAGTGTTAATTATATGTTTGGTGGCTGACAAATCGAAGGGAACTAAAGTGAAAAAATTGAAATTGTGAGTGTGATGCTGCTTACAAATTTACATATTCAATTTTCTAAATGCTAGAGGCTAGAAAATTGCTTAACAAGAATGACATTAAGTAATGTTTTTACTACCATACTGCTTGGTTGATAGGAAAAGGTAGTTTGAGTAATTTTGGGTTCTTTATTGGTAGCTGGTTTGTTAACGTTGCAATTTTGAAAATCTTGAAACGGGAAGTATGACTGATTATCTTTGTGCATTTCCTTGGCAAGTGTTAATTTTGTATTACCTTTTGTCATGCAGAAATGACCTGGAAGTTCCATCTTCACCATATATTCCAACATACGCACAAGGAGAGCAGGGTCCTCCACCAATATTGCAGGGAAGGTTCCAAAGTGTGCTCAGCCAGCTCTTTCAATATGTAAGGATTAGGCATTGTTTCACCATAACTGATTCATATTAATTTTAAACTGGTCATAATGGTACCAGAAGTTTAGTTGATTAGTGTATGACTGAAATTATAGAGGATTATCCGTTGCGGAGGACCAGTTGATGATGACATGGCAAACATTATTGTGTCTCAACTCCTCTATCTTGACGCGGTGGACCCAAACAAGGTAAGTGTCTTGTTTTTTCATGGATGTATAATGTCTCAAAACAAAGTTGATTTTGTACCATCAGATGGCTCCTAAAAGAAAACAGCTGATTTATTTTGCCATGATTTTCCATCTTCTGCAGTAAACAAAAAGATAATTATATAGCTTAACCAGAAGAGTGAGCATGTTTTGTTGTTAATTGTATATTGTTATACAAAAACCTTAAGCAGGCACTATTCTGCATCATCTACCCATGTAATTTCTCTTTCAAATAATTTTCAATATCTTTCCCCCTCAAGGCCCACGTGCAAGTTTAATAACATTTGTGTTTTTCCAACGAATGTGCATCTTATCTTCTGAACAGGATATTATCATGTACGTGAACTCTCCTGGAGGATCAGTAACAGCTGGTAATATTTATTATGTTTTCTTCATCATTGCTTGTTTACAACTTGTTTATGTGGGTCAGTGTTAGTTATATGTTTGTCCTGTGTCAATGCTCCAATAGGTATGGCAGTATTTGATACCATCAGGCACATACGCCCCAATGTTTCCACAGTATGTGTTGGATTGGCAGCCAGGTAAACAAAAGTAGCCATAGTATTTTTTTTTTTCTTTTTGGGATCACATACAAAGCAAAGGGTGCAAGCAGAGTTTGCTTGTACTTCCCATGAAGATTATCAGGAACATTGTATATATAATATACTCATCTATGGCCCTTTGATGCTGCTCACTCTAATAAATTCCTTCAAATGCTAGAATTGAATTATCTGCTATGACTATTGCTTATCTTGCTACTGTTTGCTTTCTCTTGACAGCATGGGGGCTTTTCTGCTTAGTGCAGGCACCAAAGGTAAACCAGTTGTGGGCTAGGCCCTGTTTTTGTAACTCAATTTTTTTTTTTCATGAAAGTCTCTTACTTTGAAACCTGTCTGAACTATGTGATTACGGACTCTCTTCTTTCTTGTTTTTCTTTTTTGGTAATGGTCATACCAAATTATGCAGGAAAAAGATACAGCTTGCCAAACTCAAGGATTATGATCCATCAGCCTCTTGGTGGGGCACAAGGAGGGCAGAGCGATGTTGACATCCAGGTGTATACCATGTCAAATTTTCATCTCTGGCAATTTTAATTTCATGCATTTTTTTTTTCATTTTGCTTGGTCTAAATCAAGATTTAAATAACCCAAACTAGATTGTGCTTGACATTGTTTAGGTTTTGCCTGTTAAGCTATTGAACTTGAAATTGGCTCATTGAATTGGTCAATGGTTACAGACAAGGTTATAAATGAACCCGACGTATAGATTCTTGCATGCAACTTTGTTCTTTAGATTGTACTACTAGTTATTGGAAAATAAGCTACAGGAAGCATTTGGTGTTTGGCTTTGCCATATTTATTGATCCAAGGTTAGTTAGAGCTGTAGAAAAAGTGCTCAGATACAAGAATGCATGTTTCTTCAAGTGGACATGGCAGTTTGATCCGTGTTTCATTCGGATGTGATGAAGAACTCATATTTCATTCATAGTGCACATTAGTAGGGACAGGATGCTGAAAGTTGTTCTCAATACCTGAATATTTATTTATATGAATAGCTGCTCTTTTTTATGCTATTGTTTCTCTTTTCTACCTTCCTTGAAGAGTTATAAACGATATTCCAATTATAATTTTGCTTCCAGGCAAATGAGATGCTACATCACAAGGCAAATTTGAATGGGTATCTCTCCTACCAAACTGGTCAACCCCTTGAGAAAGTCAACCAGGACACCGACCGCGATTTTTTCATGAGTGCACAAGAAGCCAAAGAATACGGTCTTATAGATGGTGTCATCATGAACCCTCACAAGGTTCACCAGCCGGTAACAGCTGCAGCTGATCAGTGAAAATCAAGACGAGTTTGTCAACTTAACCCTGTGATAGTAGCTTTCGAGTTGGAAAGATGAACACAGTGATCAAGATACCTCAGCAGGTTTCATGTACGGATCCATTCTCATCAGCTTATTTGAAACCCAAGTAGACACCAGAAGATCAACTTTGGCATTATCCAAGATTTAGCTATGGAAAATTTCAGTTTCGAGATTCATATGTTGCATGGAAGTACCTTACATAAACCTTTCCAATGATGTGGGACCATATTTAACATTTAATCTTAGAAATGAATCATTCATATCTTATACGCGTTGCACTTCATGTTGCAGAAACTTGCCCCCACATCCTTATCTCTCATTTATTGCAGTGAGATAATGAAAGTGTATTTTCATTAATTTACTGTATAAACAATATCTTCTTTTATTGGTACAAGGGGAAAAATGTAAAAGTCAAGTCAATGGGTAATAACTTTGTCATGTTATAAGTGGCCCTCCAAAGGCTGAAAATCCCTCGCCTCATTTGAGAGGTAAGACTGTGAATTGGACTGAAGACATATCACATCTACAACACATGAACGTGATCAGTTTACAAATTTTTAATGATAAAAGAAAGGTCTATAATGAAATGCAGATCATGAAGTTTATGTTATATTAATCAAATCTTGAAATAAATTTAATTGCTATAATAATCGATGTTGGGACAATGAAATAATTTCTCTTTATTAGAGGGTTAACAGTAGATGTTGGGACAGTGAAATAAACCTCTCTTTTATCAGAGGTTTCTGCCCCTTGTTGTGGGGCTTTAATAATTGTACTCTGTTATTTCGATCAATTATTTAGTTGTAGTACAAACATCAAATAATAATAATAATTTTTTAAAAAACATTATCCTTTTATCATAATGTAGAAAGGTTATACTGTGGAATGCAACTCCTCTTTTTTTTTTTCTGAAAAACACTGCCAAATATTTTAACGAACAAAAATTTGAGGAACAAGAATATTGCCACAAGTACTTTCTCAAATTTGTAAGCATGTGTAAAGTTTCCTGTGTTTACATGATAATGGGGCAAGCAAAAAGGCAAAACCCCACAAAGACTAAAGCCAAAGCCGGTGCGTTTGTGTAGTCTAGTCAACCGAAAGAGTTGTATAAGTTTCATGAAATATATTGATATTCCTTCCTAGTGATGAATTGTCTAGATCTTCAACTAAGTGTCTTTGCTCTTTATGATAATTGTGTTATGTGGCCACATTCTAAGGTCCTCTCTCTTTCAACATGTGGTAGGGCTAATTCCCAAGTCTTTTGAACAAAATTCTCTTTAGTTTTGCATTCAACAATGACATTACTTCATTTCAAATTCTAGCTAAACCTTTTATAGCAAAAGAAACTTTATTTTTAGACATTGTTTTTGCTTTAACAAAATTACTAAATTCTAGCTAAAACCCTTGTTAGGAAAAGAGAAGAAATCTTTTTATATAGGTAAAACTTGATCACATTGCTATAAATGTATTGCCAATTGCCATGACTTACAAAAGGAAAAACGATCATTACACTTCTATAGTATTAGTTAATGTCCACTTAATCTTGTAATTTTAAAAAAGATCAACTCTCTTCAATGTCTTAGAAATTTTCTGTTATCTCTTAAATTTTTACATAAATTGATAATTTTATTCTTATTATATAATAATGACCTGATAGTTTTGCTCCTAAAAAATTAAACTTTTTGCGTGAATTGACAATTTTTACTCTTAATAATAAATAACTTTTTTACTTTTTAAACCTTTATTTATTCTTGTAAAATAGGATTTGGCCCATTTTTCGTTCTTGGGTTTCATACCAAGTTTCTATTTTTTTTTTTAACTTTTTACATAATAATTTTATCTTTAATAATAAATTACTTAACAATTTTACTTTTAAAGAATTGAACTTTTTGCATGAATTGATAATTTTTATCCTTAATAATAAATAACTTGATAATTTTTTTACTGAAGATTTGAAAGCAAAAGAAAAAAAAAAGAGTTTGGAGGAATTTAAACCCTTGACCTCTAAAAAAAATCATTCATCTTCACCACTTGACCAAACCTATATTTACTTAATATTTTATAAAGATTAATATATATAAATTAGATGAATTATTAATTATAAGTTAAATAGATATTGGTAATCAAAATTATAAAATATAATAAGTTTAAAAATGTTTTAAATAAAGTTTAATTCAAATAAATTTATAAAAAAAATAAAATTTTAGCAAAATAATTTTTTTAGACATTATTTTTGTGTTAACAAAATTACTAAATTCTAGCTAAAATCCTTATTATTAAAGAGAATAAATCTTTTCTATAATAGGTAAAACTTGATCACATTGTTATAAATATATTGCCAATTGGCATGGCTTACCAGAAAAGCAAGAATGTTTCACTCTGCCAATCAAATTCCATTGCCCAAAGTGGTTTCATTTAAAAGTAAAAAATCTAAAATCTAAACCTTTTTCATTTTTCAAAAAGCAATGTGTCTTACATTAAACTAGTGAAGAATTATGTAATTAATAAGTTTGATGGGCATGAGAACCTTTCTCAGTATAGTAGTCATCTTTTAGAAAGAAAAAAAAAAAAATCAAGAGACCAAATCATGATTTACATCTTTACATTAATTTTATTATATTATGATGATAAATAAAAGAGTAATGCTGTATTTTAAATTGATTGAGGTATTAAATAATTATTAAATAAAAGAGTAATATCTCAAATATTGTATTTTAAATTGAGGTATTAAATAATTATTAAATAATAAAATAATGTATAAATTTGAAATTCACTTATTATATTATTTCACTGTTTAATAGTTGTTTGACGCATCATTTGAGATAAAAAAAAATTGAAATATCATTAATATACTCGTAACAAAAGTAGTTTAATCGTAATCACATGTATCAATTAATGTTGAGGCCTCAAATTTAAATAATTAATTTTTAAGAACAAAAAAAACAAAAATTTGCAAAAGCTCTTTTGCAAAATCACTTTTTATTAGGAAGTGCATGTTTAGTTAGGTTTATCTATTTGTTAAAAGAGTTATTTTAAATTTTAATGCCAAAATTTTTTTAAATTTTTTTGATGATATTTGATTGTAATTAGAGAAAAAAATTTGGAGATTAAAAAAATTATTTTACCTCTACTTACTAAAGCTCAAAATTTGATCTTTTATGAGTAGAATTTTCTAAACTTATATATATATATATATATTGACACATATACTTTAATAATATTTTTTTAATTTCATATCACACCTTTAATAAAAATAAACCTACTAAACTAATATATATACACATATACCTTAATAATATTTTTTTAATTCCATATCACACCTTTAATAAAAATAAACCTACTAAACTAATATATATATATATATATATTATGTTTTGTTAAAAACTACCATATCGCCATATCTTTTCAACTATCATATATCTACAATGTTCTATCAAAATAAAATTTTATCATAGGTACTTAGTATTTTATTTTCATTTAATTTTTATGGCAAACACAATAATTTATTTTATTTGTTAATTATTATGTATAAATTTACTTGAATTGTTGTAAATTTATATTTATTGATGTTTAGAGTTCCAATAATTTTGATCACTATTTCAACAATGATCGCAAAGATAAATTTTAACATGAATTATTTTTGTGTTGTCTATTAAAAATACGTTAGTAAATTTCAAAGTTTAAATTTTAAATTTTATTTTATGTAAAAAGATTAAACTGTTTAGAATTTAAATATAAACGTTATTAAGTATCATTTTTAATAATTTAATAATATATAAATACTTTGACCGTGAGTAACTAAATGATCTACTATTTAAAAAAAATTAATTAACAATCGATCAATAATTTTTTTAAAAAAAATTATTTCTAAAATCTATATTTTCAAAAACTCTACTTATAACATTTTTATTTAAAAATCTCAATCAAACAAACCTCTCATATAACTATCTTGTTTCTTGACTCTCAAGATATTCTTTATTATATTCTCTATGAAAGACACATAATTACATCCAAAAGTTGGGGTAGTTTTTTATTTTTATTTTTTATTTTTTATTTATTGTTATCGGTGCTTTTAGCTTTCAAAATCATAATTATCAGTGATTTTAAAAACCTATTTCAACTTAAACAATAATTGAATTATTCTCTTTGCTTGTGTTTTATTGAACACAAACTATAATATAATTATCAAAAGTTGTTATGTAGATTAATATGAAAACCCACTTGGTTATATACAAGAGAAAGCCATTTGTTCAAGTAAAAGATTTGCCCTAATTACTTTTTCTCACTTTAGTGATAGCATTAATCAATAATTAGGTTATTCTCCCTGTCTTTTTGTCGTGCTAATCCTCTCTCTTTCTTGGTAAATTAAAAATAATTTTTTATTATATATGTTTTCTTTTAATTTATATTATACTAATAGAATTGAGATAAATACAAAATATTAGAACAAAAAATTGTAAATAATTTGCTACAAAGCAAGGATTATTTATATTGCAATTCTTTATACATAAAGATGTAGGATTTAAGATTTTTGAGTTGAGTGACTCCATTTTTTCCATAAAAATAATTATAAATTGTCACTATTCTCCAAAAAGGCAACTTTTTTTTTCCACCGAACTAGACATAATAATGAAAATTTGTTCTCCAAAAATTTAAGATTAATTAAGAATTCCTATGAAATAATTTCAGAAAATATGCTGAGGTTTCACTTTGTAATCTTTGATAATTAATAAGAATAATAATACACATTTTAAATTGTATATTAAATTATATTTTAAATAATAATGTGTTAAGTAATTATTTGATGGTGAAATAATATAATCGATAATTTTAAAATTTATACTATTTCATCACCCAATAATTATTTAATATTTTATTATTTAAAATATAATTTAAGATATAACATGAGCGTAACATTACTTAATTAATAAACATTTGCTCATATCCTTTCACTATGAAAGCCCTAAGGCTTCACCACTAATTACACTTTCATAGGATGTATTAATTAAAGTCATGGTCGTTCTGATTGGAAATTATAGAGCTAAAATGTACTTTAAAGCATCACTTATTTCTTGGTGGAGGTTAGTTTAAACTACAGAAAATGAATCACATGGATCAAAAAAATCACAATCTCAAAACCAATTTACAATAGAGAAATATTGGAGTTTAAGTCATTCTTGAATGTGGACATTAATATATTTTTAAAATGAAAAAGTTATTTAAATTATTTGATAAAACTCAAAACGACGTGAATGTTTCCATTTTATAGTTTAAAATAGCTTTAAAACGGGGTAAGAATGACTTTGTTTAATAATTTTAGAATAATGTTACATATTTTAAATTTTTTATTTTAAATAATATTTTAAATAATTATTAAGTAGTGAAATAATACAATTAATAATTTTAAAAATTATATTATTGTACTGTTTAATAATTATTTGACACATTAATTTAAGATGGTGTAGTATTATTTTAATTTTTATATATAAGTTGGAGGAAGAAAAAAAGAATAATAACAACAAATAAATTTAAAGACAAAAAAAAGGGAGAAGAAAAAGAAATAAATTTATGAATAACTACTTATTGCGGGCAGACCAAAACAACAAGCTTGCAAAGAGCTTCTAATCTTCAGCCGAAGAGACCTGAAAAAGAGCCAAAAATAATACAATAAAATTGTTCCCTTGAAAATTAAATATCATACTCCAAAAACTGCTTAAATTCCACACCAAGCTTGAGATAGGGCAAGTGAGGAGAGCATGATGAGCATTTCTTCCTCATCCTGACAACGATCACACAACCTTGGGATTTTAATACCAATTGACATTAGTCGAAAGGAGATTCAATACAGCTCGCCAAACAAAATATTTAACTTTGGGTGGAATATTTAACTACCAAAGACGACTCCACCATGATCATAAAGCCGATACACAACTACCACCATTATTATCTTAAATGAAAGAGTTCTATTGCTTTACTCGGTTTTACCCTTTTGTTTGTTTGTTTTATTACTTTCTATTTCATACTAATTCATTTTACATTATTCATACAACTGGCAGGTTAAGTTTTTAACAATTGTTTTTAATATTTTTATTTAGTTATTTTCATAATATGCCTTTATTATTATGCTTTTTTTAAACATATTTCCACACACACAATTAACGCACCCTACAGTAGGAGAAATCGAACCCTCAACTTGCTCATGTATTTTTTTAAGGATAACTCTTCATGAGTATACTCTATGACTACCACTTTGTTAAATCTTTTACATTAGAATATAATTATTTGTATTCTTATAACTTATGTTGTTATTGTTAGTGCATTAAAAAATATACGCATGTGATTGTGTATATATTAAAATTTTTAAAATATATGTCTAACATACATTGTGCAGTAGAATAAAATAAAATAATCAACATATACATATTACAATTGAATAAAAAATAGTAAAAGAATCAAATACATACTCTTATAGATGATTCGGTGAATATTGTTGAACTTTGAATCCATTTAAACTCACAATGAAGTTCTATCTTGAATAATTATAGACTCTAATATTTGGGGGGATTATAGTAGCTAAAATGGTAGCATTTGATCAATATTTCGCGTAGGAATCAAAATAATGTCAAACAATTGAATTAGTCGTGTAACAATGTTTAGGAATTGTGTTTTAGGACTAAAATGCAACTTTTCTTATAGTTGCATGTTCTTTTAAATACTTTGCACGAATTTTTTATTCAACTATTGAAATCATCGGCAAATGAAATTATTTTTATTTTATTTTAAATATTCTAAGACACTTTGTGGACATATGTTTAACATGTATCCATGTTTGATCACGCAAGATTATTCAATGAGTGACAAATGTCACTTACGTTGTCTATATAAATACTTTGTATGAATTACATTTATTATATGTAACTTTATATATGCTGTTATTTGTCACATAAATGATTATGCATAGATGATACATGTGCATTTTACTTTTTCATACAATAAGGATCTGTTTGCAACATTTACAAATTATATTTTTTAATTTTTAAATAATTCCTAAAACTTATCATATTTTTTGAAACCTTGCCGAATCGATCTGTATGATCCGTACCGCTATTCTAATGCTCAACGAGCACACTTCATATTGTAAGACTTTTTAAGTTCAAACTCATTTATCTTACGAAATATTTTTGCAAGTTCGTGAATGATGCTCCACACACATATTATGAATATTACAAAATAGAGCATTGAACCATACAAGTTGAGGTCAACTATATCCATATATTCCCTCCGTCACTTATATCATTGGAAGAGCAGAGTTATAGATCATCACCGTCAAATCTTTATATGCTTGATTATGAATTTATCTTCAGATTTGTACTTCCATAAATAATATCCGCAAATTCCTTTGCGATATTGTTTAACCTTATGGAAAACTCTTTTTTGAATTTTATGTTATGGCCACAAGACTTCCTGAAATACAATCTCGGAGCATCGGGATATACAACTCACCCATATAAGCTGACAGATCCCATATTTATGCACACTGGACTCCATAAGCATCGGATCATACCCAGTGACACCTAACGATTTGACTATGAAAGGTCTTTGGCATGTGTGGAACCAAAGTATGAGGGATCACTTACAAGCCCATTGTGGTGCTCAGGTTAAAGGATCACGGATACTACTCAACTTGAGAAGACCTTCCATTGACGACTTTATAGAATATCTATTGAAGGTTCTCGTGAGCCTATTTAGTATCCAGTTCTTATTGAATACCTGCATGCCTATATGGATTTCTACTAAGTCTATAGTCTGCTAAGACTAACCATATGAACAATTCAGATATAGATATACACTAATTCAAAAAGAATACCGATTGACCCATTCAGTAACCATAGATCAATAACGATGTTTTTGAAAATATATTGCGTAATAATATTTCTTAGCATAATTTACAACTCTTTACAATTACGTTATTATTATATTATTCTCGAGTCTTTATTCCTATTTCAGATAAGATTTTAACTCTTTAAAATTATTAACTTTAACACTGACCTAAATTCTTTTAGTTCAAATTTAAACTCTTGTAAATCTACAATGTCTAAAAAAATTAAAAATTTCTTACCATATAATTATATATTAACGATTATTATTAAAATATTTATTATATATTAAAATGGCACGTAAACACTGTCTTTAATAGTTATATGTATTGTGCATTATTAATATAATGCTTATTGTTTTAAAATTTATTTCTAAGTTACATTACTATATTAACATATATACTATTAAATGTTGTGACCGGAATAAAAAATAAGCCAAAATAAAGAAAGAAATTAGAACCCAATACTCTAATAATTAATTTCATTGCTCGAAGCTTGGAATTCTGAATTATAATCTAAATTAAAACTTAAAATTTATTTCATGTACATAATCCTAAAATTATAACTTTTACTATTGTATTGTCTGCATAAAAGGTCGGGTCTCGTATCTATAGAAAGTCGTGCCGCTTAAATATTACCTCTGATTACTTATTTTTGCATTATTAATGTGATGAATTATACTTGTCTATCGCTACGCACGCCGGAATAGTTTGCTTTAGATGTACGTGTACGTGGAGACCGACAAAATTAGCAATGTATGGGCCCAATCAGAGAGCGAAGGCTGGCAAGAATGTCATGTCACAGCAGTTTCAGAAAGATCAGGTTCAGATCAGATCAGATGATGAATGACAGAATCATATTTATATGTCTATATAGATATAGATATAGATATATAGACATAGATACAAAAATTGACCTCTATAACTACGGGCTACACCTACACGGCAAGTCACCCAAGAAGCTAACAAAAACAGTAACAGTACTAGATGTAATGAATCAGAAACTATCTATCATCACTAAAATGAGTGAGCGAAAATGAATCTTCACTGTTGCAGAGCGTGCGAGAACGTGCGATGTGGTGATGAGTGACTGGTGACTGATGACTGATGACTGATGAGGGCATTCGGGGGGCAGGCACAGCACAGGCAGGCCTTCAAAGCCGAATTAAGCAAAAGGCAAAAACCCAAAAACATTCTCTCACTCTCTCTCTTATTAGCACTCGCTGTAGGTCTTATTGGGAAAGAAAGAAAGTTTTGAGTAAAAGAGTAAGGTGCGGTCGTTTTCAAGAAGATGAAAACCTGAACTACTGTACATGTGAAAACTTAATCATTTTCAGCTTCTTCTTCTTCTTCTTCAGTTAATTACTTATCTGGGTATTCCTCTCTCTCTCTCTCTCTTAGGTTTCAATTAGTTTTCTCCAATATTTGTGGCTGCCCACTCCGAGTTGGGCTGATCATCAGTGAGTTATTGCAGACTCTTTTTTAGATTATAAGCTTTTGATCAACACTAACTACTAGCTAGCTAGATTCTTGAGTGAAACAGCTGAGACCTAGGACATACATACACATATCTCTCTCTTTCCTTTTGATTTTTTGGATCCTGAACAAGGAGACTCACTGTTGTAGTTGCAGAATATTTAATTACACCTCATTTTATCAGATATATCATACATAACCTCTCGCTGATTAATTAATTTTGTATCGCCACAAACCAGTCACTTAGATCTTTGAAAAGAAGCATTTTACTTTTACTCGAGCCGGTTGATGCCCTAACTTGCGGATAAGGGTTTTGCATATACAAGGGGGATTGTAGTTTTTCTTGCTTGTGTTGATCAGTGAACTGAACTGTTAGGTTTCTATCTCATGGAAGATTTGTACAGACTTGATCCTGCTGCTACAACATCATACTCATCGGATGATATATTAAAAGTTGGAAATTTCTCATCTGAAAATTATTACTACACTGCTACTACTTCCAGTGCTCATGATTTTCACAGCCCATTTTGTGTTGCTGGTGGTGGTGGTGGTTCCATGCTTCAATTTCACACTGCAGGCTCATCAGATCATATGTCTGATCTGATCAAGGCACAGATCGCCAATCACCCTCGTTATCCAAATTTAGTATCTGCATACATCGAATGCCAAAAGGTGACTGCTCATGTTATTTTAAATATACAATTAAATCTCTTCAAGGGTTTTTTTTGGGTTTTATTCAAGTTTATTTTCCATTGATTTGTATTGTGCTTTTTATATAAAGGTTGGAGCTCCCCCAGAAACGGTCTCTTTTCTTGAAGAAATAGTTCGAGAAAACAACACCACGAGGAGTAGCCGTACTGAGATTGGAGTTGATCCGGCGCTCGATGAGTTCATGGTATTAGAGTAACTCTTCTTACATTTGTTAATTAAATTTAGTGTTTATACCCACCAAAAAAAAAAAGCTAAAATTTATAGAATAAAGATCACTTGGAATCTTTGCACTGTCAATTTTCTTGGTAATCAAAATGGAAAATCCAAAAAAATGTCACTTACTCTCATTTTCTTGGTGGGTTCAATTATATCCTGTGGATAAAGGAGTGAATTTAAATTCATGTTTTTATTAGGAATCATACTGTGAGGTGCTGCACAGATACAAAGTGGAGCTATCAAAGCCATTTGATGAAGCAACTACCTTCTTTAGCAACATAGAATCACAATTAATTAATCTTTGTAAAGGTGAATTAACAAGAACCTCAGATTATCCCTCAGGTAATTAACAAAAACTTATTAAAGCTTCTTTTTCACTAATTATTTTCCCTTTTTTTTTTTCTGAACTACTCTTGCACCTACTGTTACTATTGTGTCACTGTGTGCATGTTAAAAGAACAGTAGTTTCTTGTGAGATTTAGTTGAAATGTTGAAAGTCATTAAATTAATTAGTGCCATGGATGGGGAGTGTGGTATCCAATAGCTCTTTTTATTCTTGCTTGTTCCCGAAGTCTATTATCTTTTACCATGTTTGTTGGTAATGACATGTTCTCTAAAATTATATTGCACAATGAACAATTTGCGGCTTGTTTGGGTCCTTGAATTATTGATTTGCAGTGAGAAACATTATTGCACAATGATGCTATTCAAAAGTATGGCTGATTAATTGTTTCATATATATGTGGGTAGAAGCTTGTGATTTTCAACAACACAATTCCGATGGATCTAAGTGTATGTTTCAATATGATTTGTACTTTGTTCATTAACTCGATGCCTCTTGTTCATGTAAGTTCAATGGTTTTGTAGAAGAGGTATGTGGAGATTGGCTTCGCTTGGATATCAAGAGAGATGTATCTTCCATTTTTCATATATATTTAACTTTTTTGTTAACTAAAAATAGTCAATATTAATTCATTTTATTTAAGTGTTCTACTTAGTACATACCTATGATTTTATAGAAGTATGTATATTATTGATTCGACTAAGAATTGAGTTGAAGATTATCAACTGTTTGCTTGCTTCAAAGGTCCTGCAATGGCAATTTCAAGCTTGCTATTACTTTAATTTGCACAGTCAATTCATTAATTTCAATGGCTATTGATGTGGGGATCAAGCACCCGTGCATTAATTTCAATGATGATGATGATGGTGGTGGCGGGGCGGTGGTGGTGAACAATATTGCTTATCTCTTTCACCATCTGTCATGAAATTCCGAAATAATTACTTAACTTGATTGTTACATCAACTTAGGTGGTGAAAATTCGTAAATGCCTAATGCAACTATATTAACACCTTGACAATTTCAACATAACCTCAAATGTGTTTCCAGATGAAGCAGCTGGGACCTCAGAGGAGGACTTAAGCTACGGGGAGGTTGATCAAGCACCGGATTCTCAAGATTCTTCCGGCGCCGGTGTGGGTCCCGGTGATGACCAGGATGCATTCAAAGCAATGCTAATGCGCAAGTATAGTGGTCATTTTAGCACTTTGAAGAAGGAGTTCTTGAAGAAGAAGAAAAAGAGTTTGCTACCAAAAGATGCAAGGAAGACACTCATCGACTGGTGGAATGCCCATTATAGATGGCCCTATCCCACGGTAATTACATTAATGTTAATGCTAGCAAATGTATTTCACTTTGTTGCCACTTTATTCCATTTTCGTTTTCTGTTTTCTTTAACATATCTGAAGCAAAACTTAAAAACTTGCTACTTAAAAAGCTTGAAGTTGCCTGCTTTTACACTTTCCAAATTTTTATATAATAAGAGTAATACTACACTTCTCAAATTATATTTTAAAATTTGAATTTTAAATGAGATGTTAAGTAATCATTAAATAAAAAAAATGGTGTAATGAGCAATTTTAAAAATTATAAAAATTAACTATCTAATGGTTGTTTGACACCTCATTTGAGATTCGGATTTAAATTTAGAATGTGTAGCATTATTGATATCATAATAGAGTAATGCTACACCTTTTAAGTTGTATCTTAAATAATGATGCGTCAAACAATCATTAGGCAGTAGAATGATATAAATTTTAAAATTACCTATTACAACTAATAATTTCTTGATGCATTATTCCTTAAATATAATTTAAAATATAAACTTAGAATGTGTAGTATTATTCATCGTAAATATATATAAGTTCAGTGTAAAGTTATAACTGTTGTGAAATAAAGGTACCTGTTATAAAATAAAAGTAAGTAGGTATTTAATTAACATCTAACTGTAAAGTGAAAGTAGTATTTATTAAACACTGTTAACAGTTGTGCTTCCAGAGTTTAACCAAAGCGCTTCTGTAACTTCCGAAATCGAATTTTGTAGTCATGTACACAGTGAAGGGGAGTCTAAACTATTCAAATTAATAGATGCTCAAAGTAATAATTGGATGATGATAATATATATGTACAGGAAGAGGAGAAAATGGGACTCTCAGAAGAAACTGGACTAGACCAAAAGCAAATCAACAATTGGTTTATCAATCAGAGGAAGCGCCATTGGAAACCCTCTGAAGATATGAGGTTTGCTGTCTCGGATAGTGTCAAACTCGGTGCAAACAATATTAATTAAAGGTAATGTTATACATCTTTAAGTTTTATTTTAAGTTGTATATTAGATAATGATATATCAAACAATTATTAAGTGGTAAAATGGTATAAAATTTAAAATTATCCATTACATTTAATAATTATTTAATATATCATTATTTGTGATATAATTTAAAATATAAATTTGAGATGTGTAATATTATTCATTAATTAAAGGAAAACTTGTGTTTTTAATTTCTGCTGCAGATTTATTGAACTTTTTAAATTATACCTTTGGTTTATATCATATTTTAGTCCTAATAAGATTCACTTGTCAGATATCTATTTTCTTGATTTGCCATTCTGGGTAATTCATTTGTTTGTACAACTCACATATGTGTGATTTTTTTTTTTCAGTAGAAATTTACATAATTGTCAAACACATTTATCTATTATATTTACACTGGGATTTTGATATAGTGGATGATATTACTCGCGTTATGATACATGACAATATTAAATTCTATTAGTGGAAGTTTTAATAGTGTCACTCGTTATAATATAAACAATGTAGCTACTAAATCGCGGTTCTATATTCCTCAATGTCTTCTTTGATTTTATTAACTCTCCCTTTGGACCAAGCAAAGATGAGTATCCTCTAGACAAAATGCTTCACCGTTAATGTTGAACTATGAAGCAACAGCTTTTATCTTTAAAGTTGAGTCTTTATTTGTATAAAGCCTTCTTAGATTCCATTAACTCACATGCTTTTAAGCAACTTTTTTTTTTCAGTAGTACGATTAATGTTACTATTTAGTCCTAACTATACGCTTTTAAAGTTGGTTGATCCTGTCAGTTGATCAAAGTTCCAAAGTTTTTAACCTAAACGACAAGTCGTAGATATCTCTTGAAAGTCTTTAATAATCGCTTTGTGGGATTTGGGCTTCAAATTTTGTTTACAAATGCAGAATATGTCTTGGGCTTGTGGCCGATACAGCATTCAAAATTCAAACATTTGTATTACCATCTATGGACTATATACATGGTGATGTAAAAGCTATCTTCTGCTATTGACTCCATTGTTAAAAGTTCAACCATGTGTGGCTCGATAATGCAAGAAAATTAAGGACAGAAAGCAGTTGGGCCTGAAACAATTTGCCTTCGAATTTAGTTTGGCAAAATAGTAGAGATGCAACTGCATATATACATGATTTTGAATGGGGGTCATATTGTTTTTGTGTTGCAAATTGATGAGCCTTCTTGTTGCTTCCAAGTTTTCAGTTGTGTGCCAAATTCATTATACAAGCAATACTATACAAGTTTATATACAACCCTATATTCCAAATATTGCTTCTTGTAACAATGAAGGAAAAATAACTTTGTGGGAATTGCATAATCTTAAATCGATCAAAATACCAAACACAAATCCCATGTATCATCATGTTTGAAAGATAAAATGAAGCTGTGGAAATGGAACTATTTAAAATTTTTGGTTAGCAAATGGCTTGTTTTTTGGTATATTTTATTGTTTGATATGTTTAATGGATGACAGACCTTACTCTTTAAGACTAATTTCGAGAATTGAGACAAATTTCTCAATTATATAATGACTCATCAACTAACTCAGCTAATGATGACTCTATGTAATTTTCATGCACGTATTCACAAATTGTATCAATACAAGATTGACATTATTTATAAGATTCACTTGAGACAAATTTCTCAACTATGTAATGACTCATCAGACAGGAGCTCAACTGATGGCTCTTTATGTGATTTTCGTGCACGTGTTTACGTATTGAACAATTCAAGACTGACATTGTGTATTACTTCAATGATGACAAGATACCAGAACAACATAAAGCTTAGCTGATGATGACTCAGCATAAGATTTTTCTGCGTATTAAACAATTCAAAATTGACAATATGTATTATTTTAGTGATAACAAAATATGTCAATAAGAGCATAATTAAAATGTTTAGCTCTAGGGTGTTAGCTAGCTAGCTAGCTAGCTAGAACACTTAGAAATAATTAAGAATATTCCTACATTGAACAAAGTAGAGACGATCACAAGAGAACTGGCCGGTTGCAAATTTGTCAATACCCACTTCAATCGTGCTGAAAACACAATCTATTTGGCCCCGAAATTTCTGACCAAATTGCTTAGGCATCTTTTATCTAGATACATTTTGCCCAAAAACGAACCTCATTTACTCTCAGGGACATTATCAAATGATGAATGTTAAAGTGAGTTGGTTTTTCATATTAACTGAAAATAGTTAAGATTTATATTTATTAGTAGAATGATTATTTTATTAATTATGTTAATTTTTTAGGTTAATTATTTGGATCCTAAGCTTTTTTTTATAAGTTCAAGGTTCCGATAAATTATATCAAAATAAATTCAAATTCTTTTTTATATGTAAATTTTTAAAATCACTTTAATAAAAATTATCACTAAAAATTATCACTAAAGATAAGAGGCTGAAATCGAACCAGTTCGTAGATATTCAATTTTTTCTTATACAAGAACTGAATATATATGCAAAACCAAATCAGATCAAATCAATTTTTTTAAGTTCGATTTGGTTTATTTTTTTGGTTTCTCCATTTTCAATTTCCACCATCAAATCATCAATCATAATTCAAAGAATTGGCTTTTTCATTTTCAATTGCCAATAAGATTTCTTATCGATTCGATCCAAAAAAACTACAAACTTTAACTATCATACTATATTGCATATCACATATTCAATAATTTTTATATTTCCTAATCAAAGTGTAATACAAATGAAAGAAATACCCACTTGGCCATCCTGTCAAAAACGATGTCATTTTCAGCAAAGGGCATGGAAAGAAATGTTGCATTTTTGCTAATCTAAACTAAAAGACAAAATCCTCCTTCGTTACTCCCATCATATCTTCTCTGAGACTCAAATTAGAAAAACCTGAATCAGAACTCGAAACACAAAAAGAGCGCCAAATCAGGAAGCAAAAACAATGGTGAAAGATTTGATCCTAGACATGGCAAAGTGACGGTGGTAGAATCTTGACTTCTGCTGTGAGAGAGATGTGAGTTGAGAGAAATGTAAGCGAGTAAAGGGCGTTAGATGAGAGAAATATGAGAGAGTGGGGAAGGGGTTTGAAATGAGAGAGATGTGAGAGAGTAGGGGAAATGGGTATTTTACAATTGGCGTTGGTTTTTTTTAAAAAAATTATATAAAAATCATTCAGTGCGGGCAATATATTTTAACAATGAGGTTTGGCTAATAAAATATTAACAAGTTATAGGAATATATATTATTAAATTTATTATAAATTAATTTTTCTAGTTCGATTTTAATTTTTAATGCAACTAGATCATCTAATTTTTATACATAAAAAATTGAACGATTTTTTTCTGACATAATATTGAATCAAATTGAATCGGACGATTTAGACTGAACTATTTTTTTAAATTTTTTTTTCACCCTTAATTACCACGTGAGTAATGAGTTTTTCAAAAGTAGAGGATATGGCATTATGGGTCAAGTGGGTCATAAAAAATTATATGTCTTAAGCTCCAAAGAGATGGCCATATGGGTAGTTGGTCCTCCATAAATAGCAAGGATAGATAATATGGGCCAAGTTAGCCTTTGACTTTGGAGAGGCAAGTGAAGAGAGTGTCACCTAATTAGGTAAGGGAGAATATCACATTTTACAATAGATAAAAAAATTGGGGCTAGATCGTACAAAAGCGTCATGTGATTAAATGGAGGAGAAGATCACATCCTACATCAGATAGAAATTAGGTGGATTATGGGTATATGTGGGCGAGTATGCAGCAATACTTAATATGCCAGTCATTTGGACCAATGGCAAGAACTTGACCTATGAAAAATGGTATCAAAGCATAAATTTTTAACAGTATGATGGTTACTTCACCCGCTAAGCTAGTTTTTTGGGCGGGACATTAGATCCTAGGATTCCCCTTATAAGCCCAAGGCCCCTAATAAATAGTATCGAAGTCGAAGGTTCAAAAGATTAAAAAATAACTCAAAGGTAATTTACCAAGAATTTAAAGAATGATAACCACCAAGTTTGAGATTGAGAAGTTTAACATAGAGATTTTAGTCATTGACAGAAGATTATTAAAGCCTTACTAGAGCTAAAAGAAGAAGAGACTTCAGTAAATGATGAAAAGATGATAGAGATTGATAAAACCGCATTTAGCATTATCATATTATAGTTAAATGAAAATGCATTACAAAAAATCAATGAAGAGACTATAACACATGGGCTTTAGGGTAATCTTGAAAGTGTGTTTATTTCTAAAACATTATTTTAAAATTTTTCTGAAAGAAAGATTCTTTAGATTATGGATGGATCCCTTTAAAAGTTTAAAAGAGAATCTTGATGGATTCAAAAGGATCTGTATAGATTTGACAAATATTAATGAAGCAATCAGTGATAAGATCTAGTCTATTATTCTCTTAAATTCATTACCAAGTTTTTACTAGAGAGTAAAATCATCCATTAAATATAACAGTAATAGTCTTAATAGAGAAAATTTGTTTGTCAAAGAAAGAGTAGAGAAAAGTGAAAAAAAGAAAGTATATAGAAATTTTTTGGTTTAAGTCAAAGACTTGTGGAAGAAAGTACTATTTCTGTGGAAATGAGGGGTACTTAAACAAAAATTACTATAAAAGAATTGAAAAATCAAAAGAAAATTATTCAAATCATGCAATTATAACAGTAGCATTTGATGAGCATAACAATTCACAAGTTCTTAAAGTTTCAGTAGAGAAAAATTTGAAAGATTGGGTCCTGGATTCCAAATGTGTTTATTAAATGAGTCATAACAAAGATTGATTTGTTTCACTCGAAGAATATGAAAGGGGTAAGGTACTGATGGAGAATAATAATTCATGAAAGGTGATTGAGATAGGTATAATTTTCGTACAATTGCATGATGGAACAATAAGGATCTTAAAAGATATGAGGTATATTTCTAAATTGAATAAGAACCTGATATCTTTAGGAATTTTGGCTGAATTAAGATACATTTGTGAAATTATAAATGGACACTTGAAGATAAGTAAGGGTTCTATACTTATGATAAATGGTACAAAGCAATCTAGTATGTATATTTTACAAGGAAACGCTATCATTAGATATATTGTTGTTATTGCTCATGCAAAATACAATGAAACTGAGTTATAACACAAGAGGTTAGGAAACACAGGAAAATCAAACTTATTGTATTTAGAAAAATAATGTCTCATTGGGAATAGAAAGTTGTTTAAGCTATAATTCTTAAAGATTGTATATTGAAAAAATAGCACATAGTTATTTCAGCACCAGTAATTATAAGTCAAATGAAATTTTGGAAAGCATCCATGCTAATTTGTGGGAGCCAACAAATACAGCAACACGTGATGGTAATATGTATTTTATATCCTTTATTAATGACTAATTAAGGAATGGCCATGTGGAAGTAAATAAGTCAAGAAGAACTCAGAGTAAGATAGAGGAATCTCACTTTGAGGTGGAGTTACATCCCTAAACTCCTTTTGAGAATAATATACGAGTTGAACCAGAAGAGGATCTATAGCCTCAAACTGATTATGAATCAACATATAAATAGATTGAGGTTCAAGACAAAGACCCAAGACAAAGGTCCAAGATAGAGGTCTGAGACAGAGGTTTAAGATGGAGATCAAAGATAGAGGCTCAAGACAAAGACTTGAGTAGAAGTCTAAGATAGAGGTCTAAGACAAAGGTCCAAGATAGAGATCCGAGATAGCAGTATAAGATAAAGGCCAGTAGGCGATGTATGGTTGCAGAGATTGGTTTAGAAACCTAACTGGTCAGGTCAGTAATAATAGTATTTCAAATAATCAATTAACTATTCATCTTTGTAAAAATCAAGTATTTAGAAAAATAGTTTCTAGTAAAAGAGTGAAGCTGAAGAAAAAAAGCACTTATGAGATTTCTATTGATTTGAGGTCGAATGTACACTCTATAAACAAATTTAAGGTATGTCTACTACATTTAGATAGGGGTGAATAGAACAAGTGAAATTTGAACTGAAGAAAAAGCACTGCATTAATATAGTAATTAAAATGCATTGAAATCAAAGGCAAATATGTAAAGTTTATTGATCGTAACATATTTTAGGCAAGACCAAATTTTTCTTCTTCTTCTCATTTGCAAAGGAGTTACATTTCTCATTTTCTTATGCTAAAATCTAATTCATGACAAAGAAAAAAAAACTTTATCATAACTAAGAAATAATTAAAAAAAGAAAAAACTACTATATATAGGGTTCAAATTCAAGCTACTTCATAAATCTAACTTTTTTCAATTCTCTTTAGGTAGAAAGAAAGAGAGAGAGATATAAAAAGAAAAAATGACAATTTAGAAAGAGAAACAATTCTAGATAAAGAAATTGAGAAAATTGTCTAAAGAGAGAAAGTAATAGAATGTGCTAAAATACCTTTATAATTATTTTTTATATAATTTTGAGTTATAATGCAATATCAAATATGTTGTTCAGCTCAAATAGTGAATGTAAATTCATGGAAATTGAACTATTATAAATCTTTAGTGTTTTATTTTTTTATTGTTTGTTTATTCTTGGATTGGAGTGCAAATTTTTATTAGTAACATTAGAGCATAAATTTTCAATAGTAGTATCAAAGCTAGACCTTAGTAACTTAAATGTTGATAGATTCACTATTGAACGAAAAGATTGGTGTTGAGCTAATATTGGTGAAGTTTTTATTTTTGGGAGGATTGTTGAGTGACTTAGCTCTCCCCATTGATTGAAAGATGGTTGATACTTAGATATATAAGTATACATAGGATCATCACTCTACCTATTAATCTATTCTTTTTGGTTGAATACTTGAATTTTATGTTTTCTCTTATAAACATTTGACCCCCCAACAGATAAGAAAGAACCTAGCTCTTGTGAGGAGCCAGAAATTCTTGGCTTAGAAAAAAAAAAAAAAGAAACAAAATCTATGTAATTGTCACATAGAAATGATTTGTCTATGAAACACGTATGAATGTGGGACAGTAGGAATTTTTATGAGGAAATGGCTCAAATTGAAGCTCAGGAACCAGTTAGGCTAGCTGTTAGCCTGTTGCTTTCATATTTATGTGATAAGGAAGGTTGAAGCCTTTAGAGGCACAGGCAAAATTAAAGTGGCAACAACCATTCATAATATTATTGAACTAATTAGCCACAGGTTGACAGAATGACTACTCAGCTTGAAAATTGTAGAGTTTCTAGAGAACTCATGGCCATCAGTATATAACTGATAAAAGATATATGAATATGATCAATCAAGCAAACATGATCGGCCTATTTTGCCTATTTGCTATGGCTGATAAATTAAGCTTGCATGATTGCCACAACCCAACAAAAATGAAAGTCTTCTCATTTGGACTTTTTTTTTTCCCTCTTCCGATCCTTCCTTCTTTTGCTTTACTTACCTTGTTATCCTAACAGGATAAGCACCCCTTATCATATACACAAACAAGAAAATGAAGAAGCAGATAAAAAAGGCAATGTGATATCAGCAATTACATTAATTCAAGAACTGCCCATATGTCAGCTTATAGAACAGTTGAAACATTAGACTCTCTTTTTCTGAATTGATCAATTGTGTTAGATCCTAGAACTCAACTTACAGATCTTGGAGGGAATCACTCTATAACATTTAGTTCTTACACTTAGGCAATAATAGGGTAATCAGAATTGTTACAAGCAATTCAATTTGCTTTTGCGTCAAGAAATAAAACAAAGAAAATAAACAAGAAGCTGGCTGAAGAAATTTTGAAGGAACAATGCATGATTGCACAGTTACGAATGATGGATTGAGATCTTCTCCTTATTTGAACCAAAAAAACAAAATCTTAACCACACATGCTTGCATTATCAATGATGATCTTGTACATCGAAATTATCTTTTAAAAATATAGGTAAGCTCAGAGCAGGGAGAAATTGAAATTCATATAAAACATGCAAAGATCTATCAATTGATGATATTATAGATTAACTTCCTTAAACATATATATAGACTGATCAACTAGGTATTGTAGTTTATTGAAACATAAGATGCAATAAAGACACAAAATGGTAACTTACTAAAGTAGACATAATATAAGATGTTAGACATACATGATTAACACATAAAGGATCCAATTGCTTTCGTGGACAGAAAGGAAATTCATTAGAGCTTCTCCTCGATGGCCAATTCATCAATCATGTTGCCATGGTTGAGGGGATTGAATGCTTCGATCCCGGAACATTTTTTGGGCAGGATTATGGGGCTAAGGTCTGGTTGTTGATGATCATGTGAAGAGTGTGTAGTAGTAGTAGAAGACATTATTGGATACTTACGAGCAATAACAACTGAATTGATAACTTCATCAGTGGGATGAAACACAGATAGAACCTCGAATCCGCGAAGATCACAAGGATCAACAATGGGGTAGAGGAAAGCACGAGCACCATGAGCACTCCTCAGCATCAGAAGAGCGCCAGGAGCCATGTACTTAGCCACATGATCAATGACCCGAAGCTTTTCTTCCTTGTCCATGCCCACTAGGGCAGCCAGGAAAACAACTTCATAGTCTTTTAAAGCAGATGTAATATTCATAATATCAGTTGTGTGAAAGAACATTCGTTTTGACAAGTCAGGATCGGATGAAACCAATCGAAGAGCCTTGGAATTGGCTGATGGGTCAATATCATAATTGTGGAATGTAGTAGTGGTAAGATGGTTAATGGCTAAAACAATTGAAGTCAAGGGAAGAGGGCCTGAGCCAACAAAGGCAATCTTGGTAGGAACATAACTATGGGTGCAGTGTTGGCTAAGAATGTTGAACTCAAGTTGGCTAAGCTTGAGATAATTTGAATAGTAAGGGAAGATATCAAGATTCTCAAGAGGGTTTTCAAAAGAACATAAGATAGAAGAGTAGTGGCTCTCCAAAAGCCCCTCAGCTTCACCACAGAGTCTAATGAGCTTAGACCTAATCTCTTGAACACTTGTGCAAAGCTTGGTAACATCAATAGGGCTTGGTGGCATGCATGTGACAACAAGTTGTGTGAACAGCATGTTGACATCTTTGCAGGGTTTGAGACTCTCAAGGCTTGAGATTTGCTTATACAACTCACAGACTTTTTGTACCAAAGCATCATTTTGGCAACCCATGTCGACACTATGAGGATAAGATGTTGTTTGTTGATGATGAGAAGATACAAAGACTCTTTCAAACTTACAGAGGGGTTTCACAAGAAAAAAAAATTTCTGTTCAAAGCCACAGGAATTGTCTCGGGGCTGAGGACAAGTTCCATTCCTCCAATGGGGTTATTATTTATGGGCAAATGTAGGGTCCACTTTCCACAGAGCATTGGCTTTCATCTTTTATTTTAGTAGTTACTAGCAATAGCACCTTTGATTTTATTTTATTTTTGTTAATTACTGGGCCATGAATTCCTGCAGCCTTTACAAATATCACTGATCATCACCTAATAAACCAAAGTTCACTACATCAGCAAAAAAAATTTGATTGAATTTACCCTATTTTTGAAAATTAGGTGATGAGTGAGCATTGTTCTAACAAGTTTTCCCATGCCGGCTTGGTTGATTATCAAGACAAAGAAAATGCATAGGTGGTTGAGTTTTAAGAAGTTTTGCATAGTGTTGAAAGAATATTGAACAAGACAAATTTTAACAACATGATGCTTAAAAACGTTTTCAAAGAATGAATTTGGCTTGGACCACAACAAAGCATATATATATATATATATATATATAATTTTCTTGGGAGGTGGGATCAAACCCATGATCCCAAGGCCGAGGCACTTTGATTTCATATCCACAGAAACTCACTATATCAGTTGAGGAATCAAGTTCTTCCCCATCTGATTTTTCTATTTCTTTTTTTTCTAAAAAAAAAAGTTAGTTCTTAAAGAAGAACACTTATTTCAGCTCATGAAACTGCATTTGAAGTGATAGTGAAACCATTTGTAATGAATTTTGATCATTTGATCATGATATATTTTCTTACATTAGGGTTTCTGATAGTAAATAATAGTAACTATAATAATTTTTTTTTTTTAAAGCAAAGGTCCTCTCTTCTTGTGGTTTCACATTGCTGATTCTTTTTCTCTTGATGTTGTCATAATATTTCTTAAATTTGTTTACCAAATTTTATGTTTTGGTTACTTGTGAAAAGAAAACAAGTTATATTTGCAAACAATCAATTCACCAATGATGAAGTAAACCAAACATATATATATATATATATATATTCTTTTCTGAGTGATATTAAATGATGAGCATCATTCAGTTCACACTAGATTTTATCATTTTAATTAATATGAACTCCATTTGTCTTATCATTTTGTATTTAAAAAAAAAAATGGACAAGGAGTTGGGTCCCCCAAAGATTAAAATGATCATCGATCACTCTCATTGAAATAATCAACCTGCTCGATCGATTGATATATAAAGCCATTTTACTTTTTGGCTAAATGTTTGACATTTTAATTTGTTAATTATTTAACAATTTTCAGTCTCACTCTGAAGAAGATATAACATACAATATTTGTTTTTAACTTCTATGATCTTTGGCCTTCTACAAAAAGAAGAAAACAAGTGATTTATTTGTCACTTGTGTCGAGTTTGTGAGCTGATTAAATCATTTCTTTGTGAGAGTTTGCCTTTGCCTTGATTTATAGGGCATTATTGGCATTTTAGTTGGTCTAGACACTTACCTTGTTTGATGATCTTGGATATAATAACACAAAGTAATGCAAAAGTCATATCACAATTCTCATACCCAAATTATTTGAAATCTAGTGATCATATATTACAATATACATATGACTATAATTTGAGCAACACTCAATTATGAGTGCCAATTAGCTTCATTGATAAAGTTTCTCCAATAAAATCAAGAGATTTGAAGTTGAAATCTCGCTGACACCAGAATGAAGAGAGTATGATTTATATTTTATGTAACAAAAAAAAATCATTCTTAAAATGTAGACGTCTGTATCTTTTAAAAAATTTAAATTTAACAAAATAAGATTATTATCAAAATCTCTTTTCAAAAGACTTAGTGTAAGAATTTGATAGAAGTATTTTTGTTCAATAAGGTTTTTGTAAAAACGCTTAAAATATTTCGCGCAAATGATCAACACTTTATTATAGTATCATATAAAACGCATTTAAATAATATGTTATGCTCAAAAGACTTTTCCAGATCCATTTAGTATTGTTGTAATTCTGCATAATTTTGAAATACAAAATTTAAAATGTTTAATAAACTCTTGTTAGCTTCTTTGAAATTTAAACTAATTTTAACTCACTGTTGTTAGTAAAAAATATTAAAAAAAAACTATATTGAAGTATGCATAGCCATTATTTACCAGATTTCTGCGAATTTTGTTTATCAAACAGAAATTATTATCACTTAACGGTTAGTATTTGGTTATTTAAATTTTTTTTAATAAGATTAAAAGTATTCTTAAACACATCCTCAGCCAATGATCTCTGTCCGGAAGTTCATAGGATCTGAATCTTATCATAAGTTAAGTTTTCACCTAACTCTTTACTAATATGTAATCGGTGGAAATTGGTGATTGTTAAAAAGAAAAATAATAAAAGAATAAATTTTGGTTACTCATATTTAATACATAATATGTGTCATAAAATTTTAAAAAAATTAGGTAACTTAGAAGAGAATTTTAATTGAAGTTCATAATATATACTTGTTTAAGTGTTTGTTTAATTTTATTTTAGCCATACTAATAACCCGTGATATCACACTGCTTTTTATCATTTCAAGCATGAACATGCTTAATGATAAATACATATCAATTAGGTTCAAAGTAGTTCAAGAACCCTAGAAACAATCTTTTAATCATTGCTTATAGCAAATTGACATGAAAATGTCTCAAAATTAAGGGCCATAAGTGTCACACTTAGGATATTTGGGACCCAAATTTACAGTGACAACTTAGACTTCTTTTAGAGATTCTCCAAAGCTATATTGGCACCACCACCATCCATTCTTTTCTTCTTTACATTAACATACTCGGTTGCTTTGCCCTTTTTTTAAAAAAATTATTTAGTTCATTGTCCTGTAATAGAGAAGTGCCCTTTACATGAATTGGATGGCCACTTTTGAAGTCTATTATGTTGACATTTCATGTTATCAAATGCTTTTTATTTATTTTAAATTTGTTGTTTCCTATTAAAAAAATCAAGCTCTTGAGAAGAGATAAGCGATGCTTCATGCCTTTTGCCCTTTTAGATTCAATGGTGCAAATAAGAGATGAGCAATCTCTTTATAGTAGTGCTAGCTATCAATTGGATGCTTTTTTTTCACTTCAACCTACTTTGTTGACTTCTTTTTTCTTAAGACTTTTTTTGGGGTAAAAAATGACATTTTTAGATTAAGAAACTATTTAAATTATTTAAAATATAATTAGAAAGAAATAAACAATCTTTACCATTAGAAGAAAAAATAATTCTTTTAAATAATTTGAAGAACTTCGATCTAACTCGATACTAACCATTAAACCAAAAAGTGGTTGATTATTAAAAAAAAAATTTACTCTCGCACAAAAAGGATATTATTATATCACATGTGACATAAGTTGTGCCAATGAAATAAAGTAAACTCATCAATCACAAGAAAAGAAGAAGAATGATGCACGTATTTTCTTTTCTATGACTTCAATTTTTTATTTATTTATTTTATGGAAAAACTTAAAGATTTGAATTTTGAGTACTTTTGACATTGCCAAATGTTCTAATACACAATCAAGCAATTGTTTTTAGTCATTTTTTCACTTGTTATATAATGTTTAATTAATCAAAACAACTCTTGAAATTGGTACTCAAAGAATCATTTAACTATCTCAAGTAAAAGATTTACAAAGATTTTATAAAATTGGTGCAACAAATGACACATGCAAGAAGCAAATAAATACTTTGAGAGAGTGCCAACAATTAAGCTTAATATATTCTCATCAACTTTCTTACATAAGTTGACATATGTAATGATTGATTCAAAATTTTCAGCCAAATTGGCCACTTTCACTACCCAAAAAGAGGACTAAATGCGACTGCTCGACACTGAAATTGGGGTACTTTTTTGATAAAGCACTTTTTCAAGGGTAGGGTATAGTACTTCGAGGAAGAAAAAGGCAATCTAGTGAAATCGATGTCACAATGGAGTCATTTTACTCTACATCACTTTCTCGGGGAAGAAAAAAAGAGAAGAAAACTTTATGTAAATTTTTTAGTTTTTTTTTTTTCCTTGAGTTATTGGATTCATAATTTCTTTTATTGCTTGATGTGTTAAAAGTAGAACAATTGAAGTATTTGATGAACACTTAATTTTATTTACAAATTCGTCTATTTTGTTAAATAATTGAACTCAAAATCTCATCTTTTACTAACATAAAGTTGGTAGTTGAAAAAAATAAAGAAATTATAAAAAGTAAATTTCTATCATACATAATTAATATAAAACGTTTGTAAAAAAATTCTTAAAATTTTGATAAAATTAAATTAGAAGAAATCATAATTCCAAATAATTAATACTTTTATTTTAAGTAAATATTTGAGCACGATAATATCAAATGGATCCGAGGTCTATTTTATTATACTTAAACCTCTATATCATACTCTCACACTATGATAATTGATAGCAGCATCACTTTTTTTATAATGTTAGTAATACAATTAGATTATAATTGTACAATGATCAAAGACCTATTACGATAATATATCATTGTCACACTAAAACATATTTAAATACACCTTATGCAAAATAGATAGATCCCATAATAAGAGAAGGTGACACTAAAAAGAGAAAGACTCGCATAATAAAAAAAGAATTTATTTCATTATCTTAGCATCGACTTTTTTTTTAACACGGATCACCTTATATAGGATAGATAAATCCAACAATAAAAGAAAGAGATTCTCGTAATAAAGGATAGAGATTGATAATAAAAAAAGAATTTATTTCATTGTCTTAATATCAGTTATTTTTTTTAATACTAATATTAAATCAAATCATACATACTTACACACGCATGCACCTATATTTAAAAAAAATATATAACACATTTTTACTAAAAAAGGAGAACATTAATAATATTTATTTTAATCTAAATTTCAAGCAATATTAACGTTAAATTAGAGAGTATATAGATCTTACCATTCTAATAAGACAGCTGCGTGTAGCATTGGCTGTTAAAAGGTAGGGAAAAAAAAAGATGAAAGTTATGTGATATAATTAATACACAGTGTCTTAGGATATATAGCCCCATGGCATATCCACAGTGAAAAAGCTTCAATGTGACCTACCCATGGAGCATTAACTAGCTAGAAGCTAGAGAACAAAGTGAGTTGTGTGGTGCGGGAGGGCGTCAATAATATTATGATGTGCATGTTGGTTGGCGAAGAGTGAAGTCAAAGGAACTGTAGCCACTTGGGGCATGGCTGTGTGGCAGCCACACGACAGCCATGTGAAACTTGCTGATAGATATCCCCCTGATACTGACTGAGCTGAGAGCAATGGATGGACCTCCTTTTGATTAGACCCATTCACCCAGCCACCCATCCTACACTATCCAGTCTCCACAAATACGTTGATGTCAATCAACTTGGCCGGCTGTTTGTTTTCAAACTGTTTATTATTAAAGTCAATAATACGATTCTTCTCTGCTTCTTTTTTCAAAAAATAATAAAAAGACGAGGAAGATAAATGTATTGGCAATCCTTTATCGTCAAGTTGTTAATAAAAATTCGGTAGATTATGATTCTTATGACTGTAAACTAGATTTTTGGGTTAGCGTAACGAAATTTCTATTGGAGTTAATCTCAATAGATTTCTAAATTAATTTAGGCAGAATTTTAATAATAAGATGTCGAGGGTCAAAATGAAAATGTTTCATTCTATTCTGTCTATGGGTTTGCATTTCCCAGTTGGCTGTGAGGCCCATCTCCTGAAAAGCCTATTTCCAGACAATCAGATCTTTCAAAAACTGCTGCTCGTCTTTGTCATTTACGCCATCAGCTTAGACATTAGAGAACAATGGGACATTGTATAGAAATCTTTCAATAAAGAAGTGCTAATTGGTGGAAGTGGAACGGGCCTTCCTCTTTTCCTAGGCCACATCAAGTTAGCAAAAAGGCTTATTCATCATAAACTTTTGGGCATCAATAAAGGGATCTGATACCTTTTCTTCATGCTAATTCATCAATAATGCAAACATAAACAACAAGGCCAAGAGAAATAGCCTATGGATACACTAATTTGAATGAGTCTCTATAACGTAATCTTACATTGCATCTACAATTCATATATTTTCGAGAAATTAAGAAAAAGAATCATAAAAGGGAATCCGTCTCTTCATCATAGCTCGCAAGAGTTCTCATAGGGAGGAGAATCATATATATTTGAATCTTCAAAAGTTTCGGAGCTTGTAAAAGGAGGATCTTCATTTGCATACGAATCCTCAGAAGCTTCAAACTTTTCAGCAACTGGAGTCTCATGAGCTTCACTTTCTTCACTTTGAGCAAATTGAAGCAAGTAATGCACACCATTAACAACATCGTATACCATTAACCCTATTCTACCGCCAACCCAACTGCCCAAATGACTACCCACGAGATAACCAAACCTCCCAAGCCTTTGCTCCCCAAGAAAGCCTCCGGCATAGGTGCCGAACAAAGTTCCAGTGCCCCTGAGGAACCCTTCTGCAATGGTTCCACCATAGTACATAGCTTCAAAAAAGTCCCATCCAGCAGCAATAATGGGGCCTATAATGCGCCTGGCTTGCCGCTTTGCTAGCTTTGCTGCCTTTGCTCCTTCTTTCTGTGCTTGCTTGGCAGCATCTTTGGAAGCCACTCCTTGTGATAATGCATCAGCTAGTGCCTTCTCAATTGCTTCATTTCTGGCTCTCTCAACATGAGCAGCCCTGATGTTGTAGAAATAGAGCTTCACTCCCTCCTTCACGGTGCATGCTAAGGTTCCCGATCCCATGTCAAAGCAGTTCAAGATTGTGAACTTCCCACTCTGGGATGAAGCATCTTCCCCGACCAACTGCCTACATTTTTCAGCTATAAAAACCAGAATGGTAAGACTATCTTTGCAGAGTAGCATAAATTCAAGCAGCACACATCTAGCACATACAACCAGTCAAATAACATGGCACAAATGCGGAGACAAGCGTGTACAAGCTTACAGAGGACCATACAAAGGCTTCAAATGTCCAGATTTTATGAGATTCCAGAGGAAGGAGAAAATTGCAGTCAAGTATCTTAAAGAACATCCTAGTGGTTCGAAAATCTGAATATTTCAAACATATATAAAATTCAAGAGAACCCAAATAAGAATAGTTTACATTATATCATCTGAAAAGACAAATTCATACTTGTCTCTTTGAAACCAAAAACCCACCAATGAACTAATAGCTAAAAAGAACCCATAGGAGTTCGGAAAATCACCAACCTGACATAAAATTGCATCTTAAAGCAAAACAGATCCAATAACTTTTCTTCGGAAATAAAATGGAAAAGGGTAAATTTTTTATCAAAAGGCTAGAACATCTACCTCAGCACAACTAATAAGCACCAAGCACAGCAAAACTGTTACTCGTTAATTGGTCATTCGACAAACTTGATACTTCCAACCTATTTCATACTTCATGAACATGAAACGTTTATAGCATTTTGGTCAACAAATTCTTTGTAACAATTAAACCAAGCAATCAAGCACCTATGCTTTTGCTTAATTTTAGCAAGATTTGCAACTATTTTCCTAATTTCCTTTTAGGGTCTAAGATTACAAATATGTCTAGATTTGCTAATTTTGAATTAAGAACTATAGCTTCCATCAAATAAAAATCTCAACTTTCTAAAAAAAAAAATCATAACTTTGAGCATATCAATCTCATGTTTCATCTTATTCAAATTAACATACAAAAAAAGAATCAGAATAAGTACCTGTGAAACTGAGAGCGATGATCCCAGCGATGAAGAGAAGAAGTTGGACTCTCTTGCTCTCCAAATCCATCAATATTGAAAAAATAAAAAGCTGAAAAAACCGTTAACTAACTGATTTGATTTTGGCTTATTAATTAATAATTTGGGATCAAAAGGAGAATTGTTTGAGATTCCAAATCGTAATGTTGAGTTTACTTCCAGTGAGTTCCAAGTGGGAGATTTTCGCTTTCAGCCTGTAAATAATTGATTGATGAAATCGACTAGAGGAGACGAAGTCGGAGAGCTAAAACGCAGCGTTTTTGAGTTCGCTTGCTTGTAACATGATCCTCTGTGTTGACCTTTTAGAATTTTGACTCTTAGTTTTATGTTGTCTTTAAGTTGACTCTGCTTAGAAGGCCACCGTTTTTATTTTCAAGGATTTCTATGATAAACACTTTTGTGAGAATTTTTATAAAAAAATTATTATAACAATCAGTTATCAGAAATGTATCGATACATTAAAAATAAAAATAAAAAATCTATCTCTACTTATGTATAAAAAAGAATTTGAATTGAGAGTCAAAATTACCCATAAAGCTATTCGTCGAGTAATAGTGAGTTTTTTTTATGAATCTTTTTATTAGATATTAAACATATAATAATGATAAAAATAAATGCATGAAATTTTGAATTTATATAAAGCTAAAACCTAGTCATTGACTTCATGTACTGGTTTGTAATACTCAATGCATAGTTCAATCTTTGGCTCAACTCCTGCTTCTCAACTCTTAACCAAATCTCTTGCATAATAAGATCATCGTACTCCCTCTCCCTCTCACTAATCTCCTTCATCAATGCAGCCTTTTCAACTTCCAGCATACTGATTTCCTTGATCAGGCTTCTTAGTTTCTCCTCCTTCTTCACCCTTGATCGCCTGGCTGCTTCGCGGTTTCTCTTCCTACGTTTTTCAACTTTTGCAGCAGCAGCAACATCACCATCTTTGGAGCCGAAGGTCGTCATGCTTTCAATATTAGGCGGTTGAATCTTGAACGAATACTCTACTTCGTGGATGTTAAAAGAGAGGGGCAATGCAGAGATGTATAATAATATATACTGTAATGAACCCTGAGATTATGTACGAGTTGCAAAGTTAAATTTTCCTAAATAATGATAGGGTGAATATTCTGCCTTATCCGCAGAAGATTTATAAACTATATAGCACGATCCAAAATGGGAAACAATCTAATAAAGCAGTGTAGAAATAAGATTATAATGTTATTATGTTATCACAGAATTGGAAAGTGACCTTTTTCCTAAATAGTGAAGGACAAAGATAATTAATCTTATGCACACAAAAAATAAGTGTATATTTTTCCTAAACAATGCAGGAATTCAATTTCAGTATAGGAAAACCAAAGCCCGGTTTACACATATTCCCTGAACCCAGGAAGAGGAAAATTATGGCGCTGAATACACCCATGAAGTCACTGGGATACTTGACTGTGTAAACAGGAATGAGATTGCCCCTAAAAATATGGCATAAATAACAAAAACAAAATATGAATTAAAGATTATCAGTAGGCACTTAAAAACAAGAAAAGCGCACTAGTTAAGGTCTTCAAGCACGTTTATAAAATGATTTAGCATGTTTTCTCCATGACAGCTCCACAACTGCAAAAAGCTACATATATAAGGAGAGAGTTAAGGTGTTTGTATGAATAACATAAGATCATGAATTACACCAGCTCTTCATATTACACAGTGAGAGGACCTAATCCTCGGATAGATAATTTAGTCTTTCCGCCTGATAAGCACTTGTAGAATGAATTGGAAAAACAAAGTGAACTCTAAGCACACATGATTACCGTAATCATAAAGAACCTAGCAGCAAGCAATTCAGGAAATAGAAAGAACTGCTGGTACAAACCATTATATTACAGATTCTACCTCGACTAATAAATTGGAGACCGGATTTTCATCCTTCATCAGAACAGATTTCTGTTTTAGTTCTTGCTCTTTTCTGTTTGTTGTTAGCAAATAGGTTTTTTTATGGATAAGGATCCAGATCAATGAGGAGAGAATATGAAAGCGTTAGAATGTTCACTAATACCTTTGAATTGCAAATATATGGAAAGGGATAACACGGCTGCACTGATTTCCTTGAATAGCAAAGCAATACCTAAAAGGTAATTAACTTTTTAAGTGTTCCTAATTTGGAAGGGCAAGGACCATGTATTCACCTGCAGGGTTTGCATGCTTATGATTAATTGAAAGGTTCAGTTAACTTGCGGTGTCCCCTATGAGCTACTAACAACACACGTCAGATTGGAGAAGTGTATAAACTGTCATATATGCATACGAACTCATAATCATTCTCACAAGAATGCCAATGGCAACAAAAAATAAAATGCCATGGTGATTTTTACTTTTTTTTTTTCCTTTTAGAGGAGCTATGAGGTGCATGAAATATTATACATATGCCCTTCTATATCTGGAACAAAGCCTTTCTCCATCATTTCCTCTCTAATTATCTCGTAAGTTGTTTGATTTGGAATCAAACCCTTTTCCAACAACTCATTAAGAAGACTGTTTGCATCCTCTAGCCTACCAACCTTACAAAAACCCTTTATTAGTACATTATATGTTATGATATTCGGCCGTTTCTTTTCCTTCTCCATCTGTTTCCTCAAATTCAATGCTGCAACAAGGTTTCCTTCCCCACAGTAGCCATCCATCAAAGTATTATATGTCACATGACTTGGACTGACACCCACTTTGAACATCTCATCCAAGAGTCTTGCTGCCTTTTTTGACTCTCCACCGTGACACAATGCACCTATCAATATATTATATGTTACAACATCAGCTTTCATACCATTGTTTATCAATTCATTTATGAGGTTCCTAGCTCCTTCAATGTCACCCTTTCTACATAACCCAGTGATTAAGCAGTTATATGTTGAAACATCAGGCAACACTCCCCTATCCAACATAGATCTACGCAATGCAAATGCATCTTCCATTCTGCCTTCCTTGCAATAAGCATCAATCAATGTGTTAAACGATATAACAGATGGAGACAATCCTTGTTCTGCAATACCATCAAACAACTGCTTAGCTTTGTCCACCATTTTGTTCTTGCAAAACCCATTTATAAGTGCATTATAAGTAATAACATTTGGCTTCAAACCCGAGGCTTTCATTTCATCCCTCAAACTGATAGCCTTGTCAAGCTTCTCATACGCACATAAACCATTAATCAGAGAATTATAGGTAACCACACCGGCTTTCACACCATGACTTTCCATTTCCTCAAACACCTTCATAGCAGCAGATATATTCTCATCCTTACAAAACCCGTCAATCAAGATATTAAAAGACATCTCATTTGGGCAAATTCCATTCTCCACCATATCCTTAAAAATCGCATCCGCTTTATACATTTTCCCAATCCTACCTCTCTTGCAATATCCATCAATGAGAGTATTATATGTAACCACATTTGGCGAAACCCCCAACGTTTTCATGTCCTCAATAACATCACTAGCTTTATTCAATTTCCCAACTTTACACAACCCATTAATCACAATATTAAAACTAATCAAATCAAGCTTAATTCTCCTCCTCCTCATCTCCTTATACACAAACTCCACATCCTCAATCTTACCCTCTTTTACCAAACCAGCCAACAACTGATTACAAGTAAGAACTGATAACTTTAACCCATAATCACCAGCTCTCCTAAAAGCCTCAAAACCCAAATGGGGTTTCTTATTTTTCACATAAGCCAGCATCAACATATCGATAATTATTGAATTATGACATAAACTATCACTACACATCGAAAGCGCATGAAAAATAGTAGAAACAGAACCAAAGCTCTCATTTTTAACAAATTTATGCAAAAAAGATCTCATCTTCGGATACTGTTTTGCAACCACTAACGAGTGAAATAACCTACCAGTGAGTTCTATAGAGTGTGAGACTCGAAGCTCTTTTGTTGACCAACAAAAGTACCTGAGAATGAGCACCGGGTCGGCATCTGAATTGAATAATTGAAGAAGAAGTGCAGTGGGGTTCGTACTTTGGAGATGGGTTTTGAGTTTTGACCAGTGTTGCATTCTTATCAGCTCTGTAACAGAGGATATGTCTCGTATAGTCGAGCATAATGGGCGCAGAGTCTGTTTGTTTCTCGGGAAAATGTTAAATTTTCCCAGGAAAATAAGTGATTTTAGGGGCATTAGAGAGGTTTTTCTCTGAACACAGAACATAACACAGTGTGAGCACTGAGCCCTTTTCCAGTTACATCGGTTTGACAAGTCTATTTAATATTACGAAAACCATGCGGGTTAGATCCAAACCCGATTGTTTACATATTCACTTAAAATATGTTGTTTTATACTAAGTTCAATATGATTAAAAATTAATATATAATATTATTTCTGAAAATTTCCCTGATAAGAAAATCTACTTAAACGAGTTTTTCATATTATTAAATATATTATAAATTATGTTAAAATTATAAATTAATTAGATAATATTACTCACTAATCATTATAGAGTAAGTTATATGGTACATTATATATATATATATATTTAAAAATAAAAAAAAATTAATTATTATTTCATATTTAATAATAGTGGTATCAGAACTCTAAGTTTTGAGTTTTATGTATGATAAAAAATCTTATTTAATAATAGTTGTGATCTTATATTTAATGCGTGATATTTTAAGTTAATGGTTGTGATATTATACCTAATACTTAAAATTGTATATTAAGGTAATGATAAAAAAATTTATATTAATAGTCGTTTCATGTTTAACAACGTTTTGTGTTTAACAGCAGTAATCATTTGATAAAGAAGTTTGGGAAAATTTTACAAATAACTTCTTTATTTTTTTATTATAATTTTTTAATCAAATTAAAATTAAATATATTTTATTAACCAAAATTTTACATTTTGGACACATTTGCCCATATATCATATTCACGTTACTCTCACCCAAAAATCATCCAAATTATCAAAAATTATAAAAAATTGTTAGATCGAAAATTTTGAAGTTATCACTGCATAGATCGGAGCTTATACAACATATTTCTCACTTCAAACAAAGAAAATGGCCGAATTTTGGTGAGTTTTGTTTACCTTTTAAAAAAATTAAATTTGTTTATAAAATTGTTATAATTTGTATTTGAAGCTAGAAATAGATGAAATTATTGAATTCTATGTGAAAAATGGGTTTGAATGGTATAAGAAACGTTGAAAATGGGCAAAATATGAGATTTTTGGGTTGATATTCGCGATGCAGACGGCGGCCGCTGCCGTTGCCAATCTCGGGCCCGAGATGGCCCCACGATGCCGCACTGTTCACCACGTGGCGCCTGTATAAGATGCCATGTGGCACGAATTTGTTTTGAATTTGATTTTTTTAAATTAATTAAATTTAATTATATTTAAATTAATTAAATATATTAATAAAATTACATTAATAGAATTTAGATAAATGTAATTTTATTTAAATTAAATAAAGGAAAATTTTCATAAATTCTATTTAGAAGGAATTGATCTAATAGATGAGAAAATTTGCTTAAATGACTCATTAATTTTGGTTTGTAATATTTTTTATTATTATTGTGAGTACCTTATGTAATTATAATTATATATGATTATTTTCATTTTAATATATAATCAATGTTGATTAATATTAATATGTTAGTAATTAATTATTAAGTTTGGTTTGATTTTATTATAATATGTTGATTAATATGTTAGTAATTAATTATTATAATGTATTATGATTTTTATGTATGTTAAATTAATTGTTTCTGTAAATAATATTTCTCTGATTATTATTTTTCTTAATATTAATGTATTTTGTTTATTTTTTTTATTGTTACAGGAAAGAGAACGTATCGAAAAAATATAGAATTTCAGAGTATATATTTTTTCATACATCAGTGATGGCTTATGCTAAGATGTGAGGTCTACATTGCATTAAAGATAAATTGACAACAAATCAGAAAATATTATTAGGCAGAGTTGTATGGGGCATTTCTTGGATATGTCAGAGTTGACATTCTCTAGTATTTTGGTGCATAAGTTATTGTTGCGTGAGGTGCATACATCTAATTTAGAAGATGAGATGTGGTTTTATATAGGGAGGAAACGCATCCGTTTTAGCTGGCAGGTGTCACGCTACAGACCCAAAAGATCTGACACACGACATCACTTACATTCATTCAATAATACTTAAACATTCATTTTAATTTCTTTTAGAATTATAGCAATTGAATTATGACTGGGACAATTAGTAAACCGGATATACGCAGAGTTTTCTCAGAGATTAACACTCTACTACGTCACCAGTAGTAACTTTGTTACTGGAAACCCAGAATATATTCATTGCAAATTCTTAATTAAAATCAATCCATTACCACACTTGGTGAAACTTAAACTAAATCCAACCACACACAATAAAATAATACATAAGTATTTATTAAATAGGGACAAATCAAATATCTTATCCCACGTGTCCCCAAATAAAACACTTAGCAACCTAACAACTTAGGGAACCCAAGGAACAGCAGAAACCTTGCCAAATCCGCTAAGCACACATGTACCTTATTTACCTGAAATCACCATAAACTATAATGAGTATAAAACTCAGTAAGCATACTAGTTTTTCATATATCAAATACAAATACATATATGTACACAATGCATATGTATGATATGATGTGATCAATCAAAATCATAATCTTATCAAATCACATATCATGTAAGCGCTTACACATTCTTTCAAAACATATAATAGGAATACCATCACTCAACTACTACTTAGTAGGACTTACATATCACATATCACATAATGAGCCAAATGTCACTCGTAGGTGACATACCGTATGAGAGGAATAGTACAAGTGAGGCCTTTAAATTACACATATACAATGCTCATGCCCGAAGGTAAAAGCCAAACCTTCACCCTGATCATCGGTGAGTCCTCTCACATGCACCAATACGCCACCACACGAATGTGATGACTCACTCTTCCTTTAGGTACCAATAGGATCCTCCCTACATACGGAACACATAACATATACCAATCCCGAAGGAAAGGCACACATAAAGGCTCCACAAATCACATAAAATGCCTACTAAGTTAACAGTGAGTTCAAGTACCCTCAAAATACAAAATATTTCTCATGGACATATTACACTTCAAAAGCTTTCTTTATTAAACACATCTTATTTTGAAAGCTCACTTTAAAAAATACACGCATGTCCATGCTCAATGTCAATGCTCACATTCATAAACATATATTCACATTTCATATCAAAATATACTTTGACATAACATAAACATATTCTTAACCCCATTTGCAAAATCATACAAACAAATTACTATGTTTATTGTGATTTCAATAAAAAGTCTAATATACTTACCTCTTAACACTTTCAGCTACAAGGCTTAAATCTCCTTAACCTATCAATGGAGATTAATCCTTTCATAAGCCTCATAATTCACATAAAATACTTTAAATAGCTTACAAAATTATACACAATGCATTTATCACATCAAATTAGTCTAAATACTTAGTTTCTCAAAACTTGTCATTCTGACCACTTACACTTAACGAAATTTTCTAATACATCAAATGATGTTCAATTACTCCAAAATCAGAATATACCATTCTTGACTCATATATCCTTCTTATATATGAATATTATATTAAAATTCCTACACAATCCATTCCATACACACCATCGAATCCAAACTACTAACATAACAGGATCAAGATACTCACTGAACAGTATTTAATCTCCCAATTTTATAAAATATATACTAACTCAAAAATTATAAAACTACCACGTAATTGATCTTGACACATATCTTAGTCCATGATAAATATTTCACTTCCAAATCACTGCCAAAACTATTTTAAAACTATTTTATTTCATAGCTTTAAAAATTTGTTAATCAAATACTGCAATGAACTGATACACTTTAAAACATAACACTTCAACCACATTGATCTAAATTCTCAATTCCGAGTATATCATATTATACATATAACATTATCATATTCCACAAATTCGTAATTTTTGAAGATCACTCAGTAGGACAAAAATTATTTTTCACTGTATCATACTGTTCACATAGAAAATTTCTAGAATTTCAGGGTCATTTTCGTAAATTTACAACAAATTCAATTTCTAGAATTTTGAATCGATTTAAAGTCTCAGATGATCCTAAACATGTCTAATTTCATATAATCAAAATTTAAAACCAGAATCGAATCACAACAATTTATAAAATTCTTGGATCAAGAGACTATCAATCAAAAATTCTACAATCCATCTTGATTTATCAAGCTATCTTATAGATCATCATCAATTCTCAAAATATCATACGAAATACACATAAAATACTCAATTATACATATTTTCAGAAATCAAAACTTAAAGAAATTAACATAATTAACACCAATAAATTGAAAAATAGTTGTGATATACCTCTTAAAATTCAAATTTCCAATTTCTTTTTCTTTTTCTTCTCCTTCTTCTCTTTCTCTCCCCTCTTTTTCTCTCTTCTCTCTCTCTAAAAGAGGTAGCTCAACCAAAATGAGAGAATTAGGGTTTTAAAAGTATATTTTTATACTAAGTGGCTAAATTTTGGTATTTACGAATTTACCCCTAAAACTTTTAAAGTATTACAATTTGGTCCCTAAAATAAATCTAAAGTCTTGCAATTAAACCCAATGTTAATAGTATCACCTTAACCTATACAAACACTACTAATAACAATATATAAATCAAGTATCACAAATATACAAATAAAATACGTATATTTATACATTTATAAATACTTATTCTTACCAGTCGTGGATACTGGTTACTACAGCAGGAGTTTATACTAATTACTGGACTACAAATGCGAGATTATCCTCCCACCCAGCAGCTGCATAGGAAATTAGGCACTCGATTATGAGGATATATATTTTTCTAGGGTAAAGAAATTATCTTACATATTTCTTGATCAGTGGTACGCACTTAAGAAGGCTGCATTCTAAAAACTTGTAAAAATAAAAAGGAAAGGGTTTGCACAGAAGAAGTTTAAGAGTTACAACGGTATGGCTTTTCGCACGCATTTCTGGTACGCCACAATTTTTTTATACTTAACTTTTTGATCTTAATTATATATTTTGTTTGTATACGTCAAACTTATATTTTAAAACTAATTATATTAGGTATGGATTTTCGAAGCAATTCCAGTGTGCAGAGAGATTTTTGGTTATCATAATGGTGATCGTTTCCCTCGTATTTTGAATTGGACGACTCGAGGGACTCCATTGTTCGATGAAGTTCAGGATACAATATTAGGAATGGATTTGGTATGTGTTGATATGAATGAAAAATATATATTGGTTTATAACTTTTATTTTGTTTTAAGCGTAACTTAATATGGTTGGTTGATTTATAGGTTCTTTCGGTACATTGTAAATTAGTACCAAAAGACCATGAGAAGAAAGAGGCAATTGTGCGCCTGGTTTGTAGTAACCAGTATCCACGACTGGTAAGAATAAGTATTTATAAATGTATAAATAAACGTATTTTTATTTGTATGTTGGTGATACTTGATTTATATATTGTTATTAGTAGTGTTTGTATAGGTTAAGGTTATACTATTAGCATTGGGTTTAATTGCAAGACTTTAGATTTATTTTAGGGACCAAATTGTAATACTTTGAAAGTTTTAGGGGTAAATTTGTAAATATCAAAAATTAGCCACTTAGTATAAAAATACACTTTTAAAACCCTAATACTCTCATTTTGGTCGAGCTACCTCTTTTAGAGAGAGAGAAGAGAGAAAAAGAATGGAGAGAAAGAGAAGAAGGAGAAGAAAAAGAAGAATAAATTGGAATTTTGGATCTTAATAGGTATATCACAACTATTTCTCAATTTATTGGTGTTAATTAAGTTAATTTATTTAAGTTTTGATTTCTAAAAATATGTATAATTGAGGATTTGATGTGTATTTCGTATGATATTGTGAGAATTGATGATGATCTATAAGATAGCTTGATAAATCATGATGAATTGTGGAATTTCTGCTTGATAGTCTCTTGATCCAAGAATTTTATAAATTGTTGTGATTTGATTCTGGTTTTAAATTTTGATTATATGAAATTATAAATGTTTAGGATCATCTGAGACTTTGAATCGATTCAAAATTCCAGAAATTGAATTTATTTTGAATTTAACAAAATGACCCTAAAATTCTAGAAATTTCCTATGTGAACAGTATGATACAGTGAAAAATAATTTTTGTCCTACTGAATGATCTTAAAAAATTACGAATTTGTGAAATATGATAATTTTATATGTATAATATGATATAATCGGAATTGAGAATTTAGATCAATGTGGTTGAAGTGTTATAATTTTTTAAAGTGTATCAGTTCATTGCAGTATTTGATTAACAGATTTTTAAAGCTATGGAATAAAATAGTTTTAAAATAGTTTTGGCAGTGATTTGGAAGTGAAATATTTATCATGGACTGAAATATGTGTCAAGAGCAATTACGTGATAGTTTTATAATTTTTGAGTTAGTATATATTTTATAAAATTGGGAGATTGAATACTGTTCAGTAAGTATCTTGATCCTGTCAGGTTAGTAGTTTTGATTCGATGGTATGTATGGAATGAATTGTGTAAGAATTTTGATATAATATTCATATATAAGAAGGATATATGAGTCAAGAATGATATATTCTGATTTTGGAGTAATTAGACATCATTTGATGTATTAGAAAATTTCGTTAAGTGTAAGTGGTCAGAATGACAAGTTTTGAGAAACTAAGTATTTAGACTAATTTGATGTGATAAATGCATTGTGTATAATTTTGTAAGCTATTTAAAGTATTTTATGTGAATTATGAGGCTTATGAAAGGATTAATCTCCATTGATAGGTTAAGGAGATTTAAGCCTTATAGCTGAAAGTGTTAAGAGGTAAGTATATTAGACTTTTTATTGAAATCACAATAAACATAGTAATTTGTTTGTATGATTTTGCAAATGGGGTTAAGAATATGTTTATGTTATGTCAAAGTATATTTTGATATGAAATATGAATATATGTTTATGAATATGAGCATTGACATTGAGCATGGACATACATGTATTTTTAAAAGTGAGCTTTCAAAATAAGATGCGTTTAATAAAGAAAGCTTTTGAGGGTACTTGAACTCACTGTTAACTTAGTAGGCATTTTATGTGATTTGTGGAGCCTTTATGTGTGGCCTTTTCTTCGAGATTGGTATATGTTATGTGTTCCGTATGTAGGGAGGATCCTATTGGTACCCAAAGGAAGAGTGAGTCATCACATTCGTGTGGTGGCGTATTGGTGCATGTGAGAGGACTCACCGATGATCAGGTTGAAGGTTTGGCTTTTACCTTCGGGCATGAGCATTATATATGTGTAATTTAAAGGCCTCACTTGTACTATTCCTCTCATACGGTATGTCACATACGAGTGACATTTGGCTCATTATGTGATATGTGATATGTAAGTCCTACTAAGTAGTAGTTGAATGATGGTATTCCTATTATGTGTTTTGAAAGAATGTGTAAGCGCTTACATGATATGTGATTTGATAAGATTATGATTTTGATTGATCACAGCATATCATACATATGCATTGTGTACATATATGTATTTGTATTTGATATATGAAAAACTAGTATGCTTACTGAGTTTTATACTCATTATAGTTTATGGTGATTTCAGGTAAATAAGGTACATGTGTGCTTAGCGGATTTGGTAAGGCTTCTGCTGTTCCTTGGGTTCCCTAAATTGTTAGGTTGCTAAGTTTTTCATTTGGGGACACGTGGGATATGATATTTGATTTGTCCCTATTGAATAAATACTTATGTATTATTTTATTGTGTGTGGTTGGATTTAGTTTAAGTTTCACCAAGTGTAGTAATGGATTGATTTTAAGTAAGAATTTGCAATGAATATATTCTGGGCTTCCGGTAACAAAGTTGCTACTGGTGACGTATTAGAGTGTTAATCTCTGAGAAAACTCTGCGTATCTCCGGTTTACTAATTGTCCCAGTCATAATTCAATTGCTATAATTCTGAAAAAAATTAAAATGAATTTTTATGTATTATTGAATGAATGTAAGTGATGTCGTGTGTCAGATCTTTTGGGTCTGGGGTGTGACATGGTTCGACGTGTAGGCATTCCAAGCGGAAGTTATGCTGGGGACTTACCAAATATGTCTGATTTCAGCGAGAGCAAGCGCCCCAGGACCTATGCCCATTTTAGCGATCTTAACGATGATGTTATGGATGTGGAGGGGGGTGGATATGAATGGACAAACCCACAAATATCAGCACCAGTGGCGGGAGCAACGGTATATTACTTATTTACGTGATTAACTAAAGAGAAATTTTAATATATTTCTAATATTTCTAAATAAGTCATTAACTATGGTTATGTTTCTTGTAGTCTAAACACAGTGCATCTGCAGACCATGGCGTAACACATCAGATTGAGCAGCTGCGGAAGGAGATGATTAAGAGATTTGAGCATACTGAAGCTGCGCAAGCTGCACTTCTACAAAGAATGGACAAGGATAGAGATGAAATTTTAACAAGTGTTAATCAACTCCGGACCGATCTTACACAGCAGATGCAGCAAATGATGATGTGGTTTAGGCAGTCATGCTCATTCCAACAGAACGAAAGTCATAATATGGTAAGCAAAATAAATTTTAAACGCAATTATTTTTCGTTACCTTAATTGCAGTTTTATTTATTTTAATATATACATATATTTTAGTTTGGAGAGAACACACCGGCAGGCTGTCAATATGATTTTCAGACCCCAGCTACTAGTCATGATATATTGCCTCAGCCACTGATTGACAGTCCTGCAAGTGTTGAGATCTTGCCTACCCCGCATAAGGGAGTAAGTCAATTTGGGAGACAGTATAGGCCTGCATGGTATTTGCACACCCCATATATAAATCTATTTCCACAAAGGATACACGAGAAGAAGAAATTTGAAATTGAAGTACAACCTCAAGCAGACATGAATCCATTGCAGCAGATAGACTCGACTATCTGTTGGAGGTGTTGGGTTGGGCAAATCAACTAGGGTGCTTGCATGTGGGTTGTGTTCATCATACAAACAATATACATATCTCATACATACATGTGCACAGCGGAAGATTAAATACAATGAACACAGAAAATAATATTTGATTAAACTGAAATTCGAGATTGAGAAAATATCACCAATGAAGCCTTTGGATTAATTTTCTTTGAAGTCCACCATGAAATGAATCTTTGATCAATCCTAGCAATCAACAAGGGTGGGTTTGATTGTCTAGAATGACAGTATCTTAATCCAGCATATGTGTTTAACTCTTAAACAATTTTCAAAGTTAAACTATTTAACTTAATTAAATTTATTTTTTCTTTTATTCAACTCTTGAATAAATAAAACAAATCTTATTTTTAGTTATTACATTTAATAACCATTAATTCAATTTGTTTTGTTGTTCTAACACTTAAAATACAAAACAAAGAATTTCAATTTGTCAAATTGAAATGGCTCCAAAAAATGCAAAACATATAAACTAAAAACTTATGAATTTTGAATTTCATTTCACTTTATATACTAATGCATAAATTCCAAACTAATTTGAATTTCATTTGCATTTCATTTGGTTTAACCTAACCTTAGTTAATATTTAACCTTAGTTAGATTATTTTAACTTAACCTTTAAGTTAATAAATATTTAATTATTCTAACCATAATTAACTAACTTAACCTTAGTTAGATTAACCTTTACTTAATCATTAAGTAAAGTTAACTAAATTAACTATATGATTAACCTTTAATCATAGTTAAATTAAATTATTTATTTAACAATTAAATAAATAAATATTTATTCTTATTATTTAACAATTAAATAATCATAAAGTGAAATTACTATTATATCCTTACTCGGTTACCAAGTTAACCTAAAGTGGGTTCCACCATTTAACTATATACTTTAGTTAACGTAACCTTAGTAATTGCTGAATTATACTGTATTAAACAATTCAATACGGTACACTGCCCAAGTGCTCAAAGAGTACATTTCATATTGGGACTCTCTAGGTCCACACCCGATTTGTTAAATGGAACTGTTTCATTAATCCGTAATCGATGCCCCACGCACACGTTACGAATATTACAAATCAGCGTGTCAGACCATACAAGTTAAGGTCATAACGTATACGTATAATCCTTCCATCATTTATACCCTGGATGTGCGGGGATATCGATCAGCACCGTTAAATTCCCATTTGCTCATCCATAATCTTATCTCCAGATTCGTATCTCGATAAACAATATACGCAAACACTTTTGCTATATTGTTTAACCCTGTGGGAAACTCTTATCCCGGGTTTATGCTTGTGGCCACAAGACTTTATGAAATACAATCTCGGAGCATCGGATATACAACTTACCTATATAAGCTGACGGATCCCGTATCTACACACACCGGACTCCATGAGCATCGGACCATACTCAGCGACACATAGCGGTCAGACCATGAAAAGTCTCTGACATATGTGGAACCAAAGCATGATGGATCACTCACAAGACCACCGTGGCGCTCAGGTCAAAGGACCACGAATACTATTCAACTCGAGAGAACCTTCCTTTGACGGTGTCATAGGATATCTATTGGGGTCCTCATAAGTCTGTTCAGTATCCAGTCCTGACTGGATACTCGCATGCCTATACAAGCTCTAAGCTCATGGTCAGCTAAGAACAACTATCTGAACAAGTCAGGTATAGACATACACTAATCTATATAAAGTGAATCACCGATAGACCCGCATTGGTGATTATAGATCAGGAACATTATCTTTGAGACATACTTACATAATGATATTTCTTAACACCTATTGCAACTCTTTGCAACTATATCATTACAAGTATACTATCAGGTCTTTGTCCCATTATAGACAAGGTTCTAACTTTTTAGACCTCGCTGACTTTTATAAACTGATAACTATTAACAGTGCTAACTCTTAGCATTTATAACTCTCAGATTTGATAACTATTAGTTCTGATCTAAACTCTTTTAGACCAGATCTGAACTCTTTCAGATCAAACAATGTCTGTAATGTTACAAGCATTCTACCATATTAATATGATATTAACAATCTTTATTCGAAATGTTTATTGTATAAATATTAACAATTAATATTCATACAATATTGGAATGACACGTGAGCACCAGCTCCAACACTATCATGGTTGAATTTCAGGCTTGGATGGACAAGGATGAGGGTGTAGTCAGCTTACCTGGGCTAGATGCTAACCCGGCATGGTTTCGAGAATTGCTACACAGCTGACTGGATGACTTTGTAAGTAAATTATTGAATAATTATCTCATTTTATTTTTTTCTAATTTTACACACTCACTTGACGGTTATTGTTTCTAAATGTAGCATATTAATGAGTATTTGAAGGTGATTCGGCTTAGGCAATACAGTTGCACTAATGCATTGCCTCAATTGTCCACTTCTGTGGATTCGTACTTCTTTGTGAGTGGTGAATTAAATTATTTATATTTTGTTATTTCAATTTTATTGATTATTCGATGGCCCTGCATTTGTAGGAGTCTTTTAGACTCCTTTACGAGCAACACAAAAATGACATGACTGGCATTGTATGGAGTGATGAAGTGATGGCATATGCTCAAGCCGCTAAAGAAGATTTACTCGGTGCACGTATATGGATTGAGGTTGATAAGGTAAATGTTGTTATTTTTGTTTATAACTTGTAGTACTATTTTGTGTGAATGTTGTTATTTTTGTTTATAACTGTCACGCCCCAGACCCAAAAGATCTGACACACGACATCACTTACATTCATTCAATAATACATAAACATTCATTTTAATTTCTTTCAGAATTATAACAATTAAATTATGACTGGGACAATTAGTAAACTTGAGATACGCAGAGTTTTCTCAGAGATTAACACTCTACTACGTCACCAGTAGCAACTTTGTTACCGGAAGCCCAGAATATATTCATTGCAAATTTTTACTTAAAATCAATCCATTACTACACTTGGTGAAACTTAAACTAAATCCAACCACACACAATAAAATAATACATAAGTATTTATTCAATAGGGACAAATCAAATATCTTATCCCACGTGTCCCCAAATAAAACACTTAGTAACCTAACAACTTAGGGAACTTAAGGAATAGCAGAAGCCTTGCCAAATTCGCTAAGAACACATGTACCTTATTTACCCTCAAATCACCATAAACTATAATGAGTATAAAACTCAGTAAGCATACTAATTTTTCATATATCAAATACAAATACATATATGTACACAATGCATATGTATGATATGCTGTGATCAATCAAAATCATAATCTTATCAAATCACATATCATGTAAGCGCTTACACATTCTTTCAAAACACATAATAGGAATATCATCACTCAACTACTACTTAGTAGGACTTACATATCATATATTACATAATGAGCCAAATGTCACTCGTAGGTGACATACCGTATGAGAGGAATAGTACAAGTGAGGCCTTTAAATTACACATATATAATGCTCATGCCCGAAGGTAAAAGCCAAACCCTCACCCTGATCATCGGTGAGTCCTCTCACATGCACCAATACGCCACCACACGAATGTGATAACTCACTCTTCCTTTAGGTACCAATAGGATCCTCCCTACATATGGAACACATAACATATACCAATCCCGAAGGAAAGGCCACACATAAAGGCTCCATAAATCACATAAAATGCCTACTAAGTTAACAGTGAGTTCAAGTACCCTCAAAATACAAAATATTTCTCATGGACATATTACACTTCAAAAGCTTTCTTTATTAAACACATCTTATTTTGAAAGCTCACTTTCAAAAATACACGTATGTCCATGCTCAATGTCAATGCTCACATTCATAAACATATGTCCACATTTCATATCAAAATATACTTTGACATAACATAAACATATTCTTAACCCCATTTGCAAAATCATACAAAAAAATTACTATGTTTATTGTGATTTCAGTAAAAAGTCTAGTATACTTACCTCTTAACACTTTCAGCTACAAGGCTTAAATCTCCTTAACCTATCAATGGAGATTAATCCTTTCATAAGCCTCACAATTCACACAAAATACTTTAGATAGCTTACAAAATTATATACAATGCATTTATCACATCAAATTAGTCTAAATACTCGGTTTCTCAAAACCTGTCATTCTAATCACTTACATTTAACAAAATTTTCTAATACATCAAATGATGTCCAAGTCCATCACCATCAAGCCATCCCATTGAAGACTCAGAGATGAGAAGAGGGGGGTCCATAATTCAATCATTCTTGACTCATATATCCTTCTTATATATTAATATTATATCAAAATTTCTACACAATCCATTCCATACACACCATCGAATCCAAACTACTAACCTGACAGGATCAAGATACTTACTGAACAATATTCAATCTCCCAATTTTATAAAATCATATACTGACTCAAAAATTATAAAACTATCACATAATTACTCTTGACACATATATCAGTTCATGATAAATATTTTACTTCCAAATCACTGCCAAAAGTATTTTAAAACTATTTTATTTCATAACTTTAAAAATCTGTTAATCAAATACTGCAATGAGCTGATACACTCTAGAAAATCATAATACTTCAACCACATTGATCTAAATTCTCAATTCCGAGTATATCATATTAGACATATAAAATTATCATATTCCATAAATTCGTAATTTTTAAAGATCATTCAATAGGTCAAAAATTATTTTCCACTGTATCATACTGTTTACATAGGAAATTTTCAGAATTTCAGGGTTATTTTGGTAAATTCACTAAAAATTCAATTTCTAGAATTGTCAATCCATTCAAAGTTTCAGATGATCCTAAATATGTCTAATTTCATATAAAAAAAATTTAAAACCAGAATCGAATCACAACAATTTATAAAATTCCTGGATCAAGAGACTATCAAGCAGAAATTCCACAATTCATCATGATTTATCAAGCTATCTTATAGATCATCATCAATTCTCACAATATCATACGAAATACACATCAAATCCTCAATTATACATATTTTCAGAAATTAAAACTTAAAGAAATTAACTTAATTAACACCAATAAATTGAGAAATAGTTGTGATATACCTATTAAGATCCAAAATTCCAATTTATTCTTCTTTTTCTTCTCCTTCTTCTCTTTCTCTCCATTCTTTTTCTCTCTTCTCTCTCTCTAAAAGAGGTAGCTCGACCAAAATGAGAGTATTAGGGTTTTAAAAGTGTATTTTTATACTAAGTGGCTAATTTTTGATATTTACAAATTTACCCCCAAAACTTTCAAAGTATTACAATTTGGTCCCTAAAATAAATCTAAAGTCTTGCAATTAAACCCAATACTAATAGTATAACCTTAACCTATACAAACACTACTAATAACAATATATAAATCAAGTATCACCAACATACAAATAAAATACGTTTATTTATACATATATAAATACTTATTCTTACCAGTCGTGGATATTGGTTACTACAATAACTTGTAGTACTATTTCTAAGACTTATTTGAATTTTATGTAGGTTTATATTCCTGTCAACTACAATCAACAACATTGGGTAATGGCTGAGGTGGACATCTTGCATTGGCAAATATTGATCTACGATTCTAGCATCAAGGGATTTATCGATGGTGTGATTGAGAATCATGTCCTGCCATTAGCTACGTTGTTACCCCGTTACCTAGATGCTTGTAGATTATATGAGCAACAACAAATTACACCTGACTTAACCCCTTTTCATGTAATTAGATTAAAGGATGGAGTGTCACAACAGATAGTGAATAGTGGAAATTGTGGGGTTTATATTTGTATGTTTATAGAGTTTTGATGTGTTGTCATCCCCTAGATTTTGGTCCTGAGCATGAGTCATTTGTTAGGACCAAAATGGCGACTGACTTATAGAAATGTGCAAAAAAAGTAGTGAAAGAAAATTAACTTTTATATGTTTATAAAGTTTTTTTTATGTATTTTATACTTTTATTGTAAATTGTAAAATGATGTTGATTGATTTGGGTAGGGACGAGAGGTCCCCTTTACAGCTAAAAGATGTGAGAAATATTTGAAGTGTATTTTCTGCAGGTTTATGAAATATAGATTTTGAGAAAAAATAGGGGAAACTCTGTCCGTTTTAATCCAGAAATTTTAGAAAATAAAATAAAATTTTCATGTTTATAAGAATATAATTTAATTAAACGCAATCGTAAAAAAAAATGCAAATTAACTAGTCAAATAAAGCCCATAACTACATGACTTTAAAATACAAATATAACTTATAAAGAACACATCAACTACCATGTAATGGAATTGGGTTTCGACAAGTTTGTCGATTATGTCCATGCTGCTTATAGCGACTGCATACATTCTTTGTGGGAGCCTCACCTTGCGATAGAATTCGATTCTTCTGACGTCTTTCTGATTGCCGACGTACTATAGGAGGCTGGATGTCAGCAGCTCTCAACTCCTCTGGAACAATCCAATCTAACGGATGACCAACCAGATTTACTGGTTCACTATATGCACGCAACAAACACTCAGTCGTGTAATATCGCGAACAAAGAGTCTGGTACTGAAATCTGACCTGTCTTCATACTGCTAGTGCATGAGGACACGGTAGTTGCCGCATATCAAACTTTTGACAACTACATGACTTCCCCGGGATGTCCACTATTCCATTTCTTTTTCTGTCCTTAACAAAAAAACGAGATCGATCTATTGCATGCACTGTTATGCGAGCGGAATCATCATTGTGCTTCTAAATCTTGTCATGGGCCCAAGTGGTCAAGAAGTTTGACATATTTTCTGCAGCCTCACGTCTCTCAACAAACCATTTTTGCATTAACTCTCGGATCCACTCAATTAAGGCAGTCACTGTCATGACACGTGCATCCACGCAACAGCGTTAATGCTCTCTGCAATGTTGGTGGTCATAATGTCATATCTTCTGAATGCTCCCATTGATCGAGCCCATTTTCAAAAACCAACCTCCTCCTCCAAGTATCTCGTTGCCTCCAGTTTCATTTCTCGCATCTTATATATTTCCCTTTGAAAGTCAGCTATGTGATACGCCTTGGCAGAAACAAAATAGAAGTATCCCCCTCATTTTGTTGTATGCGATGGTATCTTATATCGTGCTACCAAATTACACTTCAAGTGATGGATGCATACACCATGATATACATTAGGAAATACCTCTTTAATGGCCTTCTCGATACTAGCATGTCGATCAGATATAAATACAAGGTTCTCAAGATCGCCAAAAACTCCTCGGAGTTTTTTCATAAACCACTTCCATGAAGCATCATTTTCAGAGTCAGCAATACCCCATGCAAGTGGAAAAATTTGGTTGTTTCCATCCTTGCAAACAGCCACAAACATTGTTCCCAAGTATGTATTTTTTAAAAATGTACCATCAACTGCAATAACCGGTCGGATGGAAGACTGGAACCCTCTAATACATGGTCTAAGAGCCATGAAGAAATATTTGAAGTGCTTGCAATCGTCAATCTCCAAATGCGTGACTGTACCAGGGTTCTGTTATTCCAATATATGACAGTATGCAGGAAGTAATTTATATGAACCCTCTGGAGTACCACGTATCAACACCAATGCATGCTCCTTAGACCGCCAAGCAATAGGGTAAGTTAAGTCCACACCAAACTCCTCACGTATGTCTGCTTGGATTTTCTTCGGTCTATAAAGTCGACTCGCAGATGCAAACTTATTTTTTTATAAATTTGCCAATAATCCGAGACTTTGCTTGTTGATGATCATCGCACAATCAATCTAATTGGCACACGTGACTTGAATCAATTATGCGCACAATAAAATATTTCCTTGCATCTGTCGACATTGCACGTAATCGCCATTGACATCTATCATCATCACATTTGATCTCAAAACGATCTTTTGTCGACCTTGACACTTTAAAGCTCTAATTACCTTTAAGTGCTACCATACTAATAGCCTGGTGAAGTTCGTCTTTGCTATCAAACAACTTTCCTACAAACACATCGTCAATTCCACTACTCGATATCTTATCTGAAATGCCCAAGTCTGATGGTGGTATTGGAGGAATAAACGCAAAGGGGTTTTCCGCCTCACAAAAATCTATTCTTCTAGCTTCAACATTTAGGGAGCTTGTCGAAACATAACAACGTCCGCCTTCTGCTAAACCATTCCCTTCTAAATTATCAACATTTCTAACATCATCATAGTCCCTTTCCACATCCCCAACATTTTCAATGTCATCACAAGCGTAATGTGTATAGGTTGGGTCTTCATTATGTTTCTCCTCGTTCGTTGTATTTGCAGAAACCACTGCTGGAACTGATAGAGATGTATGGCTCACTTGGTTGCTACCGCTAGCTGACATAAAATGAGCATAAATTGATGGTGAATTTTGATTGAGGGGTTGTACATTATCTTCATAAACAGGAGCTCTAAGATCCATTGTTACACATAAAGGACAGTACGATCTTCTATTGGCACTTAAAAAAAATTGAACATCACTGTCATTTCTAATCTCAATAGGCTTTAGGTTATACCTCGTTGCATCAATTTTGATTTTCAAAGCACCTTACAGTTCACATTGTCGACTCCCAAAGTATAACATACTGCATTTAAAAGATCTTCAAAATTAATATCTTTCGGAATCGAAATTCCAAAATTACTATAATCAACATAGCTTTCTTCCCCGTCACTAGAACTCTCCCACTTTCTTCCAAAACAAATAACTATTGCATCACACTCCATATGACCTGAAAAAACAAAAAAAAAATTAGGAAAAGTTCACAAATGGGAAAATTAGTAAAATTAATTAAAAAATAAAAAATTGCGCATCGCGGGGCCGTCTCGGGCCCGAGATGTGCCCCGCGATGCCTAAATTGACGGCGGCTGCACAGACTGCCGTCTGGTTTTCGCCAAACACACTCCAACACTTATTTTTGGCCGGATTTTAACGCCTTTTATACCATTCTAACTCATTTAGTTCGTTAATAACAACTAGTTTTAACTTCAAATGTAAATTTTATCTAATTTCTAACAAATTAAAATTTTCTAACAAAGTTTAAAAAATTTACCGGAGCTATTTCTTTTATTTGATTCAAAGCGATCCTCAGCAACATTTTGATTTTTACAATAACAACTTAAAAAATATTCGGTCAATAAATTTTGTTTAATGAAGTTTCGTAGAAAAAAAAATAAAAGAAGTTATAAATTTGATATAAGGATAAATGTGTCCAAAAATAAGTTATTTGGCTAATAAAGTATAACCATTTTATATTTAATTAAAAAAATAATAAAATAACTAAAAAGTTGTTTGTGAATTTTTTTCAATAAGTTTTGTATTCAAAATAATGATGATTACAAGATATTTATTGGTGGCACTCAACTGTCTTATCTCAGTGGTAAGGATTATACACCTTTTAATTTTAGGTTAATAATTCAAGGTATTATAAATATTTTCATTACTTTAATAAGATTGTGATGTCTGAGTCCCAAAAAAAAAAGAAAAGATACTTATTAGTGTGGTTTGATGATAGACGAAAAGCACCTTACTCGCTTAAAAAATTTGGTTAAAGAAGAATTTCAAGTTAGTTTTGTATTTAATGATTAAAAGTACATAATAATAAAAAAATATTATTAATTTCATAATTATCCAAAAATATTAATTAATTAATTCTTTTATAACAATTAAATTTTATTATTAACCCATGCATAGCAATATTTGTGAATTCATATTTTTGTATACTAATATTTACTAGAATATAGAATGAAAGTAGGGATAGGTATTATTCTTGAACTTGATTTGTTACGACTCGACTTGTCCTGAAATTTTAAGCCGGAATAAGAACGGAAATGAGTTTAGGACTCATTTGGGATATAATTTTCTGTCATGAACGGGACGGGTTAGGTTCAAAAATATTTTGAACCCGAACGAGAATTTTTGACTCGTTCTGAACCCGAACCATCCCAAACTTGACCCGCCCCATATTGTTCCGATCTGTTCCAAATCCGAATCAAAATTATATCGTTTCAAAATAATTTTTAAAAAATTTTGAAATTTTCCAACTCGATTCGTTTCGATCAGAAATATGTTTCAATCGAAACACATTTTGACGTCCCAATCAAATTTAAATAAGAGTCAAAAAATTTTAAATTAGACCCAAACTCAAAATTATTCACCCCTAAATAAAAGTGTCATCAATATTATAATTTGCTAACTAAAGATGTTAATATATGTCAATTTGTTCTCTCAAAATTCTAGCCTAAGGCCAAACTCACGAAAAGGCTCAAGTAGAACTACCGAACTTTAAAATCGGACATTTTAAAGATATCGTGAGTATCTTAAGCTCTAAGTCCACTAATTAAGAGGGTTCAATATCAATACTAGACATATGAATATTCTTAAACCGCGGGAAATGTTTATTAATAACCCTTTAGAGATGTCATAATCTTTTAAAACATTTAAATTTATATTAATTAAAAATATAATAAATGAACGAAATTATTTTTGTTAATATGACTTAAAAAAACTTATTATTTGAAAAAAAAAATTATTATTTAAATAAATCTAAACAAGACTTTACATCTAGAGATAAAGTAATTTTATAAATTAGTCTACAAACAAAAGTATGAAATCAAAGAAAGAGAATAAAATTGATAACAAAAATAAAGATGAAATATATAATTTCTTACACCTTGCATGCAAGACGCATGACTAGGTCACTTGCCTCTCCTCATTCCACGAGGTATTTTTCTATAATTGCATGTACCTCTGTAGTAACCAGTATCCACGACTGGTAAGAATAAGTATTTATATATGTATAAATATATGTATTTATTTGTATGTTGGTGATACTTGATTTATATATTGTTATTAGTAGTGTTTGTATAGGTTAAGGTGATACTATTAGCATTGGGTTTAATTGCAAGACTTTAGATTTATTTTAGGGACCAAATTGTAATACTTTGAAAGTTTTTGGGGTAAATTCGTAAATACCAAAAATTAGCCACTTAGTATAAAAATACACTTTTAAAACCCTAATTCTCTCATTTTGGTCGAGCTACCTCTTTTAGAGAGAGAGAAGAGAGAAAAGAGGGGAGAGAAAGAGAAGAAGGAGAAGAAAAAGAAGAAGAAATTGGAATTTTGGATTTTAAGAGGTATATCAAAACTATTTCTCAATTTATTGGTATTAATTATGTTAATTTCTTTAAGTTTTGATTTCTGGAAATATGTATAATTGAGGATTTGATGTGTATTTCGTATGATATTTTGAGAATTGATGATGATCTATAAGATAGTTTGATAAATCATGATGGATTGTAGAATTTCTGCTTGATAGTCTCTTGATCCAAGAATTTTATAACTTTTTGTGATTTGATTCTGGTTTTGAATTTTGAGTATATGAAATTAAACATGTTTAGTATCATCTGAGACTTTGAATCGATTCAAAATTCCAGAAATTGAATTTGTTGTGAATTTACCAAAATGACCCTGAAATTCTAGAAATTTCCTATGTAAACAGTATAATACAGTGACGAACAATGTTTGTCCTACTGAATGATCTTAAAATATTACAAATTTGTGGAATATGATAATTTTATATGTCTAATATGATATACTCATAATTGAGAATTTAGATCAATGTGGTTGAAATGTTATGATTTTCTAAAGTATATCCGCTCATTACAGTATTTGATTAATAGATTTTTAAAGTTATAGAATAAAATATTTTTAAAATATTTTTGACAGTGATTTGGAAGTGAAATATTTATCATGAACTGAGATATGTGTTAAGAGTAATGATGTGATAGTTTTATAATTTTTGAGTTAGTATATGATTTTATAAAATTGGGAGATTGAATACTGTTCAGTAAGTATCTTGATCTTGTCAGGTTAGTAGTTTGGATTCGATGGTATGATAATTTTATATGTCTAATATGATATACTCGGAATTGAGAATTTGGATCAATGTGGTTGAAGTGTTATGAATTTCTAAAGTGTATCAGCTCATTATAGTATTTGATTAACAGATTTTTAAAGTTATGAAATAAAATAGTTTTAAAATACTTTTGGCAGTTATTTTAAAGCCAAATATTTATAATGGACTGAGATATGTGTCAAGAGTAATTATGTGGTAGTTTTATAATTTTTGAGTTAGTATATGATTTTATAAAATTGGGAGATTGAATACTGTTCAGTAAGTATCTTGATCCTGTCAGGTTTGTAGTTTGGATTCGATGGTGTGTATGGAATGGATTGTGTAGGAATTTTGATATAATATTCATATATAAGAAGTATATATGAGTCAAGAATGATATATTCTGATTTCGGAGTAATTAGACATCATTTGATGTATTAGAAATTTTTGTTAAGTGTAAGTGGTCAGAATGACAGGTTTTGAGAAACCAAATATTTAGACCAATTTGATGTGATAAATGCATTGTGTATAATTTTGTAAGCTATTTAAAGTATTTTGTGTGAATTGTGAGGCTTATGAAAGGATTAATCTCCATTGATAGGTTAAGGAGATTTAAGCCTTGTAGCTGAAAGTGTTAAGAGGTAAGTATACTAGACTTTTTACTGAAATCACAATAAACATAGTAATTGTTTTGTATGATTTTGCAAATGGGGTTAAGAATATGTTTATGTTATGTCAAAGTATATTTTGATATGAAATGTGAATATATGTTTCTGAATGTGAGCATTGACATTGAGCATGGACATACATGTGTTTTGTAAGTGAGCTTTCAAAATAAGATGTGTTTAATAAAGAAAGCTTTTGAAGTGTAATATGTCCATGAGAAATGTTTTGTGTTTTGAGGGTAATTGAACTCACTGTTAACTTAGTAGGCATTTTATGTGATTTGTGGAGCCTTTATGTGTGGCCTTTCCTTCGGGATTGGTATATGTTATGTGTTCCGTATGTAGGGAGGATCCTATTGGTACCTAAAGGAAGAGTGAATCATCACATTCGTGTGGTGGCGTATTGGTGCATGTGAGAGGACTCACCGATGATCAGGGTGAGGGTTTGGCTTTTACCTTCGGGCATGAGCATTATATATGTGTAATTTCAAGACCTCACTTGTACTATTCCTCTCATACGGTATGTCACCTACGAGTGACATTTGGCTCATTATGTGATATGTGATATGTAAGTCCTACTAAGTAGTAGTTGAGTTATGGTATTCCTATTATGTGTTTTGAAAGAATGTGTAAGCGCTTACATGATATGTGATTTGATAATATTATGATTTTGATTGATCACAGCATATCATACATATGCATTGTGTACATATATGTATTTGTATTTGATATATGAAAAATTAGTATGCTTACTGAGTTTTATACTCATTATAGTTTATGGTAATTTCAGGTAAATAAGGTGCATGTGTGCTTAGCGGATTTGGCAAGGCTTCTGCTGTTCCTTGGGTTCCCTAAGTCGCTAGGTTACCGAGTGTTTCATTTGGGGACACGTGGGATATGATATTTGATTTGTCCCTATTGAATAAATACTTATGTATTATTTAATTGTGTGTGGATTGGATTTGGTTTAAGTTTTATAAAGTGTGGTTATTGGATGATTTTAAGTAAGAAATTGCAATGGATATATTCTGGGCTCCCGGTAACAAAGTTGCTACTGGTGACGTAGTAGAGTGTTAATCTCTGAGAAAACTCTGCGTATCTCCGGTTTAATAATTGTCCCAGTCATAATTCAATTGCTATAATTCTGAAAGAAATTGAAATGAATGTTTAAATATTGTCAAGAGAAGTTTATATTTATATGTTAGGTTATGGTTGATTTCAGTGTTGAACTTACTAGTAACTTGCTAAGGATTTCTGTGTTGAATGAAAGTTGAAAATTTTGTGTAATATTACTTATGAGTGCACATGCAGTGAATGAATGTAAGTGATGTCGTGTGTCGGATCTTTTGGGTCTGGGGCGTGACAGCTATTAGTGGTATCAGAGCTAAGATATGATTCTGTAGACTTTTAAGTGTCGAGTCAAGGGAACCGAGCAGATGCCAAATCCTTAGGATTGTATTTGTAGCTTTGTTGTGTAAAAGTTTGACATATTCCTTAAATTTTGTATGATTTTGTGAAGATGACACATTATCCAAGAGCTGCTAAGAATGTTGTTGTTGTGGATAATGGTACCTTGTGGATCTTAATGTTACCATTTAGATTTTTTTTAAGTTATGACTAATATGCTTAGTAAGAGTGATGTTGAATATCGTATAATGATAATTTGCATGTCATAGAGCAAATTGAGATAATTTTCTCAATGACAAAATATAGAGAAGTAGAGTATTGAAGACATCAATTGAAACAACTTTTATTGAAAAGAAAAACAACAACACAACAATAATAGCAGCAACAAAAATACAATAGAGGCTACGGAGTGAGATTTAAGTCTATTTTGCGCTTCTTCTGACTGTCATGAGTAGACCAATCTAACTGATGCAATGTTGGATTAGACAGAGGAATAAAAGACTGTAATTGATCGATCAGTTGATCAACAGTTGGAGCTGAAATAAGAATCCGTCGTGCTAGAAGTGGGATGAATTGTGTTCCCGTTGCATAGTCAAGAAAAGATATCAACCCATCGTAAAAACCATTAACATTTAACAAAGCAATAGGTTTTTGGTGGATTTGTAATTGTGCCCATGAGACAATTTGAAATATTTCCTCCAAGGTCCCGAAACCTCCTGGTAGAGCTATGAAAGCATCTGCATGCCTAAGCATTTGAGCCATTCGCTCGTGCATAGATGAGACTTGTAACTCATCCCCAACTATTTTTCCTACAATATTTTCAATAGCTAGAGGTTTTGGAATGATACCCAAAACTCGACTACCTTTATTGTGTGCAGCTTTTGCCACAGACCCCATTAACCCTCGGTTACCTCCTCCATATACTAAATGTATATTTCGCTCAGCTAATACCTTACCAAGATTTTCTGCAACTTTTGTAAACTCTTCAGTATTTTCAGGGTTGGATCCACAAAAGACACAAATTTTTGTAAATCGACGAGCTGAGGTTTCCTCCATTGTTATGCTCACCCTAATCTTTGAATGTTTTTGAGTTTGTATAAGGATGCAAAAATAATGTATTTATAGAGAAACAAATTGATAATAGCTATGGAGCATATGTGTAAGTATGTTTAAGTATATATTTTTCTCGATTCTTGTGAGAAGAAAAAAAAAGAATAAGTTTTACTTTATCATTTTATAAGGGACAATATGCCGCAAAATCTTGAATAAATATATGTTGATATGTAAGTGTGATAAAAATTGTGTCGGAAGCGTGATGAGTTAGGTAAGATAATTAAGAAAAGTCAATAAAGGCCTATTTTATGGATTTGGGGACTTTGTCGTTTTGGCACTAATGGCCGACAATGCATCTATGACTTGAAGACTTTTTGAGCGAACAATTGGACTTTGGACATGAGGCCAAATTAACTTTATTAATTTCAAGGATTTTTGTGATCTTAACATTGATTTTTAGATAGATTAAAAGCAGATATCAAGAAAGATAAAGCACACTTGACATAAAGATAAAGCGGTAGTCAGTCTCTCTTTGATGTGATAGAGCAACACAGATTTAGTTTCTGTGAAAATAGAAACATCAATGTAGGTCAAAATGAGTCTCCTTGGTCGCTTTCATCTGTGTCGTATCCGTGAGAGAGGAACTTATGGAGTTGTTGTTCCCATGCATTGAATAAGGGCTCTGGCTGAGTGGAATGTGAGTCTACCATATCTTGATCTTCTCCAGGTGAGCTGGTCTGGATGAGGGATGTGCTGGCTTCCTCTTGGATTTGGGTGTCGGTTGGATAAGGTTGGGAGTCTTGAAAGAGGGATAAGTCAAGATTGGGTTGGTGTTGGTCAGGTTCTGTTGGGACAACTAGCTGAGATTGGGTAGGTTCTGTCGGGACAGATGGCTGAGGCCATTGGTGAAGGTTATCCATTTCTTGTCTATATCTGGTATAATAAGTCATGTTTGGGATATGGTGATGGTGGGTAGAGTAATTTGTATTTCTATGATGTGAAAGATGATGTTTTTGTCTTTGTTGAAATTTGAGTATATTGGCAAAATTCAGTTCTTCTGCAAAATCATCTTCCATCTGTTCCCAAGGTGCAGCATCTTCTGGGGAAATCCAAATGGATGGAGGAATTATCTGGTTTTCTTGAGCAAGAATTCTTTCAAGTTCTCTCTTTTCCTGGATTACTTCTTCAGGCCAGAGCTTAATTGATCCCTTTAGTGAAAGGGTAAAGGTGAGGTAATCCTTGACAGTGGGGTAATAATGGATTTCATGATCTGAAACAATCATACCCTTTCGTTGGAGAAGTAAAACAGACCAAAGATGTTGTCTAGGGACTGCATCATTTATGTTGTTTGCAATCATGTGTTGAAATTTAGTTATCCACCATGTCTTTGGGTAAAACCATTGGAGAAAAATCAGGGCTGGATGATCTTCATCACATTTTTCTAATTTTTGGACGGTTCTAAGTAATGGGAATTCCATGGCGATTGTATACAGATCCAATAGGTACCATAATAAGTAAAGGACAGATTTGGACCATTGGGAAAATGGAAAAAAATAGTGCAGGTGAAAGAAAGGGTATTCCAAGTTGAACGAAGGGCCACCAAGAACTGTAAGGCCGTGTTCTTGGACTGCCAAGATGGCGTAGTGTCTGATGAATTCTTTGGCACGAGAATGGAGTGTTCTGGTTCTGATTAGGTCTGGAAATTGTGGTGGAGTAAAAGGAACAGGAGGAGTTATGATAATGGGATTCATTATGAAGATGGTAAGAGGGTTGATTTTCTTTATTGCTAGAAAAGTGATTATGAGGTTAAGGCTATTTATAGAGTTTTGTGAAAGAAAATCAATAATCGTTTTGTCCTTTTCTTTTACGTGGATGACGTTAAAGGAATAGTTGAAAAACCATATTTACCATTGCAGTAATTGTGCTAGTAGAATCTTTTCTATTTGAAACTGAGCATATTAGAAAAAAAAAAAAAGCAGACATGTCAATCTCAATGAGAAAATGATGTCCAATAAGGTGGACTATTTTTTTAAGAGTTAAAGTAAGAGATATAATGTTAAGATCTATAGTTTAAGAATCAGTTGAACTAAAGGTCTTTTTATTGAAGTTGATTTTTGATCCTTTAAGATAATGCCGTCAATATTCTGATTTGAATGACAACTTAGTTGCGTAGAAATGCTACATTTTTTTTAATGATATCAAGGTAGTGAATGATATTATGACGTATGAGTATATGTTGAAGGGATTAAAATTTTCAGAGGAGTTAAGAATTTTATTTAAGAGATTAGTATGGGTATTCTACATCTATATTATTCTTTAATGAATAAAATGTGAAGTGTATAGATGCACATTAAATATTGAACGAATGGGAGAAAAGAATAAAAATATGTGTGCATAATTTTATAAGTCCATAATGTGTGTCATGTGTTTATTTTATGGATGAATGTTTCGTACTTCTCTCACAGACTAAGTTATGAGCAAATCTCATATACCAAAAAGATTGCTTTGTAAATGTTTTATGAATAAACCATACTGTTGAAAAGGCAACTTGCCAAATCTGCTAAGCACACATGTACCTTATTTACCTGAAATCACCATAAACTATAATGAGTATAAAACTCAGTAAGCATACTAATTTTTCATATATCAAATACAAATACATATATGTACACAATGCATATGTATGATATGCTGTGATCAATCAAAATCATAATCTTATCAAATCACATATCATGTAAGCGCTTACACATTCTTTCAAAACACATAATAGGAATACCATCACTCAACTACTACTTAGTAGGACTTACATATCACATATCACATAATGAGCCAAATGTCACTCGTAGGTGACATACCGTATGAGAGGAATAGTACAAGTGGGGTCTTGAATAACACATATATAATGCTTATGCCCGAAGGTAAAAGCCAAACCCTCACCCTGATCATCGGTGAGTCCTCTCACATCCACCAATACGCCACCACACGAATGTGATGACCCACTCTTCCTTTAGGTACCAATAGGATCCTCCCTACATACGGAACACATAACATATACCAATCCCAAAGGAAAGGCCACACATAAAGGCTCCACAAATCACATAAAATGCCTACTAAGTTAACAGTGAGTTCAAGTACCCTCAAAATACAAAATATTTCTCATGGACATATTACACTTCAAAAGCTTTCTTTATTAAACACATCTTATTTTGAAAGCTCACTTACAAAACACATGTATGTCCATGCTCAATGTCAATGCTCACATTCAGAAACATATATTCACATTTCATATCAAAATATACTTTGACATAACATAAACATATTCTTAACCCCATTTGCAAAATCATACAAAACAATTACTATGTTTATTGTGATTTCAGTAAAAAGTCTAGTATACTTACCTCTTAACACTTTCAGCTACAAGGCTTAAATCTCCTTAACCTATCAATGGAGATTAATCCTTTCATAAGCCTCACAATTCACACAAAATACTTTAAATAGCTTACAAAATTATACACAATGCATTTATCACATCAAATTGGTCTAAATATTTGGTTTCTCAAAACCTGTCATTCTGACCACTTACACTTAACAAAAATTTCTAATACATCAAATGATGTCTAATTACTCCGAAATCAGAATATATCATTCTTGACTCATATATACTTCTTATATATGAATATTATATCAAAATTCCTACACAATCCATTCCATACACACCATCGAATCCAAACTACAAACCTGACAGGATCAAGATACTTACTGAACAGTATTCAATCTCCCAATTTTATAAAATCATATACTAACTCAAAAATTATAAAACTACCACATAATTACTCTTGACACATATCTCAGTCCATTATAAATATTTGGCTTTAAAATAACTGCCAAAAGTATTTTAAAACTATTTTATTTCATAACTTTAAAAATCTGTTAATCAAATACTACAATGAGCTGATACACTTTAGAAATTCATAACACTTCAACCACATTGATCCAAATTCTCAATTCCGAGTATATCATATTAGACATATAAAATTATCAGATTCCACAAATTCATAATTTTTAAAGATCATTCAGCAGGTCAAAAATTATTTTCCACTGTATCATACTGTTTACACAGGAAATTTCCAGAATTCCAGGGTCATTTTGGTAAATTCACTAAAAATTCAATTTCCGAGATTTTCAGTCGATTCAAAGTCTCAGATGATCCTAAACATGTCTAATTTCATATACTCAAAATTCAAAACCAGAATCGAATCACAACAATTTATAAATTTCCTAGATCAAGAGGTTATCCAGCAGAAATTCCATAATTCATCATGATTTATCAAACTATCTTATAGATCATCATCAATTCTCACAACATCAAATGAAATACACATCAAATCCTTAATTATACATATTTCCAGAAATAAAAACTTAAAGAAATTAACTTAATTAACACCAATAAATTGATAATTAGTTGTGATATACCTCTAAAGATCCAAAATTCCAATTTCTTCTTCTTTTTCTTCTCTTTCTCTCTCCTTTATTTCTCTCTTCTCTCTCTAAAAATGGGTAGCTCGACCAAAATGAGAGAATTAGGGTTTTTAAAAGTGTATTTTTATACTAAGTGGTTAATTTTTGGTATTTACGAATTCACCCCCAAAACTTTCAAAGTATAACAATTTGGTCCCTAAAATAATTCCAAAGTCTTGCAAATAAACCCAATACTAATAGTATATCCTTAACCTATAAAAACACTACTAATAACAATATATAAATCAAGGATCACCCACATACAAATAAAATACGTATATTTATATATATAAATATACATATTCTTACCGGTTATGGATACTGGTTACTACAATTCTCCCCTTCTTATAAGAATTTCGTCCTCGAAATTCATAACTTAAGCACATAGATGAGGATACTTAGATCTCATTTCTTCTTCTCATTCTCAATTTTCCTTTTCAACTGTATAGTTTATTCATAAAACATTTACAAAGCAATCTTCCTTGTATATAGGATTTGCTCATTGTGGTCCAAAATCCTAATAAATACTCATTCATATGTTAGATTATCTCTAAGTTGGCTCATAGCTGAGTATACGAGAGGAGTACGAAACATATATCCATAAAATAAACATATGACACACATTATGGACTTATAAAATTATACACACATATTTTTATTCTTTTTTCCCATTCGTTCAATATTTAATGGGTATCTATACACTTCACCTTTCATTCATTAAAGAATAACATAAATGTAGAATACCCATACTAATCTCTTATATAAAATTCTTAACTCCTTTAAAAATTTTAATCCCTTCAACATATACTCATACGTCATAATATCATTCACTACCTTGATATCATTCAAAAAAAAATGTAGTATTTCTACGCAACTAAGTTGTCATTCAAATCAGAATATTGAAAGCATTATCTTAAACGATCAAAAATCAACTTCAATAAAAAGACCTTTAGTTCAATTGATTCTTAAACTATAGATCTCAACATTATATCTCTTACTCTAAATCTTAAAAAAAAATAGTCCACCTTATTGGACATCATTTTCTCATTGAGACTGACATGTCTGCTTTTTCTAATATGCTCGATTTCAAATAGAAAAGATTCCACTAGCACAATTACTGTGATGGCAAATATGATTCTTTTAACTATTCCTTTAACGTCATCCACGTAAAAGGAAAGGACAAAACGATTATTGATTTTCTTTCACAAAACTCTATAAATAGCCTAAACCTCATAATCACTTTTCTAGCAATAAAGAAAACCAACCCTCTTACCATCTTCATAATGAATCCCATTATCATAACTCCTCCTGTTCCTTTTACTCCACCACAATTTCCAGACCTAATCAAAACCAGAACACTCCATTCCCGTGCCAAAGAATTCATCAGACACTACGCCATCTTAGCAGTCCAAGAACACGGCCTCACAGTTCTTGGTGGCCCTTTGTTCAACTTAGAATACCCTTTCTTTCACCTGCACTCTTTTTTCCCATTTCCCCAATGGTCCAAACCTGTCCTTTACTTGTTATTGGATCTGTATACAATCGCCATGGAATTCCCATTACTTAGAACCCTCCAAAAATTAGAAAAATGTGATGAAGATCATCCAGCCCTGATTTTTCTCCAATGGTTTTACCCAAAGACATGGTGGATAACTAAATTTCAATACATGATTGCAAACAACACAAATGCTGCAGTCCCCAGACAACATCTTTGGTCAGTCTTACTTCTCCAACGGAAGGGTATGATTATTTCAGATCACGAGATTCATTATTACCCCACTGTTAAGGATTACTTCACATTTACCATTTCACTAAAGGGATCAATTAAGCTCTGGCCTGAAGAAGTAATTCAGCAAAAGAGAGAACTTGAAAGAATTCTTGCTCAGGAAAATCAAATAATTCCTCCGTCTGTTTGGATCTCCCCAGAAGATGCTGCACCTTGGGAACAAGTTGAAGCTGACTTTACAGAAGACCTGAATTTTGCCAATATACTCAAATTCCAACAAAGACAAAAATATCATCTTTCACATCTCAGAAATACAGATTACTCTACTCATCATCACCATATCCCAAACATGACTTATTATGCCAGATACAGACAAGCAATGGATAACCTTCACCAATGGCCTCAGCTAACTGTCCCGACAGAACCTACCCAATCTCAGCCAGTTGTCCCGACAGAACCTACCCAATCTCAGCTAGTTGTCCCAACAGAACCTGACCAACACCAACCCAATCTTGACTTATCCCTCTTTCAAGACTCCCAACCTTATCCAACCGACACCCAAATCCAAGAGGAAGCCAGCACATCCCTCATCCAGACCAGCTCACCTGGAGAAGATCAAGATATGGTAGACTCACATTCCACTCAGCCAGAGCCCTTATTCAATGCATGGGAACAACAACTCCATAAGTTCCTCTCTCACGGATACGACACAGATGAAAGCGACCAAGGAGACTCATTTTGACCTACATTGCTATTTCTATTTTCACAGAAACTAGATCCGTGTTTCTCTATCACATCAAAGAGAGACTGATTACTGCTTTATCTTTATGTCAAGTGTGCTTTATCTTTCTTCATATCTGCTTTTAATCTATCGGCCAAAAATTAATGTTAAGACCACAAAATCTTTGTAATTAATAAAGTTAATTTGGCCTCATGTCCAAAGTCCAATTGTTAGCTCAAAAAGTCTTCAAGTCATTGATGTATTGTCGACCATTAGTGCCAAAATGGCTAAGTCCCTAAATCCATGAAATAGGCCTTTATTGACTTTTCTTAATTATCTTACCTAACTTATCACACTTCCGACACAATTTTTATCACACTTACATATCAACATATATTTATTCAAGATTTTGCGACCTATTGTCCCTTATAAAATGATAAAGTAAAACTCATTCTCCTTTTTTTGTTTTACCTCACAAGAATCGAGAAAAATATATACTTGAACATACTTACACATATACTCCACAGCTATTATCAATTTGTTTCTCTATAAATACATTATTATTGCATCCTTATACAAACTCAAAAATATTCAAAGATTAGGGTGAGCATAACAATGGAGGAAACCTCAGCTCGTCGATTCACAAAAATTTGTGTCTTTTGTGGATCCAACCCTGGGAATACTGAAGAGTTTACAAAAGTTGCAGAAAATCTTGGTAAGGTATTAGCTGAGCGAAATATACATTTAGTATATGGAGGAGGTAACCGAGGGTTAATGGGGTCTGTGGCAAAAGCTGCACACAATAAAGGTAGTCGAGTTTTGGGTATCATTCCAAAACCTCTAGCTATTGAAAATGTTGTAGGAAAAACAATTGGGGATGAGTTACAAGTCTCATCTATGCACGAGCGAATGGCTCAAATGCTTAGGCATGCGGATGCTTTCATAGCTCTACCAGGAGGTTTCGGGACCTTGGAGGAAATTTTCCAAATTGTCTCATGGGCACAATTACAAATCCACCAAAAACCCATTGGTTTGTTAAATGTTAATGGTTTTTACGACGGGTTGATATCTTTTCTTGACTATGCAGCGGGAACACAATTCATCCCATTTCTAGCACGACGGATTCTTATTTCAGCTCCAACTGTTGATCAACTGATTGATCAATTGCAGTCTTTTATTCCTCTGTTTAATCCAACATTGCATCAGTTAGATTGGTCTACTCATGACAGTCAGAAGAAGCGCAAAATAGACTTAAATCTCACTCCGTAGCCTCTATTGTATTTTTGTTGCTGCTATTGTTGTTGTGTTGTTGTTTTCCTTTTCAATAAAAGTTGTTTCAATTGATGTCTTCAATACTCTACTTCTCTATATTTTGTCATTGAGAAAATTATCTCAATTTGCTCTATCACATGCAAATTATCATTATAAGATATTCAACATCACTCTTACTAAGCATATTAGTCATAACTTAAAAGAAAATCTAAATGGTAACATTAAGATCCACAAGGTACCATTATCCACAACAACAACAATCTTAGCAGCTCTTGGATACTGTGTCATCTTCACAAAATCATACAAAATTTAAGGAATATGTCAAACTTTTACACAACAAAGCTACAAATACAATCCTAAGGATTTGGCATCTGCTCGGTTCCCTTGACTCGACACTTCAAAGTCTACAGAATCATATCTTAGCTCTGATACCAATAAAAGCTGTCACGCCCCAGACCCAAAAGATCCGACACACGACATCACTTACATTCATTCACTGCATGTGCACTCATAAATAATATTACACAAAATTTTCAACTTTCATTCAACACAGAAATCCTTAGCAAGTTACTAGTAAGTTCAACACTAAAATCAACCATAACCTAACATATAAATATAAACTTCTCTTGACAATATTTAAACATTCATTTCAATTTCTTTCAGAATTATAGCAATTGAATTATGACTGGGACAATTATTAAACCGGAGATACGCAGAGTTTTCTCAGAGATTAACACTCTACTACGTCACCAGTAGCAACTTTGTTACCGGGAGCCCAGAATATATCCATTGCAAATTCTTACTTAAAATCATCCAATAACTACACTTTATAAAACTTAAACCAAATCCAATCCACACACAATGAAATAATACATAAGTATTTATTCAATAGGGACAAACCAAATATCCTATCCCACGTGTCCCCAAATGAAACACACAACAACCTAGCAACTTAGGGAACCCAAGGAACAGCAGAAGCCTTGCCAAATCCGCTAAGCACACATGTACCTTATTTTCCTGAAATCACCATAAACTATAATGAGTATAAAACTCAGTAAGCATACTAATTTTTCATATATCAAATACAAATACATATATGTACACAATGCATATGTATGATATGCTGTGATCAATCAAAATCATAATCTTATCAAATCACATATCATGTAAGCGCTTACACATTCTTTCAAAACACATAATAGGAATACCATCACTCAACTACTACTTAGTAGGACTTACATATCATATATCACATAATGAGCCAAATGTCACTCGTAGGTGACATACCGTATGAGAGGAATAGTACAAGTGAGGTCTTGAATAACACATATATAATGCTTATGCCCGAAGGTAAAAGCCAAACCCTCACCCTGATCATCGGTGAGTCCTCTCACATGCACCAATACGCCACCACACGAATGTGATGACTCACTCTTCCTTTAGGTACCAATAGGATCCTCCCTACATACGGAACACATAACATATACCAATCCCAAAGGAAAGGCCACACATAAAGGCTCAACAAATCACATAAAATGCCTACTAAGTTAACAGTGAGTTCAAGTACCCTCAAAATACAAAATATTTCTCATGGACATATTACACTTCAAAAGCTTTTTTTATGAAACACATCTTATTTTGAAAGCTCACTTACAAAACACATGTATGTCCATGCTCAATGTCAATGCTCACATTCAGAAACATATATTCACATTTCATATCAAAATATACTTTGACATAACATAAACATATTCTTAACCCCATTTGCAAAATCATACAAAACAATTACTATGTTTATTGTGATTTCAGTAAAAAGTCTAGTATACTTACCTCTTAACACTTTCAGCTACAAGGCTTAAATCTCCTTAACCTATCAATGGAGATTAATCCTTTCATAAGCCTCACAATTCACACAAAATACTTTAAATAGCTTACAAAATTATACACAATGCATTTATCACATCAAATTGGTCTAAATATTTGGTTTCTCAAAACCTGTCATTCTGACCACTTACACTTAACAAAAATTTCTAATACATCAAATGATGTCCAATTACTCCGAAATCAGAATATATCATTCTTGACTCATATATACTTCTTATATATGAATATTATATCAAAATTCCTACACAATCCATTCCATACACACCATCGAATCCAAACTACAAACCTGACAGGATCAAGATACTTACTGAACAGTATTCAATCTCCCAATTTTATAAAATCATATACTAACTCAAAAATTATAAAACTACCACATAATTACTCTTGACACATATCTCAGTCCATTATAAATATTTGGCTTTAAAATAACTGCCAAAAGTATTTTAAAACTATTTTATTTCATAACTTTAAAAATCTGTTAATCAAATACTACAATGAGCTGATACACTTTAGAAATTCATAACACTTCAACCACATTGATCCAAATTCTCAATTCCGAGTATATCATATTAGACATATAAAATTATCATATTCCACAAATTCATAATTTTTAAAGATCATTCAGCGGGTCAAAAATTATTTTCCACTGTATCATACTGTTTACACAGGAAATTTCCAGAATTCCAGGGTCATTTTGGTAAATTCACTACAAATTCAATTTCCGAGATTTTCAGTCGATTCAAAGTCTCAGATGATTCTAAACATGTCTAATTTCATATACTCAAAATTTAAAACCAGAATCGAATCACAACAATTTATAAATTTCCTAGATCAAGAGGTTATCCAGCAGAAATTCCATAATTCATCATGATTTATCAAACTATCTTATAGATCATCATCAATTCTCACAACATCAAACGAAATACACATCAAATCCTTAATTATACATATTTCCAGAAATAAAAACTTAAATAAATTAACTTAATTAACACCAATAAATTGATAATTAGTTGTGATATACCTCTAAAGATCAGAAATTCCAATTTCTTCTTCTTTTTCTTCTTTTTCTTCTCTTTCTCTCTCCTTTATTTCTCTTTTCTCTCTCTAAAAATGGGTAGCTCGACCAAAATGAGAGAATTAGGGTTTTTAAAAGTGTATTTTTATACTAAGTGGTTAATTTTTGGTATTTACGAATTCACCCCCAAAACTTTCAAAGTATAACAATTTGGTCCCTAAAATAATTCCAAAGTCTTGCAAATAAACCCAATACTAATAGTATATCCTTAACCTATAAAAACACTACTAATAACAATATATAAATCAATGATCACCCACATACAAATAAAATACGTATATTTATATATATAAATATACATATTCTTACCGGTTATGGATACTGGTTACTACACTATTAGCATTGGGTTTAATTGCAAGACTTTAGATTTATTTTAGTGACCAAATTGTAATACTTTGAAAGTTTTTGGGATAAATTCGTAAATACCAAAAATTAGCCACTTAGTATAAAAATACACTTTTAAAACCCTAATTCTCTCATTTTGGTCGAGCTACCTCTTTTAGAGAGAGAGAAGAGAGAAAAGAGGGGAGAGAAAGAGAAGAAGGAGAAGAAAAAGAAGAAGAAATTGGAATTTTGGATTTTAAGAGGTATATCACAACTATTTCTCAATTTATTGGTATTAATTATGTTAATTTCTTTAAGTTTTGATTTTTGGAAATATGTATAATTGAGGATTTGATGTGTATTTCGTATGATATTTTGAGAATTGATGATGATCTATAAGATAGTTTGATAAATCATGATGGATTGTAGAATTTCTGCTTGATAGTCTCTTGATCCAAGAATTTTATAAATTGTTGTGATTCGATTCTGGTTTTGAATTTTGAGTATATGAAATTAGACATGTTTAGTATCATCTGAGACTTTTAATCGATTCAAAATTCCAGAAATTGAATTTGTTGTGAATTTACCAAAATGACCCTGAAATTCTGGAAATTTCCTATGTGAACAGTATAATACAGTGACGAACAATTTTTGTCCTACTGAATGATCTTCAAAAATTACAAATTTGTGGAATATGATAAGTTTATATGTCTAATATGATATACTCGGAATTGAGAATTTAGATCAATGTGGTTGAAATGTTATGATTTTCTAAAGTATATCCGCTCATTACAGTATTTGATTAACAGATTTTTAAAGCTATATAATAAAATAGTTTTAAAATATTTTTGGCAGTGATTTGGAAGTGAAATATTTATCATGGACTGAGATATGTGTTAAGAGTAATGATGTGATAGTTTTATAATTTTTGAGTTATTATATGATTTTATAAAATTGGGAGATTGAATACTGTTCAGTAAGTATCTTGATCTTGTCAGGTTAGTAGTTTGGATTCGATGGTATGTATGGAATGGATTGTGTAGGAAATTTAATATAATATTCATATATAAGAAGGATATATGAGTCAAGAATGATATATTCTGATTTTGGAGTAATTGGACATCATTTGATCTATTAGAAAATTTTGTTAAGTGTAAGTGATCAGAATAACAGGTTTTGAGAAACCAAGTATTTAGACCAATTTAATGTGATAAATGCATTGTGTATAATTTTGTAAGCTATTTAAAGTATTTTGTGTGAATTGTGAGGCTTATGAAATGATTAATCTCCATTGATAGGTTAAGGAGATTTAAGCCTTGTAGCTGAAAGTGTTAAGAGGTAAGTATACTAGACTTTTTACTGGAATCACAATAAACATAGTAAGTGTTATGAATGATTTTGTAAATGTGGTTAAGAATATGTTTATGTTATGTCAAAGTATATTTTGATATGAAGTGTGAATATATGTTTATGAATGTGAGCATTGACATTGAGCATGGACATACATGTATTTTGGAAAGTGAGCTTTCAAAATAAGATGTGTTTAATAAAGAAAGCTTTTGAAGTGTAATATGTCCATGAGAAATGTTTTGTGTTTTGAGGGTACTTGAACTCACTGTTAACTTAGTAGGCATTTTATGTGATTTGTGGAGCCTTTATGTGTGGCCTTTCCTTCGGGATTGGTATATGTTATGTGTTCCGTATGTAGGGAGGATCCTATTGGTACCTAAAGGAAGAGTGAGTCATCACATTCGTGTGGTGGCGTATTGGTGCATGTGAGAGGACTCACCGATGATCAGGGTGAGGGTTTGGCTTTTACCTTCGGGCATGAGCATTATATATGTGTAATTTCAAGACCTCACTTGTACTATTCCTCTCATACGGTATGTCACCTACGAGTGACATTTGGCTCATTATGTGATATGTGATATGTAAGTCCTACTAAGTAGTAGTTGAGTTATGGTATTCCTATTATGTGTTTTGAAAGAATGTGTAAGCGCTTACATGATCTGTGATTTGATAATATTATGATTTTGATTGATCACAGCATATCATACATATGCATTGTGTACATATATGTATTTGTATTTGATATATGAAAAATTAGTATGCTTACTGAGTTTTATACTCATTATAGTTTATGGTAATTTCAGGTAAATAAGGTGCATGTGTGCTTAGCGGATTTGGCAAGGCTTCTGCTGTTCCTTGGGTTCCCTAAGTCGCTAGGTTACCGAGTGTTTCATTTGGGGACACGTGGGATATGATATTTGATTTGTCCCTATTGAATAAATACTTATGTATTATTTAATTGTGTGTGGATTGGATTTGGTTTAAGTTTTATAAAGTGTGGTTATTGGATGATTTTAAGTAAGAATTTGCAATGGATATATTCTGGGCTCCTGGTAACAAAGTTGCTACTGGTGACGTAGTAGAGTGTTAATCTCTGAGAAAACTCTGCGTATCTCCGGTTTAATAATTGTCCCAGTCATAATTCAATTGCTATAATTCTGAAAGAAATTGAAATGAATGTTTAAATATTGTCAAGATTAGTTTATATTTATATGTTAGGTTATGGTTGATTTCAGTGTTGAACTTACTAGTAACTTGCTAAGGATTTCTGTGTTGAATGAAAGTTGAAAATTTTATGTAATATTATTTATGAGTGCACATGCAGTGAATGAATGTAAGTGATGTCGTGTGTCGGATCTTTTGGGTCTGGGGCGTGACAACCTCCTCGCAACATGCGATCCCTTTCCACAATCGTGTGCCCTTCCATGCGTGGCCAAATGCAAGAAAGAGCCACATGCCCCTCTTTACACTTTGAATCGCATTCCCCTCATAGTGTTGCCAACTAGGCCCAGGAAAGCCAACGTGCCCCTCCTCACATTGCATAAGCAAGGGCGGAAAAGAGATTGCGGCCCCCTCCTCGCGTCGTGTAACAAAGGGCACAACCCTTTCCCAGATCTATCATGACTGGGTGCTGGGAAGAGCAAGGTGGCGCCTTACACGGGTGTCGCATGATGTAAGGCATAGGGCTTCGACATTATCACTATTCTCAATTGTCTTATTTGGAGTTTTTTTAATTATCCGCTGACCGTTTTCAATCAAATTTATCTATATTCAAACCTATATGACTATTAATCTACTTATTTTTTATTAATTTTTTAATAAAAATTAAAAAAAAATCAAATAGCTTACTATAAGAGATGGACAAAATATGTTTTAGAAGTAAAATAGTTTAAAATTTAAATTTTATGACTATTAGAGATTGTATTTTAATTTTGTGGCTATAAAAAAATATTAATTTAAAATAAGAGTTATTAGTAAACATTTCACAAAAAATCCTTTTGTATTTATTGATATATTTGGCAACTTGTCTAAATCGAGTCGTCCACTAAAGCCCTTTGAATAATATAAATATAAATTAATTGAGAATTTGATCTATTTGTATCTCTCAGAATTTAAGAGTTTTAAAATACGTAATGCAAATCCAATGCCTATAATCTTTTATAAACTCAAAACAAGAAGGTAAATATATATTGTGATTCTAATAAAACTCTATAACTTAAATCTATTGGAAAAGAGGTTAAACGAAGCTTTTGGATCAACTTGTGCACATAATCTCCCTATTTTGAATAAATTATGACCTTGAAGGCTGCAATTGTGCACCAAACATTAAACCTTTCTTTTTCATTGTTTTCTTTTTTCTTAATATTTTTTCCTTAAGAATTATCATTAACTTAAATATTAAAAGGTTGTTGTCCAAATGTTTTTTTGAATAACCTAATTTTATCTATAATTATAAGAGACTTTTAAAGTTTAATATAACTAAAGCGATCATTTTAATCAAATTCTTTGAAAATTCAATTGTTATTTAAAAAAAAAACAAATTCAATTTGTAAGCTATAATTTCAAATTTGGGGTCAATACAATTATTTTTATATTATGTCATACTTAATTATAGGTAGTTTTTCTCGTATTCAATGTCATTTAAAACAAAAATTATTATATCATTGCACTCTTACACTATTTTGTTTTTTAAATGGGGGAATTATAATATTTTTATCAATATTTTTGCACCACCTGGGGAGAGGGGGGGTCGAACTCAGGTGGGGATGTGAGACTTTGGGGGGCTCAGTCAACTTGGTTGAGCCCCCTTACACTGTTACACACGCTAATATAAAATTATATATTTACAATGAAAATTAATTTTATTTTTTAGGATTTATTTAGATAGTTTAATGATAAAAAATTTGTAATATATATTTTTTATTAAAATAAAAATCTCAAATTCAATTCTTCCTCCCCTCAATAAAAAATTAAATAATATAAATATTAATTAATTTGCAAAATATATCTTTGCTTACGAAGAAAGAAAATCGTCTACGTAATTTTTATTTTTTTAATGGAGAGATTATAATAATTTTTAACATTTTCGCACTATATGGGAGGAGAGAGGGTCAAACCCAAGTGGGAAGGCTCAGCCCCATGCTCAATCGTCTACGTAGTTAACCACCAAGAAAGTTCTAGACCTTGAAGAAGTTCACAATACACAATTACGAAATTGACCTTGTGAATCCAATCATACACCGAGTTATTTAACGAGGTTTTAAACTACCGCTTATCGATCACACTCACACACTTCTAGGACTGGTTCGTACTTTAAGCTCGATCATAAGGATAAATTCGTCAATTCGATTTAAAAATTTTCCCAAATGGAAAGCAAAGGGTTTATGCAGGGCTTTAACTCCAGCACTGAGCTGTCTTCTAAATCTTCTCCAATTTTCTTCAATGGCAGCAAATTAGTCCTCAAATTCCCCCAAAATTACCGCTTTTGCCCTTCAACCCACCCCCGGAACTCACCGCCAATGTTGAAGCTCCTCTCTTCCACCGCCGCAACGTCTTGCCGCGCCCATGCTTTGGCAGCTTCTGCTTTCAGAACGACCGCCGTCGAAACGACGCTGTCGTCGCCGTTTTTCAAGGTGCTGAGTCAACTCTCCGGGTTGAAGACGATGACGACTCGGAGTGGGCGTGCGGTGCGGTACAGGAGGTTTTTCTGCTCTGATTCTTCTGGAGAGGGCAGTGATGAGGGTTCGGTGGCCGAGGCGGAATTAAAGGATGCGAAGCCCGACTCTGAAGGACCCGACCCGAAGAATTCTTCCGCTATTGTGCCTACAAATCCTAGGCCCGAGGATTATTTAACGGTTGGTTCAAAAAAGTTTTGATTTTTATGATTATATTGTTTGTTTGTTTTGAACTTATAAAAATCTCTTATTAAAAGTAAAACATTGTTGTTTATAGAAGCTAGGTTTAAAAAGGGCTTTTGTGCTTTTGGGACTTATTATCTACGTGAAATTGGGCTTTTTAGTTGAGTAATTTGGGCAAATTTGATGATTAGAGAATTAGCTAGTGACATTACTGATTATTTTGCTGGTTTTTTTTGAATATTTTATCTTTTTAATTGAAAATTTTCTTAGTTATTGATTTCTGGAATTGCAGGTTTTGGCGTTACCATTGCCGCATAGACCTCTTTTTCCGGGTTTCTACATGCCAATTTATGTGAAGGTAATAGGAGTTTCTATCTTGTCATATTGAAGGAAAATTCTCATCAGGTTTTGTTTTCAGGGCAGGTGTAATTTATATTTTTTTCGTCTAGTAAGCAAATGGACTTGGGATTGAATGTATGGCTTCTCTTAGCTATGTAATAACTCTTTATGCAGGATCCAAAATTGTTAGCGGCTTTACAGGAAAGCCGAAAACGGCAAGCCCCTTATGCTGGGGCCTTCCTTCTTAAAGATGAGACAGGGAGTGATGCAAGCTCTGAGACTGAGAAAAGTGTATCTGATCTCAAAGGAAAAGAGTTGTGCAATCGCCTACATGAAGTTGGAACACTTGCCCAGGTATTGAATTCTGTTGCATCTATTTGACTAGTAAATGTCATCCAAGACTTGTCTTTATGTGAAATGCAACCATAAGGAATTCTGTGTCTATAGTTAATTTTGTTGCCATTCTTTATGTAATATTACAGATTACAAGTATCCAAGGAGACCAGGTTGTCCTGATAGGCCATAGGCGACTTCGAATAACGGAGTTGGTGAGTAGGTTTCGTATCCAACAGTTCCTTATTATTGTATGCTTAAGGGTTTTGAATTCACGAGGTTTATGAATTATCATATCCATCAACACTTCTGGCATTTTTTTGATAAAAATTATTTGAAACTGAAAACTTACGCCTTCTGTACAGGTTAGCGAGGATCCCCTTACTGTCAAAGTTGATCACCTTAAGGTATACTCTCTATGATTTCATCTTTCCTGCTTCCAGCATCATCATTATCATACACTTCATGGGAATTCTATACACTTCTATGTAACATTGCAGGATAAATCTTATGACAAGGACGATGATGTTATAAAGGCCACATCTTTTGAGGTTATATCAACCTTAAGAGATGTTCTGAAGACAAGCTCCCTTTGGAGAGATCATGTTCAAACATATACTCAGGTGTGCATGTGCATGTGTTTTTCTGGAAAATTTGGTATTTCTTATTTTCCATGCTCATGGTTTTCTTCACCAATTTGATCTAAAGTGCATGAGAGCTTTTCCTTATTTGTATTTGCTGCCTTAAATATTCTGTAATTTATACTGACATATTTCCCACAAAACTGAGTAGAGCCTAAATATTTTATTGTTTGATTTCCCAAATTCAATTACTTTTATCTTTTTTTGTGATAAGGTTTCACTTTAGATACTTTTAAAGTTTAATGTGATATCTTGCTGATAGTGCTACTGCTCAGATTGAAATTGCCACTTCAGATTTTATCTTTTCAGTTAATGAATGTGATAATCAGTTAATAATATTTTCATCTCAATTCCTGTGGTAAAGATAAATTATTTGTGTACATGTTACTGCCTATTGCATGTGTTTGATTACTGCATACTGATTGATTAATTGGTTGGTTTCTATAATTTGATCCTCACAATTAAATCCGTTTTGTGTCATTTCTGCAGCATATTGGAGACTTTAGTTTCCCTAGGTTGGCAGATTTTGGAGCTGCAATATCTGGTGCAAACAAATTGCAGTGCCAGCAAGTGCTTGAAGAGCTGGATGTAAGCATATCTTAATTGGCTATCTATCATCAATTTCTTGAGGTTGTTTCATCCTTAGTTTTCTTTTCTGCATTGAATTTTGGATAACCTTTTGCTGTCTGCTAACTCAGGTGTATAAACGTTTGAAACTTACATTGGAATTGGTTAAGAAAGAAATGGAAATCACCAAAATTCAGGTACTTTAATGCTATTGTTTCCATAATCCGGCTATTTATATTTCTTCCTTGTTATTTGATACTCATTCAGTAGGTTTTTACCTATTGTGGTCGTATGTAGGAATCAATTGCAAAAGCAATTGAAGAAAAGGTAAGCGGTGAGCAGCGCCGGTATTTGTTGAATGAGCAGCTTAAGGCCATTAAGAAGGTATTTTGCTTCAATTGTATTTGTCTGTAATATGGTACTATATCTCTAAAATTTTTGGTGGAGCATTATCAAATTACATGATGAGATTGAGCTGGGTTTTATACCGTTTCCTTTATCTTGATTTTGGACTGAATTAGATCTATTGTAATTACCCCATGGCAGGAACTGGGTTTAGAGACAGATGACAAGACGGCCCTTTCTGGTTAGTTCGGTTTCAACTTAACTTTTTGTTATCTTTTGTCGGATTTAAATAGTAGTAGGTTTGTTTTTATCTCGTCTCTGAGACTCTATAATATAAAGGAAGATAGTTTGAGGTGTGTGTAAGTTTGTATTAAAATACTTGTTCTAAAGATCCTTATGCATCATAACAAAATGCTTCAAAATTTGAAATTTGCAAAAATTGGACGTATAGAATTGATCATGTGGCTATACAAAGTTTACATCAGTCTTGAGTTCTGTGATTTGACCAAGTTGGTTGGCTGCTACTCTGCTGGATGGCTGTGAAATGTGGTGCCTTCCTACCTGGGATTTTGTTTTGAGTGTCACATCAGCCTTTACACTTCCTATGGCTGCTGTTACACTTACTGATCCATTTCTGCAGCAAAATTTAGGGAGAGGATTGAAAAATATAAGGACAAATGCCCACCTCATGTTCTGCAAGTTATAGAAGAAGAACTTACAAAGCTGCAGCTGTTAGAGGCCAGTTCTAGTGAATTTAATGTAACCCGTAACTATTTGGATTGGTTGACTGCCCTGCCTTGGGGAAATTACAGGTTTTGTACTTGACTCTTTCATCTAGTCATTATGACAATTATTGTTTTCTGAATGATGTCAGCATGATCACATTTGTCCTGAAAGTAATGGGAGATGACCTTATGTGCCATGTACAGAGATTTTGATAAACCTCCTGTGAATGTGTCTTAGATTGTTATTTTGTAATTTTACGAGACAATTGGTAGGGGATTTTGGATTTACTTATTCTTCCCATTGCCATAACAGTGATGAGAACTTTGATGTCATTCGGGCACAAAAGATTCTTGATGAAGACCATTATGGATTGAATGACGTTAAGGAAAGAATATTGGAATTTATTGCTGTTGGAAAACTCAGGGGAACATCTCAAGGTTGGTAAAGTTTATTTTGTTCTATGACTGTATATGGAAATGTAGTCAAGTAATAATTTTTTTTTGAGTTTTCTTTGCGCTTTCAATTTTCCACTAGAACAAACCTGTGATGCCATATCTTTTAAGCAGTAAGTTTTTCATAGTTAAAAATGGAGGATGGAACGGATTTCACTTGAAAGCTAGCTTCAGACAAACTGCTTTTATGCTCTCAATATTTCTTAACAGAAGTATATTTACTGAGTTTGGCAACTAAAAGAGTTTGAATATTGCAAGCATGTACTTATAGGTATCAAGTGGATTACAGAGGTAGGATTTGCCAAAATTTGAGTCATCTGGGTTACTTATACGCTTAGCTAGTCCTATTAATTATTTCGTTTATGGAGCTCAATAGCTAGTAATAAGTAGTCAATGCCAAACGAATAACTAATCTTTTATTTGCATTAGATAACAGAATATAATGATTTGAAACTGAAATTGAGTCACTGCTTCACTTGTTTGGCTGGCTTTGTTTGGTCCTGATTGGATGACCAAAAAGCTAGAATATTATATGCCAAAGAGCTGGTTGATATGTTTCGCTAAGATGAGTTAGAGGATATTTCTTCTTGAACTAACACAATCATTTATAAATGCTCATAGTTATTGGAATTGTTTTTAGGATATCTATTATCACCTTTTTTTTTAGGTTATAAATATCTGCTGTTCCTTTGTTCGTTCTTTTTTAAGCAAGAGAAATTTTTATATACATTGCAGGAAAAATCATTTGTCTTTCTGGCCCTCCTGGAGTGGGCAAAACAAGCATTGGTCGTTCAATTGCACGTGCTTTAAACCGCCAGTTCTTTAGGTTTTCTGTTGGTGGATTATCTGATGTTGCTGAAATCAAGGTAGATAAAGTCTTCTTATACTTAGGATGAAATCAGCATATTGCTATCTGTTGATATAACTATGAAAATTTTATTATTGACTCGCAAATTACATCCAGGGGCATCGAAGAACTTATATAGGAGCTATGCCAGGAAAGATGGTGCAGTGCCTAAAAAATGTGGGAACAGCTAATCCTCTTGTCCTGATTGATGAAATAGACAAGGTACTAAGGCTGTAATGTTTGATTAATTTTAGAATTGTGTAGCTTACCGTTCATTTTTTTAATTGAACTGAGTAGTTTTCTTTTGCGATCTTTTTAGTTTATTCAGAATTAATAAGTTTTTGACTTTGTTAGCACATGATTGTGTGTTGGGATTATTAGTTAATTTCTAATTGAGAAATATTTATTTATTGCATTTAAGGCTTTCAGTTTTTGTAATAATTGATTGATTTTGAATTTTTTAAAAATATTCATCTTCTTGTGGCAGTTGGGAAGGGGACATGCTGGCGATCCTGCTAGTGCATTGTTGGAACTCCTTGATCCGGAGCAAAATGCTAATTTTCTAGACCACTATCTTGATGTTCCAATCGATCTATCCAAGGTTAGTATTTCCATTGAGTTTGATTCATTTGGAGTTTAGTTCTATGGGTGCTAGTCACTGCTGGCAGTACGAAGGGTTGAGTTCTTCTGTTCCATTCACAATCAGAAAAAAAGAAAATTGCCTTTTAACTCCTATTTAGATAGGTGAATGCTAGCAAGACTGTAAATTGTAAACGAGTGTTGGAGATATTATGATCTTGTCAATATTGGTTTTGAATCGATACTCCTTTTTTTTTTCTTTTCCTCTGCTAAGTTTCATAAAATGGTATTTGCATGAATAGATTTTTGCCCATTTCACCTTATTGATGTTAGATTTTGTCCAATTCCAACCAGGAAATGAAGTTCCTAAAGAATTTAGTACTTGTACAATAGAATGCTTTCAAATGGAACTGGAACCTCCAATAAAAGTTCCTTTCTGGTGTAGGAGCATATCAAGAAAGTAGTTTGGGGCTTTTTTTTCTTCTTGCATGTGTTGTATATTTTCCTGGCAGTTAGTTGGCTGCTAGACTCAAATCTTGTTTATGGACCCCAATGCTATGTTGTGCCTAACACTGATGCTTACACTAGTTTAAAGTGTCTGTTTAAGTTAGAGATTGCAACACTAATGAATTGTGGCAGTGGTCTGTAATAAGCTTTATTTCAGCATTTATCTGTCGTGTTTGTCACACCAAGTCAGATTGTATCAGACAGGGAGGGGTTGTCAATTTGTTGCTCACCCTTCTGAGTATTTGTTGCAGGTTCTGTTTGTTTGCACAGCAAATGTTGTGGAGAATATACCTAACCCTCTCTTGGACAGAATGGAAGTAATTGCTATTGCTGGGTATATTACCGATGAAAAAATGCATATTGCCAGAGACTACTTGGAGAAGACTACACGTGAGGCATGTGGTATCAAACCTGAACAGGTCCTCATTCCCTCTATTGTAAATTTATGTCTCCTGAAGAGCTGAACTCATTTGATTATATCTGGACTGGTGGCTATTCCTATGTGGCATCTCATGACAAGTTTTTTCTATGTAGTTGTTCAATGATATATTTCTTTTACGGAGGATAGCATTCATGATCTTAAATTGTTCCAGGTTGAAGTGACTAATGCAGCTCTTCTTGCCCTGATAGAAAATTACTGTCGGGAAGCAGGAGTCCGGAATCTTCAGAAGCAGATAGAAAAGATCTATCGCAAGGTTTGTGTTGGATACAAATGTGGTTTTTGAGTCGTATATAATATCCATCACTTTAACTTCAAAATTGCGAGGCATTAGAAAGTACGGGATTTATGTATTCATTATGAGTGGATGCAGCTGCATGGAATTTCTGTGTATTTGATTTGAAACTTATATCTGGTTCTGAGACCCATATTTCATGTCATGTTTTGGAAGATTGCTCTGCAACTTGTGCGACAAGGAGCACTAAGTGAATCTGCAGTTGCTGGAGAGGTTTTGGAACCTGATGTCGCAAAGGCAGAGCGTGTTGATGAATCAAGTCAAAGCATGGTTAGTAGTGACACTGAGGTTGAAACAGCAACTGTGGAGACTAGCAGTGATGGGGAAATTACTGAATCCTCTGTTGATGGTCACACAGAGAAGAAAAAAGGGACAGCTGAGGGAGCTGTAAGGCTCTTGCAATCTTTGGTTGAGGTATGTTATGGACTATTAATTTCTACAAGATTGTTATGAGCTATTAATCTTTTACTGAAAAAAGTTGTGTCATTGAAATTGTTGTGTTAATTTTTTAAATTAGTACAAGAATATGAAACTTTAATTTTTCACTTTTACTTTGTTCTTTTCTTCTATCCTTTAAACAAATTAATACTACAAATTTTATTGTTCTATAAACCTGAAAAAATAGAAGGCTACTCGCAGATTGTCCAACTGCGTTGAATTTATTATGTTGTGTTTATGGATGTTCCAAGAGTTACTTTGGTCAGTTATTTTAGTTCAATCCTTGTAGGCGCCTTCTTGGATGTTGACACTTGTGATATTCTTGACAGTCTATGAAAAAAGGGGATGCTGAAGAAGCTAAAAGAAAGCAGGATGCTGAAGAAGGTAGGACAAAGCAGGATATTGAAGAAGCTAAGACAGAACAGGATACTGAAGAAGCCAAGACAGTTGAGAAGATATTGGTTGACAGGTCAAATTTAGCTGATTATGTTGGCAAACCTGTTTTCCATGCTGAGCGCATTTACGATCAAACTCCTGTTGGAGTTGTAATGGGACTTGCTTGGACTGCAATGGGTGGTTCTACTTTGTACATAGAGACCACTAATGTTGAGCAAGGAGAAGGAAAAGGGGCTCTCCATATCACAGGACAACTTGGAGATGTAATGAAAGAAAGTGCCCAAATTGCTCACACAGTTGCAAGAGCAATCTTGCTTGAGAAAGAAATGGGTAATCCGTTCTTTGCCAACTCCAAGATTCATCTCCATGTCCCTGCAGGAGCCACTCCGAAAGATGGGCCCAGTGCAGGTTGCACCATGATTACATCCATGTTGTCCCTGGCCATGAAGAAGCCTGTCAGGAAAGATCTAGCAATGACGGGGGAAGTAACACTAACAGGGAAAATCCTTCCAATTGGTGGGGTATGTTGAACAACCTCAACAATTCTTTTTAACTTTTTGATTCATTATATTTGTTGATACTAGACTGAACCCTTTATTTAAGCAACATATTTTCTGGTAAGTACCTTCTCTAACAAATTTCTAATTTCTTGCGAAATAATTAGGTTAAGGAGAAAACAATAGCGGCAAGGAGGAGCGAAGTGAAGACCATCATATTCCCTTCAGCTAACAGGAGGGACTTTGACGAGCTTGCTCAAAATGTGAAAGAAGGCCTAGACGTTCATTTTGTGGACAACTACAGCCAGATCTTTGATCTGGCCTTCAGCGATAAACAAGAGTAAAGAAAATTAAAAGCATTTCTCATCTCCCAACGGTTGAGTGATCTTTTCGGCTCTGCCAAGAACTGAAACCCAGTTTTGTACTTCGTTGATTAGATTTGTCATTCCCAGACATTATCAAATACAATAGAGGGTTAGATTTGTTCATCATCAAAAGGATGATACACAATAATTTATTATTATTGTTTTTTACATGCAAAATTTAAGACATTGTCTGTAACAACAGAAAAAAATCATTAATTTTTTGAGGTGATATTGAATTATGTTCTCAGGGCCTAAAAGTCTAAATTTGAGGTGATACTGAATTCTCTTCTCAAGATTTGAGTTCCCTCCAAATGAGGGTGTTGAAAAGTTTACATTTTTCATTATCTCTTTTTTTTTTTTAAGGGGATTACAATAATTATTATTATTTTTGCACTATTTTAGGGGAGGGGGGTTGAATCCGGTGAGGATGTGAGATTTTGGAGGGCTCAACAATTTGGTTGAGCCCCATGCTCTTATATTTTTTATTATCTTTTTTTTTTTTGATAATAATAAAGTTGTGGAATTTAACTCAAGTGGAGGAAAAATCCTCAAGTACAAAACGATTACATTGTGTTGGGACTTTACCCAACCAAATAGTATCAGAAACTATGTGTTAGAGTAAGGTGTGCTAGTTCATGCGCCACTTTATTAGTGGACCGATGTGAATACCTGAAAGAGCAAAAGTTAAAGCATGACGAGATCGTTCTGATGTCATGAAGTACCAAACCAAGTTCTGAGAAAGAGTGAGTGTGATTGTTGATGTCAGAAATAATGCCTGCTGCATCAGATTCAACCTCAATAGCTGATAAGCCCAGTGTTCTAGCTAGGTTAAGACCTCGAAGAATTGCCAATGCTTCTAAAATGTCCACTGAGGGCTTTGCCTTAAGTGGAGAGGACGAAGAGGCAAGTACCGCTCCATAGTTATCACGCAGGACCGCTCCTAACCCAGCCTTGAGGTGCTTAGGAGATAGACTGGCATCAGTGTTGAGTTTTATAAAACCCAGTCTTGGGGCTAGCCAACTACAACTCGAATTACTAGTGGCATCAACTTTGTCTGTGCAACAAGATACGAACTCATACCAATAGTATTTAGCCCAATTAAGAACATCATCCACCAATATCACTTTCTTCTCTGTGACTAATTTGTTTCTGATATGCCATAATCTCCAAAACATAATTAATAGTATCTCAAGATCCATTACCGCTAAGCTCATTTTGCATTTCATTAGGAGATCCAAAAAAGTAGTATTGTGGTAAATATTTATACCATGCAAAAATGGGCAAGCTTGGCGTACCTTTCTTAGTGCATCACATAACCATACTGTATGAATAGAATTTTCAGCACCTTTAGCACAGCGGTTACAAGACTCATCAATAGGCACATGGTGCCTCTTAAGATTTGCAAAGGTAGGGATCCAACCATGGGTAATTCTCCAAACAAAATGCTTTATTTTGGTTGGAATCTTCAACCTCCACATGTATTGCCACCAGGTTCTAGAATCAACATTATTGTTACTGGACGAAGCTTGGTCAACAGTATGAGATAGATGGTACCCACTTTTAATAGTATACTGCCCTAGCCTGTCAAAATGCCACGTAAATGAGTCTGGTTGTTCCCAACATCGAGAGCGGGGGATACTGAGGATTAAGTCACTTTCTTCAGGAGGAAAGTAGTCCCGGACCAGTTCAGAGTTCCATGACCCAGCAGGTGTAAGTAACTCAGCAACTAGTGAATGCTCTGGCAGTTTGTGGGGGAAAGAGGGTTTAAAGGATAATGGTCGAGGGAGCCATTGGTCATAATAGATTGATACAGCTGTTCCAACACCAATACGCCAGCGTAGTCCCTTCTTTAGCAAGTCTCTGCCCCAAAGAATACTTTTCCAGACCTGTGAATTAGATTGTCTAGATTGTACCTGCAAGAGCGAAGAGTTAGGAAAATAAAGGCTTCGAAGAGTTTTGGCCACTAAAGAGTTTGGGAAGGCGATCACTCTCCATCCTTGCTTAGCGAGGATTGCTTGGTTAAAGGAAGCTAAGTCTCTAAAACCCATGCCTCCATCCCTCTTGTGGTGGCACAACACATCCCACGAACACCAATGAATTTTCTTTGAGCACGCATCACCGCCCTAAAAAAACCTTGCACAGAGCCTACGAATCTCATTAACTAGGCTTTTTGGAAGTCTAAACAGGTTCATGATATAGGTCGGGATGGCTTGGATAACTGCTTTGATAAGGATCTCCCGACCCCCAGCTAAAAAAAGATGTCTCTTCCAACCTTTCAGTTTACTCCACACTTTGTCTTTAATAGCAGCAAATAGCTTCTGTTTATTTTTGCTAGTAATACAAGGGAGCGCCAGGTATTTACTGTGGTGGGGGACTTGGGTCACCCCCAAGCAAAGGGTGAGCTGGGCAGCAACCGCCCCTGATATAGACTTACCAAAGCAAACTGCAGACTTCTGGTTATTGATCAGTTGTCCAGAAGCATGCTTATAAGAACTCAAAATGTCTTTTATCGAGATGCAATTGTCCAAGGAGGCCCTAGTAAATAAGAGGCTATCGTCAGCAAAAAGTAGGTGGGAGATTGTGGGCCCTTGATTCCCCAATTTCAGCCCCTGTATATCACCTCGTTGTTCTGCGAACTTTAGGCGGGAGGAAAGACCTTCAGCACAAATAAGGAACAGAAATGGAGATAGAGGATCACCTTGGCGAAGGCCTCTTGAGGGGTATATAGAGCCATGAGTAGTGCCATTAATAATGATAGAGTATGATACTGATGAGATACACTGATAAATCATCCGACACCAATTGTCAGAGAAACCCAATCTCCCTATCATTGCAAGCAAGAAATCCCATTCTACCCGATCATAAGCCTTTGACATGTCTAATTTCAAGGCCAAAAAATTCCCCGCCGAAAATTTATTACGTTTGAGGGCGTGGAGGCACTCAAATCCGATTATAGCATTGTCGGTGATTAGACGCCCTGGTATGAAAGCACTTTGGGACTCAGAAATCAAACTTTCCATGACTCCTCGTAGTCTGTTGGCTAAAATCTTAGCAACAATTTTGTATAGGACATTACACAGGCTTATTGGGCGAAAATCCGAGCAAACTTTGGGATCACCAACTTTCGGGATAATGGTAATGAGGGTGTCATTTACCATTCTGAGGTCGTCCCCATTGTTAAGAAAACCCAGGCACACACGACAAATGTCAGATCCAACAATGTCCCAGAATTTTTGGAAGAATAAGGCTGGCATACCATCAATACCAGGGGCTTTAGTAGGGTGCATCTGAAACACTGCCTTGTGGACTTCTTCCTCCCGGAATGGGGAGTCTAACCATTGGAGTTGCTGCACAGATAATCTCGGCTCCACACAAGAGACTACCGAGTCAATCACAGTCCCAGAAGGATTAGAAGAAGAGAAAATATCAGAAAAGTACTCCAGAAAAACCTTCGCAGTCTGTTCCAGGTCTGCGCACCAGATTCCATCTCTGTTTGTGATCCCCGAGATAGAGTTCCTCTTTCTCCTCCCTGATGCTTTAAAATGAAAGAAGCGTGAATTTTTATCCCCTGCTTGTAGCCATTGAACCCTCGAACGTTGCTTCCAATATGTCTCTTCTTTGTACATTAGTGCATCCAGGGATTTCTGAATCTTCGTTATCCCAGGCCATGTCTGAGCATTCACCTGCTGGTTCAAAGCCCCTAACAGTTGCTTTTTATTTTTTATCTCAGTCTTGAGTCTGCGGAAGTGTGCTAGATTCCACTTTTTTAGATGAGACCCAATGTGTAAGAGGTTCCTGTAAATTGAGTCGAGGGAGCTTAGGTTTTGGGGCCATCTTTCTGAGATGATTTCCCTGCAGTCCGGTTCGTTGGCCCAAGCTTCCTCAAAGTGGAATCTGGAGATGGGGCGATAAGAAGATTGTCTTCTAGTTGGTCTGCCAGCTTCATCAAATGATAATAGGAGCGGTCGGTGGTCGGAGCCCCAAAAGTCTAGATGCTGCACCAAGGCATTAGGGAAGAGGCAGTGCCAGGGGAAGGAGCAGAGCATTCGGTCAAGTCTTTCCTGAATAAACAAACTACGGTCCCGTCCATTGCACTAAGTAAAAGGAGGCCCCTTGAATTAGATCCCCGAGAGGCCACAGTCATCAATTGCATTCCTGAAGTTCTGCATAAGGTAGGTGGGGCGGGGTAAGCCGCCTAGTTTTTCAGAGCTTTGAAGGATCTCATTGAAGTCTCCTCCACATAGCCATGGGAGAGAAGATAACGAACATAGGCGTCGCAAGAGTGTCCAGGAGTGGATACGCTGAGATGATTCAGGGTGGCCATAAAAGCCTGTGAATCGCCAATTTTTCCCCAAACCTGCAATAGCCACATCAATATGAAAACGGGAGTATGATAGGAGGGAGATATCAACCTTATCCGTCCATAGTAGTGCTAAGCCACCACTGCGACCGACTCTTTCTACCACCAATTTCCCGACGCAGCCAAGTTTCACCCGAAGATCCTCCATTCTTTGTCTGTATGCTCGTGTTTCTGTAAGAAAGATCACCTCTGGGCAGTGGTCCTGCACCAAGGTATGCAGGATGTGGAATATGCAAGGGTTGCCCAGCCCTCGCACATTCCAGCTCAGAAGCTTCATTGGGATCGGCGGTCCTGCATAACAGCAGGAGCCGCCGCTGGGGACTTTGAGGAGGTATCATGGTTAACAGCCGGAACCTTCTTGTCTTCATCTTCCAGGTGCTGGTGGTTGCAAACCACTGATTGTTCATAAACCCCCGTTGCTTGAGGTCGGACCTTCTTAGATGGAGTAGGGTATGCAGTATCATTGTCATTGTTACGTACCTTCCTTTTGGCATTCAGCTGTCTGTTGGTAGTATAGTGTGACTTGTTGCTATTTGGGTTAGGAATTCTTTGAGCATTTTTACTCTCAGAGGTGTATATCTGTCTGCATTTTTTTTGTCTCGTTGATCTTCGTGGAGACTCTGTGGTAGTACTGCCACTTTTGTGAAGGATGGGGTGATCAAAGGGCCTTTCGAAGTCTGTTTGAGGACCATTCCTCCAGCAAGGCACTATTCCCACGCTTTGTCTGGGCTCTGGTTCCCCATTGTCTTGGAGCCCATAAAGATTCACGCATTTTTCTGTAATATTTTTAATAGGGTTGGCCATTAGTGTGACATTTGGGGCAGAGTGCGGCTGGGTGTTAGTCACGTGCTTAAGAGGGCCTGGTACTGCATGGGGGGCAATTTCCTTGGTAGTGGCAGTATCGGGTGACTGGATGTCCTTTTCTGTTTCCACTTGGATTGAAAGCATGGGTGGCCTGCATCGCGTGCTCTCGTTAACAATGCAAAAATCCAGGTGTTCATTAACATCGCTAAAGTCCAGGTGTTGGTGTGTTTCCACTTGGGATGGCTGCATGGAGGGCCTGCACCGCGTGCCTTTGTTATTCATACAAGAATTCGGATGTTGGAGAGCATGGTTGGTTGATTCTTTATCATCGGCCGACAGTGTCAATACACGAGGAGGTGGGAACCCGCCAGCGTATTGTGCGACCAGGTATGATGGCTCCCTCATCACTCTTTGTCTATCACCTCACAGCAGCTCCCTTGTTTTCTGCAATGAGTGGTCTTTACGTGGCTGAAGTGTGTTTGTTTTGACACCGTTCTGGATTTGGCTACTAACGTCATTGTGTACAGCATGTGCTCCAGTTTTGGCCTCTGAACCAGTATCTTTTACATGCTGCCATGAAGCCAAGAGCAGATCTTCACCATTCCCTGAGTCCATCCGACAAGAAGAGCTGTCACGTGCACCCAAATTGTTGGTGCTGTCCATGGTTAGCTGCACTTGGTGATCTGCACATGACTCAGCCATGCGTGTTGTGGATCTGTTCTGTTGTGGGAGCTCACTGGCCGACAACATTGAGGCATGATGAGGTGGGATTCCACCAGCGCATGGTCCGACCAAGTTTGATGGTTCCATCCTTGAGCTTCCCCCAACTATTCGCAGCAGCACACATGGTTTCTGGGGTGAGTGGTCTTCACGTGGCTGGAGCATTTTTTCTTTGAATTTGTTGGGGTGTTTGAGCTCAACGGCAGGATGTGCAGCTGTTTTGTGCTCCTGACCAGGGTCTTCACGTGGCTTGAGCTCGAATTTTTTTATCCTGTTCCAATATTGGGGTTCATCGACAGCATGCACTTCGATTGTGGGTTCTGGATCAGTGTCATTCACCTGCTGCCGTGGCACTATAAGCCTATCACATGCTCCCGTAGTATTGGATCCCAGAATTCCCGGAAGCGTGGTGGATGTCTCGGCAGAGTTCTTGGCGGAAGTGGTGACCGGTTCGTAAGCATTTAGGGGACCATTCCTGTAAGGATGCATGCTTCCGTTTGCTATCATGCACCCCTTAGTGGTGGAGAGCACGTTTACTGTTAAACCAATGTTTCCGATATCCCTCACAGCCCCTTGCAGACCCCCATTCTTTTCTGCACTCGCCGCCGGGAGTTCAGCAGCGGTAGTCCCCTCCTGAGAGCTGTTATTAACCTCTTCATCTCTACGGGGGTCTCTTTTCGGGCCTTTATGAGTGTTATTCTTGAGTGTGTCCCTTGATGTGGATGCTTTGAATTCCCTGTAATTCCCGGCCGCTCGAATATTCTCTGAGTAGCGGTGGTTACCAGGTTTTTTAAGGACAGTTGGGTATGATTGTAGACACTCTCTGTAGCCATGGTCTAGGAAGCCGCAGAGAGTGCAGAATTCCGGAAGTTTTTCATACTTGAAGTCTAGCCAAATCAGGTGATCAATTGAGCCGAGTTTAAGAAATATTCCTTTCCGTAGTGGTTGGTCGAGGTGTATTTTAACTCGAATGCGCATAAATTTCCTATGCATGATCCAGAATCATCGGCATCTACATCTAAGAATTTTCCAATCCTATTCCCAATTAGTTCAATTGTCTCGACATTCATATGAACTATTGGAACATTGTGTACTTGGATCCAAAATGAGACACAACGGAATGTGGGGTTGACAGCAGGACCTTCATCAGCAATTGGTTCCATGGCAATTAGGAATTTGTTGAAATTCCAAGGTTCAGTTCTTAACACTTTTTTCCGGTCGTCTTCTAGGGAGAACTCACACAGGAAGATATCATCGCCTAACCATCGGAATCTCAGTTCTCCAGTAGGTCGCCAAAGACTTCGCATTATGCTTTGGAAGGCATCTCGTTGGTAGTTTTTTCTCGTCATGATCTTGATAAACAGGCCAAATTTGGCTGCTAAACGGTGTCTTTTAACCACCGTTTTTGGGATCTCAAAGACCTCTTCGTTATGAGAATTATCAATTGAGAAGGAGTTCCATAGTGCTTCGATGTCATCCATAATTTGATACTAGATACTAGAGTTCGCTGAACGAACGAAAATCCGATCCCTTAGATAGGGAGAGTTTGTGATCCCTTAGTTAGGGAGAAAAAAAGATTTAAGCACGTATGGTGTTAGCCCAACCTTTATTAAATTTAACTACCTGTCAATTTCCATGGCGATTACCACCAGTATTTCTGTATTTGGGGAAGGAAAATCCTTTACATTTTTCATTATCAGGCTGTTGAGATTAGGATTTGGAGAGCAGAGGGTGTTAGCCTAATTGGCAGCTCTTCTTGTGATATTCATTCAAGTCAGAATTGGCAGCTCTTCTTGTGATATTCATTCAAGTCAGAGGTTCGATTTCGTATATTGGCGGTTTGTAAAGGTGTGTGTTGTAACGTTAAAAAAAAAAATTAGGATTTGGAACTTTTTTTTGATTGGGCTGTACACAAATGGATAAATGATAGTGTCTACTAACTGTAATCTCAAGAACATGCTCACAGCTTTCTAAGGACAGTCGAGTCGGGGGCATTCGTATTATTTTATACTAGGTGTGAATCTTTGAATTTATAAAAGATGAATAATTACAAAAGCATTTGCTAAGATGTTTTTATTAATAAAAAACAAAAGTCAGGGATCAAAGAACGTTTGCTTTTGGCACATGGAAACTTATTAAAATGGTGCACTTTCTTGACCTTAGTTAGGAGTTTGAATTTCTCTTTTTTTATAATTGGAAAAATTCTAAAAAAGAAAAAAAAAAGTTTGCTTTTGGAACTCTATTGCCGCATTTTAAAGAAATTGACATGATTGTAATATAGCCCTTAGGTTATATTGTAAATTGATTTTGTTTGTATACGGAGAAAACATCATAGAAATTGATGCATGTAGAGAGATTTTTCGGTGTTTTGACATTTTCGAACGTTCATATTAAATCATCGATGCATGTTAAACAAAATTTTAATGTATAACAAAAAACAAAAGGATTATTTTTATAAATATTTTTAAGATTTGACTAAAAATAGGTGTATTCATGAGAGGTTTGAAAAATAATTTTTAATATTTTTATTATTGAGAGATGTTATAAAATATTTTAAATTTTTTATAAAATAATTATTATATACTCATTCTTTATTTTTTAAAATTTATTTTGAATTATTTTAGCACTCTTATTTTAACTTTAGTACTAAAATAAAAAATATTTTTTTTACAAAATATATATTTTTTTATTTTTATGATTTATTTTAAATATATATTTTTTAATTTTGGTACTCTATTTTTTCTTTTTTACTTGAGTATTAAAATAAAATATTTAACAAATGTATAATTATAATTTAAAATTATAAATAAATACAATTAATTATATTTTGGGACATGATTTTTATGAATAAATATATAAAACTATCATTTTAATTATCCAAATTAATGGATCTCATTATCTATATGCAAATGTAGAAAAAATTTTTTCTTTTTTTTACTTGATTACCTAAATTAATTATACATTTATATGAGATGACTGCTCTAATAATTTGTTAATCTTATGCAACTTATGTCCAAAAATTGAAGAGGAAGGATTATTTTTATTTTATTTTTTACTTGACTATTAAAGCAAAAAAATATATATTTTTACAAAACATTTATTATTTGTAATTTTAAAGCTTATTTAAATTTTTTATTTTTATTGTAGATTTTAATTAAGATTAAAATATTTAAAAATATAAACAAATGTTAAAAAAATCGAAATAAAAAATATTTTGTTTAATTTTTTTTATTTTAGTAATTAAGTAAACAAATAGAGTACAAAAATTTAAAAAATTATTTAAAATAAATAATAAAAATAATAAATGTTTTATAAAAATATATATATTTTTATTTTAATACTCAAGTTAAAAAAATATTAAAATAATTTAAAATAAATTAAAAAGATAATAAATAAAGATATAATAATTATTTTATAAAAAATTTAAAATATTTTATAATATCTCTTAATAATAAAAACATTAAAAATTATTTCTAATTTTAAGCCAAATCTCGTAGGAACATAAAAATATCCCAATTAAAAAAGATGAGGAAAGAGCCGGTGAATTATATCATAAAATAGACTTTATCCACGTTGACTCTTAATAGCCAATGAAGTCAATTTCAAAAGAAGAGTCTCCAAACTCGAAAGTGGAGAGTGCCGAAATGAGCTGACAAATGAAAAAAAAAAAAGTGTTATTTCTTCTTTCACTTTGGATTATAATTATTCTTCGCATCTCCTCAACCCAATAGACTCCAGAACGAAAATCTTCATAAACAAATGATGGAAGTTTTTTGTTTTGTTTTTTTTTTTTAATCAATCAAGAAAAATTATATTGATAATGTCAATCACATAGAAAACAGAAAGCAGATAATAAATCTTACCATGCGCTACATATCGTATTCAGACATTTATTCCATATTACATGTTTAATATAACAAAAGATATCACTAGAATTAAGGGTATTTTGTTAAAACACTATGTGATTACACGCTCTTGTTATATATAATAGATAAAAGTTTTAAAAGTAATTTTTTAAATTTTATTAAGTAAAGATTTAATTTTAAATTTCTTGTTAAAGTCAAATACTTTTTTTTTTCAAGTGATAAAATGTCAGTTGATTTAACAGGCCAACAAAACTTTTTTTCATACAATTTTTTATAAAATTATATTAAAAAAATAAATATTATACTATTTTTATGTCATTATCATAAAACAGACAGTTTGTAAATAGGATGAGACTCTATTTAATCAATTTTTCTTTAATAGATAATACTTCTTCAATGCTAATCAAATGATAAAGTTATATTTAAAAATATGTTGAGAGCTCTAAAATAACATATACCATTTCATTTTAGGTTTTGTATTTGTAAAGTTCCTCTATGCACTAATAATTAAAAAATTTTTATTTGAGTATTTATTTTAAATTATTATGAATATAGTCCTAGACCTGAGTAGTGTGCTCATCCAAACATTCATTTTCTAATTAAAATTTAAGGTTAAAATTAATTATTAAAAAATAGACATTCATATTTTAACATTACGAGAACTGTTATATTTAAGATGTAGATTTGTTATGGCATAATTTTGAAAGCCTAAATCGAAAAAAAAAAAATTAAACAACCTCAATTTATTGGAAAATTTTTATCTACAATTCAATTTTTAGAGAGTGAGGACTTGAATCGATATTTTTTGGTTTGTTTATATATAATTTAATTATTTATTATTGAATTTTTGATCTAAAATTATGTTTAATGTGATGGTTATATTTAAATTAAATTCGAAAATAAATTAGAATTAAGTTAGAGTGGAAAACATATGTGAAATGGGTGAAAAACTAATAGAACAGTGTCGGAAGTGCAGAAGAAAACAGAAAAGAATTTCAATTAATTAATTATTTAATTGTTAAATAATTAAAATATTTATTTACTTAAAAGTTAAGTAAAAATTTAACTTAACCATGATTAATTACTAGCTAAAGGGTTTGGTTATAATATAATTTGTTTACTTAAGAGTTAAGTAAAATTTAATTTAACTTAAATTAATTATTAACTCTAAGGTTAGGTTAAAATTAATATATTTTATTTTAATTCATTGTTAACTAAAATTAACTTAATCTAAATTAATTGTTATTTCTAAGATTAGGTTAAACTGAAATTAAATCTGAATGAAATGCAAATGTAATTGATATGTATGTTAAATGAAACAAAAATTCTAATTGTTACAAATTTGAGTTATTCATTAAATTAAGAGTTAATCTAAATTGTTAAATAAGTGCTAGATTATAGTTTGCTATTCTAGTCAATCAAATCCACCTTCATTGATTGTTAGAATTAACGACAAGTTCATTTTTTACGAATTCTAAACAAATTTAATTTAAAGGCTTCAAAGGGTATATTCTTAATTTGTAATTAATTTGATTAATATGTATAAATTATGTTCATTATTTAATTTTTTGACTTCTGCTGTGTATGTATATATATGAGATATGTATATTTTGAATGGTGACACACACCCCACATGCACCCATTATTTAATCATCACTCTCACCCTTTGGTACTAGTGATAAGCATACACATCTAAATTTGACATAGATCCCAAAATCATTAATAAAAAGGCTGGGACTAAAACTATTTTGAGCTTGGGGGATGAAGTTTTGAGAGAAATGGGTAAAGAGAAAATTGCATTAAGTTTATGGAAAAGACTTAATGATTTCTATATGACTAAGTCTCTTGTAACTCGATTGTATCTCAAGAAAAATTTACTGCAGTTGTTTTTGGTTGAGGGTGGTTCACTAAATGAAAACATTGATTTCTTCAATAAAGCTGTCATTGATTTGCAGACTATCGATGTCAAAATTCGTGATAAAGATAAGAAATTTTTTTTATTGAGTTTACTTCCTAAAAATAATGAATATTTTGTTGATACTCTCTTAGATCTAAGGGATTCATTGATAATGAAGGATATTAGAGTTGCATTAAACTCAAAGGAGTTAGCTAAAGAAATGAAAACAACAACAAAATTTTACAATTGTTTTTAATACGGGATAAGAGCTGAGAGTAGAGAAGTCAAAGTGAAAAATCCATCAAGATCAAAATCGAGGGGAAAATCCAGAAATTGTTATTTCTACAAGAAAGAATTCTATTTTAGGAGGGATTGTCAAGAAAAAAAAAGCCAAGTATCAAGGGAAGAGACTTGAAGTAGATGTAGCTATAATCTATGAAGAAGACTATAAAGTTGTAAAAACATTAGTTGCTTCGAATGGGCATAACTTCAGTAAGTGGATTCTAGACTCTGGATATACATTCCAAATATATCATAATAAATCATTGTTCACTAGCTATTAGTTCTTTAATGATTGTAATGTTTAACGAGCAATAAAATGGGTTATCAAGTCATTGGGATGAGAGTATTAGGCTATAATTATATGATGGAAGTGTGAGAGAGTTGTTAGATGTGAGACATGTACCTAACGTTAAAAGAATTTAATTTCTTTAGGTATGCTTTATCAATCCGATTGCACATTTAAGAGTGAAAGTGGTATATTGAAAATGATTAAGGGTTTCGTGGTTGTAATAAAATGTGAGTGTAAATGACACATCTAGAATATAGGAGTTATTTCAAGTGCAAGATTGTCAAAGTAATAAATAACCCGATGAGAACGGGGTCGATCCACAGGGAAGTAGAATTAAAATTATAAATACTTTTAAGATAATTAATGCAGTAAAATAGGAGTTATTCCAAGTGTGAGTGTAAATAACACATCTAGAATATATGAGTTATTCCAAGTGCAAGATTGTCAAAGTAATAAATAACCCGATGAGAACGGGGTCGATCCACAGGGAAGTAGAATTAAAATTATAAATACTTTTAAGATAATTAATGCAGTAAAAGATGTTTGCAAATATTATTTCAATTAACCAATTCAAATAAAAGTTAAAGTTATGGGGATCCACTCTTGACATAAGAAGTAAGAATATATTTAACTCTTTTTATAACTCAATTGGAATCCTCACACAAAGGAGGTTCCAACTTGAAAATATAACAATTAAAGTTCATCATCATTTATATATTGATTAGTATTTATTTCTTTCAATTATTATACACCAAATCTTATAAATGGGTTCAAGTATTTATTATGCCAATCTTTATATTTGTCTACAATAAATCAAGACTCCCACTTTACAAGAAATGTTATATACACCAAATCTTGTAAATGGTTTCAAGAATTTATTGTGCCAAGTATTAAGTTTGTCAATAATAAATCAAGAATCACCACTTTAGAAGAAAGGGTATTAATTCTACAAACAAAATAAATACATCATGTATAAATTTGCATAACTTAAGAATGAAGCATTAAATTCATAAATAAGTATTAAATATATCTTATTACCTTACTAAGAACTTCACCCTTTCACCTTAGTATAAAAAACACTATTTGGACATAAGAAAACTAAAGCAAAAGAAAAGAAATGGAAGAAGAAATAACATGACTTAATAGAAAACAAGAGAAATAATATTACAAAGAAATGGATACAAAGGATAAGTATTTTGAATTAAATTCTAACTTTCTAATTACATGCTTTAGGCATAAACAAACCACTTATTTATAGAAAAACATGGATAAATCGAGACAAATTTGGAGGGAACCACTTGGATGATGAAAGTCAAGAATGATGGTAAAATAATTTGCATTGATTATCACTAAGGCACCCATTTGATTATCCAATTTAGAATTGATGTGATCAGAATTAGCTGTCACTCAAAACATCAAAGTTGTAGATAAGTCTCTTATCTTTCCAAATTGAGTTATCTCATACATATTAGATACGTATTTCTATAGTTATAGGTCAAATACTGATGACTGTTCAAAATAGGACTGTACTGCAGATCAGTTCTGTTCTAGGCCATTTTCACCCTCTAAGAACTCGAATTTTAAATACTTTGTGAAATACAATATGTTATCCCATTGAGTCAGATCTTCACAGGATCAAGAATTACTCCAATTTGATCTGATCTTCACAGGATCAAGAATTACTCCAATTTGATCTTTAGGTAGAAAGTTATGTCCATTTTACCGAACCTACCACAAAATAGTTAAAAGATAATTAGGTGCAATATTGTAAACATACTTAAGTTAAGAAAATTAAATACACTAGTAATACAAAACAATGATGTAAAAATCTTATTAAATGTGTAATTTCAAGTGTTTATTAGTAAACATGGTTTGTATGTGTTGAGTGTAGAGGATGTCATTGGTTCTACATCTTTATCTGTTGATAGTGAGAATATACAGACCAAGTTATGACATTTGATGTTAGGGCACTTGGGTGAGAGAGGTTTAAAGGAGCTATATGATCAAGGTGTATTTGGCAAGGAAAAGATTGAGCCAATGAGATTTTTTGAACATTGTGTACTTGAAAAAACTCATAGAGTTAAGTTCAACACGCGTGAATACAACACCAAGGGCACCATGGATTAAATATATTATGACCTTTTGGGCTGCATAAACAGTCACTCATAATGGTGTAAAATATATTTTTTTTTATCATTCATTGATGATTTCTTAAAGAAGTTGTGAGTTTATGTATTGAAGAGAAAAGAACAAGTGTTTGAAATATTCCAGTAATGAAAAGCACGTGTGAAGAATCAAATTGGACAGAAAATAAACAAACTTAGGATGGATAATGGTCTTAAGTTTTGGAACACCAAGTTTGATAAGTTTTGTGATAAGCATGGTATTGTAAGGTATAAAACGGTTTTGTACACATCATAATAGAATGGACTTGTAGAAAGGATGAATCAAACCTTACTTGAAAGAGTAAGATGCATGCTAACCAATGCTAGATTGTTTAAAGCATTTTGGGGAGAGGCAGTAGTAACAATTGCTTACTTGATAAATCGAAGTCTTTTCTTAGCTATTGGCTTTATGATACAAGAATAGAAATAATCTAGGGGCATTGTAAAATATGATCACATGTGTCATGCCCCAGACCCAAAAGATCTGAAATATGACATAACTTACATTCATTTAATAATGTGCATTTGTAATTAATATTGCATAAAAATTTCAAACTTAAATTTTACATAAGAAACGTTAATAAGTTCACTACAAAATTAACCTATGAACATACTTAGTGGAACATAAATTAAATACAATAATAATTAATAAAATAATATATAAGTATTTATTTAATAGGGATAAATCTAATATCTCAAATTACTTGTCTACAAATTAAACACTTAGCAACTTAGTAACTTAGGGAACCCAGTGGACAATAAAAGCCTTGCAAAATCTGTACTTTATTTACCTGAAATCATAATAAACTATAATGATTATAAAACTCAGTAAGCATACTACTTTTTCATATACTATATATATATACACGTATAAACAATGCATGAGCCTAATATGCCACGATGGATAATAATAGAAAATCTTATCAAATCACATTTCAAGTAAACGCTTAACATTCTTTTAAAACATATAATAAGACTATTATTAATTAACCATCACTTAGCATGACTTCACATATCATATATCAAACACATATATAAAACACTCGTAGCATTAAGCTTCACACAGAATAATTATGGACTTAAACATCAAATGGTACGTTTTTGGGTGTTTCATATCGTCGTCTTTCTCACAGATTTGCTTGGGTTAGTGTGTGTTACGTGTCACCGTCCACACCCCCAAAAGGCCTTATTATATTACAATTGCTCTTGGGGTGTTATGTCACGCCGTCCCCCTCACTATTTTACCTGGAGTGTATATCGTTATATATCGCCGTCCCATACATCCAGAAGGCCTTACAATAATTATCAATGAGTCCCCTCACACATCACGCCTACTAAGCAAATAATGAGTTCAAACATCCTCAAAATATAAAACATATCTCATGGATATATTTCACTTTAAAAGCTTTCTTTCATAAATATGTTTCTTTTGAAAGCTCGCTTTTATACACACACATATGACATGTATATCCATGCTTAATATTAATGCTAAAATTTATAAACATATATCCTTCATATTTGATTCAAAAATATACTTTGACATAATATAAACACATCTCAAAGCACATTTACAAATCATGCATAAATAAAATGTTGTGTTTATTGTAATTTCAATGAAAGTCTAATATACTTACCTCTAAACACTTTCAAGTACAAGGCTTAGTTATCCTTAACTTATCAATAGAGATTAATCCTATCATAAGCATCATCATTCACACAAAATACTTTAAATAACTCAAAAAATTATACATATTGCACTTATCCCATCAAATTGGTCTATTGACTCAGTTTCTTAAAACTTGCATTCTGATCACTTATATTTAACAAAAATTTCTTATACATAAAATGATATCCAATTATACCAAAATAATAATATGTTATTCTTGACTTATATATCATTTTCGTATATGGATATTATATCATAATTTCTATACATTTTATTTCATAAACACCATCAAATCTAAACTATTATCATAACATGATCAAAATATTTACTGGATAATATTCAGTCGCCTAATGTTATAAAATCATATACAAACTCAAAAATCATAAAACTATCACAGAATTAATATTGATACATTTTAATTCAACATAAATGTTTTACTCCAAAATTCATGTCAAAAATATTTTAAAACTATTTTATTCATTAGCTATAAAAATCTATTGATAAAAAACTATAGTAAGCATATACTTTAGAAAATTATAACAATTTGAACATATTGATCTGAATGACTAATTATCAATATGCCATATTAGATATGTAGACTTATTATATTTAAAAAATTTGTAACTTTTGAAGATCATTTAGTAGATTAAAAGTTGTTCATCACTTGAGCATACAGTTAACACATAAAATTTTTAGAATTTCAGGATTATTTTCGTAAATTTACAAACAATTTAGTGAAATTTTTAATCCATTCAAAGTCTCAAATAATTTTAAACATGTCAAGTTTCCTATTCACAAAAATAAAAACTAGAATCAAAGTACAAAAATTTACAAAATTCTCGGATCAAGATACTATCAAGTAGAAATTCTGCATATCCATCATGATTTATCAAGTTATCCATATAATCATCATCAATTCTCAACATATCTCACACAATCAAAATAAAATATCCAATTTTGCATATTTTTGAAAATTAAAACTTAAAGAACTTAATTAACACCAAAACTTTGAGAAAGAGTTATGATATATCTCTTAAAGTTTAAAATTTTAATTTCTTCTTCTTCTCTTTCTAATTTTTATCTCTCTAAAAGGGGTAGTTTGACCAAAATGAGTAAATTAGGTGTACAAATGTGTATATTTATACTAAGAGGCTAATTTTTAATAATTATGAATTAGCCCCTAAAACTTTTAAAGTATTACAATTTAGTCCTTAAAAGAAGTCTAAAGTCTTACAAATAAACTCAATACTAATAATAGGACCGTAATCCATTCAAACAATACTAATAATAATATATAAATTAAATATTACATATATACAAATAAAATACGATATATTACTACAACTTGGGGGTATTTAGATGTCGCACATTTCTACACATCAAGTAAAGAAAAATAGAACCAAGACCCTCGAAGGAGATATTCATTGGATATCCAAAAGGTGTTAAAGGATACAAGGTGTTGTGTACTAATCTTAAGCTACACAAGAGTATCATTAGTAGGAATGTAATGTTCAACGAATCACATTGTTGAAAATCAATCCACATACAATTTTGAAAAAGCCAGAAGATGTGCCAAGTTAGTTTTTGAATCTGATATTGAACATCATGTAGTGGAACATAATGTAAGACTTGATACTCACACAAGTCAGCACTCCAATGATGAAGCATATGAAGAAAAAAAAACTTAAAAGTTCCTCCAAAATAGTACGACTGTAGTCTAGCACTCTTGAAGTTAAACTTGAAAAGTATTAGCTGGTTAAAGATAAGTAAAGAAGAGTTGTTCGACCACCGAGTAGGTATGCATATACAAATTTAATGGCCTATGTGTTTAACATTACTTACACTATAAAACTTGATGAACCAAAATTATATAATGAACCCATGGAGAGTGTAAACTGTTTTAAATGGCAATAAGCTATAAAAGAGGAGATTATTTCTTTTAAAAAAAATCGAACCTGAAAATTAGTGGTGAATACAAAGAACAAAAGGCTAGTTGACTGCAAATGGGTTTACAATGTTAAGGAGAGGGATTCGAGTGTTGTGTCTGCAAAGTTTAAGGCTAGACTTGTTGCACAAGTCTTCACTCAAAAGAAGGGGTTGATTTCTATGAAATATTTTTTCTTGTTGTTAAGCACTCATCTATTCATATTTTATTATCTAGTATGTAAATCTGAATTTACATCTTGAACAAATGGATGTAAAAATAGCGTTTCTTTATGATGAGCTTGAAGAAGAAATATACATGGCATAATCAGAAGGTTTTGAAGAAGGCAAAGAAGATCATGCTTGTTTGTTAAAGAAATCTTTATATGGGTTGAAGCAATCTCTTAGATAATGGTATAAGAGATTTGATGATTTTATGCCGCATTGTGGCTTCAAAAGGAGTAAGTGTGATGGATATTTGTACTTTAAAGCATTAAATAATAGTAAGCGTATGTATCTTATTTTATATGTTGATGATATGTTCATTGCATATAAGGATATGGAAGAGATACATAAGATGAAACATTAATTAGGAGGTGAGTTTGAAATAAAAGTTTTGGGTCAGCTAAAAGAATTTTGGGTATGAATATAGTGAGTGGCAGTGATGTTATTTTCTTGTCTCAACAACGGTATATACTGAAAGTTCTTAATAGGTTTACAATAAGGGATGTCAAAGCCATATTGACTTCATTGGCAATGCATATCAAATTATCGACATCTCAATCACTACAAATATAAGAAGATAAACTGCAAATATTTAAGGTACCATATGCTAGTGCTGTGAGTTCTATTATATATATTGAGATTTATGCTTACGTGCCATCCCTTTTAATGTATAAATATTTATTTTATAATTGTACTATTATCATTTTATTATATCACTAATTATATTATAAATTTGGTAAGATTCTTGTAACATTTCAGACATTGTAAGATCGTAAGAGTTTAGATATGATCTAAAAGAGTTTAGATCAGTGCTAAGAATTAGCAACACTGAAAGTTATAAATGCTAAAAGTTAATACTCATAAGAGTTACTAGGTTATAAGAGTTAGCAAAATCTAAAGAGTTAAAGCCTTGTCTGAAATAGGATAAAGACCTGAGAATATATTAGTAATAACATAGTTACAAAAGAGTTACAAATAGTGTTAGAAAATGTTATTATGGAAGTATATTCTCAAACTCTATGTTCTTGATCTATTGCCACTGATACGGGTATATCAAGTGAAGACTTTATAATATACAGATTGGTGTATATCTATATCTAAATGGTCCAAATGGTTAGTCGTGGCAGACTATGAGTTTAGTGGAAGCTTGTATAGAGATATAAGTATTTAGTAAGAACTGAATATTGAAAAAACTCATAAAGACCTCCAATAGACATCCCATAAAGTCATAAATGGAGGATCTTTCGCGTTGAAAAGTATTCATGGTCTTTATACTTGAGTGCCACAGTGGACTTATGAGTGATCCACCATACTTTGGTTTTACACATGTCAAATACCTTTTATGGTCTGACAAATGGGTGTCGCTGGGTATGGTTCGATGCTTATGGAGTTCAGTGTGTATAGATATAGGATCTATCAGCTCATCTGGGTGAGTAATATATCATGATGCTCCAAGATTGTATTTCAGAAAGTCTTATAGCTATAAGCAGAAATATTCGGAAAAATAGTTTTATCCTACGGATAAATAATTTCGTAAACGTGTTTTCAGATATTATTTATTGAGATAAAAATCTAGAGATAAGTTCATAGTTGAGTATATAGAGACTTAATAGTGTTGATCTATATCTCCGCTCTTCTAGGATATTTATGATGGAAGGATTATATTAATATGTTATAATCTCAACTTGTATGGTCTAATATGCCATTTTGTAATATCTGTAAGATGTGTGAGAGATATTGTTAACGGCGTATGGATAAGTTCCTTATGACAAACCGAGCATGGACTTAGAGAGTCTTATAATATGAAGTGTACTTATTGTGCACCGAGGCAACATATTGGATTGGATAATTTAATCCAAGAAATTTTAGCGAAGTGAAAATATGTTTCAAGGTTCCTTATGTTATGTACTTGTCAAAACTTAATTGTAAAATACATTATTTGTTGACAAGAGTTGTTAACTAATAAAAAATTTACAAGTGGCATAATTTTGCTCCATAAATGATTTACCATGTATTCACCTATTTACTTTACTTGGTAAATACTAATAAAGTAAATGTTATTATTCAAAAATAGTTTTGAATAATTATTTATCTATTAATAAATGAATTATTATTATTAATTATAATTAGTGGCCAAATAATTTTGTAACGGGTTTAGCACTACTTATTAACTAATTGAATTATTGGCCACTTAGAAATAATTAAGTGGTGCACTTGAGAAGTGGTGTAACCACTTAACATTGTTTATTTCTCATTCACTCTCTAGTAATTGATTCATATGAATGAATCAATTTGTTTGGTGCCTACATTTGATTTTTTTTTTGAATGAATTGGCCAACAAATGTGAGTGGTGGTGGAGCACTTTAATGAGCCATCATTTATACAAAATGAAATTGAACAGTTCAATTTGGAGAGAGAGTAAGAGTGCATCATTCGATAAAGGTAAGGTGAGAGAGAGATGAGAGAATTTCATTAAGTATTTTTAAAAGAGTTGAGAGAATTTGGCTAAGTCGTATCAAAGTTCTAAACTAAGGGTTGTGATGGAACAAAGACCAAAGACACTTAAATCTTCTCATTTATTGTAAGAAATTAAACATAAGACCTAAAATTGTTTTAAGAGTTAAAACACCAATTGCTGGAATTTATGGATGCTATTCTAGCTTCACAATCCCATCCATTTCAGTTGTGAACTAGAATTGTGCAACAAGATATTTTAAGGTGAGCTCAACAATTGAAGGTTGGAGTTCTTGAAGAATTGAAAAGCTATTAACACGTCCAGAATATAAAAGTTTATTTTCAAGTATAGGATTATCGAAGTAATAAATAACCCAGTGAGTACGTAGTCAATTCACAAGGAAGTAGAATTAATATTACAAACTATTAAAATAGTATAAGATGTTTGCAAATAATAATTCAATTAACAAATTGAAATAAAAGCTAAGATTTGGGGATCCACTCTTGGTATATGAAATATGAATATATTCAATTTTTTTTATAACTCAATTAGAATCCCCATACAAATGAGGTTCAAATTGGAAGATAAAACAATTAAAGTTCAGCATAATTTATATATTAATTAGTATTTATTCTTTCAATTATTATACACCAAATCTTGTTAATGGGTTCAAGTATTTATTATGCCAATCTTTATATTTGTCTATAATAAATCAAGACTCCCGCTTTACAAGAAATGGTATATATGCCAAATCTTGTAAATAGTTTTAAGAATTTATTGTATCAACTATAAAGAGTGTCTATTGATAAGGGCAAATTTGTCATATATTTTCTCATGTTTTTATTATTGATATTTTATGATTTTATGAGAATTGATGGCTATTTATGTGCATTATTGTTATTTATAGGGACTTGAACGAAATTTAAAGAAAGAACGCAAAAGGAGCGAAAACAGGGACTAAAATGCAAAGTTTTCAAAGTATGTGTCCATCGCCCCAGCGCCACAAGGATTTTAGCCCCAGCGCTGAAATAGTGATCGAAATAAGAAAAACGACCTGCTTAAGTCGCGTATAGCGCCCCAGCGCCAGACAGTCACCGCGCCAGCGGTGAAGCCGTTTTCATACAGTGCCCCAGCGCCAAGATCCCACCGCTCCAGCGGTAATAGCTTTTTCACGCGTCGCCCCAGCGACAGATGCATAGCGCGCCAGCGGTAGTGCGAGTCCTAGTCCGACGAGAATTGAGATTTTCAAGCTCATATCAATCCCTATATAAAGCCACTCGTTCCCAGCCTTCAAGAAAGAATCCAAGACGACCCAGGAGGAATCCAAGACGACCCAAGAGCACCAAGAATATAGAGCACAAGTCTTGGAGAGCAATAGGAGCTTAATTGAAGCAACTTTAGAGAGAGATACAAGACGTTCTTCGGCATCAAGAGTTCCTAGGCAGCGCAATTAAGAGCAATTCGACGTCTATATCGGTTTTCTAATAATTGTATCATGATTTATAATTATTTTTTCTGTTGTTCTCTTGTAGCTATGAGCTAACTTATTTTCTAGGGTTAATATTTGAACTCAATATGTGTGCTTAATTGCCATATCTTTTAGTATTTAATAAACTTAGTCATTTATTATTTAAATTACTTGTGTTTAATGCTTCAATATATCTAGCCAATATATGGTGAATGAATTGGTAATATTTTGATAAACTCGAAAGAGGAATCAATATATTTAGACCTAGGTAATTTGATGCATGATTGTAGAATAACATTCAATGTTGCATATGCAAGTTTCAACTTAGGATAGGAATATACCTAATTGGCATGTATGATCAATAAGACCTAATCTTAATGAATCTTAATTTATTACAAGTACCATAGGAATATAGGTATTTGGTAAATTAGGGTATACTTGCATGACCTTGGAAGAGGCTTGTGAATACATTAGTGTCTTGATCAATAATAAAGACTAAGTGAGTTAAATATTAGAGGATTAATCATTAGAAATATATTGAGGGATAATATTAATCCTAGGTTTTCTCTACATTGCTATCACTTAATTTTCTTTGCATTGTGTTTGTACTTTTATATTTTCTACATTCATTCTTAGGTTTTTATTTATCTGAATAATTATTAGGAAGATATAATTTTAGTAATTGGTTAAAAAGAAAACATTATCCCTGTGGGTTCGACATCCGACTTATTTAGTCTCTTTATTACTTGCATACGATAGTGTATACTTGCACTTAATTTATGATATAGAAATATCGCATCATCTATAATAAGTCAAAATACACCACTTTTAGAATAAATGGTATTAATATTACAAACAAAATAAATACATCATATATAAATTTGCATAACTTAATAATGAAACATTAAATTTATTAATAAGAGTTAAGTATATCTTATTAACTTATCAAGAGTTTCACCCTTTCACTTTAACATAAAGAAAATTACTTAGACATAATAAAACTAAAGGAAAAGAAAAGAAATGAAGAAGAGATAACAGGATTTTAGAATAGTAAACAAGAGAAATAATATTACAAAGAGATAATACAAAAGATAAGTATTTTAAACTAAAATATAGCTCTCTAATTACATGCTTTAGGTGTAAACAAGCTACTTATTTATAGAAAAATATGGATAAATCGAGAGAAATGAGGAGGGAACCACTTGGATGATGAAAGTCAAGAATGGTGGCAAATAATTTGCATTGATTATCATTAATGCACGCACAATTGATTATCTAATTTAGAATTGATATGGTTATAATTAGCTATTCTATAAAACATTAAAGTTGTAGATAAGTCTCTTATGTTTTTAAATTAAATTTTATCATACGTATTAGATACGTATTTCAATAGTTATAGGCTAAATACTGATGTCTGTTCGGATTGTACCTGTAGTGCAAATCAGTTCTGTTCTAGGCCATTTTCACCCTCTAAACGCTCAAATTTGAAATGCTTTATAAAATACAATATATTATCCTATTGAGTTATGTCTTCATAGGATTAAGAATTACTCCAAAATGTCTTCACAGGATTAAGAATTACTCCAATTGAATCCTTAGGTAGAAAGTTATGCCTATTTTATCGAACCTACCACAAAATAGTTAAAAGATAATTAGGTACAATATTGTAAACATACTTAAGTTGGGGGGGGGGGTTAAAGACACTAGTAATACAAAATAATAATGTAAAACACTTATTAAATATGTAATTTAATTGTTTATCACATCCTCCAACCAGCTTATTGCTAGTCCCTAACAATTCAAGCATAGATAAAATTTGAACACTACGTAAGTATTTCAAACAAAATGTCAGTTCAAGATCACAATCGCTATAAATGTTATTTCAATCATAACTTCTAAAATTTTTGTGTATGTGAATTAAACCGAAGCCTTTTTACCGCAAGGCTTAGTATTATTCTCAAGAAATAATTTTAGAAGTTATTCTTTAGTAGCCTAAATAGAAAAAAACGGTTTAAACTAAACAATTTTGAAATTATACATCGATAGCAAAGAAAAGTTATTTACGCAAAGTTTACCAAAAACTTAAGCAACAAATATAAAATACATTAAAAATAAACCAATTAGAAACTATTTCAAATGTTCAGTAATGTACTATTTACTCTGTCATTCTAGAACTAGAATGCGTCTCAAGAATGCATAAATGATCCTTTTACTCACTCCATTCATGATGAATTTTTTTTATAGAACAAAGTGATAACACAAAATAAATAACACAAGCATTATATATCAACTATTTTTTCCCCAACTAGATTGAGACATTATCCTCAATGTCAAATATAGAAAGAGTAAAGTATAAAAGATATCACCTAAAATATCTTTTATTAGAAATTAAACCTGCAACAAAATAAAACAAGCCACACAAAATGCTTAAAAATACATAAAAGTAGATAGGCTACAGATGAAGCATCAAATCTATCTAGCGTTTTTTTCACTATCATCAGTATACCAGTCTATCTGATGCATTGTTGGATTAGATAGAGGTATAAAGCTTGTAATTTATTGAGTAACTAATCAATAGTTGAAGCAGAAATGAGAATCTGTAGTGCTACAGATGAGACAAACTGTTTTTCCATTATATAGTCAAGAAAAGATAACAACCCATTATAAAAACCATCAACATTTAACAAACAAATGATTTTTTTAGTGAATTTACAATTGTGCTCAGAGACAATTTGAAAAATTTCCTCCAAAGTTCGAAAACCTCAAGGTAAAGCTATAAAAACATCAGCATTCCAAAGCATAAAAGACATTTGCTCATGCAGTGATGATACCTGTAACTCATTTTTAATTATTTTTCCTATAATTTCTCTAACAGCTAGAGCTTTTGGTATGATACCCAAAACTAGATTGTTTTTATTTTGTGCAACTGTTGTCACAGATCTTATTAATACAAGATTATCTCTCTCATATACTAAATGAAATTTTTGCTTAGCTAACACCTTACTAAGGGTTTCTGATGCTTTTACAATCTCTCTAATTTTTTCTAGGGCTGGATCCATAAAAGACACAAATTTTTGTGCATTTACGAGTTGATGTTCCTTCTATAATTACACTCACCCTCTCTCTGGAATAATTTTGAGTTTGTATGAAGATGCAAAAATAATGCAATATATTTATAAAGCCAAAAGGTGTTGTAAAGTTAAGTCACATGGGTTGTTGGCTTAAAATGTAAAATTTTCAAAAAGGACTATTGGTGGCTGGTTATTGGAAAAGACGTATAAATTTGAAATGAAACATTTAAAAATAACAGCTATAGTAAATATGTACAAGTAATTGTGATTGTGGCTCACATCTTTCTCTGGTTTTACGACCAGAAACAGCTTAAACACCCTCCATGGGTCGGGGATAAGCTTCCCATCCAATTTTTTTATAAATTGGCAAACAAAGTCTTTTAAAGTCAAATTCCTAAGACTGTGCCGCTCATGTTCTTTTAGGAATATATCCCATAATTCATGAATTGCAATATGCATATATCCATTAGGATGCGTCTCAAGAGTCGATAAGATATCATCTAAAGACTTCTTACTCAGGCCATCCTTAATGAACCTAATTTTATCTTGGCGATTTATAGACACCATTCCTAACGTGTGGCATCGTGTGTTGCAAGTCATATGTGCACACTTGTAACAAACTCTTAATCGTTTTGCTCTTCATTTTTTTACAAAAGAACTTTTACCTAAGCAAAGCATCTAGGAAATTAATGAGTCTGAAAATTCACCTGTTAATCGAACTTTGTCTTCAATTAACCAATGTATATCAACATGTATATTCATAATCATTAATAACCTTAATCTTTCACATCTTGTTTGGTAAATTTTCTTTAAGGCATTTTGAGGCAATGAGGGAAAACGCTTTTTCAAATTCTTTAGAATGTCATCCATTTTTTTAGAAAGGGGAAAGAAGAGAAAATATCAGTAATTATGAAAAACTGACAAAATCGACTTAAAATGTCACAAAGTACTATTATCTGCCACTTAACTGGGGTGTAAAATAAAATTTAAAAAAATATATTAAATTAACCTGCAAGTAAAAACTTAGAAAAAACAAATAAAGTTAAAAGAAAAATAATTATATATATTTATATATAAATATGTAAATATGTAAAACAAAAAATAATTAGTCTTATAATAAGGGTCAGACAAGGACACAAATTCTTCGTGAAAAGCTTGATTTTCTAGAAATGGCTTGAGTCTTTGACCATTTACCTTAAACACATTACCATTTTTAGAATTTTCAATATCAATTGTTTCATAAGGGTACATATGTTTCACAATAAAAATACCCTCCATCTTGATCTTAATTTTTCAGGGAATATGTGAATTATAAAGTAAAACCTTTTGACCAACATCAAATATTTTTCTTTGAATTTTTTGATCATGAAAAGCTTTGATTTTAACTTTATAAAATTTTGAATTCTCATATACATCATTTCTCAATTCTTCAAGTTCATTTATTTGTAATTTACGTATGTGTCTAGCAGAATCAAGATTTGCATTGAAAATTTTAATGGCCCGGTAGGTTTTATGCTCAAGTTTCACAGGTAAGTGACAAGGTTTTCCATAAACTATCCTATAAGGAGACATACCCAATGAAGTTTTAAAAGCAGTTCTATAAGCCCACAGTGCATCATTAAGTCTTAGTGATCAATCTTTGCGATTTGGGTTTACAGTGTTTTCTAAAATTTATTTTATCTCCCTATTTGCTAATTCAACTTGTCCACTTGTCTAAGGATGATAAGAGGTTGTAACTTTATGATTAATACCATATATTTTCATTAATATTTAAAATGGCCTATTACAAAAATGCTTACCCCCTATCACTTAAAATGGAATAGCCTCAATCCATTTTGAGACATAATCTATTGCGACTAAGATATATATAAATCCAAATGATAATGGAAATGGTCACATAAAATTTATCCCCCAACAATCAAAGATTTTAATAATAAGAATAAGGCTCAAGGCATCATGTTTCGTTTTGAAATTGATCCCAACTTTTAACAATTTTCACACGTTATAAAAAATGCATGTGTATCTTTAAATAAAGTGGGTCAATAAAATCCTTATTGCAAGATTTTTGTAGCAGTTTTCTTTGATGAGAAATGTCACCTACATGCTTCAGAATGACAAAATTTAATAACTTTACTTACCTCATTGTCGGGTATGCATCTTTAAAATATTTGAAGAGATAAGAATCATCCCAATAAAATTTTCTTACCTCAGTTATAAATTTCTCTTTGGCTTGAGCATGCCATTGAGGTGGCATTTCTTCTGTTGTAACAAAATTAACAATATAGTATAGCTAGGCATTGTAGCAGTAGAAAATAAAAATTTATCGAGAAAAGAATCATTAATAAGTGTTATTTCTATTGATGAATCTGATGGGAGTCTTGATAAGTGATCTGCAACAGCATTCTCAGCTCCCTTCTTATCCTTGATAGTGATAATAAATTCTTGAAGCAATAGAATCCATCGAATTAGTCTTGATTTTGCATCCTGTTTTGACATTAAGTACCTTACAACAATATGGTCAGTAAACACAACAGTTGAAGAACCAATTAAGTAAGAACAAAATTTTTCTAATGCAAATATTACAACAAGTAGTTCTTTTCAGTTGATGTGTAATTCATTTGTGCACTATTTAAAGTTCTACTTGCGTAATAAATTACATAGGATTTACCTTCATTTCTTTGTCCCAATACAACACCAACAGTGTAGTCACTAGCATCACATAAGCTCAAAAGGTAAAGGCCAGTTAGGATATTGTATGATAGGAGCAGATGTTAAGAGGTCAATTAATTTTTCAAATGACTTTTGACACTCTTGAGTCCACCCAAATGATACATCTTTTGCTAAGAGGTTACAAAGAGGTTTAGATATAGCACTAAATAATTTGATGAACCTTCTATAGAATTCAGCATGTCCTAAAAACGATCGGACTTCTCTGACTGTTTTTGGTGGAGGCAAATGTGTAATGAGTTCGACCTTTGCCTTATTCACTTCAATTATTTTAGAAGACACTACATGTAATGACATTTTTTTCAATTCAACACAAGACTCTTTTATTCACATCATTTTAAAACTTTTTCTATGTTTTCAAGACAGTTCTTAAAAGAATTTCCAAACACAGTTAAATCATCCATAAAAACTTTTGAATAATGCTCAACCATGTCACTAAAAATGCTTAACATACATCTCTGAAATGTTACTGGGGCATTACAAAATCCACAGAGCATTCTTTTAAAAGTAAAGGTCCAAAAGGGCATGTGAATGTAGTCTTTTCTTGGTCCTCTAGTGCCATAGGAATTTGATAATAACTAGAATAACCGCCTAGAAAGCAATAATAGGGATATCCTGCTACTCTTTTTATAATTTGGTTAAGGCATGGTAAAGAAAAATGGTCTTATCTAATGGTCGAATTCAACTTCCTATAATCTATGCACATCCTCCAACTAGATGAGACTCTAGTTGGTATTAACTCACTTTTTTTTATTTTCAATGACTGTGATTCTATATTTTTTTGGTACTACCTGAGTAGAACTTACTCACTTACTATCTGAGATAGGATAGACGATCCATACTTTAAGTAATTTGAGAACTTCAGCTCTCACTATCTCTTTCATATGTGGATTTAATATCTTTTGAGGTTGTTGAAAAGTTTTGGCATTATCCTCTAGGTGTATTCTATGTGTGCAAATCAAAGAATTAAGTCTGTTTATGTCTTTTAAAGTCCACCTAATTATATTTTTATTCATTTTTAATAATTCAATCAACTTACCTTCTTGTTCGCTTATGAGTGTAGAAGAGATTACCACTGGATAAGTTTGTTTCTCTCCAAGAAATGCATATTTCAATCCTTCAGGCAGAGGTTTTAACTCAAAACTTTAAAATTTCATTCTATTTATCCTCATTTTCTCATAATTTTTCACACTTTGATTTCCATCCCTTATTTTCAATCACATGTGCATAGTCAAGTAAAGAACATATGTAAGAGATTTTAGGATCTAATTATATATTTAACTCAAATGAATTTATTAAACACATTTCTAAGGGATCGATAGAACTCCCTTTTTGAATATAATCTTCCATAATCGTTCTAATTATATCGGCTTCCTCACTTTCATCCTCCCCCTCATATGGTTGCTTACACATATTGAAAACATTGAGCTTAAGTGTCATGTTTCCAAATGAAAGCTTCATTACTCAATTTTTGTAATTAATCAAAGCATTAGAAGTTGATAAAAATGGACGACCCAAAATAACAGGTATCAGATTAAATCTTTTAACAGGTTCTGTGTCCAAGATAATAAAATTCACAAGATTTATGAATTTATCAACTTGAACTAAAACATCTTTCACTATCCTTATTGAGACTTTTATTGATCTATTTGCAAGTAAAGGGTTACAGAAGTTGAATTTAATTCATCGAGATTGAGCTGCTGATAAACTGAATACGGCAATAAATTCACATTAGCACTAAGATCAAGTAAGGCTTGTTCAAATTTATAACTTTCAATAATACATGAGATTGTAGGACAACCAGGTCTTTATATTTCAAAGCATTATTGTTCTGAACTGTAACACCCTAGGCAAATCCCACATTGCTAAGGCACGGGAGAGAAGCTGGGTTTATAAGGGGTGACCTACACCTTAATTGGCAAGACGCATTTTAGGTGAAAGACTCTTGCGTAAAGCCCAAGAACAAAAGAGTATGGGCTTGGGCCCAAAATGGACAATATTGTTTTCAACCTAAAGCCTCATAGGTTTCTAACTTATGAACGCCTCGACGTTTATCACATGAACGCCCCTCCGTTCCTCATTAATAACACCCCAGCGTTAAACATAACAACGCCCCAGCGTTCAACACATGAGCGCCTCTGCTGTTTGTGTTTCCAATGCCCTTATGTCAAGAATCGTAATGCCACAGTGTTATACAACCAATGCTCCCACGTTAATCTATGAATGCTCTTGCGTTTAGTATATAACGCCATGATGTTCAGTACATAACGCCGCGGCATTCATGTCATTACATGAACGCCTCAGTGTTAGGTTCTTAACACAGCGACGTTATTTGACAGAAACTATTTTTTCTACACTTTAAATACTTCAAAATGCAATTTTTACTATTTTTAGGCATTCTAAAATTTCATATAGCACTCCAACAACCCAGAAACACAATAAACATGCTCTGATATCACTTGTTGTCATATTTTAGGGTGTATGTATGTGATTGTGTACATATTAAAAAAATTAAACACATGTATCATATACACGAATTTGATAGCAGAATTTATCATGTAATTAACATATACACATGTACTTTAATTCTTAACAACTTAAGAATACAGAAAACATACCTTTTGTCACGCCCCAGACCCAAAAGATCTGACACACGACATCACTTACATTCATTCAATAATATTTCTAAGTATATTCATTTTAATTTCTTTCAGAATTATAGCAATTGAATTATGACTGGGATAATTAGTAAACCAGAGATACGCAGAGTTTTCTCAAAGATTAACACTCTACTACGTCACTAGTAGCAACTTTGTTACCAGAAGCCCAGAATATATTCATTGCAAATTCTTACTTAAAATCAATCCATTACTACACTTGGTGAAACTTAAACTAAATCCAACCACACACAATAAAATAATACATAAGTATTTATTCAATAGGGACAAATCAAATATCTTACCCCACGTGTCCTCAAATGAAAAACTTAGCAACCTAACAACTTAGGGAACCCAAGGAACAACAAAAACCTTGCCAAATCCGCTAAGCACACATGTACCTTATTTACCTGAAATCCCCATAAACTATAATGAGTATAAAACTCAGTAGGCATACTAGTTTTTCATATATCAAATACAAATACATATATGTACACAATGCATATGTATGATATGCTGTGATCAATCAAAATAATAATCTTATCAAATCACATATCATGTAAGCGCTTACACATTCTTTCAAAACACATAATAGGAATACCATCACTCAACTACTACTTAGTAGGACTTACATATCACATATCACATAATGAGCCAAATGTCACTCGTAGGTGACATACCGTATGAGAGGAATAGTACACGTGAGGCCTTTAAATTACACATATATAATGCTCATGCCCGAAGGTAAAAGCCAAACCCTCACCCTGATCATCGGTGAGTCCTCTCACATGCACCAATACGCCACCACACGAATGTGATGACTCACTCTTCCTTTAGGTACCAATAGGATCCTCCCTACATACGGAACACATAACATATACCAATCCCGAAGGAAAGGCCACACATAAAGGCTCCACAAATCACATAAAATGCCTACTAAGTTAACAGTGAGTTCAAGTACCCTTAAAACACAAAATATTTCTTATGGACATATTACACTTCAAAAGCTTTCTTTATTAAACGCATCTTATTTTGAAAGCTCACTTTCAAAAATACATGTATGTCCATGCTCAATGTCAATTGTCACATTCATAAACATATATTTACATTTCATATCAAAATATAATTTGACATAACATAAACATATTCTTAACCCCATTTGCAAAATCATACAAAACAATTACTATATTTATTGTGATTTCAGTAAAAAGTCTAGTATACTTACCTCTTAACACTTTCAGCTACAAGGCTTAAATCTCCTTAACCTATCAATGGAGATTAATCCTTTCATAAGCCTCACAATTCACAAAAAATACTTTAAATAGCTTACAAAATTATACACAATGCATTTATCACATCAAATTGGTCTAAATACTTGGTTTCTCAAAACCTGTCATTCTAACCACTTACACTTAATTTTTTTTTCTAATACATCAAATGATGTTCAATTACTCCAAAATCAGAATATATCATTCTTGACTCATATATCCTTCTTATATATGAATATTATATCAAAATTCCTACACAATCCAATCCATACATACCATTGAATCCAAACTACTAACCTAACAAGATCAAGATACTTACTGAACAGTATTCAATCTCCCAATTTTATAAAATCATATACTAACTCAAAAATTATAAAACTATCACATAATTACTCTTAACACATATCTCAGTCCATGATAAATATTGCACTTCCATATCACTGCCAAAAGTATTGTAAAACTATTTTATTCCATATCGTTAAAAATCTGTTAATCAAATACTGTAATGAGCGGATACACTTTAGAAAATCATAACATTTCAACCACATTGATCTAAATTCTCAATTCTGAGTATATCATATTAGACACATAAAATTATCATATTTCACAAATTCATAATTTTTGAAGATCATTCAGTAGGACAAAAGTTGTTCTTCACTGTATCATACTGTTCATATAGGAAAATTCCATAATTTCAGGGTCATTTTGGTAAATTCACAAAAATTTCAATTTCTGGGATTTTGATTCGATTCAAAGTCTCAGATGATCCTAAACATGTCTTATTTCATATACTCAAAATGAAAAACCAGAATCGAATAACAACAATTTATAAAATTCTTAGATCAAGAGACTATCAAGCAGAAATTCCACAATTTATCATGATTTATCAAGCTATCTTATAGATCATCATCAATTCTCAGAATATCATACGAAATACACATCAAATCCTCAATTATACATATTTCTAGAAATCAAAACTTAAAGAAATTAACTTAATTAATACTAATAAATTGAGAAATAGTTGTGATATACCTCTTAAGATCCAAAATTCCAATTTTTTCTTCTTTTTCTTATCCTTCTTCTCTTTCTCTCCCCTCTTTTTCTCTCTTCTCTCTCTCTAAAAGAGGTAGCTCAACCAAAATGAGAGAATTAGGGTTTCAAAAGTGTATTTTTATACTAAGAGGCTAATGTTTAGTATTTACGAATTTGCCCCTAAAACTATCAAAGTATTACAATTTGGTCCCTAAAATAAATCTAAAGTCTTGCAAATAAACCCAATGCTAATAGTATGTCCTTAACCTATACAAACACTAATAATAACAATATATAAATCAAGTATCACAGACATATAAATAAAATACGTATATATATAAATACTTATTCTTACCGGTTGTGGATACTGGTTACTACAATTCTCCCCTCCTTATAAGAATTTCATCCTCGAAATTCATGACTTAAGCAAACATATGAGGATACTTAAATCTCATTTCTTATTCTCATTCTCAAGTTGCCTTTTCAACAGTATGGTTTATTCATAAAACATTTACAAAGCAATCTTCTTGATATATAAGATTTGCTCATAGTTTAGTCTGTGAGAGAAGTACGAAACATTCATCCATAAAATAAATACATAACACACATTATGGACTTATAAAATTATACACACATATTTTTATTCTTTTCTCCCATTCGTTCAATATTTAATGGGCATCTATACACTTCACCTTTCATTCATTAAAGAATTGCATAGATGTAGAATACCCATACTAATCTCTTAAATAAAATTCTTAACTCCTCTAAAAATTTTAATCCCTTCAACATATACTCCTACGTCATAATATCATTCACTACCTTGATATCATTCTAAAAAAAAAAATATAGCATTTCTACGCAACTAAGTTGCCATTCAAATCAGAATATTGAAGGCATTATCTTAAATGATCAAAAGTCAACTTCAATAAAATAAAATAAAAAAAACCTTTAGTTCAATTGATTTTTAAACTATAGATCTCAACACTATATCTCTTACTCTATCTCTTTAAAAAAAATAGTCCACCTTATTGGACATCATTTTCTCATTGATTTTCTTTCACAAAACTCTATAAATAGCTTTAACCTCATAATCACTTTTTTAGCAATAAAGAAAACCAACCCTCTTACTATCTTCATAATGAATCCCATTATCATAACTCCTCCTGTTCCTTTTACTCCACCACAATTTTCAGACCTAATCAGAACCAGAACACTCTATTCCCATGCCAAAGAATTTATCAGACACTACACCATCTTGGCAGTCTAAGAATACGGCCTCACAGTTCTTGGTGGCCCTTCGTTCAACTTGGAATCCCCTTTCTTTCACCTGCACTATTTTTTCCCATTTTTCCAATGGTCTAAATCTGTCATTTACTTGTTATGGTACCTGTTGGATCTGTATACAATCGCCATGGAATTTCCATTACTTAGAACCCTCCAAAAATTAGAAAAATATGATGAAGATCATCCAACCCTAATTTTTCTCCAATGGTTTTACCCAAAGACATGGTGGATAACTAAATTTAAACACATGATTGCAAACAACACAAATGCTGCAGTCCCCAGACAACATCTTTGGTCTGTTTTACTTCTCCAACGAAAGGGTATGATTGTTTCAGATCATAAAATCCATTATTACCCCACTGTCAAGGATTACCTCACCTTTACCCTTTCACTAAAGGGATCAATTAAGCTCTAGCTTAAAGAAGTACTCTAGCAAAAGAGAGAACTTGAAAGAATTCTTGCTCAAGAAAACCAGATAATTCCTCCATCCGTTTGGATCTTCCCAGAAGATGCTGCACCTTAGGAACAGATTGAAGATGACTTTGCAGAAGAATTGAATTTTGCCAATATACTCAAATTCCAACAAATACAAAAACATCATCTTTCATATCATAGAAATACAAATTACTCTACCCACCATCACCATATCCCAAACATGACTTATTATGCCAGATACAGACAAGAAATGGATAACCTTCACCAATGGCCTCAGCCACTTGTCCCGACAGAACCTACCCAATCTCAGCTAGTTGTCCTAATAGAATCTGACCAACAACAACCCAATCTTGACTTATCCCTCATTCAAGATTCCCAACCTTATCCAACCGACACCCAAATCCAAGAGGAAGCCAGCACATCCCTCATCCAGACCAGCTTACTTGCAGAAGATCAAGATATGGTAGACCCACGTTCCACTCAGCCAGAGCCCTCATTCAATGTATGGGAACAATAACTCCATAAGTTTCTCTCTCACAGATACGACACAGATGAAAGTGACCTGGGAGACTCATTTTGACCTACATTGCTGTTTCTATTTTCACAGAAACTAGACCCGTGTTGCTCTATCACATCAAAGAGAGACTGATTACTGCTTTATCTTTATGTCAAGTGTGCTTTATCTTTCTTCATGTCTGCTTTTAATCTATCAGCCAAAAATCAATGTTAAGACCATAAAAATTCTTGTAATTAATAAAGTTAATTTGGCATCATGTCCAAAGTCCAATTGTTAGCTTAAAAAGTCTTAAAGTCATAGATGCATTGTCGGCCATTAGTGCCAAAACGGCTAAGTCCCTAAATCCATAAAATAGGCCTTTATTGACTTTTTTTAATTATCTTACCTAACTCATCACACTTCCGACACAATTTTTATCACACTTACATATCAAAAAATATGTATTCAAGATTTTGCGGCCTATTGTCCCTTATAAAATGATAACGTAAAACTCATTCTTTTTTTTTTGCCTCACAAGAATCGAGAAAAATATATACTTGAACATACTTACACATATGCTCCACAGCTATTATCAATTTGTTTCTCTATAAATACATTATTATTGCATCCTTATACAAACTCGAAAACATTCAAAGATTAGGGTGAGCGTAATAATGGAGGAAACCTCAGCTCGTCGATTTACAAAAATTTGTGTCTTTTGTGGATCCAACCCTAGAAATACTGAAGAGTTTACAAAAGTTGCAGAAAATCTTAGTAAGGTATTAGCTGAGCGAAATATACATTTAGTATATAGAGGAGGTAACCGAGGGTTAATGGGGTTTGTGGCAAAAGCTGCACACAATAAAGGTAGTCGAGTTTTGGGTATCATTCCAAAACCTCTAGCTATTGAAAATATTGTAGGAAAAACAGTTGGGGATGAGTTACAAGTCTCATCTATGCACGAGCGAATGGCTCAAATGCTTAGGCATGCAGATGCTTTTATAGCTCTACCAGGAGGTTTCGGGAGCTTGGAGGAAATTTTTCAAATTATCTCATGCGCACAATTACAAATCCACCAAAAACCCATTGGTTTGTTAAATGTTAATGGTTTTTACGACGGGTTGATATCTTTTCTTGACTATACAGCGGGAACACAATTCATCCCACTTCTAGCACGACGAATTCTTATTTCTGCTCCAACTGTTGATCATCTGATTGATCAATTGCAGTCTTTTATTCCTCTGTCTAATCCAACATTGCATCAATTAGATTGGTCTACTCATGACAGTCAGAAGAAGCGCAAAATAGACTTAAATCTCACTCCGTAGCCTCTACTGTATTTTTGTTGCTGCTATTGTTGTTGTTTTCCTTTTCAATAAAAGTTGTTTCAATTGATGTCTTCAATACTCTACTTGTCTATATTTTGTCATTGAGAAAATTATCTCAATTTGCTCTATGACATGAAAATTATCATTATAAGATATTCAACATCATTCTTGCTAAGCATATTAGTCATAACTTAAAAAAAAAAATCTAAATGGTAACATTAAGATCCACAAGGTACCATTATCCATAACAACAACAATTTTAGCAGCTCCTAGATAATGTGTCATCTTCATAAAATCATACAAAATTTAAGGAATATGTCAAACTTTTACACATGAAAGCTACAAATACAATCCTAAGGATTTGGCATCTGCTCGGTTCCCTTGACTCGACACTTAAAAGTCTACAGAATCATATCTTAGCTCTGATACCAATAAAAGCTGTCCCGCCCTAGACCCAAAAGATTTGACACACGACATCACTTACATTCATTCAATAATATTTCTAAACACATTCATTTTAATTTCTTTCAGAATTATAGCAATTGAATTATGACTGAGACAATTAGTAAACCGGAGATACGCAGAGTTTTCTCAGAGATTAACACTCTACTACGTCACCAGTAGCAATTTTGTTACCAGAAGCCCAGAATATATTCATTGTACATTCTTACTTAAAACCAATCCATTACTACACTTGGTGAAACTTAAACTAAATCCAACTACACACAATAAAATAATACATAAGTATTTATTCAATAGGGACAAATCAAATATCTTATCCCACGTGTCCTCAAATGAAACACTTAGCAACCTAAAAACTTAGGGAACCCAAGGAAAAGCAAAAGCCTTGCCAAATCCGCTAAGCACACATGTACCTTATTTACCTGAAATCACCATAAACTATAATGAGTATAAAACTCAGTAAGCATACTAGTTTTTTATATATCAAATACAAATACATATATGTACACAATGCATATGTATGATAAGCTGTGATCAATCAAAATCATAATCTTATCAAATCATATATTATGTAAGCGCTTACACATTCTTTCAAAACACATAATAGGAATACCATCACTCAACTACTATTTAGTAGGACTTATATATCACATATCACATAATGAGCCAAATGTCACTCGTAGGTGACATACCGTATGAGAGGAATAGTACAAGTGAGGCCTTTAAATTACATATATATAATGCTCATGCCTGAAGGTAAAAGCCAAACCCTCACCCTGATCATCGGTGAGTCTTCTCACATGCACCAATACGCCACCACATGAATGTGATGACTCACTCTTCCTTTAGTTACCAATAGGATCCTCCCTACATACGGAACACATAACATATACCAATCCCGAAGGAAAGGCCACACATAAAGGCTCCACAAATCACATAAAATGCCTACTAAGTTAACAGTGAGTTCAAGTACTCTCAAAACACAAAATATTTCTTATGGACATATTACACTTCAAAAGCTTTCTTTATTAAACGCATCTTATTTTGAAAGCTCACTTTTAAAAATACATGTATGTCCATGCTCAATGTCAATGCTCACATTCATAAACATATATTCACATTTCATATCAAAATATACTTTGACATAACATAAACACATTCTTAACCCCATTTGCAAAATCATACAAAATAATTACTATGTTTATTGTGCTTTCAGTAAAACGTCTAGTATACTTACCTCTTAACACTTTCAGCTACAAGGCTTAAATCTCCTTAACCTATCAATGGAGATTAATCCTTTCATAAGCCTCACAATTCACAAAAAATACTTTAAATAGCTTACAAAATTATACACAATGCATTTATCACATCAAATTGGTCTAAATACTTGGTTTCTCAAAACCTGGCATTCTGACCACTTACACTTAACAAAATTTTCTAATAGACCAAATGATGTCCAATTACTCCAAAATCAGAATATATCATTCTTGACTCATATATCATTCTTATTTATGAATATTATATCCAAATTCCTACACAATCCATTCCATACATACCATCGAATTCAAACTACTAACCTGACAAGATCAAGATACTTACTGAACAGTATTCAATCTCCCAATTTTATAAAATCATATACTAACTCAAAAATTATAAAAGTACCACATAATTACTCGTAACACATATCTTAGTCCATGATAACTAGTTCACTTCTAAATCACTGTCAAAAGTAGTTTAAAACTATTTTATTCCATAGCTTAAAAAATCTGTTAATCAAATACTGCAATGAGCGGATACACTTTAGAAAATCATAACATTTCAACCACATTGATATAAATTCTCAATTCCGAGTATATCATATTAGACATATAAAATTATCATATTCCACAAATTCGTAATTTGTAAAGATCATCCAGTAGGATAAAATTCGTTCGTCACTGTATTATACTGTTCATATAGGAAAATTCCATAATTTCAGGGTCATTTTGGTAAATTCACAAAAATTTCAATTTCTGAAATTGTGAATCGATTCAAAGTCGCAGATGATCCTAAACATGTCTAATTTTATATACTCAAAATTCAAAACTAGAATCGAATCACAACAATTTATAAAATTCTTGGATCAAGAGACTATCAAGCAGAAATTCTACAATCCATCATGATTTATCAAACTATCTTATAGATCATCATCAATTCTCAAAATATCATACGCAATACACATCAAATCCTCAATTATACATATTTCCAAAAATCAAAACTTAAATAAATTAACCTAATTAATACCAATAAATTGAGAAATAGTTGTGATATACCTCTTAAGATCCAAAATTCCAATTTCTTCTTCTTTTTCTTCTCCTTCTTCTCTTTCTCTCCCCTCTTTTTCTCTCTTCTCTCTCTCTAAAAGAGGTAGCTCGATCAAAATGAGAGAATTAGGGTTTCAAAAGTATATTTTTATACTAAGAGGCTAATTTTTGGTATTTATGAATTTGCCCCTAAAACTTTCAAAGTATTACAATTTGGTCCCTAAAATAAATCTAAAGTCTTGCAAATAAGCCAAATGCTAATAGTATGTCCTTAATCTATACAAACACTAATAATAACAATATATAAATCAAGTATCACCCACATATAAATAAAATACGTATATATATATATATATACTTATTCTTACCGGTTGTGGATACTGGTTACTACACCTTTAAAGACCTCCGATGAAGATTTCAAATTCGAATTTCTTTGCTTCAACTTTGAGCTCACCTTGAAGTGCACTTTTGTTCAATTGTAGTCCACAACAATCCGGTAGGATTGTGAAACTAGGATAGTAGCAGTATAATCTTCAACAATAAGGTTTATATTACTTGAAAGAAAAATAAGAAGGATTTATTTTTCTTTCTCCTTTGATTTTTCTCATAAGTCTTTGTTCAATTAAAATCTCTCTCAAAACTAACTCTTCTTTTCTCTCTGTTCCCTTACACGAAAATTGATTCACACACTTGTTAACACAATTAAATCCCAATCATTTGTAGTGCTCTCAACACTTCACAAGTGCTCCACCAAAATTAGATTAAGTGGCCAACTTCCAAAATAATTTTTGGTGGCCATTTTAATGGTCTAATAAAATTAACCATTAATTATAAAATAGTGTTCCACTTAATTTAATTTATGTTTCTCAAATTAGGTATGTCTTCTATTTAGGAATCAAATAACAAATAAATAAAATCATATTTTATTTATTTAATTATTCAAAAACTATTTGAATAATTAATATTTACCTTATTTGATTGTACTAACATGGTTAATGGGTAAATTCATGGTAAAACAATTCATGGAATAAAATTATGCCACTTGTTAACATTTAATTAGTTAATAACTCTTGTCAACTAATTAAATGATATACTTAACATTTAAGTCTAAACAAGTGCATAACCCGAGGAACCCCAAAATATATTTTCGATTTGTTGGAATTTCTAAGATGGAACTATTCAATCCATTATGCTACCCTAGTGCACAATGAGTATATTTCATATTGTGAGACTCTCTAGGTCCATGCCCGAATTGTTATATGAAACTTCTCTATACGTTTGTGAATGATGCCCCACACATACGTTACAGATATTACAAAGTGGCGCGTTAGACTATACAAGTTGAGGTTATAACATATTTATATAATCCTTCCATCATTTATATCCGGGTAGAGCAAAGATATAGATCAACACCGTCAAATCTCCATATGCCCGACCGAAAGCTTATCTCCAGAATTGTATTTCAATAAATAATATTTCCAAATACTTTTGTAATATTATTTATCCCTAGGGTTAAACTCTTTTTTTGGGAATTACTACTTATGGCCATAAGACTTTCTGAGATACAATCTTTAGAGCATTAGGATATAATACTCACCCAAATGAGCTTATGGATCCCATATCTATGCACACCAGACTCTATGAGCATCGGACTATACCCAACGACACCCAGCGGTCAGACCATGAAAGGTTTTTGACATGTGTGAAACCAATGTATGGTGGATCACTTACAAACCCACCGTGGCACTCAGGTCAAAGGACCACAAATACTACTCAACTCGAAAGACCCTCAATTGACGGCTTTATGGGATGTCTATTGGAGATCTTTGTGAGTCTGTTCAATATTTAGTCCTTAATGAATACCTGTATCTTTATACGAGCTTTCACTAAACTCATGGTTTGCTAAGACTAACTATTTGGACAATCCAGATATAGACATACACTAATCTATATATATATATATATTAGGTATTCAGTGATAGATCAGCAGCAGTAAAGATAGATCAGGAACATAATATTTGAGAATATATTTGTATAATGATATTTCTTAACATTATTTGCAACTCTTTACAATTACGTCATTAGTAATATATTATTAGGTCTTTGTCCGATTTCAGACAAGACTCTAACTCTTTAGATATCGCTGACTCTTATAACCTGATAACTCTCAGCGTTGCTAATTCTTAGCACTGATTTAAACATATTTAGACTAGATCTGAACTCTTTCAGATTGTACAATGACTAAAACGTTACAATCATCTTACCATATTTAAAATATAATTAACGATTTAATGAAATGATAATACTAGTATTGTCGCGCTCTAGACTTAAAAGATTTGACACACGACATAACTTACACTCATTCATATGATGTGCACTTATAATTAATATTACATAAAATTTCAAACTTAAATTCAACATAGAAATCCTTAGCAAGTTGTTAGTAAGTTCAATACTAAAATCAACCCATAACCTAACATATAACATAAATATCTATTGACAATATTTAAACATTCATTTCAATTTTTCTTTCAGAATTATAACAATTGAATTATGACTGGGACAATTAGTAAACCGGAGATACACAGAGTTTTCTCAGAGATTAACACTCTACTACGTCACCAGTAGCAACTTTGTTACCGGAAGCCCAGAATATATTCATTGCAAATTCTTACTTAAAATCAACCAATAACCACACTTGGTGAAACTTAAACCAAATCCAACCACACACAATAAAATAATACAAAAATATTTATTCAATAGGGACAAATCAATATTTTGGAAGAGCCTACATAATACCATGGGCATGAAGTTGAACTTTAGTGCTGTATTCCACCCACAGACTGATGGTCATTCTGAAAGTACCATTCAAATTCTAGAAGATATGTTGAGGGCATGTGTGTTAGACTTTAAAGGTAGCTGGAATAAACACCTTTCATTAGTGGAGTTTGCATACAATAATAGTTGTCAATCAACTATTAGTATGGCCCCATATAAAGCTCTATATGGAAAAAAATGTAGATCTCCTGTGCATTAGGATGAAGTTGGAGAAAGAAAAATTTTAGGGCCAGAGATTGTCCAGCAAACTTGTGAGGTTATAGAGAAGATAAGAAAAAGAATAAAAGTGGCTTAGTATAGATAGAAAAGCTATGCAGATAATAGAAGAAAAGACCAAGAATTTAAAGCAGGTGAAAAAGTGTTTCTTAAGGTTGCTCCAATGAAATGAGTCATGAGATTTGGCAAAAAAGGAAAGTTGATTCCAAGATTTATTGGTCTATTTGAAATCCTTGAAAGGATAGGTGATGTGACTTATAGACTTGCCTTTTCTCCATCATTATCAGGAGTTCATAATGTGTTCCATGTGTCCATGTTGCGAAAATATGTTTCAAACTCCTCACATGTGTTAAACTATAAGCCACTTCAACTTAGAGATGATCTCATCTATGAAGAAGTGCCCATTAGGATTTTGGACAATAAGGAGCAAATTCCTTGTACTAAGAGTATTGATTTGGTAAAGGTTTTATGGAGAAACTATGCAGTTGAAGAGGCAACCTGGGAACAAGAAGAGAAAATGAGATCTAAGTATCCTCATCTATTTAATTAAGTTATGAATTTCGAGGACGAAATTCTTATAAGGAGAGGAGAATTTTAGTAACCAGTATCTACAACCAGTAAGAATATGTATTTTTATATATATAAATATACATATTTTATTTGTATATGGGCGATACTTGATTTATATATTGTTATTAGTAGTGTTTGTATAGGTTAAGGACATACTATTAGTATTGGGTTTATTTGCAAGACTTTAGATTTATTTTATGGACCAAATTGTAATACTTTGAAAGTTTTGGGGGCAAATTCATAAATATAAAAAATTAGCCTCTTAGTATAAAAATACACTTTTGAAACCCTAATTCACTCATTTTGGTCGAGATACCTCCTTTAGAGTGAGAAAAGAGAGAAAGAAATGGGAGAGAAAGAGAAGAAGAAGAAGAAAAAAAGTTGGAATTTAAACTATAAGAGGTATATTATAACCCTTTCTTAGTTTTTTGGTATTAAATTAGTTAATTACTTTAAGTTTTAATTTCTGAAAATATGTACAATTAAGTATTTGATGTGTATTTAGTAAGATATTGTGAGAATTGATGATGATCTATGTAAATAGCTTGATAAATCATGATGAATTGCAGAATTTTTATTTAATAGTCTCTTGATCCAAGAATTTTATAAATTGTTGTGATTTGATTCTAGTTTTGAATTTTGAGTATATGCAATTAGACATATTTAGAATCATCTGAGACTTTGAATCGATTGACAATTTCAGAAATTGACGTTGTAGTGAATTTACAAAAAATGACCCTGAAATTTTGGAAATTTCCTATGTAAACAGTATGATACAGTGACAAATAATTTTTGATCTGCTGAATGATCTTTAAAAATTACGAACTTATGAAATATGGTAAGTATATATGTCTAATATGATATACTCAGAATTGAGAATTTAGAACAATGTGGTTAAATTGTTATGATTTTCTAAAGAGTGTCAGCTCATTACAGTATTTGATTAATAGATTTTTAAAGTTATAGAATAAAATAGTTTTAAAATACTTTTGACAGTGATTTTGAATTAAAATATTTATCATAGATTAAGATATGTGTCAAGAGTATTTTTATGATAGCTTTATAATTTTTGAGTTAGTATATGAGTTTATAAAAGTGGGAGATTGAATACTGTTCAGTAAATATCTTGATCCTGTCAAACTAATAGTTTAGATTTGATGGTGTTTATGGAATGGACTGTGTAGGAATTATGATATAATATTCATACATAAGAAGGATATATGAGTCAAGAATGATATATTCTAATTTTGGAGTAATTGGACATCATTTGATGTATTAGAAAATTTTGTTAAATGTAAGTGGTCAGAATTACAGGTTTTGAGAAACCAAGTAATTAGACTAATTCGATGTGATAAGTGCAATGTGTAATTTTGTAAGCTATTTAAAGTTGTTTTTATGAATGTTGAGGCTCATGAAAGGATTAATCTCCATTGATAGGTTAAGGAGATTTAAGCCTTGTACCTGAAAGTGCTAAGAAGTAAGTACACTAGACTTTTACTGAAATCACAATAAACATAGTAATTGTTATGTATGATTTTGTAAATGTGATTAAAAATGTGTTTATGCTATGTCAAAGTATGTTTTGATATAAAATGGGAAGACATGTGTTTATAAATGTGAGCATGGACATACATGACATATATGTATTTTTGAAAGTGATCTTTCAAAGTGAAATGTGTTTAACAAAGAGAGCTTTTGAAGTATAATATGTCCATGAGAAATATTTTGTGTTTTAAGGATACTTGAACTCACTGTTAACTTAGTAGGCATTTTATGTGATTTGTGGAGCCTTTATGTCACGCCCTAGACCCAAAAGATCTGACACACGACATCACTTACATTCATTCAATTATACTTAAACAGTCATTTTAATTTATTTCAGAATTATAGCAATTGAATTATGAATGGGACAATTAATAAACCGGAGATACGCAGAGTTTTCTCAGAGATTAACATTCTATTACATCACCAGTAGCAACTTTGTTACCGGAAACCCAGAATATATTCATTTCAAATTCTTACTTAAAATCAATCCATTACTACACTTGGTGAAACTTAAACTAAATCCAACCACACACAATAAAATAATACATAAGTATTTATTCAATAGGGACAAATCAAATATCTTATCCCACGTGTCCTCAAATGAAAAACTTAGCAACCTAACAACTTAGGGAACCCAAGGAACAACAAAAACCTTGCCAAATCCGCTAAGCACACATGTACCTTATTTACCTGAAATCACCATAAACTATAATGAGTATAAAACTCAGTAAGCATACTAGTTTTTCATATATCAAATACAAATACATATATGTACATAATGCATATGTATGATATGCTGTGCTCAATCAAAATCATAATCTTATCAAATCACATATCATGTAAGCGCTTGCACATTTTTTCAAAACACATACTAGGAATACCATCACTCAACTACTACTTAGTAGGACTTACATATCACATATCACATAATGAGCCAAATGTCACTCGTAGGTGACATACCGTATGAGAGGAATAGTACAAGTGAGGCCTTTAAATTACATATATATAATGCTCATGCCTGAAGGTAAAAGCCAAACCCTCACCCTGATCATCGGTGAGTCTTCTCACATGCACCAATACGCCACCACATGAATATGATGACTCACTCTTCCTTTAGGTACCAATAGGATCCTCCCTACATACGGAACACATAACATATACCAATCCCGAAGGAAAGGCCACACATAAAGGCTCCACAAATCACATAAAATGCCTACTAAGTTAACAGTGAGTTCAAGTACTCTCAAAACACAAAATATTTCTTATGGACATATTACACTTCAAAAGCTTTCTTTATTAAACGCATCTTATTTTGAAAGCTCACTTTTAAAAATACATGTATGTCCATGCTCAATGTCAATGCTCACATTCATAAACATATATTCACATTTCATATCAAAATATACTTTGACATAACATAAACACATTCTTAACCCCATTTGCAAAATCATACAAAACAATTACTATGTTTATTGTGCTTTCAGTAAAACGTCTAGTATACTTACCTCTTAACACTTTCAGCTACAAGGCTTAAATCTCCTTAACCTATCAATGGAGATTAATCCTTTCATAAGCCTCACAATTCACAAAAAATACTTTAAATAGCTTACAAAATTATACACAATGCATTTATCACATCAAATTGGTCTAAATACTTGGTTTCTCAAAACCTGTCATTCTAACCACTTACACTTAATTTTTTTTTCTAATACATCAAATGATGTTCAATTACTCCAAAATCAGAATATATCATTCTTGACTCATATATCCTTCTTATATATGAATATTATATCAAAATTCCTACACAATCCAATCCATACATACCATTGAATCCAAACTACTAACCTAACAAGATCAAGATACTTACTGAACAGTATTCAATCTCCCAATTTTATAAAATCATATACTAACTCAAAAATTATAAAACTATCACATAATTACTCTTAACACATATCTCAGTCCATGATAAATATTACACTTCCAAATCACTGCCAAAAGTATTGTAAAACTATTTTATTCCATATCGTTAAAAATCTGTTAATCAAATACTGTAATGAGCGGATACACTTTAGAAAATCATAACATTTCAACCACATTGATCTAAATTCTCAATTCTGAGTATATCATATTAGACACATAAAATTATCATATTTCACAAATTCATAATTTTTGAAGATCATTCAGTAGGACAAAAGTTGTTCTTCACTGTATCATACTGTTCATATAGGAAAATTCCATAATTTCAGGGTCATTTTGGTAAATTCACAAAAATTTCAATTTCTGAAATTGTGAATCGATTCAAAGTCGCAGATGATCCTAAACATGTCTAATTTTATATACTCAAAATTCAAAACCAGAATTGAATCACAACAATTTATAAAATTCTTGGATCAAGAGACTATCAAGCAGAAATTCTACAATCCATCATGATTTATCAAACTATCTTATAGATCATCATCAATTCTCAAAATATCATACGCAATACACATCAAATCCTCAATTATACATATTTCCAAAAATAAAAACTTAAATAAATTAACCTAATTAATACCAATAAATTGAGAAATAGTTGTGATATACCTCTTAAAATCCAAAATTCCAATTTCTTCTTCTTTTTCTTCTCCTTCTTCTCTTTCTCTCCCCTCTTTTTCTCTCTTCTCTCTCTCTAAAAGAGGTAGCTCGACCAAAATGAGAGAATTAGAGTTTTAAAAGTGAATTTTTATACTAAGTGGCTAATTTTTGGTATTTACGAATTTACCCCAAAACTTTAAAAGTATTACAATTTGGTCCCTAAAATAAATCTAAAGTCTTGCAATTAAACCCAATGCTAATAGTATGACCTTAACCTATACAAACACTACTAATAAAAATATATAAATCAAGTATCACCAACATACAAATAAAATACGTATATTTATACATATATAAATACTTATTCTTATCAGTCGTGGATACTGGTTACTACACTTTATGTGTAGCCTTTCCTTTGGAATTGGTATATGTTATATGTTCTGTATGTAGAGAGGATCCTATTGGTACCTAAAGGAAGAGTGAGTCATCACATTCGTGTGGTGGCGTATTGGTGCATGTGAGAGAACTCACCGATGATCAGGGTGAGGGTTTGGCTTTTACCTTCGGGCATGAGTATTATATATGTGTAATTTAAAAACCTCACTTGTACTATTCTTCTCATACGGTATGTCACTTACGAGTGACATTTGGCTCATTATGTGATATGTGATATGTAAGTCCTACTAAGTAGTAGTTGAGTGATAGTATTCCTATTATATGTTTTAAAAGAATGTGTAAGCGCTTACAGGACATGTGATTTGATAAGATTATGATTTTAATTTATCACAGCATATCAACATATGCATTGTGTACATATGTGTATTTGTATTTGATTTATGAAAAACTAGTATGCTTACTGAGTTTTATACTCATTATAGTTTATGGTGATTTCAAGTAAATAAGGTACATGTGTGCTTAGCGGGTTTGGCAAGGCTTCTGCTATTCCTTGGGTTCCCTAAGTTACTAGGTTGCTAAGTGTTTTATTTTGGGGACACCTGGGATAAGATATTTGATTTGTTCCTATTGAATAAATACTTATGTATTATTGTATTATGTGTAGTTGGATTTGATTTAAGTTTTACAAAGTGTGGTTATTGGTTGATTTTAAGTAAGACTTTGTAATGAATATATTCTGGGCTTTCAGTAACAAAGTTGCTACTGGTGACGTAGTAGAGTGTTAATCTTTGAGAAAACTCTGTGTATCTCCGGTTTATTAATTGTCCCAGTCATAATTCAATTGTTATAATTCTGAAAGAAATTGAAATGAATATATAAATATTGTCAATAGAAGTTTATATTTATATGTCAGGTTATGGGTTGATTTTAGTGTTGAACTTACTAGCAATTTGCTAAGGTTTCTTATGTTGAATTAAAGTTTGAGATTTTGTGTAATATTATTTATGAGTGCACATACATTGAATGAATGTAAGTGATGTCGTGTGTCGAATCTTTTGGATCTGGGGTGTGACAGAAAGGCCACACATAAAGGCTCCACAAATCACATAAGGTGCCTACTAAGTCAACAGTGAGTTCAAGCTTCCTCAAAACACAAAATATTTCTCATGGACATATTATACTTCAAAAGTTTACTTTGTTAAACACATTTCATTTTGAAAGCTCACTTTTATAAACACATATATGTCATGTATGTCCATGCTCACATTCATAAACACATGTCTTTCACATTTCATATCAAAATGTACTTTGACATAGCATAAACATATGCCTAATCACATTTACAAAATCATATATAACAATTACTATGTTTATTGTGATTTCAGTAAAAGTCTAGTATACTTACCTCTTAGTACTTTCAGCTACAAGGTTTAAATCTCCTTAACTTATCAATGGAGATTAATCCTTTTATGAGCCTCAACATTCATACAAAACACTTTAAATAGCTTACAAAAATTACACATATTGCACTTATCACATCGAATTGATCTAATTACTTAGTTTCTCGAAATCTGTCATTCTGACCACTTACACTTAACAAAATTTTCTAATACATCAAATGATGTCCAATTACTCCAAAATTAGAATATATCATTCTTGACTCATATATCCTTCTTATGTATGAATATTATATCATAATTCCTACACAATCCATTCCATAAACACCATCAAATCCAAACTATTATTCTGACAGGATCAAGATATTTACTGAACAATATTCAATCTCCCACTTTTATAAAATCATATACTAACTCAAAAATTATAAAAATATCACATAAATACTCTTGACACATATCTTAATCTATGATAAATATTTTAATTCAAAATAATTGTCAAAAGTATTTTAAAACTATTTTATTCTATAGCTTTAAAAATCTATTAATCAAATACTGGAATGAATTAACACTCTTTAGAAAATTATAAAAATTTAACCATATTGATCTAAATTCTCAATTCTGATTATATCATAGTATACATATAAACTTATCATATTCCATAAATTTGTAATTTTTGTAGATCATTAAGCAGATAAAAAAGTATTTGTCACTGTATTATACTGTTAACATAAAAGTTTCAGAATATCAGGGTCATTTTGGTAAATTCACTAAAAATTGAATTTCTGAAATTGTAAATCGATTTAAAGTCTCAAATGATTCTAAACATGTATTATTTGATATACTCAAAATTCAAAACTAGAATCGAATCACAACAATTTATAAAATTCCTGGATCAAGAGATTATCAAGTAGAAATTCTGCAATTCATCTTGATTTATCAAGCTATCTACATAGATCATCATCAATTCTCACAATATCTTACGAAATACTGAGGTGATATTTCTATATCATAAAATTAAGTGCAAGTATACACTATCGTATGCAAGTAATAAAGGGACTAAATAGTCGGATGTCGAACCCACAAGGATAAATTTTTCTTTTTAACCAATTACTAAAATGATATCTTCCTAATAATTATTCAGATAAATAAAAATCTAGAAATGAATGTAGACTATATAAAGGCAAAAATACAATGCAAAGAGATATAAGTGATAGCAATATAGAGAAAACTTAGGATTAATACTATCCCTCAATATGATTTCTAATGATTAATCTTCTAATATTTAACTCCCTTAGTCTTTGTTATTGATCAAAACACTAATGTATTCACAAGCCTCTTCCAAGGTCATGCAAGTATACCTTAATTTACCAAATACCTATATTCCTATGGTACTTGTAATAAATTAAGATTCATTAAGATTAAGTCTTATTGATCATACATGCCAATTAGGTATATTTCTATTCTAAAGTGAAACTTGCATATGCAACATTGAATGTTACTCTACAATAAGCATCAAATTACCTAGGTCTAAATATTATGATTCCTCTTTTAAGTTTATCAATAATATTACCAACTCATTCACCATATATTGGCCAGATATATTGAAGCATTAAGATCAAGTAATTTGAATATTAAAGAATTAAGTTTATTAAATATTCTAAAGATATGACAATTAAGCACACATATTGAGTTCAAGTATTAACCCTAGAAAATAAGTTTAGCTCATGGCTACAAGAGAACAACAGTAAAAATAATAATAAATCATGATACAATCAATAGCAAATTGATATAGACGTCGAATTGCTCTTGATTATGCTGCCTAAGATACTCTTGATGCCGAAGAACGCCTTGAATCTCTCTCTAAGGTTGTTTCAATTAAACTCCTATTGCTCTCTAAGACTCGTGCTCTGTATTCTTGAGTGCTCTAGGTTTGTCTTGGATTATTCTTGGAGGCTGGGAACGATTGGCTATTTATAGGGATTGATATGAGCTTGAAAATCTCAATTCTTGTTGGACTAGGAATTGCGCTACCGTTGGGGCGCTATGCAATTGTCGTTGGGGCGACACTTGAAAACGGTTTCACCGATGGAGCGGTGGGATGATGGCGCTGGGGCGCTGGCATATCGCTGACGCGATAAAGGTCTGGCGCTGGGCCGCCAGATGCGACTTAAACAAGTCGTTTTTCTTATTTCGATCACTATTCCAGCGCTGGGGCAACAATCCTCGTGGCGCTAGGGCGATGGACACATACTTTGAAAACTTTGCATTTTCGTCCCTGTTTTCTTTAAATTTTGTTCAAGTCCCTATAAATAACAATAATGCACACAAATAGCCATATATTCTCATAAAACAATAAAATATCAAAATAAAAATATGAGAAAATATATAATAATTTTGCCCTTATCAAATACACATCAAATCCTCAATTGTACATATTTTAAGAAATCAAAACTTAAAGGAATTAACTAATTTAACACCAAAAAACTAAGAAAGAGTTATAATATCCTCTTATAATTTAAATTCCAACTTTTTTCTTCTTCTTCTTCTTCTCTTTCTCTCCCGTTTCTTTCTCTCTTTTCTCACTCTAAAAGAGGTATCTCGAGAAAATGAGTGAATTAGGGTTTCAAAAGTATATTTTTATAATAAGAGGCTAATTTTTTGTATTTATAAATTTTTTCCCAAAACTTTCAAAGTATTACAATTTGGTCCTAAAAATAAATCTAAAGTCTTGCAAATAAACTCAATAATAATAGTATGTCCTTAATCTATACAAAAAATACTAATAACAATACATAAATAAGTATCATCTACATACAAATAAAATATGAATATTATGCATATATATAAATATTTATTCTTACCGATTAAGGATACTGGTTACTACAAGTATAAATATTAAACAAATATTCATACATAAAGGGATGACACGTAAGTAAAAATCCCAACAAATATCTTGCCAGGTCTGAGTTGGGCTATGACAGATGGTATCAAACCCACTCCCAGTGCACAACAGAACGGTGGTGGGGCAAACCTCAGCGAGGACGCTGAGTCCCTAAGGGGGGTGTATGTAACACCCTAGGAGAATCTCACATTGTTAAGGCACGGGAGAGATGTTGAGTTTATAAAGGGTGACCCACACCTTAATTGACAAGACGCGTTTTGGGTGAAGGACGCTTGCGTGAAGCCCAAGAATAAAACAGTACAGGCTTGGGCCCAAAACGGACAACATCTCACTAGGTCTGGGTTGGGCCATGACATGAAGAATGGCATTTACTTATTTAGCTAAAAATGCATTCTTTTTCACATTCATTTTTCTTTTTACTAAGCATAAATCCTTTAAAAAATTTGCATAAGAGAGAACCTATTTAATAGCATTCAATAAAGTAATATTAACTTTTACTTGTTTGAAGATTTCAAAAATTTCAGGATTGTGATTCATCTTCTTAGTATTATGTAATGCATGACGAAATAGAGGTGGAGGCAAGGGTTTGGTGTTTTCTTCATTAGGTGTAAGTTCAACGCTTTCCTTACCCTTAGAGATTGATTCATCGTTTTCATGAGGTTTAGGAATGTCTTTTTCAACAGTTATACCATTCCGAAGAGTGATAACCACTTTAACTTGATCCATGTGTTGGCTTCCTGAACTACATGCATTTGAGTTATGTTATCCTTTATGGTTTGATTGTGGTTGAGAAGGAAATTTTTCTTTCTCATGAATGTTCAGTGTAGATGCAATAGCTAGAGTATCTTTCAAATTAGCAAATGTTTGACCATTTTGAGAATTAATAGACTCTTACTTTTCAATGAATGCATGCAAAATATCTTCAAGATTTTTCTTATGAGGTGGGATATATGGTAGTTGTGAAGCCTATGCTTGAGTGTCATTCCTTTAACTAAAATTCGGGTGATTTCACCATCCAGGATTATAGTTTTGTGAATATAGGTTATTGTTTGACCTCTTGAATGTGTTTAGAACATTGACTTGTTTATAGAGGCATTCCCAAAATACAGGCAAAGTTAGACAATCATTGGTAGAATGATCATGGATTTCATAAATGTGACACATAATTTCTTGAACATATTTTATTTGACCATTTTTTTTTCATTTCTAAGGTTTTGACTTTCTTGCTAGGGATGCTAATTTGGCTTAAAGGCTATGGTCTTTCCTAAGATGATAAATACCCCCACTAGATGTAGTGGTTTGATTTTTAAAAGGTGCCTCACAGGTACCAGCAGTGTCCCAATTTTGAGCATTTTCTGCTAGTAAGTCTAAATAGTTCATTGCCTCTTCTGGGTCTTTATCCTCAAATGTTCCATTACATATCATTTCTAGCATTTTGCTAACTTGAGGTGTTAAGCCCTCAGAGAAATTTGAGACTATTCTCCATGTTTCAAAGCTATGATAAGGATATGTATTAAGTAATTCTTTATACCTTTTCCAACATTAGCAAAGGGTCTCTCCTGATTTTTGGGCAAAAGTGGTGATTTGTCTTTTGAAAGAATTTGTTCTATGGGAAGGAAATTTTTTTTTTAGGAATTATTGTTGCATCTCATCCAATAAAAAAGAAATGGATCCTGGCCTAAGGTTTTGTAGTCATATTTTAGCTTTATCTTTTAAAGAAAAAGGAAAAAGCTTAAGTCGAATTGTGTTTATGCTATAATTTTGGTCATTATAAGTGTTGCACACTTCTTTAAATTCTCTTAGATGTAGATAAGGGTTCTCTGCCTCTAAGTCATGAAAAGTGGATAAAAGTTGAATAATGCCTAGCTTGAAATTAAAATGTGTTGCATCTAGAAGAAAAATTAAACAAGATGGTACACCGGTTCGTGTACGGTTCATGTAGTCTTTAAGTGTCCTAGGTCAGTTATGGTCATTATGTTGGGACTGATTCTCCTATGGGTTTATGAGTCCCTTAATTTGATTTTTGATCATGGTCTTAATGGGTGAAGAATGAAAAGATAAAGGAGAATCTAACAAATTATTAAAGAAAGTTTCGAAATTATCTTTCACCAAACGATGAGAATTAGGATCTCGAAACCAACCGCTCATATAAAAAAATAAAATAAAATACAATAAAAATAGATAATACAAATAAGAGAAAAAAAAAATAAAACATTAAACACAGGCAAATAAAATAGGCGAAACTAAAATTAAAATAAAAAGATAAATAATTAGAAGTTAGATTAGTAATGTTAGATTAGTCAATGTTAGATTATATAATAAAATGTTAATAAATAAAGAGTAAGAGGTTTAGCCTTTCATGAAAATAAAAATTGAATAATAAATAAATAAAACAAGTTAAGAGGCCTAGCCTTCCATAAAAATAAAATAAACAAACAAACAACCAAAAAATATATTAATTTCACTTCCTAGGCAACGGCGCCAAAAACTTGACACGTCCAGCATATAGGACTTTATTCTCAAGTGCAGGATTGTCGAAGTAATAAATAACTCGATGAGAATGGAGTCGATCCACAAAGAAGTAGAATTAAAATTACAAACTATATACTTTAAGAACAATTAAAATAGCATAAGATGTTTGCAAATAATAATTCAATTAACAAATTGAAATAAAAGCTAAGGTTTGGGGATCCACACTTGGCGCATGAAATATGAATATATTCAACACTTTTTATAATTCAATTAGAATCCTCACACAAAGGAGGTTTTAATCGAAAGATATAACAATTAAAATTCATCACAATTTATATATTAACTAGCATTTATTCATTTCAATTATTATACACCAAATCTTGTAAATGAGTTCAAATATTTATTATGCAAATCTTTATTTTGTCTACAATAAATCAAAACTCACACTTTACAAGAAAATGTATATACTCCAAATCTTGTAAATGATTTTAAGAATTTATAGTGCCAACTATAAAGAGTGCTATAATAAATCAAGATACACCACTTTTAGAAAAAATGATATTAATATTACAAATAAAATAATTACATCATATATAAATTTAGATAACTTAAGAATGAAGCATTCAAGTTATGAATAAGAGTTAAATATATCTTATTACCTTACCAAGAGTTTCATCCTTTTACCTTAGTATAAAAAAAAATAATATTACAAAGAGATAATACAAAGATAAGTGTTTGGAACTAAAATCTAACTCTCTAATTACATGCTTTAGGAATAAACAAGACACATATTTATAAAAAAAAATATGGATAAATCGAGACAAATGAGGAGGGAACCACTTGGATGATGAAAGTCAAGAATGGTGGTAAATAATTTGTATTTATTATTATTAATGCACCCATTTGATTATCCAATTTAGAATTGATGTAGTCTGAATTAGTTGTCCTCTAAAACATAAAAGCTACATATAAATCTCTTATCTTTTCAAATTGATTTATCTCATACGTATTAGATACGTATTTCAATAGTTATGTGTCAAATACTAATGACTATTTAGCTTAGGCTTGTACTGCAAATCAGTTCCGTTCTAGGCCATTTTTACCCTCTAAACATTCGAATTTAAATACTTTGTGAAATACAAAAGGGACGTCAAATTATGGTCTACTTTTTTAAAAAGGTTAGCACAGACAGTGAAATGGTGAAGGGTTATAAGGACTCAGATTATGTAGGTGACCTGGATAATAGAAGCTTTTTATTTGAGTAGATCTTTAAAGTGTTTGGATACAGCGTATGCTGAAAATTAGTATTACAGCATATTGTAGCACTGTCAACTACGGAGGCCGAGTACATAGCCTTATGAGAGGCTATCGAAGGGGTTATATGGTTTAAGGGTATTTATGCTAAACTTTTGGCTATGAATAAAGTTAATACTTTTGTGTATTATGATAACCAAAATGTCATACATCTAAGCAAACATCAAGTGTTTCATAAAAGATCAAAACACATTGATATTATGATGCATTTCATTCGGGATACTGCATAGAGTGGCATTATTAGTTTGTGAAATTTTTTTACGTTGGAGAATCCTACTAGTATGTCAACTAAGTTGATGCCCTCAGTTAAGTTCAGGTTATTTTTGAACTTAACAGGAACCACAACTTACAATTGAAGATTGCAAGTTGTGATGCGGATAAGATGAATCCTTGGACTACTCTCTTAGAGTTGTTAGAGTGATTTTATATCTAGAATGAGATTTAAGGCATTTTAAATCTAAATCATATTTAATGTGATGATTATGTTTGGAACAAATTCAAGAATAAGTCAAAATCAAGTTGTAGTTGAAAGTATGTGTGAAAGGGGTGAAAAATTAATAGAATAATGCTAAAAATACAGAAGAAAATAGAAAAACATTCTCAGGTATGAGTGTCATAGCACTCATAAGACAAAATCAAGAATAAGTTAAAATCAAATTGTAGTTAGAAGCATGTGTGGAAGGGATGAAAAACTAGTAGAATAGTGCTAAAAGTACAGAAGAAAATAGGAAAACAATTCTCAAATATGAGCGTCGTAGCACTGTTCATACCCCCCTCCCCATTTTTGAATTTTTACTCATTTTTAAATGCTTGAATATTTTAAACTTCATATAAATACTCTATTATGCATATTATTGAGATAAGTTTCGAAAAATACACTTGAGAAAATACTATACAACAAATAATTGAGTTTTAAATTGCAATTGTATCATTCTTTGATTTTCTAAGATAAATTTTCTTATAATCAATCAAATAAGAGAGACTTGGATCCTTGGTCCATCATAGACGTAAGCACATTATTGAATTATGTATTTTGTGTCTTGGTATGTTAATTTCTGCATTTTCTCTGCTGTTATTTTTTAGTTTTTGATTATGGTTGTTTTTAGTTGTGTATTCTACTTCATTGTTTATATATTTTACGTATTCCGCTACGTTTTCAACTCTATATTAATAACAATCAATGTTTGATTATCTTATGTTAAGATTCATTTTAAAATAAGGATTTGAGTTATATGTATTATTATTTTACTTATATAATATTATTGCTTAGTTAATATGATAATTTTGAATTATAAAATAGATCGTAGTTCAAAACAATGATATGTAATTTAAATATATGTTTAAAAAAATATAGAACCATTTACATTTACATTTATAAATTTTCTAATTATGCCAATAATAAAATAGGAATCTTAAAACTTTTATGTACTGGTTGATTGTATTCTAGCCTACTTTAGTAAGCATGCTATATTGGGTCGTAGTGATAATATAATAGGCATGAATTTGACCTATTGAAATTATTTACTATCAATTTACTCATGATTTTCTTAGGATAATATTTGTAATTAAAGTAAAAATAATTCTCGAAGTTATTGATGTAATTGATCTCTCCCCAACCCGAATATATTCCATTGCAAGAAACATATATATATATATATATAGACTATTATTAGGCTTTATGTGCACAAAATAATTCAAACTAAAACTTTTTTATCATCAACTTCAGCTAGATCTGTGAGCACTTCAAAAAACACAAATTATATATATAAAGAGAAAGCAATAAATGATTTGGTGTGTTTCGCATCTCATCGTATGAAAAGTTTTAGGATATATTTTAAAATACGTGTCAAAATTTTGTAATATATTATAAATTTTATAAAAATTATAGATTAATTAGATAGTGTTACATGACAATATTACTACCGTATAATAAGTTACATAACCTACTAAATTATATATATATATATATATACATATATATATTCAACTATCATCTAAGTTGCATGCGTTGCTAAGATGGATTCAACTTTTATGATCAATATTGTTTAGAGTCGTAGCCAATTACTCTATTCTGTTTTGAGCATTATCCATTTATTTTTTTGACTTAAAAAAAATTTATGTTGTCACATTATTCACTATTTTTTTATTATCTTTTTATTAATCTACCTTTACACTACTATTTTTTATAAATTATTAATGTAATTTTTTTAAAAACTAATACTAAAATTATAAAAATTATAGCATATTTATGTTATGATAGAATGATGAATATTTTTTTTTTTAATTTTGTCCTTTTGTTTTAAAATTATATTTTTATTAATATTTAATATTTTTCCACGCATTAATATTTAATGCTCATTTAAAGAATAAATACGTTATAGTTTTTTATTATTTTTTAAAACAAAATTACTAAAAAAATAAAACAAGAATATATTTATTCTTTATCAAAAGTATGAAACATTAATTTAAAATTTAACTAATGAAAATAAATAAAATAATAAATAAGAAAAAAGATAAATAAAATAACTAAAATTTCATCATTCTATCATAATATAAATATGTTATGGTTTTAATTATTTTAATTAGTTTAGTATTATTTTTTGAAAACATATATAAATAATCTGGGAAAAATAATAATAAGAGTATATTAGTAAAAAGATAATATGAATTAATGAGTAATGTAATAATAATATTTTTTAAATAATATAAAATATCAAAAAATAAGTGAGTAATGATAAAAATAGGAAGGAGTCATATATAATTTTTCTATGGAAGAAAAAAAAAAGAGGAAAAATCAAAGATGAATACCCCAATTACAACCCACCAAGATTTTATGCTTATTAGTTAAGTTTCATCAAGACCAATATTTTTATTGAGATCTAATATTCTTACATTTTTTTTAAATGGGCTTTTTTTTATTTTTTTAAGTTCATGCTCTACTCCGAATAAAAATTTATTTGATTTTTATTTGCACGTATAAGACAAATAACCCACAAACATGTGATTTTTTATTCTAATAACGAATTTGGCACTAAGATAATCCAATATTGTGGCACCTCCAAATAGAGAGGATAATGGATTAGGGAGAGAGAAAGGTAAAGAATGTTGTAATGATATTATTTTTTAATGTAGTGTTCCATCCCCTAACGTAATTGTAATATGAAAAAAACTTAGAAAATAATTAAAATACAAGAAATAAAGAATATTGTACGGTTATAGGAATCTTAAAACTTTAATTATAAAATAGATCATAGTTCAAAACAATGATATGTAATTTAAATATATGTTTAAAAAATAAAGAACCATTTACATTTACATTTATAAATTTTTTTACTTGTGCCAATAATAATATAGGAATCTTAAAACTTTAATTTGGTTGATTGTATTCTAGCCTACTTTAGAAAGCATGCTATACTGGGGGGTAGTGATAATATAATAGGCATGAATTTGACCTATTGAAATTATTTACTATCAATTTATTCATGATTTTTTTAGGATAATATTTGTAATTAAAGTAAAAATAATGCACAAAGTTATTGATGTAATTGATCTCTTCCCAACCCGAAAATATTCCTCTGCAAGAAACATATATATAGACTATTATTAGGCTTTATGTGCACAAAATGATTTAAACTAACACTTTTTTTTATCATCGACTTCAGCTAGATCTGTGAGCACTTCAAAAAACACAAATTATATATATAGAGAGAAAACAATAAATTATTTGGTGTATTTCGTAACTCATTTTATGAAAAGTTTTAGGATACGTGTCAAAATTTTGTAGTACATCGTAATTTTTATAAAAATTATAAATTAATTAGATAGTGTCACGTGATATATTATTACCGTATAATAAATTACGTAACCTACTAAATCATTAATGTAATTTATTTAAAAAATTAATACTAAAATAATTAAAACCATAAAAATCATAACATATTTATGTTATGATAGAAGGATGAATATTTTGATTTTTTTTAGGGATAAAAATAATTTTATCCTCATATTTTGGGGTAATTGACAACTTTACTCTGGTTAAATATAAAATACCCGTATTTACTATAATTCGTTAGTATTTTTCGTTTAGTTAAACGATCAAAGGGTAAAAAGGTAAACTAAACTTATAATTAAAAAAGGCATTGATAATACTGTCAAGTCAGAGATACGCATCGAACCCCTGAAAGTGGATGAAAAGTTTAACTTTAGTTTTTGTGTTCTTTTGAGATCATTGTTGCCAACTTTATTTTTTTAGAGAGAGAACGATGTTTTCATTGTGCAGAATCGTTAAAAAAAAAAAAGCCATTTTATTTTCAAATCCTACAACAAAGAGGTGAGAGTGCTGTGAGATTTGTCGAAGAGTGAAAGAAAACAATTACAAGGACGTGGGTTTTCAAGACAAGGGCACCGTATACTATTTGTGTGACATTTTAAAGGTAAGTATCCGAAATCTGTTCAAAATTTGTCCCTTTTTTTTTCTTGTTTTATCGTAGTATAACTTATACATAATCGATTCACTTAAATAATATGATGCATGTATTTTTTTTATAAAAGTTTTTGGTATTAACTGTTCATGTTCATACGATTATAAAAATTTCTAGAGTTTATGTACAAATTGTTCTTATGGCTGTGATTGAGTTTTTATTGATACGAATTATTGGTATAAGTAATTAAAATTACGATATTTAGGGTTTAAAATTTAAATATATGCATGTCAATAAGTAGTAGAAATAGAATTATAATCTATGTGCTTTGGGAATATTGCATCGTTGGCTTAACAAGATTGTATATAATCTGTATAATTCAAGTGTGTGTATATGGTTGTAGATGTCATCTGAAAAAGATTGGGTGTGTATCATTGTTAAGATTGTGGGTTATCGTGACCACGCATATTTTACAAGCCTTGATTATTGTAGCCTAATTGAGTTAAAGAGTGAGGTGTGTGAGAATATTTTTGAGAGACTACTATTTTCTCGAGATAATTTTCGTATAACCGTAAAGGTTCCTTAGACAGGAAAGTCAGTAGAGTTGGAAACTGACACACAATTGGTGAGATCAGTGAGTGAATGCATTAGAAGAGACATTTTGTACATGTATGCTGAGCTAGAGGTCCTTCCACTAATGGCAGTGACTCCTCCAGGTTGGAAATGGCCAAAAGTGCAAAAGAAGATATATGGTTCTGGGCCAAGAATGAAGAAAAGTTTGTTCAATGATAGTGAGGTCCTCTCCCAAATTAATCCAGAACCTGTACATGGTGTAATATCCAATCCCTATTAGTAGTATTGGCGCCTAGATTTCGGTATAGAACAAATAAGACACCGTAGGGTTACTCGATTTTAACCCTATTAGAAATATTCCCTTTATAGTGCACGTGAGAGATATTAGACCTAATTTGTTAATTTCACACCCGATCAGTGCGCCGGATGACCCTAGAATATTTTTAGAATTTTTCTCTATTGGCTTGGAAAAGAAAATTCTAATTTACTACATGGATTTCCATTTAAGGGTTATGAATGGAACAAGCCTTTGTTGAGAAACATAATCCATATATTAGAGAATGGACCAATTAGAAGAAATCTCATGGATTGCCAAGTTGGAAGTTCTAGTTAGTTCTTTGAACTATTCTAACTAGATAGTTACAAATGAACTAATTACATAATTAGTTTTTAACTAATGGCAAATTAGAAGTTTTAAGTAAGTTGAAGGGCAAAATGATAAATTGAGGGAGCACTATATATATGTTAGAAGTGTGTAGAAATTTGAAGAGAGATCAAAACCAACACTTAGCCAAAAAAAGAGAGAAATTCGAGCTTCAAAGGGGGGTGCTGCTACAGTGACTACTCAAGTTTTTTTTTCATGATTTTTCATGTGTAATCAAGCCAAACTAAGGTTGCAAACCCATCCCTAAGTTCAATTGAAGTCTCTATTAGTGAAAATTCAAGAAAAAGAGGTAAGAAAAGCATCTTTTATGAGTTTGATAAGTGAGATTTCAAGAATATTTTAATTGATGTCCTTATGTGTATTCTTGGCTTAGATTGAGTTGAATTCTAGTTTGGAGCTTGAAAAAGTCATCAATTTGAAGAAATTGGCAAGGTGATAATTAGGGTTTTTGGTGATTTTGTTGTAGAGATTTAAATTGATTGTAATTAGGGCTTTAGAATGAAATTGGCATGATTTTGTTGTAATTGGAACAAGAAATTGAGAAAAGGAATGTGTTGGAACCTAGGGTAAAATTCTGCCACTTTAGGGAAGTTAGGAATTGAGTGGTGTTTTGATTGAATTGTTGTGTGTAAATAATGCATATTGTGAATTGAATGTATATGGTTGATGGAAAAACCCAAAAATGAAGAAAATGAGACATAATTGTCCATGTTGGAAAGGTGAAGGGCAAGTATGTCCAATCAAATTATAAGGTGTTCAATAATTTTCAGGGCGCCGAATGATGAGTTAGTTTCGATTATGGCTCCGTAACTAAAATTGGGAAGTAGTTTAAATCCGGGCTTTGTATGCCGATTAGGGCATTTAGTAGTTAAATGAGATTCTAGTGTTCGATTTGGTTCTAAATGTCATTTATGGCGCGTAGGTGAAGATAACCGAGAGCGTTAACGGGAGCAGGAATCGGGAGCGAAATTGAGCGCGGAGCGGTTGTGAGTGGAAATCTGCCATTTCTTTTACTTTTCGGTTATTATGTTTTCACACAATGACTATGTATGTTTTATGAGCTTTCGATGCATAAACATGATTTATGATCTTGATATATTCATAGACATGCTTTTACATGATCGATTTGTGAAACAGTTTTAAAATTTTTGCAATTGTTTTAAGGCCATTGGTACCCTCAGATTATAGTGGTGATGATTGTATTAGACCCGGCTGGTATATCCCGTGCACATGGGCAGGTCTTGGGGGTGTGTCACTAACTCCGGGAAGTTGGGATGTCGAGTCATGTGAGTCACTCTATGTGTACGAGATATTGTCTCACTATATGCATGCGATGTAGGATTTCGCTGCGTAGCCAGTGAGATGTCTTGAGATGTCATTGTGGGTGCTGCTAGTTGAGGTGCCCCGTGACCTACTCACGTATGCGGTGCTAGGTGAGTCGCTGCGTGGGTATAGAGCTTTAGGGTTACCATTGGTACAGTTTAGAAAGAAAATGGCCGAGCGAGGATTTTACTAGTTTTCAATTTACCGATAGCATTTATGCATTTATATGCACACAACAGTTATTATGTTATATAGATTCTGAATATAATTTTTCAAAGATGTAGATAAAACCCGCTCGGCAAGATTTCATTAGCATATGATATTAGAAACCATTTTACAATTTTACATCCGTTTTAGAAGCATAATTTCTGCATGTACTTTAGAAATTGCTATCTTTGTATAATATTCTTGTAATTGAATTCTCATTTACACTCACTGAGCTCCTTTAACTCACTCGTTTTATGTTTTATGTTTTAAACCCCTTTCCCAGGTGCAGGTCTCGGAATGCAAGCTGCTGATTCTCCTATCGCCGAGTAGTGGGCCGAATCTAAAGATAATTTTTGTACATGTAAATGTGCTAATAGCACTCTTTACTTTATGCATAATAGTTGTAGGCATGTATATTTGTAAGTATGTGTTGAATCAAGAAGAAGAGATTTCCAGTTTATGATGATCATTTTTACTTTTTATGATTATGCTTATTTTGTGATTTAACGAAATAATTGAGTTGTGTTGGACTTGATTTGAAAAGGACCGGAGGTTCGAATTGGTAGAATTGAGATGTGTTGGAATTAGAAGTGAAATTTCTTTGCAGGTTTATATGGATTTTCTAAAAAACAGGGGAAACTCTGTCCGTTTGTTTTTAAAACTAAGATGTCATTTTCATGTATATTACTAGATCTTCTTAGTAGTAACAAGAATTAAAAAGGGGTTCGCCTCGCGAAATTTCTTAACATACCCAGTTAGGTTCGGAGGAACTTCCGTCGAGGTGCCCGGCAGGGCCGCTGGGATCTATAGTAGAGGGTCTCGGGTCGGGTCCTGTCACATGGGCAGCAACATAATGCCTCACCAGACTCTGCACAAGCTAACCACCAACACACCCAAAGCCAACCACAGTCTCAAGTTTTACAGCAGACCCAAAGCTCACCACACCAGCAACCTACTGACCCACAACCACACCAGCAACCTGCTGATCCATAACATACCTAAAGCCCAGTACACTGGCAACTTGCTGACCAACAACAAACACAAAGCCAACTACAGTCTCAAGTGTTATAACAGACCCAAAGCCCACTACACTAGCAACTTATTGACCCACAACCACACCAGCAACCTGCTGACCAACAACATACACAAAGCCCACTACACCGACAACCTGTTGACTAACAACAGATCCAAAGCCCATCTCACTAACCACAGTCTCAAGTTTCCCAACAAAGCCCAACCCCACCACAAGCTGAGCAGCAACACAGCTCAACCCCATCACATCCACATGCTGAATATACTAAAATCCCATTACCACCAGATGCTGAACAGGATTAAAGCTCAAGTTCATCAGGTGATATTTCACATGATGAGGCATTTTGGTCGACAATGACAAGAAGAGGATATTCCCATTGATAATATTGATGTTGAACATGGAGAAAATATTAAGAAAACTAGTATAGAAGATAGTGATAGTGATAGTGAGAAAAATCATTCATTATTCCAGTATGAGTCAGATAACAGAGAAGATGCTATGATGTCCTCATCAGATGAAAAAGATGCTATTAGCAGGATGAGAAACTCTATAAGGAGAGATTATTTTAGACCAGGCACTGTTGAAGAGTCCAATTTGCACATTGGACAGGAATTTGATGGTATTGAGCACTTTAGAAGTGCCCTGAAGAAGTATTACCTTAGGGAGGGTTTTGAAGTCCAGCAGATAAAAAAATAATCTAATCAGATTCAGGGCAACGTGTAAATTTGAGGGATGTCCTTGGTTTATCTATGCTGCAAAGGTAAAGTCAGGACTTATTTTCAGAATTCAATAATTATAAGAGGAGCACAACTATGATAGAGTGTCTAAAACAAAGGAAGCAATAGTGGGCTGAATTACTAAACAATTTGTTAGTAGCCTCAGGACAAACCCAAAAATGCCAGCTAAAGCCATGAAGGATGAATTTAAGTAGAGGTTTAGAATACACTGCAGCATGTAAAAAGTCACTAGAGCCAAAGCAAGGGCATTGAATGTGGCTAATGGAGATCATAAGAAAGTATATCATCGTTTAAGGGATTATGCACATATGCTAATGGACAGGAATCCTATAGTTCTTGTCAAAATAAAATTTGAAGTGGCATTAAGGAAAGTCTTATCAAGTTTTAGAGATTTATATTAGGATTTCCAGCTTTAAGAGAAGGATTTCTCCAAGGGTGTCGACACTTTATAGGTTTTGATGGGGTCATTTAAAGGGTGCTTATGGAGGAGTTCTATTATCTGCTGTTAGTTTGGATGCAAACAATAGAATTTTTCCATTAGTAGTCTGTGTTGCTGAAATAAAGAGTGAAGATTCTTGGAGTTGGTTCCTTAATAACTTAAAGCAATGGCTTGGCATTGTAAGAGACGACTCATTTACATTTATGACAGATATGCAAATAGGGATATTGCAAGCACTGTCTAAGCACTGGTTTGCTGCTTCAATGAGATTCTGTGCAAGACATATCATCTTTAATTTCAAAAAATAATGGCCTGATCAAAGATTTATGCCTCTATTTTAGGAGGCGGCAAAGGCCACAAGAAAGTCAGCTTTCAATGATCGCATGTCAGAATTTAAGAAGGCTAATGTCAATGCATACATGTATCTGGCCAACATTGAAGCAAAGTTATAGTGTAGGCATGCTTTTGAAGATAATGTGAAGTATGATCATATTACTAATAATATGACAGAATCGTGGAATAGTTAGTTAAATGATCAAAAGGACAGGACAGTTTTACAATTGCTTGAATTCATAAGAAAGAAGGTAATGAAAAGATTACATAAAAGGCATGAACAAGCACTGAAGTGGGGGGGGAATCCTACCACCAGTAATACAAAAGAAGTTAGATCAGTCTAAGAAGGATGAGAGATATGTAAAGATAATTAATGCAACTGGGAGTGAGTTTGAAGTAATGGATAGTTTATAAACATATGTGGTTTATTTGGACAAGAAGACGTGTGACTGTGGGGCATGTCAGCTTAGTGTCATACCATGTAAACATGTGATGCCTTGTGTTGTTCACAAGAAACATAGTGAATTGGACTATGTGGATCCGCACTTAAAACCTGAGGCATACATTAAAACTTATAGTGGTGTTATTTATCATTTGCCAGATCAATCTGTATGGCCTATAATTAAAGGCCCAACAATTGAAGCACCCGAAATTAAGAAAAAAGTTGGTAGGCCTAAGACTTCTAGAAAGAGGGATCGAACTGAAAAGTTGGATAAGTTAGATTTAAAGACCAGAGGCACTGTCAAATGTGGCAAATGTAATACTTTTGGCCACAATAAAAGGAGTTGCAAGTCTCAAGCATCCACAAGTTATGTTAGTAAAATATTATACGAATTTTCTCATTGTTTTTGTCTATGACATAATACCAATTCTACCCCATAGGTTTATCATAATCAAACTTTTTTTTTCAAATTGCAGGAGCCACAATAGAACCTCACAGTACCCAACAAACAACATTGGTGATAAACAAAGTCATCGGTATAATTACTTCAATATATGCTAATTTTCTGTGTTAATTATTACAATACATGCATGAACACCTTGTTGTCAACCCCAAACAACATAAAATTCAACAATCGTAAGTGCAAATGTAATGTTCGTGCTGCTGTTAGAATTTTCGAGTCAAAATGGCAGCAACATAAATTGTATTTCTGCTGTGTGAATGGTGAGTGTGACTACAAGTGATTTTGGGAACCTAATGATGGTGATTTACATCTGAGCATTAGTCATATGAAAGAATATCAGGATGTGAATAGGCATCTAATAAAGTTCACTAACAAAATATGTCAATGCAACGAGAAAGCATATGTTGGAATATCATAATCTCTTGAAAATCCATATAAGTTATATTTCAGATGCATGCAAAGGAAATGCAAATTTTATAGGCTCTAGAAGCCAAGACCTGAGGAGTTCAATGCAAGTGCCATTTTTGATGATATGGAACATACAATCAGCAGTAACTATATGCGAGAGGAAAGTGTGTGTAATTCATATAACATGGATGAACTAGCACTTCAAAGAATATGTCAACAGCGAGATGGAATTAGAAAACAGTGGCTTCTTAGTATTAACACATTTTGGATGTATTTTGGGTGAATATTTTTGGTGGAAAGACCAGCAATACTTGGATGTATTTTGGAGATTTTTTGGCTGAAATATTAGTAGAGAATAGTGTTGGAGCTGGTGCTCACGTACCATTCCAATATTGTATGAATATTAATTGTTAATATTTATACAATAAACATTTTAAATAAAGATTGTTAATACCATGGTATAATGCTTGTAACATTAGAGACGTTGTTTAATCTGAAAGAGTTCAGATCTGATCTAAAGGAGTTTAGATCAGAACTAATAGTTAGCAAAGCTGAGAGTTATAAATGCTAAGAGTTAGCAGGTTATAAGAATCAGCGAGGTCTAAAGAGTTAGAACCTTGTCTATAATGGGACAAAGACCTGAGAGTATACTTGTAATGATATAGTTGCAAAGAGTTGCAATAGGTATTAAGAAATATCATTATGAAAGTGTGTCTCAAAGATAATGTTTCTAATCTATAATCACCAATGCTGGTCTATCGGTGATTCATTTTATATAGATTAGTATATGTCTATATCTGACTGGTTCAGATGGTTGTTCTTAGCTGACCATGAGCTTAGAGCTTGTATAGGCATGCGGGTATCCAGTCAGGACTGGATACTGAACAGACTTATGAGGACCCCAATAGATATCCTATGACACTGTCAAAGGAAGGTCCTCTCGAGTTGAGTAGTATTCGTGGTCCTTTGACCTGAGCGCCACGGTGGTCTTGTGAGTGATCCATCATGCTTTGGTTCCACATATGTCAGAGACCTTTCATGGTCTGACCGCTATGTGTCGCTGGGTATGGTCCGATACTCATGGAGTCCGGTGTGTGTAGATACGGGATCCGTCAGCTTACGTAGGTAAGTTGTATATCCGATGCTCCGAGATTGTATTTCATAAAGTCTTGTGGCCACAAGCATAAACCCAGGAAAAGAGTTTCCCACAGGGTTAAACAATATAGCAAAAGTGTTTGCGTATATTGTTTATCGAGATACGAATCTGGAGATAAGATTATGGATGAGCAAATAGGGATTTGACGAAGCTGATCTATATCCCTACATATCCAGGGTATAAATGATGGAAGGATTATACGTATACGTTATGACTTCAACTTGTATGGTTTGACACGCTGATTTGTAATATTCGTAACGTGTGCGTGGGGCATCGATTACGGATTAATGGAACAGTTCTATTTGACAAATCGGGTGTGGACCTAGAGAGTCCCAATATGAAATGTACTCTTTGAGCACTTGGGCAGTGTACCGTATTGAATTGTTCAATACAGTATAATTCAGCAATTACTAAGGTTACTTTAACTAAAGTATATGGTTAAATGGTGGGACCCACTTTAGGTTAACTTGGTAACCGAGTAAGGATATAAAAGTAATTTCATTTTATGATTATTTAATTATTAAATAATAAGAATAAATATTTATTTATTTAATGTTAAATAAATAATTTAATTTAACTATGATTAAAGGTTAAGTTTTCCCAGAAATCGGTAAATTCTGCCTTGTTAGTGCTATCCGATAGACTTTTCTCCTCAACGAGTTTTTGAACAGAACTTTGATAGGCGAGAGGTGTAAGCACCGGTCATTGTCATTAGAGTGTTATAACCTTAAATAACAAGAAAGTATTGGATTTCCCTTAACTTAAGGAGAGCAGCCCGGAGACAGCAAAATTGTTTCAAAGACAGAAGTACACATCATAGGAAAAACCCGTCAGTCACTATCTAAATGACTAAACAAATACCAGCAGGCTCAATGATGCAGTGACCGGCTCATCGCTTCTCTGTGTAACCTTATCACAAAATAGCAGGCTCGAAAATCTTTCTTTCGCCTTTCCTCCCGACTTTTGTTGTCGTGCTCATCCGAAATGAAAAGGCTGTTAACCCATTTTCGTCTTTCAAATGGAGGTGGTTCCTGCCACCTATGCTGCTTCCCCTGCTGGTAGGTGATCAACGGAGGGTCTTGGAGTCAATGTATTCCAGGCACCGACAGGATGTCCGAAAGCTGCTAGTGGCTAGTCTTCCCTAAAGCATACGCAAGGGAAAGGCAGGTAGGGGTTGGGCTCACTTCGGTTGCCGGTAGGAGTACATTATGGCAGGATCAGTTTTACGAAGGGCCAAAAAGGGAAAAGCAACACCTGAACAGCTCGCTCAATGCGCATTAGATGCTCTGATCTCGCCTTTGTTGATCCGGTTGAAGAGCTCTTATAGAGGCAAGTGAAGTTGGTGAGCCGTATGGTTTTGCAACTTTGAAAGGAGAATTTCCATGGAGCAGTCTGCTCCTCCCAATTACTTAAGTAGGGATCGAGATCTTAGGATCTAGCTAGATGAGGCCCTGGGAACGTTTAGTGGGGCTTTCCGCAAGAAGGAGACTGGTTTGATCTATAGGGGCACTAGTTGAAGTTTATCAATTAAATATTTATTAACTTAAAGGTTAAGTTAAAATAATCTAATTATAGTTAAATGTTAACTAAGGTTAGGTTAAGCTAAATGAAATGTAAATGAAATTCAAATTAGTTTGGAATTTATGCATTAGTATATAAAGTGAAATGAAATTGAAAATCATTAATGTTTTAGATTTTAGGTTTTGCATTTTGGGAGCCAATTCAATTTGAGAAATTAAAATTGTTTGTTTTGTGTTTTAAGTGTTAGAACAACAAAACAAATTAGATAAATGGTTACTAAATGTAATAACTAAAAACAAAATTTGTTTTATTTATTCAAAGTTGAATAAAAGGAAAAACAAATTTAATTAAGTTAAATAGTTTAACTTTGAATCATGTTTAAGAGTTAAACATATATGCTGGATTAAGATGCTGTCATTCTAGACAAGCAAACTCACCCTTGTTGATTGCTAGGATTGATCAAAGATTCATTTCATGGTGGACTTCAAAGAAAATAAATCCAAAGGCTTCATGGGTGATATTTTCTCAATCTCGAATTTCAGTTTAATCAAATATGTTATTTATGTGTTCATTGTATTTAATTTTTCACTGTGCACATGTATGTATGAGATATATATTGTTTGTATGATGAACACAACTCACATGCAAGCACCCTAATGATTTGTACAACACACCCAACAAATAGATGGTATTGAGCTTCAGTTTATTTGCTGTAATATGTTCGAATTTTTGTGGCTTGTAAACAAGTGAATAAATTGAAGTAATGGACGTTGTGCATGAAACTAAAGTGCAGAAATAGGTGTAAACAAAGCCAAGTTATATAGGACTCAAATGTAACGGTCAAAAATATTAATTCTCTTTTTCAACGGTAAAAAAAAAACAACTAATTATTACGGGTAAAATAGTAATTTAACTGATGTAGTTATCACAAATTTCTATAAATACTCACGTTTTTATATGCTATAGGAAAAATAGTAAAATAGCATGAATATTTTTAAAGATATTTTACGTTTAGAAAAAAGACAATTTTTGGGTAATATCTCATTTTTTGGATGTGGTTATCACAAATTTTCATAAATTCTCACATTTTTACATGCTGTGGGCAAAATGGTAAAATAACATTAAAGTTGATTTTCCATCCAACTAAACGAAAAAAAACTAACGGATTAGGATAAATGTGAGTATTTTATATCTAACCGGGGTAAAATTATCAATTACCTCAAAACATTAGGGTAAAATTATCTTTATCCCAATTTTTTATCCTTTTGTTTTATATTTATATTTTTATAAATATTTAATATTTTTTCATGCATTAATATTTAATGCTCATTTAAAGAATAAATACGTTACAGTTTTTTATTAGTTTTTAAAACAAAATTACTAAAAATAATAAAACAAGAATATAGTTATTTTTTATTATCAAAAGTATGAAATATTAATTTAAAAATTAATTAATGAAATAAAAAATAGAAAAATAGAAATAAATAACTAAAATTTCATCATTTCATCATAATATAAATATGTTATAGTTTTTATTATTTTAATTAATTTAGTATTAATGTTTTTAAAAAATATATTAATAATATATTAAAAAATAATAATAAGGGTAAATTAATAAATAATATGAATTAGTGGGTAATGTAATAATAAATATTTTTAAGTAACATAAAATATCAAGAAGTAAGTGAATAATGATAAAAATAAGGAGTCCTATATAATTTTTCTATCGCAAAACAAAATAAAGAAAAGAAAAAAAACAAAGATGAATGCTCTAATTATAACCCACCAAGACTTCATGCTTATTAGCCAAGCTTCATCAAGACCAATATTTTCATCGAGATCTGATTTTCTTACTTTTTTTAAATGGGCTTTTTTTTTGGACCTTTTTAAGTTCATGCTCTATTCTGAATAAAGATTTGTTTGATTTTTATTTGCTGATATAAGACAAATGACCCACAAACTCGTGATTTTTTATTCTAATAACTAATTTGGCACTAAGACAATCTAATATTGTAAAAAAACAAATAGAGAGGATAATGGATTAGAAATTTTTTATTCTAATAACTAATTTGACACTAAGATAATCTAATATTGTGGCACCTCTAAATAGAGAGGATAATAGAGTAGAAAGAGAGAGAAAGATAAAAAATGTTGTAATGATATTGTTTTTTAATGTAATGTTCCATATCCCTTTAATGTAATTGTAATATAAAGAAAACTTAAAAAGAATGAAAATACAAACGAAGAAAGGAATAAAGAATGTTGTATGGTTATTTTTTTAATAAAAATCTCAAAGTCAATATTTCATACAAGATTTGTTCTTTCTTTTTACTTTTTTAGCAAGTTGTGACGACTTGAGTCCATTATTTTTTCCTAAGTTGATAATGATCGAATAATGATCACCAATGAATGTGAAGCCATCACTATCACTGTCAAATCTATGTTTCTCTCTTAAGAAGAAAGTATGTATCATATATCCTATCTCTTTCTATATATATATATATAATGATTGGACCTCACAGTCAAAAGGCCAGCTAGCTATGGTTTTATTTTCTTCTTTTTCTTCCACTTTTTGGGGTCCTTATTGTTCGCGAAATGATCCAAAAAAAAAAAGTGATAACTGAAGTAAACATCAAATCTGAGAAGTCGGCGCCTGACAGACACATAATTCATACATTATCCACTTTTGATTTTTTTGAGCAATTTTTCATTTTTTGTTTGCAGCCGTGCCCGCATACCAGCCAAACCCTAATCTCCCATGTATGTTATTTTTAGCAATGCACTTTATTATAGTTAAAGCTACCCAATACCAAGCACAAATGATAACTACTTCTTATGATTATTTTTTTTCACCTTTACGAGTTTTTTTTTTAAAACCATAATTTTTCTTGTTCTTTCTCTCATGCCACCATCACTAATGTGAACTATGCATAATCTTGATCAAGATTTGAACTTCATTATTAAATTATAGATTCGTAGTCATGCGTGAATAGGTCAATTTATGATAAACTTGTAGTTCTCAAGTAAAAGACTTCTTGTGCATTAATTTTGTCTTGTTGCGTTTTTTTTATTATTGTTAATTCCAATCTCATTTCTTTATCATTTTTTTAAAAAAATAAATAAATTCAGACTTGTTCAATTTTTTTTGTTAACATTATTATAATAGATAATAAAATTTATAACTAGAATTGATCTATATATATATAATTTAATGAATTATATAATACTATGATAAATTTTTAGACATGTGATAAAATTTTATTATACATTGTAAACTGTAAAAAAATTATAAAAAATTACAAATTTACTAAACAATAACATATGGTAGTGTTACTCACCATATAGTGAATTACGTAATCCACTAAGTCATATTTAACTCTCTACCAAATATTTTACATATATATAAGTGAATTTTTTTAACTTAAAATTATAATTTAAATTTGTTTTCATTGATCACATACAATCTAATAGTATAAGGTCGATAATATTAAATACTACTTTTGAATTTAAATTTACACCAATAAATTATATGAAATTATTAGATTGTATGATATCAACAGATAAAATTAAATAAAAATTTAAGAAAACCTCACCCATACATATATATATATATATCTTTAAAAGATTTATTGGAGAAATTGATTATAATATTATTATTTTCTTACGACTCTCAATAAAAGATCAAGTAGCTCTCACAAAATCCGCCAACCTCTTATCACAGAGTAAAGAGTGAGAATTAAATCTCTCTTATCCGAACGGAGAGGTATAATTACCACCGAGTTCACTTGGTATGTATATTAATTAAATATTTTCGAAACTAAATGTTCACATATGCAAGAGTTTAACAAGTACTTGGCACTTATAATTGATCTATATGGCTAGCATTTTTTGTTGAGATCTAGCCATCTAGGCATCTAGCTTTTGCTTTTTTGACATGCTTATTGTGCACGCTTGATGTGCAATATTTGCATAGAATAATAACAACAGAGGTGATTAGTTGAATACTTATTGGTTCGAGGTTTAAATAATTAATTAAACTTTTAAAAAAAGTTAAAAAAAAATAAAAAAAACAAAAGTTGATACTAAAAATTAAAAAATAATATAATCTAATTATTCTTATTTATCATTATTTAGCAATAGCTCATTATTCTTATCTATCATTATTTGGCATGAGCCCTTATGAGCGCACCCAAATTTGATGGTCGGGGTTTGAATCTCCTAAATTTTAGTAATTTTTTTTTAAAAAAAAGATTAAAAAGTAAACAATGACATTAAAGATTAAAAATAATATCATCTAATTATTTTATTTATTATTATTTGACAAGAGCGTCCTATGAGCACACCCAGACCTGATGGTCAGGGGTTCGAATTCTCCTAAATTATAATAAAATTTTTTTAAAAAACAAAATAGTTAAATACTAATCACCCATGATACACATAACTAATTTTCTTTTCTTATTATAAAAAAATAATTAATTCTATTTATTTTAAAGATTTTGGATGAGGAGAGAAACCTCTTCCATTAACTATCTGAACTCTTATCCCCCCCATATTACTCAAACGGGTGGATGGTTGCTATGCAACTTGGTGACTACCCAAGTATTGCCTTGGGCAAACAGTTAATTCTCTTTGACCATTATTCTTTTGTTAATCATATCTTAAAAGAAAAATAAGTGTAAATAAGTTAAACTTTTTTTTTGCTATTTGTTAAATTTTTTTATCTTGTATTTCATATTTTTAAAATGTATGTCGCAATTTATGGATTGTATTATACAATACTTCATAATGTAGCAAAAATTTGAAACATATAACCAAAAAGTTGAAAGAAGTAATGAAAAAACATAGAACAAGTATTGAAAGAGTTCGATCAGCTTCACCGTATAGTTTCGCATAATAGAATAATTATATTTATTAGGATTATTGTTACTATGCCTTAAAATTTTTTACAACAATTATGAGTATGGAGAAACTCACTTTTAGCAAGGCCAAGTAGACCCATATTTAGGACTTCCCTAATAGTCCTTCAACCTCACTAGAACAGCATTAGATTCTATGGTTATTATGAGTATAGAAAAACTCATTTTTCTCGGGGCCTAAGTAAACCCCTATTTGGGACTTTCAATATTGTTTAGGGTGGGTATAGAACTGTTCAATTTTTTTTAGAACTAAAAAATATTGAAAAATTCAATTTTTTATTTTTTTAGAATCGAACCGTAATGAATTATGTAATATTCAATCCTTATTAGTAGTATTGGTACTTAGATTTCGATATAGAGTAATAAAGTCACCGTAGGGTTACCCGATTCTAACCCTATTAGAAATATTCTTTTATGGTGCGCGTGAAAGATATTAGACCTAATTTGATAATTTCACACTCGGTCAAAGCGTCGGATGACCATAGAATATTTTTGGAATTGTTCTCTATTGGTTTGGAAATTTTTTTTTTTAATTAACTACATGAATTTTCATTTAAGGGTTATGCATGGAACAAGCCCTTATTGAGAAACATAATCCATATGTTAGAGAATGGACTAATTAGAGACAATTTCATGGATTGTCAAGTTGGAAGTCTAGTTAGTTCCTTTGACTATTCTAACTAAATAGTTAGAAAGGAACCAATTAAATCCTTCCATTTTGAACTAATGGCAATTTATAATTTTGGAGTTAGTTGAGGGGCAAATTGGTCTTTTGGGAGAGCACTATATAAGGAGGAAGTGTGTAGAATTTTTGCTAAATTAAAAACAAGTTATTTAGGGTATAAGAGATGAGAATTTCGGCCATGAGAGGAAGGGTGCTGCTACAGTAAAACCCAAAGTGATTTCATGATTTTTCATGCTTGATCAAGCCAAAATAAAGCCAAACACAAGTTCCTAAGATCAATTAAAGCTTCCATTAGTGAAAATCCAAGGAAAAGAGGTAAGAAAAGTATTGTTTTGTAGTGATGAATGTGTGAATTTTTAAGATTGCTTCAATTGATGTTCTTGTGTGTATTCTTGATTTAGATTGAGTTGAATTCAAGTGTAAAGCTTAAAAGAGTCATCAAATTGAAGAAACTAGTACGGTAAGAATTAGGGTTTTGGGTGACTTTGATGTAAAAACTTCAATTTGTTGTAATTAGAGCATTAGAATGAAATTAGCTTGGTTTTGATGTTATTGGAACAAGAAATTGAGAAAAAAAAATGTGTTGGGTGAGTAGGGTAAAATTTGGAAACTTAGGGGATTATAAGGCTTGAGTTGTGTTTTGGTTGAATTGTAGTGTTGATGCGATATTTCTATATCATAAAATTAAGTGCAAGTATACACTATCGTATGGAAGTAATAAAGGGACTAAATAAGTCAGATGTCGAACCCACATGGATAATTTCTTTTTTTTTAACCAATTACTTAAAATGATATCTTCTTAATAAAAAGAATAAAAAGAAATTTAAGTGATAGCAATATAAAGAAAACTTAGGATTAATACTATTCCTCAATATGCTTTCTAATGATTAACTTTCTAATATTTAACTATTTTAGTCTTTGTTATTGATCAAGACACTAATTTATTCACAAGCCTCTTCCAAGGTCATGCAAGCATACCTTAATTTACCAAATATTTATATTCTTATGGTACTTGTAATAAATTAAGATTCATTAAGATTAAGTCTTATTGATCATACATGCCACTTAGGTATATTCCTATTCTAAATTGAAATTTGCATATTGATCATACTCTACAATCATGCATCAAATTACCTAGGTCTAAATATTATGATTCCTCTTCCCAGTTTATCAATAATATTACCAACTCATTCACCATATATTGGTCAGATATATTGAAGCATTAAGATCAAGTGATTTGAATATCAAAGAACTAAGTTTATTAAATATTCTAAAGATATGGCAATTAAGCACACATATTGAGTTCAAGTATAAATCCTAAAAAATAAGTTTAGCTCATGGCTACAAGAGAACAACAGTAAAAATAATAATAAATCATGATACAATCAATAGCAAATCGATATAGACGTCGAATTGCTCTTAATTGTGCTACCTAAGATCTCTTGATGCCGAAGAACGCCTTGAATCTCTTTCTAAAGTTGTTTCAATTAAACTCCTATTACTTTTCAAGACTCGTGCTCTGTATTCTTGGTGTTCTTGAATTGCTCTAGGTCGTTCTTGGATTCTCCTTAAAGGCTAGGAATGAGTGGCTTTTTATAGGGATTGATATGAGCTTGAAAATCTCAATTCTCGTCGGACTAGGAATCACGCTACCGCTGGAGCGCTATGTAGTTGTCACTGGGGCGACGGGTGAAATAGGCTTCACCGCTGGAGTGGTGGGTTGATGGTGCTGAGGCGTTGGACTATCACTGGCACGGTGACTGTTTGGGGCTGGGGCGCCAGATGCGACTTTAACAGGTCTTATTTCGTATTTTGGTCACTATTCCAGAGCTGGGGCGATAATCCTAGTGGCGCTGGGGCGATGGACACATACTTTGAAAACTTTGCATTTTAGTCCATGTTTTTGATCCTTTTGCATTCTTTCTTTAAATTTTGTTCAAGTCCCTATAAATAACAATAAATCACATAAATAGCCATCTATTCTCATAAAACCATAAAATATCAATAATAAAAATATGAGAAAATATATGACAATTTTGCCCTTATCATGTGTATAAATAGTGCCGTATGTAAATTGAATGTATATGGTTGATGGAAAATCAAAAATGAAGAAAAGGAGACATAATTGTCCATTTTGGTAAGGTGAAGGGCAATTATGTCTAACCGAAGTTATAGGGTGTTAAGCAATTTTTTGGGCATCGAATGGTGAATTAGATAAGATTGAATGGCTTCGTAAATGAAAATCAGAAAGTAGTATCCATCCGGGCTTTGTATGTCGATTATGGAGTTTACTAGTTAAATGAGATTTTAGCATTTGTAAAAGTTCTAAATGTCATTTATGGCGTGTAGGTGAAGAAAATCGAGACTAGTAACGGGAACAAAAATCCAAAGTGAAATTGAGTTCGGAGCGGTTCTGAGTGAAAATCTGTCATTTTTTTATCTTTCGTTTATTATGTTTCCGCATAATGAAATTGTAAGTTATATGTTCTTTCAATGCATAAACATGATTTATGATTTTGATATATATATCCATAGATATGCATTTACATGTTCGGTTTAAGAAACAGTTTTAAAACTACTAAATTAGTTTCAAAGGCCATTGGTACCCTCAGATTATAATGATGGTGATGGTTTAAGATCAGGCCGGTATATTCCGTATACTTAGGCAGGTATTAGGGGGTGTCACTAACTTCGAAAAGTTGGATTGTCGAGTCATGTGAGTTGCTCTATATGTACAGGATATTATCTCGCTATATGTATATGATGTAGAATTCCGCTGCATAGTCAGTGAGATGCCTTGAGATGTCACAGTATGTGTTGCTAGTTGAGACGCCCCATGCTCTACTCACGTGTGCGGTGCTAGTTGAGTCGCTGCGTGAGTACAGAGCTTTAGGGTTATCATTGGTACAGATTAGAAAGAAAATGGCCAAGCGAAGGCTTTAATAGTTTTTGATCTACCGATCACATATTATGTATTTATATGTACATGCTAGTTATTATGTCTTACAGATTTTGGATATTATTTTCCGAAGATGTAAATAAAACCTGCTCAGTAAGATTTCATTGGCATATGATGTTAGAAACTATTTTACAGTTTTATACAAGTTTTAGAAGCATGATTTATGCATGTCTTTTAGAATTTAATATCTATGCAGAATTTTATTTTATTTGAAATCTTAAATACACTTACTAAGCTCTTTTAGTTCATTCGTTTTGTGTTTTATATTTTTTAAACCCTATTTCCAGATGCAGATCTCAGTACGCAAGCTATTGATTCTCCTATTGCTGATTAGTAGGCTAAATTTAAAGATCATTTTTATAAATGTAAATGTGCTAAGTAGCACTCTTTTTACTTTCTGTATAATAATTCTAGGTTTGTGTTGTATATATTTTTTTTATAAATAAGAAGAGGTTTTCAATATTATGATGATTGTTTCACTTTTTATTAGTATGCCAATTTTGTTTTCAAAATGAAATTGTTGAATTGAGATGAATTTGATTTTGAAAAGGACTACAGGTCCTATTTAGTAGTATTGAGAAGCGGTTTGAAATAGAAGTGCAACCTATTTGGAGGTTAGTATTGAATTTTTAGAAAAATAAAAAAAACTCTGCCCGTTTTTAAAAAATTTAATTATCATTCTCACGTATATTTTAAAATTTTCTAAGAATTAGAAAGAACTAAAAATGGGTTCGTTTCATGAATTTTTCAACTTACACAGTTAAATTTTGAGGAACTTCCGTCGAAATCCCTGACAAGGCTGCTGGGATAGTAATGGGTCTCGGGTCCTGTCAAATTATGTATGAAAACCGAACAGGACCAAAAATTCAGTCTGTATTCATTTTGTTCAGTCTCTTAAATATTTTTAAAATACTAAAATTCTATAATATAAGAATAAAAAATTATACAAAAAATAAATAAATTAAAATAACATATTTAAATAAACTAATAATTTAGTAAAAGACATTCACATAAACTAATAATCAAGTTAACTAAACAAGAAAAAAATTAGTAAAATAAAAATTTACCCACACAAAAAAGTATTCATCAAAATAAAATAAGGTAAATCCAAACAAAAAATTAATATTCATCAAAATAAAATAAAATCCAATCCACTAAATAATATAAGCTCTAAATCTAATTTCTATAGCCAATGATTAATTATAATCTGTATAATATTTAAAAAAATTATAAAATCATGTAAGAATAAAAAATTATTTCTTAAAATATAATGTATGAATTAATACTAGTTAAGATAATCTTCAGTCAACAACTACATGTTATTTAACAAATTTAATTGGTTTTATAAATTCTGCATTATATATAATAACCAAAAAAAGTAAGTGTACTTAATATGTAAATTTACATAAATAAATAACTACAAATTATTTTGTGTTAATTTACGTTATTGCTCTTTAGTTTTTCAATCCGATTTGATTTTTTCAAATTAAAGTTGAGCAGAAAGGAAATTTTTTAGTCTCTTAAAAAAATTGATTATACAAAATTTACAAAAAAAAATCAAACCAAACCAACCGACTCAATTTTATCGATACGGTTCAATTTGCCCACCCCTAATTATAATAAAATGGCCCATTTTATTAATCTACTATGGAGTTGCGTGACTTTGTTGTTATTTGTTTCAAATTTTTTGTTATTTATTTTAAATTTTTATAACAATAAATATTTTACAGTACAACAAAATAAAATAAAATATGCAACTAAAAACTTAAAATAATAAGTGAAAAAGTATTCTATCATAAAACTATTTTATGATGATGTTATCTAAAGAAAATATATAATTAAAAACAAAAGGCTTAAAATTGGTCAAATTATCTCAAGCTGATAATAGTATTTAATGGCCGAAGCAGAAAACCTTTAGTCTATAAAAAAAAAACTTTAATTTGCATTTGACATAAATAAAAGAAAAATCGTCATTATATGATTATTTCAGAGGCGAGATATACATGTCATTAAGTTATAATTAGTATGAGTTATTTAATTATTGTGATTTGAACCTTTTCTTGGGATGTGATGAGTGACAATAATTTTAGGTTAATTTAGAGAATGTTTGTGGGCCGATTACTAAAATAACCATTTTTTTAAAAAAATAAATATATTTTTAGAGTAAAAAATTATTTAACTGATATTTATTATTTAAGGAGATATTACACATATATGATTTAAGATAAATTTATGGATGAGTGTATAGAGATTTGACGGTGATGATTTATATCTCCGTTCTTTTATGATATAAATGGCATAAGGATTATATATATGCGCGATGATCTTAATTTTTATTGTCTACTGCATTGATTTGTAATATTCATAACGTGTGTGTGGAGCATTGATTACGGACTCACAGAACAGTTCTATTTGATAAATTAGGCGTGAATCTAAGAAGAACCGCAATATGAAGTATACTCATTTTGCATTGGGGTAACGTATTGAATTGAATAATTTAATCCAATAAATTTCTGCAAATCGAACATTTGCTTCAATTTCTTTCGGGATGTGCATGTGTTAAGATTTAAGTGTTAAGTACCTCAATTAGTTAATAATAACTGTTGACAAATAGGATGATGACACGTGGTAATTATTATTTGACTTAAAATTATCAAAATAATCTTATTTGTTAGACAAATAAGATCATTATTTTATTCATTGAATAAAATAAACATAATAATATTTGATATTATTATATAAGTCAAATAATTATAAACTATTCATTTGTAATATATTTTAATTTGATTAAAATATGCTTAATGAAGCATGACAGATTATTAGTGGGACCAAAGTGTGTTATAAGCAAATAAAAAAATTGTTTCTTCAAATTATTTTGTCTCTCTCGACAAACACACATTCAACACTCATATGTTTTTTTTCCAATATAAACAATTATGGCAAATGTGTTTTAATTTATTTTTAATATTGATTAAATAAAATGAAAAGAATGTCATACTTATGATGGGCCAAATTTGACTTTATGAAAAAAGAATATTTAGTTAAGTACATCAATTTGTTTCTTATTTTTATTTGTTTATTGTAAATAATAATAAATAAAGGTAAATAGTGTGATATTTTTTTTCATATTTTGTGAGGGTGGTGTGTTGCTTGTGTGAGGAAAAACAAATGCACAAAAAAAATAAGCAATTTTGTTTATTTGTGTAAGAGAGTATTCGGCATTGGGAGAGAAAAAGGAGAAGTGCTCAAATTAAAGAGTTGAGAACTATTTCAAAAGGTTAAAACTCCATCTTTTTCTTCTAACATGGCCAACCATTCTATTAGTAACAATGAAGTGATATTGTTATTTAAGTGTTAAATTAAAACAAACATCATTCATTTAACATATTTGTTTAAGAGTTAAACTTAGAGTTTAAGTTGTTAAATCCTTTATTGGAAAAGGCTGCCATTTTAGACTACTCAAGTCCATCGAATTGAATACTAGAATTGAGAACGAGTTAACTTCGAGGCAGGGACTCAGGTTGAAACAAATTCTAAAGTGTTGCTAAGGTAATTTTTATTAAACCATTGTAATTTTATTTATGAGATACCATGAAAATTTTATTGTATTTATTGCTTAGGAAATTAGAATTTTAAACTTTTGCATACGTACAAATATATATATATAATGCATGTTTTGTAATGATGAACACAATCTCATATGTATGCACTTTAAGTTTATTAACACTAACACTTGGCTGACCATGAATTTAGTGGAAGCTCGTATAGGCATGCGGTTTTGTAATGATGAACACAATCCCATATGTATGCACTTTAAGTTTATTAACACTAACACTTGGCTGACCATGAATTTAATGGAAGCTCGTATAGGCATGTGGGTAGTCAGTTATGACTAGATACTAAACAGATTCACGATAACCCTAATAAACATCCTATAAAACCATCAATGGTAAGTTCTCTCGAGTTGAGTGTAGTATTCATGGTTCTTTAAACTAAACACCATGGTGGGCATGTGGGTGATTCATCATACTTTGGTTTCACAAATATCAAAGACCTTTCATTGTATGATCATTATATGGCTCTGGGTATGGTTCGTGCTCATTGAGTTCAGCGTACGTAGATATAGATCCGTCAGCTCACATAGATGGGTTGTATATCCCATGCTATCAGATTGTATCTCAAAAAGTCTTATGACCATAAGCAATAAACCCAAGAAAAGAGTTTCTCACGAGGTTGAATAATATAGCAAAGATGTTTATGTATATTATTCATCGAGATACGAATGTGAAGATAAGTTCATAGATGGGCTCATGTAAATTTTATGGTGCTGATCTATATCCCAGTACACCTAAGGTATAAATGACAAAAGGATTATACATATGCATTTTGACCTCAACTTGTATGGTCTAATGCTGATTTGTAATATTTATGATGCGTGCGTGAGACATCGATCGTGGACTCGTGGAATAGTTTTATTTGACGAATCGGATATGGACCTACGGAGTGTTGGGATTTGTGCTCACGTTTCATCCTATTGCTGTATGAATATTTTATTTTATAATATTTATACAGTACATTATTTGTTAAATCACTAAATACTATTATTAAATGGTTTAATCTTATGACGCTAAAGAGATTATATGATCTGAATGAATTCACATTTAGTCTAAAAAAGTTTAGATCAATGCCAAGAGTTAGCATCACTGAAAACTATAAATGCTAAAGAGTTAACATGTTATATTAATCAGTAAAGTCTAAAAGTTAGAATCTTATCTGTGATGGTACAAAGACCTGAGAATACATTACTAATACATAGTTACAAGAGTTGTAATAGGTGCTAAGAAATGTTATTATGCAAGTCTGTACTCAAATTATATATTTCTAGTCTTAATTCACCGATGTAGGTCTATCAGTGGAATCCTTTTACATAGACTAGTGTATACTATACCTACATGATCTAGATGGTTGTTCTTAACTGACTACGGGCTTACTGAAGTTTGTATAGTATACAGGTATTCAGTAAGGACTGAATACTGAACAAACTCAACGAAGACCACAATAGACATCCCATGAAGCTGTCAATGAAAGGTCCTCTCGAGTTGAGTAGTATGTCGAGGATCTAATATATGTGGGTGTATGCATGTGCTATTGTGTTTATTGCCTAAAATATGAATCATATATGAATTTAAACGTGGTAGAAGCGTAAAATATACAATAAACATAATAAATAAATATATTAATCATATTAATATATTAATAAGGTTGAGAACTCACCTCAACGTGCAATGTTATACATATATTTTTTTCAGAGTTCACATGGAGATCAACTCGTGGACATTTCTAGTCACCAACACGGTGGACTTGGTGAGCTAGAACAGCAGCCCCATAGCCAGCACCGAGTTTAACTCTTAAACCCCAAAATGATTGGGTATGTGTATATTTTATTTTCTCTAAAAAGATAAGAAATGGAGATTAAAACAATTCACAATTCTTCTTTTGGTACCATGGATAAAAATGAAACAATTTCATTTTCCTCTCTTTTTTCTTTTCTTTTTTTCTTATTTCTTCTTCTCCTTCGCACCATTTATTTTTTCTTCTCTTTCTCCATTTCATTTTGTTTCTCTCGGCCAAATACAGAACTCATCAAAAACACACACATTTCACACTTTATATATATATATATATCTCACAATAATAAAATAATAATATTATATATTATAATATTAAATAAAACTACTTTTATAAAAAAATAAATATTATTATATTAAATAATAAAAAAATAATGCTTGACAACTAATAAGCATTATTTAATATAATAATATAATCTAATAAAATACATATAATATAATATTTTATTTGAGATATTTTAATTATTTAATAATTAAATAATCAATGTGTGAAATCTCCATTTTACCCTTCATAAACTCAATCGAGGGTCCACAATATACCACGTGTCATTATACAATTAGAAAATAATAATTATCAACTAATTATTGTATTTAACACATAAAAACAGACACACACTCATTTCCGTAGTAGTGCTGAATATTGTTGGATTAAACAATTTAATTCGACACGCTGCCCTAGTGCACAACGAGTACACTCCATATTGCGGGACTCCCTAGGTTCACGCTCAATTCGTCAAATGGAACTATTCCATGAGTCCATGAGCAATTCTCCACGCACACATCACAGATATTATAAATCAGCGCATTGAACCATGCAAGTTGAGATTACAACGCATACGTATAGTCCTTCTGTCATGATATCCTAATGTACGAGAATATATATTATTACTGTCAAATTCCCTAGTGCTCATCCATGTCTTAGCTTCAGACTAGTATCTCACTGAACAAAATGTACAAACTCCTTTGTCATATTGTTCTACCCTGGTGGAACTCTTTCTTGGGATTCATGCTCATGGTCACAAGAATTTTCGAGATACAGTCTCAAAGCATTTGGATATCTAACCCCCTATGCGAGCTGACGGATCCCATATCTATACACACCAGACTCCATAAGCATTGGATCATACCCATCAGTTATACCATGAAAGGTTTGTGATATGTGTGGAATCAAAGTATTGTGGATCACTTACAAGCCCACCGTGGCACTCAGGTCAAATGACCACGTATACTACTTAACCCGAGAGGACCCTCTATTGACAGCTTACATAGGGTGTCTATCGGAGGCCCTCATGAGTCTGTCCCATATCCAGTCCTAACTGGATACCCATATGTCAATACGAGATCCAAACTCACAGTTGGGTAGGAATGACCATCTATACCTTATAGGTACAACATATGCTGATCTATATAAAAGGCATTCATCGGCAGACCCGTATCGGTAGAAATAAATCAGGGACAATTATTAGAGAACATACTTGTGCAACTAGCATTTCCTGGCACCTGATTATAACTCTTGCAACTATACAGTTACTAGTATATTCCCAGGTCTATGTCCCATTACAGATAAGGCTCCAACTCTTAGATCTGCCAAGTATTATAACCAGCTAACACTTAACTGTGCTAATATTTAGTATTTATATCTCTCAGCCTGACTAACTGAGAGCCTTTATCTAAAATCCTTTAGATCTAATCTGAACTTCTTTAGATCGTACAATGTCTATAATGTTATATGCATAGTATCATATAAATGGGTATTAACGATTTAATGAGAATGTACACTTATATAAATACACTTATATAAATACACAAGTATATGTACATTCAGGGATGACACGTAAGTACGACCCTAACATAGTATACGTGATCCTTTGACCTGAGTACCACTGTGGACTTGTAAGTGATCTATCATACTTTGGTCCCATGCATGTCACAGATCTTTCATGGTGTGACTGCTTCTATGACATGCTGTGTATGGTCCGATGCTTATGAAGTCTAGTGTGTATAGATATAGAATCTGTTAGCTCACATGGATGAGTTAATATATTCGGATGCTCAGAGATTGTATCTTAGAAAGTCTTATGGCTATAAACAACAACTCAGGAAAATAGTTTCCTACAGGGTTAAACAATATTATAAAAGTGTTTGCATATATTGTTTATTAAGATATGTGTCTAGGGATAAGTTCATAGATGAGCACGTAGGGATTTGAAGGTAGTGATCTATATCCTTACTCTTCCAGGATATAATTAGAGGAAGGATTATACGTATGTGCTATAACCTCAACTTGTATGGTCTATTTCATTGATTTGTAATATCAATAACGTGTGTGTGGGGCATCAATCTCAGACTCACAGAATAGTTCTATTTGATAAATCAAGAGTGGACCTAGAGAGTCTTGCAATATGAAGTATACTCGTTGTACAGTGGGGCAGCATATCAGATTAAATAGTTGAATCCAAACAATTCTAACAAATCATAAATTTACTTCGGTTTCCCTTCGGTCGTGCACATGTTAAGACTTAAGAATTAAATATATCAATTAGTTAATAATTAATTGTTGACCAATGGGATGTTGACACATGGCACATTATTGGCCAATTATTGTTTGACTTAAAAATTACCAAAATACCCTTATTTTTTGGACAAATAATATTATTATTTTATTCATTAAAATAATAATTAATGAATAAAATAATAATATATGATATTATTATTTAATTAAAGTCAAACAATTTATTTTTTTTATTAAAATTGGCATGTGTTTCTACTATGATTTAATAAGATTAAAAGTTTTTTATTTTGGCCAAGATTTTGGCTAAGTTCATCCAAGTCATTTTTTATTTTATTTTATTTTCATTTTGTTTATTGTAAACAATAATAAAAAAATTACTAATGGCAAACATTGACTATTATAATAGATGTCATTATGTGAGAAAATAGTGAAAAATTGATAAACAAATGAAAGAGTAATATGTTGCTTAATGATGAAGGAAAATTCGGTCATGACATAGTGAGAGGCCAGGTGTAGTAACCACTTATCTACAACCGGTAAAAATAAGTACTTATATATATATTCATATTTTATTTGTATGTGAGTAATACTTGATTTATGTATTGTTATTAGTACTATTTGTATAGATTAAGGACCTACTATTAGTATTGGGTTTATTTGCAAGACTTTAAATTTATTTTAGGGACTAAATTATAATACTTTGAAAGTTTTGAGGGCTAATTCGTAAATACTAAAAATTAGCTATTTAATATAAAAATACACATTTTGTAACCTTAATTTATTCGTTTTGGTCGAGTTACCTCTTTTAGAGTGAGGAAAGAGAGAAAGAGAGGGGAGAGAAAGAAAAGAGGAAGAAGAAAAAGAAGAAGAAATTTAGAATTTTAAGTTTTAAGAGGTATATCATAACCCTTTCTTAATTTCTTGGTGTTAATTAAGTTAATTCTTTAAGTTTTGATTTATTGAAATATGAAAAATTGAGAATTTAATGTGAATTTTAGAAGATATATTGAGAATTGATAATGATTATATAGATAACTTGATGAGTCATGATGAATTTTCAGAATTTTTATTTGATAATTTCTTAATCCAAAAATTTTGTAAGTTTTTGTACTTTGATTCTAGTTTTGCTTTCTACGAATATAAAAATAGACATGTCTAGAATGATTTGAGGCTTTGAATTGATTAAAAATTCTAAAAATTAAATTTTTAGTGAATTTACAAAAATGACTTTAAAATTCTAGAAATTTTTCTGTGTTAATAGTATGCTAAAGTGGTGAACAATTTTTGGTCTACTATATGATCTTCAAAAATTACGAAGTTTTGGGGTATGATTATTTTACATGTATACTATTATAATTAAAAATTGAGAATTTACATCAATGTGATAATATTGTTATGATTTTATAAAGTGTATCAGCTCACTGTATTATTTTATCAACGGTTTTTCAAAACTATGGAGTAAAATAGTTTTAAAATACTTTTGGCAGGGATTTTCAGTAAAACATTTGTCATGGATTGAAATATGTGTCAAGAGTAATTATGTAGTAGTTTTATAATTTTTGAGTTAGTATATGATTTTATAAAATTGGGAGACTGAATACTGTTTAGTAAATATCTTGATCCTGTCAGGATAATAGTTTGGATTTGATTGTTTTTATGAAATGGATTGTGTAGGAATTATGATATAATATTTATAAGTAAGATGATTCAAGAATGTTATATTTGGATTTTGGAGTAATTGGACACATTTGATGTATAAGAAATTTTTGTTAAGTGTAAGTGGTCAGAATGACAAGTTTTGAGAAACCAAGTCATTGGACCAATTCGATGTAATAAGAACAATATGTGTAATTTTGTAATATATTGAAAGTATTTTATGTGAAAGGTGAGGTTTATGAAATGATTAATCAACATTGATTGGTTAAGGAGAATTAATCATTGTACTTGAAAGTGTTAAGAGGTAAGTATACTAAACTTTCACGAAAATCACAATAAACATAGTAATTGTTTATGCATGAATTTGTGAATGTTCATTATAATATGTTTATGTTATGTCAAAGTATATTTTGATATGAAATGTGAAAGACATGTGTTTATGAATGTAAGCATAGACATACATGACACATATGTATTTTTAAAGTGAGCTTTCAAAATCAAATGCGTTTAACAAAGAAAGCTTTTGAAGTAGAAAATGTCCATGAGATAAGCTTTGTGTTTTAAGGATGCTTGAACTCATTATTTACTTAGTAGGCACCTTAAGTGATTTGTGGAGCTTTTATGTGTGGCCTTTCCTTTGGGATTGGTATGTGTTATGTGTTTTGTATATAGAGAGGATCCTATGGGTACCTAAAGGAAGAGTGAGTCATCACATTCGTGTGATGGCGTATTGGTGCATGTGAAAGGACTCGCTGATAATCAAGGTGAGGGTTTGGCTCTTACCTTCTGGCATAAGCATTATATATGTGTAATTAAACCTCACTTGTGCTATTCTTTTTATACGGTATGTCCTTGACATGTGACATTTGGCTTATTATATGATATGTGATATGGAAGTCCTGCTAAGTATAGATGCTGGTATTCTTACTATATTATTTGAAAGAATATATAAGCGCTTACTTGACATATGATTTGATAAGATTATAATTTTGATGTATCACGGTATATCATACATGCATTGCTTGCGGTGAACTGTTGTACACTTGGTGAGGGCTGTTGCCAGACACTTCAGATATGGGTTAAAGAAAAGACCTCTCGGGGAGAGGTACATCAGGAGATTAATCAGTAAGCTGAATAGGAAAGCCTTCGAGGAAATGAGGCACATTTACATCAGTTGAATTAGAAGGCGGGATGACGAAGACAGTGATATGTGGGATCTCGTGGAACCCTCCAATACGGGTTGAAAGGGGTATGGAATATAAAATTGGAAACTTTTTATTATTAATCGTTTGATTCAATCTTATCTAAAGATACGAAAGAATAAAAATCATAAAGCTATTCTTTGTGGTTATAATTAGAATGCCAAAAAATATATATATGTATTTGTATTTTGATATATGAAAAAAAAACTAGTATGCTTATTGAGTTTTATACTCATTATAGTTTATGATAATTTTAGGTAAATAAGATACATGTGTGCTTAGCGGATTTGGTAAGGTTTTTGCTATCCCTTAAGTTCCTTAAGTTGCTAGGTTGCTAAGTGTTTCATTTGTGGACACGTAGTTTAAGATATTTGATTTGTCCTTATTAAATAAATACTTATGTATTATTTTATTAAGTGTGGTTGTATTTAGTTTATGTTTCACAAAGTATGGTCATAGGTTGATTTTGTGTTGAATTTGCTAACAACTTGCTAAGGATTCCTACATTGAATTCAAGTTTAAAATTTTATACAATATTAATTATGAGTGCAATTATTGAATGAGTGTAAGTGATATCTTGTGTTAGATCTTTTGGGTCTAGGGCATGATAGCTTTTTGTGGTATCAGAGCTAAGATATAATTCTGTAGACTTTTAGGTGTCAAGTCAAGGGAGCCCAATCGATGCCAAATTCTTATGATTGTATATGTGCTTATTTATATATATTTGTTTGATATCTTACTTTTTTTTATGACTTTGAAAAGATAGGGCGTAATCCAAGAATTACTAGAAGTGCTGATGTTGTGAATGAAAGTACTTTAGGAGAAAACCTTGTTATCATCCAAAATTTTGTTCAAGCGGTGACTAATGTGCTCCAACAACAATGACCCTAAGTCGTCCATAATGACAATTTTTATATTATTGAGCAATTTAGAAAACTACAACCACCATCATTTGAAGGCTCAAAAGACCCGTTGTTGCTAAGGAATGGATCCGTAAGTTGGAAAAGATATTCCGTTTCGTCAATTGTTCAGATTCACAGAAAGTGACTTGTGCCACTTACATGTTAAGAACTTACTTGAAATGTGATTTGATAAGATTTTCTATTATGATCCATCATAGTATATCGTGCTTATGCATTGTGTATACATATATATATTTTGGTATATGAAAAATTAGTATGCTTACTGAGTTTTATATTCATTATAGTTTATAGTGATTTCAGGTAAATAAGGTACATGTGTGCTTAGCGGATTTGGCAAGGCTTCTGTTGTCTCTTGGGTTTCCTAAATTGCTAAGTTGTTAATTGTTTCATTTGTGGACATATAATTTAAGATATTTGATTTGTTTCTACTAAATAAATACTTATGTATTATTTTATTAAGTGTGGTTGTATTTAGTTTGTGTATCACCAAGTATGGTCATAGGATGATTTTGTGTTGAACTTGCTAGCAACTTGCTAAGGATTTCTACGTTGAATTCAAGTTTGAAATTTTATGCAATATTAATTATGAGTGCACATTATTGAATGGGTGTAAGTTATGTCGTGTGTCAAATCTTTTGGGTCTGGACCGTGACACAAGGGAAGTCAATTTGGCTAAGTGTAAGAAGATTCTCTTAAGTGATGAGAGCATAAAAACACACATCTTCTATTTTTCTTCAATTTGTGCCATCTATACTATAAGGTAGAAACAAGGTTTCAAGAGTTGAATCATTTGTTAAAAAGATGCTATTCTAGCTACCTTAAGCCCACCTTGTTGAGGAATTAGAATTATGAATGGGTTGCTTCAAGGCGGGTACTCTGGTTCGATAATATATCAAAGGCTTGACAATGTGTTATTTCTCAATCTTGATGTATTTTACATTTATGAGATAATATGTAAATGTTCATTTATTTTTATCATTGAGTAATTTATATTCTACTCATCCGCTGCACATGTATGTATGTGATATACATGCTATATTTGAATGATAGACATAAATGCACATGCATGCACTATAGGTTTAAAATCACTCTCAGGGAATTTCATCATATGAAGTGTACTCATTGTGCATTGAGATAGTATACTGGAGTGAATAGTTTAATCTAGTAAAATCCAAAAAAATACAATGGTTAAGTTAACTATAGTTAAGGTGTGACTCACTTTGAGTTAACTTGATAACCAAGTAAGGGCTTAAGAGTAATTTTACTTAATGAATTTTTTAATTATTAAATAATTAAGATATTTATTTACTTAAGAGTTAAGTAAAAAATTTAACTTAACTTTGGTTAATTATTAACGAAAGAGTTAGGTTAAAAGATATTTTATTAATTAAGAGTTAAGTAAAACTTAACTTGACCTAGGTTAATTGTTAACTCTAAGGTTAGGTTAAAATTAATATATTTTATTTTAATTAATTGTTAATTGAAAATAACTTAACCTAGGTTAATTTAGGTTAAAGTGAAATTAAACCTAAATGAAATGCAAATATAATTAAATTAAATGTATTTGTATATATATATATATTTGTTAAATGAAACAAAAATTCTTAGTGCTACAATTTTAAGTTGCCAGCCACTTTTTAGAGAAAAGAAAAGTGTTTTCTTGTTTTTGGTTTTCAAGAGTTGATTTCTATATATCTTTCTCTCAATTTAGGATATTCATTGTAATAATAAAGTGATTTTTTTTAATTGTTTAAGTGTTGATCAAAGGAAAAAATAAATTATTAATTATTAGATTAAGAGTTAATCTAAATTGTTAAATCAATGTTGGATTATAAATTGCTATTCTAATCAATCAAATTCATCTCTATTAATTGTTAAAATTGACAATAATTATATTTCAGGTGAACTTTAAACAAATTTAATTTAAAGACTTTAAGAATTATATTCTTAATTTATAATTTATTTAATTAATATATATTAATTGTGTTCATTATTTTACTTTTAACTTCTAATATATATATAAAATACATATATTTAAATAATAAATACACACCACATGCATGTATTCATAATTTTATCATCACTTACAACTTTTTTCCCACCATGGAGCTCATCTCTTATCTCTATGTGGACTATGAAAAGTGTATCTTCGGACATCACTGGTCTCCCTAATGTGATATCATATTTAAAATATATATATATATATATATATATAAAGTTGGCTTAGCTCCTTCCATTTTTTAATTTAACTTAAACAATTCAAAGCAGTAGTCAACTTAGTTTTATATTCATATCATATAATACATATATATGTATATCTATTATTTTTTATTTTAATGGGTTAGGTAGTTATGTATTTTAATACGTAACAATATTTTATAACATATCATAAATTATAAATAAGTAATAAATTAATTAGATAGTGTCACCATCATATAACAATATTTATTATCATATAAAAAGTTATATAATCTATTAAATATTTTCTCTATAAAGAGAAAGAAAGTTTTGTTTTAATAAACTATGTAACTTGTCTTTTTTGTGAGAATTTAAACACACAATAAGATTTTGTAATCTATTATGAATAGTATAAAAATTGTAAATTAATTAGATAATAATAAAATAATATTATTCATGATGTAACTCATTAAAGAATTTCTCTCTCTATCTATTGTAAAAATTGTAAATTAATTAAATAATAATATATGACAATATAGGACACAATCTGCTCTGAGTTCTTCTATTGTAGATCTTAGTAGGCCTGTTGAGCACCTCGACAGAAGTTTTTCAGAATTTAATTATGTAAGTTAAAAAATTTTGTGAAACGCACTTCTTTTTAATTCTTGCTATTATTGAGAAGATCCTGAAATATACGTGAAAGTAACATATTAAATTAAAAAAAAGGACAGAGTTTCTCATATATTTTTGAAAATTCAATACAAAACTTATAAAGAAAATTTCACTTTTATTTCAAACAGCTTCTCAATACTTTCAGATAGAATCTTCGATCCTTTTTAAAACTAAATCCAACTCAATTCAATAATTTTATTTTGATCGCAAAACTAGCATACTAATAAAAGTGAAACAATCATCATAATATCGAAACCTCTTGTTATTTGTCCAAAACATATATACAATACATACGCCTATAACTACTATGTAGAAAGAAAAAAGAGTGCTATTTAGCACATTTATATTACAAAATGATCGTCCAACTGGGCCACTAATCAGCCGAAGGAGAATCAGCAACTTGAGCACAGAGGCCTGCATTTGGAGGCGGTTAGAAAATACAAAACACAAAACGAGTGAGTTAAAGGAGCTCAGTGAGTACATTTAAGATTTCAAACAAAAATAATTCTGCATAAATAATAAATTATAAAAAACATGCATAAATCACGCTTCTAAAACTTGTATAAAGCTATAAAATGATTTCTAACATTATATGCCGATGAAATCTTACCGAACGGGTTTTATTTACATCTTCGAAAAATAATATCAAAAATTTATAAGATATAATAATTAGCATGTACATTTATAAATGCATAATATGCGTTTGGTAGCTCGAAAATTATTAAACCCCTAGTTCGGCCATTTTCTTTCTAAATTGTACTAATGGTAACCCTAAAACTCTATACTCATGCAGTGACTCAACTAGCACCACACACGTGAGTAGGTCACGGGCGTCTTAACTAGTAACAACCACTGTGACATCTCAAGGACAATGCAACGGAATCCTATATCACCTACATATAGCGAGATAATACCCCGTACACATAGGGCGACTCACATGACTCGACAACTCGACTTCCTGGAGTTAGTGACATACCCTTCAATACCTGCCCATGTGTATGAGATATACCGGCCGAGTCTTAAACCATCACCATCACTATAGTCTGAGGGTACCAATGGCATTTGAAACTAATGTAGTAGTTTTAAAACTGTTTCTTAAACTGAACATGTAAATGCATATATATGGATATTTATCAAAATCTTAAATCATATTTATGCATTAAAAGCACATAAAATATACAATTTCAATATGTGGAAACATATTAAATGAAAGATAAACAATGACCGATTTTTATTCATAACCGCTCTGAGCTCAATTTCGCTCCGAACTTTTTCTTCTGTTATCGGTCTCGATTTTCTTCACCTATACTCTATAAATGACATTTAGAACTTTTACAAATGCTAAAATTTCATTTAGCTACTAAGCGCTCTAATCGGCTTACAAAACCCGGATGGATACTACTTTTCGATTTTCATTTACGAAGTCATTCAATCTTATTTAATTTACCATTTGATGCCCTAAAATTTGCTTAACACTCTATAACTTTAGTTGGATATAATCATCCTTCACCTTACCAAAATGGACAATTATATTCTATTTTCTTCATTTTTAATTTTTCATCAACCATATACATTCAATTTACATAAGGCATAATTTATACACAACAATTCAACCAAAACACAACTCAAGCCCTATAATCCCATAAGTGGCCAAATTCACCTTCTCCACCAAACACACTTCTTTTCTCAATTTCTTATTCCAATAGCATCCAAATGAAGCCAATTTAATTCTAATGCCCTAATTACAACCAATTGAAGTTTCTACATCAGTCACCCAAAACCCTAATTTTTATCTTACCAGTGTCTTCAATTTGATGACTCCTTTAAACTCCACACTTGAATTCACTCAATCTAAATCAATAATACATACAAGAACATCAATTGACGCAATCTTGAAAATTCACACATCGTCATTACAAAATAATACTTTTCTTACCTCTTTTTCTTGGATTTTCACTAATGAAAACTTCAATTGATCTTAGAAACTTATGTTTGACTTTATTTTGGCTTGATCAAGCATGAAAAATCATGAAATCACTTTGGGTTTTACTGTAGCAATGCTACCTCTCTCTTGGTCGAAATTTCCATCTCTTAAGCTCTAAGATGTTTTGCTTTCATCTCTAAAAAAATTCTACACACTTCCATCTTTATATAGTGCTCTCTCAATTGCCAAATTTATCCTTCAACTTACTCTAAATTTTTAATTTTCTCTTGATTAGAAAGTAAGTATGTAATTGGTTCATTTGTAACTATTTAGTTAGAATAGTCAAAGGAACTAACTAGACTTCCAACTTTTCAATCCATGAAATTATCTCTAATTGATCAATTCTCTAACATATGAATTGTGTTTCTCAACAAAAGCTTATTCCATGCATAACCCTTAAATGAAAATTTATGTATTAAATTAAAATTTCCTTTTCCAAGCCAATAGAGAAAATTTTCAAAAATATTCTAGCATCGTCCGACGCTCTAATCGAGTGTAAAATTATCAATTTATGTCTAATACTTCTCATGCGCAGCATAAAAAATATTTCTAATAGAATTAAAATTAGGTAACCCTACGGTGTCTTCATTACTCTATATCAAAATTTAAGCATCAATACTATTAATAAGAATCGGATATTATAATATTATTCATTATACAATAAACTACGTAAGTCATTAAATAATTTTTCAATGTATATTATCATGAATATTTTATATTATCTTGAATATTTTATTAGTTGCATTTTTACAAGTTAAATAACATAATAATATGATCCGCCTTCACCAAGATTACGGCACCTCACACCCTCTTGGCCAATCCTTGTTTATTTATTTATTCTATTCCATCAAAGAAATTAAACAAGATTAAGTCACCATATGAGATTAGCATTCCCATAAGTTTGATGTATGAAAGCAATTTTTTCAATTGATTAAGTGTGTTCATGTTACTAAACACTTTCATAATATATTTAATTTTTTTTGTTCAACTAATGACAAAATTTAGCTTTCTTAAGTTAAAAGCGCTTCTAGAATTTCATTGAGCTTTAGAAGTGACCCGAAACATAAAACATGCCCCCTCATTTATTTATTTATTTTTGATCTAATTTAATAGTAACTATACTTCTTAATTAAAGTCAAAATTTTATTTAAAAAATTAATAAAATATATATTTATTAAAAAAACTCTTTCAATTAAAAAAATTAAATATATGTTTTTGAACAATAGAGAAATTCAATCAAACACGCACTTAAATATACATATATTACATAAAATATGGTTCAACATAAAAACTAATTAATTTTTTTAAAAAAAAAATTATAGTCAAATATCTTAAGATATAATTAATAATTTGTTTTATTCCTAAAGTATAAAACAATCCAAATTTCTTTGATTACATCTTAATACTCTCTAACCACCTGCCTTGGTAATTCAAACTCTATCCCCTTTTATCTAGTTAATTGCACTATTACGTTATTGTATAACAAATTAAATTATTTGGAGCTGTTGAAACGGAAGCACACAAATAAGCTAAACAATTCACTTAAGTAATATAATAATGTAGAACAAGTTATTAAGAAATAAAAGAGAGAAAGGAATAGAAGAAGAACACACAAAGAATTACGTGGTTCGACAACTTGCCTACATCCACGGCGGATCAAGATCACACTCTTATCTTATTATGAATCACAAGGCAACCACAAAGTATGCATATTACAAGAAAGATCACAAAGAAAACTCTCTCTTTCCCTCTAGGGATTTTCTCTCACAAAGAACCACTAAGAATTATCACTAAGATTATTGTTGATCACCAAGATGTGTTTACAAGTCAATTGATAACCTTTATATAGGCCTTGGAACGTACTAGGTTTTTCCTATACGTGTGGGAGTCGTCTTAGGGAGTCCTAAAACAAGTGGGAGACGAAATTAGGAAGTTTCCTAATTTCGGGATACTGTTCCCGCATCCAGCGCTGCAGCGCTGGGATCTCGTCGCTCCAGCGCTGGCGCGCTTTCTGCTGAGCGCTGCGGGGCTGGCTTCTTGGCGCCGCGGCGTTAACATACTGGAATTTACGCTGCAACGTCCATGCCTAGTCGCTGCGGCGCTGGCACCTGGTACGCCCTTCTTCGTTTTTCGTTTCCTTTTGCGTCCGTCTTCGATCCGTGCGCACCCTACGCACTTGGCTTGATCCCCAAATTATATTCTAATAATTTTAATCAATATTCTCACAAGAGTAATAAAAAATTATATTAAAATTATGTACACAAATATTTTAAAGTTATTTTTTTTTGGTTAAGTATTCAACTTAAGTGCAATTGATTTTATCTTAAGCTTGTTAATATGCCCACTTAGGAAACTTACTATTTATTTATATGCAAGATTAATTATAGAAAGACAAAAATTAGCCTACACAGAAGTTAAAAGTGCTTTTTTTTAAGGTTAAGGACATTATTGTCGTATAATTCTCAAATTTATTTTAAAAATTTTAAAAAATTTAAATTTATCCTAATTTATTAATTTTATTTATTTATTTAAAAGATAGAATTGTAAAATCCAACTTACTACAAAAATTTAAAGTGTACTCACAAAGTGAGATACAATTTAACATGCAACATGCCATATCAAATCTAAGTGTCAATCACCAATGAACCTATTTTAATTAATAAATATTTTCTCTTTCTTTTATTTGTTTTTAAATATTACAACAAACTACTAGTATTTAAAGATAAAGATTTTATGATAGCTATTTTATATCGGGACATACAATAAAGATTTTCATTAAGGTACAACCTAACTTATAAATCTAGACAAAAAAAAAATCTGTTTTATTAAAAATCAGAAAAATTTACCTTTACCTATATATAAGTAGAGATGACAAAATGTTTTTTTCATAGGTATGAGAACTTACCAGAACCCGCCCCAAATAGAGTAAAAATGAGATAAGTTTTATAAAAATTGCCTGAAATATAAAAAAAATATTCTCTAAATTATTAGTAAGGCAAGAAAGGGATTAAGTCTCCTTGTTCCATCTTCTATGAATATATTAATGTAAAATTTTTAGTATATATTATATTTTAAATTTTTTATTTTTTATTTTATATTAACTAGGACATGTTTTAATAATATATTTATTAATAAAAACAAAAATATAAGTAAAAAAAACCCTAAAATTGACTTTTTTGTTATATACGATAAAAAGACTTGTTTTTTTTTTAATTTGGTAGTTATTAATTTTAATAAAATATGAAGCAATTAGTAATAAAATTAATAATGCTAGGCATTAAATATTATTAAAATTCTTATTTATTATTTATTTTAAAATTTGTGTACTAATTACTATTCATATTATTAAAAGATATTATTATATTATTCTAATTTGTTAATTTAATAATTTTATAATCATAATATAAATTAAAATTTTATATTATTAAAATTTATAAATATAAATTATTATTTAATATTAATAAATAAAAAAGGGAAAAGGCTCCACCCCTAACCTAACCTACTGCTATCCCATACTATTATCCGTAATCAAAATTATCTACCGCTTGTGGGTCTTTGTTTTTTGGTATTCAATAATAAATATTAAATTGATTAAACTATTCAAATACAATTGGCTTCAGAGCCATTACATCCAAGAACGAAGTAAATACCAAGCGAATTACCATATAGTTACAAAACCATCTATATTTTGGCCATTTATATTAGACAAACAATGAATTCAAACAACATCTTTAATAAATTGAAAGACATCATTTGCATTAGCCATTTTTTGTTACAATACTACCTGGTTCCTCTCCTGCCATATAAAGTAGATGGAGGCACAAAAAGCAGTTCTTCGAATTTTGCAAAGTAAAGTTTTACCTTTGATTTTTCTGTAAAACTAAAAAACTTCTCTTCTCCAAGGTATAAGATGTCTAGTAATTGGCAGGCCATCAAAACTTTTTGCCATACTTCCTCCGTAAAGCCTCACCAAAAGAATAAGTGATCCATCAATTCACTATCAATACCATAAAGTGGGTAATTTAGAGAGAGGTAGAGATCCCATTTTGCTAGTTTTCCATTAGTAGATAGTCTATTCTTTAAGAAAAACCAAGTGATAAAACTATACTTTGAGATGTGTTGGGATCCCCAAAGTAACATGTATCATCCCATCAGAGGTTTATTATTTTTTAGATTCCTCAATGCACTAGTAATAGAAAATATCCCATTAAAGCAGGCATTCCAAGTGATCTTATCATCTTTAGAGATATTAATAGAAAAATTAGATCTTATGTAATCCTAAACACAAGCAATGTGGTCGTCCAATGGGTCAGGAAAATTCTAAGCCCTATTACGCCAAAGGTTACTTACTTTTGCATCACGTGAAATATCAGAGTCATTAATATTGACATGAGGGAATTTGTCTATGCTAGACTTACCATTCAACCATTGGTCGTGCTAAAAAAAGAAAGTAGAGCCATTACCTAACACATAACAACACAACTTTTTTGTGGGCTTTCGCAAATTTAGGAGTTTTCGCCACACCCAGCTACAATTTAATGACTTTGTTATCCCGCTGAAGTTTAATCTTCTAAGTTTATTTTCAATCACCCATCTAGCCTATAAAGAATATTTAACTGCTAGGAGATTCTATAAATGCTTAATGATAGCAGCTTGGCTCCAAGTATGAAGGGATTTTACTCCTAAGCCCCCTTCCCTCTTGGTATAACAGATCTCATCCCAAGCAATAAGCCTATATTTTTTTCTTTGAATCATGACAATGCCAAAGGAGCTTCCTAAAATACCTTCCACTTCAGTGATAATGATTTTTCTCAAAAGGTGATACACGCCTCTTTCATTTTCTTGAAGTACTTACTTGAATGGATTTACTGTCAAACTATTCTGTAAAGAATCTAACACAATATTACAATCTGTGAATCTTTTGAGTTACATCCATGAAGTAATCTTTGTTAAGAACCTTAACCTTTGCCTTTAAAAGTTTAAGTTTACACCAAATTCTACACATTAGAGAACCTGGAGTCTCAGTTTGCCAAACTCTGTCAACTATATGGATAAATTGAGGGGTGAGCACCAAGCATTGAAAAATTTAAAAGATAGTCACCACTATAGGGGTGTGGTAAAAAATACTTACTGTTAAGACTTCAGTCTTTGATCGTTCCCACATGTTTAACTATTTTTCATTGACAAAAGCTCAGTCAATCTTTCTCTAAATCCTCTGAGAGCCTATCTGATTATTACACCGTGTAAACCAGCAACCTCAATTTTTTAGCTTAAATAGCTCTAGACCAGAAATTCGATCTTTAAAATACTCTACCATATTATCAGTAACTCATTTGCCTCTAATTCGATCATTATTGCTTAGTACATTATTGAAATCACCCTGGATCAACCAAAGAATATGAGCGCTTACCATCTCTGCATGAAGATCTCGCTATAGAGCCTTCCTGTCCATTACATCAGATGCCCCATAGACAAGGGTCCAATAGAACTCAACAACATTCACCTTTACTTTACAGTGAATAAACTACTAGTTCATATAGAGGATCTCAACATTATATATAGCAAGATTAAAAACAACCCATATTCTCCTCATATCTAAACACTTAGAGTTGTGCTTTAGTTTCTAATAGGCTTAGATTTTTCTTTTAATCAGAGCACTCACCTCTGATTGTTTGCAGGGTTGTGGAGACCCCGAACATTCTAGCTAGCAATTATGTTCCCTTGTCAGAGGGATTAATGTTCCTAGAAGCTCTTCGACCTTCACCAATTATTCTCACCTCCTAGGTGAGCAAGATAGTCTTTCTCAAATTGAATCTATCTACTGCTTTGATTTCTCTTAAGGGTAGATCTTGAACATTGTTTATTGTTGAATTTCCTACCTTTGAGGTTAAATCTATTGAGAATCGAGTGTGTGATATACGAGTGTACATGTAATTTTAAAAATTTATTACACGCAGCGGAAGTATATTACAAATACACCATATTTAACAAATTAAACATATATATCACAGATATACAAAAGTATAACTATTATACAAATTTATACATGATGAACAATTGTATTAAAACATTATGTAAAACACTTACCTAATGAAGGTAGCTTTACAAAATCTTCAAGTCCTCCAACAATCCACGTGAAGAGCTCACTTTGAAGTATATTATCGAACATTTCTAGTCCACAACGGTTTGGTGGGATTATGAAAATAGAATGGTAGCTTAGTATTAGAATTTTCAGCAACACGTATTCAAACTCTTTTGAATATAATTTTGTTTCTTAAATGGAGATGATAAATACATATATATAACTCTTGTATTTTTATTAGAAACAATTTCAAGATTAATTAATTTTTGTACAACTCTTGTCCACAATTATTAATCTCTTTCTCCATTTCCTTTTGTTCATTATGAGCCATCCATGAGAGAAGAAGATGAAGAGAAGTGCTTTTTGTTTCAAACACTTGAAAAGAACAAAACCAAAACTCTCCCACTTACCTAAAAATGCTTAGCTGATTTTTCCTCTCCCATGAATGAATGAATTAAATCAAGAGTTAGCAAAAATCATTTTTTCATTCAACACTTTAATTAAAATAAAAACAAGTGCTCCACTAATTTTATTGTTAGTCTCCCACTTAAGATTAATTTATCAATCACTAGATTAATGGCCACCTAAATTAATCTTTACCTATCAAATATAATTATTTTAATTATATTGGGTAAATAAATGGTCAACATCTAGGCCCTTCATTGTATTAAAATACAATGCCATGATCAACTTATTTTAATATTATCTAATAATATAAAATTTATTATAAAATTTATTTATTCAAAATAATTTTGAATAATTACTTTTTACCTTACTAGTTTTTACTACCAAGGTTAAATGGTAAAACTAAGGTAAAATTAAATTATAACTAAATTGTACCACTTGTCAACATCTTATTGATTAACAACTCTTGTTAATTAATTTAGTGATTTACTTAACAATTAAGTTTTGACAAATATACATCTTAAAGCATCCCGAAACAATAATTCTATTTTCCTAAAATTTATTGGATTGAATTATTCAATCTAATTTGCTACTCTAGTGCGCAACGAGTATACTTCATATTGTGAGACTCTCTATGTCCACTCCTAGTTTGTCATATAGGGCTTATCTATATGTCTGTAAACGATGCCCCACACACGTTACGGATATTACAAATCAGTGCGTTTGACCGTGCATGTTGAGATTATTGCATATTTGTATAATCTCTCCATCATTTATATCATTGAAGAGCAGAGATATAGATCATTCCATAAAATCTCTATTTGATCAACCATGAACTTATCTCCAGATTTATATTTCGTTAAACAATATCTACAACACTTTTGTGATATTGTTCATTTCTACGGAATATATTTTCTGAAGTTTATGCTTGTGGCCACAAGACTTTCTGAAATACAATCTCAGAGCATTAGGATATACAACCTACTTATATGAGCTGGAGGATCTTATATTTGCCACACGAGACTCTACGAGCATCGGATCACACCCAGCGATACCCAATAGTCAGACCATGAAAGGTTCTGACATGTGTGGAACCAAAGCATAGTGGATCACTTATAAGCCCACCGTGGCACTCGGGTCAAAGGACCACAAATACTACTCAATTTAAAAAATCTTCCATTGACAACTTTATGAAATGTCTATTAGAGGTCCTCGTGAGTCTGTTAAATATCCAGTTCTAACTGAATACCTGCATGTCTATACGAGTTTCCACTAAGCTCATGGTGTGCTAAGACTAACCATTTGGACCATTCAAATATAGATATACACTAATCCATATTAATGGATTCCATTGATAGACCTGCATCAATGAAATTAGATTAGGAACATAATGTTTGAGAACATACTTGCATAATGATATTTCTTACCACAACTATAATTCTTTGTAGTTATGTCATTATTAATATATTCTTAGGTCATTATCCTATTTCAGACAAGGCTCTAACTTCTTAGATTTTGTTAACTCTATGAACCTGTTAACTCTTAGCACCACTAACTCTTAATACTTATAATTATTAGCGTTGCTAACTCTTAGTACTGATCTAAACTCATTTAGACCAGATCTGAACTATTTCAGATTATACAATGTCTGAAACGTTACAAGTATCTTACCATTTTATTATAAATAATATTAATAATTTTATTAGAAATGATAATTTTATAAATACTATTATTAAATATTTATACATAAATGGGATGGCACGTAAGCACAAATTCTAACAAAATCTTCTACATCCTATTTTCTTTCCACGTTATCATTCATCTCCTCGTACTATGTAGCCTCACTCACCTCTTGATTATCCTTTACAACCTTTTTATGTTGGGGTATATTTCTTTTATCCTTAAAATTAGGGCGTTTTCACTCTTAACTTTCCAAACTTTGCTAATGCTTTTCCTTGGCACATAAGCCTTGTCTTCATGAACATATTTATTACATTTAGAGCATACAATCAACTTCCACTTGTAGACCACCTATTGATTTACAAAAATTCCATTTTGATCCTCCAGAGTCACTGAGAGGCAAAATTACTCCCAACATCCATTTCCACAAGAGGCCTAGCATAAGCCAGTTTTGTTCTATTCAATTTGCAAAGATCACAATATTTAGGCACATCTAAGGAGCTAGCAATACGACTTAATATAGAGGGGTTCTAAAACTCCCATGGCAATCCAAATAATTGTACCCAAAGTAGGCACAAATCGAATACTATTTAAACCCAGCCATTCTTAGTTTCCAAGATTTAACAATTAGAGGCCGATTTACAAATGTAATTATTCCATCATTTAAGGCTTTTTGCCTCTTAGTATAAAAATACACATTTGTAACCATAATTCACTCATTTTGGTCAAGCCACTCATTTTAGAAAGAGAAAAGAGAGAAAGAGATAGGAGAGAAAGAGAAGAGGAAGAAAAAAAGAAGAAGAAATTAAAATTTTAAACTTTAAGAGGTATATCATAACTCTTTCTTAGTTTCTTGGTGTTAATTAAGTTAATTTATTTAATTTTTATTTTTGGAAATATGAAAAATTAGAGATTTGATTTGGATTTTGTGAGATATGTTGAGAATTGATGATGATTATATGGATAACTTGATGAATCATGATGGATTTACAGAATTTCTACTTGATAGTATCTTGATCTAAGAATTTTGTAAATTTTTATACTTCGATTCTAGTTTTGGTTTTTGATAGTATGAAACTAGACATGTTTAGAATCATGTGAGACTTTGAATCAACTAAACATTCCATGAATTGAATTTTTATTGAGTTTATAAAAATAACCCTAAAATTATGAAAATTTCCTATGTTAATAGTCTGCTAAAGTGATGAAATTTTTGATCTGCTAAATGATCTTAAAAAAATTACGAATTTTTAAAATATAATAATTTTACATGTCTAATATGACATATTCAAAATTAAGCAATTAGATTAATGTGGTTAAATTGTTATAATTTTCTAAATTATATCAGTTTATTGCAATATTTGATCAACAGAATTTTAAATTTATAGAATAAAATAGTTTTTAATTACCTTTGGTTGGATTTTAGATTGAAACACTTATCATGGGTTGAGATATTTGTCAAGAGTAATTATGTGCTAGCTTTATAATTTTTGAGTTAGTATATAATTTTATAAAATTGAGAGATTAAATGCTGTCCAGTAAATATCTTGATCCTGTCAGGATAATAATTTAGATTTGATGGTTTTTATGAAAAATATTTGTGTAGGAATTATGATATATGAGTCAAGAATGACATATTCTGATTTTGGAGTAATTGGACATCATTTGATGTATAAGAAAATTTGTTAAGTATAAGTGGTCAGAATAACAAGTTTTGAGAAACCAGGTTATTAGACTAATTCGATGTGATAAGTGTAATATGTGTAATATTATAAGCTATTTAAAGTGTTTTATGTGAATGATGATGCTTATGAAAGGATTAATCTCCATTGATAGGTTAAGAACAATTAAGCTTTATACTCGAAAGTATTGAGAGGTAAGTATAATAGACTTTCACTGAAATTACAATAAACATCGTAATTGTTTATGCATGAATTTGTGAATTTGTCTTATAATATGTTTATGTTATGTCAAATTATATTTTGATATGAAATGTGAAAGACATGTGTTTATGAATGTGAGCATGGACATACATGACATATATGTGTTTTTTTGAAAGTGACCTTTCAAAATGAAATGTGTTTAACAAAGAAAGTTTTTGAAGTGAAATGTCAATGAGATACATTTTGTGTTTTAAGGATGCTTGAACTTACTATTTACTTAGTAGACACCTTATGTGATTCGTGGAGCCTTTATGTGTGACCTTTAGTTCGCGATTGGTATGTGTTATATGTTTCTTATTTAGGGAGGATCCTATGGGTGTTTAAACGAAGAGTGAGTCATGACATTCGTGTGGTAGCATATTGGCGCATGTGAAAGGACTCACTGATGATAAGGGTAAGGGTCTAGCTCTTACCCTTGGGCATGAGCGTTATATATATGTATTTTAAACCTCACTTATGCTATTCCTCTCATACATCATTGTTGGAAATTTATTACACGCAGTGGAAGCATGCTACAAATCCACCCTATTTAACAAATTAAACATATATATCACAGATATACAAAAGTATAACTATTATACAAATTTATACATGATGAACAATTGTATTAAAACATTATGTAAAACACTTACCTAATGAAGGTATCTTTACAAAATCTTTAAGTCCCCCAACAATCCATGTGAAAAGCTCACATTGAAGTATATTATTGAACAATTCTAGTCTATAATGGTTTAGTGAGATTATGGAGATAGAATGGTAGCTTAGTTTTATAATTTTCAGCAACATGTATTCAAACTTTTTGAATACAATTTTGTTTCTTAAATGGAGATAGTAAATACATGTATACAACTCTTGTATTTTTATTGAAAATAATTTTCATAGGATAATTAATTTTATATAACTCTTGTCTTAAATTATATATGTCTTCCTACATTTACTTTCATTCATTTTAACTCATTCATAAGAGAAGAAGATGGAGAGATGTTTGATGGTGATTTAATATCCTAGCGCAAATGTACGCTTTCGTACTAAGTAATATAGGACTAATTCTAGATTATCAATCCTATAGAGACTATTGTTCTATTTCTTCAATCGATTACCAAAATTACTCTATCTTACCTTTATCAAAACTAACTTCTGAGATAGAGTTTATCTAACTATATTACTGTAATAACCAGTATCCACAATCGGTAAGAATATGTATTTATATGTATATAAATATACATATTTTATTTGTATGTGGGTGATACTTGATTTATGCATTGTTATTAGTAGTGTTTGTATAGGTTAAGGATATACTATTAGTATTGGGTTTATTTGCAAGACTTTAGATTTATTTTAGGGACCAAATTATAATAATTTAAAAGTTTTGGGGACAAATTTGTAAATACTAAACATTAGCCTCTTAGTATAAAAATATATTTTGGAAACCCTAATTCACTCATTTTGGTCGAGCTACCTCTTTTAGAGTGAGAAAAGAGAGAAAGAAAGGGGAGAGAAAGAGAAGAAGAAGAAAGCTAGAATTTAAGCTTTAAGAGGTATATTATAACCCTTTCTTAGTTTCTTGGTGTTAAATTAGTTAATTCCTTTAAGTTTTGATTTTTGAAAATATGTACAATTGAGGATTTGATGTGTATTTTGTAAGATATTGTGAGAATTGATGATGATCTATATAGATAGCTTGATAAATCATGATGAATTGCAGAATTTCTACTTGATAGTCTCTTGATCCAGGAATTTTATAAATTGTTCTGATTCGATTCTAGTTTTGAATTTTGAATATATAAAATTATACATGTTTAAAATCATTTACGAATTTGAATCGATTGAAAATTCTAGAAATTGATTTTGTAGTGAATTTATCGAAATGACCCTGAAATTCTGGAAATTTCCTGTGTTAACAGTATAATACAATGACAAACAATTTTTGATCTGCTTAATGATCTTCAAAAATTACAAATTTATGAAATATGATAATTTTATATGTCTAATATGATATACTCAGAATTGAGAATTTAGATCAATGTGATTAAATTGTTATGATTTGCTAAAGAGTGTCAGCTCATTGAAGTATTTGATTAACAGATTTTTAAAGTTATAGAATAAAATAGTTTTAAAATACTTTTGGGAGTGATTTTGAAGTGAAATATTTATCATGGATTGAGATATGTTTCAAGAGTATTTTGTGGTATTTTTATAATTTTTGAGTTAGCATATGATTTTATAAAATTAGGAGATTGAATACTGTTGAGTAAATATCTTGATCCTGTCAGGATAATAGTTTGAATTTGATGGTGTTTATGGAATGAATGGTGTAGAAATTATGATATAATATTCATACATAAGAAGGATATATGAGTGAAGAATGATATATTCTGATTTTGGAGAAATTGGATGTCATTTGATGTATAAGAGAATTTTGTTAAGTGTAAGTGGTCAAAATGACAGATTTTGAGAAACCAAGTAATTAGACCAATTTGATGTGATAAGTGCAATATGTATAATTTTGTAAGCTATTTAAAGTATTTTCTATGAATTGTGAGGCTTATGAAGGGATTAATCTCCATTGATAAGTTAAAGAGAATTAAGCCTTGTATCCCGAAAGTGCTAAGAGGTAATTATACTAGATTGTTTTTTTTATTGAAATCACAATAAACATAGTAATTGTTATGTATGATTTTGTAAATGTGGTTAGGAATATGTTTATGTTATGTCAAAGTATATTTTGATATGAAATGTGAAGGCATGTGTTTATGAATGTGAGCATGGACATATATGACATATATGTATTTTTGAAAGTGAGCTTTCAAAGTGAAATGTGTTTAACAAAGAGAGCTTTTGAAGTGTAATATGTCCATGAGAAACATTTTGTATTTTAAGGATGCTTGAACTCAATGTTAACTTAGTAGGCATTTTATGTGATTTGTGGAGCCTTTATGTGTGGCATTTCCTTCGAGATTGGTATATGTTATGTGTTCCGTATGTAGGGAGGATCCTATTTGTACTTAAAGGAAGAGTGAGTCATCACATTCGTGTGGTGGCGTATTGGTGCATGTAAGAGGACTTACCGATGATCGGGGTGAGGGTTTGGCTTTTACCTTTGGGTATGAGCATTATATATATGTAATTTAAAAACCTCACTTATACTATTCATCTCATACGGTATGTCACCTACGAGTGACATTTGGCTCATTATGTGATATGTAAGTCCTACTAAGTAGTAGTTGAGTAATGGAATTCCTATTATATATTTTGAAAGAATGTATAAGCGCTTACATAACATGTGATTTGATAAGATTATGAATTTTGATTTATCACAGCATATCATACACATGCATTATGTACATATATGTATTTGAAATTTGATATATGAAAAACTAGTATGCTTACTGAGTTTTATACTCATTATAGTTTATGGTGATTTCAGATAAATAAGGTATATGTGTGCTTAGCGAATTTGGCAAGGTTTTTTCTGTTCTTTGGGTTCCCTAAGTTGCTAGGTTACTGAGTGTTTCATTTAGGGACACGTGGGTTAAGATATTTGATTTGTCCTTATTGAATAAATACTTATGTATTATTTTATTGTGTGTGGTTGTATTTGGTTTAAGTTTCACCAAGTGTAGTTATGGGTTGATTTTAAGTAAGAATTTGCAATGAATATATTCTGGGCTTCCGGTAACAAAGTTGCTACTGGTGACGTAGTAGAGTGTTAATCTCTGAGAAAACTCTGCGTATCTCCGGTTTACTAATTGTCCCAGTCATAATTCAAAATTTATAATTCTGAAAAATTGAATGAATGTAAGTTATGTCGTGTGTCAGATCTTTTGGGTCTGGGGTGCGACAATTACTGTTATCAAATTAAACCCAATTAAATATTACAAGCACTCTAAGATAAAATTCACTAGTTTGATAAGGAATCTGGGGTTTTGACGTATCCCTTAGTAGTTTATTGAATTCTTTAACCCTTTAGTTATTCCCTTACTATCAATTGATTGGCTAGACACTAATTTCATCATAAGCTTTTGTTAACTGTCGAATGATAATATCACACCCTATCAATTACCTATATGTCTATGGTAATCCGAATAAAATGCAACTCATCAAGAATAAGTCTAATCAAACCATACATGCTACCTAGGTATATGTCTATCCTAGATGGAACTCATAATGTTACCATATAATCATGTATCAATCTAACTTAGGCTAAACACATGAATCCTTTTGTCAAACTTATTATGGTTCTTAAACAATCCAAATAGTGATAAAGTATAATGAAAGCATTAAGCACAGAGAGATTGAATCAATTAAGGGATATAAGTTCATACCTAAGAGTTTTAAAGATTCAATTACATACTAGGTTCAAGAATGTCTAACCCTAGATAAAAAATATTTAGCTCATGCTTACAAGAAGAGTATCAAAGCAAAAATATGAAAATATCATGAACAAAATCATCTTTTAAAGTTAAGGGAGAAAATAACACAAGTGACGCCCTGAGTAATTTTCTATCCTCTTGTCTTGATTTTCCAAGAGTTGATTCTTCAATCTTCAATCTTTAATAAATTCACTTTGATATCTTGATTTGAATGTTTATTCGTTGCTTATGTTTTCCTCATTGCTAAGTCTCTCTATTATTGCCTTAAAAGAGTATTTTTGTTACTATGAGAAACTCTAGGTGCGAGGAGCTTTGCATCCACCACCAATGGGAGAGTTGAGATCAGTATTTAAGCATCCACACGGGTGCCATGGCGCTGGGCACAAGTAATAAAGTTCTCTAATTAGTCGATGGGCACCGTGGCACTGGCTGCTAAGCGTCGCGATGCTCATTCACTGATCTGGACGCTATGGCACCCAACCCTAGGCGCCGCGGCGCCCAACCACTATCTCGCTCGTTTCTTACCTGAATCACCTCCCGTTTAATCCTATATGTCATAGTTTTCTCCATGCACCTATTTAAGATTAAAAATACAAATAAATTGCCAAATAGTAATATATTTAAGTAAAATACCCAAGTTAGAGTGCCAAAATACTATTGTCATTATGCTATTATCAAATACCCCCAAACTTAAGACTTTTGCTTATTCTTGGGAAAAACAAGAACATACTAACAAGGAACAAAACCACTGTATAAAAACAACCTCTTAACATCCCTTAAACCATGAGTTACATAAGTCGATCAGAAGTTTGTAAGTTGTCTCAAACGGTGAATTACACTTATAAAATCTTGAGAATAAAAAGTTATTCATGCTCATTCTACTCTCTAATAACTATGCTTATACCTACTTTATAATCATTCACTTGTGAGTGTGTGTCGAACTATTTAATTTCAAATCAATTGTATTTTTGAACATCCTATTTTTCAAAGAAAGATCAAGACCAAAATAATTCTCCATAAGCTTATTTTTCATAGCAATATCCATTAATATAGAACAAGTATATAATATGAGATCAAATAGGACTTTGATTAGCTTGTAATGAGAGGCTTGGATTAAGGTGTGAAAATGAGAAAAAAAATTAAGTTCAAATCGCACTATAACCATAACCCTTTTTGTCTAAGGACTACTTGTATTCTTTTTTTTCTTCAATTTACTCCTCCAAACTTATTTTCTTTGAACCCAACTTTTCAACAACTCTATTGTTCTCTATTGTCTTTCTAGGAGTTTTTTTTTAATTGAATCAAGCTTCTTTAATTCTTCTAACTGAATGAAAATAATTCCATATATGCTTATTCTTTTTACCTAAAACTTTGAATCACTTTATGACCCTTACAACAAGATGTTATGTATCATAGTGCGAAGGGTATTTATGATGGATACGAGTATTAATTGATTATAGGCTTTTAAAGTGGGTTCGAAAAGAATATAGTTAATCAGGCTCAAAAAGAGTGACTAAGAACAAAAATATTCAAGGTTGGTTAGAAAGGTCCAATCGATCCAAACACGGCCTATAATCATATCCCTTACTATATATATCTTAGGATTTCGCCTCAAAAGCTAATCAAACAAATTCTCAATATTAGACGACCTTGATTACCTTCTCTGTGTGAATAAGTATATTCTACCTTACAACTGCTGAACATTAAATAGCTTTAGAGTGCACGGATGTTTAAAGTGAACAACTATAAACTGAATATAATTAATCCAATTACAATATAGAATGAACACAATAATAGATAAGTCTAGAGAGTTTATAGCTGTTCTTCAACTCCATTTATCATCATCGACTACAAACTCTTTTAGCCCAAATAAATGACACTGAAAGAAAATAAACTACTTCTAAAGAAAACAAATAAAAACAAAAAATAAACTAATAAAGCATGAATAAAATTAAGAATTAAGAAGTGTTTCCCCTGCCCCCACACTTATAATAAGACATGTCCTCATGGCGGCAGCAAAATAACAAATTTGGAATGCTTCTCTATTGTTATAAAACTTTAATTGTCCCCCCCCCCCCCAATCTTCATCTTCACTCTCTGCTGCGTCTTTTGCTTTTGCATAATCTCCTAAGTCATCTGCAGTTGAAGACGCTGGATAGGCCAAAATGTTTGGCAAGTTATGTATATCCATTCCGAAGTGTGTTAGAGCAATGTACAAAATCTGATCTTGATATGGTGTATATAATGCAATCTACTGCTAGTGTGCGGTGAAGGCATCTTCTAACCTTGACAGCCTTTGATGCATGGCCAATTATGCTTTTGGTCCTTATGGTGGAAGTGGTCGGGGAGCGGGGTTTTGGGCTAGACCATCAACTATTGTAGCAATTTTGTTATTGTCTAAAACGTGTGCTGGGGAAAGCACTTCTTCTGATAATATCCACTCGTCTCTAGCTTTAGCATTGAATGTTGTAATTAGCGAGGAGCAATAGATGCTCTGCTTTGGATGATCAAGGTAAAAAAGGATTGTATCTCTAATTACCTTGCCAATACCGATTGTTCGCGCTGTTAGAATGGAATACAGAAGGAAAGATTTCTTTGCTGTTATGGTGCTCATGTGATTGACTAGCATTAACTTTATAGCTATAAAATAGTGCCACGCTTTGAATTCTCTTCACATGCAGCGTGTAAAAATAGAGATCGAAAGATTTACAGACATCGTCTATTGAGCATCTGGGGTGGCTATGTAGCAGATGATTGCTTTATAATTTGGGTTCCGATAGAGCTCCATATAGTCATCTCTTTGTATGTTGGGTACCCCAAAGTATATATTGATGACCTCATTATGGATGTGAACAATTCTGCCTTTGATTTGGACTTTCCTATAGGTATGCTCTTTCTCGTTAGCATCGAATTCTTTGACTATTAGAATAACTGCAGCATCTTGTTATGTACACAAGCATCCCCAACCCCTGTCTGCAATAATTCTTGCGATTCTTAGATAGCCCCCTCCCGTGATGTCAAAGCCTTTTCAAGAATGATTGTGCATTTGACTATGAACGAGTGATATAAGTCTAAGGCTACTTTGGAAACAAATTTATTAGTATCGTAACCTACAGAAGGTGTTGCAATTGACCTTTTTGATTTCTTAGGTCCTATTGACTACCTGTATAAATAATAATGAGCATTCTGAATATGGACCGTAACTGCCTCTTAAACATTATAATATCAAATCATATATATGTGCCACATATCACTTTTTTTTAGCTCAAAATCACTACCATACCTATGTGCACACGTCCTTCTCTCATCATACAATACCAATACCCATTACAATATAGCACTCTTCACTTGTGACTTGAATATAGCATCACTACCTATATATAAGCAATAATAATGTAGTAATATTATACCATCTAACCACTTGCCTAATTTTTTTTAGAAACATCCTAATGAGAATATTATGCTTTATGCTCAAAGTCACCCATTAAACAACAATCAACTCACCAATATGAACATTAAACATCAATCAACCAATTTGAACATTAAACATCAATCAACACACTAATTTGAACATATTTTTACAAGCATCCTAATATAGAGCTATGATTGCTAATGGAGAACTTCAAGTATAACCCATTAAACATCAATCAACTGACCAATTTGAACATGTTTTCACAAGCATTCATGGAATTTGTTTTCTATTTTTTTTTATTGAATCATTAACAATGCGTAATAATCATAGTATATCAATAAACACACTAATTATGCAATAGCAACCATATAATAAAGAGAAGCAACAAGAAAAAAAATTAGAAAAGATAAAAATTTGTACCTTGGAGTGGTGAATGCTAATGAAGAGAAGTAATTAGTAGTTTGATGGATGTGAATGATTAAGTGAATTATGTGCACTAATGCGGTGTTAATTTGAGTGGGTAATGAATTTTAGTCTAAATATAGTATGTGGATGTGGTTAATATGAGTGTAAAATGAAGAATGGGAGGTGTGAGATAAAGAGGATGGGTTTTAGGGTCTATGTGGTGTTTGAAAGAAAATGGGTGAAGATATGAAGAAATAAAAAGAAAAAAAAATGGGGGAGAAGTATTAACACTTCTCTCATGTGAGTGTCATGGCGCTCATTACTGAGTGCCGCGACACTCACAAATACCTAGGTACAATTATGCCCAAGTTCCAGTATTGCGGCACTGGCTCTCTATTTTAGGCGCCATGGTGCCCATTAGTGGGCGCCGAGGCGCCCGCAAGCCTCTTTTTTATTTTTTTATGTAGCCTAAAAAAAGTAATCATGAAAGAACAGAAAAAAAATCAAAGGATACTAAATTTGGGTTGCCTCTCAAGAAGCACTTAGTTTAACGTCTTTTGTTTGACGTGTTGATCCTGCAGTTACTTATGATCCATCAGATCGACATTGACCGTCTGTCGATCTATATTTCCTCCATGATAATTCTTGAGGTTTAGCCATTTACTGTAAATGAAGATTGATTATTTGGATTTATAATTTCAACCGCTCCATTTGGGTATACCGTGATGATTTGAAATGGGCCAGACCATCGGGACTTGAGCTTTCTAGGAAATAACTTCAGCCGTGAATTGTAAAGCTGTACTAGTTATCATTTTTCAAATGAATGTTGAAGTATCTTCTTATCATGCCACTATTTCATCTTTTCCTTATAAAGCTTAGCATTCTCATATACTTGTAGACGAAATTCAGCCATGATATTTAGTTGAAGTAAGCATTTCTTACTTGTGGCTTGGAGATCAAAGTTAAGGGCTTTAATAGCCCAATATGCTTTGTGTTCCAACTCCAAAGGTAGGTGACATGCTCTTTCTAAGATCAAACAAAATGGGGACTTACCAATTAACGTTTTGTAAGTAGTACGATACACCCATAAAGAGTCATCCAAGTGTAATGCTCATTCCTTTCAGTTTAGCCGTGTTGTACTTGTCCCCATATTTTTGTAAGAGGGTTGAAAAATATTTATTGCAGAAGTGTGAGCCATCGTCACTTATAATTGCTCTCAGTGTTTCATATCTTGATAATAAGTCCTTTTGAAGGAACTTAATCACTATCTTACCTCATTTGTTGGTAATACTATTGTCTCTACCCATTTTGTAACGTAATCCATAATTACAAGTATATATTTGTTGTTGTAAGATGGTGGAAACAGTCCCATGAAGTCTATTCTCTGAACGTCAAAGATTTTAACCTTTAGAATGTTCTGCTATGGTATTTCATATCTTTTGGAGATGTTCCCAGTCCGTTGACATTGATCACACCCTGCAATAAAATAATATGCATATTTAAATAATGTGGGCCAATAAAAATAAATTAAAGTACCTTAGCTGTTGTTTTGTCGCCTCGCAAAATGTCCTCCATAATCAGATGCATGACAATGGTGTAAGATTTCTTGAGTTTCTTCTATAAGGACACATCTTTGAAGGATTTAGTTTGCACATGATTTGTAAAGGAATGGCTCATCCCAAAAATAAAATCTTGCATAGTGGAGGAACTTCTTCTTTTGTTGAAAAGTCAAATTATGAGGTGTTAGGTCGAAAACTAAATAATTGACAATATCAGCATATCAGGGGATCTTATGATGTTGTGTTGCAAGGAGTTGTTCATCCAGAAAGGTTTCATTGATTTGGATCTTCTCTTGGTGTTGATTTGATGCTTCCAAATGAGAGAGATAATTTGCAACTTGGTTTTCAACTCATTTTCTATCTTTGATCAAATTCTTATAGTAGGAGAATCCATCGAATAAGCCTCAGCTTAGCATCTTTCTTATTGATGAGGTACTTGATTGCTGAGTGGTCTGTGAAAACTGTGACCTTGACTCTAATGAGGTAAGCCAAAAACTTGTCAAAAGAAAAGACTGCCACAAAAGCTTTTTTTCTGTGGTGGTGTAATTGGACTGAGCGTCATTGAGAGTCTTGCTTGTATAGTATATCATGTGAAACACTTTCTCTCAGCATTGTCCTAGTACAGCCCCCATAACTAAATCGCTTACATCACGCATCACTTCAAAGTGTAAGTCTTAATCTGGAGCAATAATGATCGGTCCAGTGGTAAGCTTCTTCTTCAACAGTTCAAAAGCTTCAAGACATACATCATCGAAATGAAACTGTACTTTTTTCTCTAGTAAGTTGCATAGGGGTTTGGAGATCTTTTATAAATCTTCGATAAAATCTGACATGGCCAAGAAAGTTCTGCACTTCTTTCACATTAGTCGGTGGTAATAACTTCTCGATGATTTCTATCTTTGCTTTATCAACTTCAATACCATGAGCATAAATTTTATGGCCTAAGACTATGCCTTTTTTTAACTATAAAGTGGCACTTTTCCCAATTGAGCACTAAATTGGTATCTTCACACCATTTGAGCACAAATGTTAGATTATCAAGGCATTGATCAAATAAATTGCTAAAAATAGAAAAATCGTCCATAAATACCTCCATGAAATGCTCTATAATATCTAAAAATATGGCTATCATACAGCGTTGAAAAGTGGTTGGAGCATTGTATAGTCCGAAAGGCAAATGTACCATATGGGCAAGTGAACGTAGTCTTTTCTTGATCTATAGAAGCAATTACAATCTGATTATAGACAGAATATCCATTCAAGAAGCAATAATAATCATGTCCTGCTAATCTATCCAGCATTTAATAGATGAAAGGTAGGAGAAAATGATCCTTGCGGGTGGCTTTATTCAGCTTCCGGTAATCTATATATATCCTCTAACCCGTGACAGTCCTAGTGGGGATTAAATTATTATTCTCATTTGCCACTACAGTGATCCCACATTTCTTTGGTAGACATTGAACTGGACTTACCCATGAGTTATAAAAAAATTGGGTAAATAATCCTTGCATTTAGTCACTTAATAATCTCATTCTTTACTGCATCTTTCATTACTGGATTTAAATGCCTTTGCTGCTCTATTATAGCCTTGTGCCATTCCTCTGAAAAAATATTTATGCATTCAATAAGGGGGACCGATTTCCTTGATGTCAGTAATTGTCCATTCTATGGCTCTCTTAAGACCCTAAAAAATTTTCTACCTGTGATTCATCAAGTTGTACAGAAACTATTACTGGCAAAGTAGAACATTCGCTAAGAAATACATACCTTAAGTGACTCGGTAATGGTTTTAACTCTAGTTTATAAGGTTCTTTAATAGATGGCTTAATATGAGTTTGCAAGCCTTCTGGTCTATCTAGAGGCTCAGCTCTCATCCTAAATCTGTCAAATTTCGAAGAAAGGCTTAAGACTTGTAAATACTTTTGAGCTTCACTTCTCTCTACCTCAACTTCATTTACCACTGCATCTTCTAAAGAATATTTGATGCTATTTTTGTTGAAAATATCACGTACTTCCCTATCAATAACATCAATGCTCATACATTCCTCTTCCTCACTTGGCTTTGAAAATATTAAATGTTACTTCTTTATTTTGCACCCTCATAGTTAATTCTGTTTTTTACATATCAATAAGGGTTCTTCCTGTGGCTAAAAATGATCTTCCTAGTATGATAGGTACCTCACGATCCTCTTTTATATCCAACACTATGAAGTCTACCGAAAAGATGAATTTGTCAACTTTTACCAAAGCATCTTCAATAATTCCCTTTGAATACGTGAGTGAGCGGTCAGCCAATTGTAAGGTGACATTAATAGGTTTAGCCTCCCCCAAACTTAACTTCTTATAAATGGATAATGACATTAGGTTGATGCTGGCGCCTAAATCACATAATGCTCTGCCAAAAAAATTTCTCCCTGATAGTAAATGGTATAGTGAAACTACCTGGATCTTTCAAATTTGGTGGCAATTTCTTTTGCAATATTGTGCTACATTCTTTGGTGAGTGCCATGGTTTCATACTCATCTAATTTTTTTTTCATTGATAAGATGTGCCTCATAAACTTCACATAACTTGGCATTTATTCCAAAGCATCCGCAAAATATATGTTAATATAGAGTTTCTTGAAGACATCTAAAAACTTCAAAAACTGCTTGTCCAACTTTTGTTTCTATAGTCTCTGAGGAAATGGTGAAGGTGGATGGGGAGGCTGAACTGGAAGTTTCTGCTGAGCTTTACTGGTTTATATTGTTGCATTTGAATTTTTCTGCATTTCTGCACTGGTTTCTTCATCACATTTTGCACTTTTCTCTACTTCTGCACTGTTTAACTGCAACTCTTTGCTACTTCTCAAAGAGACAACTTTGTATTGCTCGTTATCCTCTCTTAGATTAGCTTCAGTATTTCTTGGTAAAGTCCCTTGAGGTTGATTATTTAGTGCTGCAGCAAGTTGCCCCATTTGAGTCTCTAGAGTTTTCAAAGATGCGGAATGATTTTGTAAGGTAGCATGATTCGAATTTATATACTGCATAAACATATCTTTCAAGGTTGATTTCTTCTTCTATGGGGAATGAAATCTAGGTGGGTTAGGTTTAAGTTGCTGCCCTTGGTTGCTTCCTCAAGAAAAATTAGGATGATTCCTCTACCCTGAATTATACTAATTTGAATATGGATTATTTTTTTTGTCTATTATAGTTCCCTACATAGTTTGCAGACTCTATGCATTACTCATTCATGTGATTATCACTATAGAAGTCACAAGTCATATTTTGGTTCTCGACAGCATTCATAGAATTAAATCTCTAGGTTATGATATTAATCTGTGCAGTCAATGCATTGAATGCATCAATCTTATGAACTCCAACAACCTTCCTTGGTGTAACTCTTTCAGCAGGCCATTGATAACTATTAGATGCCTTCTCTTCCAGTAACTCATATGCTTCTTCTATGGACTTGTTCATCAGAGCTCTTCCAGTAGTGGCATCGACAATTATCCTTAAATGACCTGCTAGCCCATTATAGAACGTCTGAACTAATAACTATTTAGAAACTCCATGATGGGACACTTTCTCAATATGTCCTTGAATTGCTCCCACGCCTCATATAATGACTCATCTTCAATTTACACAAATGAGATGATGTCATTCCTCATCTTAGCTATCTTAGTTGGTTAGAAAAAATTTGCTAAGAACTTCTATGCTAGGTCATCCTACGTTGATATAGATAATGAATGGTAATGACATCAACTAGCTCTTGGCTTTGTCCCTCAATGAAAAAGGAAATCGTCGTAACTTGATGGCATCATCTGACACCCCATTGAACTTGAATGTATCACAAATCTCTAAGAAATTCAATGTATGCATGTTGAGATCATCGTTGAGAGCTCCACTGAATTGCACGGACTCCTTAAGCATATATGAATTGTACTTAGCTTAATCTCAAAGTTGTTTGCATTAATAGTGGGGCACCGAATACTAGACTGAATGCCTTCTATTGTAGGAACAACATAATCCCTCAGCAATCTCTACTGATTCATAGGCTCAAACACTGGATTATTGATATTGTCGTGATTCTCTACCATATTTCTATTTTGATGTTGTTCTCAACAAAGTCTCCGAAATGTTCTTTCAATCTCAAGATCAAAAGACGTTAATTCTTCGCTCTTGACTCTTTGTATGAACTATCAAAACCAAAAATAAAAATGGTAACTAGATCGAGAAAAGAAGAATAAAAATAATAAAATAAAATAAATTTTGAAGTAAAAGTAAAATAGTATAGTATTCGTATTGATCTAAGAATAGATAAAATAGTCTCCAGTAACAGCGCAAAAAAATTGATGCATGATTTAATATTCTAGCGCAAGTGCATGCATTCGTACCAAGTAATATAGGACTAAGTTCAAATTATTAATCCCACAGAGACTATTTTTCTATTTCTTCAATCGATTACTAAAATTACTATATATTATCTTTATCCAAACTAACTTCTGAGATGGAGTTTAACTAACTATACTACTGTTATCAAATTAAACCTAATTAAATATCATAAGCACTCTAAGATAAAATTCACTAGTTTGATAAGGAATCTAGGGTTTTCACGTATCCTCTAATAGTTCATTGAATTCTTTAACCACTTAATTATTCCCTTATTATCAATTGATTGTCTAGACACTGATTTCATCATAAGCTTATGTCGACAGTCTAATGATAATATCACACCCTATCAATTACCTATATGTCTATAGTAATCCGAATAAGATGCAACTCATTAAGAATAAGTCTAATCAAACTATACATGCCACCTAGGTATATATCTATCTTATATAGAACTCATAGATGTTACTTTATAATCATATATCAATCTACACTAGGCTAAACACATAAATCCTAAATAGAACTCATAGATGTTACTCTAGACACCGATTTCATTATAAGCTTCTGTCGACAGTCTAATGATAATATCATACCCTATCAATTACCTATATGTCTATAGTAATCCTAATAAGATGCAACTCATTAAGAATAAGTCTAATCAAACTATACATGCCACCTAGGTATATATCTATCCTATATAGAACTCATAGATGTTACTTTATAATCATATATCAATCTACACTAGGCTAAACACATGAATCCTAAATAGAACTCATAGATGTTACTCTAGGCACCGATTTCATTATAAGCTTCTGTCGACAATCTAATGATAATATCACACCCTATCAATTACCTATATGTCTATGGTAATCCGAATAAGATGTAACTCATTAAGAATAAGCCTAATCAAACTATACATGTCATCTAGGTATATATCTATCCTATATAGAACTCATAGATGTTACTTTATGATCATGTATCAATGTACACTAGGCTAAACACATGAATTCTTTTGTCAGAGTTATCATGGTTCCTAAATAATCAAAATAGTGATCAAATATAATAAAAGCATTAAGCACATATAGATTGAATTAATTATGGGATATAAGTTCATAACTAAGAGTTTAAAAGATTCAATTACATATTAAGTTCAAGAACGTCAAACCCTAGATCAAAATTATTTAGCTCATGCTTATAAGAAGAGTATCAAAGCAAAAATATGAAAATATCATGAACAAAATCATCTCTTAAAGTTAAGGAAGAAAATAAAACAAGTGACGCCCTGAGTTATTTTCCTTTCTCTTGTCTTGCTTTTCCAAGAGTTGATTCTTTAATCTTCAATAAATTCACTTCGATCTCTTAACTTGAATGTGTATTTGTTGCTTGCATTTTTTTCCTCACTAAGTCTCTCTATTTTTGCCTCAAAAGAGTGTTTTTGTTGCTATGAGAAACCCTAGGTGCGAGGAGCTTCAAATCCACCACTAATAGGAGATTTGAGAGAAGTATTTAAGCATCCATAAGGGCGTTGCGGTGCTGGGCACGAGTAATAAAGTTCTCTAATTAGTCAACGGGTGCCATGATGTTCATTCACTGATCTGGTACTCCCGTCTTTTGAGCACATCTAGCTCGTTTCTCTCCCGAATTACCTCCCGTTTGATCCTATGTGTCATATTTTTCTCCATGCACCTATTTAAGATTAAAAATACAAATAAATAGTCAAATATTAATAGATTAAAGCAAAATAGCCAAGTTAGAGTGCTAAAGTACTATTGTCATTATACTACTATCAAAGTTCTACATTTTTTCAACACTTAAAAAGAACAAAATCAAAATTCTCTTTTACCTCTCTCTCTCCATGCCATTGCAAAATTATTTCTCTCACAAATGAATCAAAAAATCAAGTGTCCACTAAATTGTTTTTTTGTTATTCAGCATTTTTATTAAGCAAAAACAAGTGCTCCACTAATTTTATTGTTGGTCTTCCACTTAAGATTAATTTTATCAATTACTAGAATAATGGTCACCTAAATTAATCTTTACCTGACAAATATAATTACTTTAATTATATTAGGTAAATAAATCACCAACATCTAGGCCCCTTTTTGTATTAAAATACAATGCCATGTGTTAGAGCTTGTGCTCACGTGCCATTCCAATATTGTATGAATATTAATTGTTAATATTTATACAATAAACATTTCGAATAAAAATTGTTAATATCATATTTATATGGTATATTGCTTGTAACATTACAGACATTATATGATCTGAAAAAGTTAAGATCTGATCTAAAGGAGTTTAGAATAGAACTAATAGTTAGTAAAGCTGAGAGTTATAAATGCTAAGAGTTAGCACTGTTAAGAGTTAGCAGGTTATAAGAGTCAGCGAGTTCTAAAGAGTTAGAACCTTGTCTATAATGGGACAAAGACTTGAGAGTATACTTGTAATGATATAGTTGCAAAGGGTTGCAATAGGTGTTAAGAAATATCATTATGTAAGTGTGTATCAAAGATAATGTTCCTGATTTATGATCACCAATGCGGGTCTATCGGTGATTCACTTTATATAGATTAGTGTATGTCTATATCTGACTAGTTCAGATGGTTGTTCTTACTGACCATGAGCCTAGAGAGTCCCAATATGAAATGTTCTCTTTGAGCACTTGGGCAGTGTACCGTATTGAATGGTTCAATACAGTATAATTCAACAATTTACTAAGGTTAAGTTAACTAAAGTATATGGTTAAATGGTAGGACCCATTTTAGGTTAACTTGGTAACCTAGTAAGGATATAATAGTAATTTCACTTTATGATTATTTAATTGTTAAATAATAAAGATAAATATTTATTTATTTAATTGTTAAATAAATGATTTAACTTAACTATGGTTAAAGGTTAACCATATGGTTAAGTTAGTTAAATTTACTTAATGGTTAAGTAAAGGTTAACCTAACTATGATTAAGTTAGTTAACTATAGTTAGAATATTTAAATATTTATTAACTTAAGGGTTAAGTTAAAATAATCTAACTAAGGTTAAATGTTAACTAAGGTTAGGTTAAGCCAAATGAAATTCAAATGAGTTTCGAATTTATGCATTAGTATATAAAGAGAAATAAAATTCAAAATCAAAAAGTTTTTAGTTTTCTAGGTTTTGCATTTTTGGGAGCCATTTCAATTTGAGAAATTGAAATTCTTTGTTTTGTGTTTTAAGTGTCAGAACAACAAAACAAATTAGACAAATGATTACTAAATGTAATAACTAAAAAGGAGATTTATTTTATTTATTCAAGAGTTGAATAAAAGAAAAAATAAATTTAATTAAGTTAAATAGTTTAACTTTGAATTATGTTTAAGAGTTAAACAAAGATACTGGATTAATATACTGCTATTCTAGACAATCAAACCCACCTTTGTTGATTGTTAAAATTGATCAAAGATTCATTTCATAGTGGACTTCAAGCAAATTAATCCAAAGGCTTCATGGGTGATATTTTCTCAATCTCGATTTTCAGTTTAATAAATATGTATTTTATGTGTTCATTGTATTTAATCTTCCGTTGTGTACATATATGTATGAGATATGTATGTTTGTTGTATGATAAACACATCCCACATGCAAGCACCCTAATAATTGTACAACACCCCAACAATTGGTATCAGAGCAATTTTGTGTTGTTATGGGTGGTATTTAGTGTTAGCTAAATGTTTGCTAAGTTGTATGACAAGTTCTGGGGCTGTTGGGATGCATTTTAAGTGTTAAAAATGCAAACCAGTAAAAACTGTCCCTAGAATGTTGCAACGCTCATGTCCAGCATTGCAGCATTTATATGAACGCTGGGGCACTGGGTGTATGGCGCCCCAGTGCAGGATGAGCGCAGGAGCGCTGGGTGTCTGGCGCCTCAGCGTTGGTAAGACAGCGCCGCAGCGCTGAGGCTTGTGAAGCCTTAGCGCGACAGCACTATAAGACCAACGCCACGACGTTCTTACACTAAGAAAAAAGAGTTTTTTTTTTATTTTCTGCATGTGGGGGTTTATGAGATGTAATAATAATGGTTATTAGTTTACATGATAAACCAAGAAAATAATATTTTTATTTTATTTATTTTTGTAACCACAATGGAAGCCCTACTGATGGGTGTTAATTTTGCTTGTACAAAAATGAATAATTGATTGAGAATATAACATTTAATGAGATGAGAGCATATGATGAAAGCCTGTAATTAAATTTTTTCTTAATCAGATTGAAATTTATTATATTATGCGATAGTATTTTAAATGGTCCGTCTTGTCAATACGGTGTAAGACGGGTCATTATAGTCTTTCCCAATATTGCTTTAGCGTGAGGAATTTGGTCGGTGTGACTTGGTCTAATGCCGATAAAACATGAGATGAGTCAAATATATGCGAACATATTATCCAATATTACTTTAGCGTGAGGATAGTGTCAGTAACATATATTTGACTATTGACGAGTTAATCTGAAATACAGTTACCCAATATTGCTTTAGCGTGAGGGTAATGTGTATTTAGGATCAGCACTAAGAGTTGTATGAGATACAATTGACAAGAGTTGTCTACCTGTTGGATTTATAAAGGCCAATATTGCTTTAGCGTGAGGCTAGAGTAAAATCTCAATGGGGTCCACTTCCCACTGTATAGTTTAAAATTTTATACTATCTTATCCCGTTTGAGAGATTTAAGTGATTAAGTAAAGCAGTGGGAGGGCATTTTTAGATTAAAAAATGTATAATAATTATACCCATGATCTAAAGCGTTATTAATTAACGATTAGAAATGTTCCGCTACACATCTCCTAAATTGTCTTATAGAGATAAGATATTTGTCTTATAGAGATAAGATGAGTATGAGCAATCCGTTAGTAATCTTGTTTAATACCAATAACTATAGGGTACTGAATAAAATATGTAAGACTTGCTTATGAATCTAAGAATAGTTTTAGATTCAGTAATATTTGATATTACTAAACCACAGATAAGACTAAATCCACTAGTGGAGTTTTAATTTCAATTAAGTGAAATACCTTTAACACACTTTCATAAGTCGAAAAGGATATCAAAGTCATCATTTAGGTATGTTTGATACCTAAAGGTGCACTTGGTGTTTTCTTAGTCGAAGAAAAGGATCCTATAACTTATAGAGAGACAATGTTTGACATTGTTCGGGAAAATGGCAAGATACCATAAAACCCGAAATTGACTCTACGCATGATAATTAAGTCTAGGACTTAGTTATGCTTCCTGTATAAACTGTTTTTATCAGCAGTAAATTAGTTTACGCAGCGGAAGCAGTGTGGGCCCTATATGAAGGAATAGTCCTTCATAGTCTGACTGATGTTGAAAGGTTATACTCAGAGATCTAGGATCAGAAATGAGGAAATCTTTTTCATCAGTAACCATGCCAAAGTCAATTTGAATTTTGTTGGTTATTGTCGTATATTATGATTATGAAGACTGGCTAATGGATGTAAATAAGATGTTCTGGGATGTATATCTCGAGTAAGAGATATGCATAGAACAACTTGATGTTTTTGCATCCAAGCCTAACTTATAATATAATGTGCAAACGAAAGAAGTCCATTTATGGACTTCAGCAGTTTTTCCTGAAGTAGGAATCTTTGTTTATATGATGATGTCAGAGAGTCTAGTTTTATCAAGAATAAAGAGGAAGCGTATGTGTCCAGAAAGGACAGTGGGAGTATGATTATCTTTTTAGTTCTCTAAAGTGGAAAATATACTCAATGTTGGAAACGATGATTGGAGTACAGCAAGTAAATCAGATAAGTGTTATCTGTGTAAAGAACTTCTTCATAAAAGATTTGAGAAAGACTTCTTGTATACTAGGTATAAAGCTTTATCGAGATATAGCTAGGAAGCTAATAGGACTCTCTCAATCTTCGTACATAGACTATGTCCATGAAAAGGTACAACTTGATTGACTGTGAGACAGTTAAAGTCCCTTTTAGACATGACATTCATCTTTCTTAGAAGAAGTGTCCTTAGGAAGAAGATGAGAGAGTTAAAGCGTCTAACGTCTCAGATGCATTAGCTAGAAATAGATTAATGCATACCATCTAATATACAAAATCTGAATTTAGATGGTTGTAAGTGTTACAAGCTGGTATCTGTTTAATCCAGATCACGATCATTAAATGGTTGTAAAACATATCTGAGATACCTGAGAGGTATAGAGGATAAGTTTAAATTATATGGAGAAACAATTCTTACAAATGAAAGGACGCACATATTCAGACTTTCGTCTGATCTAGATGGTAGAAAGTTTACATCTAGTTATGTGTTTCTCTTTATCAGTACCGGAGCTAGTTAAATGAGTGTTAGTAAATGTCCAAAGCTAATTTTGCCTTAAAGGTAGAATATGTTGTCGCTTGAGAAGCCTGCAAAGAAATAACTATGGATATTCAAATTAATTGCAGAGCTTTAAATAGTTCCAAGCTCAGTGGATCCTATCCCACTATATTGCAAAATAACGGTAATTGCTCAAGCCAAGAATCCATAAAGCACACCAGTATTCTAATCATGTGAACTCTGAAAATCATATAATTAGAAAGTTCCTGACTACAAGAGTTGTAATAATATCTAGGGAACAATCCATAGATAACGCAACGAACCTCCTAAGCCTAAACTCCTACAGTGTTTGAGAAACACGATGAGTGTATTGGTATGAGATATTAGTATGTATAGCACTGAAGCAAGTAGAAGTTTGTTGGAGTTAGTGCTCACGTGCCATTCCAATATTATATGAATATTAATTGTTAATATTTATACAATAAAAATTTCGAATAAAAATTATTAATATCATATTTTTATGGTATAATGCTTGTAACATTACAAACATTATATGATCTGAAAGAGTTAAGATCTGATCTAAAGGAGTTTAGATCAGAACCAATAGTTAGTAAAGCTAAGAGTTAGCACTGTTAATAGTTAGCAAGTTATAAGATTCAGTAAGTTCTAAATAGTTAGAACCTTGTCTATAATGGGATAAAGACTTGAGAGTATACTTGTAATGATATAGTTGCAAAGAGTTGCAATAAGTGTTAAGAAATATCATTATATAAGTGTGTCTCAAAGATAATGTTCCTAATATATGATCACCAATACGGGTCTATCAGTGATTCACTTTATATATATTAGTGTATGTCTATATCTTACTGGTTCAGATGATTGTTTTTAGCTGACCATGAGCTTAGAGCTTGTATAGACATGCGGGTATCCAGTTAGGACTGGATACTGAACAGACTCACGAAGACCCCAATAGATATCCTATGAAACCGTCAAATGAAAGTCTTCTCGAGTTGAGTAGTATTCGTGGTCCTTTGACCTGAGCGCCACAATGGTCTTGTGAGTGATCCACTATGCTTTGGTTCCACATATGTCAGAGACCTTTCATGGTCTGACCGCTATGTGTCGCTGGGTATGGTTCGATGCTCATGGAGTCCGGTGTGCGTAGATACGGAATCCATCAGCTTACATAGGTAAGTTGTATATTCGATGCTTCGAGATTGTATTTCATAAAGTCTTGTGGCCACAAGCATAAACCCGGGAAAAGAGTTTTCCACAGGGTTAAACAATATAGCAAAAGTGTTTGCGTATATTGTTTATCGAGATACGAATTTGGAAATAAGATTAAGGATGAGCAAATAGGGATTTGACGGTGCAGATCTATATCCCCGCACATCCAGGGTATAAATGATGGAAGGATTATACATATATGTTATGACCTCAACTTGTATGGTCTGACACGCTGATTTGTAATATTCGTAACTTGTGCGTGGGGCATCGATTATGGACTCATGGAAAAATTTCATTTGACAAATCGGGTGTAGACCTAGAGAGTCCCAATATAAAATGTTCTCTTTGAGCACTTGGGCAGTGTACCGTATTGAATGGTTCAATACAGTATAATTCAGCAATTTACTAAGGTTAAGTTAACTAAAGTATATGGTTAAATGGTGGGACCCACTTTAGGTTAACTTGGTAACCTAGTAAGGATATAATAGTAATTTCACTTTATGATTATTTATTTGTTAAATAATAAAAGTAAATATTTATTTATTTAATTTTTAAATAAATGATTTAACTTAACTATAGTTAAGTTAGTTAAATTTACTTAATAGTTAAGTAAAGGTTAACCTAACCATGATTAAGTTAGTTAACTATGGTTAGAATATTTAAATATTTATTAACTTAAGGGTTAAGTTAAAATAATCTAACTAAAGTTAAATGTTAACTAAGGTTAGGTTAAACCAAATGAAATTCAAATGAGTTTGAAATTTATGCATTAGTATATAAAGAGAAATAAAATTCAAAATTAAAAAGTTTTTAGTTTTTTAGGTTTTGTTTTTTTGAGAACCATTTCAATTTAAGAAATTGAAATTCTTTGTTTTGTGTTTTAAGTGTTAGAACAACAAAATAAATTAGACAAATAGTTACTAAATGTAATAACTAAAAAGGAGATTTGTTTTATTTATTCAAGAGTTGAATAAAAGAAAAAATAAATTTAATTAAGTTAAATAGTTTAACTTTGAATTATGTTTAAGAGTTAAACAAAGATGCTGGATTAATATACTACTATTCTAGACAATCAAACCCACCCTTATTGATTGCTAGAATTGATCAAAGATTCATTTCATAGTGGACTTCAAGCAAATTAATCCAAAGGCTTCATGGGCGATATTTTCTCAATCTCGATTTTTAGTTTAATAAATATGTATTTTATGTGTTCATTGTATTTAATCTTCAGCTGTGCACATATATGTATGAGATATGTATGTTTATTATATAATGAACACATTCTACATGCAAGCACCCTAGTAATTGTACAACACCCAACACCATGATCAATATATATTATAGTATTATCTAATAATATAATTATAATATATTATTTAATTATTCAAACCATTTTTGAATAATTATTTTTTACCTTATTTGTTTTTACTACCAAGGTTAAATGGTAAACCTAAGATAAAATCAAATTATGAACCAAATTGTGCCACTTGTCAACATCTTATTAATTAATAACTCTTGTTAATTAATTGAACAATGTATTTAACAATTAAATCTTGACAAATGCATATCCCAAGGGATCCCAAAATAAGTATTCTATTTTGCTGAAATATATTGGATTGAGTTATTCAATTCAATCCGCTAGCGCGCAACGAGTACATTTTATATTGGGAGACTTTCTAGGTCCACACTTGGTTTGTCATATGGGGCTCATCCATACGTCCATGAATGATGCCCCATACATACTTTACAAATATTACAAATCAGCGCGTTAGACCATACAAGTTGAGGTTATTGCATATTCGCATAATCCCTCCATCATTTATATCCTTGAAGAGCAGAGATATAGATCATCACCATCAAATCTCTATTTGCTCAACCATGAACTTATCTCCAGATTTATATTTTGTTAAACAATATCCACAAACACTTTTGTGATATTGTTTATTCCTATTTAACTATTTTTCAAGGTTTATGTTTGTGGCCACAAGACTTTCTGAAATACAATGTCAAATCATCAGGATATACAACTCACTCATGTGAGCTGATGGATCTTATATCTATGCACATCGGACTCTATGAGCATCGGACTATACCCAGCAATACCCAGCAGTCAGACCATGAAAAGTTTCTAACATGTGTGGATCCAAAGCATGGTGGATCACTGACAAACCCACCATGGCGTTAAGGTCAAAGGACCACAAATACTACTCAACTTGGAAGACCTTTCATTGATGGTTTTATGAGATGTCTATTGGAGGTCCTCGTGAGTCTGTTCAATATCCAGTCCTTACTGAATACTTGCATCTTTATACGAGCTTCCACTAAGCTCATAGTTTGCTAAGACTAACCATCTAGACCATCCAGATATAGACATACATTAATATATATTATTAGGTTCCATCGATAGACCCGTATCAATGAAATTAGATTAGGAACATTGTGTTTGAAAACATACTTGTATAATGACATTTCCCAATAGCATTTACAACTCCTTGTACCCATATCATTACTAATATATTCTTAAGTCATATCCCATTTTAGACAAGGTTCTAACTCCTTAGATTTTGTTAACTCTATGAACATGCTAAATCTTAGCATTACTAACTCTTAGTACTTATATTTATTAGCATTGCTAACTCTTAGCACTGATCTAAACTTGTTTAAATCAGATCTGAACTCTTTTAGATCATACAATGTCTGAAACGTTACAAATATTTTACCATTTAATAATAAATAATGTTAATGATTTTATTAGAAATGATAATTGTATAAATACTATTATTAAATATTTATACATAATGGGATGGCACGTAAGCACAAATCCCAACACGCATATCTATCAATGTTGATAGAATTGAAGTTTTTAGGTGTAAAATTAGAATTGTCAGATTTGGGAGCACTATTAGCCATATTTCAGGTCTGTCCGATACTAGTTGATCGGATCAGAGAACTATAGACTCAAGATCCACAAGTAGTTAAATTGAACGGTGAAATCAAGTTTGAGAAATGGAAGGATCTTTCAGTAACCGAGGATGGTGTGGTAACCTTAGGTAAAAAATTATGTGTTTCTAATGTAAATGAGTTAAGAATATAGATTATGGAAGAAGCTTATTCATTTGCATATACTATGCATCTAGGGAGCATAAAGATGTACCGTACCGTAAAAGAGCACTACTGATGGAAGGGCATGAAGAAAGATATAGCTGAATTTGTCTCAAGACCCTTAACTTGCCAGCAAGTAAAGGCTGAGTATCAAAAACCTGCAGGGCTCTTGCAACCACTTCTAATTCTAAAGCGAAAATGAGAGAGAATAATGATAGACTTCATGGTAGGACTTCCGCGTAGCCAGATAGGCAATGACATAATATGGGTAATTATTGATAGACTGACAAAATCTGCCCATTTCCTACCTATTAGAAGTAGTTATTCTTTAGATAAATTGGCCCAGTTGTACGTAGATGAGGTGGTATGACTATATGGCATTCCAGTATCTATTGTGTCAAACAGGGATCCACAGTTCACTTCTCGATTTTGGCCCAGCTTACAGAAAGTTTTTGGCACAAAATTAAGTTTCAATATGCCATTTCATCCATAGATGGATGGTCAGTCTGAGCGGATAATTCAGATACTCGAAGATATACTTAGAGCGTATGTTATGGAGTTTAAGGGAAGTTGGGATATTTATCTACCACCAATGGAGTTTGCCTAGAATAGTAGCTACTAGACTAGTATCAGATGGCACCATATGAAGCATTGTATGGAAGAAAATGCAGAACTCCAGTTTGTTGGGATGAGGTAGGTGAAAGGAAGCTAATCGGCCCAGAAATTGTCCAGATTACCTCAGAAAAGATTCAAGTTATCAGGCAAAAATTAAAAATAGCTAATGATAGACAGAAGAGTTATACAGATAATAGAATAAGAGACTTGGAGTTTCAAATTGGTGATAAGGTCTTTCTGAAGATATTGCCATAAAAGGGAGCACTAAAATTCGAGAAGCGAGAAAAATTGAGTCCCCGATACATTGGGCCATACGAGATAGTTGAAAGAGTTGGAGATGTGGTATATCATCTACGGTTACCAGAAGATCTGGCTAGAATCCATTACGTGTTTCACATTTCCATGCTTCGTAAGTATTTAACAGATCCTTTGCATATCTTAAGAGAACAGCCAATAAAATTGGATGAGAATTTGGCCTATAAAGAGAAGCCTGTGTAAATCCTAATTCTAAAAGAGCAAGTACTTCGTAAAAAAAGTATTCCCCTAGTGAAGGTGTTATGGATGAACCATGGAGTAAAAGAAGCCATGTGAGAACGTAAAGATCAGATGCAAGTACAACATCCCCACCTCTTCGAGATAGGTACGATTTAAATTTTGAGGACAAAATATTTTTTGAGGAGGGGAAAAATTGTAATAAACACGTAACAAAATACGTAGAGTATACAAATTAAGCAATGAAGCTGATAATACAACAACTAGCCAACCAAGGACAACAAAGTTAATCACAAGAGCTAATAATGTACAATAGAGAAAATAAAAAAAATCTAACATACCAAGACATAAAATTATATGGTTCAACAATGTGCTTATGTCCACGGTGAATCAAGGATCAGAGCCTCTTTTATTCATGTTTGATTACAAGAGAATTAATCTTGGAAGATCAATAAGTGATACAAATTCAATTTGGAGCTATAAAGTTTGTTGTACAGTGTGTAAAAGTTTGTATTTCCAGAGATATGAACCTTAGGCATAATTGGTGTATATATAGAAAGTAGGCTACACATTAATGCTCAAATTACAAGGTCACGTTGTTGGAAAAATTTGACCCAGCGTTGCGGTGTTGGAAAATTTTTACCCAGGTTATGGTTGGGAACTCATGGGCATGCGCCAGCACCTAGGGAAATTTTTCTGTCATCCTTTACTATTCACCACTGTTCCATCTATTTTCGACCCCTTCCGCTCTTGTTTCTGACTCCAACTTGATTCTAATTTGTTTCTGAATTTATTCCAAATATAACCATCACATTAAACATAATTTTGAATCACAAATTTCACAAATCCCCTCCTTGATACAAAATCACTCTAACAACTCCAAGAGAACAACCAAAGATCTATCTTATCCACATTATAACCTTAATTATAAGTTATGATTCCGTTAAGTCTATACACAAACTGAAATTAATTGTAGACAACAGCTATGTTAACATATCATCAAGATTCTCTAACATATAAATTTTATAAAGACTAATAATGTCACTCTTTACAGTATCTTGAATGAAATACATCATAACATCAATATATTTTGATCTTTCATGAAACACCTGATGTTTACTTAGATGTATGACACTTTGGCTATCATAATGCATAGAAGTATTAACTTCATCCATAGCTAAAAGTTTAGCACATATACCTTTCAATCATATAGTCTCCTTGATTGATTCTCCTAAGGCTATATACTAGGCTTACGTAGTTTACAGTGCTATTACATGTTGCAATACTGATTTTTAGCATACGCTACATCCAAACACTGTGAAGATATACCCAGATAAAGACATTTTATTACCCAAGTCATCTGCATAATCTGAGTTCACATAACCTTTCACTTTTTGATCACCCGTGCCAACCATTTTGAATAGAAAATCATAATGTGAAGACTTCTTTAGAAACCTTAGTATCTATTTCATGCCATCCAATGCTCATTTCCAATATTAGCCATGTATCTACTCACAACACTCACTACTTATGCTATATTCGACATTGTGCAAATCATAGGATATAGATAGGTATACGGTACTTTAAGCATATACCATTTTTCTTCTTCAGTTTGTGATAATTAAGATGTTGAAAGTTTGAAATGCATTATCAATGGAGTCAACATAGCTTTGACATCCCTCATTCTGAACCTATCAAGAACCTTGAGTACATACTGTTGTTGAGACAAGAAAATAACATCACTACCCCTAATTATATCTATACCCAAAATTCTTTTGGCTAACCCTAAATCTTTCATTTCAAACTCACCACCCAAAATAATTGTTCAGCTTATGTATCTCTTCTATATCATTACTGTAATATCTGATGCGATATTTCTATATCATAAATTAAGTGCAAGTATACACTATCATATGCAAGTAATAAAGAGACTAAATAAGTCAGATGTCGAACCCACAGGGATAATTCTTTCTTTTTAACCAATTACTAAAATTATATCTTCCTAATAATTATTCAGAAAAATAAAAATCTAAGAATGAATGTAAGAAATATAAAAGCAAAAACACAATGCAATGAGATTTAAAGATAGCAACGTAGAGAAAACCTAGGATTAATACTATCCCTCAATATGCTTTTTAATGATTAATCCTCTAATATTTAACTCACTTAGTCTTTATTATTGATCAAGACACTAATGTATTCACAAGCCTCTTCCAAGGTCATGCAAGTATACCCTAATTTACCAAATACCTATATTCCTATGGTACTTGTAATAAACTAAGATTCATTAAGATTAGGTCTTATTGATCATACATGCCAATTAGGTATATTCCTATCCTAAATTGAAACTTGCATATGCAACATTGAATGTTACTCTACAATCATGCATCAAATTACCTAGGTCTAAATATATTGATTCCTCTTCCGAGTTTATCAAAATATTACCAATTCATTCACCATATATTGGCCAGATATATTGAAGCATTAAACACAAGTAATTTAAATAATAAATGACTAAGTTTATTAAATACTAAAGGATATGGCAATTTAAGCGCACATATTGAGTTCAAATATTAAACCTAGAAAATAAGTTAGCTCATGGCTACAAGAGAACAGCAGTAAAAATAATTATAAATCATGATACAATTATTAGCAAACTGATATAGACGTCGAATTGCTCTTAATTGCGCTGCCTAGGAACTCTTGATGTCGAAGAACGTCTTGTATCTCTCTCTAAAGTTGCTTCAATTAAGCTCTTATTGCTCTCCAAGACTCGTGTTCTATATTCTTGGTGCTCTTGGGTCGTCTTGGATTGATTCTTGAAGGCTGGGAACGAGTGGCTTTATATAAGGATTGATATGAGCTTGAAAATCTCAATTCTCGTCGGACTAGGACTCGCACTACCGCTGGCGCGCTATGCATCTGTCGCTGGGGCGACGCATGAAAAAGCTATTACCGCTGGAGCGGTGGAATCTTGGCGCTGTCTCGTCGCTGGGGCGGTGACTGTCTGGCGCTGGGGCGCTATACGCGACTTAAGCAGGTCGTTTTTCTTATTTCGATCACTGTTTCAGCGCTGGGGCGAAAATCCTTGTGGCGCTGGGGCGATGTACACATACTTTGAAAACTTTACATTTTAGTTCCTGTTTTCTCTCCTTATCAATATCCAATCCCTATTAGCAGTATTGGCACCTAAATTTTGGTATAAAGCAATAAAGACACCGTAGAGTTACCAGATTTTAACCCTATTATAAATAATTTTTTTATGATGCACATGAGAGATATTATACCTAATTTGGTAATTTCACACTTGGTCGGAGCGTCGGGCGACCATAGAATATTTTTGACAATTTTCTTAATGGGCTTGGAAAATGAAATTTTCATTTATTACATGAATTGTCATTTAAGGGTTATGTATGGAACAAGCCTTTGTTGAGAAATACAATCCATATATTAGAGAATGGACCAATTATAGACAATGTTATGGATTGCCAAGTTGAAAATTCTAGTTAGTTCTTTTAACTATTCTAACTAAATAGTTACAAAGGAACCAATTACATACTTAGTTTCCAACCAATGGAAAATTAGAAATTTAGAGTAAGTTGAGGGAAAATTGGACAATTAAGGGAGCACTACATATAAAGTAGAAGTGTGTAAAAATTTCACGAGATTAAAAGCATAACATGTTAGAGCATTAAAGGAAAATTTTGACTAAGAGAAAGAATAGGCTGCTACAGTGAAATTTCAAGGGTTTTTCATGATTTTTTATGCTTGATCAAGCTAAAATAAGGTCAAATACAAGTTCCTAAGATCAATTGAAGCCTCTACTAGTGAAACCTAAGAAAAAGAGGTAAGAAAAGAATCAACCACCCAGCGCCCTAGCGCTGAAGACTTGTCGCGCCAACGCTGGGAGTTTTTCTCTCAGTGCTGGAGCACTAGGGTGCTAAAGGTTCTAAAATTTGTGTCCCAGCGCTGATGGGTCAGTGCTGCGGTGCTAAGGGGTTCGACCTCCCAGCGCTACAGCACTGGTAGTCTTTACTGCGGCACTGAACTGTTCACTTGAACAGTAGCTAATGAACAATTTCTTTTACTGTTCATGTGCTACAGTAATTTTGAATAGTATTTCAAAATTAATTTTGTATGTGTAGGGTTTATGAGATGTAGTGATAAAAGTTATCGGTCTGCATTATAAATCGGGATTAATTTTTCTATATTTAGAGTCGCAATGAGAACCCTTCTGGTGGGGATTAATTGTGATGATATAGAAATGTTCATTAATTGAGAATTACCTCCTCATGAGATGGAGATCTATTAAACTAGAAAAATCTCTCTTAATTAGATTAAAATATATTTCATTATGAGATAATGTTCTATATTGATCTATTTTGTCAATACGGTGTTAGATGAGCCACGTCGGCCTTTTCCCAATATTACTATAGAGTAAGGGACTTAGTCAGTTGGGTTTGGACAATACCAGTTACATGAGATAAGGCAAATATATGCAAACGTATTACCCAATATTACTATAATGTGAAGGTAGTGTTAGTAGTATATATTTGATAATTGACAAGTTAATCGGGAATACACTTATCTAATATTGGTACAGCGTGAGGATAAGGTATATTCAGGATCAAGAAGTAAGGATTATATGAGATGGAATTGAAAAATGTTGTCTACCTATTGGGTTTGTAAAGGCTAATATTGCTACAGCGTGAGGTTGGAGTAAATTCTAATGGTGCATACTTCTCGCTATATAGTTTAAAAGAGTTTAAACTATCATTTTTTCGTTTGAGAGATTATCAAGATTATGTAAAGCAGTGGAAGGGCGTTTTAAATTGAAAAATGTATAATTACGATACCTATGATTTAAAACGTTATATTAGTGATTTAACAAATTTCACTGACATCTTTTTTTTGTTTATGCAAGATTTGATCTAATAGCCTCTATAAATCTTGGGGTACGCATACTAGATGCACACCAGCTTAAAGGTGCTAGGAATTATTCAGATTGACTCATGAATCTCGGAATTTTTCTGGATTTTGAGAGGCTTATATATGTTATAGATTAGAATATGCCCCGAGGTATTTTTGATGATGCCTCCTCTGAGGAAAATAAGACATATCAGAAATGGTTAGATGTCCATTTAAAAGTTAAATCGTACATCCTCGCCTCGATATCTATAGAGTTACAGCGGAAGCATTTTGTATGGACAGTGCTAGTAGTATAATGCAGTATTTAAAGGAGCTTTTTGGCGATCAACCTCAGGTCGAGATGTATAGGGTCACCAAGGCCCTCTTTCAGGCTAGACTGAGCGATGACAGTTTTGTTAGTCTCTATGTACTCAAGATGATTGGATACATTGAGAAATTTGAGGTTATGGGCATTTCTCTGATAATAACTTGGGAAATAGTTTGATTCTCTGATCGTTGCCTAGGTCATTTGCTCAATTTGTTATGAATTTCAATATGCAAGTATTGACTCCCAACATATGTTGAGCTTCATAATTTATTGAAGATAGTAGAGGAGGACATACACAAAGAGGGTTCGGCCCTCTTGGTCCAGAGTGCCTCATCTTCTACCCCAAGGACTTCTAGGAAGTCCAAAAGGAAGAAAAAGATACAAAAGAAGTCACCCCGGATCGGTCCTCAGAGGTAGCAGTTATCCAAGCCTCATGAGAAGAAAGCAAAGGGAAAGTATTTCTTTTACGGAGAGGACGGGCACTGAAAACGCAACTGCCCAAGGTACCTTGCCACTTGAAGAAGACCCCCTCAGGTATGTGCTTGATGATTATTGATATTTATTTAGCATTTGATGCTTGTACTGGTAAGGTATTAGATACCGCATGACATTTCTCACATCTGCAATATGTTGTAGGGACTGAGGGGAAGTTAGGATGCTGAAACTAGGAGAAGTGATGGTCAAAGTGGTAAATGGAGAGTTTCTACAGGTCCAAGATGTTGGACATTTTGATTTGCTTCTCCCATGTAATAGAACAGTTATTTTTTATAATTATTATTATGTACCCAGTATTATCAGACAGATTGTATCCATTCTTATACTTGACAGTGAAGGATGTCATATAAGTATACATAATCGTTCTTTGCATTTATATGATATGCATTATATTTTGTTAGCTGAGTGTCAGTTAGTTAATGGATATTATGTATTGAATACAATGAGAAATGTCATAAATGTTCAAGCTAGTTTTAGTAATAAACGTGCAAGATCGAAAACTTTAAATGAAACCAAAATGTGGCATATGATATTAGGCCATATAAGTGTGAGACGCCTATCCTGTCGGGTTAAGAATGGTCAGATACCTAATTTAACCATGAAGCCTTATCCAGTTTGTGAATCTTGTATTTAATTAAAGATGACAAAATCTTCCTTTACTGGTGTTGGACACCGCACAGCTGGTTTATTGAAACTGATACATAGTGATGTATGTGGTCCAATTAATCACACTATAATGGGTGGGTTTCGATACGTTGTAACATTTATCGATGATTGGTCACGATATGGTTACGTGTTTCTGTTGAAACACAAGTAAGAAACTTTTGAAAAGTTCAAAGAATTTTGACTTGAAGTATAGAAACAAACCGACGTGTACATTAAATGCCTTTGATTAGATCGAGAAAGTGAGTACATGGCAGTGATTTTTTGGACTATTAAAGGAGAATGAGATTCTTACTCAATATAGTTCTCCAGGTACTCTGCAACACAATGGTGTTTTAGAGAGGAGAAATCAAACTTTATTAGATATGGTCCGATCGATGATGAGGTTTACCGATCTTCTAGAATACTTATGGGGTTACGCTCTTGAAACTACTGCTCATATCTTGAATAAATTTTCATCTAAAGCTATTCTTACCACTCCACATTAGATGATGAAGGGTAGGAAATTGAGTCTTAAGTATCTTAAGATTTAGGGTTGTTCTGCTTACATAAGAGTTATGCAATATGATAAACTTGCACCCAGAGGGTATAAGTACAGGGTCATCGGGTATCCCAAGAATTTAATAGGATACCAATTCTATGATCTAGAAGAACGAAATGTATTTATTGCTTGGAATGCCACTTTTCTTAAGAAATAATTTATAGAGGATCATGGGGATTGTAGAAAGATTGTACTTGATAAAGTCAATTAGGAACCTGATGAGGTACAAATGGATCTTCAAGTTCAAGATAGCATTATACCTTTAACACAGCCTTTATGTAGGTCTGAAAGGATGTCAGGGCCATCTCTTAGGTATGGTCAAATGCTTGAAGGTGCACTTGTTATTTTCTTTATAGAATGAAACGATCTTTTGACTTACAAGGAGGCGTTGTTAGACATTGACTCGAGTAAATGGCAAGATGCCATGGAATCCAAAATTGACTCTAGGACTTGGTTCTGCTTCCTGAAGGAATTATTCCTATCAAGCGAGGGCCTGATGGAAAGGTTGAGACTTTTAAGGCCTGACTAGTGGCAAAAGGTTATTCTCAGTAATCTGGGATCGACTATGAGGAGACCTCTGCACTGGTTGTAATGCTAAAGTCAGTAATCTGGGATTTTGTTGGCACTTGCTGCATACTATGACTTTGAAATTTGGTAGATGGATGTAAAGACGACGTTCCTGAATGGATACTTTGAGAAAAAGATATTCATGGAATAGCCTGAAGGTTTTATATCCAGCCAGACTTCTAGTCTTGTGTGCAAGCTGAAGAAGTCCATTTATAGACTTAAGCAAGCCTTTCAAAGTTGGACTCATCATTTTGATGAGGTAATCAGAAAGTCTAGTTTCATAAAAAAAATAAGGAAGAAGTTTGTGTGTATAAAAGGGTTAGTGGGAGCATGATAGTCTTCTTAGTTCTCTATATGGATGACATACTGATCATTGAGAATGATATTGGTATATTGCAATCCACAAAAAGCTATCTGAGTAAAAATTTCTCCATGAAAGACTTGGAAACAACTTCCTATATACTATGTATAAAACTCTATAGAGATAGAGCTAGGAAGCTAATTAGGCTCTCTCCGTCATCATACATCAATAACGTCTTAAAAAGGTACAATTTTACTAATTGTAAAACTGTAAATGTACCTTTCAGATATGTTATTCATCTTTCTATGAGAATGACTTCTCAAACATAAGATGAAAGAGTTAGAATGTTTAACATACCATATGCATTAGCCGTTAGCAGCTTAATTTATACTATAATGTGCATGAGACCTCGTATCAGTATGGTTGTAAGTGTTACAAGCCAATATCAATTTGATTCAAGTTACAGCCATTTGATGGTAGTCAAACATGTCCTGAATACCTTAAAGGTACGAAGGATAAGTTTCTCATATATGCGGATAATGATATCCAAGTGAGAGGATACACAGATTCAGACTTTCAGTCTAATCTAGATGATAGAAAGTCTACATCTTCATACGTGTTTACTCTCAATGGAGGCGTAGTAAGCTGGAAAAGTACCAAATAGGGGTCCACAACTGACTCTACCACAGAGGTAGAGTACATTGCAGCTTTGAAAGCTGCAAATGAAGTTATTTGGATTCCAAATTTGTCGCTGAGCTTGGAATAGTTTCAAGTTCATCAAATTCTATACCATTTTGTTACGACAACAATAGGGTCATAGCACAAGAAAATGAGCCAAGGGCGCACTAAAAGTCTAAGCATGTGGAGCAGAAATACCACATCATTAGAGAGATCTAGCTAGGAGAGATATAGTTATTTGTAGAATAGATTTTGTAAGTAATATAGTAGACCCACTTACTAAATCTTTAATTTAAAGATGTTTGAAAAACACGTGGAGTCTATGGGTATTAGATACCACTGTGATTGGCACTAGGGCAAGCAGGAGATTGTTAGGGTTGTGCCTATGTGCTATCCCAGTTTTGTATGAATATTTGATATCTATACAAAGTATATTTTGTTATATCGCTAATTACCTTTTAATTATATGGCTTAATGCTTGTTACGCTATGAACTTTGTTTTGTTTGAAGGAGTTCAAATACAATCTAAAGGAGTTTAGATCGGTGCTACGAGTTGGTAAATATTCCAAGAGTTGGAACATCGTCTGTAACAGGACAAAGAGCTCAGAATATGCTAATAATGACATAGTTGCAAGAGTTGCAATGGGTTGGTAAGATATGTCATTATGCAAGCATGTTCTTAAATACATAGTTCCTGATCTATTTTTACTAACGTATGTCTGTTAATAGACCTTATTAATTTATATAGATTAGTGTATGTCTATATCAATAGGGTACAGTTAGTTGTTCCTAGCTGACCAGGATCTTGGAGATTGTATAGGCATACGGGTATTTAGTTAGGACTAAGTACTGAACAGACTCATGAGAACCCCAATAGACATCCTATGTTGCCATTAATGAAATGTCCTCTCGAGTTGAGTAGTATACGCGGTCCTCTGACTTGAGCACCACGGTGAGCTTGTGAGTGATCCACCATGCTTTGGTTCCATGCATGTTAGAGACCTTTCATTGTCTGACCGTTGGGTGTCGCAAGGTATGGTCCGATGTTCTTGGAGTCTGGTGTGTGCAGATATGGGATCCATCAGCTCTCATATGGAATGATATATCTAGATGCTCTGAGATAGTATCTTAAGAAAGTCTTATGGCCATAAGCAGTTAACTTAGAAAGGTGTTTCTATGGGGTTAAACAATATGACAAAGAGTTTTGCTCATATTGTTCTATTGAGATACCATTCTAGAAATAGGTTTATAGATGAGCATATGGGGATTTGATAGCGTGGATCTATATCCCCGTACATTTAAGATATATTTGATGGAAGGACTATACGTATGTGTTGTAACCTCAACTTGTATAGTTCAACGCACTAATTTGTAATATTCGTGATATGTGCGTGGGGCATGGCTCACGGACTTATGGAATAGTTTCATTTGACGAAACGGGCGTAGACCCAAGGGGTCTTGCTATATAGAGTGTACTCATTTTGCACTGGGGCAAAGTACTGGATTAAATTGTTTAATCCAGTAATATCTAATGATACCACAGAAGTACGTGCATGTCTGTATTTAAGTGTTAAATATAATAATTAGTCAATAATTATTATTCACTAATTATAAAGTACATGTGACGCATTGTGGACCCTCGGTTGAGTTTACCCAAGTGTGGGATTTAGTAGGGCCCGTTAAAGGGTATACTTGGTAACTATTTATGAGGATAAAATGGTCATTTCAAACTATAATTATTTAATTGTTAAATAATCAAAATATCTCTAATAAAAAATATTATTTTATAAATAATAATATAATTAATATATAATGCATGATAGTTGTCATATATTATATATATAATATTATTATTTTATTTATTTATTATTATTTCTCGCCACCTATGGTAACTATATCGATATTATCTTGTAATATTGTTATTTTATTGAAATAAGAGATATATGAGTGAAACAAAATGAAAATGGAAGGAAGAGAAATTGAGAGATTTTGGAAATAAATAGGTTAAATTTTCTCTTCATTTCCATTTATGCTCTTGCTAATTTGAGAAGCAATTGTTGCTTCTATTTCATTACTCACTGTGAGAGACAAGAGCAAAAGTTAAGAATTAGCCATTTGGGGTTAAAGGATTAATCCCGTGATTAGATTCATGAGCTGTTGTTTTAAATTATCGAACCCACAAAGTTGATAACTAGAATTGACAACGAGTACAACTCCAGACGGACTCCAGAAGAAAATGTGTAAAATGTTACACGTGTTGGTAATTTTTCAATTTTATCATTTATATATTAATATATAATTAGTGTTTATTATCGTTTTATAATTCTGCTAAGCTAAATATGTATTAGATGCGTATTTTGCAATAAACACACAAGCACATAAATACACCCGTAAATAATTGATCCCCTACAATGTGAACTTTCAAGATTGCTTCAATTGATGTTCTTGTGCGTATTCTTGGTTTAGATTGAGTTGATTTCTAGTGCAGAGCTTGAAGGAGCCATCAAATTGAAGAAATTGACAAGGTAAGAATTAAGGTTTTGGATGACTTTGATGTAGAGACTTCAATTGGTTATAATTAGAGCATTAGAATGAAATTGGCTTGATTTTGATGCTATTGGAGTAAGAAATTGATGAAAATAAATATGTTGGGTGATGGATGTAAATTCAACCACTTTAGGAAAGTTAGGGTTGAGTTGTGCTTTAGTTGAATTGTTATGTATAAATGGTGCCTTAGTAAATTGAATGTATATGGCTGGTAGAAAAAAAGGGGACATAATTATCCATTTTGGTAACCTAAAAGGATATTATGTCTAACCAAAGTTATAGAGTGTTAAGCAATTTTCTAAGCGTCGAACAGAGAATTAGATAAGATTAAATGACTACGTAAATGAAAATCAAAAAGTAGTATCCATCTAGGTTTTGTATGCTGATCTGGGCATTTAGTAGTTAAATGAGATTCTTGCATTTAAATTGATTCTAAATGTCATTTATGGCGTGTAGGTAAAGAAAATCGAGATTGGTAACGGGAATAGAAATCTAAAATGAATTTGAGCTCGGAGCGATTATGAGTAAAAATCTGTCATTATTTATCTTTAGTTATTTTGTTTCTGCATAATGGAATTGTATGTTTTATGTGCTTTTAATGCATAAACATGATTTATGATTTTAATATATATATCCATAGATATGCATTTACATGTTCGGTTTAAGAAACAGCTTTAAAACTACTGCATTAGTTTCAAAGGCCATTGGTACCCTCAGATTACAGTGGTGGTGATGGTTTAAAACCTGGCTGGTTTATCCCATACACATGGGCAGATATTAGGGGGTGTGTCACTAACTCTGAGAAGTCGGGTTGTCGAGTTATATAAGTCGCTCTATGTGTATGGGGTATTGTCTCGCTATGTGAATGCGATGTAGGATTCCACTGCATAGCCAATGAGATGTCCTGAGATGTCACAATGGGTGTTACAAGTTGAGACGTCCTGTGACCTACTCACGTGTGTGGTGCTAGTTGACTCACTGCATGAGTATAGAGCTTTAGGGTTACCATTGGTACAGTTTAGAAAGAAAATGGCTAAGCGAGGGCTTTAATAGTTTTTCATCTACCGATCACAAATTATGCATTTATATGTACATGCTAGTTATTATGTCTTACAGATTTTGGATATTGTTTTTCGAAGATGTAAATAAAACCCGCTCGGCAAGATTTCATCGGCATATAAGGTCAGAAACTATTTTATAGCTTTATACAAACTTTAGAAACATGATTTATGCATGTCTTTAGAATTTAATATCTATGCAGAATTTTATTTTATTTGAAATCTTAAATACACTCACTAAGCTTCTTTAGCTCACTCGTTTTGTGTTTTCTAAACCCCTTTTCCAGGTGCAAGTCTTGGTACAAAAGCTGCTGATTCTTCTACTGTCAATTAGTGAGCCAAATCTGAAGATTATTTTTGTAAATGTAAATGTGCTAAGTAGCACTCTTTTTGCATTCTGCATAGTAGTTCTAGGCTTGTGTTGTACGGATGTTTTGAAAAAACAAGAAAAGATTTCGATATTATGATAATCGTTTCAAGTTTTATTAGCATGTCAGTTTTATGATAAAAAAATGAAATTGTTGAGTTTGAGATGGATTTAGTTTTGAAAAGGGCCAAAGGTCCTAGTTGGAGATATTGAGAAGTTGTATTGAAATAAAAGTGTAATTTTCTTATAGATTTGGTAATGGATTTTTAGAAAAACAGGGGAAACTCTACCCTTTCTTTTTTAACTTAAGAAATTATTTTCACGCATATTTTAGAATTTTCTCAATAATAGCAAGAATTAAAAAGGTGTTCACCTCCCAAATTTCTCAAATTACATAGTAAATTGGGGAAAGACTAACCGGACCTGCCTTTCCAGAAAGCTGATTGAATTAAAGAAAGACGCTGACTCGCACTTGGATTGATTACCGAACTGCCTACTGGCTGTGATCTATTCTCCTCGGACAGAAAAATGAACATTCGCTATGCTCTGTATTAGTTCTGCTACTAGTAATAGAGTGGATGGATCTCCCTTTAAAGTGGTAAAGAGATTCTGAAAAACTTTCGTTGAGATGCCTGGCAGGGCCATTAGAATCTATAATAGAGGGTATCATGGCAAGTCCTGTCAAAGTAGTATTAGAGCCTAGTTTTTAAAGTTTTTAGTTAAAAAATTTGTTTTTAGAATGAGATTATCGAAATTGCATGCATTTTTTTCTAAGTTTATCAAATTGAATTCTAGGAATTTAATAATCATTTGCATCACTAAATTTACAGAAAATATGCATCATCGTGGGGACCTACGTACTAGGAGAGTAGCTACGGAAGCTCTTGCATCTAAAGAGAAGCAAGGGAATAAGTCGGTAAATGTTCATACACCTCAGACCCCTCCTGAGTCATCTCAACATGCTGAGGCAGAAAGTGGAAACATGAATATAGTTCAGATGATCCAGATACTAGCGGCAATAATCCAGCAGTCGAGAGAGACAGGAGTGTCCATTGAGAGCACCAAGAAATTAGGCGCTAAGCCATATGATAGTACAGGAGATCTTGAGAGAGCCCTAACCTGGTTAAAGAACAATGAAGAAATTTTCCATATTATGGGATGCACGAAGGAACAGATTGTGGTATACTCTGCATTTCTATTGAAGAAGCAGCGAAAGACTGGTGGAAGGCCTTGCAAAAAGGGAATACTGATGAGGTGTCTTAGGCGCTTTCCAAAATGAAATTTCTACACAAGTTCTACCCCAAAAGTTATAAAGATGCGAAGATAGAAGAGTTCTTCAAGCTAGAACAAGGTTCTCTCACAGTGGCAGAATATGAGAAGAAGTTTTCAGAGCTCCTCCGTGTCGTTCCCTTCATAGTTGATAATGAAGAGCAGAAGGCTAATCGATTTGCAGTGGACCTCAATCCTCAAATCAAGGCTTACGTGGTATCAACAGCTCACACTCAGTACGAAGCATTGGTAGAAGCTGCAACTCGAGTTGAGAAAAGAATGGCAATCATTCTTAAACCGAAACAGCTGAGCCAAAAAATGAGTTGAACATGTGGTTCTCGGGGAGGACCTAGTAAATCCACAAGAACGGAGGAGAGATCAACATAGTTCAGCAATCGAAAACTAAGCCAAGGGGCTTAATCTAGTCAAGCTTCCGTTAGGCAACCATCGACCGGATCCCAAAGCACTATAGGGAGTTAGAAGAATTTTTCAGTGTGTAATAAATGTGGCAAGTTCTATCCCATGAATTTTAGAAAAGGGACTATCGGTTGTTATAAGTATGGTCAAAAAGGCCACTACATAAGAGATTGCTCGAATGATGGAGCTAGTAGTAAGTCAAAAGATAAACCACCAACTTCGGGATAAACTAGTGGTGGCTGAGGACAGATTCGAGGTGGTTCCCAATTCAGAAGGCTGAGCGGCTCAGGCCAGCCTAATAGGGGAGCTGGTTGAGGAGGATCATCCGGAGGACCACAAGGCAGACTTCATACCTAGGCTAAAGTATTTACAGTGACCCAGCATGATGCGGATACGGCCTCAAAAGTTATGCTAGGTATATTAATTTTTGATCGAGATACTTATGTACTGATAAACCCTAGAGTGACCCATTCTTTTATTTCTATGGAGTTTGTTGCAAATGCTTGTATAGTGCCATAGTTATTAGATTATACAGTAGTAGTGTCTCTTTCTACTAGAGACTCCATTATAGCATAAATGGTGTATATGGGTAGTAAAATCAATATTGAGGGCCAAGAGTTTATGGAGAATTTAATTTTGCTAGCCATCAATGAGTTTGATGTCATTTTTGGGGTGGATAGATTGTCTAAATATCGGGCCTCAATGGATTGTATTTGGAAAGAAGTCAGATTATGTCGCCTAGGGAGAATGAAAGTTATTTTCTGTGGAGTACGAAAATCACTTTCTGTCAATATGGTGTCGGTAATGAGGGCTAGAAAGATGTTTCAGAAGTCGTGTCAGAGGTACATAGTCTATGCCATAAAAGTAAGAGACAGTGGAATAAAATTGAAAGATATTCCAGTGGTTAGAGAGTTTTTGGATGTATTCCCAGAAGATCTTTCGGGCTTACCTCTAGATAAAGAAATAAGAGTTTCGAATAAAAATAGCTCCTAGAGCGCAACTAATTTCTAGCTCCTTCAAAATTAAAAGAACTAAAGGTGTAGATAGAAGAGTTGGTGAATAAGGGTTTCATTAGACCGAGTACTTCTCCTTGAGGGGCAATGATTTTGTTTGTAAAGAAGAAAGACGGAAGTATTAGATTATGCATTGATTACAGGAAATTGAAAAAAGTAACAGTTCGTAATCAATATCCACTTCTGAGAATTGATGATTTATTTAATCAGCTATAGAGGGCCAGAGTATTTTCCAAGATAGATCTGAGGTCAAGCTATCATCAACTAAAAATCTAGGAGAAAGATGTTTCCAAGACGGCCTTTAGGATCCGATATTGGCATTATAAATTCTTGATTATGCCTTTTAGGCTAACTAATGCCCCAGCTGCTTTTATAGATCTCATGAATAGAATTTTTTTGTCCTATTGAGATCGATTTGTGATAGTATTTAATGATGATATACTGATTTATTCAAGCCACGAGGAAGAGCACGCAGAGCATCTGAGAATTATTTTACAAACCCTAAGGGAACATCGACTATACGCCAAACTCAGTAAATGTCAGTTTTGACTAGATAGAGTTACATTGTTGGGACATGTTCATTCAAGTATATACATAAACATATATATATCTCATATATATTCATATGTGTCATATAAATAAATTGCATGTAAATAACCTACCCAGTTTTTTAAGGTAGTTTTCTAATTCTTCAAGAACTCCAATCTTCAATTATTGAGCTCACCTTGAAGTATCATGTTGCACAATTCTAGTTCATAACTAAAACAGGTGGGATTGTGAAACTAGAATAGTAGCCACAAATTTCCAACAATGGGTGTTTTAACACTTAAAACAATTTGGTCCTTATGATTTATTTCTTACAAAAATGAAAAGAATTAAGTGTTTTGTCTATTGTTCCTTACAACTCATTGTTATAAACTTTTGTAAGACTTTTCAATATTCAGTCCTTACTGAATATTTGTATTTCTATACGAGATTCCACTAATCTCATGGTCTGCCAAGATTAACCATCTGGACCATTCAGATATAGACATACATCGATCTATATATTTTAAGGTCTTCACTGACAGACCCGCATTAATGAAGATAGATCAGGAACATAAAGTTTAAGAACATATTTGCATAACAAAATTTCCCAGCATCTTTTGCAAATCTTTTGCAACTATGTCATTACTAATATATTCTTAGGTCTTTATCCCATTTTAGACAAGTCTTTAACTCTTTAAATTTTGCTAACTCTTATAACCTCGTAACTCTTATCAGTGTTAACTTTTAGCATTTATAACTTTTAGCGTTTCTAACTCTTAGCACTGATCTAAACTCTTTTAGATCAAATCTGAACTCTTTTAGATCATACAATGTCTAAAACATTACATGAATCTTACCATATATATATAATAATTAGTGATATATTGAAATGATAATAGTATAAATATAAAGTAAATATTTATACATAAAAAGGATGACACGTAAGCATAAATTTCAACACGCATATCTATCAATGTTAATAGAATTGAGGTCTTTAGGTGTAAAATTAGAATTGTCAGATTCGGAAGCACCATTAGCCATATTTTAGGTCCGTCCAATACTGGTTAATCGAAATAGAGAACTGCAGACTCACGATCCACAGGTAATTAAATTGAAGGGTGAAATCGAGTCAGGATAGGGGAAAGATCTTTTAGTGACCGAGGATGGTGTAGTAACCTTGGGTTAAAGATTATGTGTACCGGATGTAAATGAATTAAGAAGAGAGATTATAGAATAAGCTCATTGTTCTGCATATGCTATGCATTTGAAGAGCACAAAGATATACCGTACCCCAAAAGAGCACTACTGGTGGAAGGGTATGAATAAAGATATAGCCGAATTTGTCTCAAGATGCTTAACTTGCTAGCAAGTAAAGGCTGAGCATCAAACACCTACAGGGCTCTTGCAACCACTTCTGATTCTTGAGTGGAAATAGGAGAGAATAACGATAGACTTCGTGGTAGGACTTCCGCGTTGCCAAAAAGGCAACGACGCAATATGAGTAATTGCTGATAGACTGACGAAATCTGCCCATTTTCTACCCATTAGAAGCAATTATTCTTTAAATAAATTGGCTCAGTCATAAGTAGATGAGGTAGTACGACTCCATGGTGTTCCAGTATTCATTATATCAGACAAGGATCCACGGTTCACTACTCAATTTTGACCCAGCCTACAGAAAACTCTAGGCACTAAATTGAATTTCAATACAGCCTTTCATCTACAAACAGATGGCCAGTCTGAGCGAACAATTCAATTACTTGAAGATATGCTTAGAGCGTGTGTTATGGAGTTTATGGGAAGTTAAGATACTCATCTGCCACTGATGGAGTTTGCCTATAATAATAACTATCAGACTAGCATTGGGATGGCATTAGATGAAGCATTGTTTAGAAAGAAGTGTAGAACTCCAATTTGTTGGGATAAGGTAGGTGAAAGGAAACTGATCGGCCCAAAAATTGTCCAAATTACCTCAGAAAAGATTCAAGTTATCAGGCAAAAATTAAAAATAGCTAATGATAGACAGAAGAGTTATACAGATAATAGAATAAGAGACTTGGAGTTTCAAATTGGTGATAAAGTCTTTCTAAAGATATCGTCATGGAATAGAGTACTAAGATTTGGGAAGCGAGAAAAGTTGAGTCCCCGATACATTTGGTCGTACGAGATAGTTGGAAGAGTTGGAGATGTGGCATATCATCTACGGCTACCAGAAGATCTGGCTAGAATCCATGACGTGTTTCATATTTTCATGCTCCGCAAGTATTTAGCAGATCCTTCGCATATTTTAAGGGAACAGTCAGTAGAATTAAACAAGAATTTGACCTACAAATAGTAGCCTGTGCAAATCCTAGACCGGAAAGAGCAAGTGCTTCGTAATAAAAGCATTCCCTTAGTGAATGTGTTATAGATGAACGATGGAGTAGAAGAAGCCACGTGTGAATGTAAAGATTAGATGCGAGTACAACATCCCCACCTCTTCGAGACAGGTACGATTTAAATTTAGAGGATGAAATTTTTTTTAAGGAGGGGTAAAATTGTAATATCCAATCCCTATTAGTAGTATTGGCACCTAAATTTTAGTATAGAGCAATAAAGACACCGTAGGGTTATTCGATTTTAACACTATTAAAAATAATTTTTTATGGTGCGCGGATAATAGACTTAATTTGATAATTTCACACTTGGTCAGAATGTCGGACAATGAGCTTAGAAAAGGAAATTTTTATTTACTACATGAATTTTCATTTAAGGATTATGTATGGAACAAGTCTTTATTGAGAAACACAATCCATATAGTAGAGAATGGACCAATTATAGACAATTTCATGGATTGCCAAGTTAGGAATTCTAGTTAGTTCCTTTAAGTATTCTAACTAAATAGTTAAAAAGGAATCAATTAATACTTAGTTTCTAACCAATGGCAAATTAAAATTTTAGAGTAAGCTGACGAGCAAATTGGACAATTAAGGGAGCACTATATATAAATTAGAAGTGTGTAGAAATTTTATAAGACTGAAAGCATAACATATTAGAGCATTAAAGGGGAAATTCGGCCAAGAGAAAAGAGGGGCTGCTATAGTAACATTTCAAGATTTTTTTCATGATTGATCAAGCTAAAATAAAGCCAGATACAAGTTCTTAAGATCAATTGAAGTCTCCACTAGTGAAAATCCAAGAAAAAGAGGTAAGAAAAGTATTGTTTTGTGATGATGACATGTGAGTTTTGAAGATTGCTTCAATTAATGTTCTTGTGTGTATTATGAGTTTAGATTGAGTTGAATTCTAGTGTGGAGCTTGAAAGAGTCATCAAATTGAAGAAATTGGCAAGGTAAGAATTATGGTTTTGGGTGACTTTGATGTAGAGACTTCAATTGGTTGTAATTAGGGCATTAGAATGAAATTGACTTGATTTTGATGCTATTGGAGTAATAAATTGATGAAAAGAAACGTGTTGGGTGGTAGATGTAAATTCATCCACTTTAGGAACGTTAGGGTTGAGTTATGTTTTACTTGAATTGTTATGTATAAATGGTGCCTTATGTAAATTGAATGTATATGGTTGATGAAAAATCAAAAATGAATAAAATAGAACATAATTGTCCATTTTGGTAGGGTGAAAGGCAATTATGTCCAACTAAAGTTATAAGGTGTTAATCAATTTTCTGAGCATCGAAAGGTGAATTAGATAAGACTGAATGGCTTTGTAAATAAAAATCAAAAGGTAGTATCCATTCGGGCTTTGTATGCAAATTAGGGTGTTTAGTAGTTAAATGAGATTCTAGCGTTTGAATTGGTTCTAAATGTCATTTATGGTGTGTACGCGAAGAAAAATCGAGACCGGTAACGGGAGTAGAAATCCAGAACGAATTTGAGCTTGAAGTGACTATGAGTGAAAATTTGTCATTGTTCATCTTTTGTTATTTTGTTTTCGCATAATGGAATTGTATGTTTTAGGTGCTTTTAATGCATAAACATGATCTATAATTTTAATATATATATATATATCCATAGATATACATTTATAAGTTCGGTTTAGGAAACTGCTTTAAAACTACTGTGTTAGTTTCAAAGACCATTGGTACCCTCGGATTACAGTGGTGGTAATGGTTTAAGACCCGGTCGGTATATCTCGTACACATGGGCAGGTATTAGGGGGTTTGTCACTAACTCTAGAAAGTCGGGTTGTTGAGTCATATGAGTCGCTCTATGTGTACGGGGTTTTGTTTCGCTATATGTATGCGATGTAGAATTTTGCTGGATAGCCAATGAGATGTCATAGTGAGTGTTGCTAGTTGAGATGCCCCGTGACCTAGTCACGTGTGCAGTGCTAGTTGAGTCAATGCATGAGTATAGAGTTTTAGGATTACCATTGGTATAGTTGAGAAAAAAATGGTCGAGCGAGGGCTTTAATAGTTTTTTATACCGATTGTATATTATGCATTTATATATATATATACTAGTTATGATGTCTTACAGATTTTGGATATTATTTTTCAAAGATATAAATAAAATCCGTTCGGTAAGATTTTATCGGCATATGATGTTAGAAACTATTTTATAGCTTTATATAAGTTTTAGAAACATGATTTATGCATGTCTTTAGAATTTAATATCTATGTAGAATTTTATTTTATTTGAAATCTTAAATGCACTCACTAAGCTCATTTAGCTCACTCGTTTTGTGTTTTCTTGTAATACCTCAAAAAAATTTATTTAGTTTGATTGAATTTATTAGTCAAAAGAAATGGAAGAATTTGATTGGTTGAATAAGTGTAGTATAGTATAAGAGTTTGCATGGAATTAAAACCTTTACTATTAAAACTTTTCCAACATTTGGACCAATAGAATTTTGCCAACATTGTTAAATGGAATTTACTAGAATTAGTTAGATTTAAACTAGATTTTTTATTTAGCTTAGTTATAAATAGTGTTTAGAATTTTTGGACCAATCAAATGCCATTATTTCTAACCAATGGCATTTTTGTAATTTTGAGTTTAGTTGGGGGTATTTTTGGAAAGAAAATAAAGGCTATAAAAGGGAGAATAGTATTGAAAAATTTGGAGAAAACAACACCTTTGGCCGTCCCCTCCCTTTTGCATTTTCTCTCCATTTTTCTTTTATCTCCCTTTAAATTCAACAATTCTCAATACTTCCATTAGTAAATTAAGCCTCCAAATCCTTAATTAAAGCCTTCTTCATTAAGTTTCAAGGATCAATTTTAAGGTATAAGGTGTTATTCAAGGTGAGTTGATGCTAAAAATTCTATTGAATATGAATTTGGGGTTTCAAAGGTAAATAGATTAAGTAGCCATGTAGAATTAGTGAATTATGCTTTTTAATTTGGTAAATTAGAAATTTATTCATTATTTGTGTATTTTGGCAAATGAATGTGAAAGCTTGGCCAAGGATAGCCAAGGGAAGGAGAAGGAGAAGATGTGAGTCAAGTGGAGAAATTATGCTTATAAGGTTGATGTACACATTAGTTTGAAACTTAAATTCTTACCTTAAGAAATTTAGTGTATATTTATGTATTTTATTAATATGATGGATGAGTATGTTGAACTATGGCATTGAATTGATAATTATATTGTTTCTAAATGTATTAAATATGTTTTGAGTATTGGATATTAATTGGTGGTCAAAATTGAAAAGAAAAGAAAAATTGGGCATAAATATGAATTTTGAGAAAATAGGACTTATATGAAAAATTCTGGACTAAATTGTAAATATTTAAAAAAATTATGTCTTTATGTGAATTGGTATGGAATTAGAATTTATATATGACTTGTTGAAGAAATTGTGGCCTAATGGCAAATTTTTTGAACAAATGCATAAGTGGAAAATTGGAAAAATTTGGTTGAATTGTTAAATTTGAAAAATCTGAAACTTATTTGGTATTTTTGAATATTCTGGACCTATATAAAAAATTTTGGAACATTTGGGCTTATGTATAAAATTTTAAAAATTTTAGGCATAAAGGTGAATAGTAAAAAATTTTGGGCCTATTTGTAATAATAAAAAAAATATTTGTGTCTAAATATGAATAATCAAAAAAATTGAATAAATGTGAATTTGTATAATAATTTAGTTTAATAATAATAAATTTGTGTTAAAATATTTTTTTTTAAAAAAATAATGTATTAATAATACTATTGTGACGCCCTAAGTAAACCTGAACATTGGTAGGGGAGGATTGGTAGTTGGCATGCCAATAGGGTATTATAGCAGTACTGCGCCGTGTGCTTGTCCGATGACACTACTCTATGTATCCGATCTGTTATCTATTCTGATCTGTTCTGGATCTGGTGGGTAGTCACCGAGTGGCTGATGCCGGATCATTATCTGATATTTGTTAGCCCATTAGCCAATCCATGGTATCGTGTCAGTGTTTATTTTGGGTGCCTACTTGGATTAATTATAAATATGATATTTGTGTATATATATATGTTTGATTAATTGAAATGAGAAATCGAATAATGTTTTGGTTTAATGAATTGATTAATTGATAAATTTTGATTTATTATGATATACGGAGAAAAATTGGTTATTACTAAAAATTTCATTGTTTATATATATGGTTTATTGCAAGAAGGTAATAAAATTTTATTATACTGTTTCATCTTTTGTGTACACCCACTAAGCTGTTGTGCTTAGCGCGTTGGATTTACCATGCGCAGGTAGTAGAGTTGCCATCACTAAAAACTGAAGAATAAATCTTTCTGCAACTACTCAGAGTCGCTCACATCCTCTCTATATATAATTATTTTTTGTGGATATTTTGTTTGTCTATAGACTGTTGAATATTATATTGTGGACATTAAGTGTATGTGCATGTATATATGGATTTATTCAGAATTGTCTCTTTTAAAACCGTGATATATGATATATATATATATATATTGATAATATACTGGATGTGAAATAGTTTTGTAAAGGTTTGATATATTTATATTGCAATATGAGTTGTGAATATTTGCTGAAAGACAAATATGGAAGTTGGTTAAGAATGGATATTGAAATTTTGAGAGTGTTTCTTTTGTTACAGGTAGTGTAAAAATCTAATTTTTAGGGGAGACTCTGTCAGTTTTTCTCCGTAAATATTTATAAAACAAAAAAATATTTTTGAAGTTTGAATAATCATTATAGTTGTTTCTATTCGATGCTATCGTAGCACCCCCTGATCTCCTGTCTCGATGAGAGGTGAGTGAGGAGGGTGTTACATTTCTAAACTCCCTTTCTAGGTGCAAGTCTTGGTACACAAGCTATTGATTCTTCTACTGCCAATTAGTGGGCCAAATCTAAAGGTCATTTTTATAAATGTAAATGTGCTAAGTAGCACTATTTTTACTTTTTGTATAGTATTTTTAGGCTTGTGTTGTACGTATGTTTTGAACAAATAAGAAGAGATTTCGATATCATGATGATCGTTTCACATTTTTTTAGTATGTCAGTTTTATGATCAAAAAATAAAATTGTTGAGTTTGAGATGGATTTGGTTTTGAAAAAGGCTGGAGGTCCTACTTGGAGATATTGAGAAGTTATATTGAAATAGAAGTGTAATTTTATTGTAGATTTGGTATTGAATTTTTAGAAAAACAGGAGAAACTTTGCCCCTTTTTTTTTAACTTAAGAAATCATTTTCACGTATATTCCAAAAAAAAAATTAATAATAGCAAAAACTAAAAAGGGGTTCACCTGACAGAATTTCTTAAATTACATAGTAAATTCTGAGGAACTTCCGTCGGGGTGCCAGACAGGGTTGCTGGGATCTACAGTAGAGGGTATCAGAGCGACTCCTATCAATTACATGCAATTAACATATCATCAATATATAGAAAGAGATACATATGGTTACTATTATTAAATACTTCAAAGTATATATATCCATCATACTTGTTTTTGGTGAACTCACAATGCAGCATAAAATCATCAAATTTTCTATATCATTGTCTTAGAGATTGCTTCATAAAAACTTTTTTAATAAACAAGCACAATCTTCTCTGTCCGGTTCTTCAAAACTCTTTTATTGTGCCATGTATATTTCTTCTTCAAGCTTACCATAAAGAAACGATGTTCTTACATCTATTTATTCTAGATATAAATTTGAATTTACACACATAGATAATAAAATACAAATTGATGAATATTTTACAATCAGAAAAAGATTTCATGAAAATTAACTCATTCTCTTTGTGCGAAATCCTGTGCAACAAGTATAGCCTTAAACTTTGTAGGCTCAACTGTAGTAACCAGTATCCACGACTGGTAAGAATAAGTATTTATATATGTATAAATATACGTATTTTATTTGTTTGTTGGTGATACTTGATTTATATATTGTTATTAGTAGTGTTTGTATAGGTTAAGGTCATACTATTAGCATTGGGTTTAATTGCAAGACTTTAGATTTATTTTAGGGACCAAATTGTAATACTTTGAAAGTTTTGGGGGTAAATTTGTAAATACCAAAAATTAGCCACTTAGTATAAAAATACACTTTTAAAACCCTAATTCTCTCATTTTGGTCGAGCTACCTCTTTTAGAGAGAGAGAAGAGAGAAAAAGAAGGGAGAGAAAGAGAAGAAGGAGAAGAAAAAGAAGAAGAAATTGGAATTTTGGATTTTAAGAGGTATATCACAACTATTTCTCAATTTATTGGTGTTAATTATGTTAATTTCTTTAAGTTTTGGTTTCTGAAAATATGTATAATTGAGGATTTGATGTGTATTTCATATGATATTTTGAGAATTGATGATGATCTATAAGATAGTTTGATAAATTATGATGGATTGTAGAATTTCTGCTTGATAGTCTCTTGATCCAAGCATTTTATAAATTGTTGTGATTCGATTCTGGTTTTCAATTTTGAGTATATGAAATTAGACATGTGTAGGACCATCTGAGACTTTGAATCGATTGAAAATTCTGAAAATTGAATTTTTAGTGAATTTACCAAAATGACCCTGAAATTCTGAAAATTTCCTATGTAAACAGTATATTACAGTGGAAAATAATTTTTGACCTATTGAATGATCTTCAAAAATTACGAATTTATAGAATATGATAATTTTATATGTCTAATGTGATATACTCGGAATTGAGAATTTAGATCAATGTGGTTGAAGTGTTATGATTTTCTAAAATGTATCAACTCATTGCAGTATTTAATTAACAGATTTTTAAAGTTATGGAATAAAATAGTTTTAAAATACTTTTGGCAGTGATTTGGAAGTGAAATATTTATCATGGACTGAGATATGTGTTAAGAGTAATTATGTGGTATTTTTATAATTTTTGAGTTAGTATATGATTTTATAAAATTGGGAGATTGAATACTGTTCAGTAAGTATCTTGATCCTGTCAGGTTTGTAATTTGGATTCGATAGTGTGTATGGAATGGATTGTGTAGGAACTTTGATATAATATTCATATATAAGAAGGATATATGAGTCAAAAATGGTATATTCTGATTTTGGATTAATTGGACATCATTTGATGTATTAGAAATTTTTGTTAAGTGTAAGTGGTCAGAATGATAGGTTTTGAGAAACCAAATATTTAGACCAATTTGATGTGATAAATAAATTGTGTATAATTTTGTAAGCTATTTAAAGTATTTTGTGTGAATTGTGAGGCTTATGAAAGGATTAATCTCCATTGATAGGTTAAAGAGATTTAAGCCTTGTAGCTGAAAGTGTTAAGAGGTAAATATACTAGACTTTTTACTGAAATCACAATAAACATAATAATTGTTTTGTATGATTTTGCAAATGGGATTAAGAATATGTTTATGTTATGTCAAAGTATATTTTGATATGAAATGTGAATATATGTTTATGAATGTGAGCATTGACATTGAGCATGGACATACATGTATTTTTGAAAGTGAGCTTTCAAAATAAGATGTGTTTAATAAAGAAATCTTTTGAAGTGTAATATGTCCATGAGAAATATTTTGTGTTTTGAGGGTACTTGAACTCACTATTAACTTAGTAGGCATTTTATGTGATTTGTGGAGCCTTTATGTGTGGCCTTTCCTTCGGGATTAGTATATGTTATGTGTTCCGTATGTAGGGAGGATCCTATTAGTACCTGTTTACGCTCAAAATATAACGCGGCTATCGCAGTATAGATTGAGGTGTCGATCCCACGAGGAAGCTCTTGGCAAAATAGGTTAGTGAAGTAAAATATTAAAGCAGTAGCAAAGGGTTAATTGATTTAAACGGATGAGATAGAATTGTCTATGAATTGAGGAAAATGTCTTATGATGATTTAAGCAAGGCTTTGAGAATCACAATTATGCTTTATAAATCTACTCTATACTTTGATTCAATATTTATAACTCAACTGAAAGTTTCACATCCCAAACAATCAATCGGAAGGTATGTAATATATAGCACATTTGATAACACATGTATTTGATTTAGTTAAACTCTTTGCAAACATTAACACACATCATGTTATTTATACAAGTTATCTAAGATCGACAATATATCATTTTGACAATATTGCAGTAAAAGATTAACTTGAATATCAAACATTTATTGCCCTTACATGTTATCCACGATCGACAATATATCAAATTGACAATACTGCAGTAAAAGATTAACATATAAAACAATGTAACCAGTAACAATTATAAATCAACATGAATCACATAAGAAAAGCATGACTGAACATATATGAGACATGAGAATTATAACCTCTGGATTATAGAAAATAAAATAGATAAGAGTTTAATCAAAACCAAACTTACAACATTTATAGCTCTTGACACCGAATCAAAGCATGGAAGTAGATTTACTACACATAAAAGTTTATCTCTTAGCCTTGCTAGGAACTCTAGCCTAAATTACAATACATGTTAATGAGAATAAAAGAAGAGAGAATTATCTATATAAAAATGTCCTAAGGGTCTCCTTATATAGGCAATGAATGGACATATGTCATGGATGACATCAATCTTCAATAATTTTAAGCCAATAACTCGTGTATCCACTTGCAGCATATTTTTGATAATGTAAATGATCAATTCAGCTTCTATAGCCGACATGCAAGTTGTAGAAATTTGACTCTTCTTTCCATAGGCATTGATTTCATGCAAATTAGATGAGTATCCAATGAGATATGAGCAAAATTCCAAAGATACATCAGAATTCAGCCAACAACCATTTTACCCACTTGCAATGCGATTTGGTCCATGATAACGGCTGATTTGGACTTTACCATAAACATACGAGTTGTTGATAGTTAAGTCAAAAATTTACAGCTTCAATAATTATACCAATTGAGTACGTATTTTGGGAGATACGGTTCAAATACGTGAGTTGGATCAAGCTGGGTAAGAGTTGTAGTCCGATTCTGTTGTATCTCAATTTTTGGCCCATAACATGTTGGATTTGGCTTTTCCTCTATTCTTCAAATTTGTGTAAGATTGAGTCATGTTGCACCAGGTTCAAGAATTTCTTCATTTCGATTTCTACATTGAGAGTTATGTCCAATTTACCTAAACCTGTCCAAATAACATTCATTAATCACAATTTAAGGAGAACACTTTATTTCAAGCTAAAAATACTAAAATTGGTGACATTAAATGGTGATTGAATCTTTTAACAACATGCATTTTCATGTGTTCATCACAGCCCCCAATCAGCTTATTGCTAGTCTCTAGCAATTCAAGCGTAAATAGAATATGCAAAACTACCTAAGCATTTCAATCAAAACGTCAGTTTGAGATCACTGTTGCTATCATGGTTTTTTCAATTACAACTTCCATAATTTGTGTGTGTGTGAACTAAGCCATAACCATCTAACCACAAACCACAATAGATATAGCCTTGAGAATTTCTCCAAGTAAAAGCCTCAACTCTATATCCTCACAGGTGTATGACTGTTTAAAAGGTTAGGACTTCTCTTATGGAGTTGGAAAACAGTTAAGCACTCAAGAAAAAGTCAATTTTAAGGACAAACATATAAACTAACATTGATCCGAAGATAGGAAAATTATTTGTTTAAAAATCAATTATTCATATCATACGCCAACTTTAGAACTTTAATTGGCTTGTGAGAATAATACAATTATAACTTGGTGAGAAAACTGTTTTACAAGGTATTTGTCTTCTAAAATTGAATGAAGACTTTATTAAACTGAATTGCTTCTTTTTTTTTCTTGTTTTTGGTACTTTTGTGTTTTTTTTTTTTTTTTTTTGTATTTTTGAAGAATACAAGGAAGCATTACAAAGGTTTCTTACCCAATTATATTATGCACAAATGTAACCAACTTATCCCTTAATTTAAATAATATCATTCTAAACAAAAATTAACCAATTCAAAGGATCAATGAAGGTTCATAAGCTGTTTTCTCAACCTTTCCACTTACTCACAAAAGATATGTGAGATTAGAAAAATATATACTTAAACATGGGAATTCTCTTGGCTATATAAATTGAATCATCCATCTTACCACAAGGCTTAGCATTGTGCTCAAAAATATTTAAGAAGTCATTCTTTAGTAACCTAGATAGAAACAGTGACTCAACCTAAACAATTCTGAAATCATACTTAGGCAGAAAAGTAATTTCCTTTATACAAGAATTACCAAGACTACAAGCAGTAAACGACAATGCATGAAATATAAAACAAAATAACAAAAAGTTAGTTAAAATGCATTTCAAAAGTTAGTACTAAAACTCCTTACTCTGTCATTCTAATTTGACCTAGAATGCGTCTCAAGAGTTTAAGAATGAACTCTTTACTCTGCCTTTTCAATCAAATGTCGGGCCATATTTTTTTTTTTTTTTGCAAAATGCAACGTATGTCTACTATCATCCCCCTAAACCAGATGAAACATTGTCCTCAATGTTTAAATAGAAAGAGATAAAGTATAGGAGACATTACCTGAAACGCCAGTTATTTGAAAGAAACAAACCTGAGAGACACTTAAGCAAATATAAACTAAAATGATGGTACTGATAAATAAATAAAAAAAAAAAATTTACAAACGGAGTGTCAGATCCAATTTTCCCTTGTTAAGACCCACTGACCAATCGATCCGAGTTATTGCTGGGTCAGGTTCGTAGGTAACTGCCTATGGGTTTTCGGTGGATATTCAGTTTGGCCCAAGAGACAATTTGAAAAATTTCTTCCAAGGTACCAAAACCACCTGGTAAAGTAATAAAAGCGTCTGCATTGCAAAGCATTCTGGCTATACGTTCATGCATGGATGAGACTCGTAATTCTTCCCCTATTGTTTTCTCGGTCAGGTTTCCCACGGCCAAAGCTGTAGGAATAATACCTAAAACTTGACTTCCTCTTAAATGTGCAGCTGTTGACACACACCCCATTAGCCCAAGGCTACCTCCTCCATAAATCAAATGAATTTTTCTTGCAGCTAATGTTTTTCCTAGATTGTTTGCTGCTTCTACGAACACTTTACTCTCCCCAGGACTAGATCCACAAAATACACATATATTTCGAAATTGTCGAACTTGGGTTTCCTCCATATCTACTCTCACCTTTATCTCAATATATGAAAATGAAGAAACTGAGGTGCTGTATTTATAGAGTGACAAATGATAACAATTATTATGGTAACCCGACGGTTTGTCAAAAGAGAGTTAAAAATAAAACACATAATAACCCACATGCATTATTGAACAAAAAGATTTGAATTTAAGACATCTATATGAGTAGCCCTACTATTCATAAAATAAAGTTTGAAATTAAAATACATGTATTTACAAGTAGTTGTGATTGTGGCTCACATCTTCCTCTGATTTTACGTCCAGTAACGGCTTAAACGCCCTCTATGGGTCGGGGATAGGCTTCCCATCCAATTTTCTTATAAATTGGCAAACAGGGTCTTTTAGAGTCAGATTCCCGAGACTATACCGTTGATGTTCATTTTTGAATTTGTTCCATAAATCGAGAAGTTCACGTTGCACGAGCCCACAGGGATGCGTCTCAAGAGTCAATAGGATATCATCCAAAGACTCCTTACTCAGTCCATCCTTAATGAACTGAATTTTGTCTTCTCGATTTCTAGATACGAATCCTAAAGAACGACAACTCCGACTACAATTCCATCGAGCACATTTATGACAGACTTATAACCTTTTTGCTCGTCGCCTTTTGGCATAAGAGCTTCTTCCAAGACCAGGCATATGAGAAACAAAATTATTTTCAAACTCACCAGACAACCGAACCTTGGCTTCAATTAACCAACGAAGGTCCATAGGGATATTACCTAACATCAATAGCCTTAGTCTTTCACACCGTGCTTTGTAAATCTTAAGTAGAGCATTTTGAGGAAATGAAGGAAAACATTTTTTAAGGTTGGCAAGAATGCGATCCATTTTGAAAGAAAGAAAAGAGATGAATGCACCGTTTGAGGGACAGTTTTTAGGGAACTGAGAAACCGACTTTAATAGTCACGGAGTACCATATCCGCCACTTGACCGGGAAATAAAATCACACTGAAAAAAAAATAAAAAGAAGAAAATAAAGTAAAATAACATGTGCATGAAAATAAAAGCAAAAATAGAAAGTTAAAAGATAAAATATAGACAAAATATAAAATATGGTACAGATAGATTGAACCTGATCAATCACGATAAACAGAATCTACAAGAGGGATCTCGCCTAGGTACATAGAGTCGTTTACCTTTTCCACGTAGCTTTTTAGCCGCTGTCTATTCACTTTGAAAGTCCGTCCATCAGTAGGGTCTTCTATTTCAACAGCACCATTAGGAAAAACATGTCTTACCATAAATGGACCAGTCCATCGAGATCTCAACTTTCCAGGGTGTAAATACAATCGAGAATCATAAAGATAGACCCGTTGATTTGGCTCAAAGTGTTTCCTTGAGATCTGTTTATCATGAGCTACTTTCATTTTAGCTTTGTAAATTCTGGAGTTGTCATATGCGTCATTTCGTAGCTCTTCTATTTCTGACAATTGTAACTTTCTCTGGAGACCTGCAGCATTCAAATCAAAGTTAAGGGCTTTGACAACCCAATAAGCTTTATGAGGTTTTCTAGAACTGAAATGTGTTCCTTGGTCACCAATGATGACACGTGGTGTCTCGAGTTTTGATGATTTTGGTTTCTCCCTCTCACATGGCAACTTTTCAATGCCTGGTTTCCAAAATCGAATCCCTTTATCCTGTGAGTCAAAAATACTAAACATATCAATTGTTTCATCAGGATAATACAATTCTTCAATATCAAAATCAAAGAGATTTTCTAAAGAATTAGAGTCATGATTTTTATAAGCTTCCTCCGCTCCAAGTGTGTCTATCATATATGAATGATAGCATTCGTCTTCTTCTCGTGATTGCTTATCAATATGAAAAACGTTCACCTCAAGAGTTATATTCCCAAAAGATAATTTCATTAGACCATTTCTGCAATCAATAAGAGCATTAGCAGTGGCAAGAAAAGGTCTCCCCAAAATAAGAGGGATTTTTGACTCCATGTTAACAACAGAATGAGTATCTAAAACAAGAAAATCAACAGGGTAGTAAAATTTATCAATTTGCAACAAAACATCTTCTACTATTCTCCGTGGTTTCTTGATTGATCGGTCAGCTAATTGTAGGACTACAGATGTTGGTTTAATCTCACCAAGTCCCAACTGCAAGTAAATAGAATAAGGCATTAAATTTACACTTGCTCCTAAGTCCAATAAAGCTTGACCAAACTCATGTGTCCCAATTTGGCAGAAGATTGTGGAACATCCTGGGTCTTTATACTTGGGTGGTGTCTTTTGTTCAATCACTGCACTTACCTGTTCTGCCAAAAATGCAGTTTTCTTCACATGGTGTTTTCTTTTGATAGTGCATAAATCCTTGATGACTTTGGCATAAGTTGGAACCTGCTTAATCAAATGTAACAAGGGAAGATTAATTTTAACTTGTTTTAAATGTTCTAAAATCTCACCTTGAATTTCTGAATTTTTTTCAACTGGTCGAAGAGCTTGAGGAAAAGGCACTGGGATTGAAAACTTACTTTCGGACTCTTTTTCCACTGTGGCCTCTTTTTCAAGGAGGACGTTTTTACTACTCGTAGATGTGTTAATTTCAGGAGTAGGCTCACTTACAATCTTACCACTTCGAGTAGTAATGGCATTGACTTCTTTGAGATTTTGAACATCAGAAGTAGAAGCTTGTGTCATGAATTATCCTTTCGGATTGGATTGAGGTTGAGATGGAAACTTACCTTGCTCTTGTACAGTTAAGGCACTGGTCAACTTTGTGATTTGACTCTTGATTTCTTTATTTTCGTCCACCACCTGTGCAAGAATTGTTTCAAATTTTTTATTAGTCTTACTTTGTGCCTCCATAAATGCTTGTAATGTATCCTTTAAAGAACTCCTAGTTGGTCGTGCATTATATTGAGGTGCAATATAAGACTTGGGTGCTTGTTGTTCTTGTTTCCATTGGTTGTTGGCTTGTTGGTCAGATTTTCAACTGAAATTTGGGTGGTTTCTCCAGCTAGGATTATATGTTTCAGAGTATGGTGAATAAGGCTTCTTGTACATCCCTAGGGCATTACATTGTTCCTCATATATCCCTCTCATCTCACTATACGTGGGACAATCCTGAGCTAAGTGTTCCGCTCCTCTACAGACAAAACAGACATCGTGTGACTCAACTCTAGCAACCGTGTGGGTGACCCTTCTATCTTTGGTTTTCAAGGCCTCTAACTCCTAGTTAAGACCTCTAATTGGGCTTTGAGGTTATCCTCTTCCCTAAGATGGAAAACTCCATTAGGTCGTGACCTATTTGTGCTTTCAGTAATGCTAGGTCCAGTCCATATATGGGCTTTTTCGGCTAAGTCATTAAGGAATTCTATGGCTTCCTCAGGATCTTTGTGAAGGAACTCCCCATTACACATCATCTCAACAAATTGGCGCTTTCTAATTGTGAGTCCCTCATAGAAATAACTAACCAAGCGCCAATTTTCATACCCATGGTGAGGACACAGATTTAACAATTCTTTAAACCTTTCCCATGCTTGATATAAGGTTTCACTGTCTTTTTGGGAGAAGGAAGAAATTTGTCTTTTCAGGCCATTAGTTTTGTGTTGTGGGAAGTATTTATTGAAAAATGCTTGGGTCATTTCTGCCCAAGTTCCTATAGACCTCGGCCTCAAAGAGTATAGCCAACTCTTTGCTTTATCTTTCAAAGAAAAAGGGAAAAATTTAAGTCTAACAGTGTCTATGGCTTCAGGTTGGCTATGGAAGATGGCAATTACCTCTTCAAATTCTCTAACATGTACATAAGGATTTTTACTATCTATACCATGAAAAGTGGGAAGAAGTTGTATCATTCCAGGTTTAAAATTCGAATGTGGTGTGTTAGGTGGAAATATAATGCATGATGGTGTGGCTGTGTGAGTAGGATGCAAGTAATCTTTTAGAGTTCTAACGGGATTTTCTTCGTGTTGGCTCATTGTGTTAGAATTACAAGATGAACTAGAAGGTGAATTCTCTTCACTTACAAATTGTGGGGGTGGTTCTAGTTCTAATTCTAGTTCTCTCACAAATCTTCCTCGTTTGTCTCTAGGTCGATGCATACATCCTAAATTTTTTTTTTTTTTGTATATATATATATATATATTTTAAGGAAAGAAATGCTTAAAGAAAATTAAGAAGTGAAATAAACACAACAAGAAATAGAAATAAGTTAGGTGGTAAGACCAACCATGAAATATAAATACAATAACTAAACAAAAGACTATAAAGTATGAAAAAAAAGTACAATAAATAAATAATAAAAAGAAAATACAATAAGTAAATAAATAAAAGGTTAGGCGGTAGAACCGGCCATAAAAAGAAAATACAACATGTTAACTAAAGTAGATAAAGTGCAATAAATACGTAAAAGAAAATGAAAATAAAGTACAATAAAAAAGTGCAATAAATAAATAAAGTACAATAAAAAAAATAAAGAAACAAAGTTAGGCGGTAGAACCAGCCACAAAATAAAAAGAAAATACAACAAATTAACTAAAGAAATAAAGTACAATAAATAAATAAAAGAAAGTGAACAAAGTTAGACGGTAAAACCAGCCATTAAAAAAAGTGCAATAAATAAACTAAAGAAAATAAAGTGCAATAAATAGATAAAAGAAAATAAACTAATTAGGCGGCAAAACCAGCCATTAAGATAATATAAAATATAACAAATTAACTAAAGAAAACAAAATAAATTAGGTGGTAGAACCAACCATGAATAATAAATAAATTACAACAAAGGAAATAAAACTAAGATTTTACAAAGAAAAGAAAATATACAAAGTTACCATTTTAGTATTTATAATCGCAATTGACTTTCGCTTAGTGTGCTTCCCCGGCAACGGTGCCAAATTTTTGTTTACGCTCAAAATATAACGCGGCTATCGCAGTATAGATTGAGGTGTCGATCCCACGAGGAAGCTCTTGGCAAAATAGGTTAGTGAAGTAAAATATTAAAGCAGTAGCAAAGGGTTAATTGATTTAAACGGATGAGATAGAATTGTCTATGAATTGAGGAAAATGTCTTATGATGATTTAAGCAAGGCTTTGAGAATCACAATTATGCTTTATAAATCTACTCTATACTTTGATTCAATATTTATAACTCAACTGAAAGTTTCACATCCCAAACAATCAATCGGAAGGTATGTAATATATAGCACATTTGATAACACATGTATTTGATTTAGTTAAACTCTTTGCAAACATTAGCACACATCATGTTATTTATACAAGTTATCTAAGATCGACAATATATCATTTTGACAATATTGCAGTAAAAGATTAACTTGAATATCAAACATTTATTGCCCTTACATGTTATCCACGATCGACAATATATCAAATTGACAATACTGCAGTAAAAGATTAACATATAAAACAATGTAACCAGTAACAATTATAAATCAACATGAATCACATAAGAAAAGCATGACTGAACATATATGAGACATGAGAATTATAACCTCTGGATTATAGAAAATAAAATAGATAAGAGTTTAATCAAAACCAAACTTACAACATTTATAGCTCTTGACACCGAATCAAAGCATGGAAATAGATTTACTACACATAAAAGTTCATCTCTTAGCCTTGCTAGGAACTCTAGCCTAAATTACAATACATGTTAATGAGAATAAAAGAAGAGAGAATTATCTATATAAAAATGTCCTAAGGGTCTCCTTATATAGGCAATGAATGGACATATGTCATGGATGACATCAATCTTCAATAATTTTAAGCCAATAACTCGTGTATCCACTTGCAGCACATTTTTGATAATGTAAATGATCAATTCAGCTTCTATAGCCGACATGAAAGTTGTAGAAATTTGACTCTTCTTTCCATAGGCACTGATTTCATGCAAATTGGATGAGTATCCAATGAGATATGAGCAAAATTCCAAAGATACATCAGAATTTAGCCAACAACCATTTTACCCACTTGCAATGCGATTTGGTCCATGATAACGGCTGATTTGGACTTTACCATAAACATACGAGTTGTTGATAGTTAAGTCAGCAATTCACAGCTTCAATAATTATACCAATTGAGTACGTATTTTGGGAGATACGGTCCAAATACGTGAGTTGGATCAAGCTGGGTAAGAGTTGTAGTCCGATTCTGTTGTATCTCAATTTTTGGCCCATAACATGTTGGATTTGGATTTTCCTCTATTCTTCAAATTTGTGTAAGATTGAGTCATGTTACACCAGGTTCAAGAATATCTTCATTTAGATTTCTACATTGAGAGTTATGTCCAATTTACCTAAACCTGTCCAAATAACATTCATTAATCACAATTTAAGGAGAACACTTTATTTCAAGCTAAAAATACTAAAATTGGTGACATTAAATGGTGATTGAATCTTTTAACAACATCAATTTTCATGTGTTCATCAGTACCTAAAGGAAGTGTGAGTCATCACATTCGTGTGGTGGCGTATTGATGCATGTGAGAGGACTCCCCGATGATCAGGGTGAGGGTTTGGCTTTTACCTTCGGGCATGAGCATTATATATGTGTAATTTCAAGACCTCACTTGTACTATTCCTCTCATACGGTATGTCACCTACGAGTGACATTTGGCTCATTATGTGATATGTGATATGTAAGTCCTACTAAGTAGTAGTTGAGTGATGGTATTCCTATTATATATTTTGAAAGAATGTGTAAGCGCTTACATGATATGTGATTTGATAAGATTATGATTTTGATTGATCACAGCATATCATATATATGCATTGTGTACATATGTATTTGTATTTGATATGAAAAACTAGTATGCTTACTGAGTTTTATACTCATTATAGTTTATGGTGATTTCAGGTAAATAAGGTACATGTGTGCTTAGCGAATTTGGCAAGGCTTCTGCTGTTCCTTGGGTTCCCTAAGTTATTAGGTTGCTAAGTGTTTCATTTGGGGACACGTTGGATAAGATATTTGATTTGTCCCTATTGAATAAATACTTATGTATTATTTTATTGTGTGTGGTTGGATTTAGTTTAAGTTTCACCAAGTGTAGTAATTGATTAATTTTAAGTAAGAATTTGCAATGAATATATTCTGGGCTTCCGGTAACAAAGTTGCTACTGGTAACGTAGTAGAGTGTTAATCTCTGAGAAAACTCTGCGTATCTCCGATTTACTAATTGTCCCAGTCATAATTCAATTGCTATAATTCTGAAAGAAATTAAAATGAATGTTTAAGTATTATTAAATGAATGTAAGTGATGTCGTGTGTCAGATCTTTTGGGTCTGGGGCGTGACATCAACACCCGTAACCCTCTTATTAACCTTGTAAACCCATTTATATCCCATTAGCCTCTTATTTTTTGGTTTCACGACCAATTTTCAGGTTTGATTCTTTATAAGAGAAATGATCTCCTCTTCCATAGCTTGCTGCCATTTAACATACTTTACACTCTCCATGGCTTCATCATATGATTTTGGTTCATTATATTTCATACTATAAGCAGCGTTAAATGCATAAGGGATTAAATCTGTATATGCATACCTGCTCAGTGGTCGAACAACTCTTCTTTGCTGATCTCTAGTCAACCAGTACACTTTAAGTTCAGTTTTAAGAGTGCTAGATTGTAATGGTGCTATATCGAAGGAAATTTCAGGTTCTTATTCTTTATGTGCTTTATCACTGAAGTGTTAACCCATAGAAGTGTCAGGTCTCAGATCATATACCACTTCATGATGTTCAGTTTCAAATTTAGAACTAAACTTAGCACATTGGTTTCTTTAAAACTAAATCCGAATTAATTTATAACAATATAGATTCATTGAATGCCACATCCATACTAATGATACCTTTATGTGGCTTAAGATCAATATACTACACCTTGTATCCCTTAACACCTTCTGGATATCCAATAAATATCCCTTCAAGGCTCTTGGTTTTAGTTTGCCTTACTTGATGTGTACATATGCAGGGCATCCAAATACCCTCAGGTAATCATATTTTAAAGTTCTTTATAAAGCCAATAGTTGAGAAATTATTTTGGTTTATCAAGTAACTATTACTACGACTTCCCCCTAAAATGCTTTAGACAATCTGACATTGATTAGCATGCACCTTACCTTTTCAAGTAAGGTTCTGTTCATTTTTTCTGTAAGTCCATTCTGTTATAGTGTGTATCATACCATTTTATGCCTTGCAATACCATGCTTAGCATAAAACTTAAAAAACTCAGTATTAAAAAAATCAAGACCATTATCCATCTTAAGTCTTTTGATTTTCTTTCCAGTTTGATTCTCCATAAGTGCTTTCTATTGTTGAAAAGTTTTAAACATCTGCTCTTTGCTCTTCAACACATAAACCCACAACTTTCTTGAATAATCATAATGAATGATAGAAAATACCATGCACCACCATGAGTGACAATTTGTGCATGTCCCCATAAGTTAGAATGTTTGCAATCTAGAGTGCTCTTAGTGCTGTGTTCACCTATGTTGAACTTAACGCTAAGACCTTTATCAAGTACATAATGTTCATAAAATCTTATTGGCTGAATCTTATCCTTGCCAAATATACCATGATCATACAACTCATTTAAACCTTTCTCAGCTAAGTGCCATAACCTCAAATGCCACAACTTAGCTTGCATATTCTCATTATCAACAGAGAAAAATGAAGAACTAATTACATCATCTCTACTCAACACATTCAACTTGTGTTTATGCTTACCTCTCATTATAACCATTAAACCCTTAATTACTTTCAATGTACCATTCTCACCCTTAAATGTGCATCCAGACTGATCAAGCATGCCTAAAGAAATTAAATTTCTTTTACATTTGGCTACATGCCTCATATCTAACAACTTCCTTACATTCTCATCATGTAATCTCAGCCTAATACTACACATCCCAATAACTTGACAAGCTATATTATTGCCTATTAATTCTTTGCAACCATTAATGAACTAATAGCTAGTGAACAAGGCTTTATTAGGACACATATGGAAAGTGCATCCAGAGTCTAAAATTCACTCACCAGTATTCTACCCAGATGAAGCAACTAATGTTTTTACAACTTCATAATCTTCTTTATAGACTATAGCTGCATTTGCTTCTGGTCTCTTCCCCTGATACTTGGATTTTCTTTCTAGATAACTCCTTCTGAAATTGCTTTCTTTCTTGTAAAAGTAAGATTTTTTAGATTTGTCCATTGATTTTAATCATGATGAATTTCTCGCTTTAATTTTTCAACTATCAACTCTTTCATTCGCAACAAGTACAACTGCAGAATTTTGTTACTGTTATTTTGACTTCTTGACTACTTCTTTTGAGTTTAAGGCTGCTCTAATATCCTTTATTGTCAATGACTCCCTTCCATATAAGAGAGTATCAACAAAATGTTTATAACTTTTAGAAAGTGCACTAAATAAAAAAATTTACCTTGTCTTCATCATTGATTTTGATATCAACTATCTCTAAATCAATGACAATTTTGTTAAAGGAATTAATGTGTTTATTTAGTGAATCACCCTCAACCAAAGACAACTCAAATAAATTATTCTTAGCATGCAACCGGTTTGCAAGAGATTTTTCTTTACTTAGTTATAGATAACTTATCAAGTCTTTTCCACAAACATAATGCAGATTTTTCTTTACCCATTTTCCTCAAACTTCATCACCTAAACTCAAAAATATTTCACCCTAGGCCTTTCTATAATGGTTTAAAGATCCATGTTAAATTTAGATATTATAGGATTATCACTAGCACTAAAAAGTTCCTCAAGGACTACTTCAAATCCTTGACTCTTTAACAAAGCCAACATCTTAAACTTCTATAAATTGAAATCATTTTGCTATGTAATTTTTTCTACTTCGTGATTATGTGGTGCCATGTTTAATCAACAAATACACAACCAATAACAAGCTCTGATACCAGTTTGTAAGAGTATAAACATGCAACAGAATACGTATAGTATACACTCTAAGCAATGAAGTAGATAATACAACAACTAGCAAACCAAGAATAATAAGCTAATCACGATAGCTAATAATGTGTAGTAGAGAAAATTCAGAAATATAGCATGCAAAGACACAAAATTACGTGGTTTAGTAATGTGCTTACATTCACAGTGGGTCAAGGATTCGAGCCTCTCTTATTGATGTTTAATTACAAGAGAATCAATCTTGAAAGATCAAGAAATGATACAAATCTAATTTGAAGCTTTAGGGTTTATTGTATAGTGTTTAAGAGTGTGTATTTCAAAGTTATGAACTCTAGGCATAATTGGGGTATATATAAAAAGTGGGCTACGCTACAGTGCTCAAATCACAAAGTCACAGCATTGGGAAAATTAGACCCAACGCTACGACGCTGGCTAGGAACTCATGGGTGCCACTTCAGTGCTTGTGGCGCCAGTACTTGGGGAAATTTCCCCTGTCATCCTTTGTTGTCCACCACTATTCCATCCGTTTCCGACCTTTTTCAGGTTTGTTTCCTACTTCAACTTGATTCTAACTTGTTCTCGAATTTATTTCAAACATAACTGTCACATTAAATATGATTTTAGATCACAAAATCTATAATAATTCTCTGCTAATTATTAAGACTTCATTTGAAATAATTATTAAGAATCGAGTAAGAATTTGATATTAATTATTGAGTAAAATAAAAAAAAACCTAATATATATTGTTATTTTTGTTGAAATATATAAATGAAAATAAAAATATGCAAATATATCACAAATATTTAATCTACAATTTTAGGTTCATAAATAACTGATTAAACATAACTAATTAACTATAACTATAACTACATTAACTTAATCACAAGCATCGCTCATCATCCTAATGTTACCTAAATACCTTTAATTTTTTTAACAATTAATAATAATCATATATATATTTATTTACTTATAGTAATATAATTAGTCTAACGTATATATTCAAATGCAGATTAGAAAATAATTCTAATTTATATAAAAAAATCAAAAGGGAGATAATTTTTTAAAAGAATATTAATTGGCTTTTTAATAAAACTCTAATACAACCCACTTTTTATAAATTGATAGCTTACGTAATTTATTATACGATGATTAATTTATTTGTGCTCTAAAATCGTATTATGTGATCGTTATACTATAAACAATGTTGTGCATTGAATTTATTCGTACGGTAATACGTTGCGCACTAAAACAAATCTCATTGTTCGGAATAGAAAGTATGGAATGATTATATAACCCCGTCATTGGCTGGCTGGCATTAAAACCCCTGCTAACACCAGTCTCCAATTTGCTTCCTCTGTTTTCGCTTCTCCTACTTCTGCATTTCGACGAAGCGGCACGTTTCTGCTAATCCGGAAAGAAAGAAAGAAAGGTTGATGATGGCACAAGGGTTTAGGTCTGGTGATGTAAATTTCTTTTATGACAAAAACGATTCTGATGTTGTTGCTGCTGATGATGACTTCTCTGTTGCTAAGAAAGATGAGAGTTTAGGTTTTGTTTCCACGAATGCAGAGAAGGCTACTTCTTTTGAAGAACTTCTCCGAACTGAGTCCATTGGACAGGTCTGTATAAGCTCCAAGTTTTTAAGTTTAGAAGACACAAGCTTTGAGAAGTTGGTGAGAAACAAGCCATTTTTTTTTTTGTTATTTTCAGTTTTGGAGAACTTTGTTTAAAAAATAAAAACTAATTATGGAATGTGCACGGGATTTTGATGGCTTCCAAATTTTGATTTTAGATAAATCTCATGATGGCGGTTTTTGGCATGCATGCATTTGAACTTTTTATATAGTTTTTTTTTTTTGGAACTTATTTATACAGTTTTTTTTATTACTATATTTATATGTATATACATAATTGTTATTTTTTTCTTCTTTTTTTTGCAGGAAAATATATTTGAAAAGCTTAGGAGCTTACCTCCTCTCAACTTGAAACTTCGAAAATCATCAAACTTGATGCATCAATTGGAGACTAAATTATCACAACAACGCAACACTTGTACTATAACTCAGATGAATCAAAACTCAGGTTGTCTTGAGATGGTTAAGTCCAAAAGAGCCGATTTTGTATCTCAACAATTGACTGAGAAGATGAAGGCCTCGAATTTTCCAGCGTGGGTACTCAGGATCGGTTCATGGGAGGTAACAATAAATTCTTGTTCTTTTAACCATTGAAATAAAAGTAAGTTTATTGCTTCAAATTACATGTTGGCAGAGAGTGTCTAGACATGAAGGTAATTTGGTGGCAAAGTGTTACTATGCTAAGAAAAAGTTGGTGTGGGAAATTTTGGAAAGGTCATTGAAAAGGAAGATCGAGATACAATGGGCTGATATCTTGGGAATCAAGGCAGCTCTTGAAGAAAATCAGCCTGGAATTCTTGAACTTGAGGTAATGAAAAGTATTTTTGTTGCTTTTGTTTTCTTAATTTTGATTTGAGATTCTGAGGTTTGTCTTCATTTTGTGGCAGTTAAAGCAGCCTCCTGCATTCCACCGTGAGATTGATCCTCAGCCAAGAAAACACACTAATTGGAGAGTCACAATAGACTTCACTGAAGGGCAAGCTTCTTTGTGGAGGTTTGATTTTACAGTCTTATTTTGAAGCAATACAATCCAAAATTTTGTTGCAAGCCACCATGGGTAGACAACTGCTCTTAGGAAGCAGAGCTCTGCATCTCAGTTCGAGTCCAATCGGCGACATAGCACCACCTAGATAGAGCCCTGATTTAGTACCCTTGCTTTATCTTTCTTTCTTTCACATTTCTGTGTTATCAGTGCATGCTTCTAATGTGCCTCAGGCTAATATTCTTTCTTTCAGGAGATACTATCTGAAGTTTCCTCCAGGAGTTCTTGACAAGCAGTATGAGAAGCTCTTACAATGTGATAGCAGATTGTTTGAATTGAGCCAAAAGCCTTTTCCAACTTTCGAGTCTCCTTATTTCCAGCCAAGCATGTGCGGGATCGCAGAATTTTCCCTCAACTTCGATGGACAAAGACCTCAAATGTACCCAAGCTTTCATTTCTCTCGTTCACATCTTACCCCATCATCTTTGTTTCCTGATCAACAATTCTTTTCTGCTCAACAAGATCAAACATATCAACAAAAAATCCACCAACCCTCTTCTTTCACCTTTAAGGATTCACCTACACTAGATTCAGGTAAGAATTTTACTCTTTTCCTGCATTCCATTGCATTGCTTCTATTTTTCTCTAGTCTTTAAGCACTTACAAGGACACATTGAACTAATTATTGTTCTTACTTTCCAATGTTTTGTCATAACGTAGTCATGGAATTTTTGCATGTAGCTGATCATGTCAGCAACCGTTATGCTGAAAAACTGAGGATGGCAGCAATCTGGGGTCAAGGAACAAACAATTTTGCAGATGCTTCAGCTAGAAGTCAAGTTCAAGGACAGTTCACTATCGCTTCAACAACTCCACCAGCTGTTGAATATCAAAGCAACAATTATGTTGAAGCAGGCAGCAGGCATGATCTCGATCATCAAATGATTATTGACCGGCTTGATATGGCTTTGATGCCTGACTCCCTATTCGGATACTCAGATGAGAAATATAGCCTTACAAATATACAACCATTTGATGTTCCATTGATGAGCCAGTCCATTGATGGAAATCAGACAAACTACGGACAGATCGTGGCTACTTTCAGCGATATGGATTTAAGTGCCCATGAGCATTCAAATGAAACTGCTAGGCAACTTTATCCGCAGCCAGTTTCCTGGATGCCTGCTCAGCCTACAACTGACATTACGCAGCTGGTTTCTTGGCTCTTGCCTCATAATTCTCAAGAGATTACGACAAGCCAGCCTAGCAACAGCTCAGAGTATCAAATGAGGAATGATTTTGCCACTTTTAATCACGACAATGGACTCAACAGATGGCGCTGATATAGACTTGGAACCTCATATTTTAGCTTCATATTTACCTAGGAAGAGTGTAAAAATCTGTTATAGTAGGATCATCCCTTTGCTTCATATTTTTGCTTTTAGTTTATTATGCAGAGTTAGCCCTTCCTTCTTTTGTGGTATTACTAATGTAAAGACAGTTCCCAGAAAAGGGTTTGTTCCTTTTCCATTCATTTTCTCAGATATATTTGAAATTTTCAATCCTTTCCATTTTGAATGAACCATAATCTTTACACATCTATAGGCTTAAGCATTAGAGAGGTTTCTAGCATTTCTCACTAAAGTTTACCAGAAAAGCTATCTGCATAGCGCTGCCTGATATAAAATAAAACATAGTGATATCCATTTATATGAAGACAACTTATTACTAGTACAGGCATGTCAAAAGAAAATTTTCATTTCTCTATATTTTTATTATAATCTGATTTAAAATTGGGGAAAGATGGCATCAACAAGGTCCCAACATAGAAGATGAATTTAACTGAACAATCACGGCACATGATATCTTAAATGATTTTGGTTTACGGGCCTCAATAAATTGGAATAAACATCTTAAATATAAGCATGCTCCTGTCTGTTCTGTAACTAAGACAGCTAAAAGAAATACAAGTAAACGGAAATCCAAGCTGAAAAGACAACTTAAATGGTCACTATTTACATTACTCGCTAATGGTTGTGCAGCACTAAACTTCAGAGTTTTGTCACCAAGTCAATTCTGTTCTAGGTAGGGTTTAAAAATGCTTTCGCGCTAAACAGGAAAACTTTTTGATGAGTTAGTTAATGGATCGCCAGATTTGCACCAATGACTTCTGTTGATATGGCCTCTGGTTTCTCAGCTTGCAATGTGATTTGCTTAACAGCTTTCCTTTGCAGAAGGGGGATCACCGGATTTGTTTGCAACTTCGTCTAGCCCTCCCTCCTCACGCATCTCACCAAAGCTCCTTTTCTTTGATCTAGAATTTGAACCTTCCTTTTCATTTTCCTGTTCCTTCTCTTTGCCTTTTCCTTTTCCTCTATCATTGTCATTTTCTGTACTAGGTTGAGTGGCACCAGTTGGGAAAGGAAATAATGGAGGTTCCCTGCCACTTAACCGACAAAATACTCTTTCAACTGTTTCACTTATTTCCTTTCCTAGACCATTGTTGTCCAGAATTAACTCCCAAACTGATTTGGAGGCTTTCTCAAGCACAGGAGCTCTGCCCAATAGGAAAGAGTAAGCATAGGTTCAGCATATAGAATGATTTGTGTACATCTAAATCAAGCAAGTATAGAATATCATATGTTGCAAAACAGCTCTAAAAATTTTAACAGTGATAGGCGTTGGGCTACATAGATTACAAGATTTATCAAAGAACAATTGCAAAACAAAATGGGTATTTTCTATCTTCAACTTATATGCAAAAGCAGGTAAATACCATGACACTTACTCAAGTTCCTGCCGAAGTGCATCAAACAGCTCCCTTTTGGTCTGTTTCTCTGCCCCATGGGTGTTGAGAACTTTACTTTGTTCTGCCATTTTAATGGTTGTATTTTTCAGCTCTTCCTGCAACAAAGGGCAACTTATCTCCATTAGCATCCACTATCATTTCAACTATCAACTTCTATAATCCCAAGTTAGAAGTTTCTGTAGGCCATATTTTCTCCTATAATTATCTCAATGTAGGATGCAAAACTTACATTTGTAGACACACAGAAAGTGCACCCAGAAATGAACGAGTGTTCAAACCAGAGTTTTAAACTGGGGACCATTGCTGACACTCACAACCTTGTTAGCCATGAACTCCCAAAATCGCAGCACATCAACATCTTAATGTTGTTGGAGCAATTAAATAGGTAAAAACTAAAATGGACTTAAATATAAGAGTTCGTCCCAAATTGCCAATATTTGGCCACAACAAGGTTCTTTCATATTACAATTTAAAAAAGGTGACATATTTATCCAAATTCAGCCACATTAATGCAGAATTCTACATTTTAGGCAGAAAGTTAAATACCCTAGAAACAACAAACACCCTGCCATAGAGGTCTTAAAACAAAGGAATAACATATTAGAATATACCCGAATGTCCGCAAATTCCAAGCCATATGACCAAATAACTATTCCAACTGATCAGCATAGACAGATTAAAACAAGAAGCTTGTCACCACAAGCAACCATAACAACCTTGTTACAACAATTCTCTTCCACTTTCCCTCAAGAAAGAACATACTTCATATGTAAAATTTGAATTTTTAACATAATTAATTCAGAAACAAAGCAACAGTACACATAACTGATTTATCATTGACATCAATGTTCTCAAAAAATTAAGATACAGCACAACCCACAAAGCCTCTTAAGTTAAAGACATAGCTCAAAATCCCCATAAAAGAATTGAACACAGAATCTCAAAAATCCAGGCAGAGAGAGAGGAAGAATTACGTTGGCTTTGAGCTGATTAATGATCTTCAATCTAAGAGAATCAATAGTGCCATCGTTCATCAGAGACTCTAAAACATCTTCTGGTGTTATCACTGAAGACGAGCCCATTTCCCCCTTCTTTGAACACAAATCTGCCCACAAAAACAAAACAACAATTCTTGCCCTTCAAATCCCTGTTCCCTCCCCCCAACAACGTCACCGCGATGAAACCTTTTGTTTGATTCAATAAAACATAGAAAAAATTTTAAAAAAATGAAAAGGGCTTTGTGGTCTGATCAATTTGAAACAATTCAACGTCTTAGAAATCATCGTACCTTGTCTGCGTGGCTCTTTGCTTCGGTCTGATCAATTGATGTAAACAAGAAAGTGATTACCTTTTGTACATTTTAATGTCTTCTCCAGCACCGACTCCGCGACTCGTATCTGATTCTTTCTCATGCCCGACTACGAACGATATTTTCCATTTAGGCGAATTTTGTGGCATAAATGAAGGTTAATTACATAAAAACCTCTGATGTTTTGGTCAATTTTATTTATAACCTTGTTGGTAAAGGTGGCAAAATAAATTGCAGATTATTCAAAATATTTTAAGTGTTTATGAAAAAAAAATTAATATAATTGATAAATAAGTTGAATTTATGTTATCAATTTATTAATCATGTTAAATATTTATTTGAAGTCGATAATTCGTTAATTTATTTAAGTCACATTTAATAAATAAATTATATTAGTATTTATTCATGTATTTATTCATTTGTATCATATTTAATAAACGAATTAAATTAAGTGTTATTATTCATTTAAACAAATACAATAGTAACAAATTGATCATATATAATTATATAAAATGAATTGAATTTAATTTATTTGTTTAAATGTGTATAACTGTATTATGTAATTTGAATATTAATCAAATTAAATCTGAATATGAATGTCTGATTTATTTAATAAATGAATTTTATATAAATATAATAAAAAATAAAAAAAATTATTGACACGATTACTATTCGTTTACACGAATTATCACTTTTATTAATATTTAACTTATAAGAAAATTTGTTAAAATTTCAGGACCACGCTGATATTTTGCTTAATAGCTCGTGTCATTTTAAAGTATGTTTCTTTCAAATCCCTAAACTTTACAGATATTTTTAAGTTAGTAAATGTGTTCTTACCCTTACGATAATCAAATTAAATGGGATTTGAATTAGTTAGACATCAACTGAGATACAGAAGTTCATCGTTTGCTAAATGGAATACAGAAGCTTAAGGCACCTAAATTTTCTGGTCAATTTCTTTTACAATTCTCGACTTAAACTGTTATTTTTAAGTTAGTCAAGTACATAAAGACCCGCTAAGCCCTACGTTGAAATTCATTCACACAATTGTCCATAAAAAGGTTGCAATGATCAGGAAGAAAAGAATTAAAAGGAGTACGTTAAATTTGCAATGTTATTTCACTACGACAGCATAGTTCCCACCACTCAAAATATACAAATCTATGGATTGTCATTGTAGCCACCAATGGCTTTACCAGTCAAAACACTCAAATCTGCCATCAATGTTAGATAATCAAGTATGTAGTGCTGGCGTTTGGCTGCACTCAACATGGAGGGCTTTAAGCAATATCTTCAGTAACAATTTTATTGTCCATCTTCATCTTTATCCAAGGAAGCTGATAAATAGCCCAAGATGAAACCATCTAGATCTCCCTCAAGCACAGAATCAGGATTGGAGACCTCATAGTTAGTTCTAAGATCCTTCACCACCTGATAAAGCTGATTCAAAGAAGAAAAACGACAAAGAAAAGTAAGAAAAATTAATGCAAGTTAAGAGGGTTGATGGCAAGTGAAGAAACTAGGGGAAGTTGTTCAGATGCCATGCATACATGTAGTACATAAGTGCGTATCTGGTTGCCCCAGCTTATATCGGTTAGAGATTGTGTATGCTGTGCATTCATCTGAGCCTGGCAAGCCATTTCAAGCTGGTCCAATCGAGACTGAAGCACAGCCATTGCCGGAGCCTTGTTTTGATGTTGTGATCTGTGAGTAGAATAAAATAAATGATTTATACGTTAAGAAAAATGTAACTCCTCACATAATGGTTAGCAAAAACAAAGAATGTTGGGGTTTAAAACCTCACATACGGGGGCACACCTTTCATTTTGGCAGGTGGCAGTGACTCCTATAGGGATGTGAACTATTCTCACAGCACTCTCAGTTGTGTTGACATGCTGACCGTCATCTCCCCCAGCACGGAATCGCTCAATATGAAGATCTGAGTCATTTATTTGTACACGGGTAGATCCATCACCCGAGATTGGAATTATAGCAACTGCAGCAAATGAAGTATGTCGACGCTTTCTGCTGTCAAAAGGTGACATACATACCAACCTATGCACTCCTACTTCTGCTTTGGCATATCCAAATGAACATTCACCATCTACTTTGATAGTTGCCCGCTGAAAAAACAAATGAAACCACGGTAAGAAACTATTCCAAGCTCAAGAAGCACTGAAGTCATCAACTTATTCTTTAGCAACTTGAATAATATCAACAACCATTGAATGATGTGTTAAATTGTAGATGTGAATATGCATAATGAAATTCTTTGGGAATCATCTGAAATCAATAAAAGGTGGAAAACAGTAAGTAAGAAGGTGAACCTTGATCCCTGCAATCTCACCAGGCATTTCATCCACCACAGTTACTCCATATCCACACCGTTGAGCCCATGATTTATACATTTGCATAACCATTGATGCCCAATCCATGCTTTCTGTACCTCCTGCTCCAGCTTGGACCTACGGTATTCATCATATCAAATACCAAGATCTATTAATATAGGACCTTTTTCATCCATTACGAAATGCAGATGAAAAAAAAGTGCTACTAAACTGCAGACTGAAGAACATGCACAGGCATGTTAGGAGGAATGATGTTGATGCAACAAGGAGAAGTACAAAAATATATAAAATTAACCTCTATATAACAAGAACATGGATCTTGCTCTCCAGATAACAAAGCTTCAAGTTCTTTCTCTTTTGAATTTCTTCTCATCATAAGCAAAGCATTCAGTGATTGCTGCAGAGGAGAGAAGCAAAATAGTAATTAGTAAGACTATTCTTAAAAGCGAATGCAAGCCACGACAACTTTCTCAAAGCAATATTTAGTAACATACCTCTTCTCTGTTAAATCTTCTTCAATAATTTTGAATATAATTGATCAGATAGCTCACTTTGTCACTAATTTACGACAATTTCCAAATCAAGAAGTATGCAATAATTTGTCCCAGAAGGCCACCCACTACAATTTTATTTGTTTTGCATGCTAAATTGAATTTTCAACAGAAGTTGGCAACATTTCAGCCATAAATCAAAATCTACAACAGTCAGAAAATAAATATCTTATTAATCGTTTGTTAAATTATATGAAACATGAGAATATAATTATGAAACAAAACGAGTACGTGCCTAGAATAGGAAGTGAGAGCCCACCGATTCCAGCTCAGTGTCATTCTCCTCCCAGGCAAGCTTTATCATGTCAATATGTTCAAGCAGTTCTTGCTCAAAAGCCCTCACTTCTTTCATTTTACCATAAGTGAACCGTGCTCACGACTTATCTTTCCAGCATGTACAGGATCATCCCAAAGGTTGGGCTTATTGAGCTCAGCCGATAATAGATTCAATCTAACAATCAATTTCTTCCACTGTGATCATGAACATCATAACTAAGCCTCACATTGAACAGGAATATGTCATATAGATACCAAAACTGGAACTTGATTTGATCATGTATGCTGGATTAGTGATATCAAAATTAGAAAATAAAACTAAAGTTATTGCCTCACATGTACTAACACAAAATAACAACTTATAGACAAATTCTCTATATAAAACAACAAAAGAACAACTTAAATTATGCTCAAATATTTCTTTCAAACAAAAACAGAATGACATCTCAATTCCACTATATGTAACCAGATAAACCAAATTTTTAAACTTGAATAAAAACATACTTATACCTGTAACCGCTTCTTGATGACTTAAATGGATTGAGCAATAGCAGCAGCATGACTCTTCCAGTCACTCTCACTCTCATCCAGAATTGTCCACTGATTAGCCACAATTCCTTCAACTGTCAGACCATCAGAAGTTGAAGGTTCAACTGCAGCCTGTGTACTAAAAAGCCTGCACCCTCTAGGAAACACCACAACTTCATGAGACCTAGATGCATTTTCCAAGCTCAAAAGCCTATTGGAACCAAACCCAGGAGTATTTTGCCTCAAAACGCCATACCCAGATGCCAAAATGGAATCTTTCAAATTCCCATGCATTGTTTTCGCAAGAATAGTGTCAGACCCAGATGGGTTTTTCATGTTATTGAGTAAAGCTGAAGTGAACCCAGAATGAAAAACCGTGTGATCTTGATTGGAGTTAATGAAATTCTGAAGTTGTGAGAAATTTGGCGTTGTAGATTTGGTTCTAGGGTTATGAAATATCAGTGATGATCCACTACGTGACCATTTGAATACAAAAGATGACATTTTTTCCATGTTAACGAATGAAAAAATTGTTGATAGTTTATCTATGAATTGGGTTTTGGGAGGGTTTAACAGAAAACCAGACTCTGCTCAGTTTAACTAGGCTCGAGAGGAGGCAATGTTTGCCCTGTTTAGCAAACGCGTTTTGCATGTATGATATTCATATGGTTAATTACATTATTTTCCCTAAGAATCATAAAATATACACTTTCTTCCACACTTCTAAGATTAAAAGTAATGTTAAGTGTTTTCTAACAATTCTAAATCAAATCCTTCTCTAATCCTAGCGAAGTTTAAACCTAAACTTTGGATACCACCCTATGAAATTCTTATAGTTGAATTAATTGATATATATCTCTTTAATATTTTATTTAGTGAAAAATACATTTAAAATAAAATATGCATCATGCATAGAAAAAAAGTTGTAAAAGATCTTATTTAACCTTTAATGATCATCATAGATTTGTAATGGCTAAGGGTTCAAAGGATGATAAACATACAATTGTCTAGATTGAATAGATGAGAAAAATAATTATGTTGACAATAACCTCAATAAATGATGAATAATAAATACAATTATAAGTTAAATTTAGCATATTCAATTTAACAAATGTCTTAATAGATTTTTAATCAATCGATCTCAATGTTTGTATATTTTTTAAATGTAAATTAAAAAAAAAAATCATTGCTGAGCTTTATTTGAAAATAACTTTTTTTTAAAAGTCCAATGATAAACTTTATAATGTTTGTATTTAAAAAATCATATGGTCATTTACATTTGAAGATAATTAATTTTTTTAAAATAAAAAAACAGGTATTTAAATTTGAGATCTCTACTTTAAAAAAATGCATTATAAATTTTTTATTATTGAATCATTCCAGAAAGTATAATTTTTAATATCAACTAAAGAATTATTTGTCATTAAATAAAATGTTAATGGCATGAAAACCACCCAAAAATGTTGAGAAAAAATTCATTTTGTCACACTTTAGGGAAGAAAATGTAATTTACCTCTTCATATACTGGAGTTATATAATCATCCACTATCTTCATAAACTGACACAAATGCCCCTCCCTTCATCTCTCAATTGCATCTTCCTTCTTGCTCCAAAACCCTTTCCCAAATTCAACAGAACCATCTTCTCTTGTGCCAAAATGTCAAACCCGACAGGATCCACTTCCCAAAATGCCCCTCAAGCCCCACAAAATTACCCCACACCATTATCGCCTCCATTACCAGCCATATCAAAGCAAATAGAGCTCAGCAGAGCCATGTCTGCCTCATCAAAATCAAGCCTTTATAAGCTGTCAAGAAGTGATGTGTTGTTTGAAGATGAGTGGCTCATTGCTGTTAACAAGCCTCAAGGGGTTTACTGTGAGAGTGTTCTGGCTTCTGTTCCTTGTCTTCTTGCTGGTAACCCGGCCGAGTCAGAGTCAGGGCAACTCAATGAAGGTCTGATTTGATAGGTTTAACGTGCTTTTATTTCATGCGAAGAAAAAAAAGTTTTGTTTTTGAATCTTATTTTGTGCAAAGTTAATATTTTGGGAACCCCATTAGCCCAAGAGACTGTATTTTCTGTAAATTAAGCCATAAGATTCTGAAACAATGAATGAGCTTGTGTCAATTGCATTTAATTTTCTGTTGTAAATATTCTCAATTAGCTTAAACGAGTTTAATGAATCATGTTGTCAAAAAATTTCAATTTGGTTTTTCAAGATTTCAGTTCAAAAGAGTTGTGCCAGTGGTAAAACTTGTGCTGAAATAGCGATTGTCCTTGAACTTATGTTTTATTTAATTAGATATGAAACAGAAATTATTGCTTTTGTCCATTTATTTAGAATTGTTGAAAAGATAATGCATTAAGTTCGAAAGTGTAGAGATTTGGTAGCGCTACAAATTTGAGTTTATGGACTCATAGTCAGGTTCTTTTAGCTTTGCACCAATTATGAAACTGGCTTCAATGAGTCTTGTGTGGATCCTAGCTGACTGAAAGATAATTCTGTGATGTTTATGTGTTCTGATGGTCTGTGGTTAGAAAGTACCTAAAGATTTTTTTTTTAAAAAATATAGAGGCGCGGGATTCCAATTGGATAGTTTTATGCCAAGTTTTTTTTTTCTTCCAAAGCACTTGATGATGGATTTTATTGAGTCTTGCATAGTTTCATTCACCCTGCTCCGAGTTTATTAATTATTGGACTGATTGCTTGTGGCTATAATCAGATATCGTAATTATATTACAATGGACCAAAATACCAAACTTTATTGTAAGCATATAATTGAACTGTGTTAAAAACTTTAACTTTCAGGAACCAAACTTAATTTTCCCGAACTCCATCTTGCCAATCGACTTGATCGTGATACAAGTGGTGTAATGGTTATTACCAAGTCTCACAAAGTAGCTGCTAAGCTTGTGAAGGCATTTACTGATCACAATGTCAGTAAAACATACATAGCGCTCTGCATTGGTCCAGCTCCAAAATGGGAAAGAATCACCATTAAATCAGGCCATGGTAGGTCAAAGTTTGGAGCCTGGAGAGTGTATGCTGCATCAGATGTGGGTCGGGCTCTACCAGGGGGGTCTGTGGTCAGGGACATGGTTACCTCCTTTGAAGTTTTATCCATACATGGAAAGGGCAACTTCAAAGAGCTAAGTGGATTTCAAAAAGATGACGAGAATGTGATAATAGTTGAAGAAAAAGCTGTGACAGATGTTGATGCAAGTAAGGATGAGATTTTGGTAAGAGCATTTCCTCGGAGTGGAAGAACTCACCAAATCCGCTTGCATTGCCAACATCTTGGAATTTCAATAAGAGGGGATGTGAAATATGAGGGTGTCTGTGAGTGGAATGGGAAGATATATGAGGGCCATGAACTTCATGCAGAGAGCTTATCTTTCAAGCACCCAGTTACTGGATTTCCTGTCATGTTCCAAGCACCTCTGCCTTCATGGGTAACTCAGGCACTGCAGTTGTGATCAAATTAAATGCCCTCCACTGTACTCATTTTGGAATATTCATGCTTTTGAAGATTTCTCCATTATCTGCTGAAGCACTATGACTCCATGATCTCCTTGGAGAGCAAGCTAACATTTTATGAACAAATGATACCGTTGCTATTGGAGAAAAAAGAAAGTAAAACCAACCAGGGGGAAGAAGCACTTCTTTAAACTGAATCCAATGGACCCATAATTCCTCTACTATCACTTTTGTGCTGTATGCAGAATGCTGATCATTGGCATTTCAGCAATGGTGCCAATTAATCTTGCTGGCAGTTTGCTACTAAAAGAACGAGCTACAGGTTGAAGCAAATTCCTCCCTGTGGCATTGCAGCCTCGATGCCCCTTTGACTTCAGCAGTCAAAATAGGAAAAGGTAAAATGGTGAACATCCAATTTTGGCCTTATGCAAACCTAACTTTCTTTAGGAGCAACCTTTGAAGGGCACTGAAGGATTTCAGTATGAAGTGGAGGGATGATTCCATACCCTATGGATGCCATTCCTTAATATTTCTGGTTCAAATATAAGGTTAAAAGAAATCTATTGGACTATTGATTTTCTTGTAGCAAAATAAATTTTGGTTCATTATCTTGGCAGAAAGGCCAGAAGGATATTTTTAGGTTGTTAAACATCCCCTTTATTAACTACATTAGTTTTGAGTTTTTGACACTAGTCAATGAGCAGTTTATAACTTTAGGAAGTAGCCTATGGCAATCACCATATGGATGATCGATATGGCAGATGATTGTTTTTGGTGGACCCAATGAAGAAAGTAATGTGAAAATGAAAGGCAAAAAGGAAAATTAAGATAGGGAAGGATTACAGTTCATTGGGCTGTACATAAAGGTGTAAATTTCCAGGTTAAATTAGCTTTGGTTGATTCTTGCATTCACCACCTGGTTTTAAAGAGTAAACAATCAAGTTTCCATGCCAATGATACCGGTGATTGTTATCTAAATAATTCCTGCATGAAACTAGAAAGTTCATGTAGGGCTCAAGCTCTTTTTTGAGAAGCACTCAATAATTACTTTTTAAAAAGCACTTTTTAGATGGGAAAAAGTTTTGAAACATTTCAATTACGAAACCATTTTTCACGAAAGCACTTTTAAATACACCCTTCGTGTGCACACCACCTCAAATATCTGGGTGGTGGGTATCATGTCCTAACTTGGAGATTAGATGATCCCTCTCAAAAAATAATAAGAGGGTAAATTTCTCTAAATTTATGGAAGACGAGTTAATACATTTTAAATTATAATTTTTAAACTGTGTCTTAATAAGTTATTTGTTCAAATTTTAGTAGCCTTTTGATTACACTGGTTGGTGGTCAAAAAGAAAAAAAAACAGAAAGAAAGAAAATGCAGCCTTCTTGTTTGTCATAGTTTCTAGTAGTATTTCTTTGATTAACAATAAAGAAACAAGAAGATTGATACATAATAATCAAAATTAAGCATGGTGGAATTGGCAAGTGAAGTCAATATATATATATATATAATTGATGTTATGTAACTACTACACGGTGAGTTTTTAAATATATAACAATATTTTACAATAAATTTAAATTATATAAAATTTATAAAAAGTTAATTTATTAGATAATTATATATAATAATAAAATTTAGATGAACTATGTAATTCATTAGATCAATTATATATATATATAAATAACATGTGAAAAAGGCAGAACTAAGAAGCAGTGGTTGACTTTTCATGGTCTTAATTACTATTATTACTTTGAATGGCAACAACTGAAAGATTGATTCAAGACTTTGTCACCATAAGCTCAAGCAACGGCAAACTTTGTGGTTTAGTTACAAGATTAAAATTAAAAAATCACCATGTTCTTTCTATTGTGCTTCCTTGTTTGATTTTTAATGATCAAGTGGGCAAAGTCACAACTCACAATTTGACATTCAATTATGGGGGCACATGCTTGCTGGTAAAATTTGATTGCATAGTAAAATGGAAGTTCGCAATAAGTTTTAAGTTCTAGCAAACTCGGTGCTTAAGCTTTGAAAAGTATGATCAGAAAAATCACTCCCCCTATTTAAAAAAAAAAAAAAAGAAGAAAAGAAATGATCACAGACAAAGTCACAACTCAAAATTGATTTGACCCTTCAGTTCATGAGAAAAATGATTCTAGGCCCATCTAGTTTCTTTTAAAACTTGATCATATATTCTACTGATTTCTCAAATCAAGAGAAAAGAAAACAAGGGAAAAAAATATGTTCAGACTTCAAAATATATGATTGAGATTGCATATAATTTCACTAGTCAATGAAGAAACTATTTTCTTGTTTCTTAGGGAAAAAAAAATGAAGACTCTATTATAAATAGTAACTGATCTAATGTGCATGACGTTAAATTTCATCTACCTATATGAATTTAGAACCGTCGTTCATTAGATCAAAATCTCTATTATAAATCAACCAAAAAAAAAAAAATTTCATGTGGGTTACATTAGGTATTCATTAATGTGTCCACATTCAAACTTACCAAGAGCTGATTTGGGCATTTCTGTGCATAAACTGACAAACTAAATACCATGAAGTTGATATGAACACAAGCACATTGGATAGAGACATTGACTAAACTCAATCCTACTAATCAAACCAACTGGTTTATAAAGAATCTAATGTGTTCCATCTGTCATTCAAAACAACCAGTTTACAAAGATTCCAATGGCCATGCAAGGCCTCTGAAATTATCTTTTTGGATAATGTACTTTCACGGATCTTCACCTTTTAGCTGTACTTGAAAAAAAACCAGCATTTGGTTTTGGCTATATTTGTCAGGAAAGTTATTGAGAATACCCAAGTGAGTGACCATCAATTGTGAGTTAATGGAAATGGCTTCATTGAGTGAAGGGCTTACACAAGTTCTGATACCTGCAGCTGCTTTGATAGGGATTGGTTTTGCTTTGATCCAGTGGTTCTTGGTCTCAAAGATTAGGGTCTCAAATGAGGTTGGCAGCAATGGGTACAGTAATAGGTTGATTGAAGAAGAAGAGGCAGAGGAGGGGGTTGATAGCCTTGAGGTTACAATCAAGTGTGCTGAAATTCAAAATGCCATTTCTCTTGGTGAGCTCTCTCTTTCCAAATTTTTATTCTTATGTTTCTGTTTCTTCAGTACTGTGCTTTTGTTTTCAAGTTATCTTCTTTGCCTCTATAAACGACACATGTCCATTGAATGATTTGTTTTAGTCTAATTATGTTATTTTATCATGTCATACTGGGAAACAATAGAAGAAAATTTCATGATGAGATATGAAATGCTTCTATTTTTATAAAACAGACTATCCCTTGTCTTTAATACCTTTAGGTTTATGATTGTTTATTAAATCTTTTGTTCCTTCTAGGATTATCCGATAAACTTTACAAGTTTATGTCTTTTATACCTTTTGCTTTGTCGTAGTTAATTATTTTTTCTGTATGCATATTCATTGGTAACAATTCTAAATTTTTTTTATTCTCCTTTCATTGATCTCAAACCTATTTGCTACCCACAAAACTCAAAAGAGAAGGAACTAAAACGTAAATTTTATTCTGATGAAGAATGAAATCCTATTTCCAATTTATTTCTTGCCATAGAATCTGTATATAATATGATGGTTTTCACCTGCAGTTCTTCTATTTGTGAATTGCATGCTACTAGGTGCTGTATGATAATGGTACTTATCTTTGTCCAGTGTTCATTTTTCATCCAGGCCCATGTTTTCCAATTTATTTTACAAGTACTCCTCCGATGGATATACTGAATTCAATTTTAGTGATCTTCTTACTGTGCTATATGAACAGCTAATGGTGATTGATAATCATACACTATATCTCTAGCGTTTGCCTGTTGAACACCTTAATTGTCTCCTTCAGATATAGCTTTTGCAACTGTGAAGCTATTATGTCGAAAACATGCTAAAATAGTATTCCCTTTTCTTATCGACCTTAGTTGGTTCATTTTTCTTCTTTACTTGCATTTTGAATTCAATTTTCTTTATTTCTCGAAGTTGAACTGATATAATGTGTTGTATATTATGTTCTCAGGGGCAACCTCATTCCTCTTTACTCAGTACAAGTACCTCAGTATCTTCATGGGCGTATTCAGTGCCATTATCTTCCTCTTCCTGGGTTCAGTTAAGGGCTTCAGCACCAAAAGTGAAACTTGCACTTACAACACAGGGAATATGTGTAAACCAGCTCTGGCTAATGCACTCTTTAGCACCATTGCTTTCTTGCTTGGTGCCCTTACTTCAACCCTCTCAGGTTTTCTGGGCATGAAGATTGCAACTTATGCAAATGCTAGAACAACTCTAGAAGCAAGGAAGGGTGTTGGCAAGGCATTTATTGCAGCTTTCCGCTCTGGTGCAGTGATGGGATTCCTCCTTGCTGCCAATGGCCTCTTGGTGTTGTATGTCTCAATTAATTTATTCAAACTCTATTATGGGGATGACTGGGAAGGACTCTACGAATCCATTACCGGCTATGGTCTTGGAGGCTCCTCGATGGCACTTTTCGGAAGAGTTGGGGGAGGCATTTACACAAAAGCAGCTGATGTTGGAGCTGACCTTGTAGGAAAAGTTGAGAGAAATATCCCTGAAGACGATCCACGAAACCCAGCTGTGATTTCCTAAACCTTGCCGCTCTGATTAGTTGCTAGCATTAAACTTTATTCTATAAGCTTTGATGTCTCTCCATTTACACCGTACATGCATTTACTGTTAAGAGTATAGTTTATGGACATTACATTTTTTTGTTGTTCACTTGTTCTAGCTTTGACATTGACAAAAAGTTTTGATGTTCCTGAAGTTACTCATTGCTTATATTCTAGCCATACAATAAACATTGATCAAACCAATGTTATGCAGGTTATTGCAGACAATGTGGGTGACAACGTAGGAGACATCGCTGGGATGGGTTCTGATCTCTTCGGTTCATATGCTGAGTCATCCTGTGCAGCACTCTTTGTTGCATCAATATCATCCTTTGGTATCAGCCATGACTATGCAGCTATGTCTTTTCCCCTGATCATAAGCTCAGTGGGGATTGTAGTTTGCTTGATTACCACACTTTTTGCAACTGATCTCTCTGAGATTAAGAGTGTAAGTGAAATAGAACCATCGTTGAAGCAACAACTTCTCGTCTCAACTATTTTGATGACTGCTGGAATTGCCTTGGTCAGCTTCCTTGCTTTGCCATCAGAATTCACTCTCTTCAATTTTGGGTCTGAGAAGACGGTAAAAAATTGGTATGCTTCGCTAACTCCAGTCCAATTTTTTCATTCATTATATTTATTATTTCCTCTTTTTCACATTTTCATCTTATTGATATACTGTATGGCTTGCAGGCACCTTTTCTTCTGTGTGGCAATCGGTTTGTGGGCTGGACTTGTTATTGGATATACCACAGAGTATTATACTAGCAATGCTTACAGGTGAAATATATTTTTCCTGGCTGTATTAAATAAGTAGACTCCTTTGATAACCTTTGATTCTGATGCTTATATTGTGTTGAAATTCTGCAGTCCAGTGCAGGATGTGGCTGATTCTTGCAGGACTGGTGCTGCAACAAATGTGATTTTCGGTTTAGCTCTGGGGTACAAATCTGTCATCATTCCTATATTTGCAATTGCCATTTCTATTTATGTGAGCTTCAGCCTGGCTGCTATGTATGGAATTGCTGTGGCTGCTTTGGGAATGCTAAGTACCATTGCTACTGGTCTAGCAATTGATGCTTATGGCCCCATAAGTGATAATGCTGGTGGCATTGCGGAAATGGCTGGAATGAGCCACAAAATACGTGAACGAACAGATGCTTTAGATGCTGCTGGAAACACCACAGCTGCAATTGGCAAGGCAAGTCTACATTTTCACTAACACTGCACTAAGAATGTGCTTTTTGACGCTTTGCATCTTTTCTATCAGGGTTTTGCAATTGGATCAGCTGCTCTAGTTTCTCTGGCATTATTTGGAGCCTTTGTCAGTCGAGCAGGCATCAAGACAGTTGATGTGTTGACACCAAAGGTCTTCATCGGACTGATAGTGGGAGCCATGCTTCCATACTGGTTCTCAGCCATGACAATGAAGAGTGTGGGAAGTGCCGCTCTCAAAATGGTTGAAGAGGTTCGCAGGCAATTCAATACAATTCCGGGGCTCATGGAAGGCAGAGCAAAACCAGACTATGCAACTTGTGTCAAGATCTCTACTGATGCCTCACTCAGAGAAATGATCCCACCTGGTGCATTGGTTATGCTTACACCACTTATTGCTGGCACCTTCTTTGGAGTCGAAACTCTAGCTGGTGTTCTTGCTGGTTCACTTGTTTCTGGTGTCCAGGTATGCACAGTTTCATTATGCTATGCAGTATCAGTTGCTGTGGGCTAGTTTCAGTAGTATTTGTCATGATCACCAATTCCTCTTCATTAGTGTTCAACGTATATTGCCCTTTTGTTCAATGAATTAAACAATATACTGACCCCTTCTTTCAATCCCAGGTTGCCATATCAGCTTCTAACACAGGAGGGGCATGGGATAATGCCAAGAAATACATAGAGGTATAAAATTTTCTGGCATGGTTGTCAAAGATCATGTTTAAATGTGTTCTGAAGAAAACCGTTGCAGGAGACTCTTGATGCCGAGTCTTAGAAAGAACTAAAGTTTTTACTAGAGCTGATCACATCTTATGCATTCGAAAGGATTTTGATTCCTATGTCCTTCTTTGATGTGATTTTTTCGCAGGCTGGTGCTTCAGAACATGCCAAATCATTAGGTCCAAAAGGGTCAGATGCTCACAAAGCTGCAGTCATAGGTGACACAGTTGGTGATCCTCTTAAGGACACTTCTGGCCCTTCGCTCAACATCCTGATCAAGCTCATGGCCGTGGAGTCTCTGGTGTTTGCTCCGTTCTTTGCAACTCATGGAGGCTTGTTGTTCAAGTTGCTCTAAATCCAGTCCTTGATCAACTTGTCAAGAGTCCAAATCCGGTATATTCGATTCCAGCAATGGAGAAGGAGAAGTAACTTTGTTGCAGCATTTTCTTAGCTATTAGTTTCAATGATGTTAAGTAGAAAAAGGAGATCAGTTAGCTGCTCTTGTTGCCAAATTTTACTTTCTGTGAAACAAATAAGTTGATGCATATGCTAATGCGTCCATGTGTACCCAATAAGTTGTTTTATGAATGTATTGAATTTGAAGGTTGAAATTCTCATCAAACAAACATTAAAACTAGAGTTTTTCTTAATTTCAATGTGAAGAAAGTGACATGAAAATAAGTAAAAAGTAACAAAGTGTTTAGTATTTAAAAAATAATTATAAAAATAAGAAACTAATAAAGAAATTACTATAAAATAATTGAATTTTTTTTTAAAAAAAAATATGTTCAACTTTTATAATATTCAGAGTTTTGTTCTCACGATGAATGAAGGGTGTTTATATATATGACCCTTAAAAGCAAGGGGTAACAGAAAAACCATATGATGAATAAATTTTGCTGGTTAAATGAGTTCTGAGTGACTTTCACTCAAAGGCATCATCACACCACATCAAAAGCAAAATAATGTGTGGATGTGAGTACTTGCCCTCCTTTGGACAGGGGCCATGGCCCCCTATAATAAATTATCTCATATGCTTGGATTTTAGTGGCTTGTATAGATTTATAATAGCGTAGAGCTATTTTTATTAAATTGGGATATATATTTTGTATTTTCATTGATGTTTTATTAATTAATGATAATTATTTAATTTTTATTAATGTAACAATTATATAATACTAATTAATAATTAATACATCAAATACTATATCAATTAAAATGCATAAATTTATATACAAATTATATGAGCGTAACATTATTGTTTGCAAAGGATGATGCTATACTTATAAAGTTGATATATAATATTTATATCGCAACCGATATATCACTTATTAATAATTATCACTTATTAAATAAGTATTGAATTCTTAATTTTTATTAATGTTGTAATTATACAACATTCATTGATTATATACATATTGGATGTCACGTTAATCAAAGATATAAGATTTTTATAATCTTGTAAATATAGTATTATGTTTAGTTATAACATAAGTTTTGGAGCCAACTTTATTTTCTCATATTACAATTTCTTCTATTTGGAATAAATTTTTGTTATCACGTACCAGAAAAAATTGATTTATCTACTTTAATTAAGACCTAAAACATAGGTAATGAGAGTATTTTAATTAAAACTTTACTCTTTAGAGTAATACCATTGTTTGACAAAATTTTCTACACAAGTCAATCGTCATAGTAATTTTACGCAAAAGAAATTCAGAACAAAAAATATATAATAATTTTGTAGAGTTTTAGTTTAAAATTGATATTATTTTATGGTTAATATATGTAATTATCTTTCTAAATTATTTATATATGCGTAATTTTTCATAAATATACGTAATGTAAATAAATGATGTATGCTTAATGTCCAATGAAATATCAGTGTTTTAAAAAAATCACATTAATTAACTTTTATTAATATTACCATTATTTTCTTTTTGTCAATTTAGAGATAAGATCTTATCTTATTTCTTTTTAAACAAAATAATAATAATTATCTTAATCCCCTCTCCACCGAATAGATCCTTTTAGATAAAACTCTTAAAAAATCAATAAATTAATTCTAAACCCCCGAAAATGGAAAAATATTTATTGTGCACGTGACCACAAACTTTCCTCCTTGCCATGCACCAATGACGGCAGGCCACGCGTCGAGTGCGGCTCCTACCCTTGAAACACTTCGTGTAAGTCACCAATCCTTCCCCGCCACGTCACGAAAATGACACTCACGTTCCATATGGCAAACTTCTATTTGTCCACTTCACCGAACTCACTCCACATCAGCTCGCCACCACACCGTAAGATTCGAATACCAAATTCCACTATATAAACAGGCCGTCCTATTCATACTTCACTCTACATAGCTCGCTCTCCTCATCTCCTTCTAAAAATGGCGAAGCTAAACCCTAAGTCTCACTATCTAATCCTCCTCCTCTCGCTCTTCATCGCCACCGCCTCCGCTCACGTCGTCTTCGAAGAGCGCTTCGATGGTACCTCTTTTCTCTCTATTTTCCGAGCTAAAAAGCAGTCGTTTTCGTTCGCTTATTTAAACTTTTCTAGATCGGTTTGTTATTCAACGAAATCTGATGTGATTGTAATTGATTTAAAACGGTGTGTCGTTTAATCGGGTAAGAACGAGTAGAAATGTAGCTGATTTAGTTAGATCTGTGATTGTTCGAGCTGGAAGTGATAATGTATGATCATTCATTAGGTTTTTTTTTCATTGATCTGCATGTAATCAGTGATTTGAATGCTATTTTATTAGTTGATTAAACGTTAGTACTTCGTGGTCCTGAATTTGTACTTTTAAAGGAAGGAAATTGAAATTGAAAATGTTTTTATATAATTCAAGTTTTTTGAGAGAAGGATGAGTATGATATGAACAGAATTTGTGTTTTTAAGGAAATTGAATTGAAATTGTTTTTATAGTAGTTGAATTTTGTGGATAAAGATTAATATGATACGAACAGAATTTGTTGATGATGATCTGTTGCTTTTGTTGTGTTGTTTTTAAATTGCAAAGATGGATGGGAAAGCCGGTGGGTTAAATCCGACTGGAAAAAAGACGAGAACATGGCTGGAGAGTGGAACTACACATCTGGGAAGTGGCATGGGGACCCTAATGATAAAGGTTCTTTTTAAAAATCCCAATAGAAAATACATATGGGTAGAAATTACAAATTGGTTTAAGTTAATCTCTTGGTGTACGATGTTGCTTGCTTGCATGGCAGGTATTCAAACAAGTGAAGACTACAGGTTCTATGCTATTTCAGCTGAGTTCCCCGAGTTCAGCAACAAGGATAAGACCCTCGTGTTCCAATTCTCAGTCAAGCATGAGCAGAAGCTTGACTGTGGTGGCGGCTACATGAAGTTGCTTAGTGGTGATGTTGATCAGAAGAATTTCGGCGGTGATACTCCTTACAGGTTAGGACTAATCCGTCTGAGATTCATTATCAAATGCATTATATTTATTATTTGTACTGATTTGACTTCTATGTGGTTTGGTTGCAGTATTATGTTTGGACCAGATATTTGTGGTTATAGCACCAAGAAAGTGCATGCTATTCTGACCTACAATGGGACAAACCACTTGATCAAAAAGGAAGTGCCTTGTGAGACTGACCAACTTACTCATGTTTATACATTCGTCCTCCATCCAGATGCTACCTACAGTATCCTAATTGACAATGTGGAGAAACAAACTGGCAGCTTATACTCTGATTGGGATCTTCTCCCTCCAAAGAAGATCAAGGATCCTGAAGCCAAGAAAGTAGTTACTCTACTTGTGTTTTCTTTTCAATTCTTTGTTGTTTTCTTGGTTTTAGAATCTGACTTTTATGTGTGATGGTAGCCTGAAGATTGGGATGACAAGGAATATATTCCTGATCCTGAAGACAAGAAGCCAGAGGTAACATCCCTTGATAAGCTAACCCTCTTATGGTTTATACCAAATTACAGGTTTTTGTATGATAATGTATGGGCAAACTCACCATTTTTTGCTGGATTCTTGTTGTAATAGGGCTATGATGACATTCCAAAGGAGCTACCAGATCCTGATGCTAAGAAGGTAGTAGTTTTGTTTTAAGTGTTTTTAATGTATTGTCCTTAGTTTTTGAAGAGTTGTACTGATTAAGGTGGTCTGATATTGTAGCCTGATGATTGGGATGATGAGGAAGATGGTGAATGGACTGCCCCAACCATTCCTAACCCTGAGTACAAGGGTCCATGGAAGGCAAAGGTCAGTGAAATTCCAAATTAATTGCGGCATGCAAATGCGATTGGCAAATTACATTGTCTAAAACCTTCCTTTGCCTCTGCAGAAAATTAAGAACCCCAACTACAAGGGAAAGTGGAAGGCACCTATGATTGATAACCCAGGTTTTCTTCTTTCTCAAACTATGCCATGCATTTGCTTGTATTGTTGCCTTTTCTACTTCTAATGTTAGCTAATGCTGCTTATGCTTTTGAAAATTTTATAGATTTCAAGGATGACCCAGATCTTTATGTGTTCCCAAACTTGAAGTATGTTGGCATTGAGTTGTGGCAGGTAATTCTTTTATGTTGTTTTCTTATGTGCTGTTTAATTGTTACCATTTTCCAGCTGAAATTCTGACAGGAGATGAATTATGTCAGGTGAAATCTGGGACCTTGTTTAACAATGTCTTGGTTTGTGATGATCCGGAGTATGCCAAGAGGTTGGCTGAAGAAACATGGGGAAAGTACAAGGATGTATGTATTTTTGACCCATCAAAGTCTGACGCTTCATTAAGATGTTTGTCATGGTGTTTGATTGAGACCTATGGTTTTTGCAGGCTGAGAAGGCAGCCTTTGACGAGGTTGAGAAGAAAAGAGAGGAGGAGGTACTTTCTTGTTTTTAGACTTGTCACATTATCATTGTTTTGGAACTGAGTACATTTACTTTGAGCATGCTAAAACAATAACCTTTTGTTTGATAACCATACAAACCTTTTTCCCATGGTAGATCTGGAAGTTTTTGTCCTGCTTGTATTCCCTTTTTTCTCCCTTTAATTTGATAGAAATTGTTAGCTTTTCCTTAGTGCTACTGATTATTTAAATGTATCTTCTCTAACTATCTTTCCTGTTATGGTTGACCAGGAGTCCAAGGATGAGCCTGATTCTGATGTAAGTCTATAACTGTGTATTCTGATTTATGGGTTGAAAAATGATCACTTCTCTGTTCCTAATTTTGTTAACCTGGTTTTTGAAGGTCGAGGATAACGATGATGGCGATACGGAAGATGATGAAGATGATAGCAAATCTGATGCCGAAACAAAATCAGACGGCTCAAGTGACGACAGTGCTGACTCCAAAGAGAAGGATGTACATGTAAGCTTTCTAAGTTCTAACTAGTTGATTCTCTTCCGAATCTATTACTTTTTTCTTAAAAAAATAATAATTATGTACTCACTCATTGAACCATTTCTTGCCTTTATGATTGCAGGATGAGCTGTAGATGGAGCGCTGCGATGATTAGTTTGAGATAAAGCTGTAGATGGGCGGGAAGATGCTCCAAAATTCTTCAGTTTTTTTTTTCAATTTTCATTTGTAGGAGTTGGTCTCTTAGGAAAAGGGTAGTATAAGGCTACATGTAAGAACTGTGTGGCTGATTTGCTAAAATCTCAAATTAACTATCTGAGCCGTTTTAGAACAAAGAGAGGGGAATTGTGTGGGCTGTTTTATGAAATAGTTGGGACATTGGAGCTCGGGACCCGCCCTCCTTATTGCATTGCTTGTTTCTATGCACTTAATCATTAGTTCTTACTTTTTATCTTTCTCTCTTGGTTATGCGATGGTGGAAAGGAAAAAAAAACAAAAAACAAAAAACAAAAAATGATCAAAGAACCATTCTGACGAGTAGGAAAAGAGAAATTGGAAAAGAAAATCGACAATTTTCAAATTATTAATTAGGGTTTTAAACTTTGAGAAATAGTTAAGGGCAAAGGGTATTTACACCCTTAAACAATGGTTTAATATTTAATTATGTTTTTAGGATTTTGAAAATATTTATTTACACTTTTAATAAAAAGATGTTATAAGAAATTAATTTATGAATAGAATTCATTTGAACAGTCTTGCTGTCACTGTTGGTCGACTTGAAATTGATAACTGATGGATATTGTTTGAGAGATGGTACTGTTTATTGTAAATTGTATGCGGCGGCACCGAAGATAGTGAATAATACTATTTAAACAATATCTTTATTGTTGTGATAGATATTGTTCGTGATAAACAATCATTCGAAACAGTAATGTACATATATTATTCATAATAAACAGTGATCCTATTTTTGAACAGTATTCATTAATGATTGATTTTCGATTGATAAGCGGCGACAATAATATTGTTCACTTCATTGATCAAGTAAGTATTATTTATAAATTGTTAATTTATTGTAATACTTTTTATTGGAAGTGTATATAAATGTTCTTAAAATTATAGAGTATAGTTGAATATTAAGCCATATCTTAGAGATGTAAATATCATTTACCAATATTTAATTTAGTTTTTGCTATCCCATTTAAGTTATGAACTCAAAAAATATTGTGGTGAACAAATAACATTTGAAATGTTTGAATAATAATTATCGGAAATAATTCAAATTCTCTCTTTTTAAGGTGATTTTATTAAATTTCATCACCAAACTAATTAAAACTAATTTAAATGAATATAAAAATAAAAATTAATATTTTTAGTATTTTATTTATATATCTATTATTTATTTTTTCTAATATATATTATTTATATATGATATATTTTTATATATTAATATATTATTGCATTAATTTTTTTTATTAGTTTTCATGTATAATAATATAATATATTTTTTTAGAAGAATAAAATTTTATTATTTATTTTTATTCAAATTCAAGAAGTTTGATTCTTCGCTCTAATTTATTTATAAATATTTTAGAAAGTTACAATGAATTTCAATGTGTCTCACAACTCAAAATAAATTTACGAAAGGGGTATTTTATATTTGATAAACATATTTTACCGTTAATAAACATTTTCACGTTAAATGTTTTATTGATAATAAAGAATAAATTAAGTATTTAAAAAAATATAAAGAATGAATGAGTAATTTAAAAAGAAATTTAAGGTACTACTGATAATTTATAATTAGAATTTAGAAATGGATTGAAATTTGATGTCTTAGTCTTGGAGACTGACAAGTTGGGAATTGTGGTGACAGCTTTGTAGCTTTTGGTATGATATATCAATGGTCAAAATTAGTTGATCTGGTGCTTAAAGTCAAAATCATATATATAAAAAGCACAGCAGCATGGAAAAAGCAAAGTAAAATCAATCACAGTTCCGCGGCCTTTAGTTGGCCTAAAGTGGGCGACAGAATGTATTCTTAAATTACCACAACGCTACACAACTTGTGCAAATAGGCTTGTAATGGCTGCACTGCATCCATCTCTTCTTTTATCTCATGACTGCTGCTTGTAGCAGTTGCATAGGATAGCATTTCCTAGTGCAGTTTGGGCAGCAAAAGGGGACGTCCCTCTCTTAATTGTGTTAATGGTAACAGTCGCAATGATGTTGAAATTTGCTTGAATATGAACAACCACAGGTCATTTTCAGCAACATGAATTACTCAACCAGGATTTTTACTTGGAACAAACAAACAAATGCATATCTGCAAAGTGTAAAACCATAACTGTCTCAGGCTGCTGCAGCTTCTTGCTGTGTGATTCACGTCAAGAAATGAACCCCAAAAGAAAATTCTAACAGTACTCAATTGTATTTCCATTTCTCATCAATAGATTGGATGACGTCCAACAACTTATCTACTTGTAATGGTTTAGTTAAGTGAAAATCCATTCCAGCATTGGCGATCTTGCTTGCTTCCTCAGCCATTGTGTAAGCTGTTAATGCAATTATCGGAACATGGACATCATATAGTTCTTCTTCCTTTCGTATCAGTCTTGTCGCTTCAAATCCATTCATTACAGGCATCTGAGAATCACAAAAATGATATTCCTTGAAATTATATTTACATTCTTGCAAATAAAAATGCTTTTGAAGATTAAAGTTGGTAGAGAATTTACCTCGCAATCCATCAATATATAATCATAAGGCAGAGTCATGGAATGTCCTTCCTTCCTTAGATCACTTAAAATTTTGCAGACTTGATCAAATGCCTCTTTCCCATTTCGGCAGAATTCAAAATCTGCTCCAACTTTTCTAAGAACATTAGTAGTCAACTTCTGCAAAATTTCATTGTCCTCAACAACCAGAAATTTTTTTCCATTCAGTGGCTTCTCATTGCTTTTCCCATCACTTTGTACTACTATTTGTTCGAGCGAGTAGCTGCATTCAGATGAAGAAGCTCCCGCCTGAGTGCCTGAGCTCTTTGACTTATTCAAAGGATTGGGGTCTAAACAATGTTGTTGAAGTTCTTGAGATGCAGTTCCCACCTTTAACTTTGGGAAGTTCCGTTGAGACGTGCTCTTGCATTCGGGTAGTAGCTTTATCACTTCAATCAAACGTGAACCATGAAATGGTTTTTTTATCACATGATCGCATAGAGGAACAAGCTTATACTCTTCATTCTCTCTTAAATGAGCATTGCGTATGACCGGATTATCTAACCAGACTACCTTGCACAACAAGCTAGGAATGTCTCTCTTGAAGTTGGCCAGAATTTTTATCAATTCTGATACAGAATCGGCACTGGCATCAATCACTACTAGTGTGAAGCTTGATAAACATTTGGAGTTTGTCTTTTTATAATGTCGGGAAACATTGTCACTGTCATCTTTTATGCCTAGAGGTACATCATGAGGCCCTGTATCAGAACTGCTAGATGCAGACATTGTCAAGTAATCAACTAAACTTGACTCGGGCTTTTCTGCGTAACCAATACAGGAAGGATCCATCTTTCGCTTTACTTTTCTGAGTTCATGATGAAGAACTTTCTCTTGCTTCACAATTGTAACTTTTATGTTTAAGTTGTTCTCTATATACCTCTTCAAGACTCTTCTCCGCTCCTCACCTGCTATAAAGAGTATGATATGAGATCCCTCTGGTTTAGCTGCGGGGCTCCAAAAAGATGCAAAATGTTGATGAAATCCAGTTTGTGGCCAATCATTGAGCCTACTGGGATCGTCATAAGTGTTGGGAGGCTCCTGTTCACACACAGTAAGAAGTACATTGAACCTGAAGCAAGTGCCTCTTTCTCCGGGCTCTTTCTCAGCAATTGTTATCTCTCCTTTCATTAGATGCACCTAGAGACAATGTTGACATAGAAAATTTAGTTTCACTATTGAAGTTAAATACAGCAACTTATTTCATTAACTGTTTTTCCTTGCATCAACAAAAATTATGCTTAATTTTTGCTACCAAAATACAGAAAAGAATCTGAAATTTTCTAAAACTTTTTCAATCTGTTTAACAACACACTACTTAAGGTACTTACCATGGATTGAACAATACCAAGTCCCAAACCAATGCCTTCTTGACCAAGTGCCGTTTCCTTGACTTGAACAAATTCTTCAAATATGGAGTTCTGTTTATCCTTGGGAATTCCCTTGCCTGTATCATCCACCTCAAATTCAAACTCCATTAAATTGGGATTTTGCTCAACTGAATGAAGGGCATCTAGATCGTCAAAACCTTCCTTGTTCTTGAAAAACAACATTGATAAACACTTCAAGACCACATTACGATTAGAAGCAATAATGTCTTGTTTGAAACTCCTTTTCTTGACTGCTGCACGTACTGAAATATGACCTTCTGAGGTAAACTTGATTGAATTGCTAAGCAAGTTGCATAAAATCTGTTTTAGTTTCACTCGGTCACCTCGTACAAGGCATGATCCAAGAATAGAGCCATCACAAGGATCAAGCACAACATCTACTCCTTTCTTTATACCCACATGATAGTACATATCGACTACTTCCTCGAGTAATTGGGCCAAGTTGAATTCTTCTTCTACAAGTTCCATTTTTCCAGCTTCAATTTTACTCATCTCCAGAAGTGAATTCAATATGTCTGCACCATTTTAAACCAACAAGACCAATTAATGAATGTTTGATGACATTTTGCGATATGATTCAACCACCAATTAAAATGTTTTGGCTTTCATGGATATTTTGGATGCGATAAGCAAAAGAACTAATGAAAGTTGAGAACATACTAACCTAGTAGGTACTCTGTACAAGTTCTTATCAGTCTCAAATTTCCTGCTAACTCAGTTTCAGGATTGGCATCTTCATGACAAAGATTTACCAACTCTTTAATGGCTCCCAGAGAAGCCCGTACATCATGGCTTGCTTTAGCAAGGGCGAAAGTTTTGTTCATACTCTTGCGTTCAGCTTGTTCAGTTGCATTCATTTGCTTTATTAAGGCAGCACATAAGAACATTTCTCTATTTGCAGCTTTTGCTATTAAGATTATGAAAATTCCAAGAGAGATTACTGCAGCTACAAACATAAGCACGAGAAGCATAAGCGATAGCTTGCTGTTTCTGCTGACAAGGCTTACCAATCCATCCCTATGATAAGCCAATACATACACCTGAAAAAAATCATTCCTTTTGTTAGTACTATAAACTTCTAAATGCAGCAATTGAGCATCACACATTTGATAACTAGTTTTCGTAGCATTTTGTTGCACAGTCTTGTATTTTTTATTTACAGAATTTTGCAATTTCAAATTCACATGTATATACAAACATTGCTTAGGTATTCCAGTAAATGACAAGGACTCACCGATTGAACTCCAGCAATCTGAAGAGTGGAGCAATGGAACATGTACTTCATTCCCATGATTTTCATCCAGAAAGAACTTGGATTTCCATTATCCGATAAGCATGAGTGGTTAGAACTCGAACCTTCAGGATCACCATTGGACATCAATTTTTGCACTAAAACAGTACTGTTGTATATTACCAATAGACTGTTCTGAAGCTTTGTCTGGAGAATCACTTTCCCATCTGCAGTAGCTAAATGAAAATCCCCTCCATGGAAGTCCAATGCAGCAAAATGATCAACGACTACTTTTGCTGGAAAGCCAATTGATATAACACCCCTTGCATCCATAGCAACAGTACTAAGAAACAGGCTATCTTCTTCCTTGTTCCATGCTGTCCCAAATGAGGAGGACCCGCTAGTGCTATTTAAGGCCTTTTGAAACCAACTTGCATTCACTGAAACCATGGGTGCTGAAGCAATTGCATTGCCGTACAAACCCCCTGTGTCACTCACAGGCTGAGTATACCAATATGAAGAAAATGAAGTGTTGGAATACACAGCAAGAGTTTGATCCCCATCATTGTAATATGAGAACAATAGGCCATCCATTCCTATATAAGAAACTTGTGACAAATGTGGAATTGTTGAAAGTGCTAGGAACAATATTGGTGCAACCTAAACAAAAGTGTACAAAACAACAAAAAGGAAAAAACACTGTCAGTCGAATCTTTTTTTCATTTCACTTGTATGCAAGTATATTCAAGAGCAAAATTAACTCATAACATATGTGTCTTGTGATGCTAACCTTAGTTGCAATGGTATCAAATGATAATTGTGTGCCATTTAAAGCTGAACATAGAAATTTTGCTAAATTTATAGCAGATGAATTCAGAGGAACCAGCAGTCTTGCAGTTGTTTCAATTTCCGAAATTGATTTGTTTCGTACTCCATATAATTCCAACTTGATTTCATGTGCAGTTTGTATGGCCATTAACAACAATTTCAGAGTTCCGAAACCACAAAACCCCTGCCAAAGCCATGAAAGTTTGTTTAACAAATAATAAAAGCAAATGCATCATTCAAAAAGAAAAACTAAACGTTCAAAGAATTTATAAAAGCTCAAGTTTGTAGAGGGTATTACTAGAAAAATGAGAAAACAGAGAGGCCTTAGAACAATTTTTGGGCAGAGCCTTTTGGGGTCAAACTTCAACTTCATGGCTAATTCCTCTGCTCGGTGTCTGCATTAGCTTTCATGGCAATTAGAACATACACCAAGCAATGTGTTAATAAAATGAACAACATGTTCCATTAGCAATCTTCATATACCAAATTTGCTTTTTTTCCCTTTTGAAATAGAAACCGAAAAATAAAAAATAAAAAAGAACAAGCAAAGTGACAATCAAAAGGGATGTTGAATCAAGAACTTACATTTTGACCAACAATCTTGTGAACTATTTGTCGTGAACAAACAAACAAGTTAAGAAATGGTGAAAATGACTTAAAATCTTTTAATGGGGAAACAAATAATAAGAGAAACTCCATGCATAAAATGGGCAAAGACTTGAAGTGAAAAAGAGAGAAAGTAGGAGCTAAAATCTTTTTAAATCTTTTACTAAACAGAATCTAAATTGACTGTTGGCTAATAGGGCGTAATTTAGTATTTGATTTGATGCATAGCATTACAACTTGATTATGATTGGCTTGATGAGACAAATGGCTATTTTTGCATGGCTCTTCTCTTTACTTAACCAATCAAAGCTTGAGATTATTGCAAACCTATTGTGTATTTTAATCCATGCAAATATTTGACCACTTGGTATTTTTTTTTTTAATGGGAAAGATTTGGCAAATTGTTGCCATAACTATAGTAAAAACTTTCCATGCTTCTTCCTCTTTTTGACACCCCATTTATGGTTTTTAACATTTTTATACAAGACATGTTAAATTTAACTTCATTATTTTATTTCGATTTAATATTAGTGGAAATTTCTATTACCATTAAGTTACATCTAATTTTTTTATATATATTTTAATGTTATTTACTTAAATTTAGATTGGAAATTATATTGTACTATGAATAAAAAATTACATATCACATTCTTACGGTAAGACTAAGATGTTTAGATTCTCCCAATTAGTGAAAAAAAAAATACACTCCAACAATGGCTGCCATCAAGAAGAACGTAGTGCTCACTGTTATTCTTGTGCTCGGCTCTCCCTTCCTCGTTGCTCCTCCTCCTCCATGCAATGCACATGGCCTTAAGACTGGTGGGATTAACACGATATATCAACTCGGTGACTCGTATCAACGCGATATATCAACTCGGTGACTCGTATCAACGCGATATATCAACTCGGTGACTCATATCAGACACAACCGTATCAGACAAAATGAAAAAAATGTTATTGAATTATTTCATTTGTTATTTGCCTAGCAAAAATCCGTTTAAAAAAACGCTGCAGGGGAAGGGTGATTTAGTTCCTGTGAGCAGAGATGAACTTTGCATAGTGGTCTTCTTTGGATCCTGACTTGTGGTCATAGTATTCAACAACAGCAGCACCAGCTAATGCAGCAAGAGTTAGAGTCTGAGCATGCAACCTGATATTAAATTGGTTGAAGACAAATAGTTAGCAAGGCAGAAGTAAATAGAACAAAGTTTGAACTCTGAAGGAATGAAACTTAGAACATAAAGCTTTATAATAGGAGACAAAAAAATTAAGGAAAATAAAGCATCTGTCAGAAGAATTCCTGCTGCGAACTTCAGAACAAGTTCTAACTTCTAACAATAATGATTGTATTCTTCCTTGTAATCCAGACTTCTGCTTGATTTCTCAGTCAACCTTAGTTTGAAATTGGGCCTCCTGAAGAACTCTACAATCTTTGAGAAGCAATTAATTTGAAGCTTCTCATTGCATCCGTAGATTGAACCTCAAACCTTGTGGTAGCAAACCACATACCTGACAATCAGGGCATTTAAATGAGAGTTCCTATGATGTCACTCAAAACAGTTCTATGACTTTAACATCAATAACAACAAAAATGAGGCTTCTTTATGTTTTCAGAAGATGGAAACTTTACACACCGATCTCCTAGGTTATTGTCTACTTCAACCTCCGTAAACTTTTTTCTTCAGAGGCATAACACCCCCCTTAAACAAGAAAAAAGAACAAAACATTCAAGATGTAACAAGCTTTGCAGTGTACACCAACCAGCATGACTGTATAACAAGATGCGAAAACACATATAGACATGCACATAGTCCTCAAAGGTCCAAATCATCTAGCAACACCATGACAATTAAGCTTGCTGAAGGTAGCAGTAGCTTGTGAAATCCAGCAGCACCACCACCAGTGATTACCCCAACTCTTTTAACATATCCCCATTATCACATCACCAACACCAGCCAACATAAACCCACCATCGACAACCTTCCTTTTTTGTCACCCAAATGACTCGTACGTCAAAGGACATTATTTGTTATAGAGAAATAATGCCTTGATCATATTATATGTTATATAAAAGAATCCACAAAAAGAAAACTTCAACGGAGTAGTGTAATTGAAACCTCAAAAAGAAAATTATATACGGAGAGGATAAAGTAATTGTGAGATTATTGATTAAAAATTATCAAAATATAATTTAGAGATCAAATTAAGTGTGTAGGGTGTGCACGGATCAAAGAAGGACTCAAAAGGAGGCGAAAAATGAAGAAATACGCATTAGGCGCCAGAGCTACGGCGCCCAATCCAGAACCTGAGCGCCGTAGTGATGTGATCCCAGCGCTGCGGCGCCAGGAGGCCAGCGCCGCAGCGATGTGATCCCAGTGCCGCGGCGCTGGAGACGGGAATAGTATCCCGAAATAAGAAAACTTTCTTATTTCATCTCCCACTTGTTTCAGAACTCCCTAATTCGACTCCCACACGTATAGGGTAAACCTAGGTCATCTCAAGGCCTATATAAAAGCTGTCAATTGGTTTGTAAACACATCTTTGTGATCAACTATAGATCTTGACAATCTTTGTGATAAACAAGAGATCTTAGTGGTTCTTTGTGAGAAAAAATTCCTAAAGTGAGAGAGAGAGTTTTCTTTGTGATCTTTCTTGTAAAAGACATACTTTGTGAGTGCCTTATGATTCATAATAAGAGAAGAGTGTGATCTTGATCTGCCGTGGACGTAGACAAGTTACCGAACCACGTAATTCTTTGTGTGTTCTTCTTCTACCCCTTTCTCTATTTATTTCTTAGTAATTTGTTCTGCATTATTATATTGCTTGGGTGAATTTTTTGCTTATTTGTGTGCTTCCGCTTCAATAAACTAGTATCAGAGCTTTGGTTCTAAGTAGACATGGCCATACCCAAGTACGAGGTAGAGAAATTCAACGGTACAAATGACTTCAATCTGTGGAAGATGAAGGTTAAGGCGTTGTTAGTGAGCCAAATGCTTGGTTCAGCATTAAAGGACACTGCAGCTCCATCTAGTGATGAAGAGAAGACGCCAGAGTCATCTAGAGCTGAGGCAGAAAGAAAGGACATTCAAGAAAGAGCTCATAGCATAATCGTTCTGTCATTGAGCGATAAAGTATTAAGGGAAGTAAGGTAAGACGACGGCAATAGGTCTTTGGAAGAAGCTTGACTTTCTTTATATGAGAAAATCGTTGGCCAACAGATTACATATAAAAAAAAAAGCTATATCAGATGTCTATGTCAGAAGGGACGCCGATGAAAGATCATATAGACGCTTTCAATAAGATCATCCTTGATCTTCAGCCTATCAACATCAAGATAGAAGATGAAGATAGAGCAATTATCCTGCTGAGTTCACTCCCCAAGAGCTATGAGAGTTTTGTTGATACGCTACTCTACGACAGAGAGAGTTTAACGATGAGTGATGTGAAATCATCATTAAACTCAAAGTTATTAGGAAAGCAAACCGAGGGCAATGCAGAAAGTTTATCTGTAAGAGGAAGGCCCTTATATAGAGATGGGAAGAAAAAAGGCTCAAGGTCAAAGTCTAGGACTCCTAGGAAGTGCTATTACTGCAAGAAAGATGGGCACTTCATAAAGGACTGTCCTGAAAAGAGAGCACAAGATAAGAAGAAAGCGGATGCTGCGCTTGCCTATGATGATAGCTATGACAGCGCAGAGACACTCGTCGCTACTGATGGTATGAACTCTGAACAATGGGTTTTAGATTCTGGTTGTACTTTTCACATGTGCCCACACAAGTCTTGGTTTACAAATTTTCAGCCCATTAGTGGTGGTAAGGTGTTAATGGATAATGACATTGCATGTCAGATGATGGGAATTGGTAGTGTTAAGCTTAGGCTGTATGATAGGCGAGTAAGAGAGTTGACAGATGTTAGGTATGTTCCTGACTTGAAGAGAAACTTGATCTCACTGGGGACTTTAGACCAGAATGGATGTTCCATCAGGATCGACGGAGGGATTTTAAGAGTTTTGAAAGGTTCCATGGTGGTGATGAGAGGAGAGAAGCGCAAAGGTGTTTATGTGCTTAAGGGTGAAGTCGTGAGCGATTCTGCACTATTCTCTGTAGATGATGAGAGTATGCAAATCAAGTTGTGGCATCTTAGACTGGCACACCTAGGCGAGAGAAACCTAAAGGAGTTATATAGTCAAAAGGCGTTTGGTGAGGATAAGTTCTAGCCTTTAGAGTTTTATGAGCATTGTGTGCTTGAGAAAACACATAGAGTGAGGTTCAGTACCCGAGAGCACAAGACTAAGGGGACTCTTGACTACATACACTCGGATCTTTGGGGACCAGCTCAGACAGCTACTCGTGGTGGTACCAGATATTTTCTCAGCTTGATTGATGACTATTCGAGGAAGCTGTGGATCTATGTGTTGAAGAACCTTTGAATTATTCAAGACTTGGAAGGTTCTTGTTGAGAATCAGACTGGAAAAAGAGTGAAGAGGTTGAGAACTGACAACGACCTCGAATTTTGCAACAGAGAGTTTGATGGGTTTTATGCCAAGTATGGGATTGTAAGGCATAGAACGGTAAAATCAATACTGCAGCAGAATGGGGTAGCTAAGAGGATGAATAGAACCCTACTTGAAAGGGTTAGATGCATGCTTACCAATGCAAAGATGTCCAAGACATTCTGAGGAGAAGCTGTAGTGACTGCAGCTTACTTGATTAATAGAAGTCCCTCCTCAGCAATTGACTTCAAGACGCCAGAAGAGAAATAGTCTGGCAATCCTCCGAAGTATGACCACTTTAGAATATTTGGTTGCCCTGCCTTTGTACATGTTAAGGAGGGGGAGTTGGAACCTAGAGCTATCAAATGGGTATTCATAGGATATCCCGAAGGAGTAAAATGATACAATGTGTGGTGTAAAGATTTAACACCACCAAGGAGTATCATAAGCCGTGATGTGACGTTCAATGAGATAACGATGCTGAAAACCTCCCAAGAAGATGAGAAAAAAGAACCTATGACCAAGGAAGACTCAGCACTCGAGTCAATAGAAGTTGAAATAAAGCTTAAAAATAGATCTGATATGCCCCCAGATCAATACTTCAACAAGGAGATCCTTGAAGATGAACCAAAAACACCGGTGAGTTTCTCAAAGTCCACCCAAAAGAAGACTAGAACTCCTGAGTTGGAACTTGAAGAGTACTAGCTTGCTAGAGATAGGCTAAGGAGAACGATCAACCCACCAATCAGGTATGCACAAGCAAACTTAGTTGCTCATGCTTTTAATTCTGCTTACATTCTTGAGTATGATGAGCCTAGGATATATGGTGAAGGAGGGGATACCGGGGATTGAGCCTACGAGATTCAAGGCTAGGTTAATAGCACAAGATTTTACTTAGAAAGAGGGAGTCGATTTTCATGAGATATTCTCTCCAGTTGTCAAGCACACATCTATTAAGATCTTGTTAGCCATGTGTGCAAATCTTGATTTACATCTAAAGTAGATGGATGTAAAAATAACTTTTCTACATTGAGAGCTTGAAGAAACGATATACATGGCACAGCCGTAAGGGTTCGAGGAGCCCAGAAAAGAAGATCATGCTTGTTTGCTAAAGAAGTCATTGTACGGGTTAAAGCAATCACCTAGACGTATAGGAGATTTGATGAGTTTATGATGGCTTGTGATTTTAGTTGGAGCAAGTATGATAGATGCGTGTACTTTAAGAACATAAGTTGTGGGATGATGTATTTGCTTCTATACGTCGATGATATGTTGATTGCATGCAAGAACATAGAAGAAATACAGAAGCTCAAAAAGCAGTTGAGTGGCGAGTTTGAAATGAAGGATTTGGGAGCAGCGAAGAGAATTTTGGGTATGGATATTGTGAGAGAAAGAAGATGTGTTATCTTCTTGTCCCAACAGCGATATATAATCAAAATTTTGAAGAAGTTTGGTATGTCAAACGCAAAGGCTGTCTCTACTCCTTTGGCCATACATTTCAGACTTAGGGGATCAAGCCAGTCCAGAACCTGAGCGCCGCTGCGCCAGGAGGCCAGCGCCGCAGCGCTCAGCACAAGCGCGCCAGCGCCGCAATGATGTGATCCCAGCACCGCGGTGCTGGAGACAGGAACAGTATCCCGAAATAAGAAAACTTTCTTATTTCGTCTCTCATTTATTTCAGAACTCTCTAATACGACTCTCACACATATAGGGTAAACCTAGGTCGTCCCAAAGCCTATATAAAGGCTGTCAATTGACTTGTAAACACATCTTTGTGATCAATTATAAATCTTGACAATCTTTGTGATAAATAAGAGATTTTAGCGGTTTTTTATGAGAGAAAATCCCTAGAGTGAGAGAGAGAGTTTTTTTTGTAATTTTTCTTGTAAAATGCATACTTTGTGAGTAACTTGTGATTCATAATAAGAAAAGAGTGTGGTCTTGATCCGTCGTGGACATAGGCAAATTACCGAACCACGTAATTCTTTGTGTATTTTTTTTCTACTCTTTTTTTTATTTATTTTTTAGTAACTTATTCTGTATTATTATATTACTTAAGTGAATTTTTTACTTGTTTGTGTACTTCCGCTTCAACAATAATCATTCATTAAATTTTGAAATATAAGATGATATACATTTCAAAAATAATTGCGATCAACACCTAGTTGAAAATGAGGATTTGCTAAACCAAGGCAAGAACAAGAAACACAAATAAATCAAGACATTGACTTCTTCGTACTTATCAGAAAAAAGGGATGTATGTATAAAGCTATATGGGTTTTACAAATTCAGTTTCAATTAATAAAGTGCACCAAAAGGGAAAAAGAAACTAGATTATGCTCCCTCAACACCCTTGCAACAAAACAAAGGGCAGGTTTTTTTTTTTAATCTCTGGATATTTCATAATTCATAATTAATACCCACTTAAAAAAAAATGAAGTTCAAATTAGAGATGGCAAAAAAGTTTAAATCTGAAAAAAATTTGAAATTTGACCTGAAAAAATTTGGATTTTGTTTTTTAAATTTAAATCCTAAATTTTTGAGAAATTTGAATTTGAGCCGAACCTTGACCCGGCTTAGATTTGATTTTTTTATTAATTTTAATTTTTTTTTAAACTTTAAATTGATTCTTAATCTTTAATATACATGAATTTAATAATTTTTTTTTATAAAATAAATGTCCCAAATGATTAAATTTATCTTAAAAATTGAAAAACAAATTATAACATTTATTTTAAACTATAAATGTAAATTACACATGTCACGTATACAAATTATACATATTAAATTATAGATATAAATTATACTATATAAACTATAAAAATAAATCTAACAATTATTTTATAAAATAAATGTCTCAAAAATTTAAATTTAACCTAAAAAATTATAACAAGGATAAAAAATATATTTTAAACTATAAATATAAATTACACGTGCACGTTATAAATATTAAACTATAAATATAAATTATACAATACAAACTATAAATACAAATCTAACAATTATTTTATAAAATAATTACGCCAAAAATTTAAATTTAACTTAAAAAATTGTAACAAGAAAAAAATATATTTTAAACTATAAATACAAATTATACGTGTCACTTATACAAATTATACATATTAAACTATAAAATAAATTATATAATATAAATTAAGAATTATTTTATAAAATAAATATCTATAAAGTTTAAATTTAACCTAAAAATTAGAAAAAAAATTGTAACAAAAAAAAATACATTTTAAACTATAAATACAAATTATATGTGTTACCTATACAAATTATACATATTAAATTATAAATATAAATTATACAATACAAATTATAAATATAAATTTAATAATTATTTTATAAAAAAAATATGTCAAAAGTTTAAAATTTATTAAAATAACAAAAAAAAAAGTTGAAAAAAATAAAAATAAAAAATAAGTTTAACTCAGATCCGACCCGGGCCGGCCTGAATGTAAATTTTAATCCAATCCAATTTAAAAAAAATACGGGTTAAACTTAAATTTTAGACCTAAAAAAAAAAATTTCAGATCCAAATTTAACCATCCGTACTTTAAATCCAATTACAAGTTTACAATCCAAAAAAAAATTCTAAACTTTGATTACAAAAAAACTCAAATATTTTTGGATAAGAAAATAGATAGATAATGAAAGAATTAAAATTTACCTCACGAGAATGATCATGACGCTGGTTTTCATATTGGGTCGAGACCAATTGTACGCGATCTAGCCTGCAATCCCAAATAGCCATAAGCACCCTAAATCACAACAAACAAATCCCAAGATTTAATTGTAAGAAACTCACATAAAAAAAAGAAAAAAAAAAATCAAACGTTACCATTCTTTAGAAAAATATTTACAACCGTTTTGAGCTTGTGTTGAACAATCCATTCCCTTACATATTCGGAAATTGATTTGGGCTTCGAAATTTTCAGAGAAACAATAAATTGGGTTTGCGTTTTGTTTGAGAGAACTAAAAACAGGGAACAGTTTGGGATTTTTTCGAAGAGAGTTTTTGTAATGCCAGAAAAATTGAAAGGCGATGGAGAAAGAGAAAGCCAACTTGTTTATCTGAATCTCAAAAAAAAGGTGGGGTGGGCAGAAGAGGGTTAAATCAAAATCCGACAGTGCTATAATTAAAGAGAGATTTTAATTTATATTTCTTGAAATATATTTATAAAAAAATGGAAATCATATTCACCTTAGAAACTCTGCTCTTTCCGAAACCAACACGGATTCTTACTCTGCATGAAAATTGGATTCGAAGACCTCAACGGTTATGAATTTTGGCACTTATAATGCTCCCATGTTATGTATGATCATATCACTAATCATAATTTTGAGTGGAAAAGTATTGATATTCAAAAACGATTAGGGAAATCAAACTTTGATTAGGACAAATTAAGCTGTCTTTTTGCTGTTATCCGAAACCAAGTAGAAATTGTAGTCTGCTATCTATAAATAACAGGCTTTAGCTCGCAAAATATTATCAATAGAAAAATATAAATTGGCGATTTCTAACTTTCTTTCGATCAAGTCATGGCAACCATCGTCAAGAATAACACGGTTTTCTGTTTGTTTCTTGTGGTCGGTTCTCTCTTTCTCGTTGCTCCTCCTCCTCCGTGCAATGCACATGGTCTTAAGACTTGTGGGATTGATGCGATATATCAACTTGGAGACTCGATATCAGACACGGGCAATCTCATCCGCGAGCAACCTCAGTCTGTGTTTGCTCGGCTTCCCTGTGGAGAAACCTTTTTCAAGAATGCAACTGGCAGATGCTCAGATGGGCTGCTGATGATTGATAATTTCGGTAAGAAATCAATTTGCTTCTTTTCTGCTCCCCCTGATCATCATTCAGTTAAAATTGCTATATACATATCTATAGGTTTGCTTTAATTGTTTTCACTAAATATTGAATATTGAGGTCGATGGTAGCTAAGCTGTATTGTTATAATTAATCTTGTTGCAGCAATATCGGCTGGTCTTCCCTTTCTTGAAGCCTACTGGAATCCGAACTCATCGAGTCACAGTTATGGAGTGAATTTTGCTGTTGCTGGCTCCACTGCTTTGCCTTGTGTCACGGACTGTTTTCGAGACCGTGCGGTCTTAGACGCGTTGCGTGCTAAGCAGCCTAGAAAACCACACAAAGAGAAGAGAAAATAAGCACACCAAGTGTTTGCACGAATGCTCTCTATATTGCTGAAGAGAAAACAAGCTATGAGATGAAAAATACAAGTGAGAGTCTCCCCCTTTTATAGTTGCAGCCCTATACAATCAATGGCTGAGATCTATTTGATCTAACGGTGTATATACAAGATGGGATAATATTCCTTAGAATATTCCTAGATGCTCTCCTACCTCTTATGGGAGTCTAACTAGGGTTAACTTCCTTAATAAGTTGCGGGCCAAGCCCGGTTCTCCATCCTAACCAGCGGGCCTTCTAGAAGCTCCGGTCCACGTAGCACTCCATGGTCCAAGAGGCCTCCAGCAGGCCTAGTCGCGCACCAAGTGCTTGAGGAAATGCTTGAGAGCACTTGGGGCGTGACATTCTCCCCCACCAAATTCACGCGACGCCCTCGTCGCGTCCTTGCTGGAACTCGCGCACCTTGTTCTCAAACTGCCACAGTGCGGTCTCGGGTTCCCAGCTTGCTTCGCTGTCGGGCAATCCTTTCCACTTGACGAGATACTCACGACTTGGACGGCAGTTCTTCTTCCGCACTGTCCTCACATCAAGGATAAGTTCAGCCTCCTTGTCGTAAGATGTGGAAACTCCCAATGGTGCCCTGGTTTGTGGCCCACGTTCCGTGTCCTCCGCATCACCATGGTATGGCTTTAGGCAGCTTGCGTGAAACACCGGATGTAGCCGAAGTCTCGAAAGCAGCTCCACCTTGTACGAGACATTGCCAACCCTCTTGGCAATAGGAAATGGCCCCTCATACTTTCGAACAAGACCCTTGTGAAGTGGGCGCGTAGACTTGTGCTGCGTCGGAAGAATTTTCACCATCACTAAATCCCCTACGCTGTACTCAACATGTCTTCGCTTACCGTCAGCCCATTTCTTCATCCGTTTCGTCGCCTTGTCCAGACACACTCGCGCCTTGTCCGATTGTTCCTGCCAGGACTTCGCAGCTTTGTAGGCTGCTGGACTCTTCCCAGTATCGCTGGACACGAGTGCATGCGGCGTGAGAGGCTGCTGGCCAGTAGCTAACTCGAATGGACTCTGGTTCGTCGATTCACTCCTCTGCAAGTTATACGAGAACTGTGCCACATCGAGTAACTTGACCCAATCCTGCTGATTTGTGCCCACAAAGTGCCGCAAATACAGCTCCAGTAATGCGTTCACCCTCTCGGTCTGCCCATCCGTTTGTGGGTGAAAGCTGGTGGAAAAGCGAAGTTCCGATCCCATGAGATTGAACAATCCAGTCCAGAATCTCCCCGTAAACCTCGTATCACGATCGCTGACTATCACTCTCGGTAACCCCCAGTACTTGACGACGTGCTTGAAGAAAAGTTTGGCTGTCTCTTCCGCATTACACTCTTTGGGTGCTGGTATGAAAGTCGCATACTTGGAAAACCGATCTACCACCACAATGATAGTTCCACACCCCTCGGACTTCGGTAAGGCTACAATGAAATCCATAGAGATGCTTTCCCAAGGTCTCTCCGGTATGGGCAGTGGCTCTAGTAGCCCTGCGGGACTCCGCTGCTCAATTTTGTCCTGTTGGCACACAAGACAAGTTTTGACAAACTGTTCTATCTCCTCCCGCATGTGTGGCCAGTAGTAAACTGTCTCCAATAGGGCGCGTGTGCGCCGCTGGCCTGGATGTCCTGCCCATTTTGTATCGTGACACTCCTTAATGAGGTTACGCCGCAGGTTCTCCCACTTTGGCACATAAACCCGGCGTCCCTTGGTGTAGAGAAGCCCATCTTCTACCCAAAATCGCTGAGTCTTTCCCTCTTGTGCTTGAGTGGCGAGCTGTGTGGCTGCGGGATCAAGTTTCATTCCCTCATAAAATAGGCCGAGCAAATCACCTTCCAGTTTGCTGATAGCTGCTAACTCGGCCTTCCGGCTTAAGGCGTCCGCCACCACGTTCACCTTTCCCGGTTTGTACTCGAGCTCATAATCGAACTCCGCCAGAAAGTCCTGCCACCTAGCTTGCTTCGGGCTGAGTTTCTTCTGACTTTGGAAGTAACTCGTTGCTATGTTGTCCGTCATCACTACGAACCTTGCCCCAAGCAGATAATGTCGCCAAGTGCGCAGACAATGGATGACCCCCGTCATCTCCTTTTCCTGCACCGTATAGCGCCTCTCTGTCTCATTGAGCTTCCGGCTCTCATATGCGATCGGATGGTCCTGCTGCATTAATACACCACCAATAGCAAAATCAGATGCATCAGTATGTACCTCATACGGTAACAGGTGATTCGGTAATGCTAAGACTGGTTCCTCGATCACTGCTGCCTTTAGTCGATCAAAAGCCCCTTGGCACTCCTTACTCCACTCCCACGCCTTAGTCTTCTTTAGCAGGTCGGTAAGGGGTGCTGCAGTGGTGGAGTAGCTCTTGATAAACCTGCGATAATAGTTAACCAACCCAAGGAAAGACCGCAGCTCGGTAACTTTCGTGGGTGCCTCCCAGTCCACAATGGCGCGAATCTTCGCCCTGTCCATCATCAACCTGCCCTCTTTGATCTTGTGACCCAAAAAGTCCACCTCCGGCTTGGCAAATGAGCACTTCTCCCTTTTCACATACAGCTCATTCTCGCGGAGCACCTTCAAGACAGATTTCAAGTGTTCCACGTGCTCTTCGAGAGTGTTGCTGTAGATGACGATGTCGTCTAAGTACACGACGATGAACTTGTCAAGAAAGGGCTGGAGTATGTTGTTCATCAGTGTGCAGAAAGTGGCTGGCGCGTTGGTGAGGCCAAACGGCATGACCAGAAACTCAAAGGCCCCATAACGCGTCACACAGGTGGTTTTTGGCTCGTCGCCCTCGGCTATCCGCACCTGATGGTAACCTGA